>OZ012670.1:14926029-16321682 GCA_963942505.1 Lordithon lunulatus | reverse complement strand
AAATATAATAATTGTCTCAAAAATATTATTTTTCTTTATTTCGATTTATCGTATGATGTAATACATACGATGTTGATAGACCGCCGCCTATAATTAAAAAAAAAAACATGTAGCCCAAAGGGATCAAAAGTTTAGCCATCAATGTTATAAGACATTAAATTGTTTCGAAATACTACTCAGTTTAAATAAATATGATTATTATTATAAAGTCACCTAGTATCGAGATGAAACACATCTATTATTAACTTGTTTTTAACAAAATCCGCTGCTGTGATTGGTGGATTATCATGTCATTTCTGCGAGTCGAGTCATGTCGACCGCATGATTCATGCGACGCGCCGCAGCCAGTTGAGTGAAGTGTGTCGCGCGGAGAGCCGTGTGCTGGCTCGCGGAACAAATAAATTAAAAAATATAGTTAATACTGTTAATTTAAGATGAACTATAGTGATAGTGAGTAGTGTCTAGTGATTGCAAGCTAAATTGAAGTTGCCAGGTGCGGCAGATGTAATAATGTAAGTACATTATATAATTCCTTCTCAGTCTTAAATCAGTGTGTTGGGTAATCAGTGCGGCTTTAGCACTCGTATAGGGCCTTCCTATTTCTAAATCGCAATTCAATTTAGAGGCACCACTCTTAAACATTTTCAATGCCAGTCTAAGGGCACAGCGCCGAACTCGTTTGTCTGTGCCGAAATCCACCACTGCTAAATTATTTTAATTCTTCATATGACACTGTTTATTGTATATGGCTGATTATATTTTCGCCTAAGTCTTGATTATTATCAAACTAAAACTTTTACGAAACAAAATGAATAACCTTCCGATATAAACAAGGTAACTATTTTTATATTATGATCTAAATGAATCATGAAGTGAACGCATCAACTAAAAATAAAGTTATAGTTATTGAGTTGGTTTATTTTTTTGTAATATTACTTGTTTTTATGTGAACGTAAATAATTCCTACTCGTAGCGGAGATGTTTGTGTTTATTACGTAGAGCGGACAAAAACATGATTATGCCAGTTCACGCTGCGCTATTCATTCATTCGTAAAATAAATTACATTGTCCGCGCACCGATTGAATTATTAGCAACTTTTTGGAGAAAATAAACTTACAATATCTTGTTTTAAAGCATTATTAATGCCAAATGTAATAATACTCTCAAATATATTAATATTTTCTGCTACGATTTTTTTACGAATTGTTTAACTGGAAGGCATTTTAGAAATATAACGCGACTAGAACTTTTTCGCATTGAGACTTTAATTTTTGTAGAAAAGAATAACAGAGTATCTTGTTTTAAAGCAAAATTAACACTAAATTAAATAATTCTTTCAAAAATATTAATATCCTTTAGCACGAATTTTTACAAATGATGAACTTGAAAGCAAATCAGAAATGTAATGTGGCTTGAAATTTTTAGCATGAGATTTTTAGTTTTTGGAGAAAATAATCACACAATATCTTGATTTAAAGCATAATTAATGCCAAATGTAATAATACTCTCAAAAATATTAATAGTCTCCACTACGATTTTGTTACGAATTATTTAACTGGCATTTCAGAAATGTAATGCGACTAGAACTTTTTGGCATGGAGACTTTACTTTTTGTAGAAAATAACAACAGGATATCTTGTTTTAAAGCATAATTAATACCAAATGAAATAATTCTTTCAAAAATAGTAATATCCTTTAGCACGATTTTTTTACAAAGGATTGAACTTGAAAGCATATCAGAAATGTAACGTAGCTTAAATTTTTTAGCATGAGATTTTTATTTTTTTGGAGAAAAACATCAGACAATATCTTGTTTTAAAGCATAATTAATGCCAAATGTAATAATACTCTCAAAAATATTAATCGTCTCCACTACAACTTTTTTACGAATTATTTTACAGGCATTTCAGAAATGTAACGCGAATAGAACTTTTTGACATGCAGACTTTACTTTTTGTAGAAAATAACAGAATATCTTGTTTTAAAGCATAATGAATACTATATTAAATAATTCTTTAAAAAATATTAATATCCTTTACTACGATTTTTTTTACAAATGATGAACTTGAAAGAAAATCAGAAATGTATCGTGGCTTGAAATTTTTAGCATGAGATTTTTATTTTTTTGAGAAAATAATCATACAATATCTTTTTTTAAAGCATAATTAATGCCAACTGTAATAATACTCTCAAAAATATTAATATGCTTTAGCACGATTTTTTACAAATGATTGAACTTGAAAGCATATCAGAAATGTAACGTGGCTTGAGCTTTTTGGCATGAGATTTTTAAATTTGGAGAAAATAATCATACAATATATTTTTTAAAGCATAATTAATGCCAAATGTAATAATACTCTCAAATATATTCATATTTTCTACTACGATTTTTTTACGAATTATTTTACTGGAAGGCATTTCAGAAATGTAAGGCGGGTACAACTTTTTGGCATAGAAACTTTAGTTTTTGTACACAATAACAACAGAATATCTTATTTGAAAACATAATTAACACCAAATTAAATATTTTTTTCAAAAATATTAATATCCTTAAGTACGATTTGTTTTTACAAATGATTGAACTTGAAAGCATATCAGAAATGTAACGTGGCCTGAAATTTTAAACATGAGATTTTTATTTTTTGGAGAAAATAATCACATAATATCTTGTTTTAAAGCATAATTAATGCCAAATGTAATAACAATCTCAAAAATACTAATATTTTCTACTACGATTTTTTTTACGAATTATTTAACTGAAAGGCATTTCAGAAATGTAACGCGACTAGACATTTTTTAGCATGGAGACTTTAGTTTTTGTAGAAAATAACAACAGAATATCTTGTTTTAAAGCATAATTAACACCAAATATAATAATTGTCTCAAAAATATTATTTTTCTTTATTTCGATTTATCGTATGATGTAATACATACGATGTTGATAGACCGCCGCCTATAATTTAAAAAAAAACATGTCGCCCAAAGGGATCAAAAGTATAGCCATCAATGGTATAAGACATTAAATTGTTTCGAAATACTACTCAGTTTAAATAAATATGATTATTATTATAAAGTCACCTAGTATCGAGATGAAACACATCTATTATTAACTTGTTTTTAACAAAATCCGCTGCTGTGATTGGTGGATTATCATGTCATTTCTGCGAGTCGAGTCATGTCGACCGCATGATTCATGCGACGCGTCGCAGCCAGTTGAGTGAAGTGTGTCGCGCGGAGAGCCCTGTGCTGGCTCGCGGAACAAATAAATTAAAAATATATAGTTAATACTGTTAATTTAAGATGAACTATAGTGATAGTGAGTAGTGTCCAGTGATTGCAAGCTAAATTGAAGTTGCCAGGTGTAGGCAGACGTAATAATGTAAGTACATTATATAATTCTTTCTCAGTCTTAAATCAGTGTGTTGGGTAATCATTGCGGCTTTAGCACTCGTATAGGGCCTTCCTATATCTAAATCGCAATTAAATTTAGAGGCACCACTCTTAAACATTTTCAATGCCATTCTAAGGGCACAGCGTCGACCTCGTTTGGCTCTGTCTAAAACCGCCACTGCTAAATTATTTTAATTCTTCATATGACACTGTTTATTGTATATGGCTCATTATTTCGCCTAAGCCTTGATTATTATCAAACTAAAACTTTTATGAAACAAAATTAATTCGTATGATTCTTATTTTTTTTTTAATATATTATCTATTTGTCTTTTACTTTTCGATGTAGTCTGTTACATGCACATTACTTAACATTATACTTTACAATTATTCTTGTCGTTTATACATTCGTAAATTCTTTCCACTCTTTGCTCATCTCCAGTTCTCTTGCTTGTTTAACTGTCTTTCCTTTCATGATTATTATTTCCTCTATTCTGTTGTCCCACTCTTTTCTTGGTCTACCTCTTCTTCTTTTATTTCCAGTTCTTGCTTCCTATACCTGTTTTGTTTGATTCTTTTTGTCCATCCTAATTAAATGTCCCCACCAGGTTAGTTGTTACTTTTCTATGGCTTCAATTCCCAATTCTTCTCTGATGTCGTCATTTCTTATTCTGTCTATTTTCGTAACTTGTTTTACTCTTCTGAGATATTTCATTTCCATTGCCTGTATTCTACTTTTGTTCCTCTTCATTAGTTTCCACGTCTCGCTCCCATATGTCAGTATAGGTCTATATATGCTTTTGTATATATTTATTTTTGTCCTTCTGTTGATCTCTTTTTTGTTAATCAGTATATTGCTCAATGCGTGGTATGTTTTAACTGTGTTGTTTATTCTGTTACTTAAGTTCACCTTCCATTTTTCCGTCTTCTGTCAGTGCTACTCCTAGGTATTTGAATTGCTCTATTTTGTGTTGTTCTATATTTATATTTATTTGTTCTTTCTGGTTTCCTATTATCATCACTTTTGTTTTGTTATAATTTATTTTCTTATTATACTATTCTAGATGCCTATGCCATCCACTCAGGTTGTGCTGCAGATTAGCTTCATTTTCTGCTATCACTACGACATCATCAGCGAATGCTCCTTCCGATATTTTTACCACTTGCACATTTTTGTAATCTATATTTGCTTTTTTGACTTCTGGTTTCATGCTCTTCATTATTTCATCCATGTATATGATAAATAACGGATTGAGCCCGCCTCCTTGTCTTAGTCCAGTGGTTGACTTAAATGTTCTTGATGTTTGTCCCTTGTGTATTATTGCATGAGTGATGTTGTTATATATGTTTTGTATTAATTCGACTGTCTTTCTTTCTACACCTCTCTCTTCCAGGATTTTCCATAATTTATTTCTTAGGATCCTGTCGAACGCTTTTTCTAGGTCTTTGAATCCTAAATATGTGTCTTTATTATTTGTAGTTATTTTTTCTGTGTTTTGTTTTATGGTGAAGATATTGTCCTGTGTGGATCTTCCTTTCCTAAAACCGCATTGCGATTCTTCTAGTGTCTGTTCTATTCTTGCTATTATTCTCTTGTTTATTGTCTTTTCTAATATTTTCATCCCTATACTTATTAGTGTTATGCCTCTATAATTTGAGCATTTCGTCTTATCCCCTTTCTTGTGTATCGGTACTATTAGTGCTGTTTGTCAGTCTTTTGGTATGATATTTGTTTTTCATATGTTGTTCAGTAGTTTCCGTAGTTTTTCTTTATCTACCGGGCCCAGGTGCTTAATCATTTCCGCTGTAATCTGGTCTTGTCCTGGTGCTTTTCCTATTTTTAATTCACTTATTATTTCTAGTAGTTCTTGTTCCTTGACACTTTCTGTATCTGCTTCTGTGTTGTTCTTGTCTCTAATACTTGTCTATTGTTCTTTGTCGTTATTTGAGGTTAGTAATTCTTCAAAATATGTTTTCCATCTTTCTAATATTTCTTCGTTTTTCTTCAGCAGTCTTCCTTGTTTGTCTTGTATGTATCTCATTTCTTGTCCTTTTTCTGCAATCTTTTAGGGTTTTATAAAGTAGCTTTTGGTTTTCCCTTGCGTTTTTTTTCCATTGTTTCCCCGAATTTTTCCGATTCCCTGGTTTTTGCTATTCTAACCTCGTCTTTTACTATTTTGCTCTTGTCTCTGTATGTTTTGTAGTTTTCGCAATTTTTGTCGTTTAGTTTTCTTTGCCATGCTTTTTTCTTTTCTTTTGTTTTCTCTCAATATGTCCTCCGTCCACCAGGCTGTCTGTTGTTTCTTGTTTGTGATTTTCTTCGTACCACATGTCTCTTTTGCTGACTCAAGCATATTTTTCTTTAGGTTATTCCACATTTCCTCTACTTCTTCTCTATCGTTGGTCACTTCTATCTTCGTCTCCATTTTCTCCATATATTGTATTGCTGTTTCTTTTTCTCTAAGTTTGTATGATCTTATCTTGTTGTAGTTTATTGATATATTTGGTCGCTGTATCCTTCTGCCATTGTCTTGGCAGTCTTCCTTAATTGTCGTCACAACTAGATAGTCGTCACTTCCAATGTCGTACCTTCTCTTTACCCTTGTATCTATTATTTTGCTCCTTTTTCCTTGTTCTATTAAAACGTAATCTATTATAGATTGTTCGTTCCTGCTTACCACTTCTCTTGTGTATGTCCTTGTGTTTGAATAGTGTGTTCGTTATTACTAGGTTGTTCATTTTTCAGTAATCTAGCATTTTCTTCCCATTTTTTTTTAATAAATCATATATTTACAACAATTTACATGAAATAGATAACGCCTCCCGTCGACCTTTTTGTGGTCTATTTGGTGTCAAATGATATTGGATATATATATATATATATATATATATATATATATATATATATATATAAAAATATTTCTTCATTGCATAAGTGATGATTGCACTGCCTTCTAGACTCTAATATCCTATGGTTCTGTTTAACACCATACCATAGGGTATGCTGACTTATAATTCATTGTCTTTAGGCCTTTTTTAGTTTTGGTGGCAGGTGTGTACAAGTGTACATGTTTTATATTGTTTTTTTTATTGTCCATTTTTGATTTACATATGTGTTTGCAAGTCTCAAAAACTATCATATCATTCAGTGTTAATATATTCAGTGACTGGTATAAGATATTACTATATTTGTCAAGATTTTTAATGATTTATTCATTGTTCTTTCAACTTTATTAATGTTAGTTCTTGAACAGTCTGTCCAAACTGGAAGCATGTAGTTGATTTTGGTTAATATAAAAGAGTGGTACCTATATATTAATTATGCTATATTTTGCATTAAGTAGGTTGCATCTTGTATATGTACCCAAAAGTAGAGTAATAGTTATTGATGCTACATGAAAGCTATGAGTTAACTTATCGTCAATAAAGATGCTGTTTTTGGTGCATTCGTTATTATCTTATTGCAAATACTGAGATTCAGTTCTGGAATATCACTATCCTTGTTTTTAAATATTAAATATTCTGTTTTCTCCACATTTATCGTTACGGCATTGTATTTTGTTATTTGGGTTCTATTGTTTAGGTAACTTTTGATAAAGCTATTATATATCCCTCTGATTTCCAGCTCATCGAGCGATTTCAGCAGCCTTTTGTGACAAACTGTGTCGAAAGCCTTGCTCAGATCTATAGATACTTACATATATAATTTTGATCGTTTAATTTAAAGAGTGGTTTTCCGTTAAGGCTTTCTTCCTCTAGATTATTTGCCTTTCTTCCCCTGTCGATTCTTCCGCCTCACGGATCATTGGACATTTCTAAACCTCATTTGCTCCGTTCACCGTTGGCCAGTAGTCTTGTCTGGGGCCCTTACAGGGTGCTATCATCCGGGCCAATTGAACCCTGCTTTATTTAAGAAGGTTAATACTCCTTCCCCTCCTCCTTTCTTAGGCGGGCTCGGGACCGCTGCAATGGCGGAGTTTACAGAAATTGTACTTTGTTTAAAAAATTCCATAGTGTTATCCCTTTAACAAAACTATACGAACATAGAGGGATGGGCGGGTTATTTCAAACGATTTGAACGAATTTAAACATTAATGTATGTTTACAAAGTATGTATGTATGTATAAAGTTACGAAGTATGTATGTAATTAATTCGTAAAATCTTTTTTTTTATGGAATGTGTGTGCACTATATATATATATATATATATATATATATATATATATATATATTCAAAAATCTGAAATGCCAAATCAGATTTTTGAAAATATATTACTGAAACTTGATATAAAAATGTCTACGTACGCTGCTGATTCAAACAAATTTGACATTAACTCAAGATCTGACCTTAATCGCACTCAGTAATTACTTCATATGGGTTTCAATAACACACACGCGTCCTCACAATCGATCAAGTACAAAATATTTTATTACAATACAAGCATACAGGCGGAGTAAAGTATAAAATGTTTTATTTTTTTCGTGTGCTCAATCCGGACGCCTTTACGGACTGAATTTTTCTCAGCAACAACTGAAATAGAAAGGATTATATTAATATATACATTTTTATTAGCAACACAACATCATGAGATTTAATACAATCAAATCGAATCTAATAATTATGTGAACATCTTATAATGATGTAATGTAATTGTTTGTTTCTAGATAAAACCGCATTATTACTGTGTGTGATCGGTGCTTTCTCGCAAATGTATATAGTACTAAAAACATGAATCCCCGAATACGCAGTACTTAGAGGCGGATATTAAAACATCAAATTCGATTCGCAGTGCATTTTATCATCCACAGTAATATTTTACATATGAAGTAAAGATAAATTAAATCGGTAGTTTGAAACAGAGAATAAGTCCTAAAATTAATTAATAATAATTAATTCCCAACAACCTGTAATAGATCTATCATTTGTACGTCGTAGTTTATAATATCCTATGTTCATTTTCCTTGTTTTCTCCTTTATATTTTTACTATATTATCTAGGAATATTATAAACAGTAGGGCTTAATGCTCCACCTTGTTTTAGTCCTTGTTTGGTTGTAAATTCTTGCGATATCTGATTTCCTGTCCTTATGTAAATGTCTTTCTGTATATACCTCGTATTGCTCTTTGTAGTTGTTTGCTTATTTGCCTCTTTTGTAATATATTCCACATCATTTTTCTCGGTACTTTGTCGAACGCTTTTTCCAGGTCTATAAATGCTATGAATAATTTACTGTCATGGCCCATTGCTTTCTCCATCATTTTTCTTAGTGTAATTATATGGTCCTCCGTTGAGTGGCCCTTCCTGAAGCCACTTTGTGCATTTTCCATCTTTAGTTCTGTTTGTTGTCTTAGTTTACTTTATAGTATAATCTCATAAATTTTAGCAGTTGTGTATATTTGTAATATTCCCCTGTAATTATTGCAGTTTTTGTTGTCTCTTATTTGTATATTGGGAATATTACTGCTATCTCCCAGCCATTTGAAATGTTTCCTCTTTTCCATATAGTGTTTAGAAGCAACAAATTTACACCTTCCTCGCCCATATTTTTAAGTTGTTCAGCTTTTATGTTATCAAGGCCTTCTGCTTTACCATATCTTAATTTTACAAGTGCTTCTTTAACTTCTGCTTCTGTTATATTGTCTGGTTCTTTGTTCAGAATATTTTCTACATGTGCGTTCTCATTTCTTTCGTTTGTGCTTATCATCGTTTTCTCCTACAAAAGCTCTTCGAAGTGCTCTTTCCATCTGTTCATTATATCATGATCTTGTTTCATTATTGTTCCCTGTTTATCGTTTAGTTGTCTTAGTGTTATTTGTACTTTCTCGTTCTTGCTTTTCTTTAGTGTTCTATAAAACAACTTTTTATTTTCGTTAAAGCTGTATTCTAGTGTTTTCCCAAATTCTTCCCATGTCCTTTCCCTTGATTCTTTTATTATTTGTTTCGTTGCTTTTCTCTGTATTTTATACGCTTCGTAGTCTTCTTCTTTCTTGGAGTGGATGTACTTTCTCCACTTTTGCTTATTCTTCTTTATTTCCTCTTTTATTTCTATAGTCCACCATCGTGTTTACTTTCTGTTGTAAGCCTGTCTAGTTGTTCCGCATGCGCGTTTTGTAACCTCTGTTATTATGTGTTTGAAACTGCTCCATATTTCCTCCACATCCTTAGATTTTGAAAAAGATGTGAGTTCCTTAATATAATTCTGGTACTTAGCTTGTGTTTCTTTATATTTTAGTTTGTCTTTTCTGAATTTCCCAGTTGCAAGTTCTTTCTTGTACTTATCATTTTTAGTTTCAACCTCGTTTCCGCTTGTCGTCGTTTTTGTTTTTATTTCTTCCTTAATTGTGATGTTTGCTACCACTAGATAGTGATCACTTCCTATCTCGCTTCCTCTTTTTACCCGTACATCATTAACTACCTTCCTTTGCTGTGTGTTTGTTAAAAAATAGTCTATTATCGACTTTTAATTTCTACTCTTTATTTCTCTGGTATATTTGTGTATTTCTTTATGGGCGAATATTGAGTTTAGTATTACGACGTCGTTTAAGATGCAGAAGTCAATTAATCTGTTTCCGTTATTGTTTTTCGTCGGTTCTCCATGAATCCCCATTATATGTTCTATCCCTGTATTTATATTTCCTATTCTTGCATTGATGTCTCCTGTAATGTAAGTATTTTCTCCTGCCTTCTCGTATAATATTTGTAACTCTTCCCAAAATTTGTCTTTTTCTGTTTTACTTTCGTCTTTTGTTGGTCCATATACTATGATTAGGTTTCCCTTCCATACATCTACCTTTTAAATTTTTATTGTCATTAACCTTTCGTTTACGCATTCCCATTCCGTTATTGACTGTTCTAACCTTTTGTTTATTATGCAGCTCTCGCTCTTTCACTTTCTTCAACTCCACTATATATTTGTATGTGGTCGTTTATGGCCCTTTCTAAACCTCTCCCTTTCTTTTTTGTTTCTGTTATCGCCATTATATCTAATTTTGTATTTTCAAAGTACCGATAGGCGGGTATAGAGGCGGCGTGGAAGAGTTTCGCCTCTTCGCCTACCGTGTCTTAGGCGAAGAGGCGAAGACGCGATGCCGGCGCAGCGAGACACGAGGCAAATGCCCGCGCCTCGTTACCTAAGTGGGCATTGCACCACATGTTTATATAGAGGGAGCTTGAAGCGTCGTGCCCGACGCCGCTTATGTGTGAATTGGGCCTAATGAAGATACTCTCATGCCATTTTGCTTGACAAATTAAAATTATATATATTATCAATTGCCTTTTACCTTTCGGTGTAGGCTATTACATTAACATTATTAACATTATTATAGTTTACAATTACTGTTGTTTGTAAATTCTTTCCACTCCTTTCTGTTCTTCGCCAGTTCTCTTGCTTGCTTGACTGTTTTTCCTTTCTTGATTATTATGTCCTCTATTATGTTGTCCCACTCTTTTCTTGGTCTACCTCTTCTTCTTTTATTTTCAGTTCTTGCTTCCCATACCTGTTTTGTTTGATTCTTTTTGTCCATCCTAATTAAATGACCCCACCAGTTTAGTTGTTTCTTTTCTATATACTTATCTACAGCTTCAATTCCCAGTTCTTCTCTGATGTCATCATTTCTTCTCGTAACTTGTTTTACTCCTCTGAGATATTTCATTTCCATTGCCTGTATTCTACTTTTGTCCCTCTTCGTTAGCTTCCACGTCTCGCTTCCATATGTCAGTATAGGTCTATATATGCTTTTATATATATTTATTTTTGTCCTTCTGCTGATCTCTTTCTTGTTAATCAGTATATTGCTCAATGCGTGGTATGTTTTAGCTGTGTTGTTTATTCTGTTACTAAGTTCGCCTTCCATTTTTCCGTCTTCTGTCAGTGCTACTCCCAGGTATTTGAATTCTTCTACTTGTTCTATTGTGTGTTGTTCTATCTTTATATTTATTTGTTCTTTCCGGTTTCCTATTACCATCACTTTTGTTTTATTATAGTTCATTTTCATGTTATACGTTTCTAGGTGTCTGTTCCATACACTAAGGTTGTGCTGCAGATTACCTTCATTTTCTGCCATCACTACGATATCAGCGAATGCTCCTTCCGATATTTTTACAACTTGCATGTTTTTGTACCCTATGTTTGCTTTTTTGGTTTCTGGTTTCATGCTCTTCATTATTTCATCCATGTATATGTTAAATAATGTAGGACTGAGCCCGCCTCCTTGTCTTAGTCCAGTGGTTGTCTGAAATGTTCTTGATGTTTGTCCCTTGTGTATTATTGCATTGGTGTTGTTGTTGTATATGTTTTGTATTAATTCGACTGTCTTTCTTTCTACACCTCTCTCTTCCAGGATTTTCCATAATTTATTTCTTGGTATCATGTCGAATGCTTTTTCCAGGTCGATGAATCCTAGGTATGTGTTTATTATTTGCAATTATTTTTTCTGTGATTTGTTTTATCGTGAAAATGTTGTCCTGTGTGGATCTTCCTTTCCTAAATCCACATTGCGATTCTTCTAGCGTCTGCTCTATTTTTGCTAGTATTCTTTTGTTAATTGTTTTTTCTAAGATCTTCATACCTATGCTTATGAGTGTTATACCCCTATAGTTTGAGTATTTTGTCTTATCGCCTTTCTTGTGTATCGGTACGATTAACGATACTTGCCAATCTTTGGGTATTTTATTCGTCCTCCATATTTCGTTTATTAATTTCAGTAGTATTTCATTACCTGCAGGTCCCATATGTTTAATCATTTCCGTTGTGATCTGGTCTTGTCCTGGTGCTTTGCCTATTTTCATTTCCCTTATTATCTCTAGTATTTCTTTTCCATTGATCATCTCTATATCTGCTTCCGAGTCGTTCTGGTCTCTTGTCTTCTGTTCATTTCCACCATTTTGTGATAGTAAGTCTTCAAAATATTCTTTCCATCTTTCCAGTATTTTTTCGTTGTCCTTCAGCAATATTCCTTGATTGTCTTGTATATAATTTACTTCTTCGCCTTTTTCTTTTCTGTTTAGTTTTAGTGTTTTATAGAATAATTTTTGGTTTTCCTTTGCATTTTTCTCCATTGTCTCCCCAAACTTTTCCCATTCCCTGCTCTTTGCTATTCTGACCTTATCTTTTACTATTTTCCTCATTAAACTGTATTCTTCGTAGTTTTTACTATTTTTGTAATTTAGGTATGCCATGCTTTTTTCTTTTCCTTTATTTTCTCTCTTATGTCCTGCGACCACCATGCTGTCTGCTACTTCTTGTTTGTGTTTTGCTTTGTCCCACATGTCTCTTGTGCTGTCTCCAGTATATTTTTCTTTAATTTATTCCACATTTCCTCTGCTTCTTGTCTATAGTTGTCCTTTACTAATTTCTCCTCTATTTTCTCTTTATAGATTTTTGCTATTTCTTTTTCCCTTAGTTTGTATGTTCTTATCTTGTTGTAGTTTATTGCTATATTTGGTCTGTGCTTTTTTTTATCGCTATCTTGGTAGTCTTCCTTTATTTTCGTCTCTATTAGATAGTGATCACTTCCAATTTCGTAACTTCTCTTTACTCTTGTGTCTATTATTTTGCTCCTTTTACCTTGTTCTGCTAGTACATAGTCTATTATAGATTTTTCGTTCCTGCTTATCACTTCCCTGGTGTATTTGTGTATGTCTTTGTGTTTGAATAGTGTATTCGTTATTACTAGATTATTCATTCTACAGTAATCTAGCATTTTCTTACCATTTTCGTTGAGTACGCCTTCTCCATATCTTCCTCTCATCGCGTCATTATCTTTTACTTCGTTGCCAATTCTGCTGTTGAAGTCTCCCGCCACGTACACTTCTCCTTTGGCATTTTCTGTTGTTTCGTTGAGCTGCTCCCAGAATGTTTCTTTGTTGCACGCAGTATCATCTTCGTTTGGTCCATACACTGCTATGATTGTTTTATGGTAGCCATTTCTTTGATCTCTAACTTCGATAGACAAAATCCTCTCCGTAATTGCATCCCATTTATATATATTCGATTTCAGTTTTTTATGCACTATACATCCTACCCCTGCTGCGGCTCTCCGATTGTTATCTACACCGCTATATATGAATATATGTTCCTTGTCCATTTTGTACTCTCCCTTCCCCTTCTTTTTTGTTTCTGTTACCACTAAGAAGTCTTGTTCAGTTTTCTCAAATTCTTCTTCCAGCTCTTTTTCCTTTCCATTTATACTCCTGATATTCAAAGTCCCAATTTTCCATATTTTTCTTTTTTTACTGTACTCTTTTCTTTGTTTCCATTTATTATGTGTTTGTTTTTCTTTCTTATGTTCGTTGTCTCTTTCCTCGCTGTATTCTTTGTATTTTTGCTTCCGTCCGTTTTCTCGTTTGCTAGTAGTTTTTTGGATTGGTTACTTTCACCCCATTATCTTTGGCTACGACTCCTTTCTCCTTTTTATCCCATATGTATATTTCATTGTCTACTATTATCTTTCTATATCCTATTTTTATGTGTTTTCCTTTTTCATTTTCCAATTTTGCTATGTTTCTTATTTCTCTTTGTATTTATCTCTCCTCTTCCGTTAGATCATCGTCTATATATATCGTTGTATTTCTCAGTTTATATTTTGCTTTCATTATTTTTTGTTTTTCTTCCCAGCTTGGGATTTCCACTATTATTATATTTCGTTCTGGGCCTGTGTTTATTTTTTGTATTTTGTTAACCCCTGTCTCCACTTCCAGTTTCTCTTTGATGAGTGATCTTACCTCTTCTATGTTATCTATCTTGTCTAGACCTCTTATTGCTATGTTATTTTTTCTTCTTTTCTTCTCTTCAATTTCTACTTTATTTTCTAGTTTTTCTATTCTGACTTCCAATGTTCTCTTTTCTTCTTTCCATGTGTCTTCCTTATTGTTCATTTCGGTCTTCATCTCTTTTATTTCCTGTTTTATTTGTGACATGTTTTCTTCTATCTTCCTCATTAGTTCTATAATCATTTGTTTTAGTTCTTCCATTGTATCTTTGTCAATGTTCGTTTCACCGTTGCAATTTTTTTCTGTTTCTTCTAATCTTCTTTGTGATGCTGGTGATCTCAGTATTTTTTTTTGTTTTTTCTAACTGTTTCTTTCTGATTTTGTATGTCTTTGTCCTCGTTATCCGTTTCTCTACCTCTTTTATTTTTATTCATTGGCCATTTTGCTTGACAAATTAAAATTAAAATTATTTATTATAGATTAAAGGAATTTTTATTTTATTTTAGTTGAAATGTAACATAATATACTATATAAAAATGTAAATGGCAGAAAGGTCTTTGGCCGAAAGATTGATTCTCTCTCTTTTAAGCCCGTATGACATTATCTAGTTTCCTGTATCGTTTTATATATAAGAATTGGTATATTAAAAAATTAACATTGTATATTACGGTGCTGTTATTATTAAGTGAATTTATTATTATTCTGCCGCTATATCATTTTCTACATGTGTGTATGACACTATGTAGTTTGTGTCTGCATCGAAAACGATATAAGAAACCAGATAATGTCATACGGGCTTTAGACATTTAAAAAGTTATTTTTATTAGCTAAATCCTGCACAAGTTACTTACCATGTTATCAATATCAATTTTCCGTTGCTGCTTCTTCCTGTTCACCGAACTGCTGGAAGATTTAGTAAAAGATTGCGTGCTCGCCGTGTATTGCGGCGCTCTTTTGGTGGCGCTTATTATTTTTTTCATTAAAATATTATTCTTCCGCTCAATATCCCTCAATTCTAAATCGTTGAAAGTTTTATTATCCACCCGTTTCTGCTCCAACGCGTCGGATACAATATTCAAACCACTCACGCGCCCGTTTTCATCAATCTGCTCGATTTCTTCATCCGTCTCCTCGTCACCCGAAACGTCCGTCGTCTCCGTGCTGATAAGCCCATTCAAATTCTCCTCAATCACATCCTCTTTATCCGAATTAAAATCATCACTCACGGTTTCAACTTGTGGCGCGACATCGGTGTGCTTTTTCAATTTTAATAATTCGCTATGCACTCTGGTTAAACTAATTTCACTGTTTATAGGCATTTTCTGTTAGCTGCTTGAGTGTTCTACGGACTGGTGTAAAATGTATTTGTATAATGTTGTGTAAAATCAATATTTTTTTGCTGCTGCAGTTCTCACGCCGTCACCAATTATTTACTGTGTTTCCATGGAGACTGAAGTAATTAGGGGAGATTGCACGTTTATTCAATACACGCCATAAAATACAATGCACGCGAGTTGGAAGTGGGTTGAAATCCATTTCAAAGTACCACTAATATAAAAGTAATATAATTCTTTTACCGGAACACACCAAAAAGACTCTTAATAGCTATCAGCCCGAAGACTTTTTCGGTGGTAAAGGGAGAAGCTCAGAGGACTCTAATCAAACGTTATTTACCTTAACCATTTAACATAGAAAACCTTTGAATATCTGTGAAATATGATTCACCCACAACGGTGTTTGAACTCTGGCGCTCCCTAATGCTCAGTACGTGGTCCACCACGGCGCCTCTAACCATTAGGCCACTGAGCTGGGTCGCTGAAAAAAATTGTTACCATATTTTGCATTTGTTATGTTGTTTTTATATATCTTTTTTATATACACTTAAAAAATGTCGAACAAAAGTTCTCGAAATTTTATCATATTTTAGATTTTCAAGCGTGGTTAAAAGTAGTTAAAGACGATTGTGGGGAATCTTTAACCCCCATAGGGCGCGTTCCCAGTTGGCGAATAGGGGAATGTCCGGTAGATATGCCGGGTAGGAGGTAGATATGCCTATTTTTTTTTTTCATTCATAACACTCCCCCTTCAAATATCTTTAAATTATACTATATTCTAAAAATGTTTTCCTCTAACATAAACATTGATTAAACTATAAATTCAAACGATTGGGAGGTTTCCTTATCCGCTTCGGTCTCCCCCTCGCATATTCCTCTTCAGGTTTATTTGGCAATTTGTGATTATTAAGTTCATTGCTAATATCATATCATAAGTTATTAATATCTCTTAAAATTGGTTTGTATGTCGTTTAATCAAAACTTCATTACTTTTCTAAATATTGATACGAGTGGTTTATTATCAGTAACAAGCGTAAAATGCTTGCCGTACAAATATTGAAAATATTTACATAAACCAAAAATAATAGCTAATTCTTCTTTTTCAATCTAGGAATATTTCTTCACTGCAATACTTAAGGTGCATGATGCGTAAGCTATAGACTTCTCGTCACCATTTTCAAATGTGTGTGATATTACAGCTGCTATACCGTACTCACGTGCATCTGTTGTAAGTTTTAAACCTAAATTTGGATCAAAATGAGTCAGTACTGGGGCTTTGGCTAATAATATTTGAACTACTTCAAAACCGCCTTGGCATTTACTACACTATATCCATTTAATTTTATTTTCAACAGATTATACAACGGGTGTAAAATTTCTGACAAACTAGGAAGAAATTTACTATAATAATTTATCATTCCTAGAAAATATCGTAATTGTGTGATATTCTGTGGAATAGGAGCATTTAAAATAGCCGTTACTTTGTCTTTGGTTGTCCCCCACGAACAGAACACACCTTGTCGCGGTGTGGGGGCCCAGTGAGGCGACATCCGCATCAGTTATGAGGGTATACATAGCTGGGACTAGGAAGTCGTCGCACTGCTAAGTTGTTCGGGGCCCATTGCAACCCCTTGCGATAATGGGTCTCTCTAATAGAGCCAACCACCTTTGACCTATCGGCCGCTCTTGGCCAACCTCTACAGCCACTCTGGCTTCTTTCTGACCCCGACGCTACAAGGTATCGAGGGCTAGGGGTCAAACTCACTGTCTTAAACCCTTGCAGCTCACCGCAACCTCTAGCGCGGTGGGCTGAGCCTACAGAGTCACTTCACACCTTTGAACTATCGGCCTCCCTTGGCCACCTCTTCAGCCTCTCTTGGCTTCTTTCTGACCCCGATGCTATTAGAGCTACTCGAGGGCTAGGGGTCAAACCATCTTCTCTTCACCTATACATACCAGCTACAACACAGCCGGATCGGGACGCCGGGGTGCAACACTATCGTGTGCCGTGGATGGCTTGCCGATCCCGGTAGCCCGCCAAGAAAAGGAGGAGACAGCCCCAGACCAGAAGATGTAACAAACTGAAGCAGTAACACGAATCGACCCTAGTTTGCGAAGAGAAGGAAAACTGTCTAAAACTAAGCACAAATATCACATGAACAAGGAAATAGAAAGGATCCATACCGAACAGGGGAGGGACACTCCAGTTCCGGTGGTCATGCATTCCGTGCGCGGGATGCATTCCACCGTCATCCAGCGACCGCCATGACCCTCTAGCCAGCCGGATGGGGGGCCTACAAGAAGCGATCGGCAACACTGACATGGGAAACGACGAGATCTTCAAGACCCCGTCGGCACCAAGCAAGAAGAACGCCACGGAGAAGGCAGAGACGAGGCCGAGAAGTAACAGTAAGGAATCTTTAAAAGACTGATTAAGGGCAATGGCCAACAACCCTGGCAGCTCAGCCTCGGAGGAAGGAAACAAAGCTCAAACCACCAAGAGGAAACCCTCCTCGCCACCGGAAGGAGGGGACGGGAAGGCGAACAAACAGGGGCAAGAAAAAAGCACCTACGTCTAAATACCAACTGACTAGCAGTGAGGACGTAACGACGTAACCACACGAAACATCCCCAAGGACGCGAAAGTGGACGCGGCAATACTCCGAGAGGAATTTGAGCGGGCCTTCGGCACATCTGGAAACCTGCTAAAATTCCCCAAGAACAATAAGACGGGGCCAAACTCACTGTCTTAAACCTTTGCAGCTCACCGCAACTTCTAGCGCGGTGGGCTAAGCCTACAGAGTCACTTCACACCTTTGAACTATCGGCCTACCTTGGCCACCTCTTCAGCCTCTCTTGGCTTCTTTCCGACCCCGATGCTATTAGAGCTACTCGAGGGCTAGGGGTCAAACCATCTTCTCTTCACCTATACCTACAAAAAAATACCAGCTACAACACAGCCGGATCGGGACGCCGGTGTGCAACACTATCGTGTGCCGTGGATGGCTTGCCGATCCCGGTAGCCCGCCAAGAAAAAGAGGAGACAGCCCCAGACCAGAAGTTGTAACAAACTGAAGCAGTAACACGAATCGACCCTAGTTTGCGAAGAGAAGGAAAACTCTCTAAAACTAAGCACAAATATGACATGAACAAGGAAATAGAAAGGATCCATACCGAACAGGGGAGGGACACTCCAGTTCCGGTGGTCATGCATTCCGTGCGCGGGATGCATGCCACCGTCATCCAGCGACCGCCTTGACCCTCCAGCCAGCCGGATGGGGGGCCTACAAGAAGTGACCGGCAACACTGACATGGGAAACGACGAGATCTTCAAGACCCCGTCGGCACCAAGCAAGAAGAACGCCACGGAGAAGGCAGAGACGAGGCCGAGAAGTAACAGTAAGGAATCTTTAAAAGACTGATTAAGGGCAATGGCCAACAACCCTGGGAGCTCAGCCTCGGAGGAAGGAAACAAAGCTCAAACCACCAAGAGGAAACCCTCCTCGCCACCGGAAGGAGGGGACGGGAAGGCGAACAAACAGGGGCAAGAAAAAAGCACCTACGTCTAAATACCAACTGACTAGCAGTGAGGACGTAACGACGTAACCACACGAAACATCTCCAAGGACGCGAAAGTGGACGCGGCAATACTCCGAGAGTAATTTGAGCGGGCCTTCGGCACATCTGGAAACCCGCTAAAATTCCCCAAGAACAAACAATAAGGCGGAACTAAGGCGCCAGAGGGCTGAAAAGGCGAAATGTAACAAGAAAACGGAGAAAATGAAAGCAGAAATGAAGGAGATGCAGGCACGGTTGGACCAATTAACTAGCCAAGCAACCCAACCAGACCCCACGTTGGAGAAGGAAGAACCACCGGAAGAAGCAACAGCCAGAATAAGGAGCGCCTTTAACAGGTACCGCACCTACACCGAGGCGGTTGCGACACTAGATGAGAACTGGCCCGAGGGCACTTTCCTGAACGTGAAAGTGATGGGCAGGGAGACCACAAAATGGCCACCATGCGTAGAGGTGGTCAAACACATGGACGCACAATACACAGCTGTGACAAGTGGCCGGAAAAAGAAAACCGGGAGACTGACAGAGGAACTCGCGGGTCTAAATTTAAAGGTGGGGACGTAGCCACAATAGCCCACACCACAGAAGTGCATCTTAACGAAGGCCCAATGGGGAAACGGAGAGGTTCACCCACTATATTGTGTGTGATACCACCAGCTAGCTTAGTCTAAAGGAGAGCACCTACCGGGGCATTCAGAAAATAAGATCAATCGCAGAGGCGAATGAAACAAAGGAGCTGGCAATCGAGAACCCGAGGCTGCAAACACACGTTTTGAGGAAGATGGCCGAGTTTATCCTAGTAGGCTCAAGTGCAAAAGCGACAGTATGGAATCTTGAAGGACACCGCACACCAACAGCCACCGAGGCAAAACCTAAAGCAAGGAAGGAAGAGACAATCCTGATAAAGCCGGCAGAAGGACAAAGTTATGCAGACCTAGTTCGGCGGATCAGGGACATCGACAGTGGGGACAACAACGTCGTCCGACTAGAAAGAACAGACAATGGCAACCTGAAGATCAGGATGAAGGGCAGTGGCGCCAAAGTAGACGAACTGTGCGACGCCATCAAGGCAAGGGAACCGACCACCGAGGCCAGAGTCAGGAGGTCCGGCGTAACCTTGCACATGAGGGGCCACGAAAACCGAGGTCGAGACGGCCATCCAGAAGGCAACAAATTGCGGAGAGCAGTACTGGATAGGCGAGCCGAGACCGGCTCGAAATGGAACAATGAACATAACGGTTATAACAACCGAGAGAGGTGCCAACGAACTCGAAAGAACGAGGATAAAAGTCGGCATGGTACAAAGCAGAGCCACCAGGCGAGAAGAGCTACCGCAGGGCTGCAGCCGCTGCTGGCTGGACGGCCACCGGGGCCGCGAGTGCAACGGGGAAGACCAACGCAACCTGTGCCTGAGATGTGGCGAAGAAGGCCACCAGGCCAGGCAATGCAGGAAGCCAACCGCCTACTGTACGATCTGCAGGCAGAAGGCATTGCAGCAGGGGGTCCCCGATCAAAAGAAGAGCAAGGGATGATGCTAGGCACAAGACCAAAGGCGATGACGGAGGGGGGGGGGGGGGCAACCCCCCGCAATATAGGAGCCATAAAGGGAATACAATAAGAGTAAAAAACAATCCCGAACACCACGGGATCCCAACCCTAGGCCCAGACAGCGATTGGAGCGCTTAGCAGAGCCTCAAAGGCGGACAAGCCTCCACCATGGGACGTGAAGAGGTTTAGTCGGTAGGCGCCCCGTCAGAATGACGGGGTGAATCCGACACTGCCCATGCTCACTGATTAGAGCATGGGCGCCTTTAGTAGTAGTGGCCGTTTTATGTTGGGTTTTTGATTCATAGCAATTTCTGCTAGCCTTTCCTTTGCTATTCTCTCCAGTATCGTATCTTCTCCTTGCTATTGTGCACCTCACCGCATCTGGTATTCTGTATTGTCTCACTTCATGCTTGTTCCCATAGTGTTAAGGTCGTTGTCATTCTTTTTTAAGTTTTCATCTCCGTTGTTCTCAATATTTGTTTCGTTTTCGCTGTTTCGGATCTTGTTTTAATTGCATACGTTTTAATTGGACGTACGCAAGATTTATATCTTTTGATATTAATTTCGGTGGAAATGTACTTATTACGCAATATTATGTGTCGTAAGCTTCCGGATATCATGACTGCTTTCGACTCATGTGAACACACTTCCGGTCGGTTATGTCCATACCCAGGTATTTAAATTGACCTGATCTAATCGATAATTTGTCCAACGACTACGAGCTTACATCGTTCGGTATTACCATTGAATTAATTGAGTTTTTGATTTGAGGGTGCCAGGCCCGTAGCGACTATCGCCGGTAGCAGGAGGATCTCTCCTTAGAGTCGGGTTGCTTGAGAGTGCAGCTCTAAGTGGGTGGTAAACTCCATCTAAGGCTAAATATGACCACGAGACCGATAGCGAACAAGTACCGTAAGGGAAAGTTGAAGAGAACTTTGAAGAGAGAGTTCAATAGTACGTGAAACCGTTCAGGGGTAAACCTGAGAAACCCGAAAGGTCGAATGGGGAGATTCAGCGTGTCTCGCAGTGCGAGCGAGCCGCTTGGGCTTTGATTTGGTGATTTCATATGGAGTTTGAAGACAAGAATGAGAAAAACACAACACAATAAATCAAAGAATAAATATTGTAATTTATTTTGCCCATAATAATTTTACAGAATACATTGATATTAAAATAATCCAGCTATACAACATTTGTTATAATCGGAAGTAGTTGTCTTTAATTGTATTAGTTAATATTAGTTTCCAGTATAAACTTTGTAGGTTATAGATTAATTAGCAATTGCTTGAAAAATTAAACCATTAGGGCATACGGAACGAAACAAAAAAAATTGTAATTTTAATCAACTGCTAATAAAAATCAAATGAGATTACAATATAAAAATCAATCATTATTTCGCAATAGCAATCGAAATCACATACTTAACAAACAACAAACCCATTCTTAGAGAGTTCTTTTTTCTATAACAAATATAAATAATATTTCAATAACTAGAATAAATCAGCTTATTTAAAAAATCAGTCTGCGATCTACTACAAAAAAACGCATACACTGTTACAAATATAAACAATTTCTTTTTTATACACTGCAAGTATAATCCTGTTACACTATTACAAAATCAATTTACAGCACGATATAGTTTATGTATATAAATCTGAGCAAATTGTATAATTATTTAAAAAAATTATAAGTAAAATATTATTTATATACGATATGTTACATAATTTTAGAGGACCATAAATGTAAGGCACTGATGAGTTCATGGTAATAGTATGTCAGTAGAATCCGTCGTTTACGTTTACTTTACTTGAAGGGCGCATTAGTTGTCTGGCTGAAGATACTCTGAAAGTAATCACAAATTTTGATTAAGGAAACATATTCACTGATAACATGGGATTAAACTATAGATAGTCCGATACTACTGTTTAAAAAACGCTGGCATGACAGTATAGTCTAAAATAAGAATATTCAAACATGCTTTGCTTATCTGCAAGACTAGTAATTGTGGAATTATCTATTAAATCTCATACATCGATAATCGTTATATTTTCAAAATTCATCTAACTCACCTTGCTGTTTTTGGGCCTGGTATTTTGGACATGGGCCTTGGGATTCCAGTCCCGGCAGTAACTGGTCTAGGTAAACCACTAAGTTTACTAATCTGGGGTTTGACAAAGGTACCATTAGCACTAGCATTAGGAGGTACTTTAAATACCTAGAAATTAAAATTATTTAAGCATGTGATGTTTACTAGATTACAGAATTATATTGAAAGTTACCCATTGGCAAACTTTTTATGAAATTTTAAATTATATATATATATATATATATATATATATATATCTCATCAGAACTGCGACTGATAACAAATGCTGCTCTCTAATCATCACGCGATCGGAGGAGCAGGAGCAACGACTAAACTTCGATTGTCTCGTTTATATGTAGCGTAATTATTGTCTAAATTATTTCGTCGCAGCAGTGCACGTTTCTCAAAAGTCTCATTAAGGTTATTAATTTCGGAAACGTGTTGTTGGAGCAACGACCAAGGTGGCTAGGACATGTAAAAGTAATGGGAGAAACCAAAAATCCAAAGAGACTGTTGCAGAATAGCATAGGTGGTCAGAAAATAAGAGGACGACCAAAAGCAACATGAAATGAAATAAAGAAGAACATCATAGAGTGTATAATTACAAATTGGGAAAAGAATGGAAAGGACAGCAAGGAATGGATGATAGTAATCTGGCCATGGGCCCGTAGAAAATTCAAAGGACCATTAGGTGCTAGAATATGTATAATTTCGACCGAAGTTCGGAATAATTCCGCATACAAAGCTGCTCATCACTAGATGTAATCCTTGCACACGCATATCGAAAACATCGTATGATATTAAACTTAAACATATTGAGGACACAAGATAACATAACAAAACACAATATACTACATACCTCTGCAGTCTTTGGTCCCACCAACGTCTGCGTAACATTAGGATCTACTTTGGGAGGAGCAGTAAAATTTCTGGATGGTATATTTGGCAAGTTGCTATTAAACGGCTTCAAATTCGTGTAGGATCCTTTCAAATTGGAATTCATCGTTTTGAGATTCGTGTACGACCCCCTCAGTTTACTATCCCCAGCCCGTAAATTACTATACGATCCTTTATTTAATTTAGACCCATTTGCTAAACCCGAGGACAGCGTATTCACGCCACGCGGTTTGGCCAGTTCTGAAGGATGTTTCAGATTATTCAAACTGCGCACATTTCTCTCTAATCCCGTTTTAGAGGATACGGTTGAGGAAGAACGCATGGTTTTGTATTCATCGGACGATATTTCCGAGTCCGACAAGTGCTCTTTCAAATGCAAATTCGGAATGGGGGACAGGCATGTGCTTTCGAATAATTTCGATAGTGATTTGGCGGGCTTCGGGGTTGACATGACTTGCAAACTGCGCTCCTGTTGCTCGACAATCGCATCAACTTCAGCCATTAGCATATGTCGTGAGTCTCTACTGCTGTTCGAAAAGTTGCTCAATCGGTCTAAACTATCGGATGAATCCGCTGATAATCGGTGCGAACTAATAGAGGGCAGCCTGTCGTTCTCTTGTGCAGAAATCATTTTTTCCGTAAGAAAGTCATCAATTTCCATACTTAGTCTTTTCATATTAATACATTCGTTTCGTATCCTGTAACTGTCGTCTTTGGCCTCTAAATTTATTGACTCCTGTTTTTTCGATTGCATATTCAAACTTCGATTGTCTCGCTTATACGTAGCGTAATTATTGTCTAAATTATTCCGGCGCAGCGGCGCACGTTTCTCAAAAGTCTCATTAAGGTTGTTAATTTCGGAAGCCTTTTGAAACGTGTTGTTCAGATTGTTCTGCTCTTTGGAACTTGTGTTTTTCCTAAACGTGCCGTTAAAATTATTCCTACTGCCCTCGTCGTAGTCTTTTTGAAAACTTAAATTATCCCCACATTTCGAGAACGTATTTTCTTCTAAATTGTTCAATTGCTCGCGTTCTTTTTCCGATAGTTTATTTAGAGTGATGTTCAGGTCTTCTGTCACGAACGACTTTTTGTCTATGCTATTGTCTTTGCTTTTGTTAAATGTGGAGTTTAGTTTCTCGTCTGGGTATTTTTCGAACATGCTGTTGTTGTGTATTGAATTGTTTTTTTGGAACGTCGTATTTAGCAAGCCATTTGTTACGTAGTGGGATATGTTCGGGTCGATGTTTTCCGTGTGCAAATCATGTAAATGTGTTGAATATTGTCCATCTATTACAGAAGAAAGGCATGCTTTTAGAAACTGTAAATCATATCGACGGGTTAGAGGCATATGAACCCATTTTATTCGTCTATACCGCTAGGTCCTAGGGAATTATACCTATAATGGTTTATACATCCTAAAATACAATTTAGTTTATACGCCAATACAATTAGTGAGATTTAGTTTATACGCCAATTCAAATAGTGAGATTTAGTTACTAATTGTATTGGCATATAAACTAAATCTCACTAATTTTATTTTAGGATGTATAAAGCACTATAGGTATATTTTCTTTAAACCTAGCGGCATGTACGAATAAAATGGATTCAGTCTATTGAAATGCTTATATTAGGCATATCAATCATCTTCATTCTTCAACACAAATTGTGAAAAATAGTGTAGTGCAGAGTTTGAGTCACTTGAAATGGTGGATGGGCATAGTTTTGTTGGTCTTGACCCACCCACTCTCCATGACGCTGTCCGTTTGGCTACTACTAGTGACTAATAGTCACACATCATACTAATAGTACAGCGTGACGTCAGCATGTGTCAATAGTAGTAGCCAAACGGACAGGGCCCATATCTCTGTGCGCATAGCTGGATATAGAAGTATTGCAACCTTTCAACAACTAAAAGAAACCAATAATATAAAAAAAACTTCTATATTTACAGCAGCCGTGAGGCTTTTCGGCCGATAAAGGAAGAAGCTCAGAGGAGTGTAATCACCCGGAATTTACCTTAACAGAAAACCTTTGAAAACTGTGAAAGGTGAAAATTCGCCCTGATGGAGTTTGAACTCGCGCTCCTCAATGCTCAGTACGAGACGGACGGCGCCTCTCTTAACCAGTACCCTGGTTGGGTCATCCAATAATAAAACTATGCAAAATAAAACAAAAATTGGGGTGTATCAAGACCAACCAAACTATGCCCATTCATATATTTGAACCAATAATGGTCTTGCAAATCGCCCATAACAATATTTCTCAAGTGGTTTACTGAATGAAGTCCAGTAAGAACACCGGCTTATAACTAAAATAATACCTGAATTGTCATTCGTAATGATATCACTTGTGAGCGCCTTCAGTGTGCCATCCTCATCCAAACTCACATCAAATGAGCCGCCGTGCAATGCCGACAATGTTTTCCTCACGAAACTTTCAGCAACCTCCGAATTAATACTGCTGAAGCTACCAGTAATCGATTGATACAGCGGGGGCTCAGCGTCGTGAAATATCTCTTGTGAATAATCCGCATCCCTAATCTCCCTCAAAATAGGATCATTTTTGATATAACTATTCTCCATTAAATTCGTAAACGTGGACGAGCACATGGAATTTACAAGACTGGGCGGCGACATGTTTTGGAAGCTATCTAGCTCCGGTGCTGTGGACAGAATCTTGTCGAAGAAGCTACCCGACGTGGGCTGCGACAGGTCGAAGTGCAACGGTTTTTCTTCGATGTCATCTTCGTCTCTGCCAACCGAAAAGTAACCGTCGCTTAATTCGGACGAGCCTCTTTTCTCGGCGTCGAAAAACTCTTCGTTGTACTTTTCTATGCTGGGACGGCTGTACTTCTTTTTCGGTCTCGTGAATGTGCGTGTGTCTATATTCTTTGTTTTATGGATGTTTGGAAATTTCGGCTTGTCACGGACCATGGTCAAGCTAATGTTGTTTGGTTTTGTGCCTGCATACAACCAACTGTCCAAATCGACCACTGTGGTGTCTGTTTCGATTAACCTGTAATAAGAAAAATATGGGTAATACAATTTATTAACTAAAAGTTATTGGTATGAATATAGTTGTTGAACTATTATATAATTTGATCTTTATTTCGCAATACTAAAACAAATATAAAACAATATCTAAATATTATAGTACGAATCCAAACTAAACTCCTGAATTTCACATTGCAACTTAAATTTATGACAGAAATCATTCTAATTACTATAGTTATATACTAGGTGAAATATCCGTCGTCCCACGGAGGATTATATTTAATTACAAAAATTAATTAATCATAGCTCATAGCTTCAATCAATTGAATTGATTAAGTCTTGATTTAAAAAAAATGCGAAAAGTATTGTAGTGCACAGTATAAGTCTTTTGAAATCGTGAATGGGTATAGTTCGGTTGGTCTTTTGTTGCTGTATCAACATGAAATCAAGAAATAAAAAATAGCAAAAAAACAAAAGTATCACAGACGACACACAGACAATGGATAGAATTTTTTTAGAGATGGTCTTAAAATGACCTGAGGACCTAATAAATATTCTTAGATTCCTTCTATCTCTCTCTTAAAGTTAGCTCTTCATATTCAATTCCTCTTGCTACCCTGTGATGACACCAACTCTTGCTCTTCCCTTTCCTTTGACATGGCTTGCTTTTTTCATGTTAAATCTATGGCATTCAGTTCTTGTACAATTGCCATTTCTCTTCCTGCAGCCACGTTTAAATTATTCCAAACATTGCATACTGCCTGATAAACACCAGTTCTTTCTTTTGTGCCTCCATCTTTAATTTTCGGGTCTCTTAGAGTAGAGGTAGAGGTAGCACCTTTGGTTGGGCACAGACACATTTCTATACAGAGGAATGGTATTCGCGACTCAAACGTTAACGGTTTTCTTCAAAGTTGTAGGTAAACAGCTGATCTTTGTTATTGTTTGATCAGCTGATTGCATTAAAATCATATGATTTCAGTCACTTCTACAATAATATTGTAGATATACTTTTAAGGTATAAATAGTATAACCTTGGCTCTATAGTAATGTATAAAATGAAAAAACAAATGTTATGCAAACAAATTCTCTACTAAATGTAGTTCATTTCGTGCCACCAGATGGAATATCAGCCGGCTTGAATCGCCAATAACACCACTGGTTTTCACTAAGGGCTGGTTCTAGAATCGACATTTAACCGGACAATAACGCTATTTGTGGAATAAGTTTAAGATATAGACGCACATCTGAGACATTATGTTCAAACAGAAGTCCTTAAATACAGCAAAAACGTTTCATGAATCTTTCCCCCATAAGTATCAAGTATTATGCAAGTTTTATTGAAAACATTTTCGCTAATTTTATTATTGTGACTGCATTTAATAACAATCACAAACTGGTTTATTTGAAATAAGACATAGTTTTAAATTAGTAAGACACAGTAACAAATGTTGTGTAGGCAAACCAGTGGGCTGATAAGGTGGGCAAACACTCATTTGAATAATGTTAACATATCAATTGATAATATTTGCAGTGAAAATATTCCTGCATTACTGTTATTGTTGGCCACATACTGGCAGTATGAATTCATTAAAGACAGATCCTCACTTTCTCTTTTAATTATAATAAATTTTAATAAGTTTAAAATTTAAAACACATGTTATTACAAAATAGAAACAGCTATAATTATAATTAATTACGATTTAACTGTGGTTTATCATGACTAACAGGTATAAAATTGCATTATTATGGATAATTGGTATGTTTATTATCTACATGATCATACAATAGTGTCATGATTTCTGATTATAAATATTGTTTATTTATAAAGTTGTTTTTATGATAATATGCTTTTATGATGATTTGTTCTGATGACATAGTGATTAGTAATTTTAACCCATAACCGGTGACCAGGAGTCTATGAGACTCCTGCAATTCCAATATTAACTCTATATTATATATATATATATATATATATATATATATATATATATATATATATATATATATTAACTTAAACGGGCAAATATAAGAAAGCGGATAATTCAGTACCTTCTTAAAATGGCGAAAGGTACATTTTTGGCTTATTAGCATTAAAATATAAAGACGCTTCCCAGACTTCACGTCACCATGTACCAAAAAATGGACATCACCGGTTACGGGTTAATATATTAGATCATGATATCACTAAATGAATACAGCCAAGTTTAATGCCACACCATTTAAAGATAGATTAGTGTTTTACAGCAGTGGAATCTTTGATAGAACATACTAGGTATACGTAATATTCCTAATAGGCTGTTTTTAAATTATAAAACAGCCTATTAGGAATATTAGTAGTAGTAGTAGCAGCCTATTGTAATTACATTTCAACTAACATCACCATTAAACAATGATATAATATAATAAAGACACCTTACAAAATATGTTTAAAATTTTCATCCAAACAGAATCTCGTAACATTGCCATTCCTCTTCCTGCAGCCATGTTTCAGTTATTCCAATCATGGCATACTACCTGATAAACAACACTTCTTTCTCATGTGCCGTAATGGCGTAATTATAGCAGATATTCTCCTGAATAAGGACATTTGTCTCCTAAATAGCTCTAGGAGCAGAGCTATTTAGATCCCCCAATTTCAGAGGGACTGCAAGCTCTGTGAATTTATTTCTATGGTAATCTGATATATTTGCTGACTGTTCTTTGTCGGTTCTGGAAGATACTAATAATCATTTCCCAATTATCATAGATATGAATTTCCCTTCAGAGCTCTCGTTTTTCTGGGGCAATAAATACCCTCTTTAAATTATAAAAGAGATAATTGGGACGAGTAGAGAAGGTATAATGGGAAGATAACATTTTCGACGGTCCTGGAGCGGCTGGCAGTGGACCATTCGGTCCCGAGTAGGTCACAGGGTCTCCCTTGGTAGGATGAAGAGTGCTGGAATGCAATTAACAGACGATAGGCGGCATTTCGTAGTCTGAGGCTCAATTTTTCAGAAGAGAATTTCTTGGCGACCAAAAGGATTGTTGCCGTTACTATTAAGAATTCTCCGAATGAGAAGAAGAGGTCATATTTTCGAACTTTTTGTAGTTCCTTTAGTAGAGATATTAATGTTATTGAGGTTTGGTGGAGGTGATAATATTTAAGAACTCACGGTCCCTCACATGAGAAGAACCATCCTAGAAGTACGGAATTCCTTTCATCATTGGCACCAGTCTCTTCCCAATTGCCGTGGATCCATTCAGATCGAACACAATTGGAGGACCTCTAAATTCTTGGAGAGTTTTCCATGAATGAATTGGATCCTTAATAATAATAATAATAATCTTTACTTTTTACTTGAACTCGAAGAAGCATTCGTGATCTGGCGAGGAATGGACTACACATAAACAATTTAAGAAACTCATTTGGTCCCTCCCATCCCCTGGTACAAGGATAATCCTCCTGGCGGCGATTGGAGAACGAAATTACTTTCCTCATTGGCACCACCCTCTTCCCAAATGCCGTGAATCCCTTCAAATCGAACACAATTCGAAGACCTCCAAATTCTTAAGAAACTTTTCCATTAACTGACGAGGACGGACAGGTCTATATAACATATAAGCCATTTAAGAAACTCATTCGCACAAATTGAATAGTCCTGGCGGTGAGTGGAGTAAGGAAATGGCTTCCTCATTGGCACCACCCTCTTCCCAACTGCCCTGGATCCCCTCAAATCGAACACAATTGGGGCACCTCCAAATTCTTAGAGACTTTACAATGAACGAATTGGATATTTGCCTCAACTTGGAGGATTCGTGACCTGGTGAGGAATGGACTATTCAACACATAAGCAATTTAAGAAACTCATTCGGTCCCTCGCACGGGGATTATCCTCCTGACAGAGAGTGGAGTGCGGAATTGCTTACTTCATTGGCACTAACCTCTTCTCAAAAGCCGTTGGTCCCTTCAGATATAACATAATTCAGAGACTTTTCCAGGAACGAATTTGATCCTGCCTGAGCCAGAAGAAGGATTCGTGCCCTAGTGAGGACGAACTGGTCTATTCAACATATAGGCAATTTAACATACTCATTCGGACCTTCGCACGAATAGAATCCTCCTGGCGACGAGTGGAGTACGGAATTCCTGTCCTCATTGGCACCACCCTCTTCCCAACTACCCTGGATCCGTTCAGATCGAACCTAATTAAGGGACCGCCAAATTCTCAAAGACTTTACAATGAACGAATTGGAGTTTTGCCTCAACTTGAAGAAGGATTTGTGACCTGGTGGTTAAGAAACTCATTCGGTCCCTCGCCAGGGGAGAATCCTCCTGACGGAGAGTGGAGTACGAAATTGTTATCCTCATTGGCACCACCCTCTTCCCAAATGCTGTGAGTCCTTTCAGATATAACACAATTCAGAGACCTTCAAATTCTTAGAGACTTTTCCATGAACGAATTTGATCCTTGCCTAAACCCCAAGAAGGATCCGTGCACTGGCGAAGACGAACTGGTCTATTCAACATATAGGCTATTTAAGAAACTCATTCAGACTCTCGCACGATAAGAATCCTCCTGGCGGTGAGTACGGAATTCCTTTCCTCATTGGTACCACCCTCTTCCCAACTGCCCTGGATCCCTTCAAATCGAACACAATTCGAGGGCCTCCAAATTCTTAGAGACTTTTCCATGAACGAATTTGATCATGGCCTGAACCTGTGGAAGGATTCGTGCCCTGGCAAGGACGGACTGGTCTATTCAACATATAAGCAATTTACGAAATTCATTCGGTGTCTCGCATGAATAGAATCCTTCTGACGGCGAGTGGAGTACGGAATTGATTTCCTCATTGGCACCACCCTCTTCCCTACTGCCCTGGATCCCTTCAAATCGAACACAACCTCCAAATTCTTAGAGACTTAACAATTAACTAATTGGATCTTTGCCTCAACTTGAAAGAATTCGTGTCCTGGAGAGGAATGGGCTAGTTTATTCAACATATAAGTAATTTAAGAAACTCATTCGGTCCCTCGCACGGGGAGAATGCTCTTGATGGAGAATGGAGTGTTAAATTGCTATCCTCATTGGCATCACCTTCTTCCCAAATGCCGTGGGTCTCTTCAGATATAACATAATTCGGAGACCTTCAAATTCTTAAAGTCTTTTCCATGAATGGAATTTGATTCTTGCCTGAACCCCAAAAAGGATTCATGCCCTGACGAGGACGAACTGGTCTATTCAAAATGTAGGCAATTTAAGAAAATCATTCGGACCCTCGCACGATAAGAATCCTCCTTGCAGCAAGTGGAGTACGGAATTCCTTTCCTCGTTGGTACTACTCTGTTCCCTACTGCCCTGGATCCCGTCAAATCGAACACAATTGCGGGATCTCCAAATTCTTAGGCTTCGCAATGAAGGAATTGGATCTTTGCTTCAACTTGAAATAGGATTCATGACCTGATGAGGAATGGACTAGTCTATTCAACACATAAGCAATTTAAAAAGCCTATTTGGTCCCTCGCACGGGGAGAATCCTCCTGACGGAGAGTGGAGTGCAGAATTGCTTTCCTCATTGGCACCACCCTCTTCCGAAATGCCGTAGGGCCCTTCCGATATAACACAATTCAGAGACCTTCAAATTCTTAGTCTTTTCCATGAATGAATTTGATTCTTGCCTGAACCCAAAGCAGGATTTGTGCCCTGGCGAGGACGGACACATGAACAGTGCGGATAAAGGCGAGAATAAAGGAAGGAGGATAAACATGCGGTTCGTGTATATAGCTAAATTAAAACAAATACTGAGGGATAAGAGGCAATGGAAAGAGATAGTAATAATTAAAGGAAAGAGATAGTAATAATTAAAGGAAAGAGATAGTAATAATTAAAGGAAAGGCATAGCTGTTATTTAAGGATTACATTTGAGATGTGAGAAAAATGAGTTAGATCATATGTAGACAGTGGGCAGATACCATTAACAACCAGGCAGTGATGATTTCAAACACACTACAGCACACTTTGTCTTTCTCTAACTGACTTTCTTATTGTGTTTTCCAGATTTATGTTGAACAGTGTTGTTGAGAGATCTTCTTTTCTTACTCATACTGAGATTTTCTGATGTTTCTTGGCTTGCTATGTGCTTGAATACCACATTTAATCTTTCTATTGTATGTCTCATTAGATTTTATTAGATTAAGAATGAGTGGCCTTCGAGGACCTACACCACTGCACCCTTTGTAGAGATTTTGTGGTCCCTAGGATGTCTTAAAGGACTTCTATGTGCAGACTAGCAAACTGCAAAGTCTTGACTTCATATATAGTCATGGTTGTGGTTTGCCATTCCCAAATTCAATGGACAACACTGTGCATAGTGCCTCACAGTGGCATATTATATGGGTCTATTCCTCTAACCTACAGAGGGATTCTTCTACCAGACCTATCCATGCCATTTGCTTGTTAAGCCTGCACCTATTAGGAGGCCTACTATCATCCTGACAATTTTCCTGTTTTGAGTTAGGAAGTCCTTTGTGAATTTGGATCTTTAGTCTGAATTATTTTCCATGTCCCTGCTCTGGCTGATTTATCCACAAGTCCTGAGACAATATTGCCATCCATTTTCTCTCAATTTGTCTCAATATAGTTAATTAGTTTCAAGTTCATATTTTTCATCTCACCTAGTGTTTACTTTCTGCTCATTGTGTCAAAAGCAGCTTTAAAGTCTATGAAGAGTTAGTTTGTTTCTATTCCTGCTTCATGAATTTTTTAGAGTATTTGGTTTATTATAAAGATAATAATAATAATCTTTATTATATAGGTCATACTCTTGAAAAATACTATAAAATACAACATATATACATAGATACCTTACATGACTAAAATAAGATTAAATGTAATCAAAAATAAATCTTGTTAAATCATTTTCAATTTAGGTTTAATGTAATTATACTCTTTTTAAAATGTTAAAAATGTGTTAAAGCATTTGAGATAATTGAGATATTTGAATCACTTAGGGCCAATCCTACAATTGACATTAATGAGAGAATAAGACTATTTGTGACTATTAAAGAATTGACTAGTGGGACGAGTGAGCAGCCTTAAAGGGAGGTTTCACAATGGGCCCAGTTTGAGGCCTAAGTGTCTGTAGCTATGCTACCCTCCAGCCAACTATCCAGACTATTAAAGACTGAGTAAACATTGCATTGTTATTAATAAAACTAAATAAAGTCAAAATATATATATGGATAATGAGAATTCAGTATTAATGGACAAATAATAAGCTAGATTAAGTGATAAAACAGATAACATAGATTAAAAAGTAATTTAGTAGTAAAACTACATTTAAATTACACAAAGCAATTGCATCACATAAATTTCTAACTCTTTGCCAACAGCAACTATTTCATACCTTATATAATTCCACTTAATTAGCCTGTGAATAGTTCAACTTACCAATTTTGGTCATCATTCATGTCAATTTCATTGACATCGATCACATCATCTGGATCATAGAGCTGATCATAGTCCCTGCCCAGCGTTTTCATATCACATTTCTCCGTTTGCCCGGTGGGCTGTGCTTTATATTTTTGCAAAATACTCTGTATCTCCTCTGACAGCTCCATTTTTTTATAAAATTGTATCACTTTAGAAACCCTAACAGGTTCCCTTGCAAATCCACAACGCGCACAATTGTCGCCACTACATCACCAGACGAACTGCATTGGCGTCTATGTACAACAACTACTAACTAACCGTTTTAAAAATAACATCAAAATATAAGACACATACAAAACACGGAATTATTCACGTCTGACAGTCCATTGCACTGACTTTCACGCGCTGCCAACGCAAAAAACACATTCCGCAATAACTGTATCTGGCAGTGTTTCACTCAGTGGCGTTGGGTGTGTATTGCACCGTCTTTATCTTGCGGTTATTGCAACATGCGAAAAAGTTGGTGGCAGTACTTTTATTAAATGTCAAAACGTATTCCCCCATGCATAACCTATATACATTATTTTTATACACAAAATGTCACAAAAATATTTTTTAGTAGAGTGTCTTAGTAAATTGAATGATATTATTAAACAACCGTTGCAACAAACTCAGAGAATTAAGGTATGTTATAATTAGTTTATAATTAGTCTATTATTTATTAACATCCACTATTTATTTAGCAATAAACAATTATAAATTATAACTAAAATGGATTGAATTAAATATATTAAGTGTATTAGAAGAGAATATTGATTATTTGAGGTGCTACAAGGTTTAATCATTTTCAAAAGGTCAATATTAATTGATTTATGTATTCCTTCAAAATAACATTGCATTTATATTAATCAAAATCATATTTTCCATCATGAGCAAAACCCTGCAATGGAATTTCATACATGTCTAGTTGCTTAAAATAGTTAGATGTGAATTCTATTTCTATGCTTTCTGCAGAGTTCACTCTTAAATAAGACTTAGGAATTTGTGTAATTCCAGGTTATTATTATCATGTACTTTGGAAGGTAAATAGTCTCACAAATATGAGGCATGCAGTTAGTGTGTAATTATAAATCGCATTATTATTAATTACATACAATATTGCTGATTTTAAATTGTAACTTATTATGAATTCTCTTAATAATAAATATATCATATCTTATTTTTATGAGCAAAATTAAACCTGTATTAAACTAAATTTTTCTTGTAATAATAATAATAATACACCACAATGGGCTAATGATCGGAGTCTTTCTGCCTGCGTCAAATTTAAAAGTTGCATATAATTGGAATCTTGAACTAATCTTAATCTAATATTGTTATTTGTGTTTGATTTGTTGTATTAGAGGGAGTGATGGGAATTTTCTTTTATTAGGTATTGATGGGTTATATGGTAATTAGTTCAATATTGTTTTTGATAATGTATTTTTCTTTTAATATTTGTAATCTCATGCATATTGGGGTAATTTTGGATTTACAGTAGAATCGGTTAGGAGGATTCAAAAGTGGATTGTTGGGGTGTCTAGCTTTAGATATAGCTTGAAGGCTGGTCATTTCTGCAACTTCCACTGCTTTAAGTGCAGGTTTCCTGGAGTTACAGAATACGGGGCGACAGATTAATTTCTAAATTGTCTTTATATTAATGCCTTGATTTTTATATGTTAGACTTCTTAAATGTTTTGCTCTAGCAATTATATTTTTTTTAATAATTGTGGTGTGGGAATTTAAATTTAGCTTGGTTTCTAAACCCAGCTCAGTGTCTGAGTGGTTAGAGGCATCAGCCGTCTCATACTGAGCATTCCAACACCATTGGGGCGAATTTTCACGAATCACCTTTCATAGTTTTTCAGAGATTTTCTGTGAAGTCTATGTTTGAATTATCATCTTCTTTAATTCATGCATATAATCACACCCTGAATTTGGTTGTCCCTGGTTTAATTTTATTTGCATTGATCTAATTATCAAAATGATAATATAGTGATATAATAATAGTAATCAAATGTCATATGGTGTAAAACTAGATGAACAGTAGCAAATAATTTTCTTTTTCATTTTAGTTTACCACATTTGATGTATCATCAAATTATATAATTTTTGGTGCAACTACTGGGGGTATTTATATTTTTAAAAGATACCCCTGTGAGTTTATAAAGCTGATTCCTGGAAAGGTGAGCTATATATATACTAATTACCTTAAAACAATTGACTACACACCCACCCTCACATGTCACTAATGCAACTTTATATTGACAACATATAGTTCAGTACACAAAATAATCTATAATTTTTATTCAGGAAGGTGCTGTTACACAAGTGGCAATCTCCCCTGAAGAAACACATATAGCAATAACAACAAGTAAAGGTTTAGTAGTTTTACTAGAAAATTGTTTTAATGAGGGTAATATACAATATCAGGTATATACTGAACATAAAAGTTACATAATAACAGCAATAAAATGGCACTATACCGATTTATATTGTGGAGACAGTACAGGCAAAATATCTGTTATAACCCTAACAAACATTCTGGTAAGTACAATTTATTATTATATTGTATTGTGTAGAATATGTTTCTATGTTTTAGTCAAAAACTATCTTCCAACCCCCAAGTGCAATTCTAATGCAACTGGACTCAACTATAGTACAATTAGATACCTACTCAAAATTCCTACTAGTTTCAACAAAAATAAAAACATTCCTATGTGACACCGAAGAGGAGCAATACAGGCAAATTGGTAAAAAACTAAGAGATGGCGATTTCGGTGCCTGTTTCTTCACAGAAAACTCAATTCCCAAAGAAAAACTTCCTGTGAAAGAGAAAACAATTTTTAAAATACTAAAAGAAGGCGAAAAGTTTTCAAACGATAACGTAGATGGTGTTAAAATATTCTGCGCACGTCCCGGTTTAAGAATATGGGAAGCCAATTTCGACGCTTCCGTTGTATGCACATACCAATTCAAAAACGTCGTCAATCAACTGACTGGTGAAATATTCCAACTCGGCGATGGTGTCAATTCAAAATTTTTAGTACTAAAAAATACCCCATCCAAATCATTAGTCCATATAGGAAAAATGTTTATTATTTCAAACAAATTCCTACTCTCATTCCTAAGCAATAACTTACTGATATTCGATACTCATGGCGTGAATTTACAATTCAAATACCATTTAGGCGAAAATATTAAGGATGTTAAAGTTGTTGATAATTATATTTATATTTGGGATAAAAAGGATGTTAAAGTATTATCTCTGATGGACCTAGAGACATTACTTCTAAAAACGTTAGCACGTAAACAGTACAAAGTATGTTCGGAAATTATTATCCGATTCAAAAATGAATTCGAAGTATTAGTTGCAAATTCACTACAAATCATCCCATTAGTTAACTTAAAAAGTAAAATAAATGATGAAACTGTAATAAAAGAAATAGGTCCTTTATTGGCTAAGATTAAAGAAAGTGGTGAACATATAAGTACAAATGGGATCGTAAAGGTTGAAAATGGTTACGTTAATGAGGCAGCTGGTTGTTCATATAGTTATGATTCACAATTAAATCATGATGAAATAAGTAATGACGAAGTAAGCCTTACTGATCCAACCATGGATCCAAATTATATTTTAAATATCCTACATAGACAATATCAAGTAAATAAAATGTATAGCAATATAGAAACCCCTAAACTATATGAAGTGTTGTCCATGAAAAATTTAGAGGAAATCGTTGTTCTATTTAAAAGTTTTATAAATCATGTTAAAGAAACTGATGCTGGAGACAATAATGTGGAAACCTGGTGTTACATTCAGTACTTAAAGTATATTACCAAAGAAAAACATGCTGTTGCAGATTTAAACACAGATTCGATGGCCTTGAAGTATATTTTTGATGCGTTTATAAGTATTAATAGTGATAATAATAAGAATGTTTTGTGTGATTGTACATTCCCTCTACCTGTAGTGAAGAACTGCGAGGCTAAATTTTATGATATTGGCTGTGATCTATACAAAAAACTCCCCAAACGCAATCTTAAAATCTCAGTGCCGTACATGTGGCGGTATAAAATAACCGAATTAACAGATGTTAATACATTGCTGCCTTTACTCGTACAATTTTCCGAGCTACGTTTATTAGAACAATATTCAAACAAATTTAATTATGATATATGGGATGATGTTGTTAAATTATTTATAAAACTTAAGAAACAAATTTGTTTAAACTGTGAAAAGTCTATTGATATTGATGTTTCTAATACTATTAGTTGGAATAATATTGGTATGGTTATGATTAAAAGTATTGGTGGTGTGTCTGTAGTGAAACTCTTACAGAAGTATAGCAAATTCATACCAAATAGTGAATTAGGTCTTGAGTTCTATCAATCATGTATTTTTTCAACTGTAGTTAATAACAATCAGAAAAGCAATGCGTTTATGGATTGTGTTTTTAAAAGTCCTAATTTAAATAAACAGGTGAGTTGAGTGCTGGTGGTGTTTTGGGTTATTAATAAATTGTATTCTTTTTAGTTTGAGGATAGCCTGAAGACTTATTTAGATAATAAGAATATGAATAACTTTTATACCAAAGATTTAACCAAGTCAACTCTTAAGTGTTCATCATGTGATTTACCTCTAAAGAACCCTATTTTAGAAACAAAGGAACCATTAGTTTGTGGACATGTATTCCACAAAATATGTCTAAATTCTATCAATAATATATGTTGTATATGTGATGTTAAGTGATTATAATCTTTTTTTATTTAATATATAAATAATAAATATATTATCCTAATAGTGGAGACTTACACCATATTTTTAACAGTAGTGGTAGCTAATGAAAAGAGTGGTTTAACACTCAATTTTAAGCAAATACATTATCTTTCTCCCAATTCTTCTCCTTTCCATGATTATTAGTTGTAACAATGGGTGCCAATTACTTCTCGAGATGTGGTCTGGGTAGGGGGTCAGGTGGGGTAATTGTGAACCAAATTTCTATACTTTGCATTCTAACTCTCCTGGTCGTCACCCATTAATAAAACAACCAAACTTTCTCTAATCCTTTGCCATAATCCATATGCCTACTTCACAATTGTGTGGTTAAAGCTAAGTATGGATTTCTTCCGAAAATTAAGGCTGTTTACCCTACGTGTTTACAATTACCCCGAGATCATGTGGTAAATGTATACAGTAATCTCCCTTCTTACTTCGATTGCACGGAGAGCGATCCTATATTTATCTGTAGTTCTTATTGTGTCGTAGCGATATATATATATATATATATATATATATATATATATATATATATATATATATATTTCATATAAAAGCTACACATGTTGGCAAAATACGCTTTCTAAAAGATCAGATTTAGTTAGTTAGATCATCTACATTTCGCTGGTTTGCGATGGTAAGTCGTCTGCCCACTTACATTAAACATATACAACGTGTTATTGTTGTCGAGTGGAAGTCACTATCTTATAGAACATTCTCTGTAGTGACAAAGGAATACCAGACCCGGTTTGCTCTCTACGAGATTGATGAATTTCTTAGTAATTAAATTACTTAACTTATTATTATATTTATACCACATTCTGTTTGACATTATCTGTATATTTTGTTGAGCTTAATAAAAATTACATTCCACACCATCCTCTACATCCCAAACCTTTGAATACACTCCACAAGCTACACCGCATACATTCTCCCTTTGCATTCCAGTACTTCCTCGACCATTTTCGCTAGCGTGAAAATCTGCTTCCTTGGCCCTCTTCCTTTTCTAAACCTACCCTGGCGTTATTCTTCACTATGGATATTGCAAGTTTCTATCCCGGATTCATTATTGTGATTCTCCTACAGTTTTTCGGCTCCGAGAAGGCCCCTTCTTTATGTACTGGCACTACCACTCCACGCGCCATTCTTCCGTTACCTCCTCCTCTCCACTTTTCCACCGGTAGCCTCTTGAACGCCTCCGACTTCATCCCGTCCAATTAATTCCACGAGAAATTCTCTCGTCCAGCTACCTGCCTTGCGCTCCCCAGGTCTTCTGCCATCGCTTTGCAACTCCTCTCCCATTCTCTTAGATCTATATTTATATTACCCATCCCTCCTCAGCGTTCACGCGCCCCACATGCCTCAACCTGCCTGGCCAGCGTAGGGTTTCATGGCTGACCTGCCTCCTGGCTCTGGTCCGGAGTAGATGAAATTCTCATCTAAACATACTCTAGTGGTTCGTCGGAATCCACGTTAAACTGTAGGTCCACAAGGAGTGTCAATTTCCAGCACTATAGGTAGAGAAGAGACCAATACACCAATAGTGGCGTGAAAGAGGTTGATATAGATATATAGATAATCAAATATTGGATTGTTAAGGCATCTACGTTGTGCTAAGCTCTAAATGGCTAGAGCTTAGTCGAAACTAGTTGCTAAGTGTAACCGAAGTGTGATAAAAAACAAAGTAAAACATGGTTTTATTTATAAATAATCTTTGGCCACCACTTACTACCCTAGTGTATAGACATAGAGTTACGTTGGGATTTATGCCTCAGTTTTATCTAAATATTATATTGTACCTACCCAGGGATATTGGAGCTATCTGTGTTGTTTTCCGTAAGTGTGAGTTCCACGTCATTTTGGTCATAGATAACTCGTACGTTTTTGGGCTCTTACACAAATGGAATTGTCTTCAAACATTGGAACCTTTAAGCATGTTACTACTATTCTTCTTGTATAGTAGACTATTGTGGTCTTCAAATGGATATATTTATTCACAAGCACTATTTTCACCTATAGACAGAATTCTTTGTGAGTGCTCAAATTACCCCAGGCAGTGCAAGTCTTCTGAGGATTGTCTCCTGGATATCGTCTATTAATAACAAAATTTGAGAAAGCTGAACTAGACTTCTTAGTGGTAACAGAAACAAAAAAGAAGGGGAAGGGAGAGTACAAAATGGACAAGGAACATATATTCATATATAGCGGTGTAGATAACAATCGGAGAGCTGCAGCAGGGGTAGGATGTATAGTGCATAAAAAACTGAAATCGAATATATATAAATGGGATGCAATTACGGAGAGGATTTTGTCTATCGAAGTTAGAGATCAAAGAAACGGCTACCATAAAACTATCATAGCAGTGTATGGACCAAACGAAGATGATACTGCGTGCAACAAAGAAACATTCTGGGAGCAACTCAACGAAACAACAGAAAAAGCCAAAGGAGAAGTGTACGTGGCGGGAGACTTCAACAGCAGAATTGGCAACGAAGTAAAAGATAATGACGCGATGAGAGGAAGATATGGAGAAGGCGTACTCAACGAAAATGGTAAGAAAATGCTAGATTATTGTAGAATGAATAATCTAGTAATAACGAATACACTATTCAAACACAAGGACATACACAAATACACCAGGGAAGTGATAAGCAGGAACGAAAAATCTATAATAGACTATGTACTAGCAGAACAAGGGAACAGGAGCAAAATAATAGACACAAGAGTAAAGAGAAGTTACGAAATTGGAAGTGATCACTATCTAGTAGAGACGAAAATAAAGGAAGACTACCAAGATAGCGATAAAAAAAGCAGAGACCAAATATAGCAATAAACTACAACAAGATAAGAACATACAAACTAAGGGAAAAAGAAATAGCAAAAATCTATAAAGAAAATAGAGGAGAAATTAGTAAAGGGCAAATATAGACAAGAAGTAGAGGAAATGTGGAATAAATTAAAGAAAAATATACTGGAGACAGCACAAGAGACATGTGGGACAAAGCAAAACACAAACAAGAAGCAGCAGACAGCATGGTGGTCGCAGGACATAAGAGAGAAAATAAAGGAAAAGAAAAAAGCATGGCAAAGATACCTAAATGACAAAAATAGTAAAAACTACGAAGAATACAGTTTAAAGAGGAAAATAGTAAAAGATAAGGTCAGAATAGCAAAGAGCAGGGAATGGGAAAAGTTCGGAGAGACAATGGAGAAAAATGCAAAGGAAAACCAAAAATTATTCTATAAAACACTAAAACTAAACAGAAAAGAAAAAGGACAAGAAGTAAATTATATACAAGACAATCAAGGAATATTGCTGAAGGACAACGAAAAAATACTAGAAAGATGGAAAGAATATTTTGAAGACTTACTATCACAAACTGGTGGAAATGAACAGAAGACAAGAGACCAGAACGACTCGGAAGCAGATATAGAGATGATCAATGGAAAAGAAATACTAGAGATAGTAAGGGAAATGAAAATAGGGAAATCACTAGGACAAGACCAGATCACAACGGAAATGATTAAACATATTGGACCTGCAGGTAATGAAATACTACTAAAATTAATAAACGAAATATGGAGGACGAATAAAATACCCAGAGATTGACAAGTATCGTTAATCGTACCGATACACAAGAAAGGCGATAAGACAAAATGTTCAAACTATAGTGGTATAACACTCATAAGCATAGGTATGAAGATCTTAGAAAAAACAATTAACAAAAGAATACTAGCAAAAATAGAGCAGACGCTAGAAGAATCGCAATGTGGATTTAGGAAAGGAAGATCTACACAGGACAACATTTTCACGATAAAACAAATCACAGAAAAAAGAATTGCAAATAATAAAAACACATACCTAGAATTCATCGACCTGGAAAAAGCATTCGACATGATACCAAGAAATAAATTATGGAAAATCCTGGAAGAGAGAGGTGTAGAAAGAAAGACAGTCGAATTAATACAAAACATATACAACAACAACACCAATGCAATAATACACAAGGGACAAACATCAAGAACATTTCAGACAACCACTGGACTAAGACAAGGAAGCGGGCTCAGTCCTACATTATTTAACATATACATGGATGAAATAATGAAGAGCATGAAACCAGAAACCAAAAAAGCAAACATAGGGTACAAAAACATGCAAGTTGTAAAAATATCGGAAGGAGCATTCCCTGATGATGTAGTAGTGATAGCAGAAAATGAAGGTAATCTGCAGCACAACCTTAGTGTATGGAACAGAAACCTAGAAAAGTATAACATGAAAATGAAATATAACAAAACAAAAGTGATGGTAATAGGAAACCGGAAAGAACAAATAAATATAAAGATAGAACAACACACAATAGAACAAGTAGAAGAATCCAAATACCTGGGAGTAGCACTGACAGAAGACTGAAAAAATGGAAGGCGAACTTAGTAACAGAATAAACAACACAGCTAAAACATACCACGCATTGAGCAATATAATGATTAACAAGAAAGAGATCAGCAGAAGGACAAAAATAATATATATATATATATATATATATATATATATATATATATATATATATATATATATAGACCTATACTGACATATGGAAGCGAGACGTGGAAGCTAAGAGGGACAAAAGTAGAATACAGGCAATGGAAATGAAATATCTCAGAGGAGTAAAACAAGTTACGAGAAGAGACAGAATAAGAAATGATGACATCAGAGAAGAACTGGGAATTGAAGCTGTAGATAAGTATATAGAAAAGAAACAACTAAACTGGTGGGGTCATTTAATTAGGATGGACAAAAAGAATCAAACAAAACAGGTATGGGAAGCAAGAACTGAAAATAAAAGAAGAAGAGGTAGACCAAGAAAAGAGTGGGACAACATAATAGAGGACATAATAATCAAGAAAGGAAAAACAGTCAAGCAAGCAAGAGAACTGGCGAAGAACAGAAAGGAGTGGAAAGAATTCACAAATGTATAAACAACAGTAATTGTAAACTATAATAATGTTAATGTAATAGCCTACACCGAAAGGTAAAAGGCAATTGATAATATATATAATAACAAAATTCTTGTTTCATTCCACTTTGCGCTTCCCAGTATGGAGGTGGATATATTTTCTCAAGCTATTCATTGCGGTGTTATTGATATCCTGCGTAAAATTTCAGGATTACCGTCAACATTAACGTTAATCCTGAAATTGTTGGCGTCCTACTTAACTAGTTTTCGACAAAAACGACCCTACTGTTTTGTTGGTACCCCCGGGGTTGGTTCGAGGCTAATGAATCTGATTTCACTTGCCTGTTTTTGTCTATGTATCCGCTTTTTCGATGCCTTTGATTTCCTGATGTTCCGGTGCCCACACAAGTGTTTCCGGCTCGCAGTATTATCAGGTCTTCAATGCATTCTATAAGGCACCTTACACGGTCAATAATACTGCCAATATTTTAGAATAATGACAGTATTACTGTATGATTATATGTTTAAAGTTTTCATTATTCTAAAATATTGACAGTGTTACTGATCATGTAAGGTATTGTAATGATGGAATAAAGAGAATACTGATGTTTATCCGGATAATTGTTTACTTGATAAATATTGAAGGAGGATTCAAGCAAATACTGACATTACTAGGACTGGCAGTATTATTAATCGTGTAAGGTGCATAACAGTTATACAGCAACAGTAATTCTCGCTGGAATCTAGTGTTCCTGGCACTGCTTGAATATCTGTACAATATTGATTTATTTCTTTCTATAGTTACTTTTCAATAATGTTTTAACGTAAGTTTAAATTGCCATTCTGCTTGGAATGTTAAAGTCGTTTTAGACAAGACAATTTCTTAGCTCTAAAGTTGTTCAAGAAATGAATTCATATATCCTAATCCCATACAATTTGTCCTTGACAAATAGAAAGCGTTATATTTTTCTATTCGATCTACCATTCAATTCAATATTTCAAATAATTTGCTGTATGATACGAGACAATTTAGATTGTCTCGCATCTTGACTAATTTTTGAGTCAAGAAATTGTCTTATCTAAAACGACCTTAAGATTATGATTTGGTTGGATAAAAGCATCTTACCAACGAACTAGAATTCATTCTATTTCGTTGCATCTTACACGGTCAATAGTACTGTCATTCATAATAAATATGTTTATTACGAATGACAGTACATCTTTCATTATTCTAAATTATTGACAGTATTACTGACCGTCTAAAAGGTACCTTACACGGTCAATAATACTGTCAATCCTAGTACTGTCAATATTTGCTTCAATCCTCCTTTTATATTTATCAAGTAATCAATAATCCGATTAATGATCAGTATTCTCTTCATTACATCATTAATATACATTACACGATGAGTAATACTGGCAATATTTTAGAATAATGAACATTTTAAACATACTATCGTACATTATTCTATAATATTGACAGTAACATTGATCGTGTAAGGTGCCTTTATGGTGCCTTATAGATTGTAATTGCAATGTATTGGCGAAGTTTGAAAATATGCAACGAGGAATTTTTTATTTAAGTTAAAATCCCAGCGGATTGTTTGCGGGTCTATACAATTGGGGAGCCCAAAAAAATCCAAACTTTGAGGAATCCTTCGTCTTGCCGACCATAATATATATATATATATATATATATATATATATATATCATCTAGTGCAATGTTCTGCACTAGAATCAGTACAAAAATTAAACAAAATATGTTGCATAATTTGTTTATCGACCCAGCCATTGTTATAAACATTGTATAATTTTTTCAAATCAATTGTATGACGGAGGCATGATTAAAAATAATAATTTACGTTACAATATATATTATACAACAGCGCCTATAAAAATTATTAATAAAGATATATAACTATATATTATGGTCTGCAGGACATAAACATAAGAATCCACAAAATTTGGATTTTATTGGTCACCCCAATTGGTCAGTACAGATCCGCAAACAATCCGCCGTGCGGGCGGTATAGAGGCTGGGATAACTTCACACCGGTCATCATCATATTTTTATTAAATACAGCCTTTGGCATTAAATAGCATGAATACTAGCAACGCCGTAATTTTTGATTATGATTTTATAGATGGCATAATAGATCCTTATTGTATTAGTGAACAACCATTCAGGGATTTGTGAAATATTTAAAAATTAACCCCTAATTTTGGATATTCACTCATTATGAAGTACTGGCTTTGGCTTATGCGCTACAAAACTTCTTTATTGGTGAGATGATCTATCCATGGTATTCGTAATTTAACTTTTTTTATAAAATGTTTCCACCTCATTAAAAAAATCTCGAATTATCATCTGACGGTATCATATTTCATGTGATTTACATATCGCGCGTGTCGAAATAGAAAGTTATTTTTTAATGTCCCAGTAGAAACAAACATATTGAATAATCCGCCATATATCCTTTTTTAAAGGGAAATTATATATGGATACAAGTATACAATCAAATGATTATTGTGAGTAAACCAGTAAAATGTTACCTTAATTAACTTCCAAAGTTTCAACACACGCAGATATTGATTCGGATAATAAACGTTTTGGTGTTGCAATATTTATTAATTCATTTACATTTTGGTATGTAGGTTACAGTGAATGGTAAATTAATGAAAATGACATGAACTTATGTAAATTAATGTGTTTATAATCGATTGCAAGATGGTTAACGTTTTATAAATTTAATTTTTAGTGGACCATTTGGTGTGTACATAGGATGCACGTGATAATCCAATTTCTCGTGGTGGTACTCCAATTTATACGACTGAATAACCTGAAATAAATATATTATATATAATCTTTTAAAATCTCTTTATACCCTTTCGGGTGTCGAGATTATAGTTTTTATTATAGAGATTATAGATTATAGTATTTTTAAGTTATTGTATTTTCTATAGGAATACCTTCCAGTCCTTCCTATTGCTCGGCCATTCTCCTTGCATCCTGCCATCTAATGCCATTCCTCGTTAGTATTTCATGTATGTTGTCTTCCCACGTTTTGTGTGGTCTACCTCTTCTTTTCTTTCCTTGTATTCTTGTGTTCCATACTCTTTTTGTCTGTCTCACTTCTGGCATGCGAATTATGTGTCCATAACATCCGAGTTGTTTCCTTTCTATAGTTGTCTGTATACTTTCTATCTGTAGAGTTGATCGAATTTGCTCATTTCGTATTGTGTCAATTCTTGTGATACCTTTTATCAAGGTTTAAGTACTTCATTTCTGCTGCTTGTATTTTGTTTTTAAGTCTCTTATCCATTGTCCATGTTTCGCTTCCATATATCAGTGTCGGTCTATATATTGTTTTGAATATTATGATTTTTGTTTCCTTCGATACTACCTGCTTATTATAAAATATTATTTTGTTTAGCATATGGTAGATTTTGTTTGCTGCCCGTATTCTATTGTTTTTTTCTGGTTCCAGACCTCCCTTGTTATTTATATTTATATCCAAGTATTTAAAATTTTCCACCTACTCGATACTTTTTCCCGCTATTTTGATATTTGTTTCCACTTCCTGTTTGGCGATCACCATAATTTTTGTTTTATCTGTATTTATTGTCATGTTGTATTTATTAAGTTCTTCGTTACATATATTAATGTTCTCTTGTAGGTTTTCTTCGGATTTGGCTAGTATTACAATATCATCAGCAAAAGCACACTAAGCTATCATTGTGCGTCGTAGTTTATAATATCCTATGTCCATTTTCCTTGTTTTCTCCTTTATATTTTTTAATATATTATCTAGGAATATTATAAACAGTAGAGGGTTTAATGCTCTACCTTGTCTTAGTCATTGTTTGGTTGTAAATTCCTGTGATATCTGATTTCCTGTCCTTATGTAATTGTATGTATTTCTGTATATATCTTGTATTGCTCTTTGTAGTTGTTTGCTTATTTGCCTCTTTTGTAATATATTCCACATCGTTTATCTCGGTACTCTGTCGAATGCTTTTCCAGGTATATAAATAAATATATATATATATATTTCCAGGTATATAAATGCTATGAATAATTTACTGGCCCATTGTTTTCTCATCAGTTTTCTTAGTGTACATCTATGGTCCTGCGTTGAGTTGCTCTTCCTGAAGTCACTTTGTGCATTTTCCATCGTTGGTTCTGTTTGTTGTCTTAGTTTACTTTCTAGTATAACCTTTTACATTTTAGCAATTGCGCTTATTAGTGATATGATATTCCACTGTAATTATTGCAATTTTTGCCGTATATTGGGAATATCACTGCTTTCTCCCAGTCATTTGGAATTTTTCCTGTTTTCCATATAGTGTTTACAAGCAGTTTTAACAAATTTACACCTTCCTCGCCCATATTTTTAAGTTCTTCAGCTTTTGTGTTATAATGGCCTACTGCTTTACCATTTCTTAATTTTATAAGTGCTTCTTCTACTTCTGTTTCTGTTATATTGTCTGGTTTTTCGTTCAGAATATTTTCCACATGTGCGTTCTCATTTCCTTCCTTTGTGCTTATCATCGTTTTCTCCCGCAAAAGCTCTTGGTAGTACTCTTTCCATCTTTTCATTATATCATGATCTTGTTTTATGTTTGTTCCCTGATTATCCTTTAGTTGTCTTAGTATTATTTGTACTTTCTCGTTCTTGCTTTTCTTTAGTGTTCTATAAAACAACTTTTTATTTTCGTTGATACTGTATTCTATTGTTGTCCCAAATTCTTCCCATGTCCTTTCCTTTCATTCTTTTATTATTTGTTTCGTTGCTTTTCTCTGTATTTTATACGCTTCGTAGTCTTTTTCTTTCTTGGAGTTGATGTACTTTAACCACTTTTGCTGTTTCTTCTTTATTTCCTCTTTTATTTCTATAGTCCACCATCGGGTTTGCTTTCTGTTGTTTGCCTGTCTGGTTGTTCCGCATGCGCGTTTTGTAGCCTCTGTTATTATGTGTTTGAAACTGCTCCATATTTCCTCCACATCATTAGATTTTGGAAAACTTGTGAGTTCTTTAATATAATCCTTGTACTTAGCTTTTCTTTCTTTATATTTTAGTTTGTCAATTCTGAATTACTCAGTTGCAGTTTCTTTATTGAACGTATCCTTTTAGTTTCAACCTCCTTTCCGCTTGTCATCATTTTTGTTTTGATTTCTTCCTTAATTGTGATGTTTGCTACCACTAGATAATGATCACTTCCTATCTCGCTTCCTCTTTTCACCCGTACATCATTAACTACCTTCATTTGTTGTGTGTTTGTTAAAAAATAGTCTATTATAGACTTTTCATTTCTACTCTTTATTTCTCTGGTATATTTGTGTATTTCTTTATGGGCGAATATTAAGTTTAGTTTTACGACGTCGTTTAAGATGCAGAAGTCAATTAATCTGTTTCCGTTATTGTTTCTCGTCGGTTCTCCATGAATCTCCATTATATGTTCTATCCCTGTATTTATACTTCCTATTCTTGCATTTATGTCTCCTGTAATGTAAGTATTTTCTCCTGCCTTCTCGTATAATATTTGTAGTTCCCAAAATTTGTCTTTTTCTGTTTTACTTTTGTCTTCTGTTGGTCCATATACTATGATTAGGTTTCCCTTCCATCCATCTACCTCTTCAATTTTTACTGTCATTAACCTTTCGTTTACGCATTCCCATTTCGTTATTGACTGTTCTAACCTTTTGTTTATTATGCAACCCACTCCTGCTCTCGCTCTTTCACTTTCTTCAAGTTCACTATATATTTGTATGAGGCCCTTTCTAAACCTCTCTTTTTTGTTTCTGTTATCGCCATTATATCCAACTTTGTATTTCAAATTCTTCTATTAGTTCAAGTTCTTTGCCTTTCAGGCTGCGCATGTTCCAGTTTCCAATTCTCATCGTCAGTTTTGTTTGCGCTGTTGTTTTTGTTATATTTATTATTTCTTTTTTGTTAAGATTACCTATTCTTCTTTCTTTATTTTTTACAATCGTGTACTTTTCGCTTGCTAGTTTCGTTAACATATAATTCTTTTCTGTATTTTTTGCAGTTAGTTTTTTGTCTGCACTAGTTCTAGTTTTTTCCAGTACCCTATTCTATTTCCATAGCTTTCCGTCTACAGTTAACTTATTATATCTAATTTTCACCTCTCCTCCTTTATTTCTCTCTTCCTTGGTCATTTTTCTTATTTGTGTGTTTCGCTCTCTTTCCTTTTTTGTCTCATCGTCGTTTATATAAATTCTTCTTGTTTTTGTTTCCTTCAATATACTAGAAATTTGATTTTTGGATTCGTTCCCTTCTTCAAACTACCGATTCAATTTTATTTAAAATTTCACAAAAAGCTTATTGTGATGAAACAAATAAAATTTTAAAATAAAAGATCGACGGTTAAGTGGCATATACTTAAATTCTCAAAATATATTTCAGAGCTAACAACAAAGTGTTTTACATATATAAGTGTGAACCCACCTCTTAGCAATCTACATATCTAGATATCAATGTTATTAGATCTCACCAGTGTAGCTCAGCTAGCGAGGATGAATTCACACAATATCTCGAGTGGTTATATACAAAAATAGTAGTACAACTAGCCCCCTAAGAGGAAAGTTAAACGCCATCTGGCGGCACCACATCAATTAGTAATGCACTCTGTTGGAATATTACTCCATAGAGGGCACTACCCGGTGATCCTGATGGCATGAGAATGTTGACGGTTATTACCATATGGGTGTGCATTGCTAATTGATGTGCTGCCGCCAGATGGCGTTTAACTTTCCTCTTAGGGGGTTAGTTGTACTACAAAGTGTTTTTATTAACCTGCATACAGAGTTTGCCTTTTCAATGCATAGTATTTACTAAAAGCTCAATACAATTCCAGAACTCACGCCATAAGAAAGAGTTATACACGTAAATTTAATACACGAGTTTAAAATAACGTTGTATATACATATTTCATTTCTTACCTTAGCAATTACTGTTTTAATTTCTATATCAGCAAATCTTCTGCCCAAACACATCCTTCTCCCAAATCCAAACGGTAATGATGCAAAGGGATGATGGTTTCTGTTAATATTTTCGTCTCTTTGGCCAACCGGACATTTCTTCAGCCACCGTTCAGGGAGAAATTCGCTACTTCTCGGGAAATAGTCTTCCAAGTTACTTATTACATAATGCTGAAATATCACTTGGACCTATAAAGCAATAGAAACTTCTAATAGATTAATTAATTTTATTAAATTGCACACTAATATAATATTAAGGGCTATATTATTATTATTATATATACATTTTGATACTTTTTTTCGTCATTGCCTACTTTATCGCACTTGTGACATAAAGTTACGCTTTAGCACCACCCGTGAGGCTGATGGTTGTGTACACTCCAAACGAGAATGACAGCAAGGCAATATATATATATATATATATATTTATATATATATATATATATATATATATATATATATATTTATATATATATATATATATATATATATATATATATATATATATATATGAAAAAACGGGACAGGGATTGAAATATTGGGACTGTCGCGGAAAATTCGGGATGGTCACCTTAATACTTAGGGATTTTAACGGGTGGGAGATGAAATAAAAGGACTCGAGGAAATGTATCTGTATTGTAAGTAATCTTACCCCTTTAGGAATATGATAACCGCGTATAACACAATCCCTGCTCGTACATCTACCGTTACCTATAACCACTGGATACATCCTAAAATAAAATAATTTAAATATAGGATTGTTAAGTCGTCTCCTTTAGATATTTTATATTAAAGGATAAATAAAATATAAAATGATTTTTACTTTGTTTTGGTCACACTTCTATCGTATATATATATATATATATATATATATATATATATAATATGTGTGTGTGTGTATCCTAACACTTACATACAATAACAGGCAGAAGGACCCCCGCAGGTCGATAGCCAGTTACAAATTGTGACAATAAAGTGTTTTAAATAAACGTAAACATAAAAAATCGTTTTATTTATCCTTGAAAAATAATCGCATTGTCTTGTAACTACTATATATACGACAATCACCTTAAAGTTTCATTAATACAAGCCTTCAAATAAGACATTTCCTCAATTTTTCTCGTATCTAACAAATCATCGCCGTTCGGTAGAATGCCTGAAATTTCCTCATACAATAATTGTTGCTTGTCGGGATGCAAGGACAATTGATATAAAATTGATGCCACGGCATTGGAGGTCTGCAATAATACGTAATACATTATAATATCACACGGCAATGTGAAAGTGCCCGCACCGTATCTATACCGACGAGGAATAGGTCAAGGGCTAGAATTGTAGCTATTTTAGCGTCATTATCCATTGAAAGCACCCTCTCAAGCACAGACTTTTCATTTAAATCTTTTGTTGTCAGATTATTAAGGCTCTTATTGATATGCTTAGTGGATATGCTAAAATTATAATTAATAACACTATGGATGTATGTGTGTGCATATAAATAAATACTCTTGCAGCGTTTCCAGCGCGGATATATAAGCTTTGAATGTAGGCGTGTTGAATAATCTCCAAAACGGTATCTTCAGTTCCAAAATTGGGACGTTTATGAAAAAAGTATTCACGGCGTCGATCAATCTCTGCGTTTCCGGATCTGAATTTTTATCCAAACATCCCAGTCGCACATCCAGTGCTACTTTTGCTATTGCTGTAATCAATGCATTTTCTAATAAAAGGGTTCTTGACTCGGAGTTACAATTAGTGAGAAACTTAAACTTTTGAGAACATTCAGGAACTCGAGTGCTGAAAAATGGGAACCAAGAATAATGTTCTAAGAAGCCGCGCACTAAGAACTGAGGGCCGCGCCCTGAGAACCGTATTAGTATGGATTTGTTGTTCTAATAATACATATGAGTCGCTTCAGTTTATCGTTCGGGAGCTGTTCCGGACTGTTCTAAACCTGACTTTTAATGACGTAGAACAGCCCAGAACAGCTCTTGAACGATAAACGAAAGCAGCTATGGTAAAGTAGGAGTCATATAGAACTTGCGCGCGTCATAAAAATTAGTCTCATAAAGTACTTTGAGAGTTAATACAACTTACCCCCAAGGGGAAAAGTTAAACGCCATCTGGCGGCACCACATCAATTAGCAATGCACACCCATATGGTAATAACCGTCAACATGCTCATGCCATCAGGATCACCGGGTAGTGCCCTCTAGGGAATAATATTCCAACAGAGTGCTTAAGATATTGCTAAGAGGTGGGTTCACACTTATATATATACTTTGAGAGTGTTTCAAGACAAAACTCTTAAAGTACGATTTTTAAATGTTATATGCACTAATGTAATGTGGAAGGGCAGTGAGGGAAATGCCAATAAAGGTCTTTTTTTATATGCACTATGCATGATTAATTCTGTATTGAGAAATATTAAAAGTTTTGGATTTTATCCCAATTTTTTTGGGTTCTCGCACATTAAGATTTGCTATTTCGTCAACTGCGTCGTTTCCGCTGCGTTCTATTATAAAAAAACAGCACTAGCTGTTAATTATTAATAGTTGCAATTAGTAATATTTGCTATTTCGACCACTGTGAGCCGTTTTCGATATGATAAAAAAGCAGTGGCTGTTAATTATTTACGGTTGCAATTAAGTAATCTGCATCTGTGTTGTGAAAGCGCTCAATTGCTCAAGACTGTGGAAATTTGTGATTCACGGCAAAGCTTTTATTACTCACATTCTAAAGACCATTTATGGATTTCGTTGAGGAAATCGTCCGGCATCTCCCCGTTCGCGTCCTTAACCTGCTCGATTCTAGAATGTAAGACTTGCAGGTATAATGTTTCAAGTGCAATTGCAATTGTTTATTACCTATTTATAAATTCTTTTGCGGTATTTTCCAGTGGCTGTATGTACATTTTCGCTACGCGTGGCTGCATCATCACTTGGTTCACTTTCGTGCGAAAACTTTGCCATTTTTCGCCGTGCCTAAAAAAAAGAAATAATATTGACAATATTGTATAATTGTTATATAATTTAGAATGTTTAATGGTTTTATTTTTAATTTGTTATAAAATAACTTGTAATTAAGGTTCGATGACTGCAACGAAACTGCTCAACGAGAAATTTGCTACTTCTCGGAAAATAAATAATAATAAAAATACAGTAAGAGTAATTATAAAGATATTAAAAAATTAAGTCCAACTAAACTTGCCCATTCCGGAGTTGAACAACTTGAACCCTACAATGCAATATTTTTCTATAAATCAAGGATGCACCGACAAAATTGCCCGCGACAATATAGTCAAATTCAAATTCAAAATTTCATTAATTAATTATTCTAAAATATTGTAATTATTACTGATCGTGTAAGGTGTCTTTATGAATCATATACTGCTGCCAACCAAACATATGTGTGTGTGAGATTACAATAAATATAATAAGTAACGAATAAATTTCCTGCATTTCAATGTCGCCAATTTGTTGGTTTGGTGCTTTCTTTTTTCGTTATTTTGTCGGGGCATTATTATGTTGCGGGCTATTTTGACAGATCAGGAAATCAAGAGTTAATTAATCAATAAAAAAGACCTTTATTTGGCATACTGCTAAAAAAATACACTCCTCCCCCAATACACAATGCTCATATCTCTAGAGCAAGAAACAAAAAAATACATAACAATAAAAATATAAAGTAACACTCCTCACAATACAAATTAAGAGAATATAAGAATAAAGGAATATACATATTCGCCCTAAACCCCCTCTGCCCTTGCCACTTTCCTCTCCCACGACAGCCTGCTGCAGATTTTCACACCCTTCCCATCCTCTCCCAATCATTCATTCAGATTTCTGCAGTCTCAAACCCACTCTGCTTTCACCCCCTCACATTCTTTGCTAAGGTGCCACCACGTGTCGCTTCCCTTACTACACAGGGCACACGCGGTGTACCCCAGACTTATCCACACTTTTCTCGTCTAACCCACACCTTGCTCTTGCCATGCACACTTCGTACTCCCTCCTCCACTCACCCCTGGCTAGGTATCTCGGGAGTTTCCCCAGCACTTGCCACTTTACGTAGCCAGGGTTAATCAATAATTGATGGAATCATAGAAAATTTCGGTGTAGCTCAAATCACTTGAAATAGTGAATGGCCATAGCTTGGTAGGTCTTCACTCAATTTACTAGAATCCAATCAATTTAATTGATTCAGATTTTTTTGTAATTGTAAATTATTCCCTGTCGCCCAATAGACAATTACATAGTTATTTATAATGTTAAGGACTGCATTCGTTTTATATATAGATAGAATCAATATACATATATAAATATATCAACCAAACCCGGCTCTAACCGTACCCATTGATAAAATAATGCAATAGTTTTTAAGTATTGAAGAGATTTTACGCTTGTATTTACACGTCTTCTTGACGAGAGTACGATAGGTAAATAAATTATAGCTGCTTGTTTGCATAATTATGTTAGCAAATATGATGTCTTGCAGGTGCGTTTTACATTAAAACTAAAATTCTTTTATATTTACATAAAGCAAGTATTCAACAATAACCATATTCATCGACGGTATTTTCCTTGAAATAAATTATTACTATATTATTGAGAAATTATGTATATATTTTAAATAAATTAACTACAATAATATACAATTTGTCGTCGGGATGTAATTAACTACACTTTAGAAAACTCGGTGACAATTGCCTTAAAGTATCAAGTGCTAACACTTACATACAATAACACACGGCAGAAGGACCCCCGCAGGTCGATAGCCAGTTACAAATAGTGACAATAAAGAAACTACTATTATTTTATAGATTGTCGCTATTTGTATGATATAATTTGGTATGGAATTGGGATTGTAGTATAAAGTGTTTCTCAAACTTTTCGGCCCGCGACCCCACTTTTACACGTAACATTTTTACAGGATCCTTAAAGAATGGGTATGTGTAGAAAACATCTCGAATGATATGTAATCAATTTATTCGACCAACCATCCCCCCACCCAAATATTGTTCGCGATCAATGCACGGGGATTGTCCTTGAAACCATGTTGTTTCAGGGACTCCCATGGAAAAAAGTCACATGTGCAAAAGTTAGGGCGCCATAACACGTCACCCAATCTCGAAATGAGATGATTAGGAAACAGGGGTCGAAGACAAGCTATTGTTGCTCTGGGGATGTTGCTCTATCATGCTGAAACCATAAATGCTGATGATCATTATTCGTCGTTTTTCTAATTCTGGGATGAGAAATGTGTTCACCATGTCAACGTAACGCTGACTTTATAGTTATAGTAACGGCAACCCCATTTTGTTCGAAAAATAAATAAGGACCGAGAATGCCGAATTTTCCTATCGCGCACCAAAGTGTAACCTTAGGGCTATCAGCGGTGTTTTTTCTGTAGCCTAATACTGACAATTTTATTTATTAAGGACCCCATTAAGATGGAAACTGGCCTCATCACTCATTGCCACTCATAAATGCAACTCCACCTAGCGCACGCCCTTCCTTTCTTAAATGAGAGAGTAATACTGTTTCGACTAAAACCACTTGGTTTCCGTGTCCTACCCTGTACAATCTGCTCCGCCTTATTCTCAATGAAAAGATAGAGGGCAAACAAGTAATCGGCCGTAAAAAGCATGGCTATGACACCTCAGACAATGGGCAATTGTCTATCGGCAGAAGAACTGCCCAGAATCGAGACAGATGTAAAGAAATTGTGAACGCAGGTGCTGGCAACGCTTAAGAAAAAGGCACGGTATGGAAGAAGAGTATCTCTAGTTAAATTATCATAAATAGCAAAACCCAAACATATAACAATACTAATGCATGATTAGTATTGTTATATGTATCGGGTATCAAAAGCAGACTGGGGTGGGGTTAGGTATAACAATAGACAGGGCCTCCTCGGTTGTCACTCTACGAAATCTCTGGCAGAATGTAAATGACGAAGAATGTAATAACAGAGGAGAAGTAAATCATCAAAGAAAGGTTCTAGGCTCCCAACGGTGGTCACACGACAAAACTAGACTAAAAATCCTTGGAAAAAATCTGAAAATAGCAATTTGGTATGTTTAAATATATACCAAGCGGAGAAAATTGAGAAATGAATATGTAAATATAAATGTAATGATAAACATCTTAGGAATGAGACATATATCACGAACTAAGAACGGAAAATTATAATTTTCAGGTTTTGATGACTAAACATCTCCGCGGAGTGGCTACTGGTGTTTAGAGTACGAATTAAGAACGGAAAATTATAATTTTCAGGTTCTGATGACTCTAAACATCTCCACGGAGTGGCTAGTGGCGTTTAGAGTACGCGGTGATTATGTAAATTATATATCGATAGTATTTATTTATTATATATTAGCAGAGTGGGAGAGGAGTTGTAAACAGATGGCGGGGTCTGAGGTGGAGCTGGGCAGTTCGAGTGCGAGACAGGTGGTACGAAGGGAGGCGTTTTCGCGGAAAGAGGTGGAAGTGGCCCTGGCACAGTTAAAACTAGGAAAGGCAGCGGGGGAGGATGGGCTGAAGGCAGAGGCTTTCAAAAAGTTACCGGTATAAGGAAGGGAGAAGGTGCGGCAGAGTATTAACAAGGTGCGGAGTGGAGAGGAGGAAGTGCCGGAAAAGTGGCGTGTGGGGGTGGTGGTCCCGGTGCACAAAGGAGAGGCCTCGGACGTAAAAAACTATAGGGGGATCACCATTATGCATGCCGGTTATAAATTGATGATGACTATGGTGAAAAATAAAATTGATAGAGAAGTGGAACAAAAAGTGCTGCTGTCGGAATGCCAGCGTGGGTTCAGAAGCGGAAGAGGGACGAGGGAGCACATTTTCACGCTGGCGAGAATGGTGGAGGAAGCGCTGGAATGCAAAGGGAGAGTGTATGCGGTGTTTGTGGATTTAAAAGCTGCGTATGACTCAGTTCCTAGGGTGAAACTGGTGGAATGTATGGATAGATTGGGTATGGAAGAGGAAGGAGTGGAGTGGGTCAAAAGGGTGTATAAAGAGTCATGGGCGAAAGCAATAGAGAATGGAGAAATATCTGAGAAATTTAGGGTGAATGTGGGAGTACGGCAGGGGCGCCCGCTGAGCCCCCTCCTGTTTAATCTGTACACGAGCGAGTTGGAAGAGGTGCTGAGGAGAGGACAGGCAGGAGGGGTCGTGGTGGGTAGATCCAAAGTGTGGATGTTGGCGTATGCAGATGACGTGGTGCTGGTGGCCAAGAGAGTGGAAGAGATGCAAGAGATGTTGGATAGAATGGGTAGATACCTGGATAAGAGGGGGCTAGTGGTGAATGTGGAAAAGACCAAATGGATGTTGTTTAGGAATAGGGGCAGGAGGGGTAAGGACGAAGGGCTGAAATGGAAGGAAAGGCTGATTGAGAGAGTGAATGGCTTTAAATATTTGGGCTTTTGGTTTAACTGTGGAGGAGGACTTCGGATGCATGTGGAGTGTATGCAGGCGAAAGCAAGAATGGCTTGGGGGATTGCGTGCAGAAAATGGGGGAGTTTGTGGGGTGGTAACCTAGTAATGGTGTGCAAGATATGGAATGCGTGTGTAAAACCTATATTGTTGTATGGAGTGGAAGTGTGGGGATTGCGTGAATGGGAGGTAATAGAAAGGGAGCAAGGTTGGTTTCTGAAAAATCTGCTAGAGCTCGAAAGGTCGACACCGAGGGCAGTGCTGTTGCAGGAGACAAATCGTATGAGTATGTGGTGAGAGTCGTGTGTGAGGGTTGTGAAGTTTGAGGAAATATTGCAGGATTTGGGCGAGGAAAGACTGGTACGGGAGGTATAGATGAGGTGTAAGAGTAGAACAGAGAGTAGATGGAGGAAGGATATAGAAAGGATGTATGAAAGAGTGGGTATGTCTGAGGTGTGGGTAGAGGAGAAAGGGGTAGCCTAGGAACTGAGATAAGAGAGAGATTGAGGGATATTGAGTGGCAAGAAAGGCAAGTCAGAATGGCTGAGAGCTTAACAACCCTGGCTACGTAGAGTGGCAAGTGCATGGGAAACTCCCGAGGTACTTAGCCAGGGGAGAGTGGAGCAGAGAGGACAAAGTATGTATGGCAAGAGCGAGGTGTGGTTCAGAAGAGCGAGGAAGAAAAGTGTGGATGGGGCTGGGGTACACCGCGTGTGCGCTGTGTAGGAAGGGGAGTGACACGTGGTGGCACCTTAGCAAAGAATGTGAGGGAGTTGTAGAGTGCAGAAAGCTGAACGAATGGTTAGGAGAGGATGGGAAAGGCGTGAAAATCTGCAGGAGGCTGACGTGGGAAAGGAAATTGGCGAGGGCTGAGGGGGTTTAGTTTAATGGATAGAGAAAAATGTATTTTATGTTAATTTGTATTCTTTTTTGTGTGTCTTTTTCGATTTCTTTCTGTGAAAGTACGGTTTGGGAATGTGTGTAAAAGGGAAGGGTTGGGCTGATATGCCAAATAAAGGTTTTTTTTTTGGTATTTATTCCATATTGGACCATCAAAATCGATAATATCTAATCGATTGTATCGGTAGCATGCGTGCGGGATAGCCTGATCCCTGCTGTTGAGAGAAGCTTTTTATGTCGAGCCTGTTACTTACACTGCAATAACGCCTCCAACATCCCCAAAGAAGTCCTTCCTATGCACATGTTTGTAGTAATTTAAAGATGGCATAGACGGCCTTAGCGGCATTAAATCTTCTTGTCGGAAAACCTTTTCGATATCGTCAGGATCAAATAGGAACAACATGTCAGGTCTTCCAAGTAAACCTGACATTTTGACGATTTTGCCATACTTTTCGTAAAGGCTCTTGGAGACCTTGTCTATGTGCTCAATTTTAAAATCTCCTGAAACAGAAACAAATCGAATAATATTTATCACCTTTAACAAGATTTATGTTATGTTTTTATTTGTCTAATATAATATATGTAGGTGTACTATTAAGGCTTTAATCAAATTATTTAATCAATCAATAAAAAAAAATTCAGAACTTATATAAAATATGAGTCAAAATTGTCGAGTTTATTAAAAATATCAATATGCAAATAATTTTGATACGCCTACACCTTACGGTAGAAGGCATAGGATTGTTCTATGGATGCGAGACATTCTTTGAAGGTAAAAACCAGGTGATTACACTCCTTTGAAGTGTAAAAATTCACTTGACCTACATATAAAATAGTTCTTAAAAAAAAATTCGTTATATATAATTATAAAGAAGATTTAAACTTTAAATTAAATTACGCAATTACTTTGATTTGTATGATTTTTGAGTAATATTTTTGTATCTGCTTACATATTATTTTTTTCGCAGTCATCAGGTGCCCACACCAGATATATTTTATTACGAATTCTGCGAATATGTGCCCATCCCATAAATGTTAACCCACCGCGCTTTCTTTTTATTAAGAGAATTTCGACATACCAACATTATGGCGGCATTGCATAAACATCCCGTGCTCGTTCTCTTTGTAATAATCATATTCATTAGCATTTCGCATTTTGATTGCGATTAGTGAAACTAAAATTGCGCTTGCAAAATATCATATCAATTTATTATGTAATTGTCATATTGGAATCGTAAATTATTAAATTGTCCACTACACTACAGAAATAGAATTATAGAATTATATTTCTAATTATAGAATTATATTTCTACAGTAATTTTTTGTTACATTTTACCAGAATTGCAAAACCAGAATCAGATCATCCAAAAACAGATCCCGAAAACCGATTTTTAAATAACAATATTCTTCGATAAATACCAATATTTCGGTATTGAAAGTGAATTCGGTATTGACAATATTATAATATTGTCAATACCGAATTTACTTTCTGGATCAAAATAAATCTATTTTATGTGAATTTAGTCTCGAACGATAATTACAATAACGGAAAAACAAAATACAACTCATATTGGATTCATATTTCATCTCCAATTATTTTTGATATTACTACAGATCTACAGCATACTCGAGTAATAATTAGAAAAGGAATGAATTACATTTGCAGCAATGATATGGAAAATAAATTACTTCAAAGTACTAGTACTAGTACGCAGAATTGACTGGTAGGGCGAGTGAGCAGTCTTAAAGGGAGGTTTCACAATGGGCCCATTTTGAGGCCTAAGTGTCTGTAGCTATGCTACCCTCCAGCCAACTATCCAGAACTATCCAGAACTAGTAACTAGTAATGACAATAATCCACATTAGAAAATTGTATTAAATATTAAAATATAAGGCCCCCTATTATAACAATTATATTATTTTATGAATTAAGTACCGGTAATAATGCCAGGGTCTCGGTTTTGTGAGATTTAAATGCCGAAAGCGGCATTGAAATTTCCTCCGGTATCGCAATCCCTAACTAATGTGTTTTATGGATAATGAAATAAAATCCTTAATATTTACAGAAAAATAGGTCGATCGTAAACCATAATTTATTCATTATTATTAGTTCATTCTGTGTATATTTTCCTGTAAATGGGCCACTGTTGGGAAATAAAATGTTATTATTATTATTAAAATGTCATTTTCTATACATTAGTAGCTAGAAAATGTCATTATGTTTGATTATCGCTACACACTTTATATTAATATTAGCAGCTGAGACTTAATTTCTATCTATAATATTGAAGACAATAATAAAGAGTCGATCGCCCACCAGTAGCCGTGTTGGATCATAAATTATTATTTTAATTAAAAAAGAGAAATTTTGATGTGCACACTTAAAGTTAAGCAGTCATTTAACGTGTTTTCCGGTCATGCCCCAATTCGGCACGCTAAATGCCAGCAATTTACAAACCATTTCATGCTCATCTGATTAGGCTTTAAATGTAGATATTTTTCATTCAACTATTCGGTTTAATTATCTAATATTTACAGTCGATTCTTACTTATTAGTCTGACTAAAATACAATAAATGTAACCTAACTCTAAATGCGATATATAATTGAGAAATCCAGTTTTTATGCGGTAACAATGAAATGGCGATTTTGGATTTTTCATTGTTTCCCGCATTAAAATTTACAAATAGCGCAATGATAAAAACGCGCAATTATTGAATCTTAAATCGGCAGGATTTCTGTTTACCAGAGTTTTATGTAAGTTAATTATTAATAGGTGTGATAGGTGGAACACCGGGGTTTCACTGCCACTACCTCAAAATAGAGAAAAACAGAAACATGTTTAATGAAATGCATAATTGCTAATAACTAGCGCGAGACCTAACTCCTATAGCTCAGCTATGTTGGATGGTTGTGTTCTCCTTGAAGAGTCACCGGTGTGAAGTTATCCTTGCCTCTATACCGCGCGGACCGCGCGCACGGCGGTTTGTTTGCAGGTCTGTACTGACCAATTGGAGTGACCAATAAAATCCAAATTTTGAGGATTCTTATGTTTATGTCTTGCGGACCATAATATATATAGTTATATATTTTTATTAATAATTTTTATAGGCGTTGTTGTATAATATATGTTGTAACGTAATTTATTATTTTTAATCATGCCTCCGGCATACAATTGATTTGAAAAAATTACACAATGTTTATAACAAAATGACAATAGAAAATGGAAAGTCTCTATCGTAGCATATTTTTCCTTCTATTTATTTTTTAAATTTAACTTTTACGATCCTATCTGGATATGCTGATTTTAGAGGCTGGGTGAATAAAAAAGTATGCAACATGTTTTGTTTAATTTTTACTAATCTTAGTGCAGAACATATCAGTGCACCAGATGCCCGAAGGAAATTGGAAAATTTTGATTAGAAGTAATTTTTCGGCGACTAAGTCGAACATATTTCATTATTATTATTTTGTTACCATGCCTCCGTTATACAATTGATTTGAAAAAATGACACAATGTTTATAACAAAATGACAATAGAAAATAGAAAGTCTTATCTTGGCATATTTTTCATTCTATTTATTTTTTATTTTTAACTTTTAAGCTCCTATCTCGATATGTCGATTTTAGAGGCTGGGACCATACAAAAATTATGCAACATATTTTGTTTAATTTTTTTACTGATCTAAAATCAGCATTATAAACATTGTGTAATTTTTTCAAATCAATTGTATGACGGATCCGTGGTAAAAAATAATAATAATGAAATTTTATTTAATCAAAATTTTCCAATTTCCTTCGGGCATCTGATATGTTCTGCACTAGGATCAGTAAAAAAAGTAAACAAAACATTATGTATAATATTTTTATTCATCTAAAATCAAAATTTTTTCAGATCAATTTTATGACGGAGGCATGGAATAAAATAATAATAAATAATAATAATAATATTATCTACCCAGCTCTACCCTAATGGTTAGAGGCGCCGTCCGTCTCGTACTGAGCATTTAGCAGCGAGAGTTCTAACCCCATACTCAGCGAAATACCGCGAATCACCTCTTTCAGAGTTTTTTTTCGTGAAGTTAAGATAAATACCAAGTGTTTGAGCTTCTCCCCTTACCAGCGGAAAAGCTCTGGGGGTAAAGATTTAAATTTTTTGTATTATTATCTATAAGTTACCATTTTTAAAAGAAAAATATCATACATCCCATATTTGACTCTGCATCTAATAATTAGAAATAAATAACAAATTTCTATTATTATCCAATAATTTTAATTTTTAAATTTAAAATTTCATAATATGTCCAATGTTTGACCTAATATTTTTGATAATATAGTGATATTGAATATTTTGAAGTAACAAACTAATTTAATTTATAATGATCTAATTATTTATTATGATTACTATTAATTATTATTACCGATATAAGGTATAAACCTCCAAGTATTTCCCAAAAGCGGCCACGGTTTCGGCCCGGGCACATCCTTATAAGGCACCGCCTGCTCCGATTCCAAATTGTTTTGATTCACAAACTCACTATTTCCAACACTCACCACACTACCCTTCTGAGGGGTTTGTGATATTAAACGTTTCACAACCCGCGCGTGCTTCATGCTTTTCGCTCGCGCGATATTTTTGAAACTGCGATATAACGTCTGGGTTACGCTACTTTCCCCTTCTTCGGATACGATTATTATCACACGAATGTTACAGGTAGTGCGGCTCGGTGGTTATAAACTATTTCAAACCCATAATCACACTGATTGAGATGTAAGATTAAGCAATGCTGTGTCACGGGTGCAGGATTTAGCTTACTCGCGGTACTGTTAGTTGTATGTGGGCATGATTGTTGGGAAAACTAGAGTATATATTAAATGGGCTCGAATTGTTCTTTTTTTGTGTGAATGAGGTGAAAGTTTGCAGAGTATGTGAATATGTTAATATGTGAAATTGTGTTATTTTGTATTTATTTTAAATCCTGTTATTATTCATCTCGTGTGATTATGTTAGTAATCAGTCCTCATTTCTAATCATTTATAATTCAGAATTTATTTATATTTATTTGTACACTTATTATGGGGTATAAACTCATAATTATTATTATACTAAGCTAATATTTTAGTACATATTTCTGTATCGGGATAACATTTAGAGATTGTAAAATTATCGACGTCTCATTAGCAGTTTTACCGATATATGATTTCCTGTATGACAATACCGGTCAAGGATTTTACAAATTTATTTTGAACTCATTACTACTACTACTAATATTAAGCATGTTTTTGTAACCTATATTTGCTTTTTGGATTTCTGGTTTCATACTCATTCCGATATTTGCATGTTTTTGTATCCTATATTTGCTTTTTTGATTTCTGGTTTCATACTCGTTCCGATATTTGCATGTTTTTGTATCCTATATTTGGTTTTTTGATTTCTGGTTTCATACTCTCATTATTTCATCCATGTATATGTTAAATAACGTAGGTCAGAGCCCGCCTCCTTGTCTTAGTCCAGCGGTTGTCTTAAATGTTCTTGATGTTTGTCCCTTGTGTATTATTACATGGGTGTTGTAGTTATATATGTTTTGTATTAATTCGACTGTCTTTCTTTCTACACCTCTCTCTTCCAGAATTTCCCATAACTTATTTCATGTCGAACGCTTTTTCTAGGTCTATGAATCCTAATTATGTGTTTTTATTATTTGTAGTTCTTTTTTCTGTGATTGTGATTGTTTTATTGTGAAGATGTCCTGTGTGGATCTTCCTTTCCTAAATCCGCATTGCGATTCTTCTAGTGTCTGTTCTATACTTGCTATTATTCTCTTGTTTATTGTCTTTTCTAATATTTTCATCCCTATACTTATTAGTGTTATGCCTCTATAATTTGAGCATTTCGTCTTATCCCCTTTCTTGTGTATCGGTACGATTAGTGCTGTTTACCAGTATTTGGTAAAATATTTGTGCTCCATATGTTGTTCAGCAGTTTCCGTAGTTTTTCTTTACCTACCGGGCCCAGGTGCTTGATCATTTCCGCTGTAATCTGGTCTTGTCTTGGTGCTTTTCCTATTTTTAATTCCCTTATTATTTCTAGTAGTTCTTGTTCCTTGATACTCTCTGTATCTGCTTCTGTGTTGTTCTTGTCTCTAATTCTTTTCTTTTGTTCTTTGTCGTTATTTGAAGTTAGTTATTCTTTAAAATATTCTTTCCATCTTTCTAATATTTCTTCGTTTTCCTTCAGCATTCTTCCTTGTTTGTCTTGTATGTGTCTCATTTCTTGTCCTTTTTCTTTCCTGCAATCTTTTAGGGTTTTATAAAGTAGCTTTTGGTTTTCCCTTGCGTTTTTTTTCCATTCACTCCCCGAACTTTCCCATTTCCTGGTTTTTACTATTCTAACCTCGTCTTTTACTATTTTTCTCCTGTCTCTGTATTTTTTGTAGTTTTCGCTATTTTTGTCGTTTAGGTATCTTTACCATGCTTTTTTCTTTTGTTTTCTCTCGTATGTCCTCCGACCACCAGTCTCTTGTTGTTTCTTGTTTGTGCTTTTCTTTGTACCACATGTATCATTTGCTGTCTCAAGCATATTTTTCTTTAGGTTATTCCACATTTCCTCTACTTCTTCTCTATCGTTGGTTACTTCTATCTTCGTCTCCGTTTTCTCCGTCTATTGTATTGCTGTTTCTTTTTCTCTAAGTTTGTATGATCTTATCTTGTTGTAGTTTATTGCTATATTTGGTCGCTGTATCCTTCTGTCGCTGTCTTGGCAGTCTTCCTTAATTGTCGTCACAACTAGATAGTGGTCACTTACAATTTCGTAGCTTCTCTTTACCCTTGTGTCTATTATTTTGCTCCCTTTTCCTTGTTCTATTAAAACGTAATCTATTATAGATTTTTCGTTCCTGCTTACCACTTCCCTTGTGTATTTGTGTATGTCCTTGTGTTTGAATAGTGTGTTCGTTATTACTAAGTTGTTCATTCTATAGTAATCTAGCATTTTCTTCCCATTTTCGTTTAGTACGTCTTCGCCATATCTTCCTCTCGTCGTTATATTTTACTTCCTTACCAATTCTGCTGTTGAAGTCACCCGCAACGAAAACTTCTCCTGTTGCTGTTTCGGTTGTTTAAATAATAAATATTATTAAATTTAAATAAATAATAAAATATTACGCATGATAAAATACCAATACTGCATATTATCGCAACCAAATTTAGCATAAGACTGTTACCTCCCGTAACTTAGTCTTGATTAATTTTTGAGGGAAAGGCTATACCAATTACAATTTTCCCATTCTGAAAAAAGTTAATACGATGTTTACAAATTTTCGAGAGCCATATTTTGTTGTTGCATCATAATGCATTTTGATCTCCTTAAACCTAAGTCCTAATTTATATTTCTATTTTTTAGCAAAAAAGACACGTAATGGGGAATAAACTAAAATTATTATTGTTATTAATAATAAACATAAATCGTTTGTGTCCTTTAATGTACCATTTTGAAAAATGTTAAATTTTGTACAAAATTCTTATTAATTATTTAGAGTATTTTATCATAAAGACTCAAATTTATATTTATAGAATAAATAAATATATATATATATATATATATATATATATATATATATATATATATATAGATATATATATATATATATATATATATATATATAGATATATATATATATATATATATATATATATATATATATATATATATATATATATAGAATATATATTCTATAACGACACTCGGGGACGATTAGCAGCAAGCCTTACATTTCCTAACACACGACAGAAGGACCAAAGAATGTTGGAAGCCAGTTATAAATTACAACAAAATACAGTAACTATTATTTATTCTATGCAACTGTCGGTACTCCTCTACATAAATAATATTGTTTATTTATTAAAGTAGGCTTCTGATGAATCATATAATCTCATGAAAAGCCTAAAGCCTATCGTTATTGAATGAAAATTATAGTTCATTCAGGCGATAATTACTGGCTCTTATAAATATATCTAGTTACATACAATATTCAATATATCTCAACTAAATATTAATACATTCTTCAAGGATTATAAAACACCGTTCGTATAGAAGAAATTCGTGCTAGAAATTTGGTGATTTTCCACGTTATGCCACTTATGGCAGTATTTATTGTATAGGCTTTCGATTTTTGTTTTGGCTACTATATATTACCGTTGATTGAAGTATTGTATAAATACTTCAATCAACGATATTACGAGGATGGTCTGAAAAAATTCCGAGCTCACAAAGATAAAAAGATTTATTTCAAAATTTATATATTATTATGTCACTCGAGGCTAAATCTGGCAAATTCAGAGAGTGGTCCACCAGTTCCAACCCTAACTCGTTGTTTTCGCCATGGCAACCGCTGAGGTGTGCGATGGCATATTATCTTCCTGAAAAAAGTTCTTCTTCTGCAGATGTGGCCGATTTACTGCGATTTCTCCCTTCAGTTTCAAGTAATGATGCCTAGTATACTACTGTATTGGTTTTCCCTTTTGAAGATAGTCAATTACCATGACTCCATTGTCTCAAAAAACAGTCATCACTACTTTTCCAGCCAAATAATATTATTAAATACTATACCACGGAAAGAATACAGCACCAGGACGAAAGTTGACTACTAAACATATACTACGTCAACCAGCAGATTACATTCATATACCCAACATAATATTATACAACTAGAAATATGCTCCTCCTCCCTAACAATATTCCCTCACACCCACTTCCTCTCCCATGCCAGCCATATGCAAATTTTCACGCCTTTCCCATCATCTCCCAACCAATCACTCACCATCCTACAATCCCTCACCCACTCTACTTTCACTCCCACACATTCGTTTCCGAATTGCTATCATGGTGTATCCATATTTTCCTTCTTCTCTCTTCCGAACCGCATCTCGCTCTTGCCAAGCATACTGTGCATATTGTGAACAGCTCACGTCGTTGAGATGCAGGAGTAAAAAACATACGCAATTATTTAACCACCGTTATTTCGAAGTACAATAGTATCTCATTAATCCGGACCCGTTGATCCAGATAGCCCCGGATAGCCATTGTTAGAGGAATGCGAGGCTGTAAACTATGCAGTTTTATAGCATGGCTCGTAATATAGAACCTCTCGTTATTTAGAGCGTTCATCACATACATGTACATGCCTTGTACATGAGCTGTGGTTAGATGCATACTACCAAGATCCAGGCTACCAATTTTCACGGTGGCGAGGAGATAGTTGAAAGTGTAACTGTAACCAAAAGCTCTGAAGGAGATAAAAACGACCACGATGAAGTAACAAGCCGAAGCCGAAACGTAGTGAAGTAAAAGACCACTTGGATTTCGTCATTAAATATGTTGGTGGCAACAGTAACAATGAGAATATGTTGGTGACAGTAACAAAGAGAATATATCTGGATGAGTGAGTGAGGATGAGCCTGAACCTCATGTTCTAAGTTGTACTAGTGGTGTTTATTTACATATGTACCTTACCTCATACTAAGGTTATTTCATTTAATCCGGACTTTCAATAATCCGGACGAATTACAGCCCCAATTAGTCCGAATTAATGAGGTTTTACTGTATAAGCTTTTCGTGTAAGTTGCAAACGATTAATAACTAAAAACTTCTTACAACAAACGCACATAGTGAGGTGAAAGGGTGGCTACCAATTTCCGCGGACGAGTATGAAACTTTTGTACAGGCTGTGGGCTCTCCGTCGGGTTGTCGCAATGTATTTTAGGGTTTTCACCGCAATAAACCGTGCATCACACCGGCCTCACATACTCCCTTATACCTTCTTCGAAGATATTGCATGATTGGACGTTCCAGGTACAATAGTCCATGTACAGTTGTATAACAAACGGAACACAGACTTTGTCCTCCCTGTTGCACCCTAATTATGCAGCTTGCGGGCTTCCCCCGTGTTTGCCACTCTCACCACGTAACCAGGGTTATACGAAGTATTAGTTATTCTCTCTTCCTTTTCATGCCACTCAACATCCCACATTCTCTTCCTAATCTCAGTTCCTAACTTCCCATTTCCCTCAGCTTTTCATCCATCCACACCTCAGATATACCCACTCTTTCATACATTCTTCCATCATTTCTTCATCTGCTCTCTGACCTACCCCTACATCTCATCCATACCTCCTGCACCAGTCTTTCTTCCAACACTGAGAAAAAAAATATGTAGTTTTCGGCTTTGCCGGGGCCCCAGTTATGAAAAGCCGAACTTCGGCTCCTCTGGATCCTTATTCGGGAATCGGCAACGGAAGAGCCGAGCACTGGATCAGTTACATCGTTAACCTGAAGGTTTGATAACGTTTGTTTGGCTTTTATGTTACTTATATTTGTTATCATTACACTCAAGCACATGTATTCATCAACTTTGTGTTTGACTTCGTGAAGCGGAGTCGTATTTATGTGATTTAGAATGTATACTTCAATTGTCTCATTGAAATATAAAATTATTGACATCTATCATTTCATCAATCGGCTGAGACAGAACCGAATAAATCATCGGTTATATCTCTATAGCAACCGGGTAAATAATATCGGCTTTAGCACTGCTGAAGGCTTCAACTTTTGACTCGTTCGGCTTTTATACTACCGAACGTTTTGGTTCTCATATATTTTTCTCAGTGCACAACTCCTGCAGTATGTTCTCGAATTTCACTATCAACCCAAACAACACCCATCACATGCTTATCCGATTCGTTTCCTGCAGGAGCGGCGTCATAGGCGTCATTCTAAAAGACTCTCTTCCCCACCAACGCAGTCACCATCACCCTCTGCAACTGCTATATCGAGTGCACCTCCTCCTATTTCGCGATTTCTCATACACTAACATTTCCGGTTCAAACCATCCAGACCCCAGCTGCCTTTTCCTCTCCTTTTTATTTTTCGCTTCTTCCCCTTCACTAGCACATCCGCCGTCGCATCGTCTGAATATTCTTGTTTTCTACTTTGAAATTCTCAGTCCCCTCTGCACATATATAAAGAACACCTTTACCTTATCACCACATCCACCGTCACATCGCCTGAATCCCCTTGTTGTTGAAATTCCCAGTACCCCTCTGCACATCTATTCAGAATACCCGCTTTTCTCACCCATTGCATCCACTCTCTTCCTTGTTGGTTGGTCAACTTGTCCTGATAGCATCTGCCTCTTCTTGCTCACGCTCCAACCTTTCAATTCTTTCTTCCAACTCACCCACCCACCCTCTACAGCCCACACATTTGTTTCTATAGTCCAACTATATTCCAATATATCAGCCTGAATTCTCCGTGCTCCTCTTCACCCTTTTTTATGAAGCCGCTCCCTAGCCATATCCACCTCTGATTTGCGTGTATATATGGCGGTTTTGGTTTAAATTTAGCGTTCTTTTTATGTTGATGTCATTGTTTGTCTATAGACAAGACGTTATTGCACTGTGTGCGTAGTAATTTACTGGTAACTGACAGGCAACCTCAGGGGTTCACATCTGGTGAATACGGGAATTGGCAATCCCGAGGGACCCTAGCCGGATCTGGTTCCTTCTTCAACTAGTCTTGGTTCAGATCCCTCTCTTTCTTCTTGAATAAATTCCAGTCTTTCTCGACTAGCCCTCAGACCCCGGCGCTAGTACTAGGTGTCTCTATTTACTCTACTTTTCAAACGCCACCTGTCCACGAAATTCATATCCACATTAAAAGGGCGTTTTCGTTTAGCATGGTTTGGCAATCGCGGTCGTGCTCCGCCGGTTGTAAGGGCTGAGGTAGAATTATACACATCAGAAGCGGCAAATAGAACAAGAAACAATAAGCCCGTACCAGCCCAGAGTGATAAACGAAAGGCACTAAAGAAAACTTTAAATACTCTGCACACTTGCCGAATCTATTAAATTTAAGCAAGTTGGCAACTGAAGTAACGCCTGGAACTATCTTGTTACTGACTGTTTTCTAACTTCTGACTATTTTCGAACTGAATGTTAATGACTATAACATGTCTATATCTATATAGCTATCAGCCAGAGGGTTTTCCACTAGTAAATGTTCAGAGGGTTGTAATCACACGGTATACAGAACAGATATTTTTCAACACAGTCGTGCCAACAAAGTACTTATTTTGAAATTTTGCATTGCATCTGTCACAATTTCCAAAACTATAACATTTTCTCTAAACTTAATATAAAAACCACTTTTCTCTTTAGCTATGGTCTTATACTCTTATTTTCTGTACATCCCGTAGATATATTTTTAAATTTATAGTATAGTATAGTATAGTATAGTATAGTATAGTATAGTATAGTATAGTATAGTATAGTATAGTATAGTATAGTATAGTATAGTATAGTATAGTATAGTATAGTATAGTATACTATGATATGGTATGGTATGGTATGGTGTGGTATGGTATAGTATAGTATAGTATAGTATAGTATAGTATAGTATAGTATAGTATAGTATAGTATAGTATAGTATAGTATAGTATAGTATAGTATAGTATAGTATAGTATAGTATAGTATAGTATAGTATAGTATAGTATAGTATAGTATAGTATAGTATAGTATAGTATAGTATAGTATAGTATAGTATAGTATAGTATAGTATAGTATAGTATAGTATAGTATAGTATAGTATAGTATAGTATAGTATAGTATAGTATAGTATAGTATAGTATAGTATAGTATAGTAAAGATTTTATATAAGTAGCAAAACTTCTGGCTCTGAAAAAAGCTACAAAATTATTCCACTCAGGGGTAAATATTCATTAATGCATTCATAATAATTACTCTTTTACGGGCATTTGCCATTGTCAAGTATTGTAAATATAAATATTCAAATAGAAATTGTAAGACCGTTGGTCAATATCCATTTTATATATTTACCAAAAAGGTTTTCGCAATTGATTTCTTAACACCACAATACATGCCAATCAAAAAATTGATATATGTCAAGTACATTGTATGTAAGGCTATATATTCATGTGCATGCAATATTTAATGTACCTGACTAATGTTTACATAGTATTAACATTGACGAAAAACCCGTGTATGTTATTAGTCAATGGTATTACACATTAAATACAGCGGTAACTGATTTGTTAATGAACGCTTTCATATAATAACATAGCAAAATATTAAATACATCAATTAACAGCTTATACTTTATTATTAATTATAACATACATAATTGCAATAATTCATTCATTTCGTTCAGTCATCTTGAACTTCAATGGTCCATCAGGGGCATACATAAACGTGACCTTGTACTCCAAGGGTTCGTAATTGTATTCTAATTTGTACGATCTAATGAGCTGCAATAAGAAACGAGTTAGTTGGTAATGCGGTACACAGGTAATTATCATTAGACTTACTTTCGCAAGCAGGATTTGTATTTCTAAATCGGCGAAGCGTCTTCCCAGACACATTCGCGCCCCATGACCGTATGGTAATGAGGCATATGGGTGAAGTTTGCTTTCTGTGGATTTACCCTTCATCCATCTTTCCGGGTTGAATTTGTCAGCGTTCGATACGTACTCCTCCATGCTTCCCGTTATTAGAGTTGGAAATACGACTTGTGTCTAATAATAATTAAGATTATTTAGTTAGAATAATAATAATTTAAATTATTACTTTATTGGCAAAAGTTAGGGTATAATGATACAACTGATTATACATAAATATCTTTGTTTCATACATAGGTACATCAATAATACATCAAGTATGAGTTGTATTATTTAATCTTGAGACCATATAGGGAAAATATTAATGGTTGTAGTTAGTATTCTTAGGACAACAAGTAACGTTTTTATATTGTATTATTTATTAAGCTGTTTGTTAATAATGACTAGCAGTGTAGTGTCATCTACTAATTTTATATATATTATAATTAGGATTATGTTATATGTATTGATAAAAAAATAAATAAATAACTAAACTTATAATAAAAGTAAAATTTAAATCACCAGATATAGAAACATGTTAACTCTTTTGGTATTGTTTTCTGCTCAATGAATAACCAACCACCATACAATTTTTTTTTCAACTTTATATTCTAAAATAGAAACAATGGATTCCGTTGTCTTACCCCTTTTGGTATATGATATCCTTGAATTACGGTGTCCTGTTGTAATGTTCTGCCATTTCCTATTACTGTTGAATATACTCTGAAAAAATAAGTCGGGCATTAAATTTATTATAGTAGTAGACTAAGGTTGTAGACTAAGGTAGAAATTGGTAGTGACTATTCTAACCTGCAAGAATCAAATTCTTCTATAATTTGTAATAATGGCTACTATCGAATTATCAATATACAATAAATTATAACTTTGCAATTTGAATGATCTTTCTGGCTTTAAAAAACACACATTTTTTAATTTTGGGAAAAACCGATAAGATATAGCTAAAAGGCCCGACAAACGGCCCTTCAGCTATAGCGTAGCTTGAAATTCTCTATATCTTTTGCAATTTGAATCAACCTAGATATAAAAAGAAGAAATTTAAGGCCGAAAAACACATTATTCGCACAGGTTCCTTTTAATTTTTTTTGATATATATTATATCAAATAACGTGTCTAATGTATAGACTAAGCAATATTAGTATATTTATATTTAAATAAAAATAAGAAAATAATATATTTAATTTCAATTAACATGTTTAATGTATGGATTAAGCAATAATAATAATTCATTTTAAGTACCAAGAAATAATAATCATAAACTCATTTCACTAACGTTATTGTCTGAAATATGAATGCTAAATGCAATTGTCCTTGATGATGTCATTGTTCAAGCTCTAAGCTATATTCGGATTTAAAACGTCAATCGCCATAATTCTTGACACATAATATTAATTAGCATGCAAGTTGTTAATGTAAATCATCATTATTGTTGGTGCAGAAATGCTGAGGTCATGTGCATCATTATATAATTGTAATTATGCGTCGGTCTTGAAACCGCAAATGTTACTATCGTAATATTGTTAACGGAAATACAGTGTAAGTGAATGAGTACTTATGTACGATATCTGATCGACAGTTTCAAAGTCAATAGCACGAATGATTGCAGCGATTAACGTAATTTCTGTATGTAGTCTATACGAACAAGACGGCTTTCTTATTGTCTACTACCACAGATTAACGTTTATATATACACTAATCATTGCTGCTACTAAAAAGTTTGATGCTATAATACATACTAATTAAGAAGTACACAATTTTCCCTATTTATCGGATTAATTATTGTAAAATTGTATGGTAATAAAGCACATGTGAGATTTATGCAAATGTCTAGTTTCGCATGTCTTTGCCAACTAATTAGCAATGATATAAAACCATGATATTTTCTGATTTCTGATGATAGTCACATATTCAGTAACGTTTATCGTGCAGTTATTTTAATATTCGGCATATTGCAGCCTGTATAACTATTTACACACATTTTATTAAATTGCTCGTTTAGATTGACTTAACTAGCTAACTAACAGTAACACACAATTGACTATGCCATTTTTTGAAACTCACACATGTTAGTCATCCATACAATAATATTCAATAATGTCTATCGTGCAGTTATTTTAATATTCAGCAAATTGCAGCCTGTATAACAATTTAGATACATTTTATTAAATTGCTCGTTTAGGTTGTCATAACTAACTAATTAACAGTAACACAAAAGTAACTATGTCATTTTCTGATACTCACATATGTTAGACATCCATACAGTAATATTCAGTAATGTCCATCGCGCATTTATTTTAATATTCAGCAAATTACAGCCTGTATAACAATTTAGACACATTTTATTAAATGGCTCGTTTAGGTTGTCGTAACTAACTAATTACCAATAACATAAAATTGACTATGATATTTTCTGATACTCACACACATTAGTCATCCATACAGTAATATTCAATAATGTCCATCGCGCATTTATTTTAATATTCAGCAAATTGCTGCCTGTATAACAATTTAGACACATTTTATTAAATGGCTCGTTTAGGTTGTCGTAACTAACTAATTAACAATAACATAAAATTGACTATGATATTTTCTGATACTCACACATGTTAGTTATTCATACAGTAATATTCAGTAATGTCTATCGTGCAGTTATTTTAATATTCAGCAAATTGCAGCCTGTATAACAATTTAGACACATTTTATTAAGGTGCTCATTTAGGTTGTCGTAACTAACTAATTAACAGTAACACAAAATTGACTATATCATTTTCTCATACTCACACATGTTAGTCATCCATACAGTAATATTCAATAATGTCCATCGTGCAGTTATTTTAATATTCAGCAAATTGCAGCCTGTATAACAATTTAGACACATTTTATTAAGGTGCTCATTTAGGTTGTCGTAACTAACTAATTAACAGTAACACAAAATTGACTATATCATTTTCTCATACTCACACATGTTAGTCATCCATACAGTAATATTCAATAATGTCCATCGTGCAGTTATTTTAATATTCAGCAAATTGCAGCCTGTATAACAATTTAGACACATTTTATTAAGGTGCTCATTTAGGTTGTCGTAACTAACTAATTAACAGTAACACAAAATTGACTATATCATTTTCTCATACTCACACATGTTAGTCATCCATACTGTAATATTCACTAATGTCCATCACGCATCTATTTTAATATTCAGCAAATTGCAGCCTAACTATTTAGACACATTTTATTAAATTGCTCGTTTAGGCTGTCGTAACTAACTAATTATCAATAACACAAAATTGACTATGTCATTTTCTGATACTCACACATGTTAGTTATCCATACAGTAATATTCAGTAATGTCTATCGCGCATTTATTTTAATATTCAGCAAATTGCAGCCTGTATAACAATTTAGACACATTTTATTAAATGGCTCGTTTAGGTTGTCGTAACTAACTAAATAACAGTAATACAAAATTGACTATGTCATTTTCTGATACTCACACATGTTAGTTATCCATACAGTAATATTCAGTAATGTCTATCGCGCATTTATTTTAATATTCAGCAAATTGCAGCCTGTATAACAATTTAGACACATTTTATTAAATGGCTCGTTTAGGTTGTCGTAACTAACTAAATAACAGTAACACAAAATTGACTATGTCATTTTCTGATACTCACACATGTTAGTTATCTATACAGTAATATTGAGTAATCTCTACCGCGCATTTATTTTAATATTCAGCAAATTTCAGCCTGTATAACAATTTAGATACATTTTATTAAATGGCTCGTTTAGGTTGTCGTAACTAAGTAATTAACAGTAACACAAAATTGACTATGTCATTTTCTGATACTCGCACATGTTAGTTATCCATACAGTAATATTCAGTAATGTCTACCGCGCCTTTATTTTAATATTCAGCAAATTGCAGCCTGTATAACAATTTAGACACATTTTATTAAGTTGCTCATTTAGGTTGTCGTAACTAACTAATTAACAATAACATACAATTGACTATGATATTTTCTGATACTCACATACATTAATCATCCATACAGTAATATTCAGTAATGTCTATCGCGCATTTATTTTAATATTCAGCAAATTGCAGCCTGTATAACAGTTTAGACACATTTTATTAAATGGCTCGTTTAGGTTGTCGTAACTAACTAATTAACAGTAACACAAAATTAACTATGTCATTTTCTGATACTCACACATGTTAGTTATTCATACAGTAATATTCAGTAATGTCTACCGTGCAGTTATTTTAATATTCAGCAAATTGCAGCCTGTATAACAATTTAGACACATTTTATTAAGTTGCTCATTTAGGTTGTCGTTACTAACTAATTAACAGTAACACAAAATTGACTATATCATTTTCTCATACTCACACATGTTAGTCATCCATACAGTAATATTCAATAATGTCTATCGTGCAGTTATTTTAATATTCAGCAAATTGCAGCCTGTTTGACTATATAGACACATTTAGTTTAGATTGTCGTAACTAACTAATTAACAGTAACAAAAAATTGACTATGATATTTTCTGATACTCAGTCGTGTTAGTTATCCATACAGTAATATTCAGTAATATCTATCGTGCAGTTATTTTAATATTCAGCAAATTGCAGTCTGTATAACAATTTAGACACATTTTATTAAATTTCTTGTTTAGGTTGTCGTAACTAACTAATTAACAATGACACAAAATTGACTATGTCATTTTCTGATACTCACACATGTTAGTCATCCATACAGTAATATTCAATAATGTCTATCATGAAGTTATTTTAATATTCAGCAAATTGTAGCCTGTATAACAACTTAGACCCATTTTATTAAATTTCTCGTTTAGGTTGTCGTAACTAACTAATTAGCAATGACACAAAATTGACTATGATATTTTCTGATGCTCACACATGTTAGTTATCCATACAGTAATATTCAGTAATGTCTATTAGTTAAATATTCAGCAAATTGCAGCCTATATAACAATTTAGACACCTTTTATTAAAATGCTCGTTTAGGTTGTTGTAACTAACTAATTAACAGTAACACAAAATTGACTATGTCATTTTCTGATACTCACACATGTTAGTCATCCATACAGTAATATTCAGTAATGTCTATCGTGCAGTTATTTTAATATTCAGCAAATTGCAGCTTGTATAACAATTTAGATACATTTTCTTAAATTACTTATTTAGGTTGTCGTAACTAACCAATGAACAGTAATACAAATTTGACCATGTCATTTTCTGATACTCACACACGTTAATCATTCATACAGTAATATTCAATAATGTATATCGTGCAGTTATTTTAATATTCAGCAAATTGCAGCCTATATGACAATTTAGACACATTTTATTAAGTTGCTCATTTAGGTTGTCGTAACTAACTAATTAACAATAACATAAAATTGACTATGACATTTTCTGATACTCACACATGTTAGTCATCCATGCAGTAATATTCAGTAATGTCTATTGCGCATTTATTTTAATATTCAGCAAATTGCAGGCTGTATAACAATTTAGACACATTTTATTAAATTACTCGTTTAGGATATCGTAACTAACTGATTAACAATGACACAAAATTAATCATTATATTTTATGATACTCACACAGGTTACTCATCCGGACAGTAATATTCAGTAATGTTAATCACGCAGTTACTTTAATATTCAGCAAATTGCACAAGCAAATATTATTAAATATCTCGTTTAGCACGTCGTAGCTAACAAGCTAATATTGACTTAAAGTTGTCCATGAAATTTTTGATATCCATACATGTTATTCTAGCCAGCTAGCGTAACTAGTATTGATTAAGATATTTCCCTCAGATTAATAAATAAATTTATTTTTTATTTATTAGTCTGAGATATTTCCTATCACCCAATCAAGTCAGTAATAAAAATAAAGCCAAATAAATGTCTGCGATATGTAGCACATAAAATCTACGTTAATTATTTCGTGAACTCATAATACAAGTAGATAATGTAAAGACGCTGAATCTTACTCTTAGTACAGTATCTGTAATTTGATATTAAAAAAAATATTTACCTGAAAACTTCTTTCACAAACGCTTTCAAATACACCATTTCATCTATGTGTTTACTTGTTAAAGGTACATTAGGATCAGGAAAAACTCGTTTCAGTTCCTGATATAATTTCTCCTGCTCCTCGGGACGTGTGGCTAGTTGATACAGTATAGAGCAAATTGCCATAGATATCTAAAATTATTTGATGTTAATAACTTCAGACGGCAGGATAATGTAGTCTATGAATATAATTACTGTGTCAATTCCCACTAAAATCAAATCTAACGCTAATATCGCTGCTGTTTTGGGATTCGGTTCATTCTTCAATATACGCTCAATTAGCGATAGATCACGCTCATCAGTCACCGTTTTAGTCTTCAATCTCTCCATTGCCATATTTATATATTTCATACAAATTCTAAAATAATGATTATAATCAAACATCATCCCCTCACTCTATTGTCATATTTATAAATTTCATTAGATTTTTAAAAAACGTCTATCTTTAAAGGGCCATCAGCCGTGAGGCTTTTCCGCCTTTCAGGGGAGAGGCGCAGAGGAGTTTAATTACCCGGTATTTAGCTTAACTTCACAGAAAACCTCTGAAAACTGTGAAAGGTGGTTCGTGAAAATTCACCCTGATGGGGTTCGAACTCAGGCTCCCAAATGGTCAGTATGAGATATACAACTATTAATATTCAGCAAATTGCAGCCTGTATAAGAATTTAGACACCTTTTATTAAATTTCTCGTTTAGGTTATCGTAACTAACTAATTAGCAATGACATAAAATTGACTATGATATTTTCTGATACTCACTCATGTTAGTCATCCATACAGTAATATTCAGTAATGTCTATCGCGCATTTATTTTAATTAAGCTTCACAGAAAAACCTCTGAAAAACTGTGAAAGGTTGTTCGCGAAATTTCACCCTGATGGGGTTCGAACTCAGGCTCCCAAATGCTCAGTATGAGATAGACAACTCGGCCACTGAGCTGGGTTATTAAATTCTAATTCTTCTAATTCTAAAATAATTATTATAATCTTCTTATTGCCTACTGAATAAACTACAGACATCAATTACATATGTAATGATGTCTGAGTCAAGCGTAATCGTAATAAATGCTAAATTATTCAATTACTATATAACATGCATTTGCGTACATTAGTAATATTAATTAATGGGTTTAATCAATCATTCATACTCAATGAAATAATCCATATTGTTGACATATTTAGTCCAAATCGTAGTCGGAAAATATCGCCAGAAGGGAAATTTCAGCTCTAAAATCGCAATATTCCGCAATGCAAACTTGGCGGCATTGATAATCTTTACAGGTTCGGACTGATCAGATAAATTAGGATCCAAACAACCCAGCCTGACATCAAGCGCAACCCTACCAATACCTATAATTTAAAAACGAATTAAAATTAAACGCTTTGAACAGTATTATCCCATTACATTCCAGTGACCACTTATGGATTTCATTATCAAAATCCTCCGGCATTTCACCTCTCGCATCCTTCATATCCAACATCCTGTAAAAGTGAAAATAGTTTATACTATATCCGCGGTGAAATTAATCAAGTGCAATCACCTCTGTATGAAATAATCGGTGACTTCTTCAATGGGACTGATATACTTTCTAACCGTGTGCAGCTGTAAAATTGGCTTTTGCACGGTGGTGCGGAATTCGCGCCACGGTTCGCCATGCCTAACAATAAACCCATTTAATTTAAAACGTTCACGTTTAAACATCCACTTACTTACACGCCAACCACGCCGGGTAGTTTCCCGAAAAAGTCTTTGCGCACCTCACTTTTATATTTCACCAAACACGGCATTGAGGGCCTAAAAGGCGTCGGGCCTTCGCTCCTATAAACTTTCTCAATCTCGTCCGCATCGTACACAAACAACAAATCCGGGCGCCCAATTAAACCGGACAATTTAACAATCTTCCCATACTCCTTGTAAAAAATTCCGGATAATTTCGCAACATCCGAAACCTGGTACTGGCCTATAACCGGCAACAAACGCCAAGTGTTGCCCAAAATGGGCACGGGTTTAGGGCCGGGTACTTCGCTATATGGTTTCACATGCGATTCCTCCAATGAGACCGAATCCAGAGAAGCGGCTTGTGATCGAAATCTCGCCTGCTGGCGCAGTAATCGGGATAGCACAACCATGGTTTTAAATTTTTTAAATCACAACTTTGAACATGTTCCCGCGCGGAGTTTGATCACGAACTGCGTTGGAAGTGTGACGCGACTAAACTATAGAGTAACCCTGATCCCAATTTCACTTACCTGTTGAAGACACGAGCGGCATTCTTTCTTTCTCTTGCGTCATGAATTTATATATTATATTGTGATAATAACTTGCATGGGTTTTGGGTGAAATAGAAGGGGATTTTAATTATTTAACAGTTTACACGGTTGTTATTATAATAATTAAACAGTACTTATAGTCGCGATCAATTAATTTTTGTAATATGTAATTAATAATCCGGGATACAATTAATTTTAAATTTAATAATAAGTAGCTAATACTTGCATACACTAACATGTCAGGACTCGAAGATCGATGTCCAGTTACAAATTGCAACAAATACAGTAACTACTAATATTAATTTCTATAACCGATTGTTTTATGAAAGTATTCATAGTAATGTTCTTTCAATAAACATTTGTTGTGCTAATAAATAAATATTAATTAATATTACAATATTAAACTGAAACATATGTAATAAATGTATCAAGCAATATGGTTGTTTTTTTTTAATTGCATTCGTATGCTTACTATAGCTAATATATAAATGAGATTCAATAAGGTTAAAAGTGAAATGGGCCTAACAAGAAATTAATTTTCCAGGCACATTATTTAGCAACAATAAAATAACTGAGCCAGAATGAATAAAATATTAATATATATAATTACGTGAATGTTGCAAATTATCTGCATAAAATTTTTATTGCGATTTTTATAAACTTTCACTTTCACCGAAAAACAGAAAGTTGGGCAATGTTTTATTTTTTACCAAGCCAATTTAGGTCAATACCCACTGATATGAAAATATTTTACATTCACGACTATAAATTGTACTTTATCAATATTTGTTTAATTATCGAGTAGTATCGTTAGATACCGGAGGTAAAAATTCAAATTGCTAAATTTGACTACTCCTTGCGTTTGATGCCATTTTGCAGTAGAGTAGAAAAATTAACTATTTCCAAAAAAACGTCTTTTCATGTATGCTAGGACTGTAACTAAGTTCTACATAACTGTTTCTGTTTATAGTACCTATATAATACGATAACGTAAATTTTCACTTATAAATTTTTATGGTCCAGGTCCAAACATAGGCTAATGTTAGGCTGTTTTCACTTAAACCTATTATAGAGAGGCAATTGATACTTTTTACTTGTTTAACAAACCTAATTCACAATTAAGCCTATTAAATAGAATTAAAATGCATGTTTTTTTAAATCAATGCATAGGCTTTTTATAAGCACTTTGTTTTGGAGTAAAATTAGTACTTTTATTTTCCTAACCTAGCCTAGTCCTAGCATACATAAAAAGACGTTTCAGGAAATAGTAATTTTATTAAACGCGTAGGTGTCCGCGTAGGTTAACTGGTAGGAAAATGAACAGAAATAATGTTCAAAAATAAGATAGAGTGCAAACCGTAGCCGCAGAGTAGCTTACAGGAATACACAATAACTTATAATCTGGATTGAAAATCGGACAGGGATTATGTACGAAAATACGATACAGTGCAAATCGAAGCTGAATAATAGCTTACAGGACAGTACTGAACTGTCCAGAATTTTTTTTTGTTTTTTTATACCTAAATTTGGCATAAAAATAATAAGGGTGGAAGAAAATGAGGAATAGTATGCGCTCGGCAGATCGAATGTAGTATAATTATGTAAAAACTATTTATAAATATAAAAATAGTTCAATCTAATTCAGCGGGAAAATTCGACATATTCTGGAGTCACAGTTTTTTACAACTTTACCAATTCAAACCTAAACCAACTAAACGAACACATGCATTCCGCCGTTATTGTATTGTCCTTTTGGTATCTTTAAGTATACAACCGTTGTACCGTTATTATAGATTTGTTGTACAAACTACAAAATTCACGCTTGTTGCAGTCGTTAGTAGTTAATCTTAGATTTTTTCAATCCAGCTCTATTGCTAACTGCCATTATTAGCTACTATCTTCAACTGTCTTTTCGCGCTTCACACATTTTTGACTCTACCAAACAATATTACTATAGATATTTTGTATTGCGATATAAACTATGATGTTTCGTTCTACCTGTGCTGCCATTTAGTCATTGTCTGTCGTCTTGCGTCTGTCTTAGCGTCTCTGGGGATCGTTCCGTTTCGGATAGCCTTATATATCTCGGCCCTCTCTAATATCAGTAGGTCTGTCGGTGTTAAGCTGGCCAGGACTTCCGCTGCATCGGTCGAGGTGGTACGGTGCCCGGGTAATTCGAAGAGCGCGGGTGCGCAGCGCCCCGCCCAACCTATCCACGTTCCTCTGGGTCGAAGTTGCGTCGATCCAGGCCGGAGCCATGTAGTAGAGTTGGGCAACCTTCTCTTCTTCTCACCCGGGGCCACTGATGATAGGAAGCAGCCTTGCCAGGGCAGCCTCAGTTCTTACGGCCTTCCTAGTAGATGTCTCTAGCACCTGGGCCACGTGGGTTTTGTTGGTCTCCAGGTTTGTTTCTAGGTACTTCAGCTTCCTAGAAATCAGGAACGTCGTCCCCAGCATCCTTATTTCGATGTCATCCTGGATATCTATTCTCTTAGTGTGGAGCAGGGCGACTTCGGTTTTCGCAACGGCGATAACAAGGGCGTTCTTAGTCATCATCTCTGTGGCTTGTCTCACCTTTGGTTGTTGTGCATGCAAGGTCACGTCCGCCGATGACTTATGCCATGTTGTCCCCCAATGCGATCGCCGTTGTGTCGGGTAGTTTGATGCGCAGTGCCCCCCTGTTACTTCATGTGTGGTCACTTCTCCGGCTGTATACTTAGGTATCCCTCTACGAGTCTGCAGAGTTTGGTGAGGATTTCATTTGAATGCAGGGCCTGCAAGATGGTCCCCAGGGCAGTGTATTGAATGCGTTGGCGATGTCCAGGGTGACCATCATACCTACGTCGTCTCCATGTTCCCGTGTTGGTTTCCACGACCAGTTCGTAGATCGCTAAGATCGCGTCTGTTGTCGATCGGCCTTTTCTGAATTCATACTGTCAACTATGCAGTCGTCCGGCAGTTGCCAATACATCAGTGAGGCGGTCGGCAATCAGCCTCTCTAACGTTTTGGTGGCTCCGTCAATTAAGCACAGTGGTCTGTATGATCTTGGGTCGGGGAGCGGATTCCCAGGCTTCGGAATCGGTACCAATTTTTCCAACGCCTCGGAAACAGGCCCCTCTCTAGACAGCGCTTCACGATCTGCTTCATGCTTTCCGCTATGGCTGCCGATCAGGGGAGAAGTTCATATGAGTTTAAGCACCCGGTATTTATCTTAACTTCACAGAAAACTGTGAAAGATGACTCGCTTTGATGGGGTTCGATCTTAGTACGAGACGGACGACGCCTGTAACCATTTGATTATACAATGTATTTACAGCTCATTTCAAAACATATATTTTTATTTTCCAGCTCAATAACTCACGGACTGCTCAGAGGCGCAGACCATAGTTGCTTTCGTTTATCGCTTTCAACAATTTACAATTTACATAATTTTATATACAAGTTTAAATGATGCATTTTAACATCATTAAAAATAAGTTTGGTAAAATATTTATTTGAATTAAATCGGAAATGCGCATGCTCGTTCTGGCGTACTAAGATTTAGGTAGGTGCAACTGTAGGGACGAGGTAAAATTGGAAGTTACAGTACCAACTAACTGAGTCAAATATAGGCACACAATACTGGAACGCATGATTCCAGTATTATGTGCCTATACTTGACTCAGTTAGTTGGTTCTGTAACTTCCAATGGAATTATGTAACAACAAACTCGGATGGGCTGCCCAATGAGGTATTGGGCAGCCCGTCCGGCCTTCCTGCCCGTCTATTTAATGCTGCCAGTACTTCCTCATTCTATTTGTCTTGGTCTGGTAGTGTCTCCCTCTTGTCCTGATATGCCTTTGCTCTCTCTATTGGTCCTGTAATTGGTCCCGAAGGAAAGAGGGTAATTTCATCGAGGTGTCCTCATTCCAATGTAACATTTGAATTTCTGTTTAAAAAAAAATTACACAAATGCCGTACTAAACTAAACACTGTACTAAACACTAAACTGGAGTGACTAGACCTGCAAATTTGATGACAAGTTCATTAAACTTGAAGTGTGTGTAGCAAGTAACTTGCGCAAAGTAAATACAAATATTTTCTATTCACTTTAATAAACAGATTTCTAAATTATTTACTTGCACACGTACTAAACAGAAGTGTTTAAAGATGCAAGTAACTAATTGTAGCTACTTTATTTAGTAACTTGGTTTAGCTACTATATATGTGTAAATCCGGTATAAATGATTAAACAGCCTTAAGGTGGGTTTGAACTGACATAAAATATTAATTAAAATAAACAATAAGTCAAAATAAATCATCATTTATCATTTATACTCACAAAATAAGAATATAGAAATATGCCAGGAACGTTATGAAACTTAAAGTGTGGGTAGCAAGGCTTGCGTAAAGTAAATAGAAATATTTTCAATTCACTTTACTAAACAATTTCCTAAATTCATTACTTGCACAAGTACTAAACAGAAGTGTTTAAAGATGGAAGTAACTAAATTTTACTACTTCATTTAGTAACTTGATTTAGCTACTATACGAATAAATCCGGTGTAAATGACTAAACACCCATAGTCTGTTTGAACAGACATAAAATATTAATTAAAATAAACAATAAGACAAAATAAATCATCATTTATCATTCATGCTCACAAAATAAGAATATGGGAATATGCCAGGAACGTATTGAAGAGTGTAGTCCAGATTGTAAATTGGTAGATATTTCTAGAATGAATTTTATATTTGTTTGTTTGTTCGTTTTACCATTGCTAAATAAAGGAATTAATTATAAATATTCACTTGCCCTTTAGTTGTTATTACTTATTTTGTCGTGTTTTACTAATATAGGGAATACACTTGTAGAATTTATTCCTTATAAAAGAAACTTGTAGAATTAATTCCTTATAAAAGAAATAAGGAATTAATTCTACAAGTTTATTCCCTATATTATTAAAAAACGACAAAATAAGTAATAACTACTAAAGGGCAAGTGAATATTTATAATCAATACCTTTATTTAGCAATGGTAAAACGAACAAACAAACAAATATAAAATTCATTCTAGAAATATCTACCAATTTACAATCTGGACTACACTCTTCAGCAAAAAAAAAAGAATAAATCATTTAAATGGAATATTTTTCATTATATCTTTATTAGTTTCACATAATAAGTAGTAGGAATTGGATATTCTTATTTCCAATAGTTCAATTGAGTAGTCACTGGCAACAGAGTTGAAGTAAAAAGCAGTAGATGGCGTTTATTACGCCTCTCATACTACAAAAGTGCCACGTTCGGTTTAAATACCGATCCTTTCGCAGCGAAAAGCATACTTACCTGGCGTAGGGATAACCGTGATCAACTAGGCGGTTTCCCCAGGGTGAGGCCCCTCCATTGCACTTCGGTCGGGCTGACCCTTGCGATTATCCCTAATGTGGATAACTCGGGCGCGTAATTTTTGGTAGTCGGGACTGCGTACGCGCTGTCCCGGTATAAATTGATCTAAACAAAGTATCTTAAACTTGTAAATTTACTAACTATAATTGTCTCTTTTAGAATATTTAATTTGATCAGATCGGAGAATAAATGTCAGACTGTAGAAAGTCCATAAAGGCCCTTACACGATCAAAAATACTGTCAATATTTTAGAATAATGATGACAGTATACTCGCTGGTATTACCCCTGGTATTACTGTACATATTTAAAATGTTCATTATTCTAAAATATTGCGAGTATTATTTATGGTGTAAGGTATAGAATGATGGAATATAAGATAATTGATTACTTGATAAATATAAAATATTAAAGTAAATACTGACAGTACTAGGACGTCAGTATTGTTGACCGTGTAAGGTGTCTTAAAGGCACCTTACACGACAATATTACTGTCAATATTTTAGAATAATGACAGTATTACTGTACGATAATATGTTTAAAATATTCATTATTCTAAAATATTGCCAGTATTACTCATCGTGTAAGGTATAGAAATGATGTAATGAAGAAAATACAGATTTTTATCGGGATAATCGATTGCTTGATAAATATAAAAGGAGGATTGAAGCAAATATTGACAGTACTAGGATTGACAGTATTATTGACCGTGTAAGGTGCCTTTTATAGAAAGAAGATCAACAAAGTTTAATTGCTACAATACGAGAATAACCCCTCATTTAAAAAGGCCCTTACACGGTCAAAATTACTGTCAATCCTAGTATTGTCAGTATTTGCTTGAATCCTCCTTCAATATTTATCAAGTAATCATATTTCCGGATAAACATCAGTATTCTTTTCATTCCGTCTTTACTATACCTTACACGTTCAATAATAATACTGTCAATATTATAGAATAATGAACATTTAAACATGTTATCGTACAGTAATACTGTCATTATTCTAAAATATTGACAGTATTATTGATCGTGTAAGGTGCCTTAAAAAGAAAACTTATGAGGGCTGTAAAAGGGTCGTCGTAAGACAAGGCAAGTGCAAAGGAATTTTAACCACCCCCTGTAAATTTTAACACGCGTTTTAAAGAAAGTCATGCATACTACGTAGACCCAAATGATAGTTGATAAGACTAACTAGCTGTCTAATAAATCATATTTTATTTTCATAGCTTTCTGAAAATATTTTCTAAACGAAGCCATATCTGAAAAAGTTATTATTTTGTTAGTTTCGAATTTAAATTTGCATAGGACACGCTTATTTTGGAAATCCGGTTACCAAATACCTGTATAATCAATCGATAATTTTCATACGGTGATATCTATAGTTATAGATTGTACTTACATTTTGTCATACATATTATTCATTATAATCAGCTAATATTTTTGTTAGAAATAATTCAAATGCGAGTTTTCTTAACAACAAATATCTGATGTGACTAGTGCAAGGCCATATCATAGATATCTAGATTATGATAATGGATAATTTTAATACGGTGATATCTATAGTTATAGATTTTAGGTAATCCTCCATCTGGTGATAATTGTGGTTGGTTTTTTGCACGGTGTTAAATAGAATTTGATGACAAATCATGAGGGATGATTTCGTGAGAAACATTTCTCAAGCGTAATTCACACATAGAGAAATATAATAGGAATTACATTTATTGAATTGAATTATTTCTCTAATATATGTAGATTCTATATGTATACATCCAAAACCACCGAAATTAAAAAGCCTGGACGCTGTCGAGTGACGTAATTAAGCGTAATTAAGGTCTATTGAAACGAACGCCCGTTTTAACTTTGGTTGTTCTTTCGACATTTTTGCCTCTAATTGAAAGCAGGAAGTATTTTTTTCCATTTCGTCCTTACATAGTTAGCTATTCCAATTCCTCTTCAACTTTTAGGGTCTTGAGAGTTTCGTCTAGCTGATCCTTGTGTTGCCCTCAATGTTTGCTTCTACAAGCTCCCGGTACAATTCTTGCTTTGGCATCCGGCCATGGTGCATACGGATTATGTGACCTGCCTATCACAGTCGTGCTTTAGTTAGGAGTAGTTCTATACGAGGAAACACCGCTCTTTAGAGGATTTCATCGTTCGAAATCTTATGGTACTATTTGAGTCTCATCAGCATGTGCAGGTGTCTTTTCTGCAGTTTGTTCAACTGTCTTAACTAGTGTGCATAACTTACCCAAGTTTGAAACCCATTGAGTTTTGTTAATTTATGATGTGCTTTCGGTAGAAAAAGGATGCCAGACGTCAACCAAGCCCTTCGTCGCATCTCATTAGATTTTATTATGGGAAAAAACGAAATTTTATAGCAAAAACCATAGTCATAAATATCCAATGGCTTTTAAATCGTATCTTCTAATTAATTAGAAGCCTTTTTTAACCAAAGGACAGTCAGACGGTCCACAGAGACACGTATACGTAGTACGTAATATTAATACATCAAGATAATGGATATTTTATGTCTACTATTTCAACGACTTGAACGATGAACTACATTGTTTCTCACTTTTTTTAATTAGGCGTAAATCAATAAATGAAAATAATTGATTCATAGAAAGTAATGGATAACAGTGTATTGCAGAGTTCAAGTCATTTGAAATAGTGGACGGGCATAGTTTGGTTTTATAAAGGTCGAGAGGCAAGTAGACAGACTTTTTATTTTAGGGCGAGTGTCCCTAATTTTTTGTTCTTATAACTTTTACCCAACCGATCGATAATGTATAAGATGGTGTTGAATCAAAGCTTCCGACCGTTCATGGCCCTAGAGGGATGCCCTAGCCTGGTGTTGATATATCATCACAAGACGTGAATCAAAAGATGTATATTACAATTTTACAATTGTTGAAGTTCTTATATAATCATAATAATAAAATAATAAAACACATTGCGAAAATATTACTTTTCTAAATGATCCTCTGTACATTCTGTTCAGCAAAATAAATATCCCGTTATAAATAAAAATTGATAATTTTATCAGTTCAGCATAAACAAAATTACAAGTTTCAGAATACATATACATCCCAAAACAGAAACTTAATTAAAATAACATGGCCAAATGATAAAAATTAAACTAAATTTTATTTTGATTTAATTATGCGACCCAGCTTGCGCCGGATCTTTAAAAAAATTGGTTTTAGACTCATTTGAGTTGCTCCCCTCCACGGAAATCTTTAGTAAAAGGCGAAAGATTTATTCGCTCTGAAGGGAAACCAGAGTAAAGATAAATTCGAAATATGCGCCTTTTATATGCCCCGCGCATATTCTTATATGTGAGTCGTTATATAAGCGCCATCTATAGGATTCATAATAATAACACCTTATTCAACATACATTGATTTTTTTCTGTAATAAGGCAGATAATAATTTCTAAGCATAAAGGCACCTTACACGATCAATATTACTGTCAATATTTTAGAATAATGACAGTATTACTGTACGATAATATGTTTAAAATGTTCCTTATTCTAAAATGTTGCCAGTATTACTCATCGTGTAAGGTATAGTAATGATGTAATGAAGAGAATACTGATCTTTATCCGGATATTTGATTACTTGATAAATATAAAAGAAGGATTATAGTAAATATTGACAGTACTAGGATTGACAGTATTATTGACCGTGTAAGGTGCCTTAATGAACTTAGTTCTAAATGATTTATTTCTAGGGTTTTATTACGTTTTGTCATACATATTATTCATTTTAATCAGCTAAGATTTTTGTTACATATATAATCTACATGTATTAGAGAAATAATTCAAATGTGAGTTTTCTTAACAACAACAAAACACTGATGTGACTAGTGCATGGCCATATCATAGACAAATATCTAGGGCTCGTTTGTTTGAGAACTAGAGCACATAATTCGTTTTACTTTCATAATACAACACTGATGTATCAGTGTAAAAATATTTATTTATTAAATTTTGAACAGGTTTAATTAAAATCAGTGTTACGAAAAATAAAAAATAAGAAGTCACGTGATCATAATGATGTGAACAAAATTCCTCAAAAAAGGTTGAATAGGTCGCGACCAAATTGGATAACGGCTGAGAGGGCGAGCTGGGTTGATCCCGTGAAAATTTCAGCAAAAGCGGTCCACAAACAGAGATATAAACTTGATAAAACCATTTCCCATGTCACGTGGTTGCTCCGAAAAATGAATGTGGAAAATGTGAAAACGTGAGGATAAAAAAACGTAATACGTGACAAATAGTGAAAACCTGAATATATCTTAAATTTTGAGTATTAACTAATTCATTTGAAGTCGTATGGTGCCCACACCAGATATTTGCATTCTAATTTCTGTCGTGCCAAAATCACGATCGTTTAGAAAAAATCAATGGCCCGACAAAATTCTTTAGTTCCAAAATAAGATTGTATATCTTCATGTTTTAAGCGTATCAATTATTTTCTCGTACAAAAAAACATTTAAGCTGCGGGTAGCTTCAGATATTTTGCCGTGTATTATTCGCCAGTAAGAAAGAGTAGATACATTTTTATATTTTCCCAGTTTCAACTCTGTAGCGTCTCTATTTCAAATGCTAGAGATGGTTGATATGTGAAATTGTAGAGTATTTCTAGCCCTACAGTTGAGACTAGACGTTCGTCTGTAGTTGTTACCGTTTCGCGCTGTAGTGGTGAGAGGATGATGAAATTTCATGTTTTCCTCAGTTTCAACTCTGTAGCGTCTCTATTTTAAATGTTAGAGACATGAAAATGTAGAGTATTTCTAGTCCGACAGATTGACGCTAGACCCGTTTCGCTACCTCTTACCATTTTAGCGCTGTAGCGGTGAGAAATTGTGAATATGATGAAATTTCTTGGTTTTCGCCGGCTTAAACTCTGTAGCGTCTCTATTTCAAAAACTAGAAAGATGGTTTATTTCTGAAAATCTAGAGTATTTCTTGCCCTATGTAGCGTCTCTATTTCAAAAACTAGAAAGATGGTTTATATCTGAAAATCTAGAGCAAGAGCCCTACAGATTGAGACTAGGTGTTTTTCTGAAACTGTTACCCTTGTCGCCAGTTTTGAGAAATCTAAGATGCATGTCGCCCCATAAACACATTGTAACAGAAAATCATGATGGGTGATATACCGCCTATATAAATAAAATAACTACGGTGACAATCACTACCATAAAAGGCACCTTAGGTCCAATTCACACGTAGGTGGCGAAGAGGCGAAGGCGCGGCGAGAGGCACAACGCTTTCACGCCCCCTCTATATAAACATATCGTGCAATGCCCACCTAGGTGATGAGGCGCGGTCATTTCCCTCGAGCCGGCACCGCGTCTCAGCCTCTTCGCCTGAGACACGGTGGCTGCTGGACGAGAGGCCCAACTCTTCCACGCCGCCTCTTTGTAAACATATGATGCAATGTCCACCCCTTCACTGCATATGGACATCACAATCGCCTGTGCGACGTCGCGCCTCCACCCGACGCCGCTTATGTGTGAATTGGGCCTTACACGGTCAATAATACTGTCAGTCCTGGTAGTGTCATTATTTACTTCAATTCTCCTTTTGTATTTGTAATGATGGAATGAAGAGCATACTGAAGTTTTTCCGGATAATTTATTACTTACAATTATCCGGAAAAACTTCAGTATTCTCTTCATTCCATCATTACTATACCTTACACCACAAGTAATACTGTCAATATATTAGAATAACGAACATTTTAAACATGTTCTTGTACAGTAATACTGTCATTATTCTAAAATATGTGTAAGGTGCCTTTAAGACGTAGTAATAGTCACCATATTGGTTACAATTCTGTAACTATCATTCTAATAATTCAATTACCTCAGATTACGGTAATGTAAACCAATGCAACGCATAATCGTTGATAAACTATTTTTATCATACATATATAAATTAAACCAGCACATATATAAATTAAATTAAATTATATTACTACAATTTATGGGTTTATCCCGTTGTGTCCCTAAATTGTAAAAATAAACAAAAATCAACATTTAAATTTAATTATAATTACAATAATAATAAAACACATGTCTATTATATACATTCACATTATATTATTTTCATCCATCCTGCTCATACCACTTCCCCTTCTTTTCCTGTTGCTCATTTGCCCCAATAAGCTTCCGTTTGTATGCATTCACCATTTTCGAGAAAGTATCATCATTCTTCTTGCTTTTATTCACCTTCTGCTGTGGCTGCCTTATAAACTCCTCTTTCTTCTGTTGAATCGTTTTCTTTTGCATTTTCTTCTTCTTCTTAGCAGTTTTTAGGTTCTCATGATGCAGCTGTGCTTGTGTCTTCAGATTATATTTGCTTCGCATCTTCTGCACACCAGGCTGGGCAGCCACACCACTAAACTGGTCCCCTTCATTCACTTTAATGTTTTTGGTGAATGCCTGCTGTTTGCTAGCTGGATCAAAATCTTTTGAAAGTGGGTTTCGTTTTCTGGATTGTTCTATCCGTCTTTCTTTAGTTTTAACCATTACTTTATTTTCGATTGAGAATGCTACAATTGGTCGTTTGGCTTCTGTGAATATGTTTGGGTTGTTGTTTAGTGATCTTAGGGCATTTAGGGCGTGTTCATGTGATGTGAATGTGACGAATCCGTACTCTTTTGATAGACCTATACCTTTACTGTCGACGCTTTTCATATTTCGCATAATTTTACATTCTTTTATGACGGATTTTGGGCCGGAATGTTTTTTGAAGAGCTCGCGTACTTTGGAGTCATCCCATGCAGGTGGAAGATTATGGATGATTAAACGGTTTCTTGATACGAACATGTTTAGATTTCTTAGCATTTGTGTTTTGTACTGTTCTAATTGTAGGCGTTTGGACATGTCTGCTGATGATAGGCCTTCTGCAGCTTTACTTCCAGCCAATACAACTGAAATAAATAACGTTTATAGAATTATTTATATTAAATTAAAGGTTTTGAATCAAAGTACCTCCTTCTTTTACCAAGTATAGATTTCGTGAATCTGTATGCTTTTTTTCTTTATCTGAGTTCTTCTGTTGCATTTCATTTCTACCTAAAGCTATATGGCAGTCCAAAATGTTTCCAAGTAATGTTAGTTCAGTTCCAGCTTGTAGACATTTATCTGCATCTTCCTTGTTCTATAAAATATTAACAATGATATTAAAAATTGGGAGAATAATATTTATTAAAACATTAAAATATAATGCCAACCATTTTTAAAATTTAATGCCTCAAATATTTAATACCCTCCCATACCCTATACTCCAATACCCTACCATAGTTTTAAAAATATGATTCAAATTCAAATGGAGTGGTAGAGTCCTACTACCACATATTTTGACTGAATATGTAAAACATAGCAGCAGATTAAAATGAAAGTGGAAACATAATTAATGCTAAATTTAAACCATAATCAACATTTATGATCATAAAGTATTATTACAAAGCACCATTTAAAATATTGTTTCATTATAATTATTTTCAAAAATGTAATGAATTATGTAAATATTGTATAAAACGCAACAGCCTGAGTTGTATAAAATTGAATTAAATGTAGCGTATGATTACATGTATTCTATCATCCACTGCTTCACACACAAAAATGGTATAAAAAGTATTTTTAATTGTGATAAAATAAAATTAAACATGGACATATATGTATGTACATTCCTCACACACTCATGCCTACATCTCTACAGTGCACAGCATTAAAAGTATGTTATATAGCAGAGCAAATTAAAAAAAAAAATTTTAGTTGTTTTCATTTTCTTTTTCAATTAATATGTTTTATCTACATGAAGAGACCCTATCCCCACAGGGAAGTGAAGGATGTAACAGCAAAAGACTTGTAGAAAGAAATGGTAAAAAACTGGACACAACCTGGGGTGTGATTCTTGAAACCACTAATTTTGAACATATTTATTTAACTTACAAAAGTCATTAGGTATAATACAGATAATTCAAAATGTAAGCACATAAAATTATAGAATTTCAGTTTACGAAACCATATTATGAATTGTCTGTATTTTACAGGATGACTTTCTCAGAAACAAGTGGTTTCAAGAATTACATCTCTGGCAGCTTCAGTAATAAAATTATTAATATACATACCCTAAATTTAACAAATCCAGTTCCTTTTGAATGCTCTGTCATGCGATCCATACAAACTAATGCATAAAATATTGGTCCAAACTGTGACATACAAGCTTTCAAATCATCATTGGTAGCATCAAAAGGTAGATTCTTTACAAAAACAGTTCTAAGCTCAGTTACATCATTTGAAATAACATGAGGCTTCTTAATTTCTTCTTGCTTTGGAGCATCTTCAGATACATCTTCCTCATCCTCATCACTACTACTAGTATCATTATCTTCTTCGTCACTATCAATTTCATCATCACTATCCTTCTCAACATCACTTTCATTACTATCATCCTTTTTATCTGCATCATCATCTGTTTCAGTCTTTACAACTGCATCTTCATCCTTAACTGTGTTTTCATCCACAACAGCTTCCTCTTTAACTTTTACATCCTCTAAGAACTGTGCTCGTTTTTCTTGTTTCACTTTTTCTACATATCTATCTTTAGATATTGCAAAGTCACACTGAACCTCACGTCCTAAAAATGGTTTACCATTCACATGATGTCTTGCTTTAGCTGCCTGTTGCACTGCATTGTACTGAATAAATCCACAACCAACTAACTTCCCATCAGGTCGTTTTAATAACTTCACTTCCTTTACCTCACCAAACTGTTCAAAATGGGCTCGCAGGTTTTCCTCAGTTGATTTAAACGGGAGGTTTTTCACGATTAATCTGGCACGTTTCTCTTGTGAGTGTTGTTTGGTTTCTTTTTGCTGCAGCTTCATTTTTGCTTTGAATTGCTGCTTTTTTTCGGATTTATTACCTATAAAATAGAAATTTGTAATGAAAACCCGTATGTTAATATTAATAAATACAACTTACGTTTGTGCCCCATGTTTATAGACGAATAAATAAATTAAAAATTGTATTCAGTAGCCTTGTTGATATTTAGAGGTTAGTTTTGAGGTTATATTTGGAAGCATGAACTACACACATGAAGTTTGCATCAAAGATAATTTAATTTGCACCTAACTGAACATAGATAACAAAATAAAACTTATGAACATATATCAAATATTTTTTAACTTTAATAATTTTTATTTAAAATCTAATTAATTATAAAAGATCCTGTTTCTGCGTGTGCGTTCATTCGACAGTCAATTACAGACGTGCTGTGGATCTGCTGTTCTCACTATTCAGGCGAAAATTACGGGCATTTTAAATCCGGATTCTGTGTTTCTACTAGAAAAATACCCCTCCTCCCATAATTCCCACTCTGCCCTCACCCACTTCCTTTCCCTGGGAGCCTTTTGCAGATTTCCACGCCTCTCCCATCGGGTCTTAATCAGTCACTCACCTTTCTACAATCCCTTACCGACTCTGCTTTCCCTCCCTCACATTCGTTGGCTAGGTACGACCACGTGTCACTCCCGCTTTTTTCCCCAGAAGGGTCTGGTTTCGCTGTAGCATCCCACTGCACTGCGGCCACGGTTGTACTATTGTACTTCCCCATAACTATTCCTCATTCATGAGCTCTGTGTCTTCAATGAAGTCCAAGTCTCGTGAATGAGCTAGCTTGGAGCTCTTTTAGGTTCATTCGCGTTGAGCCGAAGAGCTTTTTCCTGCCTGAGTTGAATGCCTCGCAGCTAGTTATTACATGTAGTGGGGTTTCTTCTTTTTCCCCACAGCCTCTGCACGTTGGTGATTTGTCTATCCCCATAATGTGCAGGTGTTTATCCCCATAATGTGCAGGTGTTTATATAATGTGCAGGCATGTTTTGTGATGTGCAGTGTCTTGTTTGGAGTCCTACGACATTTCTTAATTGGTTCCTATTTAGTTTTAGGATTTCTTCCGCCGCCTCCGTACTGGGAGCCTTAATGAACCTCTTCGAGTGTTTCATTCCAGTTCGGCCTTGCCAGTATCGGCTGTGGCGGTTTCTTTGGTGCTTTCTCAAGCTATTCCGTGCGGTTTTATATGGTATCCCGCAGGTTGGTTCGGGGCCAATGAATTTTAATTCGCTAGCCTCTTTTGCCAATTTGTCTGCTTTTTTGTTGCCTTTGATTCCCTGATGTCCCGGTGCCCACACACGTGTTACTTTGTTTCGGGCTCCCAGTATCATCAGGTCTTCAATGCATTCTATGACAACTCTTGAGTTATTCACGCTGGAGTCTAGAGATCTCAGCACTGCTTGACTGTCGGTCACAATATTGATTTAGTATAGAATTGCGATCATTTCTGTTAGGAACACGGAGGTATGCTCGCCAAGCTGGTGTCTTATGCCTCCTGCCGAGTTGCTCTCATACAATCCTATTCCTGTTCCTTTGTTGGATTTAGATCCATCGGTAAACCAGATTGATCCTTTGAGTTTTTGCATATAGCCTTTTTCCCATTCTGCCCTATCTGGTATTACTACCTTGTAAGGTTTCATCATGTGAAGTGTTCGGACGCATTCTTAGAATGTATTCTTCGGTTTTACATAACCCTGATAGATGTGGTCTATGGATGAGTCGTATGACTTCCCCATGGCGTTAGTTCTGTAGATTGCCATTTTGGCCTCTGTCTCCACTTTGATGTGCAGTGGATGTAGGTTCAATATAACCTCCATTGCTGCGGTGTGGGATGTTGCCATTGCCCCTGTTATTCCTAGAGAGGTCATTCTTTGCACTTTGCCTAGTATTCTCCTGCTTACACCGTCTGAGGCTTTATGCCACCAGATTGATGGTACGTAGGTCATAATGGCTTATAACCCGAGTATAGAGCCAATACACCATTTTTGGTATTAGTCCCCAGTTTTTTCGAATATTCGCCGGCATGTCCAGAACGCTTTCATGGCTTTGTTCGTAATCTTTGTCATATGTGGCTTGAAGGTCAGTTTAGAATCTAAGGTTACAAACAGATATTTAACTTGTCCCTCCATTTGTATTTCTCTGCTGAACAGAGTCGGTATTTTTATAAGATCCTTCTACGTGTAAATGGTACTAAAGAGGTTTTTTCGGAGTTAACCGTGAGGCCCTCTGCTGCACACCACCGTTCCACGTGTTTGAGTGCACCTTGCAGAAGTTCTGATGTGATGCCGTCAAATTTACCCACCGCGAGTATTGCTACGTCGTCGGCGTAGCCTTGTACGTAGCATCCTTTCTGGTCCAGTTGATCTAACAGATCATCTATGACTAGACATCACAGAAGAGGGGACAGTACGCCCGCCCGCAAGGCGGCGTACTGGCCCCTGCCGACCGATACTTCCATAGTTATTCCATTTAGTGATGCTTTTATTCTCCGCCCACTTAACATTTGGCCGATCCAGCCATCTACGGTTGGCTGTATACCTCTTGCTTGTGTGGCTCTTGTAATGGATTCAAACGAGGTGTTGTCAATGGCGCCCTCCTTCTTTTGATTCTATTACCTTCACCACTGTGAGGTCCCTGGAGTTTAGGTTCCACATGGGTAGTAGTTTGACCTTGTTTTTTTTGCAAGGATACAGGTTCTTGGGTCGGTATGGGCACTATATAGTGTCCAACCTTTACCCAATTGTAGTCCCTGGATTTCCCCTTTGCATAACCAAGGTTCCAGAATGAGCACAATATCTATATCGTTAAGAATGGTATACGCAGTGGTGTATATTTACCTGGAGTATCTTCATATTTGTTTTTAATCCTCCATTTCCATTGAGGGTTCCTTCTCAGGCACCCCCTTTGGATTATGCTGTGCGGCCACAGATGATTCCCCCACAGAGACGTTTTGGGGGGTATCCTTTTTGGGTCCCTCTTCGGGTTGCTTTGGCCGTTGAGGTTCCATTTCTGGCCCCTCACTAGCCTGTGCTCCCCTTAGAGGTTCCTCTATGGGTCCCTCCCCTCCACGTGTATCCTGTGACGTTCCCTCTTCAGGTCCTGTCACAGGATTTGGTTGGGGTTCAGGTTGAGGTTCCATATTTGGCCCCTCTTCCATGGCTTCTCCTTCCTCGCCACCCTTCTTTGCCTCGAGTAACTTGAAGGTTACCCGGGAGAAGTTTAGTAGTGGCTGGCAGTTTATCCCGTTGAACCCAAGAGGATTCGTCCATGGTGATGACCACTTGCTGACATTTTGGGTCAGGCTTATTGTGGACGACCTTCCGTGTGGCTATCGAAATTCCAGCATTTTTGACCATCAACCTGCGCAGAATCTTCTCCGGTTCCATTGCTGGCCCCGGAATTCACGTCATGGCCTTTAATTGTTTGGGTATGAGGCTCTCCTCGACAGATTTGAGTCTGGCCCCTACCCAGGTTTGTCCCTCTCTCATCACCCCCGCCAGCCAAAGTTTGGTGCTCTGGTTGACGAGTATGATGGAGGTATCCGACCCTAGCTGAGATTCTACTCTTCACCGGCTTTCAGTACGTCGATTTTGTCGAGCAGGTAGGATTTTATGTGTACTATCTGCTCTTCATTCAGGGACGACTCCGGATAGTCTTCAAACAGTATTGCCATTTTGATATCCGAGGTTGCGTCCCTGTATGATTTGCCATGCGAAGAGGAAGGTTAAGTAGAGCCCCTACTTTTCTTCGCCGGTCTTGGCAGGGTGCGCTTAGGCGCCCCCAGCCTTTGAAGAGGAACTGGTGCTTGCTGCCCCAGCTGCTTGCTTCTTCAGCTTCTTCCTTGCGCAGCCCGAGGGCCGTTTTTTGTGGTTCGCTCTGCGAGTGTCCTACGGTTTTTGTTTTGTTTTGTGTCTTAATTGGTTCCATATTAGTCCCACAAGATCACGGGAACTAAACGTCAAACGCCACAGAGCTCGAGATGTGGAGGCAAGGCTAGTTTCTACGAGAGATCTCCAGATGTCTCGTAGGTATCGCTCACGACACTGCTCTCCCAGTGCCACGCAGCTCTAGTCGCGATAACTTACAACATGGCTTGGGGGAAGTTGGTCCGCGGCAACAATTTTTGCTTGCCACGGCATGGGTTTAGACACGCGGGTTCGCTTATGGCCGTCGCTAGCCAGGACTTTTATCGCTCTGGCCTTCTCCATGTCCGCCACCCGGGACTACACAGTACACACGTGGTGGCCCATCCACACTTTCCTTCTTCTCTCTTCCGAACCGCACCTCGCTCTTCGTTGTACTCCCTGCTCCACTCAGCTCTGGTTACCTAGCTCGGGGGTTTCCCCTGCACTTGCCACTCTACGTTTCCCCTGCACTTGCGAGTCCACATAACCAAGGTTGTATGAGCTCTCAGCCATTCAAACCTGCCTTTCTTGCCACTCAACATCCATCATTTTCTCTTTGACTTTGAGATCCTATACTTTCTATTCCTCTCAGCTTTTCATCCACCCACACCTCAGACATACTCGCTATTTCATATGTCCTTCCTTTATCTTTTTTCCATCCGCCCTCTGCACTGTTCCTATATCTCATTCACACTTCCCGCACCAGTCTCTCTTCTCCTGCAATCTTTCCTCGATCAATGAGCACATATCGCGCCTGTATCAGTCAAAAGTATCGGCAAATTATCGCAAAACGACATTTGTTGTTGATAATTGATGTCACATAAGGTTGAATTGGTTTATAATATTTATTAAGTGCAACAATATTCTAAACATTTTAAGTACACTATGACCATTCATAGATTAAAGAAGCTACCACTATTTATTATAAAAAAAATCTTAATTTAAAAACCGAAAATAAATATAATCCATTCACTATCTAAAGTTTAATTATAAATATAATAATTATTATGTAGTTTTAATTACAAATAAACTATATTTGTACTTTTTTTTGGCTTATTCTATTCTATAAAATTTCGGTTTCTTTCGATGGTGATATGCTTCTTTCGGCATCCATTTTTTTCATCGAGGGATTGCTATCGTCATCGTAAAAATCATCCGGTGGTGACGCTCTAAATGTACTTCGTTCGCTCCTTAGTGTCTCGTGTGCTCTTCTACAGACAAATGTGTTTTAGTTAATATAGTATTATATTTCTTTACTAGGAAGCGATTTGTCATTATTACTATTTATTGTCTGCTATTTTGAAAGACCGTGGTATGTATTTACAAACTTTATAGGTATACAAGAGTCACATTTTTATAGCTACAACGTGCTCACCTAAAGCCATTTTCGTTTATCGTTCGGGGGCTGTACCAGCAGCTTTAGGTGGGAACACTGTAGCTATAACAATCTGACGAAAGAGCAGCAAATAAATATCTTAGACACAGAAAATAGAAAACACGAACCCTCATACCCACAGCCCGAGGAGGAATCACTACCATAAACCTCGCAGCGAGGACGGAGGGAAGAACCTACTTACCTTTTTTTGCAAATATAAAAGTAATCTTAATTTTAAGTTTCTTATAATTAGGATTATGTTATATGAATTGACAAAAAACTAAAATTATAAATCGCTTCCTATGTATGTAAAGGTCGTTTTACACAAGACAATTTCTTGACTCAAAAGTTAGTTAAGATGCGAGACAATCTACATTGTCTCGAATCATACAGCAAATTGTTTGAAATATTGAATTGGATTGTAGATTGAATGGAAAATAAAACGTGTTCTATTCACGGACATGCATGTGCGCGCACCAAAACTTATTTCAGAATTTGTTTCGCATCATTCAGATTCATCAATTAAAAAAGGAAATTTCTTAGTCAACATAATTAATAATAATTTATGATTCTTCCTTTGTATGTCTGTTGTGAAACGACTGTGTATATATTATAGTAATAAATGTCAGACAATATTGAAAATGTTTAAAGATACTCATTTTCTCCATAATCTAAATGTTCTGTATCTAGTAAATTGTCAATCATGTTGTTAATATAATCATAAATTGTCCTATAATAGGGAACGCTAGTTTACAAAAGCAGTCGATGACTGCAGAAGACATTAAGTAAAGAAATAAATACTTACAATCGTTCATCTCCATCATCCATTGCTTCTGCGTTTTGTTTCTGAATGAATTTGTAACCTCCATACGCGATTATTACAAGCAACAAGACGATGACAGTCAAAACAATGGCGGTAGCATACCCAGCAGTCCTTGAAGAATATTCCTGTTGGCCTATTGGGACAAAAAGGGTTAATAAATAATCGACCTATTCCGCAATATAGGAAATTTTATAACAACAAATAATTTCCTAGCATGTGGAATAGATACCAGCTTTGATGTAGATTTATAAATATTTTATTTTACAAAATATTACAATACTTAAATTAGAAATAAAACAAATCTGTATATGTATTCCACATGCTAAATCTATTTAAACTTCCGTAACAAAACTGCTTTGACTGTGTAGCGCGGACCTTTTGGGCTTTTCATATGTGTTATAATTCGTTTTTGGCGCCGTATATAGAGGTCCCGAATTTACTGAATTTCTCGTATCGTAATTAACTCCATCCGAGTCTACATAATCTGTTTTGCCATGATCTGATTCAGTCGCCGAATCGTAATCCAGATCCCATTGTTTCTCTTCGAAATCGGTTTCTGGTAAACCTTGAAGAGGCTCGTTTGTGCGGTAGCTTTTTTCATACATTCGCGGTTTTTTAATTGAATCACTTCCGGCGGAGCTGCGCTCACTCGGATTGGGGCTACGGTATGTGAAATGTAAGTCATCTGATAACGGGGTAACCGGACTTGGTCTATCATCTTTTAATCCGACTTTGTTTAAACTTAATCTACTAGCGGCGCGCGAGGGAGGGTTTAGGAAAGAGGTGTCTCCGTCGATGTATATACGTCTGTAAATTCTATGCCCTGCGTATGCGAGGACAACTAGAATGGCTACAGTAACTGCGATTATGATTCCAAAGGTTATGCCTGCGCTACGTGATGAGTACTCCTGTTGGCCTAAAGAGGGGATTATTTTCATGGGTTAATATTTGTTCGCAAATCAAAGGTATATAATTTTCACGTGATTAATTTTTTTAAATACACGAATCAAAGTATACTCTGCATTGTTTTAAACTACATGATACACCACATGATCAGGCAAATAAAAAATAAGCACAGCAACTAAGAACGTGAACAATACTAACATAGAACAAGGTCAGGAAGAAATGGAGGCAGTCCTAAAAGCAATACCAGAGATGAGAAGCGAAATGAGTGAAGACTACAAGGGAAGCAAGAAAGAAATCAAGCAAATTTATTTAATCATATGCCTTCAACCGTGAGGTGTAGGCGAAATCAAGCAAATACAAGATGAAATGATGAGAAAAGTACAAAAATTGAACATAGGAGACGGCATCACAAGAAGAAGAGCATACTGTGTTAAATAATTGAAGAACGTTTTTTTAAAACAATAAATTACAATTCTAATCTTCAAGCTCACTCGGACTAAATAGAAGACACATAGCTCATGAATGCTTAGCTTAGATATTAGGAAGCAAAACATGGGTAACAGTAGCCGCTTCGGATTCAGATACCAAACAACATGATCACATTAATTCGAGTGTAGACACCCACAAACAAATCAAACGTACACAATCAACATAAGCCGCTTTCGTGTATCGTTCGGGAGCTGTTCCGGGTTGTTCTCAGCCTAAGACCAGTCCAGAACAGCTACCAACCGATAAACGAAACCGGTAACAAATACACGAAGTAACTATTTTGACCATGTGTAACTCATAGAAAATGGTTTTCTTTGATTCGCATGTATAGGTCTATTAACATGATACTTACGTAAGCATTCAGTATATCCATTGTTTGGCAAGTCCCATCGCCCGTCAGATGTACACTCCCTTCGATTATCTCCAATCAGAATGAAATCCTCGTTGCATTCAAATGAAACTTTTGTGCCGGGTATGAATAAAAAGTTAGATTTCCTTCCAAACCGAGGCGTTTCCAAAACACCGCATGAAATAACCTGCATTCTGTTGACTTCCTTAATATTTTTAATGGAACTGTGGTAATTTAAAGAGAAGTGGGCTAAATCTCTATCTAAAGACATTAAATAATCATATCGGCACTGGTAGTACTCGTGGCAGAATCTCTCGGCATTCTCCAGATCCTTTGATCTATTCAGTGGGAGTTCTTTAAGTATTTCGTTTTCAAACACAGGCACGAACGTTTTGTTGTTGTAATTGCTGGACGTCTTTCCGTTTTCTCTAAAGAAAAGACTGCGACCTACATTTTTATTATCTTTATCTTCCAACATCCATTTCTGGCCAAATTCTTTGTAGAGCGCTTGGTGGTCGTTCTGGTTTGCTGTTACACGGTTTCCCTCAGGATCCATAAAGTCGTCCGAGTAGTCAAAACTCCAATTACCGAATAATCCTCTGGTTTGATTCTAGAAATTAAAAAGTTATATATAGAAATGTCGATCAACGGTTTGTAAACTGTATGATTATTGTCGACAATCGATAGTTTTCCGACAACAGAATTATATTATTTTCGGAATTAATATGATTTTGATTTGGAGGATATGATCAGGCGCAACCAGAAGGATAACGCCGATAACTACGGCAAGTTTCTGAAGGGAATAATACTGTATGGTAAGATTTGTCATATGGGTATTCATCAATATTTAGGAACTTTGCGGATTTTATTAATTTCATATTTTACCGCTTTAAACTTGTCAGTATTAGATCTGAGGAAATATAATTATACGAAATAAAAATAGATACAAAATAATAATAATCACTGGGACTGGGGAGATATATCATGATTATCGCACCTATTTATTATGTCTACATGGCGGTACTGCGCCGATGTTGGCAAATGGAGCAAAAGACTTTCACCCGAAAAAGTAAACTGATATAACTGGCACATTTTTGTTTTGAGTCCACTTACAATAAATTTCCAAGGTAGATAAACTCTCGCAGTTAGATGTCCTTTATTTTCAACGACTTCCACACCAGCACCAGAATCGAACATCATGATTACTTCAGATTGATTTAGAATGTAGGTTGGAGTGTAAACTAGGACGCCTAAATTGTTTGTGTAATTAGTAGTTATATAAATCAAATTCAAATTATAATTACCTGGGAAGTGTTGGAATTTAAGGGATGGCCTATCGAAATAAATTTGTTTTCCATTGGCTAGCACATCCAAACGGTACCTCCAACGTGCCATCTCTGGGCGTCTTCTAACTTCGATTATAGTAGAAGAATTTCCCTGCACTGCTATTGCAGTTAGTTGTGTAGCTCTAACCTCTCCATATGCATTCATGGGCAGTTTTTCAAATCGTCCCTGCACGTCTAATTTCAGCTCCCTATTACTCGTCCTCACCAGCGCGTATTCGCCTAAACCATTAAACGTATACTCGGCGTCATCAAATGTGATTATATGCGGATCACCGAAAACCCCCGCGACTCCCGGTGGTTGGTAAGCTACACAATCCTGTGTTGGTCGTCTTTCGAATCGTAAAGTCTCACAACCCACAGATTGTTCTCCAGTTTCACCTGTTGCTTTATTATCCTGCCACATGCAGCACAAGTATTTTGGAACGACATCGTGGAACCATTGGGATAGTGTTGGCACTTTGTTGGCCTCATTCCATGGCAGATAGCCTAGGTTGTGTGAGCGGAATGGCGATGAGCCCCATTGTTGGTCATAGGTTAACATTAGGTAGTTGTTTTTGTCGTAACAACATTGTTGTTCGGAGCCTTCAAGCCTAAAATAATATTTTTACTTAAGAGAGCTAATCCAAATATACTAATTCTAAACTCTAAAACTCTAACTGTAAAGGTATTAATTCCTTTAGAGTCAAGTTATAAAGATATATTTATCTTTTTCTATTTTACAATAGTAAAAGATAAATTAAATAAATATAAATACGGCAAAATATATTAAAGAATTGGAAAACTTTAGAAGGCGTGTCAAATTTAGAGTAGTCAGAAACAAACTATCCTCTTTTTGTTATAACTCTACTTATTGTAATCAAATGATTAGGTATACATATGGAAGTCTTAATTACAGTACATTAAGGTACATTTGTATAGTTGTAAAGGAAATCGATAGGAAAACTACTCACGATCTGAGATATCCAATAATTTGTTCATGACAAATACAAACCATATTATATTCTCTTCATATTGATATAACTCTTCTTATTTTCATCAAATGATTAGATAAATAGATAAATAGAAGGATACATTACAGTTAAAGATAAAGATAAATTGTTTATGCTTGTAATAGAAATCCTTAGAAAACTACTAAAATACAGCACTGTACAAGAGAGAGCAAAACAAGTAATACACAAATTGCGATATACACGCTACCACAGAGGTTGGTATGGGACTGTCAGCAAAGCATTGGCGAGCTATACAGACACTAGCGTGGGTACCAGGGCATAGTGTCATCCGAGGCAATAATAGGGCAGACGAACTCGCCCCCTTCATCGACCCGGAGCCCTACAGTAGTCTATCAAATGCAATCATAAACACTTCTATGGAAAAATTTATGGCAATAAAGTCTCAGGACGGAAACAAACCAGGGCAGAGATATGTAAAAGGATTCATAGTAGAACGACGCCCCAATGTCACAAAGGACTTACTAACCAAAGACAGGAAAACCGTCAGAATTATAGAAGGCCTACTAACTTACAGTCTGCTAGCCAGGACAGAGCTCTTAGAAGTCCTTTAAGACGCCAGAGACTACAAAAGCACTATATAGAGCGCAATGGCGAAGGTCCTAGAAGGTAAACCCTTCTTAATCTAATCTCTATTGTCATCAACTGATCAAGCTTAATTACAGTTGAAGGTAAATTGTTTCTATTTGTAATGAAAAACATTAGAAAACTACCCTACTTTAAAAAAGACTTCTATTCAGCATAACCACACACATTCCCGTCTACATTATTTGTATTTTTTATTTCTATGATTGAGAATAGAGTATTGTTTATTGGGGGAAAATTGTAGAAGAGAATTTGTGTATGGGTATGTCAAATAAATGTCTTTTTTTTCTAAATTAAAATAAACCAATTTTTCCGTGACAAACACAAACTATATTAAATTCTCTTTTTGATATAACTCTTCTTATAGTCATCAAATGATTAGGCATGTAGAAGGCTTAATTACAATTGAAGGTAATTGTTAATGCTTGTAATAGAAATCGTTGGAAACCTACTAAAAATCAAAGTAATCCAATCATTGCTTTTATAACAAGTAGAAACTGTAATACACTTTCTACATTTTAATATAATTCTTCTTATTGTCATCAAATTAATAGATATATAGAAGGCTTTAACTCGAGTTGAAGCTAAATAGTTATTCTTTACCTCTATGTTATCACATATTATTAAAAATGAACAAAAATAAAATGATTTCAAAAAATACTTACGTTGGTGCTCCACTTCTAACACAATGCACAGCTCCCTTATTAAACTGACAAGTTGGATTCGTGTCCTTATCGCAATTAAAATCAGGTAAATACCGGCCTCTATCATTCAAAGCATGTTCCAACTTGCAGGGACACTGTGGAAGTTCATGCGCGAAATTCTTCAGATACCTATCGTTTTTAATCCAATTATCACACAATGCTTTCGGCCAATTTGTACCATATTCACGTTCCCATTGCGGCGCAAAGTACCATCCTAGTGGTATAGGTCTGCTCCAAATAATTGGGGTAATTTTGACCTCACTACCATTTACATTAATGGAGTCCGTTAGATTGATTTGAATGAATCCAAATTTCATATCGGTGTAACGCGCGTTGTCCTTCTGCTTGTACTTAGCTGGCGAAATGATGTATTCTCCCGAATTGGTGAGCTCATCCTCAATCGTTTCAATGTAGACTAGTTCAGGTTTGATGGTACGTTCACGGTAGCCCCACAAAGAGATGTAGATTCGGGACATTTCGTTCGATGTTAAATTGCTTTTTTCCCATGTCATTTTTATGCTAGCAGGGTACTTTTCGTGAATTGTGGAACCTTCAAAGAAGATTTTTTGGGTTGCTGATGCTGGGGGTTCTGAAAATCACAAATTATTAGTTTCCAAATCTTTTGTATTATTACTATTCATAGAAAATTGAAAAGTACAGTGTATCCAATTTGTTTGATATGGGGAACGTGCATAATTTGGAAAATTTTATTATTATAAAACTGTACCCAGCTCATTGGCCGAGTGGTTAGAGGCATCGTTCGTCTCGTACTGAGCATTGGGGAGTCTGAGTTCGAACCCCAGCGGGGCGAATTTTCGCGAATCACTTTTCACAGTTTTCTGTGAAGTTACTGTAAATACCAGGTGATTAAACTCCTCTGAGCTTCTCACTTGACCGGCGGAAAAGTCTCACGGCTGATAACCCAATAAAGAAGTTCTTTTTTATTAAACTGTTGATTATTATTATGCTTACCAACAAAGTATTTTCCTTTCCATTTATAATTTTCTGTACCAATTGCTACTTCCAGATTAACATACCCCTCAACTTGTAGAGGTGGCTGAATACATATAGCTCGATTTTCAGTCTCTACAATTCCGTGTACTTCATCAGCATACACATCGAATTTGCATCTAACTTTATCAGTTTTCTTAAAGCAAGGTCCTGTGATATTTACAACCGTTCCTCCCAACATGTTACCGCTCTCTGGTGCGATTATAAGAGGTAAATTGGCGTCATCTATATCTTTATTGCACGTTCCAAGCATAATAGTTTCGTCAATCCGGAATATATGTCTTCCAGGGAATCCGTTTGCGTATCCTCTTCCTGTTAAATCTCTGATAACCGACGCCTGACTGTAGGGTTTGTATTCGTGACTCCTTGTTCCATTTCCTGCGTTGAAACCCACATACGCTGGAATGCCTCCTTCGCCCTTCAGAGTGTCTCCGTTTGCTTCTGTATGAGATGTCCATTGTAGATCTTTGTAATTGAAAATTGCGTAGGTAAAAACTTCATCTGTAGCTAAAACCATTTGGAACGTGTTGGTCTAAAAAATAAATAATTCGAAAAGCGTTTAGTATATTTGAATATACATTTATGAACGATATCATATATGACTAATTATAAATTTTGATATGATTATAATCTCTATCATCAGGATTATAAATTTCAACAGGCGAAACATAAATAATTAAAAGTTCAATTAAAACTGATAATGTGGAAGCGATAATGATCAATCAACGCATAGTAGAATCTTGTCTATCTGTTTCTTAAAACCCTTCTAGAGCGAGTCTAACGTCGTTTTGGACCACTGATATATATATATATATATATATATATATATATATATACATATATATATATATATATATATATATATATATATATATATATAATGAAATTTGAAAATTGTGGATATTTACCGTGAACATAGCATTAGATATGCCTCCAGTAAAAGTAACATTCTTCCACGTAACAGTGATAGCATGTTTGGGTTCGAAACTGTCCGCTCCAATTACTCCCGTGCGAATATCCCACTTCAACCTCTCCCGCATCTCAACCCCAATAACATCAGTACGAGTCTGCAAATCCCTCTCCAACCGGAAGTATACACCAGCACGTCTTTGATCAATTTCATTCGGCCGCATGGACCCAATTCGGCATCGACTGTAGAATATACCAATAAAAGAAGGATCGTTTTTCAAAGGCCAGTCCTTGTTGGGAAACACTAGTGGATAGGTGTTGTAGTTTTCAGGAGGATCACTGAACTCTAAATATCCATGCAAAGACACTCGAGTGTAGTTGAAGCGGAATCCAAAGAAGGGCAACTGAAAGTTCAGGTTCTTGTGGATTGTAGGACTAGAAAATTGGATGGCATTTTGAAAATCCCCATTGTTATCGCTGTTGCCGCCCTTATCCCAGAACCAGTACATGAACTCGCTGCGGATTTCATTCAAACGGGCTTCGGTTATTGTGTATGGAATGCCGGTGTTGCGTTGGCTTTCTATGTTTGGAGCGTATGGTGATTTTAATGAATCTGAAAACGAAAAGATATATATTTCGTAATTTCTTCAATGTTTGATGTAATGAAATATGAAATGAAACGCAAAACGTCTGGTAGAGATTTTAATAAAGCTAAACAAGTTTTATGATATTAGTATTGATTAATCATACATGACCTACCGATGGCTCTATCGGTCAATTTATACTGTACCTATTGGTGGCGCTTCCAGATGTATCTTATCATCTTCGAACATTTGTTTAAAGTGGTTTATCCATACCTCTTCCGGAATAGTTTTTGTTACGTATTCGTTGACTTTGCGTTTTCTTCGACGGATCATTCTCCATATCATCTTTTGGCTGCCGTAGAGATCATGTTTCATGTCCGCAGTGAAGGTCTTTATTCTTCGTATTTCTACTTGTACTCTGTTCCTTGTATCCCAGTAACGTAGCCGCGTAGGTACTCAGGTAGGTTTCTCGTTTTTCTCTTGCCATTTGTTTTACTTCTGGCGTGAACCATGGTGTGTTGTGTTTCTTTGGGTTTTTGTTTATCCTCCATCTGCCTAGAGCTTCATTGGCTTTCTCGATGTGTGATTTTACTTTTTTCCAACTGGTTTCCACGTCGTCCTCGTCCAGAATTGGCTGTTCTCTGATCTTTTGGGTTAATCTTTTTTCGTACTAGTCCTTCCACCATGGGGTCACTAATGCATTCGATGTTCAGTTTGTTTACGTAGATAGGTGGTAGCTTCTTTTTCAATTGAGTTGTGAGTCGAAGTTTAGTCATGACTAGTTGGTGACCTGATTCAATGTTCGCTGACATTAGCGAGCGTACTACTCGGGTGTACTGCTCTATTCGAGATTATATAATCGATCGTGAATGAGTGTCCTTGCGTGTTGAACCAGGTTATCTTGTGTTGTGGCTTGTGATTGAAATCCGTATTGTTTATTCTCATCTCGATTTGTACACAAAAAGTGGTGAGAGTTTCTCGGCTGTTGACGTGTGCTTCATTGAAACGTTGTTTACGCCATCTAAGATTGCATTATCAATTCTGGCATTCAGATCGCCCATGATTAGGATCTTCTGTTCGGTACGTATTTTGTCGTCTTCGGTCTGCAGATACTCGTAGAAGGTGTCAATTTCCTCTTTTCTTTTGCTAGTATCGGGATAATATGTATTTGTCCCTGCCGGTGTTTAGGACTACTCTGAGGGTTCTTTCATTGACGTAAAATGTATCTTCTATATTCTGTGTGACTTTATCACTGATTAGCAGACCTACTCCGGCTGTGGCTCGTTTGTGTTTTTCAGTCTCACAATACTTGAGTATATGTAAGATTGCCTTTTCCTCTGCGTTTGGTTTCTGATAATGCACATATATCTATTTTGTGTAGTAAAACTTCCTGTTCTCTCCAATTCCAAGATCTTATATACCAACAAGCGCATCTTAATATATTTTTACTCCACAGCTCTTTTTTTTGTCTTCTTCTCATATCCGTATCTATAGCTGAGGTCGTCATCGTTGTATCAGTCCGTATCCAAGGCTTGTTGCTGGTTCTATGAGTTTGTGGATTGTTTTACTGCAGGCAGGTTGCTGACCTCACCTGCAAACCCTCCTTCTTTCTCCTTCATCGTCACTGAGCTACTTTGTTCACCCAGTGAGATAGAGGCGGAGCATTTTGCTGTCAGTAGAAATTAACAATTATACGAGTATTTCGTTTATCCAGTCCCAGTGCCTGAAGGACCTCTAACATCTTATCGTGCGTTTGATACCATATAGCATTTTTGTAATCAGCGAATATTACGTCGAGGCATCGATGAGGAATTAACCAACGATGCCTCCCTTATACCAAACCGCTATGGATCACTGACTTATTCCTCTGATTTGCTACTGATTCGTGCTGTCTAGTTTATTATTTTATTAACTATTAATTATTTTATATCCGTATAAATCCACCTTAAGTAATAGTGCTTAATAAAAAAAAAGTTTATGTTTGAACACTGCCGGATTATATGTGACTTGAGAACTTTCTGCCTAGCTGCATAAAGTCGGTCCTGGTTTATGATATTTCTTATTTATTTATTTGAAAATTTGAAACCATACGCATCTATTTTACTAAAATTACACAAACAATTTCCTATGGGGCATTTAAAGGTTGATTTTCAGTGTTATCACTAATCTCGCGCGCCGTAAGGCCGCACCTATGATTACACATATTGCAAAAACACAGATAACGTATTGATTAATGGCGACGATTAATGAGTCATGATATGTAACAATTAGAAAAGAGCGTACCCCAATCTCTACCCTGATCGTCAAATATAAGCCTGCCCATTCGACCAAGATCTGGCGTACCTTCGACTGGTCCAATCTTCGGCGGTAGCATATCTAGTTGGTCTGGAATTGTCGGGGCGTCGTCCTTAGGGGGGTCTAATAAAACATATTCATTAATTATTGTAAAGCATACATTATAAAATAGGTTATTAAATAAATAAATATATATACATATATATACAGACTGTAAATAGGTAAATGTGAATACTCTAAAAATTTCACCCTTCGGTTTTTTAGAGTATTCACATTTTTATATATATATATATATATATATATATATATATATATAATATGCGATTAAGGGAATGGGGTCATCAGAGATGGAAATTCAATTCGAATCTGTACCTCAAACTATAATGTAGACATACATACTTAATTTGGCAAAGGGAGAAAGGGAAAAAATCTCAATATATATATATATATATATATATATATATATATATATATATATATATATATGATTCTATTATATCAGGCATTTATATTTGATACAAAATAGCTATTTATATATAAATCTTTTGTTCACCCTCTACAAATGATTTTAATACATATATACATTCTATGTAAATAATAATAAATTAAATAAAGAAATCAGCTTCTTTTCTGGTTTCCTGTTATTAATATTCAACTCCACCCTACCCCATCCGCGTTCATACATCTCTTCCTACCTCTCATACTCTCATAGAGGTTCTTTCACTGTCCGTCTAGTTTAGATATTTACATCCATTGACTCCATGTGCCCACATTTCCCTTCCACTCCCACACAATTTAAAATTTCTCTTCTCATCTTGCATCCATAATCTTTGGTGCGGTCGCATCTTTGGCTATTCTTTGGTAGCCCCTAACTTTGGCCAGGGATCTTTGGTTGCCTGTGTGTGGCGCACGCATTGTACGCCCGTTAGGCTCTGACCTAGCTATCATTCCTTGTTGTCCAACCATTTTCCCATTTATAAATATTTATTATTATTTGCATGTCCACATATTGTGCTTTATATGTGATGTTGCTAATAGGGTCTGTATCTCCTGACATTCTAGTTGGTCCAATTTCTTTGTCACCATGTCATTATTCGTTTTCCTTCCCTTCTGCATTCTTATACATACTCTTTTCACCATCCAACCTATTCAAACAAATTATTTCAACATGTTCCCATTTTGTCTGTCCTTCGCCAGTATTTTGTACCTTATATTTTACAGATACTTTAGGCCCAATTCACACATAAGCGGCGTCGAGCGGAGGCGCGGTGTAGGCGAGGTGCAGGCGCGACGTCGCACAGGTGATTGCGAAGTCCATATGCAGTGAAGGGGTAGACATTGCATCATATTTTTACATGAGGCGGCGTGGAGGAGTTTTGCCTCTCCCCTCGCAGCCACCGTGTCTCAGGCGAAGAGGCTAAGACGCGGTGCCGACACGGCGAGAGGCACGAGGCATATACCCGCGCCTCGTCACCTAAGTGGGCATTTGCCTCGTCACCTAAGTGGACATAGTACCATATGTTTATATAGAGGGGGCGTGAAAGCGCCGTGCCTCTCGCTGCGCCTTCGCCTCTTCGCCTCATATGTGTGAATTGGGCCTTACAAGCCTCTGCCCGCACCATAGTGTAATATATATATATATATATATATATATATATATATATATACATATATATATATATATATATATATATATATATATATATATATATATATATATATATATATATATATATATATTACACGATGGCCCTCATCTTTCCCGCCCCGACTCCTGCAACATTATGTAGGTGTCGACATTTTGACCCCTGCCGCTCTTCATAATCAGCGCAGGTAGACTGCTTCAATCTCACTTTTTTCTTTCACCCCCCTTTTGCTGCATAACACATGATGCTCCTCCCGAATGGTTTAAGCATGGTCCGTTTGGTGAGAAGAGTCTTGTACATATTTACCTTATGTATTCCAAATCTCCCAGCTGCTAGCGTTGCTTTCTTATAGGTTTAACACGCTCCCTTCTCCGATTAATTCTATAAAATACATATCCTAAATATTTGTATTTATCACCACATTCCACATCTATTCCTTTTCACTTAAAATTTTATTTAGTCTCTTCCATTTCCGGAAATCATCTCTTTGTTCTTTTACACATTTACGCATAAATGACTCCTTTTATAAAATCATTCCCGTGTATTAATTATTTTATTTTCACCGGTTGTTATTCCATTTTTTATATTACTCTTTCATCTTATTCAGTGATATTTTATATATTTTCCTTCTGCTCCCTAACACTCTGTCCCCATATTCCCATCCATTCAAAGGATTGATAAAGTAATTCCAACAAAAATACAAAAAAACTCATTCATACTTAATTATTTCTCAAGTTTTCCAACTCGTTCTTTTCCCGATCCGACAGTGTTGTCACAATCTTTTTTCGTTCTATTTAGGGTCTCTTCCGTTGACTTTACTTCCTCTTGTGTAAGGTTTGGTGCCGAGGGGCATGTCCCTCAGCTATATTTTCATTGTATTGCGCCTTTGCCGCTTTCAAGGTCTCAACTGGTCTTTGAGATCTTTTGCTTCGGATCTTTAGGAGATTTCTAGTTGGGTTTCGGTGGATTTTTCCGAGGAGCCGCTCGTATTGTTTATGAACGACAGCCGCAATGTCCTCACCGACTGGGTCTCCGTGCGGTCTCTTGGTGCTATTGGCCCTGGTATTGCGACCTAGCGGGGTACGCGGCCGTCTGCATGAAGCCATCGTCCCAGCCATATATATATATATATAATGCTCTGTGGTCCCAGCCATCCTTCTCCACACCTAGGAATGATCTGGGTGTTGGGGTCCCCCCGCCCCCTTCTACTTCCCGATTCCGCGCACCTACCCCTAATCTAATCCCACTCCTCGACCTGTCCTCCTTTTGAAACAAGAATAGTTGGCAACCCTAAGTTTAATACGAATTGATTTATATCTATGTTGTCAGTACTTTCTTTACAACCCTCATATAACGTAATGTTTATCATGTATTGGTTTGAAACAGTTAGGAACAGTTAACCGTTTGCCTTTCTAGAGGTTACAATTGTATATTAATAGCATATAGTATATTCTCCCTTTCGGGCTTAATATTCTTACACTTAATTAACAACAATTGCCATTGTACAAGGGTGTACGTTCAGCGATATTTTATATAGATAAGGGTCTTGCGAATTAATCATTATGAAAATGGAACCTCAATATATTCTGTAGTAGTGCATGTAGTATATTCTCCCTTTTGGGCTTAATATTCTTACACTTAATTAACAACAATTGCCATTGTACAAGGGTGTAAGTTCCTCGCATCTACCGTCAGGACCGCCGCGCGATATTTTATATAGATAAGGGTCTTGCGAATTAATCATTATGAAAATGGAACCTCAATATATTCTTTAAAAGTGTAATGAAATAATTTTTATAAATGTGTATACAATACTACGTTAATTAATAAGAAAACTATAACTTATTATGCAAGATGGCGGCGCGACTCTGCGCTGAATACTAGCGTCACTAGCGTAGTATTTTTTTAATGAATCACTTTATAAATGTGTCGAAATCACTGTTTTATCCAAATAACGCCCATTAAACTTACAAACTAATTAGTAATATTTACATTTAATTTTTACCTTCTACTTTAACTCCATCATCAACACTTTGTGGTGTTTCCTCGTGGGTTTTGGGTGGCACAAACTCCTCCCCAGACGTTACCTCTTCCTCAGGCAATCGCTCCTGTATTTCTTGTGTAGCCGCAAACGCGACTAGGCACAACAGTATAGCACACTTCAAGTTCATTTTCGGCTAAATGCCGTGTAATTTACGCGAAAATATTGTAGCACACCATAAAGCACTTTTTTCGCATCGACTCTATATCTGATACAAAGAGACAAATAATTTGTGTACCTGCTCTTAATAGCTTATCAGCGCTGATAAGGATAACGAGTAAGGTGCGACCTGTGGCGATAAATGTATTTTTTATGGATGTTCTAATTAAATTGAATCATCGCAGTGACTAAAGGAGATTTCATAGAAATATATACTTGTCGAGAATATTAGTTTATGTTTGGGATGATGTTGTATTATTACTTTATAAATATATAAATTATTTTTTCTTTATAAGATACACATGTTATTTATTATAATAAATTGGTCGTAATAATAATTTTGAAATTTGTTATTTTTTGTAAAAACACTGTTATTTTAATATGGAATTTTCCGTTCAATGTTTGGGATGATGTTGTTTAATTATTAATTTATAAATATATAAATTCTTTTTTCTTTATAAGATACACGTTGTTTATTATAATAAAATAGTATTAATAATAATTTTTAAATTTGTCATTTTTTATAAAAACACTATGTTATTTTAATATGGAGTTTTACGTTCAATTTGCCTACAAAAGAGTTACATCCAATAACAATCACGTTTGTTGTTTTTTAATTTTTTAATATTATGTATAACGTATTTTATTTTGTGTTATCTTATTTTATGTTTCATTTATTTCTTATTTTGCTTTAAATGTAACCATTGTCATTGTTTTTTTCTCTGTAAAGTCCGTATGACATTATCTAGTTTCTTATATCGTTTTCGATGCAGACACAAACTACATAGTGTCATACACACATGTAGAAAATGATATAGCGGCGGAATAATAATAAATTCACTTAACAATAACAACATCATAACATAACACAATGTTAATTTTCCATTTAGAAATAGTTATACAGTTTAATATATGAATTCTTATATATAAAACGATATAGGAAACTAGATAATGTCATACGGGCTTTATGTTATGTTGCATATTGGGAAATAAAGTTGTATTATTATTATTTGAAAGATGTGCACATCTAAGAGCTACCATCAGCGCTTTCTTCTTATTTTGTGAGCTGATTTATAAAAACAATCGACAGTGGGAAATTTTAAACATTACATACCCGAACCAGTTTATGTATTTTATTTTAAATAAACGCTCTGCACTATGAACGACGAAAACATCAGTGAAAAATATTACCCAGGAAATTTGGACATTTCTAAAAATAGTCTAGGCTATCCTTCCGGGTCTGCCCATAACGGGAGAAGCTCCGAATAGTTTAATCACCGGGGTATTTACCGTAACGTGTGCATAAAATAGCTAGAAATTATAATTTTCTTTATGAAATCTATATAAATGCCTAGTTGGTGGAGGAAGAGAACATGTGAGAATCTCCTTCCATATCAATACCAACGTATTATGTAACTCGTGTAACGGTTAGTTTGCCTATTATTTCAATATAAAGTCAATATTTTAGTGAAAAGCAATAAAAACTGAGGAAATATTGTATAAACACGCAGGTGAGAATGAGATAAGATAAGTAGTTGATTAGTCAACGTTTCTACATTAGTGGATGCGTATATGAGCCTAAAATGATAACCATACCACGCTGTAAAATATTTGATGTAGCTTTAATGCACACTAATCAATATATTAATTTAGGACACTTAGGCCACAATCTGTAAATAAACTACTGTGTAGTTATGGTTATTTTTCATTCCACAACAAAATTAATGTTTACCCAATCCAAGTTAAAATTTATATTATATTATATGTAGGAAAAAACGGTATAACATACACAGTATATAATATAATCTTAAAAATAACATATTTTTCTAGTTTCTCCTTGTTCGAAATTATCTTACCGTATGCTAGTTTTGTTTGATCTTTTAATTCCCGCTGGTTCCTTAATCTTTTTATGTAGTAATCGTGTATTGTTTGTAGTCCTTCTATTTCTACATATTTATCTCCATACCATTTTTCTTTGGCATCTCGTATTTTCCTTCTTATTTCATTGTGTAAGGGTTTATATGCCCTGTCATCTCTGTTCTTATACGATATTCTGTTTTCATTAGTTGTAGTTTTTCATCAGTTATCCATGGTTTCTTCTTGTTAGTATCCTTGTCTGTTTCTAGTAGCTTTCTTGTCAGAACTGAACATTGGCGTCTTCCAGTTGTTTCCACGTACTTCTGTCCTGCGGTGTTTGCGCCCTGTTTCTCCCTGCGACCTTTTTAAAGTCATCCTGCCAGCGTTTTTGAGATCTTCCCAAATATCTTTTCGTTTCTCTGGGCACCATTGTGTAATTGTGTAATTTTTACGCTTCACCTGCCCGGGTCCTGCATTGCCACATGACCCACCCATCGCCACTTAAGATAGGCAATGCATTGCGTAATTTTCAGCCCTTATATATATATATATATATATATATATATATATATATATATATATATCAGATCAGTCTGTCGCTCAAACTAATTTCCACCATAGACTGTGTCTCAGCAAACACAAAATATATATTGTTGAATTTAAAAATTGAATAGTAGGATAGTAGATTCTATATAGATAAAGATAAAGATAATAGTTTACAGGTCTCAGGAAGATTACCACAAATTCATAAATACGTAGATTTCTATTATGAATTGATCAGAGAGTGATTGAGCGTATTAGGTATAGGAAATAACGAAAAAGAGATCTGATATTGGATGAAAGAAGACGTTCTGCGGACAAGACTTACATGAATTGGAAGAGAGGAGTTCAAAATAGACAGGTGTAGGGTAAGGAAGGTGACGGATGATAGGAAGGGGCAGCTGCAATTTGGGTGTAGTGAACCAGACTTGAAACACTAGGAGGAATAGACGAAGAATGTGAAGTCCTTAATTCCATATTCCATCTCTACCCTCCTCTTTTCCTCATCCACTTCCTGTACTACGCCAATCGTTTTTCATCCTTTCCCATTCTCCCTTAAATATTCACTCACCGTTCTGCAACACCCACTCACACCTTACTACATAGTGCACATGCGGTGTATCTTTGCCACATCCATACTTTCCTCCCTGTAGTTATGTAACCCGGGAATTTTTGTCGTACTCGTCACTTCATATAACCCATGTTTTACATTCAATATCCCTCATTCCCTCAATGTTTCTAGACTTGCTAACACTCTCAGCTTCTCCCCCAGCCCCTCAGACATATCTACTTTTCATACTATCCGTCCTCCATCCGTTCTCTGCCCTACTCCTTCATCTCATGCACACTTCCCTCGCCGGAAGACTGGTTCACCTAATTCCTACAGCTTTTTTTCGAATCTCACAACCCTTCCATCATCCGATTAGTCTCCTGCGGAAAAATCGTCAAAGGCATCGATATCTCTAGTTCCAGCCTTCTCTTCTGGAACCAGCCTTGCTCCCTTTCTATCACATCCCACTCCCGCAGTCCCTACACTTCCACGCCATACAGAAATATAGATTTCACGCACGCATGCTACTCCTAAATTAATTCCAAGTAATTCTCGCCATTGCTTGCACCCACTCCAAATGCGGTCAAACCAAAAGCCTAAATACCTAAAACAATTGATTGTCTCGATCAACTCTTTCGCTCTACCAATCCTCCACTTATTTCTAAACACGATCCATTTGGTTTTTCCACCCTAACATTATTTCCAATATATTGGTACCGTTGGGGCGAGCATGCCGCTTAAAACCCGGGCTACGTGCGCCTCTTCAGCGGATGCTAAGAGTAGGGGCCTGTTTGTCCTCTATAAATATCGTGCACGCACCCTTAAACGGCAGTCAGTTCTCCCTCACCAAGACTCAGAGGACTGATTCATATTACCCGACTATCGCTTTGAAACCGATATTTGTGTTTAAGTTTTTACCTTTGGTAAATCGATCCTCCCTCACCAAGACTCAGAGGATCGATGTATTTTCTTGCATCAACTTACACTGATAATTGTACCCCATATTCCTCTTGTGTCGGTTCTCCCTCACCGCGACTCAGAGAACCGTGTCAAGGACATCCTCGATGCCGGGCGTTGATCCTATCTTCCCGGTATGACGGCCTGACGGTCTTTAACCCTCCCCGTGCCGTTCTTACGAAGAGCTGACGGACTACAGCGTCCTTCACCAACTCTGTCGACGCCGAGCATCGATAACAATATCTTGCATTTCTTCAAATGTCTTGGCCACAAGCACGACATCATCAGCATACGCTAACGTATAGATGGTTTTTCCTACCACAACCCCTCCCCCTTGTCGTCTCCTTAAGATCTCCTCCCTCATGAGAAGAAGGCTCAGCGGGGAAGCAGCCAACCTTGGCTTACACCAAATTCATTTCACTCTTCGAAACTTTCATTCATTCTCGCTTTGGCGTCTCATTGAACATCCCCCTCACCCGTTCCATCGCTTCTTCTCCCACCACTAACCTTTCCATACACTTCACTAGTTTGCTCTTAGGTACAGTACCATTTATATGTCGCTTTCAATTTTATAAATACCGCATGCATTCGCCCTTTACACGCCGACGCTCCCTAGTGTGAAAACTACTCTCTCGTCCTTTCTTTTCTTTCCTTTCCTTTCCTAACACACCCTGTCTTTTCGGCTGTCCCAAAAGCGGCTGTTGCCAAAAAAAAACCAACACCGAAAAAAGAGTGAGGACTGTTCCCTTAGCGACAACGGTAACTCAACGACGATGGCGAGAATGGCAGCGGGAACGCCCGCGGCTTGGGTCGCCGCTGCACAAACGGTCTGCCTACTGCTTCAGCTAAAAATGAATGTCTTATCGACAACTTATACCACGCACTCGTTATCGTGATTCCCCGATAGTTTCTCAGTTCTGAACGTGTCCAACTTTTGTCCGTTCACCAATTGGCGCCTCATTCTCTCCACTCCACACCCTATTTATGTATGGTAACAGTTTTTCCTTCCCTCCACTGGCAACCTTTCATAGAGTTCTGCCATTGTTATTAAGGATGTATGAAATAGTGGCTATGTCTGAGGTTTCGGTGGAGGAGAAGCTGCGCATATTAGGATGCCTAGAAACTGAGGTCATTGAGAGAATGATGTATGTTCAGTGGCAAGATAGACATGAGAGAATGATTGATGGCATGTACGGCAGAAATCCCCGGGCTACATAACTAGGGGTGGGTGAAGCGGGATGGATAAAATATGCATGGCGAGATGCAGATCGGAAGAGAGAAGAAGGAAAGTATTGATGTGGCAATGATCACAGCATGTGTATTATGTAGTAACGAGAGTGACAAAGCATGGTGCATGGGCAACGAATAAGCGAAAGTGAAAGGGAAGTGGGTAGGGGGTTGCAGAAATGTGTGTGAAAGTAAGGAAAATCTGAAAAAGACTGGCGTACGACAGTAAGTAAAGGTCGTTTTAGACAAGACAATTTCTTAGCTCAAAAGTTGTTCAAGAAACGAATTCATATATCCTCCTCCCATACAATTTGTTCTTGATAAATAGAACGCGTTATATTTTTCCATTCGATCTACCATCCAATTCAATATTTCAAATAATTTACTATATGACCGAGACAAGTTAGATTGTGTCGCATCTTGACTTAACTTTTGAGTCAAGAAACTGTCTTGTCTAAAACGACCTTAATTAAGGAAAAGGGAGGGTAGCGATGGCATATAGAAATAAGGAGTGAGATGAGGGAGTCAATTTTTAAAGTTTATTTGTAAGATGTGCTATGTGATGGGGGTATTTTCTTTTACTGATGTATATAATAGATTTATAGTAATCGCCTGTTTACTATATTTCCATTAGCTTATTATACATTAGATTGAGGAGATAATGTATGAGTTGTCTTATACGTATATAGGGATATGGTAGAAACGTCTATAAAATAATAAACATTAGTTATAATATAAATAACCCGCGCGCATTTGTGGAGATAAAAAATACTTTTGCCAACACCTTAACCTTGACATTAATTCAATGCTCTTGAATATTTCATCAATTTTAATGTAAGTAACCATTAAAATTGAATTACTAAACTTTACAATGAGTTTTTATTAACAAAAAACATATTTCTTTTTAAATCATTATTTTTATCAACAACCAATTTATTTTAAATAAATCTTTGTTATGTAACGCAATTTACAGAAATTAATTTCAGTTCCCATAACGACCTCCATAATATATCACACAAAGCGTAACAGCTAAACATCTAACCACTCGGTTGTAAATATTTATGATTAAAATAGTTTTCTCGTTCCGGTTGCCATCGTCCAATTGACCTAATCCACATTCGTAAGTTGGTACGAGCCGGGTTTGTTTCTAAAATGTTAGTAAACCTGAACGTCAAGTGAAAAATTGTAAAAAAAATGGCGGAGCCCGAATTGAACGTCGACAGCCTAATTCAGCGATTATTAGAAGGTAATTACGGTGCTCATTTAATTATTCCGGACCAGCGGCTGCAACCGCCCCCGCGTTTCACCCCTATGCCACCCGACACACCCCCAAAAGCCCCTAATTAACAATGACATGTTGCATTCTACATCTGTCACTCAGTGTATTTCACTATATCACAAATAATATTTATTTTTAGTTTTATTTTTAATATTTGGGATCTTCTTTTCATTCAGTTGTGTTAATATAGCTGTTATTTTTGTTTCCACACAATTAGTTGCTAACTACACTATTTAAACAATTGTTGCAATTAAATTAAGAGATCAAGTGTTATTGAAATTATATAATTTGATTTACTGATATAAATCATGGGGTAGTTTTATTTTGATAATCATTACTTGCTCTCATAATTTTAAACATGATTTCTTTCCACCTTCTTAGACATGTTATTGTAAGTATGTGTTTTTCGAGTATCTGTTATGTTTTGTGCTGCTTTTCGTGTGCTGTGGGTCAGTATGTAAAATTCAACAAGACTCACAACAACAAATGCCAGAGTTTAAGAAGAAAACAAAGTTCAAAGATATATTTTCATCGGAATGTAAGGACACTTTTACACATGTAGTTTTTTATTATTATTTCTTTTAGTTGATTATTTATTGCTATTACTGTTATTTTTTTTGTTTATACTGTAGATGTTATGCTTTCTCTAATATAAATCCAATGCTCTTCGATGGCCCTGTCTGATAGGTTACTAGTGTTGACTGTGTCACCAGTAGCTCTATATTTTGAGTATTTACAATTCAAATGCCATCAGTTTTTATGAAACTAGTGGGTAAACAATTAATCTTTGTTATTGTTTGACTAGTACTGACTATGTGTCACTAGTATCTTTACATTTAGGCCCTGTCTGTTTGGCTACTACTAGTGACTAGTAGTGACACATGCTGTGGTATTAGTATGAGTGTGACATCAGTATGTTTAACTACTAGTCACTAGTAGTAGCCAAATGGACAGGGCCTTAGACTATTTGCAACTCAAATTTCAACAATTTTCATCAAACTAGTGGGTAAACAGCTGATCTTTATTATTGTTTGACTTAAGACCCCTATACATGATACAAATGGCTTGAGTCTATTTGGTCCAAAAATAGTGCCCAATTATAATTGAGCCAATTGGTCTTTGTGTGTTTATTGCTGCTGTCGATATGCTGTAGATATGTGAAAATGTTATTTTGAAATCTTACTTAGAACTGACAGAAGGTTCTAAACACAAAACATACCATTCTAAGTATGAATTGGGAACTACCTATAAAGAAAATATTTTCTTTTGCTGTTTCATGTATAGAGATGGTCTGGGAAAACACATTTTATCTGCAAAATGTACCCACTAGTTTGTAATTTTCTGCTACCAAATGAGTATCCACATTCTTGAATTGTCAAAGGGTAGTAAATACTCAACTGGTTAGTTATGCTATACACTAGTTCTAATAGTCACTACTAGTAATCTATTGGATAGGCCCTATATATTGATATTTTAAGCTATGATATATTTCTGTAATAATAATCAATTTATATTATTGTTTATTGTTACTATTTTATGATGCATTTTATTCTGGTTTTCAAAGATTTTGCAGGCCTTTAAATTTGTGCTGGTTGTAGTTAGAGGATGTCGCCCTGGAAAAACTGTTCAAATGACTGAGTCTGAAGTACGAGGGCTCTGTTTGAAGTCACGAGAGATATTTTTGCAGCAGCCCATTTTGCTGGAACTTGAAGCACCATTAAAAATATGTGGTAAGTTACAAATTAATATTGTTTTAAAATGAGATTCTGAGTAGCTGATCAAGTATGATGATTCTATTACTTCTGGGGGCAAGTTAAGATTGTGTTGTTGCAGGTATATTACATATCAAGCAATCCCATCAATATTGATGGCAATATTACTCAAAAATTGAAGTATATTTAGATTTAAACAAAGAATTTGCATTTCAGTGTATAAACTATCTCTCTCATGACAGTCTTTTGTGGATTTCTGTGCCTTTCCCATCCTCCTTTAACCATTCAGTCACCTTTCACTTCATCAAATTTGTTGCCCAGATGCCACCATGTGTCACTCAGTACACATGTGGTATACCCTTGTCCTATTCATACTTTCCTCCCTATCTTTGATCCACATTTTGCTCTTGTCTTCTTATCCTCCCTGCTCCTCCCCAACATGATTATGTAGCCTGGTGATTGCAGTCATACTCCAAATAACACTGGTTGTATGACCTCTAATTCATTCTCTCCATGATCTCAGTTCCTACACTTCCCACAAGCACTATATCAACTGCATACACTACCATCCATACATTGGTTCTACCACAACCCCTCCAGCTTGCCACTCTCTAACACTGCCTTATTCCCATATTTGTACTCAATTTTGCTGAAATGATACCTTCCCATTCTTGACCCATTCTCCTTCTAACCCATTCCACTGCTTCCTTTTCCATCCCTAACCCATTCCACTGCTTCCTTTTCCATCCCTAACCTTTCCATACAATTCAGTGGCTTACATATAGGAACACAAATACATAGTTTTATGGCTTATTTACACACATGACCTAAATACTACTTATCTTATAGTTCATTCTGAGAGTCCTTTTGGGAATTTCGAAGACATGTGAGATGTGTAAGATATTTGAATAATCTGAATATCCTTGAAAATTATATTTGTACTCAATTTCGCTGAAACGATACCTTCCCATTCTTGACCCATTCTCCTTCTAACCCATTCCACTGCTTCCTTTTCTATCCCTAACCCATTCCACTGCTTCCTTTTCCATCCCTAACCTTTCCATACAATTCAGTAGCTTACATATAGAAACACAAATACATAGTTTTATGGCTTATTCACACACATGACCTAAATACTACTTATCTTGTAGTTCATTCTGAGAGGCCTTTGGGGAATTTGGAGGATATATGTGAGATATGTAAGATAATTGAATAATCTGAATATCCTTGAAAATTATAGATTTTGATTTTCATATTGAAATAGAAGGGCATTATATCAATTGATTTATTTAATATGTTTAATTATTTTTTATTACTATTATGTAACAAAATAATTCCCCAAATCTTACTTACTTAGCAGGACATGTTGTATATGTATAATTACAATTATTTCAAATAAATATTAAATGATTTGTTATTGTATGAAGGTAATATTTAATTGGCATATATGTTATTATTCTTTCTGTTTTAAATTGTGTTCTCAATTAGCACTGTATATAAGACCTTGAATAAAATGTGCTTACTAGGCCATCAGTAATTGATTTTATGTCCAATATATGATATATTTTATAACACCATTACAATGTGTGTTGAAATACTGTGACATGTTTATATTGTATATATCTTTATTATACATACTTCATATTGTAGTTAGTGTGTGTCTTATGATGTTTATTATCTGGATCATAAGACACACACTAACTACAATACAAAGTATAATAAAGATATATACAATGAAAACGGTATAAGGAAATGTGAGTTAATTTCTTCATGAGAATATGAATTCTGCATTGTGTAGATCGTGCCCTATCCTACTTCCATTTGTCTGATCAAATTTCTTGGGAAATTTTCTCTAATTTAACAAGATCAACTTGTTCAAGTTTGAATTAGTAACAATTCCAATGTTTATTTACAGGCGACATACATGGCCAATACACCGATCTCCTCCGTTTGTTTGAGTACGGTGGCTTTCCACCCGAAGCAAACTACCTATTCCTCGGTGACTACGTCGATCGCGGCAAGCAATCATTGGAAACGATCTGCCTTCTGCTGGCCTACAAAATAAAGTACCCGGAAAACTTTTTCCTGTTGCGTGGCAATCATGAGTGCGCCTCTATTAACAGAATTTACGGGTTCTACGACGAATGTAAGCACCGCTAATGGCATTAGTTTGTTTTATTAAAAGGTTTCCCGATTTGTTTGTGGGGTATTGATTCATGTGCACGTCAACAGGTAAAAGGCGGTTCAATATTAAACTGTGGAAAACATTCACCGACTGCTTTAATTGCCTACCGATTGCGGCGATTATCGATGAGAAAATTTTCTGTTGTCATGGCGGTTTAAGTCCCGACTTGCAGGGGATGGAACAGATACGACGTATTATGAGGCCTACGGATGTTCCTGATACAGGTACAGTATTTTTATTGACACTTTTATTAGAGAGGTAACAGATTTATATGTGGTGCTATTACCTTGTATATGTTTCTCACTGTTACATTATTGATTTTAATTCTCCATATGATTCAATAGTAGCCTTTATTGGCACAAATTAAATTACATACTTATCCAACTCAATCCATGCTATAATTAAAAAAATAACAATAATAATAAAAATTGTCTAATATCAACAACTCATACTCTGTGTAAGGTTGGGAGGGAAAAATCTACCCCTCCCAACCTTACACAAATTGCCATGCCATCCCCTCATCCCTTAACCATTCACTTATGCTTTCTCATCCACTCTTACTGCCTCACACTCATGGTAACTCTAACCACAGGAATAAATGGGCCATAGCCCTGGGGTGCAACGCTTTTGGGGGCACAATTTTTATTGGTGTCACCATCCCGAGTATTTTCTAATGAAGAGGGGCGCATTATATTTAGTAACTAACAAATGTAGAATATCTTAGGACCGGTCTGCTCTGAAACATTTGCCAGGTTCTCCCATGTGTTCATGTTTCTCACACAACACTCTTGATGTAATCCTCACCCATCCACATGTCCCCTTTCTCCAAACCGCACTCTTGTGGGTTATCATATTATTTTTGCTGAAGCTATTTTGACAGGTATCCTGGCACAGCATCTCATTATATCCCTAATTGCTGTTACACAGTTCAACAGTTTACAACAATTGCACAGTTTAAAAGTTGCATAGTTTACAACAATTGCACAGTTGCATAATAGTTTCACAATTGCACAGTTTAATAGTTACATACTAATAAAATAATAGTTGAACAGTTGCATAATAGTTATATAATTGCACAGTTTAACAGTTGCGTAATAATTTTACAATAGTTGCACAGTTTCACAACAGTTGCATAAAAATTAAACAACAGTGACACTTTAAGGCTGGGTTGTATAATCAGTGACCATAGACATTTTTTGCGTTTGCCTGATACAATAGACACCGCAAAAAATACTAGGTATACGTTTTTTTTAAGTTTTAAGAGGTTTGACCTGACCCCTCAAAAAACCCTTACAAGTCCCTGGGTAGTATATGATCTCGCCCTGAGTGGTAGTATATGATATGATCTGACCTTGTACAACCCATATCATAAGAATCAATTTATGTGTGAATATATAGATTATAATTGTTTGTTTAAGGTTTACTGTGTGATTTACTTTGGTCCGATCCGGACAAGGACGTGCAGGGTTGGGGCGAGAACGATCGCGGCGTTTCGTTCACGTTTGGCGCGGATGTCGTGAGTAAATTCCTAAGCAGGCACGACTTGGATCTCATTTGCAGGGCGCATCAAGTGGTAGAGGATGGCTACGAGTTTTTCGCAAAACGACAGCTGGTTACACTGTTTTCAGCACCCAACTACTGTGGGGAGTTTGACAACGCTGGCGGCATGATGAGCGTGGACGAAACTCTGATGTGTTCATTCCAGGTGAGAACATAACGAGGGGTGTAGTAGGTTTGTTTATTAAGCAGGAATATTCAAACATGAATTAGCTGTATATATTAAGATCCAAGCGGGACCTAACTCCACACACAATATTTGTATATATCTGTTTTCTCAATTTTAATATTAGGATTGGTTCCTTTCTTCGGGAAGGCGTCCAATTTGTTTGTCCATTTTCATGGGTGTGGTCATTTTCAATAATGTCTATCAAATTATTTATATATTGGCACTATCAGAGCCATATCACAATCATTTGGTATTTGTTCTAAATTCTTCTTTCTTCAGAAAGGCTTCCAATTTGTTTGTACATTTGCATGGGTGCACTCATTTTCAATCATTTCTATCAAACTATTTGTATATTGGCACTATCAGAGCCATTTCACAATTGTTTAGTATTTGTTTTCAATTTATATCTTTTTAAATAGAGCTATGAGAAGTTCCATTCCTCTTTTGTCTAGGTTTTTGAGCATTTCTGTGGTTAATCAGTCATATTCTGGTGCCTTTCCATTTTTTTTTAAGTTTGCTGCAGTCTTGTATATGACGAGCTAAATAAATCTTGATAGGCCTGAAAGGCTTTTTGTCGTTAAAGGGACACGCTCAGAGGAGTTTAATCATCCTGTAACTTTATACAAATCCTCTAAAAACTGTCAAAAGTATACTTTTGAATGTTCGTTTTGAAATCCTCTGAATAAGAGAGTTGGAGAAAGAGCCTGTTCCCACTAAACCACTGAGCTGGGTGGTTTTATCATTTATATTATTATATATCATTTATGTTTTCAAATTTACAATCAACACACATCATTGTAGAAGTAATCAACTTGACCTAATCCTATAAACATCTGTTATATGAGTTACAAATATAATATTATTATAAAACATAAGTAATAATTTCAAACAGATTAGTTAATGTAGGAGTAAACATTAACCACAACCATTTTAGATTTTAAAACCATCTGAAAAGAAAGCAAAATACCAGTACCAAGGAGCAAACTCTGGCCGCCCAGCAACCCCACAGCGCCCCAACGCACCCCCGACCACAACGAAGAAGAAATAAATGCGGTCTAAATACTAACTGTAAATGCCATAAAGAAAACGCTATTCATTAACTACTTTTCGTACTTGCATTTCTTTTATTTTAATCTTTCATTTGTATAACAATCATCGTATGTTTTACGCTGTGGTGCAGACACTTCTGTAAAGTATTATATTTAATAGAATTTTTTATGTTATTTTATTATTTTTTTTTGTTTTCTATTTGTGATTATATTTATCATGTATCATTTGAATGACTGAACTTGTACCTTTGCAATATTTTTGTTCGATTGATTGGCAAAGAATTATATTTATTTAATTATGCACTATTGCATAGTTGTGTGACATGTTGTTTTCTCTTGTTAATGTTTTTAATCAGTACTGTTGTTGCTAAACTAAAAATGATTTTAATCTGCTTGCGATATTCTATATGTAGTATATTAAAACAAAAATTATGGTGGCACAGCCAAAGAAGAATTCTATAATTCATTAAAGGTATTGTGTAGTAATTGCAGAATAGCATGTAATTATTCACATAAAAATCATATTTTTAGTATCTGCGTTGTTCCTAATGCGTTGTATATCTTTAAACAAAAAATAATGGGGAAAAGTGTTTTTCAAACTGCATTTTCATTACTAAAAAATATTATAAATATTAAGAACCACTTTAATGTTTTGACACCAAGACTTTACTATATATAATTTTAAGAAAATGACAAATCTATATATACAAATAAGGTACTTAAAATGGATATATTTCAAATAAATCTATTTATTACTACAAGTGCTTTTAATGTCCACCCAAGAAAATTGTACTAATATTATATAGTCTTAGTACTTTGTCGGCGTATGGCTCAATGTATTTTCAACGTAATTTTAATTACTCAATACCTGTATTTGCCTTATTATTCAGAAAACTTATTTTGTACTGAGATTATTTATATATTTGTAATATTAATGTACTCGTGTTTTTTTTTTGTTAATGCAACTATATTTATTTATTGGATTTGAATTTTTTATGCAAACTTACAAATTCCACAGAGAATTGAACAGATGTACCAAATATTTTATTAGAAATTAATAAAAATGTTAATATATGATTTACTGTTGTTTCTTTCTATACCTACCTAGGTTGTAACAAAAAATACTAAAGGTGTATTCAAAAGCTGTATTCAAATATATATCTTCAATTATTTTTGCCTTAAAATCCTTTGAAGTAAAAATGTATGTAGTGGGATGTTATATTTTCACTGTCACTTTTATGTTAATCCTTGCACTCATTTTATTATTGAAAATGATGTAACACATTCTTATAGAATATTTTCACTGCCTCTTCTATTTAATATTTATTCAAATGGTAACATTCAGAAAACAGAAATTTAATTAGAAACAGGTGGGCAAACATATCTTATTATTTTCATACCCTACTGTTCTGCCTAATTTATTGAAATTAGTAAGTATTTGGGTTACAGATTCAAATAGTTTTGCCCTATTGGGTTACATAATTCATTACCCTTATTGAATATTTATAGAAAATTTTAACTAGTTTAAATATTAATGATTGTAATTTGTGTTATTTCTTTGTCACTGGTGTTTCAACACTATGGTAGAAATGATATACAAACTAATAAATTCCCCCCAATCATTTACATCAAAAGTTTTACTATTTATATACTAAAAGTTAAAAATGGCACATTATTGTAGAAGTACCTCAGGGATTCACATCTGGTGAATACGGGAACTGGCAATCCCGGGGGACCCTAGCTGGATCTGGCTCCTACTTCAATCAGTCTCGGAACAGATCCTTCTCTTCTATCTTTTGAACTATCCTATCTCTCTGAACTAACTCTTGATTTTTTTATCCCAATGCTATTAAGAGTACTTGATGGCTAGGGGTGTATATTTTGTCACAATATAATCCTTCATGTTGAAGATAATGGAATACCTCCCAAAAATAAAATGACTAAGCTTTCCTAAGATAAAATGAATAGTCGAATCAATTTGAATCATCAATCCAATCCAAAAATCGTGAATTTTTGCGGAAAACGGTAACAGCTACGGAAATTGTTAATGTTTTTAATCAGTACTGTTGTTGCTAAACTAAAAATGATTTTAATCTGCTTGCGATATTCTATATGTAGTATATTAAAACAAAAATTATGGTGGCACAGCCAAAGAAGAATTCTATAATTCATTAAAGGTATTGTGTAGTAATTGCAGAATAGCATGTAATTATTCACATAAAAATCATATTTTTAGTATCTGCGTTGTTCCTAATGCGTTGTATATCTTTAAACAAAAAATAATGGGGAAAAGTGTTTTTCAAACTGCATTTTCATTACTAAAAAATATTATAAATATTAAGAACCACTTTAATGTTTTGACACCAAGACTTTACTATATATAATTTTAAGAAAATGACAAATCTATATATACAAATAAGGTACTTAAAATGGATATATTTCAAATAAATCTATTTATTACTACAAGTGCTTTTAATGTCCACCCAAGAAAATTGTACTAATATTATATAGTCTTAGTACTTTGTCGGCGTATGGCTCAATGTATTTTCAACGTAATTTTAATTACTCAATACCTGTATTTGCCTTATTATTCAGAAAACTTATTTTGTACTGAGATTATTTATATATTTGTAATATTAATGTACTCGTGTTTTTTTTTTTGTTAATGCAACTATATTTATTTATTGGATTTGAATTTTTTATGCAAACTTAAAAATTCCACAGAGAATTGAACAGATGTACCAAATATTTTATTAGAAATTAATAAAAATGTTAATATATGATTTACTGTTGTTTCTTTCTATACCTACCTAGGTTGTAACAAAAAATACTAAAGGTGTATTCAAAAGCTGTATTCAAATATATATCTTCAATTATTTTTGCCTTAAAATCCTTTGAAGTAAAAATGTATGTAGTGGGATGTTATATTTTCACTGTCACTTTTATGTTAATCCTTGCACTCATTTTATTATTGAAAATGATGTAACACATTCTTATAGAATATTTTCACTGCCTCTTCTATTTAATATTTATTCAAATGGTAACATTCAGAAAACAGAAATTTAATTAGAAACAGGTGGGCAAACATATCTTATTATTTTCATACCCTACTGTTCTGCCTAATTTATTGAAATTAGTAAGTATTTGGGTTACAGATTCAAATAGTTTTGCCCTATTGGGTTACATAATTCATTACCCTTATTGAATATTTATAGAAAATTTTAACTAGTTTAAATATTAATGATTGTAATTTGTGTTATTTCTTTGTCACTGGTGTTTCAACACTATGGTAGAAATGATATACAAACTAATAAATTCCCCCCAATCATTTACATCAAAAGTTTTACTATTTATATACTAAAAGTTAAAAATGGCACATTATTGTAGAAGTACCTCAGGGATTCACATCTGGTGAATACGGGAACTGGCAATCCCGGGGGACCCTAGCTGGATCTGGCTCCTACTTCAATCAGTCTCGGAACAGATCCTTCTCTTCTATCTTTTGAACTATCCTATCTCTCTGAACTAACTCTTGATTTTTTTATCCCAATGCTATTAAGAGTACTTGATGGCTAGGGGTGTATATTTTGTCACAATATAATCCTTCATGTTGAAGATAATGGAATACCTCCCAAAAATAAAATGACTAAGCTTTCCTAAGATAAAATGAATAGTCGAATCAATTTGAATCATCAATCCAATCCAAAAATCGTGAATTTTTGCGGAAAACGGTAACAGCTACGGAAAAAACGCCTAGTCTCAATCAGTAGGGCTAGAAATACTCTACATTTTGATATATAAACCATCTCTCTAGAATTTCAAATAGAGACGCTACAGAGTTGAAACAAGGGAAAACATAAAATTTCATCATATACACACTTCCTCACCGCTACAGAGCGAAAACGCTAACAGCTACGGAAAAACGCCTAGTATCATTCTGTAGGGCTAGAAATACTCCACATTTTGACATATAAACCATCTCTCTAGTATTTGAAATAGAGACGCTACAGAGTTGAAACAGGGAAAAACATAAAATTTCATCATATACACACTTCCTCACCGCTACAGCGCGAAAACGGTAACAGCTACGGAAAAACGCCTAGTCTCAATCTGTAGGGCTAGAAATATTCTACATTTTGACATATAAACCATCTCTGTAGTATTTGAAATAGAGATGTTACAGAGTTGAAACCGGGGTAAACATTATGTTTCATCATATTCACATTTTGTCACCGCTACAGCGCGAAAACGGTAACAGCTAGAGAAAAACATCTAGTCTCAATTTATAGGGGTAGAAATAGTCTACATTTTAACATATAAACCATCTCTCTAGTATTTGAAATAGAGACGCAACAGAGTTGGAACCGGGGAAAACATGAAATATCATCATATTCACATTTTCTCAGCGCGAAAACGGTACTAGCTACGGTAAAACGTCTAGTCTCAATCTGTAGGGCTAGAAATACTCCACATTTTGACATATAAACCATCTCTCTAGTATTTGAAATAGAGACGCTACAGAGTTGAAACAGGGGAAAACATAAAATTTCATCATATACACACTTCCTCACCGCTACAGAGCGAAAACGCTAACAGCTACGGAAAAACGCTTAGTCTCAATCTGTAGGGCTAGAAATACTCCACATTGTGACATATAAACCATCTCTCTAGTATTTGAAATAGAGACGCTACAGAGTTGAAACAGGGGAAAACATAAAATTTCATCATATCACACTTCCTCACCGTTACAGCGCGAAAACGGTAATAGCTACGGAAAAATGCCTAGTCTCAATCTGTAGGGCTAGAAATACTTTACATTTTGATATATAAACCATCTCTCTAGTATTTGAAATAGAGACGCTACAGAGGAAAACATAATATTTCATAATATACACACTTCCTCATCGCTACAGCGGGAATACGGTAATAGCTACGGAAAACGCCTGGTCTCAATCTGTAGGGCTAGAAATACTTTACATTTTGATATATAAACCATCTCTCTAGTATTTGAAATAGAGACGCTACAAAGTTGAAACAGGGGAAAACATAAAATTTCATCGTATACTTACTTCCTCACCGCTACAGCGCGAAAACGGTAATAGCTACGGAAAAACGCCTAGTATCATTCTGTAGGGCTAGAAATACTCCACATTTTGACATATAAACCATCTCTCTAGTATTTGAAATAGAGACGCTACAGAGTTGAAACTGAGGAAAACATAAAATTTCATCATATACACACTTCCTCAACGCTACAGCGCGAAAACGGTAACAGCTACGGAAAAACGCCTAGTCTCAATCTGTAGGGCTAGAAATACTTTACATTTTGATATATAAACCATCTATCTAGTATTTGAAATAGAGACGCTACAGAGTTGAAACAGAGGAAAACATAATATTCCATAATATACACACTTCCTCATCGCTACAGCGCGAATACGGTAATAGCTACGGAAAAACGCCTGGTCTCAATCTGTAGGGCTAGAAATACTCCACATTTTGACATATAAACCATCACTCTAGTATTTGAAATAGAGACGCTGCAGAGTTGAAACAGGGGAAACATTAAATTTCATCATATACACACTTCCTCACCGCTACAGCGCGAAAACGGTAACAGCTACGGAAAAACGACTAGTCTCAATCTGTAGGGCTAGAAATACTCCACATTTTGACATATAAACCATCTCTCTAGTATTTGAAATAGAGACGCTACAGAGTTGAAACAGGGAAAAACATAAAATTTCATCGTATACTCACTTCCTCACCGCTACAGCGCGAAAACGGTAATAGCTACGGAAAAACGCCTAGTATCATTCTGTAGGGCTAGAAATACTCCACATTTTGACATATAAACCATCTCTCTAGTATTTGAAATAGAGACGCTACAGAGTTGAAACTGAGGAAAACATAAAATTTCATCATATACACACTTCCTCAACGCTACAGCGCGAAAACGGTAACAGCTACGGAAAAACGCCTAGTCTCAATCTGTAGGGCTAGAAATACTTTACATTTTGATATATAAACCATCTATCTAGTATTTGAAATAGAGACGCTACAGAGTTGAAACAGAGGAAAACATAATATTCCATAATATACACACTTCCTCATCGCTACAGCGCGAATACGGTAATAGCTACGGAAAAACGCCTGGTCTCAATCTGTAGGGCTAGAAATACTCCACATTTTGACATATAAACCATCACTCTAGTATTTGAAATAGAGACGCTGCAGAGTTGAAACAGGGGAAACATTAAATTTCATCATATACACACTTCCTCACCGCTACAGCGCGAAAACGGTAACAGCTACGGAAAAACGACTAGTCTCAATCTGTAGGGCTAGAAATACTCCACATTTTGACATATAAACCATCTCTCTAGTATTTGAAATAGAGACGCTACAGAGTTGAAACAGGGAAAAACATAAAATTTCATCGTATACTCACTTCCTCACCGCTACAGCGCGAAAACGGTAATAGCTACGCAAAAACGCCTAGTATCATTCTGTAGGGCTAGAAATACTCCACATTTTGACATATAAACCATCTCTCTAGTATTTGAAATAGAGACGCTACAGAGTTGAAACTGAGGAAAACATAAAATTTCATCATATACACACTTCCTCAACGCTACAGCGCGAAAACGGTAACAGCTACGAAAAAACGCCTAGTCTCAATCTGTAGGGCTAGAAATACTTTACATTTTGATATATAAACCATCTCTCTAGTATTTGAAATAGAGACGCTACAGAGTTGAAACAGAGGAAAACATAATATTCCATAATATACACACTTCCTCATCGCTACAGCGCGAATACGGTAATAGCTACGGAAAAACGCCTGGTCTCAATCTGTAGGGCTAGAAATACTCCACATTTTGACATATAAACCATCTCTCTAGTATTTGAAATAGAGACGCTACAGAGTTGAAACTGGAGAAAACATAAAATTTCATCATATACACACTTCCTCAACGCTACAGCGCGAAAACGGTAACAGCTACGGAAAAACGCCTAGTCTCAATCTGTAGGGCTAGAAATACTTTACATTTTGATATATAAACCATCTATCTAGTATTTGAAATAGAGACGCTACAGAGTTGAAACAGAGGAAAACATAATATTCCATAATATACACACTTCCTCATCGCTACAGCGCGAATACGGTAATAGCTACGGAAAAACGCCTGGTCTCAATCTGTAGGGCTAGAAATACTCCACATTTTGACATATAAACCATCACTCTAGTATTTGAAATAGAGACGCTGCAGAGTTGAAACAGGGGAAACATTAAATTTCATCATATACACACTTCCTCACCGCTACAGCGCGAAAACGGTAACAGCTACGGAAAAACGACTAGTCTCAATCTGTAGGGCTAGAAATACTCCACATTTTGACATATAAACCATCTCTCTAGTATTTGAAATAGAGACGCTACAGAGTTGAAACAGGGAAAAACATAAAATTTCATCGTATACTCACTTCCTCACCGCTACAGCGCGAAAACGGTAATAGCTACGCAAAAACGCCTAGTATCATTCTGTAGGGCTAGAAATACTCCACATTTTGACATATAAACCATCTCTCTAGTATTTGAAATAGAGACGCTACAGAGTTGAAACTGAGGAAAACATAAAATTTCATCATATACACACTTCCTCAACGCTACAGCGCGAAAACGGTAACAGCTACGAAAAAACGCCTAGTCTCAATCTGTAGGGCTAGAAATACTTTACATTTTGATATATAAACCATCTCTCTAGTATTTGAAATAGAGACGCTACAGAGTTGAAACAGAGGAAAACATAATATTCCATAATATACACACTTCCTCATCGCTACAGCGCGAATACGGTAATAGCTACGGAAAAACGCCTGGTCTCAATCTGTAGGGCTAGAAATACTCCACATTTTGACATATAAACCATCTCTCTAATATTTGAAATAGAGACGCTGCAGAGTTGAAACAGGGGAAAACATAAAATTTCATCGTATACTCACTTCCTCACCGCTACAGCGCGAAAACGGTAATAGCTACGGAAAAACGCCTAGTATCATTCTGTAGGGCTAGAAATACTCCACATTTTGACATATAAACCATCTCTCTAGTATTTGAAATAGAGACGCTACAGAGTTGAAACTGGAGAAAACATAAAATTTCATCATATACACACTTCCTCAACGCTACAGCGCGAAAACGGTAACAGCTACGGAAAAACGCCTAGTCTCAATCTGTAGGGCTAGAAATACTTTACATTTTGATATATAAACCATCTCTCTAGTATTTGAAATAGAGACGCTACAGAGTTGAAACAGAGGAAAACATAATATTTCATAATATACACACTTCCTCATCGCTACAGCGGGAATACGGTAATAGCTACGGAAAACGCCTGGTCTCAATCTGTAGGGCTAGAAATACTCCACATTTTGACATATAAACCATCTGTCTAGTATTTGAAATAGAGACGCTACAGAGTTGAAACTGGAGAAAACATAAAATTTCATCATATACACACTTCCTCAACGCTACAGCGCGAAAACGGTAACAGCTACGGAAAAACGCCTAGTCTCAATCTGTAGGGCTAGAAATACTTTACATTTTGATATATAAACCATCTCTCTAGTATTTGAAATAGAGACGCTACAGAATTGAAACAGGGGAAATCATGAAATTTCATTATATTCACATTTTCTCACCGCTACAGCGCAAAAACGGCAACAGCTACAGAAAAACATCTAGTCTCAATTTGTAGGGCTAGAAATACTCTACATTTTTACATATAAACCATCTCTCTTGTATTTGAAATAGAGACGCTACAGAGTTGAAACAGGGAAAATACATGAAATTTCATCATATTCACATTTTCTGCTGATTTTTTGAGAAAACGGTAAGAGGTGGCGGGAAACATCCAATGAGCCGTTTGCCGGGCTCTCATTAACTTTGCAATTTGAATCATCCTTCTAGCTTTAAAACTAAAAGATCTGGTGTGGACACCACACGACAATCCGAATTAATGTACGCCACCGCCGATTAAGGCACTGGAACGCGCCGCGTTTCCTTTTTAGAGCGGCCATACGGGTTATAGGAAATCAAGGTTTTTAATAGACCAATTTTGCTCTTCTTTGTAAATATTTCACCCCAGCTCGCTTTCTCAGCAATTTCCTAATTTGGCGCAGTTTTGTTCATGGACACAGACAGACACGCATAAAAAGTAAGTCCAATTCGACTATTTTAGTCATGAAACGTAAAGAAAATTATCTATTCGAAACTTTTAGCGATAACAATACCTTAAACAGCAATGCTGTTATTCGGAAAGTAAACATCGAGTATAAGCAAAAGCGATTTAAAAATATGAAAATAGGTTTAGTAAAAAAATATTTTGAAACTCATACTCTGCTCACAAATATATTTCCACGTCAAATTGTAATACAATTATACACCTGAATTACATATCTTTAAACTCGCCGCTTCCATTCAGCAATAGAATGTTGGGATTTTCTTTTTCAAACTCGCTAGGTTCTCTCTCGCGATCCTCCTTGCCCCACTCGCCCAGCGAGGACATAACATCCGGTTCCTTTTTGCGCTCCTCCTCCTCCCTCTACAATATTGCCGAGAAAAATAAAACACATTTTGACAGCCACAACACTTTATTATATAATGACTAAACTAATCCAAAATAAATGACACATAATAGGAATGGTGGAAAAATTACATGAACAAATGATTAACTAGTCACCTGAGCATCCATTTTGGCAAACTTATCAAACATATTCGAATATATCTGCTTCTCTTTCTTCAGCTGTGCTTTAATAGTCTTATTACAAACAGCCAGCTGAGCCTGTGCAGCTTTATTAGTTGGCTCAATTTTCAACAAACTTGTGAAATCATCTGCTGCCAACTGGGCTTCACCAAGTTCCAACAGTGCTTGTCCCCTTCTAAAATACGCCTTCTCATTGTTTTTATCCAAATTGAGAGCTTCAGTAGCAGAATTCTTGGCCTCAAATGAATTATTATCTTTTAAGTAACACAGCGACAAATTCAGATGAGTGCTCAACAAGAGCGCAGACCACTCATCCGAAACCGGCGTTTTCTCAGATTCCATAAATGAGAGTCCCTTTTTGTACATCTTTATTGCCAGTGGGAACTTGCCGGCTTTAAAATAATTGGTCCCTTTATCCTTGAATATCTTGCCTTGCTCCAACCTCTCTGCTGTATCCAACGACCAACTCTCTACCCCCTATAACTTAACAAATAACAGAAATTGCTTGGATTCAAACAGTGATCATTTTACCTTTTCAAACGTTTTCAGTGTAACCAAATATTCCACTGTGGCATCCCCCGGTATGTTGAACTCCTTGCAACCTTCAGCCCCAAACGCGAATTTCGGTTTGATGATCAATTTCGAGGTTTCGTTCTTCTTGAACTGTTCCAGCGCCTTTTCAATACCTTCGATTACGTTTACGTTGGAGCCTTCGCCGATGTTGAACGTTACGTCGCGTTCGTCGAAGATTTTGTCTTCGTACTTGCCCACGAGGTGTACTAAAATATTTATATTATAAGAAAAAGTGTTTTGTGGGTTGATTTTTATTTACCTTCAACCATCGCGCCATCATTTGGTGTAGTGTACGCCTCTCCTGCTGTGATTTGAACGCGTTCAATTGAACCGTCCTTGCCAGGACTCAGATCTTCTCCTTTCCAACTTATTACTTCAACCTAGACACACAAACATTCATGGTAGTGGTATTTAAGTTATGGATAGGAATAACACTACATGAGTTATGTAAATTAATGGTGGACATGCTGGAATATATAAACTCATGTCTATTTAAATTTGTATGGACCTTCTGTAGAATAAAAATGAAAACAATAAATTTCAACTGAACAATGATGAATATCAAGTTAGATATAAAGTACTTAAGGCATGATTACATCTAACACTTCTATCTTAGACTTATATATTTTGTCAGATATAAATCACATTGCATGTTTATATCTGGATAGGAATTGCTTGATTATCATATGTATTTTCATTTGGGAATATGAAACTTTTTTAAGTAAATTTTAATTCTGCATGCTATTTCTGTTTCTTATTATATAATTACTCACTAATCATGGCTTTACCTTTAATCATAGGACTTACATCAAATTTAAGTGTTGCACCAGGTGGAATTTTTGGTGGACTTCCAGATTCTCCATATGCATAAGGGGCAGCACAAGTTAAAATTGCCTGTTCTCCCTTCTTCATTGTAGCTACACCTATGTCCCATGCTTTTATTACACTACCTATAAAACAATAGGAATAAGTTGACGCTGTCTCATTATAACAATTAGTGAGGGATTATGTTATTGGGCAATATTATATTTGTGGAATCCCACATTCACCAACATTCCATAAATGTATCAATAGCTATTGAACCCATAAGTATTCGTTGTTATAGCAACAATAAATACATTATCTAGGGAATGTAGTTAATTTAGATTCTCTCTATTGGAAACACTGAATAATTAAACAAAAAATGTCATCAAAGCTCCAATCACAATCACTAATGTTATTACATTTTTTTGACAATTTCTGTCACAATGATGTTTTCAATTTATCCATTCAATAGGATGGGAAAGGGATATATGGGATATTGGTGAATATGAGCATAAATCAGTTTCCATTATAGAAAAATCTGTACACTATTACTTTCCAAATACAGCACTGCTGTATAAGGAAGGTATTGTTTTAGTGAAAATGTCTTCACGTTTTCTAAATAAGATTGTCATAATGTGCAATAACTTTCTGGGTAAAAAAAATTACACTATAAGTGTTTATTTTGTAATTTCTACCATTAATTGGAGTAAACTCATTACATTTTCATTTAATTGCTTGGTTCCTATGAAAGACACTCCATTTCTACCTTGGATCTTTTCACTGGAAGACCATAACATGTACTGTTTCTTTATCATTTATTAATCAATAATTGATTATGTTGAGTTACTTAATATCATTAATATTGCCTTTAAATTATTCAACTCTATAAAATTCCATAATTAATAGGCCACAATAACTGTCTGAATTCACTATGATTGGTTTTATTCATTATAGATTCAGGAAATATAGATTTTAATGTTTTAAATGTTTATTTCTAAAATAAAATATTTCTTCCCTTTATTCTTGCCATGAGTGTGGGCTATTGAGGGATTCTGTTAACTTCTGTTTTATATATTTATTGACCTGTTTCTTCCCTTGTCTAGTCATAATATATCTATCAAATGTAATTTTGGAAAAGACTTCTGGTCTTAATAATTATCTCTCTATTACATAAACAATAGGGTATTTGTAACAATTATTTTATGCTAGACAAAGATATTTCCTATATTTCAAGCTACCAAAGTAGGCAATATGTTAAAAAAAGGCCCTTGTACAGACAATTTAGACTAAGCTAAAAATTCAGCTGTCCTAATAATACACAAAAAATTATATATCACTCATACCTTTTCCCAAATCAAACTCGAATGGTTGGTTCCTATCCCTGCTTGAGTCAAACTTTGTACCATCCAACAAAGTTCCAGTATAATGCACCGTCACCTTGCATCCATTCGGCGGCATTTCACTACCCACACCCTCCTTTAAAATCTCCTTCATAACACCCCCATCCTGCAGGGGCGAAATATCTACCTGTGTGCCGGACATGATTGGACTTTCTGGAAAATCAATTTGCGTTTTTAATTTGAAATACCACGCGGTCAGGACCTCCGCCACATCGTTTAATGCACTCCGTACAGATATATTACTTACATGTAAGTTAACAAATTCGACAATATACGAGTTTCCTTAGCAAAAGCCGGCTAACCTTCTAAAAAGACTTGCTGAACAAACACTTCAATGACTTCTGAAAACAGGTTTGAGAAATTACAGGGACGTCAAATGGGAGAATTGTGGTTGCTGTGGCAACGACACCTGGCGGGATATTTAAATTTCGTTTGGGAATGGAAATTCAAAATAGATTTTTTGTATAAATCATATTATTATATACAAATGGTGATGAATTGTAGAAAGCACCATATTATTAGAATATCTATATTAATAACCTAACTTAATTTGGCATAGCCATTACAGAAGAAATCAACTCAACTATTACCTCTCTACCCGCACCCACGCCAGTGTTTTGCGGATTTACCATCCTCTCTTAACCTATCAGTCACCTTTCTACAAATACCGTCCTCTCTGCTTTCACTCCCTCACATTCGTTACTGAGGTATCACCATGTATCACTCACCTAACTATACAGCAAAGAAAATATAATCCTAAACAGTTCACACGCCGTGTATCCTTGCCCCATCCATACTTTCCTTCCTCTCTTTTTTTAACCGCATCTCACGATTGCTATCCATACTTTATTCTCCCTACAGCACCTCACCTGGTCATGTAACTCGGCTCGGTATGCCCCGCATTTGCCACTCCATATAACCAGGTTTGTACAAGATCCTGAGATCTCGTACAAACCTGGTTAGTTTGGCTTACAATATTGTTCATATATTGCTATAGGGAAGATATATAGAATACCATTTGTATAACAATCCCATCAAGAACTATCTTGTTCTTTCTTGATGGGATTCTGGGTTGGTTATTGGCCAATTTTAGTCTTTCAATGTCAATTTTGTATGTCAAAAAATCTTTTGCATCTCAGTTCCTAGAATTTGAACGAGATCTCAGGATCTCGTCCAAACCCTATTAACTGAGTTCAGGGCTAGAATAAGGGATGTTGAGTGGCATGAAAGAATGATCAGTCATTCTGTTCTGCCTTTCATGCTAATCAACATCCCTCATTCTTTCCCTGACCTCAGTTTCTAAACTTCCCATTCCTCTTGGTTTTTCATCCACCCATGATCTCAGCCAAACCCTAGGAACTGAGTTAAGGGCTAGAATAAGGGATGTTGAGTGGCATGAAAGAATGATCAGTCATTCTGTTCTGTCTTTCATGCTAATCAACATCCCTCATTCTTTCCCTGACTTCAGTTCCTAAACTTCCCATTACTCTCTGTTTTTCATCCACCCACACCTCAGACATTACTCTTTCATACCTCCTTCCTCTAGCCTTCTGCACTCCATCACCCATTCTGCCCTACTCCTACATCTCATCCACACCTTCTGCACCAGTCTTTCCTTGAATTTGACTACCACTGCACACAACTCCCAGTGATCATCAGATCGTTTAATGCAGGACTGTCATAGATGTCAATGTTCTAGTCCCAGTATACTTTATGGACCAACCTTAGTCCCATTTTATTATAATCCACTCTCACAAACATCATATTTCCACTCCTTACAATAATCCCCTTATTATCTTACAAAAACAAGATGTTTTTTTGTATCATTTCTTAAAACTATTAAAATTTACATTAACTTTTTATATTTCACACAATATTATTATTGATTTGACTGTGACTGTACATACGTAAATCACGCGGGGAACTGGCAAAAATTTTAAGGTATTGAAAATGTGAACATATCTTAAATTTAATAATCAATTAATTTAGAAAGTCATGTAGTGTGCACACCAGATATATTTTACTATTGAATATGACCTTATTACTTGATTCAAACACATTGTATTTATGCAATAAATAACACTAAACCAATGGTGTAAATCTATTTATTATACACTAATAAAGGGCACAAAAAAAATTCAGTAAGGTATTTAGAATAACAATATTAAAACTCAAATTCAGTAACAGCATTTTATAAAGTAATCACATTTTTTGTATTAAATTAAATTATATTATTTTAATCAACCGCTTTGATAGTAACAAACCTTGATATAAAAAATACTAGAACAATTGTGCTTAAAACAAAACAAATGACTGTCATATAAAAGGTCTCCTCAGTGAAAACATCAGTAAATGCTGGAATTTGACTATAAACTGTCTCTATCAACTTCAGCTGATAGTTTTTGTTGGTTGCCTTCATGCCCATGTTTATCGCTTCTTCAGCTTCTTCTTTTCCAATTTGTTAGTTTGACTAGATGTGTTGATTTCCTCTGCTGGCACTTGTGAACTTATATGTTTGTTGATGAGTTGAAGGATTTCAAGTACACTCAAATTGTTTGCTTTAAATTTGATGGTGCTGAAAGGTTTGTATTAAGATTAGTGGATTGTAAACATTGGATTTATTGGACTTACCTTGAATCTGTTAATGACACTGTAATCTCTGGTTCGCTCCTGTCGCAGACTACATTTGGTCTCACTAAACAACTCAGGTTTGTGTTGGACACCTTTGGGGTTGTGATATAATAAAGAAAATCCCTGAAAGTGAAATGCAGTTGAATGGGTTTGTCGTGTAAATCAATAATAATGGGCGCTTGCGCCTTGTTATATAAATAGAACAATCAATAGGCTCATGAATTTGAGGTTATGTTACCTGGCTGTTACTGCGTTTGTGTGGAATGGGTCGAATTGGACTTGGATTTTCTTTACCGGCTTGAGATTTACTGATTTGAGTTGTTTTCCAATGGCACTCATAAGGCCAGAGGATTTTCTTAACGTTCCACTGTAGTATATTGACATTTTTCTGGTTGGTGTAGTTTTCTGTCAAAAGATTTTTTGACACATACAAATTTGAAATTGACAGACTAAAATTGGCCAATCACCAACCCACAATCCCATCAAGAAAGAATAAGCTAGTTCTTGATGGGATTGTTATTGAAATGGTATTATTCTATATATCCTCCCTATAGCAATATTGTGGATCAAACTAACTGTTGTAAATAAAGTTGATTCTTGCAACATATTTGACTCATCACCAAGCTGCAACCACATCAATAATTAAAAGGATAATTCTTGGTGAGTTTATTATTGAAGTGGGGTATAAATGAGCTATATGCATAATATTAATGGTATTATGAGTCAATCTTTACAAAAAGGCCTTTTTAGGTACAGTTATCACCAGACTTCAACCCCTCATAAATTCTTATACAACTAAAATATATCTAAATTAAATTTCAAACTACTCCCATTATCCCCCCTGCCCTCACACTTCCTTTCCCACGCCAGCCTTTAGCAACTTTCCACGCCTTTCCCATCCTATCTTAACCATTCACTCATCTTTCTGCGCTCCATCGCCCACTCTGCTTTCACTCCCTCACATTCGTTGCGTAGGTGCCACAGGTGATCATCTCCCCCTGAAACTTGAAGGTGACTTGCTCCGTTCTTCTTCTACCTACCAGCATGACCGTCCCCATTTTCTCCGCGGCCATGCTGAGCCGACTCCCCATCAGCCATTTACTTACTCTTGAAATTCAGGCGCATCCCTCGCCACGATCACCAGTGCCAGGTCATCGGCATTGCGTATGATGTTGGCCCCCTCCGGTACTCTGAGGTCATCATACATAATGTTCCACATAGTCTGGACTAGCGCCGATCCCTGTGGTGAATCTCCTGGTGACTTCCGTCCTCCTCTCCAGGTAGCTCCCGATCATTTTTAGTAGCTTACCCTTAATACCCATTTTTAGCATATTGAAAACATTTCTCACATCTATTGTTATGAGCACTGTCATCTTTCTGGTTCGTCAAGAGCCTTCTCATACCTCTTTAGCAATCTTTAGTACCCTCTTCACCGCTGCCACCGCAGACCACCCCTAACCGAACCCCCCTCTTCGACCCGTGCTCCTTTTGAAACAAGAATAGTTGGTAACCCCAATCATCACTCCCTCTAATTGCTTCCATGACCGCAAAACGTTTTCTACCCTTCCCAGTCTGTACATCCAACCAGCACATGCATTCACTACCTTCCTTCTTGGTTGATCACTTTGTCTTCACCTCGCTTAACTCCTTCAGGTTTTTATTGCAGTACTGTATGGGTGGGGATAGTACGACACAGTTTTGCCTGTGGAACTGTGTTCCCTACTACCAATCCTGTAACTTCTCTCAAGGACTATCTGTTTCATTCTCCCACTATCTTCCTCATTCACATCACAATTCCTCCTTTGGCTCTCCCCATCCTCACTTCTTTCTGCATCCATTGCATTACCCAGTCTCATCATTTCAAATGGTGAATGTGTAATTTGGCTGGTCTTGAAGCCACCCGCCTTCTCCACGTGACTAGTCATAGCACATACCAACATGATGCACACAGTATTTTGATTTATTACAACAAAACATGATAATTGAAACAAGGAACTGTCTTGATGAATCTAGTAGAATGTAACTCATGCTTTATAAATAAATCTGGACATGTGTATTTAGAAATATTTAATTTCCACAGCATTATAACCTCATTACAACTTTTCATAAATAGAAAATCATCATTAAAATTATAAAATATGCACCAAATATTTGAATAAATATACCATGATAAACTAAACAGATTTTTAATTAAATTAAAGTCTTGAAACTAAACATAATATCTCATGATATAATTAAACTAAATCAAGTTATCTATGAAATCATGATAGGCATAACATATAGTGTGCTTGCATCTCTAACATCTAAAGCTTCCTGTTCATATTGAAGGGCTTGGACAGCAGTTTCATTCTCAGACTCCTTCATCAGTGATTCATTTGTATCTTCAGACTCTTGTGGTATATCATTCTCCTCTTCGTGTTTCACACTGATTGGGGCTGTTCCTGCCCTCCTTCGAGTGTGGGTTCGCAAGTGCCGATTCATGTCTGATCGCACTCTAAACCTTTTGCCACACACTTCACAAGGATGAGGCTTTTCACCTACAAAAACAATTGTAAATAATTTTACCAACAGCAGAATTGTAATGAATCTAAGTTTGCTCTACATTTGAAGGATATAATCTTCCAATGTATGCACAGGAAATTAAAAAATAATAATATGACAGTTTATTTGTATAAAAGTTCACCTCAAGTAGAACATATTTTATTCCATCAATGAGATTTCGACTTTCTGAATAAGGCAGGTATTGTTATTGTGAAAAATTTTGACTTTTCATTTCGATACATGACTAATGAGTCAAAATATTTTAGATAATGTCTGTCTGTGTGTCTGTAATATTGACATTTCTTAACATTTATATCATATAGTTCTAATCTATATACTGACTTTACACACCCTTGTGTCTAATAAATGAATATTATATTTATAAGTGGACATTGTTTGATTTCATGGGTTATAGTTGTTAGGTCATAGTACAATTAATCAAAATTTACCTGTATGAATTCTTCTGTGATTTTGTAAATAGGACGATGCCCTGAATGTCTTCCCACAAAACTCGCACCTATAATTCTTCTCACCAGTGTGTATCCTTCTATGCACTATAAGCGAATATTTTCTAGCAAAGTCTTTACCACAATATTCACATTGATATTGCTTTTCATCAGAATGAATGGAAATACAGTGATACTTTAAGTCACCCCATTGTCTGAAATTTCTACCACAGAATTCACACCGATAAGGTTTATCACCTGAAATGATTTCATGGTTAGTTGCTGTAGTTAGCTGTTAACATAATAGTAATAATTACCTGAATGCATTCGCAAATGAACTTTTAATGCACTAGCAGCGAAAAAGCTTTTGCCACACTGATCACATTGATGAGGTCGGTCGCCAGTATGGCTTCTCATGTGATACACTAGTGAGTTCCTGTGACTGAACTTTCGATCACACACAGTGCATTCCCAATCTCTCTTGCCTTTTCGTTTTTTCAGTTCGTCTTTTACTTCTGCAAAAAAAAAGTGCTTGGTTGAAAAAAGTAGTTAGCTAGTACAAATTTAAAAAAAAGGAACCAAACATACATATATCACAAAATATTAACTGTTTTTATATGAGCCATATTTGACTCAATATATAGTGTCTGTGTGTGTGGGGGCAGTGGGTAAGGCTTTGGGCAAGTTTCCCAAAACAAAATAGAAATTGTGTGAGGGATAGTTCTGGATAGTTGGCTGAAGGGTAGCATAGCTACAGACACTTAAGCCTCAAAATGAGCCCATTGTGAAAGTGTGAGGGATAGATTTGACTTTTCTGCCTCAAAAGTTTGCCAATCCCTGCACTAGGAGAATATTGACATTAACAGAGCCTTGTACAAGAACAGATTTCAGTGTTTATTTAATGTGTATATATTTTCAATTTGGCTTTTCAATATTCAATGGAACTCCAAACCTTCTGATAAGTGTTAATCCATTTATTAATAAATTGTTGTCATACACTTACCTTTAGGTACCAAAGTAGTACTTCTACATGTAAGCAAATGCTGCAAAAGGATAGCTCTAATAGGAAATGGCTGTTGACAATTTTGACAAACATGTTCCTTAGCTTCCAACTCTCTTAAATCCTCTTCAGTAGCATGCAATTCATCATCACGATACCTACAAACAAAACCATTAATAAAACACTACAACAACAAAAAATAACCCTCCATACCAGGCTTTATTCTCTTCATCCATTTCAGTAGGATTCACATCAATCCCAGCCATCAAATCCTCAGGTTCACTAAACTCATTCAACTCATCTTTACCCTCATGATGAAACTCCCTCATATGAGCCTCAAATGTCTTCTGTCGCCGAAATGTTTTATTACAGTCCATACACATCAGTTGAAGCAGGGAGGACAACAAAGTGTCTTTTGCAGGTTCAGATTCTAATTTAATTGTCTCCTACAAATTATACCACTCTAACACTTCTCACAAATAAAATAATTACTACACAATACCTGTTTCAAAAGCAACTGCTGAGGATCCTCTTGCATCTCTTCTTCAGGTTCAATTTCAACCTCTGGTTCAGGCTCAACTTCTTTCAGGCCAGGCTCGTAATGTGATTTCAAATGGCCAAAAAACTCCAGCTGATCGGTGAACTCCAAGTTGCAAATCTGACAGGAGAAAGAGTTTGGTAGTGGAGTAATGCTTGTTTGACAAAGAGCTTGATGGTCATCAAACTCATCTATTGTAAATGTTTGTTCACACATATTGCACTTTTTGGTCAGAATGAACGTTTTTTCGTTTTTCTTTAGCTTACGCGAAATACGCTTTTTATGTGGTAAACTCTTCTTGACAATTCGATGATTGGATTCACCATCTGAGATGATGTTCCCATCAAGCTCATGTTCGGTTTTTATTAGTTTGAGTGAACCATCTGTTTCATCGTACTGAGCGAAATCAGCTAGATTTTCAGCATCCACAATTTGTAAGAAGCCCATTTTGTTGTCCTGTAGAAGCACCTGTTGATCCCCAAGTGTAACTTTTGAGCCACCGAGGCTGTTGGATACTAGGGAGGGTAGTGATGTGTTGATGATAACTCCATCTTGTTGGGATTGTTGTTGTTTCTGTTGCTGACTAAATTGCACAGCAACTAATGCTGCTGCTAAGTTACGGTCTTCATCTGTTAGATCTTGTGATAATAAATCTTCGGATGTGTAGTTGACAGGTATAAAGTCACCCCCTAAATCCACAACCAGGCCATTATGATGTTGCAGTAAATCCGTGGTTAATAATTGTCCGTTCTCCACTGACATACGCTGGATCATAAATTGTGAACCATTCTCGTCGGATGTTATTGTAACGTTTTCTAATAGCTCTCCATCGCCGGGTTCCATGACAGCTGTTCAATTTTCGCGCCGCCGGATACACAAAAATATTAGCTTCTCACGACGTTTCAAGGTCCTTTACATTGTGTCTTAAACAACAAGACATACAGTCCAAATAGGCTTTAGGGCGACTAAGGGCTCCTGATATTGCTCGCTTTCTCTAAAATACACCGTAATTACACGAATACGACACTGTAATTAGAAATATAAGTATTTATTTTACACAATAAACACTAAAACTGACAACAGTGCTGTAATAAACGGAAATGTCACTCGCCATTGCTGGCAGTGTTGCCAATGATATAAAGTTTTATATAACTATATAAAACCACTATAAAAATCAATGTAATGATTTTGGTTCGATGCTTGATAGATTAAAATGTTTGTAGGTTCAATTCAATAATTAATGCCTTTACACAATACATGTTTTTTAATAGTTTCATTTCTAAACATCGGCAACATTGTCAGGGTGCACGCAAGGTTGCCAATAATAAATAAATTTAAAAACTAAAAGAGTTAGAAATGAGAAATAAAGTAAATTAAGTGTTTATTTATGGTAAAAATACATTTTTAGTGGCATAAAATAAATGATTTATGATCTAATTTGGTGAAATACAGTTTTGGTTTTTGGTATTTGTTAACGTGAGTTTTAAAATGGCAACAGTGCTACCAATCAAGTGATTTAAATGCGGGTTTCAAAAGAAATATTAGTATGCTAAAGAAAATGCGACGCCTGCTTGAATCCACTTGAGTTTTTCTTTGGAGCTGCAAGGTACTTGAAGCATGGTAAGTTGTTTTTCTCGATTTGCAGTGTAGTACAATGGTACCGATATGATTTTGTCGCTTTCAGTGGCGTTTTTCTGTAAACAAACAAACTTATTTCTCACGGTCGATAGGTAGTTACAGAATTGTAACAAATATAGTAACTACTTCTACTAGTTCTCACGTCTGCCCTAGAACGAATATGACTTTATATATTGGGTATTTCAGGTTATTGACTTTTCAATCATAAAAATATCCACGTATCACCCAAGTTGCTAGATAGCCCAAGTCTATAATTGTCAACATCATTGTCCGTGAGACAATTTTAGACGTTCAAAGACAAGAATACCCCTTTCTTGTCTATGGACGTCTACAATGGTCTGACCGTGGAGTAGACTTGAGAGTTTCAAAAGTTACAGAATATTCTGCAACTTAAAATTAGAATTATTCGGAATTTACAGAGTACTTACTTACTTTAACTTCAGAACATTCGACAATATTCAGAACGCTCTGATCGTTTATTAATAACAAAAAAGTTCAAAATTATATTCGAAAAAAAAAAGATTTCGAAATGAACACAATTAATCAATTAATTGTTTATATCTCATAGTTACCTTTTCTTCCCAGACCAAATAGCAATCCGGTGCAGAATTTATACTATCAGAACTAGCCGTGCAAGGCACCAAATTAATCCCATCGAAAATTGCACCCTCGATAAGTAGTCCTGTGAGTCCCACTCCGCCCTCCGTGGTCTTCCAAATAGCCTTTAATTCAAGTTCATCAATTGCTATCTTGCCTTTTCTAAAAAATATTAAATGATTATTATTGCGTTTATTAAATGTTTTTAAAAGTTTTACGTACTTGGCATAGTTTTGTTTGAAAGCTGCTATAAAGGTTTCAGGATTGAAGAGCGTCGATATGTTCAGTGGTCGCTTATAATATCCTCCTGGTTGTTCATTGTACTTTGCAATGCTCACCGTTTTCGTGATGAGGCTTTTTAGATACTTTGTAGGTTCTTTTGGTCCATCCCATAATTTTAACCAACAGTTTGGCGTCTAGAATATAATTTAAATAACAACAGGAAGTTATTACAGCATCTATCATAATAGGGGTAAAGGGAAAGGGACCCAACGCGATAGCTAAATCGCTTAAAACACTGACCTTGAACAAAAGGTTCTAATGAGTACCTGTTGTTAGGACTAAGATTTATTCAAACAAATATACCATTCCTTTAGGACCTATTGAATGATATATTAACATACCTATCAAGAAAAACGGTAAAGGACTAGGTAAAATCCTTGCACCTACCTAATACTTGGTATGCCAGAGCGGGCATGCGCATCACGAATTTAATTCAAATAAACAATTACAACATCCTACAACTATTTTTCATCATGTTAAAAAGCATTCATCATTTCAATTTGTATATAATGTTATATTGTGGAAATTGTTCATGATAGAATTTTCCAGCAAAATACTTGTGTACTTTTTTATTATTCCGCGACGAGTAGCTCCGGTGCGCACCGTACGGGTCTTTAGAAACGATAAACGAAAGCAGGTTTCATCATGATATCACGAGAAAGGTATGTCACTGTGCAGCTTTTGAGAATCTCGCTACTATGTCATACGGTGGAATATGAGGCGAGAATTTAAATGTAGGGAAAAATCTAGTACTTGTTTTATGTTGGCTCTTACAAGCACGGTGTGTGATATGTAATATGTCATGACTTGTTTTCGTTTATCACTCTGTGCGGCTACGGGCTTATTGTCTCTTGTTCTATTTGCCGCTCCCAATGCGCACAATTCTACCACGGCCCTTACAACTGACGGCGCACGACTACAAGCCACGGGACTGTTAAACGAAAACACCTTATATATTACTTATGACTGACCCCCGTATTCACCGACGTTCCATAAATCTATCAATAAGGCACCTTACACGATCAATATGACTGTCAATATTTTAGAATAATGACTGAACGATACAATATTTAATGTTCATTATTCTAAAATATTGCCAGTATTACTCATCGTGTAAGGTATAGTAATGATATAATGAAGAGAATACTGATCCTTATCCGGATAATTGGTTACTTGATAAATATAAAAAGAGGATTGAAGCAAATATTGACAGTATTATTGACCGTGTAAGGTGCCTTAATAGTTATTGAACCCATAATTATTCGTTGTTATAGCAACAATAAATACATTATCTAGGGAATGTAGTTACTTTAGATTCTCTCTATTGCAAACACTGAATAATTAAACAAAAGGTGTCATCAAAGCTCCAATTGCAAGCGCTATTCAAGGTGTTTGACACTTGTTTTGGCATATTCTGTCACAATGACGTTGTCAATTTATCCATTCAATAGCTTATGGGACCTATAAAGTTTATGGGATGTTGGTGAATACGGGCATTAATCTGTCGAACTGACAAGGCTGAGCGATATAGCACGTCACGAGGCGACTAGTAATGCTAAACCATGCCAAACGAAAGCACCTATGCTAAAATGGGTTTACATAACACCCAGCTCATTGGCCTAGTGGTTAGAGGCGCAGTCCGCTTCGTATTGGGTTATTGAACAGCGTGCATTTTCCCGAATTACCTTCCACCTTCCTTTTCTGATAAGTTAGTATAAATTCCGGATGATTACACCTCTCCTCTACCGGCGGAAAAGCCTTACGGCTTTTTTCTTAAATAACTTACCTTCAAACTAATCAAACTATCTGCCATTCCAAAATCGCCGTCGTCTGCTATTATATGCCCTTTTGCAATTTTATTTAAGACAGAAAAATGCTTGTGAATTTTCTGTATGAGAGTAATCGCTGCTCTATATTCCTCTTGGATAAAAATTGATAATGGATCTTCTGAAAATTCTGCAGGCGGGACAGTAGTTCGTATAAAATCATGTCCTTGATTTAATTTCTTCCAAAGGCTCATATAAGGTGATAGTTTTTTGTGGTACAATTCTTTATTTATTTTCGATCCAATGTTCTTAGATAGAAGCAAATCTAAAATGGCCAACTCATGTTACAATGTTCTTCATACCTTTGTGAAGACTACTTACTTTTTAAATAAACAGTTACTTCAGTTGAATAATTACGTTCCCAGGCGCGATCTATATTTTCCGGTAGCCCAAAGTATGATGGAATGTCTTTATGCATAATTTGAGTTATTGCATTAACATAGTCCTAAAAAGTTAATTATAGTGTTAGTTCTAATAAAAAAGACCTTTATTTGGCATATTCGCACCACGCAAAATTCCTCCCAATAAATAATACTTTCATAGACAAAAATAGAAAAAATACAAATTAACATAAAATACATATTCACATACGACACATACTAGACCCCCTCTGCCCTCGCTAGTTTCTTCTCCCACGTCAGCCTCCTGTAGATTTACACGCCTTTCCCCTCTTCTCCTAATTATTCGTTCAGCTTAATGCAAATACAAATTAACATAAAATACATATTCACATACGACACATACTAGACCCCCTCTGCCCTTGCTAGTTTCTTCTCCCACATCAGCCTCCTGTAGATTTTCACGGCTTTCCCCTCTTCTCCTAACTATTCGTTCAGCTTAATGCAAATACAAATTAACATAAAATACATATTCACATACGACACACACTAGACCCCCTCTGCCCTCGCTAGTTTCTTCTCCCACGTCAGCCTCCTGTAGATTTACACGCCTTTCCCCTCTTCTCCTAACTATTCGTTCAGCTTAATGCAAATACAAATTAACATAAAATACATATTCACATACGACACATACTAGACCCCCTCTGCCCTCGCTAGTTTCTTCTCCCACATCAGCCTCCTGTAGATTTTCACGGCTTTCCCCTCTTCTCCTAACTATTCGTTCAGCTTAATGCAAATAAAAATTAACATAAAATACATATTCACATACGACACATACTAGACCCCCTCTGCCCTCGCTAGTTTCTTCTCCCAGGTCAGCCTCCTGTAGATTTTCACGCCTTTCCCATCTTCTCCTAACTATTCGTTCAGCTTAATGCACTCTCTTACCCACTCTGCTTTCACTCCCTCACATTCTTTGCTAAGATGCCACCACGTGTCTCTCCCCTTCCTATACAGCACACACGCGGTGTACCCCAGCCACATCCACACTTTTCTTCCTCGCTCTTCTGACTCACACCTCTACCTCCTCTACCCACAGCTCAGACATACCCACTCTTTCATACATCCTTTCTCAATCCTTTCTCCATCCGCTCTCCGTGTTAGTTCTAATATAAATTGAGTTACAAGGTTTAAATACCGAAATACCGGTATTGAAGTTTACTTGCAATATATATATTGCAATATATATTGCAATCCCTACTTCAGAATAAACAATATTATATACATGTGGCATAAAGAATAATAATCTAAAAGTTAGAGTGGGCGTATGCTTAACTAAAACAAGAACTAACGCCCGGTTTCTCCAACGAATCTTAACCAGTTTAAGACCGTCTTAATGATAAAACGGTCTTAAAGCCTTGCACCAAAGAAAAATCGAATCTTAAAACGATAAGACGGTCTTATATTATAAGACTAATAACGCCCGGTTTCTCCAACGAATCTTACAGCTCGTCTTACATAAGCTCGTCTTATTTATAACCAGGTTTTACATTTTTATTCTGTTGCACCAAACATATGTAGATCTTACATCCACATATGTTTGGTGCAACAGAATAAAAATTAAGACGTGGTTATATATAAGACGAGTTTATATAAAACGAGCTTATGTAAAACGAGCTTTAAGATTCGTTGGAGAAACCGGGCGTAAGGAATTCAAAGTAGAGCGTTTTTTTATATTGTAACACAAGTATAATAATTAAATAATAGTAAAGTAAAGTAAAGTAAAGTAAAGTAATATAAAAATACTTGTGTATTCTAAACAATGGTAAAGGTGGGGAAATATAGGAAATTGAAATGCACTTAATAAGATATGGAAGAGACATAGCTGTACTACAACAGATGATATGGAAGGAAAAGGGTTAAATAAACAAAACAAAAATAGTACCATAGCTCGTATTCAGGTGAAACGAAGCAAAATAGAGTGGCAATCACAGCAACCAGAAAATGATTTGAGTTGACTGCAATTTATGGCAGAATGGCGTATACAAGAATTACATACAATACAAATACAAACATACCTGTTTCCCGGAGCAATCCAATCAAATCCAATACCAACAATTATCATTCTTAATGCACTTGCGATATTATATAATCTGTATCCATTGTCATTTGTTTTGTCAAATATAATATATTCCTCTACCAATTTTGGCGATTCCTTAAACCACTCGTTCCAAACGTAATCGGTTAACTATCAAAGTCGCTTTGCAAAATACGGGCAATTCACGATTTGAGTTCGTAAAATTATGGAATTTCTACTAATAAACAAATAAACCGAAATTACAAAATTGAACGAACTTAAATCGTGAATTGATCGTAATTTTTGACAGTTAAACGAATAGATTCGGAACGAGTGGTGGCAGGAATCTCACCCCTGGACGTCAAAATTGGTAAAGGAATATATCAAAAAAGTTGCAGGGAAGCATAATCCATGACAAAATAAATGACAGTGGGCACAGATTATGTAATATCGTGCATTAGGAATGATAATTGTTAGTAAAAAAAAGACCTTTATTGGCATTTCCCTCACTGCCCCTCCACATCACAAACCTCAACAAAAATATACAAAAATAAAAATAAAAATACAATATAAATAAAAGTACTACTCCGCCAAAAATTACAAATTACCCCCATCTATCGCCGCTCCCATTGCCCTTGCCACTTTCCTCTCCCACGTCAGCCTCCTGCAGATTTTCACGCCTTCCCCATCCTCGCATAACCATTCATTCAGCTTTCTGCAGTATCCCACCCACTCTGCTTTCACACCCTCACATTCTTCGCTAAGGTGCCACCACGTGTCGCTTCCCTTACTACACAGCGCACACGCGGTGTACCGTAGACCCATCCACACTTTCCTCCCTCTCTCGTCTGACCCACACCTCGCTCTTGCCATGCATACCTTGTCCTCCCTGCTCCACTCACCCCTGGCTAAGTAACTCGGGAGTCTCCCACTCACTTGCCACTCTACGTAGCCAGGGTTGTAAGAGCTCTCATTCATTCTAGTCTGCCGTTCTTGCCACTCAATATCTCTCAATCTCTCTCTTACCCCAGTTCCTAGGCTTCCCATTTCTCTCAGCTTCTCCTCTACCCACACCTCAGACATACCCACTCTTTCATACATCCTTCCTCTATCCTTTCTCCAACCACTCTCCGTCCTACTCTTACACCTCATCCAGACCTCCCGCACCAGTCTTTCCTCACCCAATTCCTGCAATCTTTCTTCAAACTTCACAACCCTTACACACGACTCCCACCACATACTCATACGATAATTGTTAGTGGAAAACTCGATAAAACATCATGGATTGATCCGGGAAACAGGTATGGGAATCACATAACAAATAACAAAGCGAAGAAGAAAACATGGACGTGAGTTGTTACAGATGTTACTGAATCCTTCTGCCTTATTATTTATTTTATTTCTTATTTCTAGTTATATGTCAGAATAATCCCCCTTAAATGAAACGATTTTAGCGATTTTAATATATGTTTTAGCTGTAGTGCCTGTAGCATCTAGCCCTATTATATTTTAAATTCTATTTTAATTTGTATTTATTTATTATTTTATTTGATCTTATTCGTATACATGATGTTTATTTTAATTATGATTGTTTGATGTATTTGTCGCATACTCTGTTTAATTTTATCTTCATGTACAATTATTTATTACTTAAAAATGTATCTGCACTAACTAAATGAAAAAAATGGTATGTGTGAAAAAAATAAAAAACACAATCTTAGCCTCTAAACCAATTACCAAATGAATAATTGATATCGGAAATTGTATTAGTTTAATTAATTGTTGAACATTTATTTTACTACAGTTGTTTAATGGAACATTCCATTGAGTATGTAATATTGTAATATAAATTGGCCACCGCAAAAAGAGAGAGAGGGGGATAGAGTTTTTTGTGACTCAGATCTCTGGGCGACCGTGAGCACGCCAGTCGTAGACCAACCTTCCTTGTGCGCGAGTGACCTAGCTTATAAATGTATCGCGATTAGTTTCAGTTATGATTGTGTGTGATTTAAGTGCTACAGTGAGTGGTTGTGTGGCGTGTGTAATTAGCAAAGGAAATATAATTAGGTAAGTCGACTTTTGAGATACTATGGTGACAGCTCTCGAACAATGTATTGGGATGTATTATCAGCATCACCGTCATTTAATTGCAATTGATATGGTGGACATCGTATGGTTATTTTATTTCTCTATCTATATCTGCATCTTGTACGACTATTACAGTGAATAATACTGAAATGTGTATGCGTTTGTATACGGATATGTAATATAAAATTAAATCTCTGGTATTAATACGAGTAATATTAATATTACGTAACATATCGACTATTTTTGGATCAAGCCATTATATACTCCCATAATTTTTCATTCGCTACTCAGTGTGATCCATCTACATCTTTACATCTCATAACATCCGTGATGGGATGAGAAAACGCGCTAAATGAGATGGCGTGTCATGCTTGGCTAGTATTTTATCTCCAAATCTATTATTTAGAATATATACAATTCATAAAGAGATTGTAATATCTCATGGGCTCTTTATCTCTCGCCTTCGTGTCTGGTTAGTAATAGTTACTGTACTTGTTGCAATAACTGATCCTTCGTATCCTTCTGATGTGTGTTAATCTATGTAAGTGTTTGGACTTGTTAGTTCAGAAAATCGTCCCCGAGTTTAGTGTCGGGATTTTTTTGCGCAATTTTTAATATGTATAAATAGAAACAAAATTAATTGTGGGATTGATCTGAATGAAATTAATTATCCAGCTCAGTGGCCGAGTGGTTAGAGGCGTCGTCCGTCTCGTATTGAGCATTGGAGAGCCTGAGTTCGAACGCCATCAGGACGATTTTTCACCGAATCACCTTTCACAGTTTTTATAGGTTTTCTGCGAAGTTAAGATAAATACCTGCTCTGAGCTTCTCCCTAAACCGCGCTAATCCGCCGGCTGATAGCCCTATATAATTACTATCAAGCTTTTGTCAAGCATAATGATCACATTTCATGTAGCAAATTTTTTTGACAAAAACAACACTATTCGAAAAAATAGCGAACTAAAGGTCACTGAGCTGGGTTTTGACAATTTTTGCACAATAGCGATCGGTCAAAAATTGCACCCCAGCAGGCTTAAAGGAAACTACTCTTACAGTCAATTTATATTTCTTCACCCGATTGGGGCTACGTCAGGATTATTTAACAGAGTTCATGAAAGTGTGAAACAAAACATATAAAATTGGGCGATGCACGTGTTAATATTGATGATAATATTGATGTGTATTATGATAGTATATATTATTTAATGTTTAAAATGGTGTGCAATAATTTATTACTAATAGAATGTGTTTATTTAAACACACCATATGAGAATGTAACATCATCATCCTTATCCTTTTCAATTCTAATGGATTTGTTCCACATTATTCCATATTTTAGCGTACATAGAGTTCATGAAAGTGTGAAACAAAACATATAAAATTGGGCGATGCACGTGTTAATATTGATGATAATATTGATGTGTATTATATATTATTTAATGTTTAAAATGGTGTGCAATAATTTATTACTAATAGGATGTGTTTGTTTAAACACACCATATGAGAATGTAACATCATCATCCCTATCCTTTTCAATTCTAATAGATTTGTTCCACATTATTCCATAGTTTAGCGTACATAGTGTACGCTAAAATATGGAATAATGTGGAACAAATTCATTAGAATTGAAAAGGATAGGGATGATGATGTTCAGCAGATACCTCTAATCCCAAAATTATTAACTCCTTAAAAATTAACGCAAATATAATACTTGCTTGATATTTTGGTGAGTTGGAAGAGCATTTGTTCAGCAAATACCTCTAATCCCAAGATTATTAACAAACTACTTAAAAATTAACGCAAATATAATACTTGCTTGATAATTTGGTGTTGTTGGAAGAGAATTAGTTAGTCCCAACGGCTTCCAACGATGACTCAAAACCTCATCTCCTAAATATTGCTTTAGGTAAGATTCCAATATTGAAAGATCTTGCAGTTTTTCAATTCGGCCTCCATAAACGGCCTCTAAGCTCCAACCTATTAAGTATTTCCACTGCACTTGTGTCCCATGTGATTGCCAAATTTCATCAGCTAATTGCACCAGGGTGGATAAATCTACGTCACTAAATTCGTACCATTTGGACCAACCTGTAAATAATATAGAGACTCAATGAGTATTTGTATCATTTTACCTTGAAGGGGAAAGTTCACGTCAGACAGAATTAATCTGTATGATCTAAATCAAACTATTGGAGTTATTATCGCCTTAGATAACATAATTACTCGGCGCGGGGCACAAAATAGCCGTGCAAACGTCTAATTTTTAAACTAAACATTTTTTTTTTCACTAAACGATACACATTAATAATGTAAACTTCTTCTTGCAGTGTCTAATTGAGTGTTGCTGCAACCAAACCAGTCCCTTAGGTTTTTAAGCCAGGACATTCGGCGTCTTCCGATGTTCCTACTTCCTCTGATCTTTCCTTGTACTATCAATTGTAGCAGCGCGTATTTGGGTCCTCTCATTATGTGGCCTAGGTATTGTAACTTTCTCTTCTTTATGGTGTGAATTATTTCCAGTTCTTTTTGCATTTTATTTAACACTTCAGTTACCTTATGTATCCATAGAATACGCCACATTCTGCGATAATACCACATTTCGAAGGCATTCAGTTTGTCTAAGTAATTCTTCTTCAATCCCATACAGTAATGTAGAAAAGACATAGTACCGTAGCATTCTTGTTCTAAGTTCTAGGCGTATATCCCTACTAGCGTTGATTGAAGTATTTATACCAATACTTCAATCAACGCTACTAGTGAAGAGCTTTTTCATTTTCACAAATATTGATCTCGATATTTCAATCCTTGAATAAATTTCTTTTGCTTGGTTACCCGATTGATCTATTCAGGTTCCAAGGTATCTATACGTCTGACATTTTCTATGGCGGTGTTCGCTACTCTCAGGTTTATCTGATTTTGATTCGGCGGGGATTTTGTAATTAACATTAACTTAGTTTTATTAAAATTTATTTTTAGTCCGTACTCAGGACATCGAACGATTAGTTTTTCTAGAAGATGTTGTACGTCTCTAAGGCTATTTGCGAACAAAACCGGGCCATCCGCATATCTGATGTTTTTCACAACTTCTCCATTTATAACCACTCCTATTTATTCTTCTTCCAACGTTTCGTTAAATATAGCTTCGCTATATAATGTAATACATTTATACAATATAGAATATGAGCAAGCAGCCTTTCACGACGCGGCGATTTTAGGGTTGATGGATCGGCTGCTGGAGGGGTCTCAATTATATGGATTCCCTTATCTTTGCATGGTCAGCTCTTCGGGTTCCGTAATTCATGCATTCAGTTTTAGTTTAGCCATATATTACTTATAATAATATTTAAATATATTAATATACTCAAAAATATATTTGAAGAATTAAGAGCAAAAGTGGACTAACCATCAGACTAAAAATATCTGGTGTGGACCACATAACATTTGACTATATTAGACTAGTATTCTAGTGGATATAGACTATATTTGGAAAATGTCTGTGGGTGTGTGTGTGTTTGTGGACCGATTTTGCTCTAATTTTCACGGGATCGCCGCAACTCGGTTTCCCAGCCGATTTGCAAATATGGTTTCGATCCATTCAGCCGTTTTCTCGGAATTTTGTTCACAGACAAATTCATATCCACACACACATTTTCCAAAAATAGTCGAGACTAGAAAAGTCGTGTGTGGATATAGCACCATAGATCACCTACAAATAATACGCACCTTAGTGCAGAAAGCAACGGAATACAATGTGCCCAGACACCTGGCTTTCATTGATTTCCATAAAAACATTTGACTCGACGGAAATCTTGTCAATTCTAATAGCCATGGGGAATGCTAGAATAGATTCATGGTATTCAGCTATAATAAGGAACATCTATAGGAACGTAACACTCCACGTAAAAATCGAAGAACACCAACAAGGTAAAGATGGGAAGAGGAGTGCGCCAGAGGGATCCGATCTCGCCAAAATTGTTCACTCTAAGCCTCGAAATCGTTCTTAAAAAAATGAAACGGGAACGTAAAGGGTTCAATATCGACGGGAGAGACCTCAGTCATCTTCGTTTTGCAGATGACATTGTACTAATTGCAAAAGACGTCATAGAACTAGAAGAAATGCTACAACAACTCAACGAAGCAGCAAAGGAGCTAGGCCTAAAAATAAATATCGGCAAGACAAAGATAATGAGCCCGGCGGACCCTCACATCTTGCTAGATAACACGACCATATAATGTGTCGAGCAATATAATTACCTGGGACACGTAATCATGCTAGATAAAGCGAATTATATTGCAGAAATAGCTAGACGGATTAGGTTCTCATGGGCGGCATTTGGAAAACTACGGCACATCCTAGGAGATAACAACAATCAAGCTTAAAAGAAAAGTTTAGACTCGTGCATCCTGCCGGTGGCCACATATGGCCTTGAAGCTATGAGCCTTAATAAAACAAAGCTCCAATCGATTACGCACAACACAAAGGGCGATGCTTGGAATCTTGAGATAAATTTAAGTACGAGTCCATCAAAGACAGATCGAAGATGACTGACATTATAGAGCACATCGCCCGGCTGAAATGGAGCTGGGTAGGACACGGTGTGCGGAAAAAGGGCGACACCAATACCAATTGTCTTTTTAATGTCTTCCAGCCACCTTCTTTTTGGCCGGCCTCTTCCTCTTTTTGTTTCTCTGCGCCTCCAATGGCTGAATCTGTTTGCCCATAAACAGAGTCACCCAGTGGAGGCCCAAAGACACAAAAAAGAGGAAGAGACCGGTCACAAAAGAAGGTGGCTGGACGACATAAAAAGGACTATTGGTAGACACTGGTTCCAAAACGCACAAGACCTTATGGAGAGATCTATGTCCAGGAGTGGATTATGGAATGTTGGTGGAGAAGAATAAAATTCCTTGTCACATTTGCCAAATACAAACAATACTGTAGTGAGACGATTTATTTTTGAAATGGCGAACGGCTATAGTTTGAATGGTATAAATTCGTCATCCTCAGTGGGACGATGGTTATTTCATCTATAGTAATAAGTATAGATATTATTATTATAGTAATATAATATTTACAAACCTTGAGGAATATATTTCCGTCTCTCTTGTACAACCGCATGGACGCATGTTAATACGAAGAAAATTCTTGATGCAGATGAACTTAACTTTTGCACAAACTCATTACCATACGTTGTGTAAATTTTATACATATTGTTTCTGATACCAACGGGCGCTTCATATGCGATTTTCAAGCAATTTTCCGCCAATACGTAGCTAAAGTTTGCATGTTCCTCTGTAACTAACCACAATCTGAAAAAATATCAAATACATTTTTGAATGAATTTAGAATATAATACGAACCGAAAACCAATTTGGGATTTTATGGACTGCAAATGCTGACATAGGATTGGTAGCCAATTTGTGACTAAATGCAGATTTTTTAGAATTAGCCAGTATCCCAATTGTGCAGCTTCTGTTAGTGAGGTGATCGCTTTAGATTCTTGGCCTTCACCCATACTAACCTAAATAAAACAAACAAATCATCAAATAATCATTGTTAATGTAATGTAATTGAGATATGACAAACAATGTATGATCATAAAATTAAATTTAAAAATAATCCAAATTTTGAAAGTTTTCTTTTAAGTTTTATTGTAGTTTGTAAAATCATAGTTCATAACCGTATCTAGAATTTGGCGAAGGTAGTTGTGGCACACGAACATGTTTTGTACATCAAGATGGCATGGGAACTTAAAAAAATATTCGAGAATTTGTTGCTAATTCATTACGCAAAACACCATAATTAATATAAAAACGTATTTTTCAACATATATTCTGTGATCAGCAAAATAGCAATAAATTATTCTATAAAAATTATCAACATATATCCTGATTGCTTCTCCAGCTTTACATCAAGCTGGTAGTGCATGATTTTTTCAAAACCGTTAAAAGCAACTAAATTAATTTTTAGATACCTAATTAGTTACAAAGCAGCAACAAATTCTACAATACATTTTGCCAGCTTGACGCATATCTTGACGTACATTATAATAGAAAGATATGTGGTGCTGCCACTTTCCTCCTAGGGGGTTAGTTGTATCATTTGTATATATAACCACTCAAAATATTGTGTGAATTCATCCCCACTAGCTGAGCTACACTGATGAGATCTAATGAGATCGAAATCTAAATATGTAGATTGCTAAGAGATGGATTCACACTTATATATACATATATATATATATATATATATATATATATATATTTTACCTCTATAAATTTATCGGAGTTAACTGTAGTATTTGCTAGTTCCCTGATCTCAATGGAAGGATCATTTCCAGATGTTGTAATTAATAATATTGGTTGATTATTAGTTGTTTCTTTTGCAATCTGTGCTAGTTGTAAAACATCCAAATTCATGCTTTTAATACCTATAAATGAGAAATATTGCTACAAAATTCACATAGCAGGAAAACTAAAGCAAAAGCAGTTACTATGAAATTTTATACATAGCTTAGTCTTATAATATAATATTGAGCAAATATGTACTATATAAAGAGATTGTAATATTTTGTATTTGTCCAATCACTCGGGCTATTACTATACGCTATGTAGTGATTTCGCATACTCGATTCTAAAAAAAAAATCTGTTATACGCTTGATAATAGCGGACCATGTTTTTTTTAAACTTTACTATTATGCAGCTTCGTATAAAATCTTATATTTAGAAACACATTCTATTTAAATATCGGAATTAAAATATTTCAGATGGCATATTGTTAAAAACTATGGGTGGGCTGAATAAAGGCGAGTAAACGGTATACTATAACTTACCTGTTAGGGATAAAACACATTGACACATTGCAGAGTACAACCTGTCGCCTCTCAAAATTTGCACTGCGAGGACTTTTTGAAATTCTGTCAACTTGCAGTGCTTAGGGAAATTGGTTTCACAATTACTGCTATCCGCAAACGTTTTCCAGGAGCTCGCGTCTGATAATTGGAGGGTGTTGTATAAAGTTGGTATAGCGCTCTGTATAAACATTTTATGGTTATTATTTTAATTAATTTTTAAAATATATAAAAGTCTATTAAATATAAATCGTGAATAATCTATTTTAAAATGAAAATAGCGGCCATGTAATGCATAACAACTATTCATCTTACTATAACAACTATTCAAATTTTTATTCAATTACCAAAGTATATTACCTGGAGCAAATTTACCAAAGGGAGTGATTGCTCAGGCAACCATGCAATTGAGTTCTTGTCGATTATATTTTCGGATTTGCTTGTGATTATTGTATTTCCTATGAAAAAGTTCCATTCCTGTAAAAGATATTAGAGACAATTTATATTAAAATTGTTTCTCTATAAAATTTTCACAAACGACGAATGCCACCCACGCAGCGGCCCTAGGGTGTGATTCTTGACACCACTCGTTCGGAATGTATTCGTTTAACTGTCAAATTCGCTACGTAAAATAAGGACAATTCAGGATTTATTCATTAGTGTTTTTTAAGGATAGTAAATCGAAATTCCAATATTTTACGAACTCACATCGTGAATTATTCGTATTTTACGCAGCGACAGTTAAACGAATAAGTTCAAAACAAGTGGTACTATACTATAGTATACTATAAAATTTATTTATACACACATATATATATATATATATATATATATATATATATATATATATATATATATATATATATATATATATATATAAATATATACATACAAAATCGGGTTTATTTTCCCTATATAGGCATAAATTGTAAAGAAAATTGAAATTTGATTTTTTTTCTAAATTGTTCGCGACAACAATACCCTCCCTATAGGTCTTTTCCCGGAAAGTTTTCGCATATTTCGACAATCTTAGTTAGGAAACGTGAAGACGTTCCTTGTACAGCAGTGCTTTATTCGGAAATTAAATATAAATTGAAATATCACATTATTTATGTACAAGCATTGACGTAAACTTTAGCAATGTTATAATTCAAGTACAATAATTTGGCTATAGTTACTTACATTTTCAGGAACTTGCTCTGGAAACATTCGATGCACCAAGTGCAGTAAAAATTTCAATCGATCTTCCTTAAAAATCCCTCTACCCATATACTGATACAAAGCTTGTATTAACATCTTATGTGTAAATTTTTCGGTATTCTGCAGCCCCTAAAATATAATTTTTAATATCATCACTTGATTCGTGCCGACACAAATACTTCTGGGGTCAAGCGCAATGTAAAATTTGTTACAATAACACTTAATTACTTTTATATTTGATTAAAATCACTTTTTTGTTGAGTGGTAAATATAGGGTACAAGAGACACTGAAACTCCTTTTATAATTAATCAATATCTCGCTCTTTATTTTCTAGATTCGAGAAATATTTTAATTTTTAACTAAGTGAAATTCCCGTTTTCCCGTGGCATATGACGAATCAACTATCTCGCCAACTCCTCTGAACCCGTGTGAATATTTGTACATAGTGTGGTGTAAAGGCTTGCATTTTCCTCTATTCTTTTATAAATTGTTTCCATTCTCTTCTATTTATTGCCTGTTCTTTTGATTCCTTCCAGTTTTTCCTTTCCTTTCTAATAGTTCTGCTATAGTTCCATCCCATTTTTTTCTTGGTCTTCCTTTTTTCTTGTTTTTGATTTTAGCTCTCCATATTCTTTTGGCTGGTGCTGTCTCTGCCATCCTAATTGTCTTTCCTCTATGTACTTTATTGTCGGTGTTACATTTAGTTCTCTTCTTATATCCTCATTCCTCATTGTCATTGTTCTTTTTTGTCACTTCTCTAACTCTCCTCATATATTTCATTTCAACTGCTTGTATTTTGTTCTTTTGTGCTTTATTTATATATTAATATTATATTATAAAATTATATAATGATATGTCAGTTGGCTTCAAAATATTACCTTCGTTTTATAGTCTTGGGATTTATTAAACATAGACCTACTTTACAAATTATAATTAATTGAAAAATACTTAATACGCAATTAATTATGATTTTAAAAATTTAACAAGACACCGCTTTCTACGGGAATTTGAACCCACGACACTTGACTTCGCTTTTACAAATTATAAAACAAGTTTTACTGCCACTTGTTGGATGTCAATATATACTACCCCTTATTTATATATTATTATCTTACCTCCATTGATGGTAATGTCATCAAAAAAAGTGTCGTATACGAAAATACGGAGAGTGAATATAAAACATTTGATTTTGCAAACTCGGCAGCCGAAAAGTAAAGTGTACTGCCAAACGTTGAGATTTCATTATAAACATCATACTCTTGTAGTAATTTTGCTTGCACTTGGGATGATTCAATTAGCGCAGCTGTAATTGCAGAAGAACTTGCCTTTGTTTCGTTTAAAGAGGCCAACAGATTCTAAAATAAATAATGTATACAAAAATAATAACTTAAATTACATTATTAACCCCCGTATTCACCGACATTCCATAAAATCTATCAATAGCTATTGAACCCATAAGTATTCGTTGTTATAGCAACAATAAATACATTATCTAGGGAATTTAGTTACTTTAGATTCTCTCTATTGGAGACACTGAATAATTAAACAAAAGGTGTCATCAAAGCTACAATTGCAAGCGCTACTCAAGGTGTTTGACATTTGTTTTGGCATATTCTGTCACAATGACGTTGTCAATTTATCCATTCAATAGCTTATGGGATCTATAAAGTTTATGTGATGTTGGTGAATATGGGCATATGACATGTATCAAATGTATCTTAATTACGAGTGCGAATTAAAGAGAATTTTGTTATGAAATTTAGTAATAACAAATTTGTTTTAAAAACAAAATTAAACTTTACTTTATTTTGTAGTATATCTCCAGTTGAATTAGCCAAATCTTCCAATAATTGATTCTGTAAATTATGCTGTTTTTCTTGTAGCTCCTCCCGTTGCCTCAACAACTCCTTGCGTCTCTCCTCCAATTCAGGACTTTCTTGTCGAATTGCACTGATCAGCAATTGTTCCGTTAGGCCCGCTCTGGTTGTAGTAAAGTTGACCACATTTAAAATTGCGCTAACATCTGCGGGTAGTTGCAAATGTGCATTTCTGCTGCTCAGCAACAGTTGAAAATCTTTGTGGTAATCGATTAATTTTCCATTGAGGTTTATTAGCACACGTTCTCCTTGGTAAATGTACTGCTTACGTAGGATTGTTAGTAAAACAGGAGGCACTGATTCTACTTCTTCAATTAGCAATATTTTTCCAAACCTGTATCATATAGCAAATAATAATATATTTTTATTATATAATCGTTAACGCACAATATCCAAATTTAGTAAAAAATGAGAAATAAGTGAACACTACTTGGTTTGGGCCCAGGATTAATTTTCATTAGCAGCAATTAAAATTGTCTACTAATGCTATTTTTCCTTAGTACTTAGCTTATACTGTTACTACTCTCGCCTTAATGCGGTGCACCGACAATACAGCCCGCGACAAAATAGCCCCCCAAACAAAATAGTCCTGCAACAAAATAGCCCTGCGAGAAAATAGCCCTGCGATAAAATAGCTCCGCGACATAATAGATCTGCGACAAAATAGCCCCGCGACAAAATAGCCCTGCGACAAAATAGCCCGCGACAAAATAGCCCGCGACAAAATAGCCCCCCACCCCCAAATAGCTCCGACCAATGTTATTGATAGACAATACAGAAAATTTATTCGTTACTTATTATATTTTTTGGAATATCACACACATAGTTGTGAATTTTTTAACGCAATATCTCTTCAAAGTGGTTACTTTTAGTCCGCCAAATACTACTTTAACGGACAAGTCCTTTAAAGTATACCATAACATCACTTTAAAGAACTAGTCCTCTATAGTTGCCATAACAACAACTTGGAGTACTATTAAGGCTGTCAATTTTATATGAATTTTCAGAGAAAATAAATTGCTAGTCAGGACATGTATTTTTTAAATACCTTATAGCTAATTCAAGCGACGTATTAAATTTCTGGGAGTCCTGTGTTGTTACTTCTAGATTTTTGTTCTTTAGTCGCATTTTAATCCAGTTTATAGCCATTGAAGTAGGATCTATTAAAAATGGACATAATTTTCCCTAAAAAAAAAACGTATATATATATATATATATATATATATATAGGATAAATGAAACTAGTCTTACTTTACTTTACTTAACTTTACTTTACTTTACTTTTTACTTTACTTTTTACTTTACTTTTTACTTTACTTTTTACTTTACTTTTTACTTTACTTTTTACTTTACTTTTTACTTTACTTTTTACTTTACTTTTTACTTTACTTTTTACTTTACTTTTTACTTTACTTTTTACTTTACTTTTTACTTTACTTTTTACTTTACTTTTTACTTTACTTTTTACTTTACTTTTTACTTTACTTTTTACTTTACTTTTTACTTTACTTTTTACTTTACTTTTTACTTTACTTTTTACTTTACTTTTTACTTTACTTTTTACTTTACTTTTTACTTTACTTTTTACTTTACTTTTTACTTTACTTTTTACTTTACTTTTTACTTTACTTTTTACTTTACTTTTTACTTTACTTTTTACTTTACTTTTTACTTTACTTTTTACTTTACTTTTTACTTTACTTTTTACTTTACTTTTTACTTTACTTTTTACTTTACTTTTTACTTTACTTTTTACTTTACTTTTTACTTTACTTTTTACTTTACTTTTTACTTTACTTTTTACTTTACTTTTTACTTTACTTTTTACTTTACTTTTTACTTTACTTTTTACTTTACTTTTTACTTTACTTTTTACTTTACTTTTTACTTTACTTTTTACTTTACTTTTTACTTTACTTTTTACTTTACTTTTTACTTTACTTTTTACTTTACTTTTTACTTTACTTTTTACTTTACTTTTTACTTTACTTTTTACTTTACTTTTTACTTTACTTTTTACTTTACTTTTTACTTTACTTTTTACTTTACTTTTTACTTTACTTTTTACTTTACTTTTTACTTTACTTTTTACTTTACTTTTTACTTTACTTTTTACTTTACTTTTTACTTTACTTTTTACTTTACTTTTTACTTTACTTTTTACTTTACTTTTTACTTTACTTTTTACTTTACTTTTTACTTTACTTTTTACTTTACTTTTTACTTTACTTTTTACTTTACTTTACTAGTTTAGGCTAACCTCTAGCTACTATCGAGCTTCTCCGATGACACGAAAATTGCTAGAGCTTCGCCGAAACTACTAAGTAAAGTGTCATTAAAAAAAGTAGAAATTGTTTTATTTATCTATCCTTAAAAATTAATTATCACAAAGGAGACGACTTCACAATCCAATATTTAAAACGTAACCAGTTTTACTGCTCATATTACTTATCTTAAAAGTTTTTTTGTAAGAATTTTGGTATACCTTAAATATAATAATAGCATTTTGTATAGAAAGTTTATCTGTAGCTAATCCTTCACTCTGCCATTGTAACTGCTCTCGTTCTGTACTGAGAAATTCTTCTAAACTAAATTCATTTGTTTCGGACATTTCTGACATCCATTCTCTCAAGATAGCTCTACATAAGAAATTATTTTACATTAGTATTAAATAAAAAAATAAAAAAATTAATAATTATATTACGCTCTAATATCCTCAGGCTCTCCAGATAAATATGTTATGAATGCAGCGGATAACAAGCAATATGCGGGCAGTTTTTGTATTTCGTCTTCTAATTCTTTTAACTGAAATAAAAATGTTGTTTAATTATTTCCCTTTGACGTTAGCAATTCCATTAATTAATAAGTTTAGTGTACAGTGCGTTCATTAATAGTTTACAAGTGTATGCATTTGATTCGCTTTGATTTTACCATTTTACAACTGCTTTCATTAATATCGATTTATTATTACCATAATGGTTATGGTTACGATACAGTAATAAACATAATGTTGTATTATAGTTTAATAAATTAAACAAATAAAAGTAAATCTCAATATTTGGTAGGTAAACAAATCGCGACTTACTTGCGCCTGCCATCGTTCGTACTCATCAATCAATTTACCAACCAATCCTTCCGCGGATGCCAACGTCTCTTGTGCTTTATTCAAACCAATTTCTATCTGAGCAGCTTCCCTTGTATAAGTAGAAAGCTGTGTTTTTAACTTATCAACAGCCGCATCAACATCAAGTAATCCCGCACTCAACTCGCTTAGTTGGGATTCAGCTTCAGATAAATTCCTGAAATGTATTTTTTACATAACAATTATCTACATACATATGGACGTTCAACGTACGCTTGTAGTTTGTTCTGTTCTTTTTCCAAAGGACGAATTTTCTCAACCACCTTCGAATAGCGCACATTAGCCAGAACCCAAGCCGCTAAAGGCGCAGCGGCAACTGAAGCTCTTTTTGCTGATTTAGGATCAAATGATTCCTTTTTATTATTAGTTAGTTTTTCTACGGCTTGCCTATTTTCTGGAGTGATTTTACTCGCATTGAAGGCTCTATTTTTAAAAGATAAAATTATAATATGCGGGAAACAATTTTAGGAGTATAGTAACTTTTACTACATTAATTTTTAATAGCGACTAGATATGTATGCGTCTACATGGCAAAGCAATACTTTTTTTGTACCTAATTTTTTACAACAGCAATTAGATTTTATGAATATAAGCAGTATAATTTGTGGACTGTAAATATAATGTATTGAACAATTTTCAACCGATGCAAATTCATTGGTATAATGTACTACTGGTGATTACTATTACAATACTTGATTAAATTAAAAGCAGTACAGTTTTATACTAGGCATTTTCACATGCCGTTAGAAAAATAGTAGACATAAATTTCTGGAAAGTGTTTTTTTCACGCACTCCAATGGATCCCCTCATGCTGAATAACATCACACTTGTTGAAAAGCCGCACTTTTCGCGCTTGGTACGTACGTATACTATATCATTATAAAGAATGCATGATAATTGAAGAGTACAAGGCTCTAAACATGAAATTTGGTTTTCTAGAGTTACACTGACATTCCCCCTTCTGCCTTGTACTCTTCAATTGTATTGATGAAAATATTGATTAGTCAATCAACTTTGCTGTTCATCACCAGTAGTCTTATTAGTATTATTATCATGCTCATATTTTGTTGCTAAATTCAAATATTTCAGAATGGATTAACACAGTGATTTGGTTATATACGTACTAAACGCGTCATTATTGACAACAAAAATAAAAAACTGAGACTTTAATTCAAGCAATTGACATAGTACTTTGTAGATTATTTTTATGGGAGACATTGCAACGAAGTACGCGAATGTCAGCATTGTGATATCTAGAAAACATGAATATAATATATTCTTTCGTGAAATTTATAACCAAGACATGGTTCGTTTTAGGTTTAGAATAAATGTGGATATATACTTGTGTATAAGCAATCGATATAGTACTTTGTAGATTATTTTTATGGGAGACATTGCAACGAAGTACGTGAATGTCAGCTTTGTGATGTCAAAAGTCTAATTACTAAACCAAATCTAGAAAACATGGATATAATATATTCTTTCGTGCAATTTATAACCCAGACGTTGTTCGTTTTAGGTTTAGAATAAATGTGGTTAAATACTTGTGTATAAGCAATCGACATAGTACTTTGTAGATTATTTTTATGGGAAAGATTGCAACGAAGTACGTGAATGTCAGCTTTGTGATGTCAAAAGTCTAATTACTAAACAACCAAATCTAGATAACATGAACATAGATACCTGATATCTTCTTTAACACCTCTCTTAGCTAAAAATGTCTTCATGCTATTCCAAGATGTGTCCTGTGTGCCCATGAGTCGCAAAACACCTTCTAAAATATCCCTAATTACTTCAGGCGGTGCTCTAAGGGATCTTATCTCTGATAACGACTCTGTTTTTATATTGCCAACAGCTTGTCTGGCTTCTTGTATTAAAGGCTCCACTTCTGATAATTCTGCTTCAATTTCTTTCTTTCTGGAATACAGTGAATACAAGTTTACACACTATCCATATATGCCTAATCAGTATTTAACAATAAAACAACTAATATAAAATAAGAAACTAAAATCGAATACCTCGCCAGGATATATAATTTTAATCATATATCATAGAAAGACAATGAAGCCTAAGAATCATAACCAACTTTTGATGTATATATAGGTGGTATAAATAAAAGTAGTTGCTGATACTACATAGGTATATAAAATAAATACTACTGGAAAATGCAACCCCACATTAAGGTTCCCTTTTGAATCGCGAGAACGGAAAATAGGATGAGACTGTACCCCCTGTGAAAATAAAATAAATAGTTACCTTTTAATTAGTTGTACATTTTCCGTTTCTGTATGTTTTTTTAGAGTTTCCATCTCTTCTTTATGCACGTTCGCATTTTTCATGGTGTTGCTTATCATATCAAGCGCTTTGTTGGCCTTCGTCTGTTTCTCCGCTAGCTTTTCCTGTTGCTCCGCAGCGTTTAGTTTTAGATCAGCCACGACGTTTCGCGCTTCTGTTAATTTTGATACACCCAACTGTAAAATTACCACATAGTATTAGTGAGAATTGTTAGCTAAAAGGGCTATTAAAAAAAATATTAGCAGTGAAATAAAATTAGAATGAAATATAAAATTGTAAAGTAACTCTATTAACTAATATTAGAGAGAAATGCCGCCTGGGTAGTCGGTTTCGTTTGTCTCTGATACAATTAACGACATAACTAGGAGGCAATATTCGGAAGTGATAAGCTATAACACTGAAAAAGAAGTTGTGTAGTAAATTGCTCAATGTATTACAAATGCCATTACAATTTATACTAAATTTAAACTAAAATTAATAGAACTTCAGTCTCCCTATTATTCCACCCTATTCTATTATTTACACATAAATTATATTGATTTAAATTAGTTCTCGAACTCCATAGATGCCGCCTATGGAGTGCAACATAATTAATTTCCAGATTCCCGATGATAGGAATTTCTAGTTTCAAATCTTTATGTGCTATGTTCAGCTAGTACTATGACCAATCATGTTTTGAATTAAATGGCATACGCAGTACATGATTGGTCATAGTATAAACTGAACATACCAACTGAATCATTGAAGCTAGAAACTTGTTCATGTTTCTTGATGAATCTAGTACAATGTAATTCACGATTTAGTCTTATTTTTTTCTGTAACTACCAATGGAAGGAAATATACAATAGTAAAGTATTTAATTTATGTTGAGATAGTGAATAAGCTTAATGTTATCGCCGAAAAACTAACCTCCAACTTCTTAGTTTTATCCAATATAGCACTTTTCTTCTCTTTGTAAATTTCAATGTATGTGTGCACCAAATTTACAAATCGAATAGGTGTTGATATCGTTGATTTCACAACATGTTCTATGCTTAAGAACCCTTTTGATGTCTCCACAATAAGATCCTTGTTTTCGATATTCTTTTTGTTCGTCCTGCAGACAAAAGTTGTAATTAATGTTGGTGTTGCTTAATCTCAATAAAATTTATAAAAATTTATAAAAATTTATAAAAATTTATAAAAATTTATAAAAATTTATAAAAATTTATAAAAATTTATAAAAATTTATAAAAATTTATAAAAATTTATAAAAATTTATAAAAATTTATAAAAATTTATAAAAATTTATAAAGATTCATAAAAATTTATAAAAATTTATAAAAATTTATAAAAATTTATAAAAAATTTATAAAAATTTATAAAAATTTATAAAAATTTATAAAAATTTATAAAATTTTATAAAAATTTATAAAAATTTATAAAAATTTATAAAAATTTATAAAAATTTATAAAAATTTATAAGAATTTATAAAAATATATTGTTTATAAATTTTATTATTTCTTGAATTACTTTTCTATCAGTAATTCAACTATAAATAATATTTGTTCAACAAAAAAATAACGCTTTTTAGAAATCACAATAACCCATGATGAAATGGGTTGTATAAAAGTGTAACTGTAGCCCATCAGTAGACATAATCCACTGATAGATGGTATATAAGTATTTAGCACCTTGTATTGTATAGCCTTACTTATCTTAAGCCCTGGTTTCCTACACCTACCCCATCACCATCAAAAACCGTTTTAAGTTTGTGTAATTGAGTAATTCACTATTTTTCACCGGTGTGAAGTTATCTTCTAAGATCTCCAGGCGTCGCCGCGGTACCGCGCACCTGCGGATTGTTTGCGGGTCTATACTGATCAATTGGGATGACCAATAAAATCCAACTTTTGAGGAATCCCTTGTTTGTATCTTGCCGACATTAATATATGGACATATATTTTTATTAATATTTTTTATAGGTGTTGTTGTATAATATATGTTGTTATGTAAATTATTATTCTTAATCATGAATCCGTCATACAACTGATTTGAAAAAATTACACAATGTTTATAACAAAATGACAATGAAAAATGGAAAGTCTCTATCTTGACATATTTTTTCTTCTATTTATTTTGTATTTTAAACTCTCCTATCTCGATATGCCGATTTGGCTGGGTCGACAAAAAAAATTATGCAACATATTTTGTTTAATTTTTTTTTACTGATTTTAGTGCAAAACATATCAGTGCACCAGATACCCGAAGGAAATTGGAAAATTTTGGTTATAAGTATTCTTTTTTGGCGACGCAAGTCGAACAAATTTCATTATTATTATTTTTTACCATGGATCCGTTATACAATTGATTTGAAATAATTACGCAATGTTTTTATAACAAAATGTCAATGGAAAATGGAAAGTCTCTATTAAGACGTATTTTTCCTTCTATTTATTTTTTATTTTTTAACTAGCGCCGCGCGGTATAGAGACTGAGATCTTAGGACCAGTTCAACATAAGCGGCGTCGGGCGGAGGTGCGGTGTAGGTGAGGTGCAGTCGCGACGTCATACAGGCGTGTGCCTCTCGCCTCGCAGCCGTGTCTGGCGTAGACGAGGCGCAGGCGCGACGTTGCACAGACGATTGTGATGTCCATATGCAGTGAAGGGGTGGACATTGCACCTTATGTTTACATAGAGGCGGCGTGGAAGAGTTTCGCCTCTTCGCCTATCGTGTCTTAGGCGAAGAGGCGAAGACGAGGTGCCGGCGCGGCTAGAGGCACGAGGCAAATGCCCGCGCCTCGTCACCTAAGTGGGTATTGCACCACATGTTTATATAGAGGGGGCTTAAAGCGTCGTGCCTCTCGGAGCGCTGGCACCGCGTCTTCGCCTCTTCGCCTAAGACACGGTAGGCGAAAGGCATAACTTTTCCACGCCGCCTCTATGTAAACATAAAGTACAATGTACACCCCTTCACTGCATATGGACATCACAATCGCCTGTGCAACGTCGCGCCTGCGCCTCTACTACGCCGCGCCTGCGCCCGACGCCGCTTATGGGTGAATTAGGCCTCAGACGAAGAGGATAAGGCGAGAGGCACGAGTCAAATGTTCGCGCCTCGTCACCTAAGTGGGCATTGTACCATATGTTTATATAGAGGGAGCGTGATAGCGCCGTGCCTCTCGCCCCGCCCCGCGGGCACCGCGCCTTCGCTTCTTCGCCTCTATGTGTGAATTGCGCCTTAGAGGATAACTTTACACCGGTATCTTTTTCATCGTATTTCACATTACTCTTTATGAGAAAGCATACTCATTAATATACACAACAAAAATGACATTAAAATCAATCGCTTCTAAGCGACCACTTCCTAGGATACCAAGTCCTTAAGTCGCTTCATATATCGAAAGTTGTGAAGCGGGACGTTTGAATCGCAGATTGGATATATACTCATAGTTATCTGCTTTTATACAACCCACCTTTAATGATGTATTTGTAATTAAATAAATTATTTACTTATTAATTAGAAGTTTTGGCATATTTTCAATAGACGCTCTGCTCCATGTGCTCAGCCAAATTAAGGAACATTTTTGCAGTAAAGCAGGACAGTTTTCCAAAATATTCGCCAAAGATTCATTTTCTTTTTCTAAGCAAATAATAAGGTGTAGCTTGTTGCGAACTCCTAAAATAGTATAAATATGTATTACTCTATAAGGCTGCCCTCCAACTATGCTGCGGTTGCCTATAGATAAATCTATGTACCTATGTAAAGGAAATTCTAATTATTAATTGTTCTCATGAAAACTCGTCTATTTCCATCTGCTTGTTAGCCTAATTGGTAGTTTCATAGTTTATAGTTCATTCTGTCCATCAAACGATCCATCAATCAACTTCATTAAATTATACACTATACTGTACACAATTGAAGTATGGTAATTGAAACACATAAAGCATAAAACACATTATCATACTCCTTATACATAAAATCTAAGGCAATGTTTTGAAGTCAAGTCGACAGTCCTGTCTTTTATGTTTTTCCTTGGTACTGTCAATGCTATAGTGTTTTTTTTCCTACGATGAGTACAGCCCACGCCCCTAGACTGTGTGCACTGCGGCCTTCCGCGGACCTATTGTGCCTCATACAACATCCATGATATGCTAGCCGGGTCAACTCTTTGTAGAAAAGGTTTTCCCGACTAGCGGTGGATTCGAACCACCAACGTTTCGCCCGCAATGGCGTCAGACCGTAGACCACTACACCACGGACCGCCTCTAGTCTAGTGGAGGTTAGACTGTATAATTAGAGACACTTTATAGTAGAACGGCTAACGCAATAAATCAACTACTTCTATGATGTTTCTATAATATCGTCCTAATATTTATTTTTGGGCAAACTTTTATATTAAAATCAGTGTATCCAGAAAAAAAAGTGTTACATACGTTCAATAAAGAAATCGTAGAGGTTTCCATCAAAATTAATCCTAGAAGCTTCGTCCTTAAGTCCAGCAATTAACGATTCCAATTCAGCAGAATTATATAATCCAGGAACCTTCAACAATTAAAAACATCTATATAACTCTATTAGTTAAATAATTTTACATACTTCTCCAGACGATAGCAGAATGTTCAGCATATTCAGAACGAAATCTTTGTTTAGAATATGATCCTCCAATAGAAAATATACTTGATCACCATCCAATCCTGCATATTGCATTGCCTAAAATATTTATAAAACTCAATTTTATAAACTCTGGTGGTGTAGAAATAAATCAGTTCAAACACTGTTCTGGTAAAATTTTTGGGGTTCTGGTAAAATATCTAGGGATGTGGTAAACTATCTAGGGATATGGTAAAATATCTACGGATCTGGTAAAATATCTGGGGATCTGGTAAAATATCTTGGGATCTGGTAACATATCTACGGATCTGGTAAAATATCTGAGGATCTAGTAAAATATCTAGGGATCTAGTAAAATATCTACGGTTCTGTTAAAATATCTGGGGATCTGGTAAAATATCTACGGATCTGGTAAAATATCTGGGGATCTGATCAAATATCTGGGGATCTGGTAAAATATCTAGGGATCTGGTAACATATCTACGGATCTGGTAAAATATCTGGGGATCTAGTAAAATATCTAGGGATCTAGTAAAATATCTACGGATCTGGTAAAATACCTGGGGATCTGGTAAAATATCTTGGGATCTGGTAACATATCTACGGATCTGGTAAAATATCTGAGGCTCTAGTAAAATATCTAGGGATCTAGTAAAATATCTACGGATCTGTTAAAATATCTGGGGATCTAGTAAAATATCTAGGGATCTAGTAAAATATCTACGGATCTGTTAAAATATCTGGGGATCTGGTAAAATATCTACGGATCTGGTCAAATATCTGGGGATCTGGTAAAATATCTAGGGATCTGGTAACATATCTACGGATCTGGTAAAATATCTGAGGATCTAGTAAAATATCTAGGGATCTAGTAAAATATCTACGGATCTGGTAAAATATCTGGGGATCTGGTAAAATATCTAGAGATCTGGTAAAATATCTGGGGATCTGGTAAAATATCTAGGGATCTACTAACATATCTACGGATCTGGTAAAATATCTGGGAATCTGGTAAAATATCTGGGGATCTGGTAAAATACCGATCGTACTTCGTTAACATATACGGGATTCTCGTAAAAAAAAAGATTCATGGTACCGATAAAAGTTCCTGTTTTAAACAACATTTTATACACACATAGCAGAGGCCCTTTTAAAAGATATGTAAAAGTTTACCAATTTCAAATCGTTTTTGAATTGAAACTCCTTTGAAGAAACAGGCACCACCAGTTTCGCTGATTCCATCGCGGAAATAATCTTAACTGCAGTCCGACGGCCAACCCCCGTATTTCCAACCATCAAACAATTTCCTCCGGCTGCAGTCAACGCTCGACTGGCAGTCGCAGTGAGATACAAAAGCTCAGGAATTATTTGAATATTCAAGCTATGCCCCTCGCGTTCTAAAAATGCACCCGTTAATATTTATAGCAAATTCAGTGTTAATAATTGTACCATATTGTACAATGCCTTTTTTGACGATTGTAGCCCAATCATCACCGTTCAAACGTGTTAATGATATCTGCTTCTTGCTGCTGGTGTTAAACTGTGAAGAAGCTACATAGTAGCTTTCTATTACTCTGTTTAGGATATTATTTTTAGACCACTCATTGTGCACGATGTGATTTATGATAGTTTTCAATTTTTCTTTATCTTTTTCGTTGACTAATCTGTCGTAGAATATGCGCAATGCTTCGTGACTTATCACCTGAAAATTTAGTGAAACGAGTATGTTTACAACAAATAATATACACGTGCCATGTTTAAAGCTTGAATTACATTGTACTAGATTCGTCAAGAAACTTGAACAAGTATGTTTAGCTCGTTCTATGACCAATCACGTAGTACATTGTACCATATGTTTACATAGAGGCGGCGTGGAAGAGTTTCACCTCTTCGCCTACCGTGTCTTAGGCCAAGAGGCGAAGACGTGGTGCCGGCGCGACGAGAGGCACGAGGCAAATGCCCGCGCCTCGTCACATAAGTGGGCATTGCACCACATGTTAGTATAGAGAGGGCGTGAAAGGGTCGTGCTTCTCGCCGCGCCGGCACCGCGCCTTCGTCTCTTCACCTAAGACACGGTAGGCGAAACTCTTCCGCGCCGCCTCTATGTATACATAAGGTGCAATGTCCATCCCTTCACTGGATATGGACATTACAATCATCTGTGAGACGTCGCGCCTGCGCCTCGCCTACGCTGCGCCTGTGTCCGACGCCGCTTATGTGTGAATTGGGCCTTAGCCTGAGACACGGTGGCTGCGAGGTGAGAGGCACAACTCTTCCATGCCGCCCCTATGTAAACATATGGTGCAATATTCACCCCTTCACTGCATATGGACATCACGATCACCTGTGCGACCTCGCGCCTGCACCTAGCTTAAACCGCGCGCCTGCACCTCGCTTACACCGCGCGCCTGCACCTCGCTTATACCGCGCGCCTGCACCTCGCTTACACCACGCGCCTGCACCTCGCTTATACCGCGCGCCTGCACCTCGCTTACACCGTACCGCGCGCATGCACCTCGCTTACATCGCGCCTCCGCCCGACGACGCTTATGTGTGAATTGGGCCTAACATATCTATTTGCTCTAGTCGAAAGTTATGATAAATCAAATATGTTACCTCTAATAAGAAGTTCTCATCGTTATTTAACTTGTATCTTAAAATGCCCTTACACCATTTGGTCATATCATGTAAACTAAACATATAGTGCTGATGGTCCACTTGAGAAAAAGCTTGTTTCACCTAAAAAATATGAAATAAATTTACAAAACTGAATACAAAATTGATGATAAATGCGTTAAATATCAAACCTCATTATAAATCAGAAGCATCGTACTCGCCAATTTGGAAACCTTTGCCTTTGACCAATTAGCATTGCTAGGCATTGCCTGTTTTAAAATACTCGTCAAGTATGTGGTAAATATAATAGCAACATCATCTTGTTGAGGCAGTCTAGAATAAATCAACACCTGCATAAAGCTTATAGCCAACATACAACAATAATTTGTCTAAGAACTACAATTTTAAAATCAGAAACACTCAAGAAAAACTATTTTATTAACCCAAATAAACCTGAAACTTTTTTTATTAAATGTTGAATTAAATGTGTTTTACATTATTGCTCTAAGTTATATTAATCATAATAAAAGTGTTATAATTACGCTAGTTCTTTCATAAAAAGGATTTTCATGATGTTCCTTTTAAAGGAACGATAGGGGTAAACAGTCAGTATATAGTTTTAAGTATCTTCTACAGATTACTTTTTCCCAAGTGTTCCTTATACGGTCTATTTGGGTTAATAGAATACAGTTAGTATTTATGTTTTGTTTAATAAATAATTACAAATCTCGCCTCAATATTAGATGAATACATCATCTGTAGACAACAGATCCAAATATAAATGAGCAGAAACGAATGTAAAAATCCTACAATTCGTCATATGTTTGATATACTGATATTATAAATAAATAATTATTATCACAAATATATACTAATAATTATTTATTATAAAATCGGGAGAATTTGTTGTTTCAATTATTTATAGATAAAAAAAATCTATAATTCTACTACTTACTCAACATTATAAACATGAACCAATGAAGTAAATCTCGAGGATAACTGATTAGTCGGAATAAGCGTGCCCACGACCGTAACATTTTCAATTCTCACCCACTCGAGAGCATTGTCGAAAAATCCTTTATAAACAATGAGCTGCGAACAATCAAACATGACATTTAACTAAAATCCTCAAGTCACCTTTTGTCATGTCATAAATACTGCACAAAAATGTCGAGATTATGTTGGATATAGTTAAATCAATCTCAATTCCAGTTGCGTTTTCGTTTTCGTTACCGTTATATGTAATTATTATAATTATTATAATTACTACCATAGTGTGTATGTCTGTTATATTAGGATATTATAAAATGGACGTTGTAAGGGTAAGTTACACTGAACAAAAACGATAAAAACTGCCGCGTTATTCATTCAAGCTTCTACAAGCAATGCAGGACAAGAAGGACACTCCCACGAAATTCCGTAATTCAATAGAAAGCAAGGAGCGTTTCAAACAAATGTATAAGCAGAAGGAGATGCAAATAAAACATTTGGAAACGCGCGTGCAATGTTTGGAAGAGGAAATTAATTCATTACATTCTCAAAAATCAGGCGATAATACTAAACCGAAAGCTAGTGATGAAGTAATGGGTATGCTACAAAATTATGAAGAGTTAATAAATAAAGTTATGACGGATAATGATGTATTGCGGTCGGATAAGATGGTAATACAGCGTCATGCGGATGATTTACAACAGTCACTAGAGAGTTTAATGGAGAAATATGAAAGTGCAAAAAAGGTGATTGAGGGATTGAAGGATAATGAACGTCAGTTAATTGGGCGTTTAGATAAATTTGAATCCACTTTTAAGCAGCTTGAAGGAAAATCCGCTAGCACTAAGGAATCTCCTGCAGTAATACCTAGTAAATCTGAAGTTATCAAGAAAATAGCTCGTCCGGCTAGTAAAACATTAGTCAAGAATGATGTTAAATTAGGTCGACGTTATTCAACCACTAAGTAAAATATATTTACCTGTTGCAAAAACGCTTGCAGCATGTTGGTACCCCACTTATCGCTTTTTAATAGATAAAGATTTTTAAAATATAATACTAGGTGCCCTTTTTTAGGCTTATAGACTCGTCCTTTGCTGCTACTAACAGCTATGCAGTACTAAAATTTTATATAAATTATATCCAACATACCAAATGAATAAATTACCTGTAAAATTTTATGTATTATATATAGTGGTGTTATATGGGCGCTGCAGTGAATCGTTGCAACTTCCATATCGGGTCTTTCTTTCACCACATGATTTAAAATTAGTCTGAAAATTAATCTGATTTTAGTTTGTTCTTTGATTTATAATTTTTTATACCTACGTTTTGGCAGCACCGTGTGATCCTACTATTATAAAATGTTGTTCTGTGCCTGGGTTTAACCAGGATTTTACTACGTCTATAGCTTGGTTAGCTTGGGCTGTCAGTATTAAGGGAATCTCATCAGTTGTTGTTAAAGGCTGGTTGGGATTTGTAAAATATGAGTCGATTATGTCTCTTTCTGCGTTGTAGCGAGCTCTTGATGGGACGGAAGGTGCACTCTCACCAGTCCACTCAAATATCTGTGTTTATTATAAATTATTTTATATTTGATTGTAAATTATTATTTCTAGCTTTTCACAAATATGATAATGGTTATTTATAATTATATATATATATATATATATATATATATATATATATATATATATATATATATATATAATTTTATAATTTAAACATAGAACGAAATTTCACAAGATCAAATTTAGAAAACAAAGTTATAAGAGACTATCGGTTTCATAACCGTACCGAGTGGCAGTCGGCAAGGGCGTCTTGTAAGAGTATAATTCCTACTAATTGCCAATTAACTTGAAAACAGAGCTTCACTAGCTTGAACATAAAATGAGCTGTTTTTTGAATCGTTTGCTTTTAGGAGCGGAAAATAACGTATTTGACGGGGGCGTAAAAAACATAGTTGATCCTGGGTGTGCGATTCCTGGCGTGTACCAATGCGGAATGTGGCCAGTCAAGATCGCACCCTAGAACACGGACAATTCATGGTTTGACTTCGTTCAATGATGAAACGTTTAGATGAGTCTCATACTTGAAAATGTAGATTTGTTTCTGTATATTTCTATTTTTGAAAGTATTCAGAAGAAACGGAGAGTCGGAAAATCTTCTTAACAACGTAATACGCTTTAAGCCAATTAACGACTAATAATTTCCTGGGAATAACTACCAGCAATAGTTGCATTGTACAACCGGCCCTTTTATTACTCGTTATTTGTAATTGCAAAAATATACTACTTGAAAGATAGAGGAATTATAAAATGTGGTACTTACACAAAGCTATAAATAATTTGCGAAAATATCTTCTATTTTATAAAACTTAATCTGCGTTTATACTGACTAATAATAAAACAGAAGTCGATTGTCAATTGTTTATTGTGACAAACCGACTACTGAGAACTTAATAGTAAGTGAATATTCTTATTTTGTGAGCATAAAGAAATCATAATAATTCTAATTGTTATTATTATTTAATTTATCATTTAATTTATTATTTATTATTTTATGTCAGTATTATCCCAGATATACTTTTATTGTTTCATCGAATTATATCCTAATGAAACGAAACCCCTTGTTTCATACTAGTTATGCAACAAAATACATACAAATCAAGTAAACTAGGAATAAAATAATTCCTTACTTGCTGTGCAAAAAAATCACGAAAATCTGCATCCATTTGTCCACCAAGCCCATTAATTAACCCTACAACAAACTGAGCTCTGCTGTTGGTATTACAAATTTGCGATAATATAGTTTTTGCTAGCGATATCCTTGATGTTGGTATAACCAACTCTGCTTCCTTTATGGCCCAATCTATAGCTAAAAAATAATTCACTTTATAAAGTGATTCAAATTAAATTAATCTATATATATCTACCTTTATAAAAGTAGTCAGTTATGTGGCTAGATAAAACACGTTCAATTTCCTCAGGTATTTTCTTTAAAAAGGTGTGAATATAGTCCTCTAAATTAACATCTTCCTTATTGAGAAAGACAATGCCCATGCGGGATATTGTAGCTGGGGAGGCGTAACTTAAATCGTGTGTTTCGAACATGAAATTGACATTAGGGCCAAATTGTACGCGCCAACCGGAGGGTAGTGATAGTAGTCTGTTGTCGTCTAGTACAGAATTTAGGGATTCTACCCATTCTGGGTCGATGTCTCCATCACATACAATACAGGACCATACGTCTATAAAATTAATTAAGTCACACTTGGAATATATTAAATGTTTGGTTCAAAAGTGGATTTATTATATCACGGTAGAAGGTTCAATACAGGACTATCCATATCACATCACATACAATACAGGACCATACGCCTATAAAATTAATTAAGTCACACTTGGAATATATTAAATATTTGGTTTAAAATTGGATTTATTATAACACGGTAGAAGGCATATTAAAAAAGTGGGTTTATAATATAAAAATAAGAAATAAAATAAACATTTTCATTTATATTTTTCTATGTTATTTCTTTAAATACTTCTTATTTATTGAAACTGAATGATTGTGGCGCCTACTATATGATAATTCAATGAAGAAGATGAATAAAACTACTATGTTGTTTTACAACTTATTATTGTTTGAAAAAACTAGTTTTGTCTAAGCTCTAGGCATTTTCAAGTGTTTCCGATGACTGAAAGTATAAATGAAAGTTATATAAGATTATATTTCAAATATTGGATTGTTAAGGCGTCTACATTGTGATTCATTTTGAAGGATAATAAATGTTTTACTTTGTTTTTTATCACACTTTGCTAGTTTCGGCTAATAATGTCATCGGAGGAACTCGAAAATGACTAGAGCTTAGCCGAAACTAGTTGCAAAGTGTAACTGAAGTGTGATAAGAAACAAAGTAAAAATTTTATTTATCCTTTAAGATTATATTTTTTTAATTTTATTTATATTTATTTTTGAAGAAAACAAATTTCTGGTGAATCAACTTATTATTATTATTTCTTATTTTATGTGAGCATAAACCCACCTTAACATACCTAATGGTTCATTCGTGACTTGTAGACTGTATTGAGTAAGTACGCCATCAGTCCACTGTCGAGTGTCCATATCAACATGTCCTAGCAATTGGTTTCTTGGCATTGATTTTGGGTTGAAAATGTGTTGTTTAATGATTTTGCCCATTTTATTTATAGCCTAAAATAATATATAATTTGGTATAGTTACTCTTAATCTTTATTACCACTGTTAATCTTTATTACCACTCTTAATACACTACAAGCCTTGGGTGGCGAAATTAATAGATCATTTATATCCTACGGCCGACCTAGGACCGGCCCTCTGGGTCCTAGGTAGTCGGCCGCCCGCCTGCGAACATAATTTGGCCGCCCAAAAATTTACAATTACCATGATATAGGATATTAGGATATAAATGATTTATTAGGAACTGTTTTCTTTGCCAAAAAAGACTGATAATACAAATTTCAAATTTAATAAGCCATTTCTTTGAAGATAATGAAGATATATCATTAGGGTCTTTGTAATTTAGATCTTCATACATTTATGGACAAGTTATACTAAAATTGGACAAGTATGTGATATACTCTAAAATTCTAAAATGATGAATATTTTTAGAATGTGTGATAATACAAACTTCAATTTTTACAAGCCATATCATTGAAGATAATGAACTCATTTAAGTTTTTAAAATTGAGTTCCTAATATATCTTTGGACCAGTGAACCAAAACAATCCTAAATTTACATAATGAGATACCGTTTTCCTCACCAGAAAAGACTGATAATATAAATTTGAAATTAATAATCCATATCTTTGAAGACAATGACGATATATCACTAAGGTCTTTAGAGTTTTTAAAATTGAGTTCTTAGTACATTTCTTGACTAGTGTAATAAATAAAAACTGCGAATTACATAATGAGGAATAGTTTTCATTAATCGAAAACAGTGATAACACCAATTTCAAATTAAACAAGCCATATTTTTGAAGATAATAAAGATATCTCATTTAGGTCTTTATAATTGAGTTTTTCATACATTTCTAGACAAGAATAACATACAAAAACTTTTTGCGTCATGACGAATAGTATATTTGGGGCACTGTGTGATAATACAAATTTCAACTTTTACAAGCCATATTTTTGAAGACAATGAAGATATCTCATTGGAGTCTTTGTAATTTTACTTTATATCATTTTTTAGATAAGAATAACATACAAAAACTTAAAATTGCGTCATGATGAATAGGTATTTTTGCAGGAATGTGTGAAAAACCAATTTCAACTTTTACAAGTTATATCTTTGAAGATAATGAAGATAACTCACTGGAGTCTTTAAAATTGAATTTTTCGTACGTTTTTAGACCAGAATAATACAAACAATCTTAAAATTTCATCATTATGAATAGGTATTCTTGCAGGAATGTGTTATAAAACAAATTTCAAATTTCACAAGCCATATCTTTGAAGATAATGAATATATCTCATTGCGGTCGTTATCATTGAATTTTTCATACATTTTTAGACAAGAATAGCACAAAAAACTTAAAATTGCATCATGATGAATAGAAATTTTTGCTGCAATGTGTGATAATACTAATTTTAACTTTTACAAGTTATATCTTTGAAGATAATGACGATAACTCATTGGGGTCTTTATAATTTAGTTTTTCATACATTTATAGACAAGAATAACACGAAAAATCTTAAAATTGCATCATAATGAATAAGTATTTTTGTAGAAATATGTGAAAAACAAATTTCAACTTTTACAAGTTCTATCTTTGAAGATAATGAAGATAACTTATTGGGGTCTTTATAATTGAGTTTTTCATAAATTTCTAGACAAGAATAACGCAAATAATGTTAAAATTGCATCATAATAAATAGGTATTTTTGCAGGACTGTGTGAAAAACAAATTTCAACTTTCACAAGTCATATCTTTGAAGATGATGAAGATACCTAATTGAAGTCTTTATAATTAAGTTTTTCATATAAATTGAGATAAGAATAATACAAAGAATCTTAAAATTACATCATTATGAATAGTTATTTTTGCAGGAATGTGTGATAAAACAAATTTCAAATTTCACAAGCCATATCTTCGAAGATAATGAAGAGTCTCATTGCGGTCTTTATAATTGAGTTTTTCATACATATTCAAACAAGAATAACATAAAAAAATCTTAAAGTTGCTTTATGATGAATAGGTATTTTTGCAGAAATGTGTAAAAATACAAATTTCAACTTTTACAAGCTATATCTTTGAGAATAATGAAGATATCTCATTGGAGTCGTTATAATTTAATTTTTCATACATTTTTAGATAAAAATAACATACAAAAACTTAAAATTGCGAAATGACGAATAGGTATTTTTGCGGGACTATGTGATACTACAAACTTCTACTTTTACAAGCCATATCTTTGAAGACAATAAAGATATCTCATTGGAGTCTTTTTAATTTAGTTTTTCATACATTTGTACACAAGAATAACACACAAAATCTTGATATTGCATCATGATGAATAGGTACTTTTGCAGGAATGTATGATAATCCAAATGTCAATTGTTACAAGCCATATTTATGAAGATACCTCATTGGAGTCTTTATAATTGAGTTTTTCATGCATTTCTAGATAATAATAACGCAAAAAAATCTTAAAATTGCATCATGATGAATACGTATTTTTGCAGTAATGTGTGATAATACTAATTTTAACTTTTACAAGCCATATCTTTGAAGATAATGAAGATATCTCATTGGAGTCTTTATAACTTAGTTGTTCATACATTTATGGACAATAATAACACAAAAAATCTTAAAATTGCATCACTAGGAATAGTTATATTTGCAGGAATGTGTGAAAACAAATTAAAACTATTACAAGTTATATCTTTGAAGATAATGAAGATAACTCATTTTTATAATTGAGTTTTTCATAAATTTCTAGACAAGAATAACGCAAAAAATCTTGAAATTGCATCAAAATAAATTATTATGATTAATAAGGCATGTGTGGAAAACAAAGTCATATCTTTGAAGAAAATGAAGATACCTCATTGGAGTCTTTATAATTGAGTTTTTCATGCATTTCTAGATAAGAATAACGCAAAAAAAATCTTAAAATTGCATCATGATGAATACGTATTTTTGCAGTAATGTGTGATAATACTAATTTTAACTTTTACAAGCCATATCTTTGAAGAAAATAAAGATATCTCATTGGAGTCTTTATAACTTAGTTGTTCATACATTTATGGACAATAATAACACAAAAAATCTTAAAATTGCATAATTAGGAATAGTTTTATTTGCAGGAATGTGTGAAAAACAAATTAAAACTATTACAAGTTATATCTTTGAAGATAATGAAGATAACTCATTTTTATAATTGAGTTTTTCATAAATTTCTAGACAAGAATAACGCAAAAAATCTTGAAATTGCATCAAAATAAATGATTATGATTAATAAGGTATTTTTGAAGGAATGTGTGGAAAACAAAGTCATATCTTTGAAGAAAATGAAGATACCTCATTGGAGTCTTTATAATTGAGTTTTTCATATATTTGTAGATAAGAATAACACAAAGAATCTTTAATTAATTACATCATGATGAATAGGTATTTTTATAGAAATGTGTGATAATACTAATTTTAACTTTTAAAAGCCATATCTTTGAAGATAATGAAGATATCTCATTGGAGTCTTTATAACTTAGTTGTTCATACATTTATGGACAATAATAACACAAAAAATCTTAAAATTGCATCATTAGGAATAGTTATATTTGCAGGAATGTGTGAAAAACAAATTAAAACTATTACAAGTTATATCTTTGAAGATAATGAAGATAACTCATTTTTATAATTGAGTTTTTCATAAATTTCTAGACAAGAATAACGCAAACAATCTTGAAATTGCATCAAAATAAATTATTATGATTAATAAGGTATTTTTGAAGGAATGTGTGGAAAACAAAGTCATATCTTTGAAGAAAATGAAGATACCTCATTGGAGTCTTTATAATTGAGTTTTTCATATATTTCTAGATAAGAATAACACAAAGAATCTTTAATTAATTACATCATGATGAATAGGTATTTTTGTAGGAATGTGTGATAATACTAATTTTAACTTTTAAAAGCCATATCTTTGAAGATAATGAAGATATCTCATTGGAGTCTTTATAACTTAGTTTCTCATACATTTATAGACAATAATAACAAAAAAAAACTTAAAATTGCATCATAATTAATAGGTATTTTGGCAGGAGTGTGTGAAAAACAAATTTCAACTTTCACAAGTTATATCTTTGAAGATAATGAAGATATCTTATTAGGGTCTTTATTATTGATCTTTTCATACATTTCTAGACAAGAATTACGCTAAAAATCTTAAAATTGGATCATAATAAATAGGTATTTTGGCAGGAATGTGTGAAAAACAAATTTCAACTTTTAAAAGTTATATCTTTGAAGATAATCATTGGGGTCATTATAATTGATCTTTTCATACATTTTTAGACAAGAATAACGCAAAAAATCTTTAAAATTCTCCAAATGCGGGAAGCAACCAAATGCCTAAATACTTGCAATTCATTATCTCATCTTCCCTTCCATTTCAACTCTTCCACTCTACCCATCACCCCTTTATTTCAAAACATCTAAACAAGACTATATAATTATTTTAATAAGAAAACAAATTGCTTTAGTATGTTTTCTTGACTTTTTTAACATTTACCTAGCAATGTTGTTCTATTATATAGTATGCTTACATTAAATAGAATGTTGCGTATCGTTGATTTTCCAGAACAAGAGGGTCCCACTATAGCGACACCCATCCTTTGATTAAGTTGTGCATATAGCTCTATACACTTATTAATCTAAAACGGTAAATATTAACTAGGTACTTATTTATTACTGTGGGTGGTCTTATGGTGACATAAAATAAGAATTAGAAATAAAATCAGCCATACAATAAGTATACGAATACGCACTTACCATAACCACTACTCTGAATATCCTTCTACAATTAAATTGTTATTTCTTATTTTATTCGTTATTTCTTATTTCATTCTTTATTTCTTAATTTATTTATTTCTTATTTTATTCCTTATCTTATTTTATTTCTTATTTCTTATTTTATTGCTTATTCCTTATTTTATTCCTTATTCCTTATTTTATTCCTTATTTCTTATTTTATTCTTTATTTCTTATTTTATTTCTTATTTCTTATTTTATTCCTTATTTCTTATTTTATTTCAGCATACACCCACCTTTACTGCCGCCTTCGTTTATCGTTCAGGAGCCATTCGGGTTGTTCTTCTCGTGTTAGAGCAGCTCTGAACAGCTCCTGGCCGATACACGAAAACGGCTTTGATTTCACAAACCTGTCGCGTATTCTTCTCCAATCCCAACTCAATGAAACTCTCTTCCAAAGCTTTAACCAACGTCTCATCATCGGATGTTGCGAATTTTACATCTGGAAAAACATCTTTAACTAAGCCATCAAAGGATATACTGTCGGAAAATGTTAGTTTGGATAACGTGTCGATTCGAATAGCTCTGACTACTAAATCAAACTCGAGTGCTGCATCAATTGCACTGTTTTTCTTTCGCTGTTCTTTAATTGCTCGGCCGCATCCGCTCAAAACGGTTTTTAATGCGCGTAGACCCCAGTCGTAATGCTGCTGTTTACTCAGTAATTTACTAAAAAAGTTAATGTTAACTTATAATTCGATTATTGCAATATTTTTTTTACCTAGCTAAAGAAAATATTTCAATCATCTTGCGGGCAATCGTGTCGGCATTTCTATATCCATCGCAATGTAGTAAAGTTCGAGCTATTTGCTCGTGGTCTGGATGGGTCATCACCACAGGTCTAAATAGCTGTTTTAAATTATCTGGTAGCTTGTTTCGACCGCCATAACCACCACCAGCAGGGTTAAGAGTTACAAAAATGCCACAATGTTTATTTACTTGTATCTATAAAAATATACATATCCTATTAAAAATGTTTTAACAATGTTTTAACAGTGTTATAACAATCTTGGATAGTCATAGTCATAATCATAATCATATTTATTTCTTCAGACAAATAATCTTCCTCAGATGTACTAATACATGTTTAAAGAGGTAAAATATACAATTTATAATCCGAAATATTGATGAATATCAATATGCCAAATCTTGATATCATGCCACAATGTTTATTTACTTGTATCTATAAAAATATACATTTCCTATTAAAAATGTGACATACAAGTTAATTCAAATGTTTTTGTAAGAAATTAAAAACCTAAACGAACTAAAGACGGAAAACTAAGATAATTCGATATAATTGCCCCAACCTAAACTGGATGAAAAAGTAGACGAAGCTAAAAGTAATAACCAAATCTACTGCCTTGCGTTTATTTTACCATTATAACTTTATGTTTCAGTTATTAGCAATTATGTGACGTTGAGTATTTACTAAAATTGTTAACTAACGGCGGTAATAGGAATCTTAGTTTTAACAATGTTTTAACAATGTTTTAACAATGTTCTAACAATGTTGTAACAATGTTGTAAGAATGTTGTAACAATGTTTTAACAATGTTGTAACAATGTTGTAACAATGTTGTAACAATGTTGTAACACTGTTTTAACAATGTATTAATCGTTTTAACAATGTTTTAACAATGTTTTAAAAATGTTTTAACAATGTTTTAAAAATGTTTTAAAAATGTTTTAACAATGTTTTAACAATGTATTATCAATGTTTTAACAATGTATTAATCGTTTTAACAATGTTTTAAAAATGTTTTAACAATGTTTTAACAATATTTTAAAAATGTTTTAACAATATTTTAAAAATGTTTTAACAATGTTTTAACAATGTTTTAAAAATGTTTTAACAATATTTAAAAAATGTTTTAACAATGTTTTAACAATGTTTTAACAATGTTTTAACAATGTTTTAACTTATAATTCAGATATGCTTGGCGCCACATATCCATATACTGACCATTAAAAAAAATTAACAATTTTTTCGTCAATCGTGAAATAAAGAAGTTATATAGTGTTTCCTCCTATTTGGATCACAATGTATATAGTATGTATAATATATTTTATTACATACCTCCTGTTCGAGTAATGTTACTGTTGACTTTTGTAGTTTGAGAGCATTTTGTATTGGTTGTATATGCATAGACACAGCCGATAAGGTAGCTTCATCCAATCGATTGAATTCGTCAAAACAGCCCCAAGCACCACATCTGACTAGTCCTGATAATATTCTCCCCATCGATGCAGCATCAATGCCCTAAAGATTGAAATTTAAGACAATACTATATAGCAGGGGTGACCAACTTTTGTGTACATATGATCGACTTTTAATCTTAAAAATGTGTTGCGATCGACTTATTGTCATTAGTGCTCTATTTAACAAGTAGTCGGTTTCTAAGTTAAACCACTACGAGCGATCGATCAAAATTGGCTTCATGATCGACCAAGATTGGCTTCGCGATCGACCAAAATTGGCTTCGTGGATCGACCAAAATTCACTACGTGATCGACCAAAATTGGCTTCGCGATTGACCAAAATTTACTGAGTGATCGACCAAAATTTACTACGTGATCGACCAAAATTTACTACGTGATCGACCAAAATTGGCTTCGCGATCGACTTGTTGGCCACCCCTGCAATATATGATTAGTTAGAAAGTTACCTCATCACAGTTAAATACTAAAACTTGACGTCCAAGTAAACATCCCAAAGCTTTAACAGATTCTGTTTTCCCAGTGCCTGCTGGACCATATGGATTTCCACCCATGCCTAAGTGCATACCCTAAAAAGTAAAATTAAATTTAAAGGTATATAAACAATATCAACTATCTTTTTAATTTGAGAATCTATTTTTACAATATATTCTGAGAACTAAAACTATAATACATATCGTCGCCTAAGCAGCAACACCACACATGAATTAGAAGACAGAGGGAGAGAAAACTTACGACATGAAACGTAAAGAAATATCAAAATATGTTGTTAAAACCTTAGTTAAAATTTCTACTTTATCTAAAAGTATAACAATTCTGGATGATATTTTATTCCTACAATGTAAAGTGCAAAGTTGCATACAAATAAAATATTCACTAATCGTAGGAACAGACGGAGATGTTTTTTAGCAGTTTATGACAGAGAGAAAGAGAGAGCGAACAAAAAATGAATCATCTCTGCCAGTCCACGATGCGTGTGGGTAAACCCATTCAGTCGCGAGATGAATTTACAGTGTGCGCGTACCGACGTACCGTTTAGTGTACGGCGAAATTTAATTTGTGTGCATGATTTGTGAAGAGTTACACAGTGCATGAATATTAATTATATTAATTAAATATATTAATTTTATGTCCACAATTCTCCTGTAATTTATTTCAATTGCGTAATACAACTTCTCAATTCACTTATTCGTGAGGGGATTTTTTATTAAACCACTGCTCATTATATTCTATACATTTGTAATTTTATACGTATTCCTATTGAGGCATCGGATTAAATTTTATCAGTGATGACTAATAAGTTTTCGCTTACTATTCGTTTTATGACTAACCGTGATATATAATTATTTATACACATCTTATTTATGTAATAGAAGCCTAGCTAAAGTCTTGTTATCGTTATTATTTGCGCAAATCCTCTTTATTGGGTCCCCTGATCATTTTAAGATCATCTCTGGAAATTGTCTGTCTCTGCTTAGTCTTGAGCCATCATACCATATGGTATCATGGGTCTTACTACCCTAGTGTATAGATATAGGGTCATTTTGGGATTTAGGCCCCAGTTTTTCGTGCACATTCTACTGCACCTAGGGTTAATTTAGCTTTCTGTTTAGTTACAGGTAAAAGGTGTTTTTGTTGATAATATAATATATAATAAAAATGAAAAATAGAAAATATTTATATCTTTAAAAAATAAAGATTATAATTCTTCAAAAATATTCTATATTATTTATTATGAAACGTATGATAAAGTAATATTCACTGCTACATACAAAATAAAAAAGTGAAAATATAAAATATTTATATCTTTAAAAAATAAAGATTATAATTCTTAAAAAAATATTCTATATTATTTATTATGAAACGTATGATAAAGTAATATTCACTGCCACATACAAAATAAAAAAGTGAAGATATAAAATATTTATATCTTTAAAAAATAAAGATTATAATTCTTAAAAAATATTCTATATTATTTATTATGAAACGTATGATAAAGTAATATTCACTGCCACATACAAAATAAAAAAGTGAAGATATAAAATATTTATATCTTTAAAAAATAAAGATTATAATTCTAAAAAAATATTCTATATTATTTATTATGAAACGTATGATAAAGTAATATTCACTGCCACATACGATTTTTTTTTTGACTGATATTTGTTTTTTTTTACCTGCGTTAATGTTAGAAAACATTTATCCGTTAAGGGTGTCATAACCAATTTTTGCGCATTTCCAATATATTCATATGCATATTCAATACGGGCATTAACCATCCTTATCGTCACCTGTCCGGAAGAGTTTGAATAAAACCTGTAAACAAAAATTGAATTACCTACATTACAAAACTGAAGAATTTGACCTTAATTCTCTCTGCCACTCCCAGTCTGTAATTTTGTTAACGTTCGCATCTAAAAGCCTTTCGATAACATCAATGTGGTGAATAGTATCCAATAGGAGAGCCTTTAGTTTTATTTCTAACACATTGAACTCATCTTCATCTTTATTAGTTTGTGTAGATAGACTATTATCTCCCATTTCATTTAATTCTAAGGAGCTATAATGTGATAGTTGCGACTGAAATATAAGAATAACAATAGAATTAACTCAAAATTTACTATCAAAGCACAAGTTCTGTTAAGCCTTCAGTTCAGCCCAAAATAAGCAGCATCTTTTACGAAGAGAAGATTCAAAAATTGACACCTCTCTCGATCGCCATATTCATAGCGATCGGTCAATAATCCACCCCCTGATCTGATTGATACAAATGTTTTCTAGCATAAATGTCTTTTAGTTTACCTCACGTCTGATCTGTTCGGCCCAAGACCGAATAAAAAGAGCTCTCCGGAAAATCACGTAAACATCACGCGTTTTTATTAATCAATTGCTTCGTCGCACGAGTTATAGTTATAAATGATAACTCGTGCAACGTAGCGATTGATTAATAATAACGTGTGATGTTTACGTGATTTTCCGAAGAGCTCTCTTTATTGACTAAACAAAGGCGGGTGGACGAATTTCAAAAACCCGGTATACACAAGGCAGTATCAACGACATTGCTTTCGCAACCCCTTTTGTGCTACGCTTGGCTTCATGGCTCGGTTAGGACCAATTCACACATAGGAGGCGAAGAGGAGAAGGCGCGGTGCCTGCGCGGCGAGAGGCATGACGCTTTCACGCCCCCTCTATATCAACATATGATGCAATGCCCACTTAGGTGACGAGGCGCGGACATTTACCTTATGCCTCTCGCCGTGCCGGCACCGCGTCTTAGCCTCTTCGCCTGAGACATGGTGGCTGCGAGGCGAGAGACACAACTCTTCCACGCCGCCTCTATGTGAACATACGGTGCAATGTTCACTCATTCACTGCATATGGACATCACAATCGCCTGTGCGAAGTCGCGCCTGCAACTCGCCTACACAACGCCTCCGCCCGACGCCGCTTATGTGTGAATTGGGCCTTAGTGTTATTGATGTTATTGTACGTTTATAAGGAAGAAATCAGTCTCATCAGTATCTTCATCCACATAAAGTAGTTTAAATTTGTTTGTACAGTGTAATACGGACCTCTATACATACGTATTAGACTGTACAAAGTGTACAAACTGTACAAAGTGTACAAAGTATACAAAGTGTACAAACTGTACAAAGTGTACAAAGTGTAGAAAGGGTACACAGTGTACAAAGTGTACAAAGTGTGGGCAGGGCTATTAGTGTTCACGTGATCACTCAATTGCTTCGAAGATTCGAATATAGATATTTTTACCATAACATCCGCACCTGTATAATTTTATCATTTTTTAATGTGATCTCGAAGACTCGTACCTAGTATACCCCTTTTTATAACTCTTTGGTTCACGCGTAATTTATTTGCGCTCTGATTTAAAAACAAACAAACTCACCTTATAAAAGTTTAACAGTTGTGGTAGTGACATATTGGAAATAGCCTGCTCACAACTAGCTGTGAAATTAATACTATTTGCCAAACATAGTATTTGCGATGGATATTTGAGTGGGTCGGGAGATTTTCCATCTCCCAAACACTGAACTAACAAATTTTGTAATGTCCTTTGCATTTCAACAACCAACGCGTTCAACCAATTCTAGAAAAATACATATGTTTTCGATGCTATTATCACAAATTATCATTATTATTTTTAATATTATATTATTTAAGCTCTGTTGTACGAAACCGATAACTCTCGAGTTAATTTTCAATCCGTTGTTCAAACGTCACTTTTGACAGCATTGACACATAAAGCGACTTTGCGTTAAAAGCACGTTACACGATTAATATTATTGTCAATGTTTTAGAATAATGACAGTATTACTGTATGATAATATGTTTAAAATATTCATTATTCTAAAATATTGCCAGTATTACTGATCGTGTAAGGTATAGTAATGATGGAATCAAAAGCATACTGATGTTTATCCGGATAATTGATTACTTGACAAATATAAAAGGAGGATTAAAGCAAATACTGACACTACTAGGACTGACAGTATTATTGACCGTGTAAGGTGCCTATTGTATAAACAGAGGTACATGAGGTTATGAAATCGAAAGTTAACAACCAATTATGTAACATGTAACGATATAATCACGGGCTATAGTTAACTCGCTTTTATACAACCCAGCCTTAACGTGTTAATAAAATACCCTAGAACTTAATGGTTACATACCTCTACCGATTGATTAATATCAATTGGTGCGCTCAACATCACATTTTCTCCCTGTAATGATTTGATAGCTACAATATGTTTGCCGCTATTATCCATTGCAATACTGTGTATTCCAGCAAATAGCTTTTTCAGATGCGACTGTATCACCTGTTCTTTCGAAGATTGCCCAACCACCTCGAGCAAATCATCATCTCCCAGAAATAAGAAGCGCGGAAATTTATTCCTTTTATCCTGCAGATGTAATAATAATCATTGAGCCATGTGTATCGTCACCTAACCAGCAACCAAAGAAAATATAATCCTACGAGTAGTGTCAACCTCAGTACTTTTTTGATGTATTATATGGTATGATTAGGTGACGATATACTATAAACTAGTTGTGGGGAGAATCGAGGATTTTTGGGAATTGAGAACTTTGTTCTCGAGAACATTCAGGAATCAAGAACTACTTTCTCAAGAACATTAATCAAACAAGAAAGGAATCAAGTACTAAAAAGCAAGAACAGAATATTATTGTTAGAACAATATAGAATCAGATTGTATGAAATATAATTCACATGTGGTGGGAGTCGCGTAGTTCAGGTTGCAAGAGTTGGGTGAGAAGAGACTGGTGCAGGAAGTGTGGATGTGTAGGAGTAGGTCAGAGAGTGGATGGATAAAGGATACAGAAAGGATTATGAATAAGTGGGTATGTTTGAGGTGTGGTTAAAGGAAACGCTGAAAGAAAGGGGAAACCTAGGATGTGAGTTAAGGGAGATAATGTGGGATATTGAGTGACAAGAAAGGCAGGTAAGAATTACTGAGAGCTCGTACAACCGTGGCTATGAAGAGTGGCAAGTGCTGGGAATCCCCATAACTACTTAGGCAAGAAACCCCTGAACTACTAAGCCAGGGGTGGACAAAGTGTGCATGACAAGAGCGAGGTGCGGGTCAGAAGAAACAGGAACAGAAAGTATGGACGGGACTGAGGTATAACGCGTTGTGTACTGGGTAGTAAGGGGAGCGACACGTTGCACCTTGGGAACGAATGTGAAGGATTGAAAACAGAGTGGGTAGGGAATTGAAGAAAAGTGAGTGAATGACTAAGAGAGGATGGGAAAGGCGTGGAAATCTTCAAGAGCCTGACGTGGGAAAGAAATTTGGCAAAGGCACAGGGAAATGGTAGAAGGATTTCATTTGATTTCATATAATTGAATGAGTATGTATTGTTTTTTGGGTGTTGTAGAAGAGAGATGTTTTTTTGTTTGCTACACCTACTAAAGATTTTTTTAATAATTCATATACATACCGCTAAAAATTCATCTAGACTTTTCTGACATCTTGTTAGTTGATCCGAGATATTTTCCAGGGAAGATCTCAGATTTGGGTAACGAAGTAGTGCACACACTCTAGAATCCTTTTCAATCGTTTTCAGCAGGTGTCTAAAATCGCGGTCTAGTTTATCAAAACGATTCTTTTCTTGATCTAGAGTGCCACCTCCAAATATGGGCTCTAAATAGACCCATCTAAGTACGACAAAAAACAAATTTGTTAATATCATAAAATTATATAAATAAATCTATAGACATTTATTATTTAAGTTTCGAAGAAATTTATAATGAATGTGGTAAGTAAGGCAGGGATGCCCTGTAAGCCCTCTGCTGTTCAATCTATACAAGGACAAGCGTTTGGATGTTAGTATATGCTTGTAGGTAAGAGAGTGGACGCTTTGCAAGAAAGAATGAGAAGGTACCTTGATAAGAGGGGGTTAGTAGTGGATGTGGAAAAAAATAAATGGATGCTGTTTAGAAGTAATGGTAGGAGATGGGCAGAGTGGAAGAGTTGAAATAGAAGGGAAGTGAATTGTTGAAGTATTTGGGTCTTAGTCTTGACTGCATATGTGAGTTTAGAAACCACTTGCCACTCCAAATGGTTTCTAAACTCACATATGCAAGCAAAGCAGAGCTTGGGGGATAGCAAGTAATAGCGTATGGAGTTTTATGGAGTTGTATAGAGTTGTATGGAGTTGTATGGAGTTGTATGAGTTGTATGGAGTTGTATGGAGTTGTATGGATTTGTATGGAGTTGTATGGAGTTGTATGGAGTTGTATGCATTGAAAGAGTAACAAATACAGTAACTACTACTACTTACTTTCTTTGTATTAGTGAAAGAGACGTCAAACATTGATCCAAATCACTTAACCGATTTTCCCATAACGACGCCCTTTCGGAAAAACTTTCATAGTCGGCTGAATTTTTAACAGATTGCAGCAAGCTTTGATTATCACCAATCTGAAATAAATACTCTTGAAAAAGTACTACCACTTTATTGTCTCAGTCTTACTTTGTTTAATATCTCTTTAAATTCCTTGATCAGCAAGATTTCCTTTTGATTCGAGTCCATATGAGTATTCAATTGGAAGTGAGCTTGCACATCCCATTGGTCTAACTCAGCAAGAGCTTGTCGCACAATGACTTCACTGGCAGCCTTCTTACAAATCGCTTGTAATCCAGCCTGATTATACACTAATTCGTCCGAAATATCTAAGAAATCGCGCAGACATAGCGAGTCTAGAGGTTTCGGATTAATTTTTAGTAGAGAATAAGTTTCCATCCAGTGTTTGTCAGTGAAATCTTCACCTCTTAAATATTTTAACATCGGAAGTACACCCTAAAAGGGAATATAAGGATAATATGTTTGTTTTTTAATTATCTATAGCAGCTCCAGTTCCCGAGTTAATTACCCCAAATGGGGTAAAAAGTAAATGATTCTATAAACATGGTACCATTTTTACAAATTATTCTCAACCATCTTCGTCAAGATTGTGAAAATATTACAGGCTGACTTCGAGGATACAATGAAATGGGTGCAATTGAAATTTTGTTTAATGCTTTATTTAGAACTGCCAATTTTCGCTACAAATTCGTCAAATAGCGAAAGCTAACTTCCAATTCTAGCAAGTTTAACATGAAAGTTCAAATACCTAAGAGTAGTACTGACAGAAGACGGGAAAATGGAAGCTGAACTTAGTAACAGAATAAACAACACAGTTAAAACATACCACGCATAGAGCAATATACTGATTAACAAAAAAGAGATCAGAAGAAGGACAAAAATAAATATATACAAAAGCATATATGACCTATACTGACATATGGGAGCGAGGCGTGGAAACTAACGAAGAGGGATACAAATAGAATACAGGCAATGGAAATTAAATATCTCAGAGGAGTAAAACAAGAAAAAATATCTACAGTGTTATTTTATAAGATATGTACAATCACACATAAATGCGTGGCTAATATACAAACGTTTCCCGAGCGTATTATATCAAATACAATTAAACCAAAGCCCAGGATATAGAAATACTAAAATCCTAATATAATTATTTTACAAAGCAGCTACCGACAAATCCACGTTTTAATACTGGCATATTAAGTTGTCCACTTTGTGAACATTAATTTTAGGAAGAATAAATAAAACGATGTTTACATTTATATTTCAAATTGTATGCAGCGATGGCTGTAATTAAAAATTTGTATGATAGGGCTGGCATTTCAATAACTTAGTTGCAGATATTGCGGAAGAAGAGGATCCGATCTGAAAATATAGTAGGAACAATGTCTGCCATTATGCAAGGCACAGCCTGAGATGAATACGGAAATAAAGTTGATTGCTATGTTTAGTTGTAGATGTTAGGAAAGAGAAGATCAATGGATGAATGAGGACTATAGAAAATATAAATTATACGCGTAACAAAATCAGCATTCCAGTTTTTCTTTTTAGAAAACTCACATTAGTATCTTTTAAATTAAATTTTATTTTTGAAATTGGTAATTATTTGTCAATAAGTAATTATTGGCTTACACTTTAAACAATGAACGGAAGAGCTCGCAAATAGCTATAGAAGACAATAAATTGTAATTCAAGTGCTATTAAAAAAAAATAAGTAAAAATCATATCAGTATCCTTATTTTTATGGTGTTATATACAATCACATAATAAATCAATCATAGCAATTGTGAGTTATTGCTATGATTGATTTATTACGTGATTGTGTATATCAGCATAAAAATACGTTACATTTGCCTCGATTAGTTTAAACCATCCTTTAGCCTGATATAGAATATGATAAATCAATACAGTATAATTTGAATAATTAAACTTAGTGTTAAAGATACTTTACCTGATATTTATGTATTTCTTGTAGTATTCTTGTGATCAGTGCAGAATTCTCCATGTTCTGAAGTTTTGTTTGCCACTCGGATAGGAAATCATCTAACTTGAACGTTTTCTTTCTAAATACGATCCATTCCTCGTTATTTAGTACCTCAAGATCTAGATAATGAAGAAGTATAATCATACCAATAAATTTGAATAAACTCTACAATACTATTACCTTTGTAAAATTCATCAAACAACATCCAATTTGCCTCTTCTCTCTGCAAGTCATTCTCAATCTCATCCCCTTTGTCGAAAGTCGGTGTGTCAAGTGTAAACTTTTGGAAGTCTGACCTAAAAATTAAATTAAATTTAAGATGAAGAATTTAAGAATTATTTAGAGAACTAAACAGAATTTTTTTAGTTGAGATTCTGAAGGGTATTTGGATTTCGCTCGCTCCAGCCCCGTCGACGTGTGATTAATTAGATGGTGCATTTTTTAATGATTCATTTTTATTTGGATAATGACAAATTTAATTTAGAGTGAGAGTTTCTGATCTGATCTGATTGAAGAATCACAGATGTTCCAATATATAATTAGTTTACGCTCAACCTCGGCGGAGCTGAAGCGAGCGAAATCCGTAAACCTTTCGGTCTGTCAACGCACTTTACGCGTCAAATGTGTGCGATTAATTGGACATTACGAATATCTTGCGTGCTATCGACTATAACCCTCTGTGGTGCAGTTGGTAGCGCGACAGCCGCAATAGGCGGAGGCGAGGGTACGATTCCCACTCAAAAATTCACGGAGCCTTAATTAATTGAATATTAATTTTTGTTTATTTTTTATTCCTAGTTGGATTAGATCTGTTTCTACTTAATTTTTCCATGTTTTTCTAGGCCATCCTCCTCTCTTCTTTCCTCCTGCAGCACAGCTTAGTAGTTGTTTTGGGACTCTAGTGTCTGTCATGTGAAGTTTTTGTGCTTTTACTATTCCTATGATATTTGGGTAAGATCTGCACAAATCTTACAGCTCTTCATTGGTTCGCCTAGTCTAATTGTCATTTATTTTCTTCCCTCCGAAAATCTTAGTCATTTGTTTTCTTTCTCATACTTCTATCTTTGTTTGATCTCAGTTATTCAGCGTCCTCACTTGCGTATGTAATTATTGGGCGAGTAACAGTCCTGTAGAGTCTTATCTTCGTAACTCTAGTTATACTTTTTAATACTCCATGCAACGTTTCCCCATCATAATCCTCTCGGTAATGTGGTTTCCGTGCAAGTATGGTTTGCTGAATACTTTTACCACTTCCTCAAACTTATAGATTTTGCCACTTTCTGTCCGTATATACTGTCTCTCTTTGAATTCTTGGAGGTCTATTCTGTAAGATCGGACTGGTCTGTTACCCATGGCAACCAAATAACATGTGCAGTCCGGTTGCCTCCACTCTCCTTCTCTTTTTTTTTCAAGAAGATAACAGCGATTGTAATAACTACAGAGACATAGCACTTCTTAAAATGGCATATTAAATACTAATATGACCATGGAAGGGCTAGAAATGGACAACGACCGAAACAACAAACCGAATACTGTGCAGAGGAGGGAAACCTCAGTAAATGTCGATGAGGGCATCATGGTGGGTGCTCCCCGACTGGAAAAAGAATCAAGTAAAACCTCCCGAAAAAACAGCAGGCAATCGTTAGTCGATAACTCATGTCGAAGTCCGGAAAATCTTTGACTCTGAGGAAGATAGCCCAGCTCAGGCAGCCAAGATAAAAACCACCTCACCCTCTGAAACGGGAGACTGGAAGACGAAACAAACAGAAGTATAACTAAACAGACAGCGAGGACGATGACGAAGGCCAGGACGCCTACATACAGTTGGCAGAACTGAGGGATTGAGGGATATAGTGCTATGACTGACGGTCATAGCCATGACGACAAGAATCATCAAGGACGAAAGCCGAAGATCCTGAACCCCACTAGAAACCCCTGAAAGCGCTAAAGCGAAAGGGCTCAAGCACCAGCTGGAAACCTGAAGGTGCAAAAAGTGTAATGGAGCAGAGATATGGAGTCATTAAGAACGCAGATGCTAAGCATGCCACATGGCATCAAACCCCACCCCACACTAGAGGATGCAAAGACACTGGAGGAAACAATAACCAGAATACGTGGCTTTTTTGACGACCGCCTAGGAGGAAGCAGCCGAGACGTATGCTGACCTAGTCCGGAGGATCTTTGAGATCGATAGCGGGGACAGCAATGTCGCCCGGTTCGAGAAAGCTGAAAACGGACACCTCCATATTAGCGTGAAGGGCAATGGTGCAATTCTTGCTTTCGGCGATCTCCTTTGTTCTCTTGTGAATTTCTTTCCTTTGGAAGTACGTACTTTTGACTATCATGTTTTTTCACTTGCAATCATTATGAATTGTCAATTTTCATTAATTTCTCTAGGTTTGATATGTCTTCCTATTGTAGGCCTCAAGATCTCCTCGCTGCAAATCGCCGCGTTAGCATCTCCTAAAATTATTTTGAGGACGTATTTCGGTTTTTCCTCATATATTTACTTCGAAATAGAAGAAGGAAGACGTCCATCGCTTTTTCTTCGGTTGGAGCGTGGATGCTTATAGACGTTATTTTTGGAATTGCTATCTCATTCTTAAAAACACATTTAGTTTGACACGGGTTTAAAGTCTATAATTAATTGTGTTACTTCCTTCTTTTCTAAGAATGCTGTGCCAGATATCCTTATTTTCTCGCCGCTATTAAGGAATAGATTTTCTTGAATTTCTACCACGTCCTGTCCTAGTTGTTTCGTTTTTTGTAGTGCCACTATGTAAAATTTATTGATTTCGTTAACTAGGTACATTAATTTATCCTGCTGGTATGACATTTTTATGTTTGCCCAATTTTCCGAGCTTCATAGCTGCGATATATGCAAACACATAAAGGTTTACTTTACATACATTTTGAATAACAAGAAAATCCTTGTAAAATTGTGTACTGGTATTACGGTATATACTTAACCCAAGACAGGTAGACTTCACTCGTATGCCTTAGAACTCCGACTAATAAATAATTTATTTATTAGTCTGAGCCTCAGAAGGTAGCATAAGTAAAATTATTATTATTATCATGCTTATAATAAATACAACTTTATTTTCAACTTTTATTTTTTTTTACAAGATTTAGTTCAACTTCTGAGGCTCAGACTAATAAATATATTATTTATTAGTCTGAGCCTCGGAAAGCAGACATGAGTAAAATTATTATTATTATCATGCTTATAAAAAAATTCAGCTAACAATAGAATAAAAACAAAATGCAATAATTTTTCCCTTGATTGGCTTGATAGTGGGGAGGAATAGATGGAGATCCAACCTATGCGCAAATGAGGTTCGTGGTATACAGCTTGAGACTAGTGAGTCAAATTTACTCACACTACCTGTCTATGGTTAATGGTTTCCATGTGACAATTTTCACATAATCGCTACATCTACTATAAAAACAAATATCTAAATAATAATTTGTAAGAGTTTACTAACTATCGTTTTAGTAACTATCTCGTAAATGAACCCCGAAGAAGATTATATATTTAGTGAACTGTCTTACATGATTTTATTTTGTTGCTCCTTGAGCTCATCCCACTGCGCCTTCTTCTCTTTAATATTTTCCGAATGTTTATTTAATTCTTCTAAAGTCTCAGTTGCAATTTGACCTGAATTCGGTCTAGGTTTAATCTGCTCCCATTTAGCAGCAAATCGTTCCATTTCCAAATTTAAATTCTCAGTGGCGATATTCAAAGTGGTTTTAATTGTTTCAACCTACACAGTTATCAAACTGTAAAGCTTTTTAATTACATTATTTTACGTGTTCTAACCTGTTTAGCAATAATATGTTGATAGTTTTCTAACAAACTTTGCAAGCGCTCCCAAGCGGCTTGTAGGCGATTAACCGAATCAATGCGTTCTCGGGTCCAGCTTGATAGGATTTGTGATTTTTGCGTCATTTCCTGATGCACTTTTTCCATCTAAAACATAATAGTGTAATGCAACAATTCATAATTTAAACCAATTGGTGTTTCAACCTCAGGCCTTTGAGTTAAGATATCTGAGTGTGATGCATCCACTTCTCCTATTTGCTCTAACGTTAAGGGCTGCCTATTTAGAGTCGCTGTTGATGTATCAACATATTGCTGAAGTTTTACAACATCCTGCACTATTGAATCTTTTAAGGTGGACACTAATTGATCCCAGTAGCTCCGATTGTGCGACTCCAGGTCTGATCGTAGTCTTGATAGTCCAATTATAAAACAACCTACCCGTTCTTCAGTGCTGAAATCATAAATTTAAATTAAATTATTTATATATATATATATATATATATATATATATATATATATATATATATATTAAATAATAATTTGGTTTATTCTAAACGCAAAAACGAATCAAAGGAGCGTTAAAATTAAAGAATCATCAAAAGAATTTCCTCTCCCATGCCAGCCTTTTGCAGATATCCATACCTTTCCCATTCTCTTTTAATAATTCATTCACCTTTCTGCACTATCCCACCCACTTTGCTTTACCACACTCACATTCATTGCTTAGATGCCATCACGTGCCACTCCCCTTATTACAGAGTGTACACGGTATATCCTTGCCACATCCCCACTTTTCATCCTCTCTCTTCTGTACCTCACCTTGATCTTGCCATATATCCTGATCCTCCCTGATCCACCCTCCCCTAGTTATGTAGCTTGGGAATTTACCCTGCACTTGCCACTTCTAATAACCAGGGTTGTACGAGTTCTCAGTTATTCTCACCTACATTTCTTGCCACTTAAAATCATTGAATCTCTCTCTGACTTCAGTTTCTTTTACTCACACCTCAAACATACCTCCTCGCCGTGCTCCTGCCATATATACCTGATCCTCCCTGCTCCACCCTCCCCTAGTTATGTAGCTTGGGTATTTACCCTGCACTTGCCACTTCTAATAACCAGGGTTGTACGAGTTCTCAGTTATTCTCACCTACCTTTCTTGCCACTTAAAATCATTGAATCTCTCTCTGACTTCAGTTTCTTCCACCCAAACCTCAGATATACCCACTTTTTCATGCATCCCTCCTCAATTTCGCACCAGTCTGTCTTCCCTCATCTCCTACTCTTTCCTCAAACTTCACTATTCTTCCATATGACTCGATTATTTTGTATTGTATCGTTTTAATGGCCAAATTCATTGGTCAGATACCAAATAAAAAAGTATACAACTAACTCCCTATGAGGAAAGTTAAACGCCATCTGGCGGCACCACATCAATTAACAATGCAAGCCCATGTCGTAATATATAATATATAAGGGGTGGATTCACACATATATGTGTTTTACACCTATTATTTTGAATATGCAGTATAATATATAATTACCTTGGTAATTTCGCAATTTCCTGCCCGAAAGTCTTTGAAGAGCGAAAATGCAAATCCCAATGCTGCCAAGTACTCAATTGTGAAGCATCTAAAGCACCTAATGTCAACCAAGATTGCCAATGCTTCTTCACGCCCTGTAATTGCTCAAAAAGACTCTCCGTGTTTGAAGTAACTTTAGAAAGTTTATTTTTGCAGCTAGAATAAGAATACAAAATTACGTTTGTTAAAACAATGATATCATATTAATTCATCTCAATAGCTGAGCTGCACTAATGAGATCTAATAAGATCGAAATCTAGATATTTAGGTTGCTAGGAGGTGAATTAATGCTTATATAGTGTAATCCAAAATGAAATTATGTATTTTGAATATAGCAATTCTGGAATTCGTAGCTTATAATGCCATAATGAAATTTAACTCGTTGTTATACTTGCCGTTCTATAATATCAGCAAACGCGTTCTTTTCTGGATTATCCACAACGCCCCTAAAGGATTTCGGAATCTCTAAAAACCGATTCATTTGCTGCCCATACTTTTCCTTCAGCATCTTTTCATCTGGAGAGTACAACAAATTCCCATCCCTATATATCAATTCCGCATAAATTTCCGGTAGATACAAATGCACAGCATCTAAACTCTTCATATACTGCACCTCAAGCACTTTACTGAGCTCATTATCCACCTCTTCTTTCCAATTATGCAAGCTTTTGAACCCTTTCTGCTGCACCTGATTCATTATATCGCGCATCTCTTTCGCAGCTAGCTTCCACTTGTCATAGTATTTAATTAGGTCCACATTGTTCAGATGATCGATTTTATCGAGTATTTGCATATGGTACGAAGTTAATAGGTTATTTTCTTTGGAAAGTTTATCAACCGCTGTTTTTAGGGTGTCTACGTACTTTTCAACAGATTTTATAGCACCCCACGAAACTACTTCTTGTTCTTGTACTAACCGCGATAGCTCCAAAGCGCTGGCTAGCATCATTGGTCTTTGGGAGTGGATCATCCGATCGCCGATGGTGTTATGAAAATTTGCTATCTAAAATATTATGTATGTGTATTAAAATGCGATTTTCTTATTGTTTATGTGAAAAACAATCAAGCGGTCGATATATAAGTATCAGTGTGTTGTAGGCTCGGTTGTATAAAGCTCGAGTTCATTTCCAATTCGTCAGTTTTGACAACTTTGGCACATAATGTGATGTTGCTATATATAAACAGAAGTACTTGAGACTATGAAATGACAAGTTAACAATAATTTATGCAACATCTAACAATAGAAACACGGGTTATAGTTATCACGCCCCTATACAACCGAGATTAAATGTCTTACACATTGCAGCTATATGCACGCGTTATTCTACTGAGAAAGTAGATATGCGAGTATGGCAAAACAAAAATATTGTAGATTTGTATGTGTAAGACTTTCATAACAGTAACTCGCGTATTTGGTCGCTAGATAGCAGTTATAGAATTATCAAAACCTACCACCTACCGAAATATTTGAATCGGATTTTCTCTATAATAGTATTTTAAGTTTTGCCGGTGTTTCTCCAAAGACCTATTAACCAATTTAAACATGGTTTTGTGTCATAACTTACTAAAATTGGTTATTTTGGCCTAAACGTATACCTCACATCTAAATATCCATACTTGCCATGATACCAACATCAACTAACCTGTTCTAAATACTTTGCATACTTCATAAATTGTTGAGCATGGTTGCTGGTTTCTGTGATACTGTCCGGGATATTATATCCCATAGCAGTTAGCTGTCGAACCTCTGATATCAAAGTCACTAACCGTGGGGAATAATTCACCTTCATTAATTTATTTTTGGAAAATTGGATAACCGCATCATTTTCGCACAAACTATAAATATTGAAAAAGTTATTATGATTTCGCGAATGACTGTAGGTACGTACCTTAGAGATTTATTTTTTATTTGCGAATTGATCTCACTAGTCCATGTATCGTAAAGATCTGCATGTTGTGTCTTCAAGTCTTTAATTAATTCAGAAACGCTTTGTTCTAATCTATCGAAACCTTGTAGGTCGTCTAGTAGTTTACGGCCTATATTTTGCACATCTAAAGCCTAAAAAAAATCTCAATATTTACTGGTAGTAATATTTGAAATAGTTAATATTACTTAATATTAACTATTAACTTCTTAATAGAAGAAATAGTATAGGAGGCCTAAACGGATATGACGTACATATATACCAACTACGTTATTTAATTAAACTACAATGTAAATAAAATAAAAATTTAACCCCGTATTCCTCAACGTTCCATAAAGGTACCTTACACGGTCAATAATACTGTAATACTAGAACTGTCAATATTTGCTTCATTCCTCCTTTTAGATTTATCAAGTAATCAATTATCTCGATAAAGATCAGTATTTTCTTCATTACATCATTACTATACCTTACACGATGAGTAATACTAGAAACATTTTAGAATGAAGATTTTAAACATATTATCGTACAGTAATACTGTCATTATTCTAAAATATTGACAGTAATATTGATCGTGTAAGGTGCCTTATAAAGCTATCTATATACAGGCCTTCCCAAAAGTCCCGGGACGGAGCTATAAGTTTTGAACGAAAAAATTGTAAATTTAGAGATCACTAAAGACTCTTAAAAACTACATTCTTGGATAGTTTAGTACTTCCATGCATCCGTGGAGTTTCTTTAGGGGATGACCACTCCAACATTTTTAAATAACAACCCCTGTAGAGTTTTACCTTATTTTAGGTTTAGGCAATAACAAAAGAAACACATCCTTGCTATGACCCAAACGCTCGTAAATGGAATTTTGAACTATCAAGAACATATCCCTAGTGATATTGGTGGTTTCTTCAAACTACTGCATTTTCATAGTGTCTCCACTATAGCATATTGATTAATACAGAATAGCAAATACATACTTAACCATGAAATATAAAAAAAAAACATCATTAGAAAACATCTTGACGAAAATATTGTAAATATGAAACATGCAGAAATAATGAATATAATAACCCAGCAGAATGAACACCTAGAAGAACAACAGTTAACTGGAACAAGAAAATATAAAACAAGTTCAAACTCTGGAAATATAATAGTGGAACCAGAACAAAAAGTGATGAAAAAGTTTATAGAACTTGATAAGATCAAAAAGAGATATCTTATTACCTTAGCTTCTAGCTGTCGAGTACCTAATATTTCCGTAACCACTTGCGGTGTATCATATTTATTAGACAGTAGTGGTGTATCAGACATCTGGGAAGATAAAGTTCTTACATAATCCAGAAGCAAGCTTAGCAAATACTGTCGCTCATTCAGCAATGTATTTTTTAACACCGGTCTGCTGATAAGTTCCGAATACCGCCCAAATTCGTACAGCAACTAAAATGTACATATTTAATAAAACATATGTTAAGCATAAAATTCATGTTAAACCTGTCTAGTGTTTGCATTCACCGAAGATAATTGCGTTTTCAATTTGAACGCCACTTTTTGCTCGGCGGGTTGTAACATATATTCAAATTGTTTTTTAGCAGTCGTCCATGATTGATCTGAGTAACTTCCACATTGGAGGGAATCTATTTCTAAAAATATTTTGTAATAACGAATTATTATATAATTGGATTGCGGTAGAAATGTATATAGAAAATTATATATACAAAAATTATACAACTAGCCCCTAGGAGGAAAGTTAAACGCTATCTGGCGGTACCACATCAATTAGCAATGCACATCCATATGGTAATAACCGTCAACATGCTCATGCTATCAGGATCACTGGGTAGTGCCCTCTATGGAATAATATTCCAATAGAGTGCTTGAGATATCAGCACAAAGCCATTTTTGTAAAACATATGTAAGTGTGAATCCACCCCTTAACAATCTACATATCTAGATTTCGATCTTATTAGATCTCACCAGTGTAGCTCAGCTAGTGAGGATGAATTCACACAATATCTAGAGTAGTTATATACAAAAATTATACAACTACTACTCATAAATGTAAGTAAAACAATTAGCTTTCGTTTATCATTCGTAAGTTGTTCTGGGCCGCTCTTATCTTGTTAGAACAGTCCGGAACAGCTCCCGAACAATAAACGAAAGCAGCTATAGATGAAATATTCAAGTGACGACAGTAAAAGTAACAACTCGGTATGCAGTTATAAGCAAGGATATTAAACTAGTTACTATTACTATTTTAGTATCCTGGAGTTAGAAGTGTATCGTGGTTAATATCCACTTAAAATATTTTTACCGATTCTGAGCCATAGCGCCTTTTTATTACGTTCGTATGCATTGAAAAAAAACGTAAAATGGATATGCTATTGCTGTGCTGTTCTTTTGTTGTTCATCAGACTTTCAGAAAATGCTGGTCGAATCGTTTGAATCTTCTCTGCGCCAGCCCCTCCAGTTTACAACATTACCCTGACCTACCCGGCGCATATGTCGTCGCGTATAAAAACTGTAGAACTCTTTATTTAATTTGTATTCTTACAACTAATGGCACAAAACTGTTAGGTACCCTTAATAATAGTAATAATAATAATAATAATAATAATAGGCTTTATTGTGATGATGATGAAACATTTAAATTTTTTTTTCACCAATATATTAGCTACTGAAAAGAAGACATGTGCAGATGGTGTTAGCGCTATGAACGTAATTATTACGCTACACTAATGCAAACTAGGCGTTCGACCAATGAAAAGTATTGAATTTGGAAGTTGCTTACTTAAAAGTATACACCAATAAAGTTCTTACCTTCAAACGGCTTAAACATTTGTTCAGTTTTGAGATCTAGCTGTTCATTGGTGTTTAAAAGTCGTACTAATTGCCTATGTATGGTTCGTGAATTCTGCACTTCCTTTAATCTATCAATTAGATTCACCAAATTTTCAGGCACAAATGGACTGCCTTTCCACACATGCATCGAATAGTTAGGCCAAAATATTTCAGTTAACTCCCTGCAGCTGGTCAACATTTTCTTCCCAATTTCAATACATTGATCTAATAATTCACTGGCAATTCTATAATCTTCCGTCCATATGTTGATATCTTTTAATTGTCTAGATATGTAGATGGCAATATCAGAAGCTGAAATAAAATTACAATTCTATGACAATTATAATAATACTAAGAAAATATTTTAAATGTAAATGGGTAATATGAGAAACTAAAATAATTGTACAGTTCTATTATAGTGGTTTACATAATACATAACGTTATTAGGAACTACTACTACTTACTAACTTAAAAAAAAATTAATAATTTGATGCTTGTTATTTCACCACTTTCGTATATTCTATTAAATAACTTTGTCCGAGTGCCTTCCTCCTCTACAAGCTTAAGCAATTCGTCTTAGATGTTGGCAGGGCCTCGTGCTTTCCCATTGTTGTTTTTTTTAAGTTTGATCGCGTATATAGCTTTTTCTGGACCATTATTGGCTTCTTCCATACCTCTCATTCGTCATCATCGTAGAATCTTTGTACGTATTCTGTCAATATTCGTGCCTTTTCCTTCGTATTTGCAGCTAAATTACCATCTCTGTCCATTAGCGATGCCAATGACCAGCCTCTCGATTTTCTGACGGTTTCTTTTATCTTTTTATGGAGATTAAACGTGTCATGTTTTTCTCGGAGTTCTTCAATTTCCCGACATGCCCTTTCTTCTAATTTTTGTTTAGATTCTCTATTTTTTCTTTGTATTACACGTTGCACTTCCCATTACTTGGCGAGGTCTGTTGCTTTCCATAGCCCCCTTTCTTTCATTAGTAATTTCTATCGTTATGAATTCTTTGTGTATTTGCTTAGTAGCTTTTAGATTTTTTTCGCTGGTCTGGTTTTAAACTTTTTCACACTGTTCCACGTTTGCTTAATTTCTCTGTAGCTAGATTCTTTAATCCTTCAGCCAGTTCACGCAGCACTATCTGCTTGACAATAGGATCCTTAGCTTTTCTGGAGTCTATGCCTATTCTTCTTTTCTTTTTTGGTACGTTTTTTAATCTGGTGTGGATTACTCCAATTAGGAGATTGTGATCGGATCCTACATCAGCCCCAGGTAACGTCTTCACAAATTTCAAGGCGTTTCTGAATAACAAGTATATAGTCAATTTGTTTTCTAATGATTGAGTCTGGGTCATCCCTGGATGCTGTCTACGTGTACAGTCGTGTTGCCGGTAGTTGGAAGAATGTATTGATGATTATAAAAACTTCTTCTTAGCAGAATTGTACTAATCGTTTCTCTGTCCTAATCCTCACTCTCCTGTCACTTGGTCACTCCGCATTGCGCCCACTTTGGCATTGAAGCCACCCATAACCACATTAACCTCTTCATGTTTCGTAATATCATTGCCTTGATGTCGTTATAGAAGCTCTCCAGTTCTTCTTCGTTATCTGTCTTATTTGTCGGAGCATATACCTGGATAAAGTTGACGTTTACTACAGTTCCATTCAGCTGTAAAAGTGCAACCTGATCCAATTGACAACGAAATTACCACAACAGCTAAGTCAATTTGATTGGTCACCATAAATCCAATCCCTTTTCAGTGATTGGGTTTAGTATTACCTGCATAGTATATTTGATGGTCTGACATCTGTATTTGCCATTTCCTATCCAACGCTGATGCCCAGAATGTCTATATTTAGTCTCTTACACTCCTTGGAGGGCGCTCGGTCTGGGTCAGACGCTGCTGTTGTGGATTAATCTTAGCTTCGCTTCTCACCATCGACCTTACCAGAAGAGGTGACCCTACCAATGGCATTTGCTCCAGCTGGCATTGCTCTCAGTATTATTGAAATACTGAGCACTCTCACCATGTTAAAGTGTTAATGGTCAGCTCATATAAACTTCTCACATTCCATGTCGCAATCGTTATCGCAGTGTCTTCTTCACAATATTGTTCAAGACAACATTTTTTTCTTCTAAATTGTTCGCATATTTCCATAATCTTAGTTAGAAAATGTGAACATGTTTTTCCGATGCCATAACCTTCCTTTACATCAGTGATGTATTCGGAAAGTAATAGTATTACCAGACTGTTGTAAATATAGATTGAGAATTTATACATGTAATCGTTTCGATATAAGTCCAGGTAAGCCGCAAGGCAGGAACAGGACAACTTCGGTGAAATGATGAAAAAGAGAACCCTCCGTTAGTATACAAACTACGGTTTTTAATGTAATGTTTCGATATGTATTTGAGCTAAAGTCTAAAATAATCTGCGCTGCCCAGGGACTAAGTATTTGATGACATTTTCACCTTCCCTTCGTTATGGTAATCCTCAGAATACTATCACATTCATTCGAGTAATTTATATTTAGTTACCTATTAGTTCCATTATGTGCTCCATTCTAGCTCGTGGATATGGGGGTTCATGACGCCATAAGTCATCTAGTATATTATGAGCGCTTTCTAGCAAATCTTCCACGTCTCTTATAGGTAATGCATCTAATACACTAAAAAGTTAAATTCAAGTGAAGGTCAGATACATATAACGTTGCATTTTATTTTAATTTGATCTAGAAATGATATATTATGTTTATCATAAGTAAATCATTTTCGCATAAAAACATACATACTGTTTTTATACATACATTTCAAAGAATATTAAATTTATTATAATAATATAGATTCTTTATTAGAAGCTCTGTTATATAAATTCATTAACATTCCATAGGTTTGTTAAAAAAGATTTTTTAACTTAAAAACTATTCACTCATAAAAACGACCAACGATCTTGATTTAAATTTAATACTGACCAAAGTTAACCGGTGTAAAGTTATCCTCTAAGATCCCAGTCTCTATACTGCGCGCACGGCAGATTTTTTGCGGGTCTATACTGACCAATTGGGGTGACCAATAAAATCCAAATTTTGAGGATTCTTTTGTTTATGTCTTCCGGACCATAATATATTGTTATATATTTTTATTAATAATTCTTATAGGCGTTGTTGTATAATATATGTTATAACGTCAATTATTATTTTTAAACATGAATCCGTCATAAAATTGATTTGAAATAATTACACAAGGTTTATAGCAAAATGACAATAGAAAATGGAAAGTCTCTATCTTGGAATATTTTTCCTTCTATTTATTTTTTATTTTTATCTTTTACGCTCCTATTTCGATGTGCCGATTTTAGAGGCTGGGTCGATTAAAAAATGTTGCAAGATATTTTGTTTAATTTTTTTACTGATCTTAGTGCTAAACATATCAGTGCATCAGATGCCCGAAGGTAATTGAAAAATTTTGATTATAAGTATTTTTTTTCGGCGACCAAGTCGAACATATTTTATTATTATTGTTTACAATGGATCCGTCATACAATTGATTTGAAGAAATTACACAATGTTTATAACAAAATGATAATAGAAAATGGAAAGTCTTTATCTTGGCATATTTTTCCTTCTATTTATTTTTTATTTTTAACTTTTACGCTCCTATTTTGATATGCCGATTTAAGAGGCTGAGTCGATAACAAAATTATGTATCATATTTTGTTTATTTTTTTTTACTGATTCTAGTGCAGAACATATCAGTGCACTAGAAGGAAATAGGAAAATTTTGATTATAACTATTTTTTTTTGGGCGAAAGTATGCAATATGTCTTGTTTTATGTTCTTACTGATCTTTATTCATTATGTATCAGGTACCGAAAGGAAATTGAAATAATTTAATTGTAACATTTTTGGTTTGTGCGATAAAATTAAAACTATTGTTTAAAGTAATAGTAGGTACTCAAACTATAAAACATTGATGCGACGTTTTTTTAACTCAATATGAGTTAATAACGTATTTTTTTACTGATCTTAGTGCAGAACATATCAGTGCACCAGATGCCCAAAAGAATTTTTTTTTATTGCTTAAAGTTAGTAGGTACCCTAACTATAAAAAAATTGATGCGACGTTTTTTTAACTCAATATGAATCAAATATCATTATTGATTCATATTGAGATAAAATAACGTCGCATAATTTTTTTATAGTTAGGGTACCTACTATTACTTTAAGCAATAAAAAAAAATCCAATTTCTTTTGGGCATCTGGTGCACTGATATGTTCTGCACTAAGATCAGTAAAAAAATTAAACATAATTATGTTACATAATTGTTTTATCGACCCAGCCAATAAAATCGAGTAAAAGTTAAAAATAAAAAAATTATAGAAGGAACAATATTCCAAGATAGAGACTTTCCATTTTCTATTGTCATTTTGTTATAAATCTTGTGTAATTTTTTTAAATCAATTGTATGACAGATTCATGACCAACAATAATAATTTACGTTACAACATATATTATACCACAACGTCTATAACAATTATTAATAAAAATATATAACTATATATTATGGTCTGCAAGACATAATCAAAAGAATCCTCAAAATTTGGATTGTATTGGTCACCCCAATTGGTCAGTATAGACCGCAAACAATCCGCCGTGCGTGCGGTATAGAGGCTGGTATCTTAGAGGATAACTTCACACCGGTCCAAAGTTGTGATATGTGTATGCTAAAATAACAGCATCTGCCACCTATCTGTCTGCCACTAATTTCCATTAGGTCAGTGGATTGGTGACAGCACTAAGATGGATATATATATATATATATATATATATATATATATATATATATATATTTCGAAAAAAAAATTAGTATCACATATTCATTCCATGCGTAATATAACATTCAAGGATACGAATTGTATCTGTTTTTATTAAAATGTAGCAATCACACCCTAAGAATTTTCACAGACAATGAGTCTACAATCTAATATTCATAATACATACATTGCAGTGAAACCTCAGACAATTAAAAATTATAACAACCTAGTAGTAGTAGTTACTGTATTTGTTTTAATTCGGTAACTGGCTATTGACCTTCGGGTCCTTCTACCATGTGTTACTTAAGCGTATGTGCGAGTTAGGATAGCATACTATTTACCTGAAATCTCTTGCTAGGGGCATTAATAAATCTCTGAACGAAGCGCTTGATGCTTTTTGGTCTTTATTTTTTGCTGAGTTAGTTACGTTATGCCAATATTCAACCTCCTCGTCGATTGTTAACACAACTACAATAACATAGATGAGATGTTTTTGTTATATACAAGGTGCTTTAAGAGGAGATTAGATAATATATGTGTTTTAAAGATTTAAATGAGTACTTCTGGTCAACGAATAGAAATGTGTTTTTTTGTGTAGAAACTGACGGTATACCGATAGCCAATATTTGAATACAGATTCATTGATACATTTATCAGCGGTCTTCAATTATATATATTTTTTTTAATTTGAAAAAAATGGGCGGTAAGGGTAGTAAATTATTAATTACCAATTAGCTACATAGAAGGCACACTTAATAAGATATTTGATTTTTTTTAAATAACTATTATTATTATTATAGTGTTATTTTTTTCAGAAAACTTAAAATCATTATTTTGTTTAAAATCGATTTTATAGATATTTTGCCGCGCCGTATGAGGGTACCCGTATACCTATCCTGCCATCGATGATAGGACAGGACATGTACTATAAAGGGGCATTCACAATAGGCATTCATAACAGGCAGTGGTAACGCTGTGGTATTGCAACGGCTGGAGTAGTGTTGGCGTAACGTAAGGAGCCTAGTCCGTTCAGAATGAATTTAATCTTTTAATATTATATTTTAAGGTAACGAAAATAAAAACACGACTTAACAGTCGGAAATTCCAGCGACAGACGATTGCCTGTTCCACCACATAAGTTTGAGCATGCTGAACTTTTTGCCATGCGTATAGCTCCTGGTTACCGTTGCCACAACGCTACCGTGCCATTCTAATCGCTTTTATTCTTCTAAATGTGTAATATATTTCTTGCCGCTACGCTACCCCTACCGCCAGCCATTGTGAACGGCCCTTAAAAAGCGATATTGAATTTTCTTGAACAATGTACTATAATCTTGCGAATATTCTGTGGTGGTATTATTACAATTTCATTAGCATTTCAAATGAGTGGTTGAACTTTTATAATCTATTCCGCCCATCCAGTCTTTATTTTTTAATTGTTTGGATATAAAGCACCTTGTTTATAAAGTACTATAAAAAAATTATATACCCGTTAATGAATCCTCATCGACATCTTTAATAGGATCATCAATAGCGCCACCACTCAGCAATGTTGATCGCAATCCTGCTTGTAGATTAGCTAAGTGGCGTTCTATATTAGCAGTGCTAGGAGTTTTCTTCTCATTCTACAATTTTACTACACAAATAGAACAAAATCTGTATAGTTAGAAGGTTTCACCTACCTTATTAATCAGTGGTTTATATATTTTATTTATTATGTGATAAAGAGTTGAGGGAATTGATCCTTGAACGGATGTAATATTTAATGAATCCAAAAAGTTATCATCGGTTAAAATTGTTTGTTTGTTTTTATAAAATATTACTGTTCTAGATTCCAAAGACGTTACCTAAAATATAACATGAAGAACATAGACATTACACTATATTCTCATTTTATTCTATCTTATCTTGCCAGAATTATCCAATACTCACCATGCAAATATCAAATGCTTGTAATTAACTTCTTCTGTTTTATTAATTAAACTTTGTAAAAAGTACGAGGGTGCTTTGAAAAATTAAACTGTATCAATATACAGTTAAATTATAAAGGCACCTTACGGTCAATAATACTGTCAGTCCTAGTACTGTCAGTATTTGTTTCAATCCTCCTTTTATATTTATCAAGTAATCAATTATCCAAATAAACATTAGTATTCTCTTCATTCCCTCGTTACTATACCTTACACGATATGTAATACTGTCAATATTTTAGAATAAGGAACATTTTAAACATGTTATCGTACAGTAATACTGTCATTATTCTAAAATATTGACAGTATTATTGATCATGTAAGGTGCCTTATAGAATACCTATAAATTTGTATTTAATTTTTTTTCCTTCTCCGTAATTTTACTACGTTGGTGATGGAATTATCGATAGTTATGTTACTATCCAATGATTGGATAAAAACAATCTAATAAAATTATCGACATCAAGTAGTATTAGTGCAATTAGCCGATTACTATTGGTTACATAAACATGTAATTGGTTTTATAAAAGATATTTAAAGGTAACTAGGATTATGTTGAAATAAAATAATAAGCAGGGAATGCATATTTAGATTATTATATTGTTTAATCTGAACAAATAAATAATAAGAACACATTACTAAATTTGTATTATCATGTTACACCGATATCTTAACAAGGTTGATTGATTATATATCTATATATTATTTATTGTCCTCGTTCAGAAGACACAAAAATATGCCTATAAATATTAAACATATATTTTAGCCCTGTCTACATTAGTCTTATCACTGTTTAAAAATTAAATACTAAATGTGTATTATCATGTTACACCGATATCTTAACAAGATTGATTGATTATATCTCTATATATTATTTATTGTCCTCGTACAGAAGACATAAAAATATGCATATAAATATGAAACATATAGCCCTGTCTACATTAGTCTTATAACTATTTAAAATTGAAGCCGAATATTTTAATTGTTTAGTAATATTAAAATTTAAAAATTAAAAAAAATTTAAAATTATTTACCTCTGAAGAAAATTTCATTCGTTTATTATCATCCTTGATTTCTAACGAACCAAATAGAAGCAACTTCTCTTCCTTTTCTAAAAACTCTTCCAATACCGACATGTTGATCACATCTTTCTCCCACGTGTCTTCGTATATAACGAATCCCAAATGGGTGCCTGAAGGAACTTCGTTTAATTTTGTTATTAATTAAATTAATATTGTTAGTACTTGCCGGTAATGTTAATTATAAAAGATTTTCTAATGTTGGACATTTTGTGACAGGTATTTTAAACACATTTTAGTATGTGTATCACAACAACTAGTAGTTTGTTGGTAGTGCGTTGCTATAGCAACGAGTTAAAAGTACTCGCGTGCGCATTACAACATAGGGGGTTGAGTATGTAATGAATTGACAGGGCATGTATTGATTGTTATAGAAATATAGATTTAATTTTAAGTCAAAATATTGCTCCAAAATTTTAAAAATATGTACAAATTGATGAAATTTCATGTTTTCCCCGGTTTAAACTCTGTAGCGTCTCTATTTCATATGCTAGAGAGATGGTTTATATGTGAACATGTAGTGCATTTCTAGCCCTACAGATTGAGGCTAGACGATTTTCTTTAGCTCTTACCGGCTAGAACATGTGAATATGATGAAACGTGAGGGTGGCATAACTGTCACTGGCACAATGGTGCCCGATTATCATACACGCCATTTCTACTACTACTAGATTTGTAGGGAACGAAATGAAATAAAAACCTTTTTAGTTTTGCCGGGTCTAAAGCCCATATGACATTATCTAGTTTTCGATGTAGACACAAATACATAGTATCATACACACATGTAGAAAATGATATAGCGGCAGAATAATAATAAATTCACTTATTAATAACAACACCGTAATACACAATGTTAATTTTCCATTTAGAAATAGTTATAGAGTTTAATGTATCAATTCTTATATATAAAACGATATAGGAAACTAGATAATGTCATACGGGCTTAAGGGTCGCGTTTTGACGTTTATATCTGCGATTCACCTCTACTCAAAAACTATTCAATAGATTTCAATAAAATAAAAAGCGTTGTATTCAGTAATAAATTAGGTATGTCGTCTGATATATTTGGTTTAACAAACATAAATATTTCAATTAATTTATTTTGTAATTATAATAAATTGAAATTATTTTGTAATATAACACTACAGACGACATAGATAATACCCTGTCGATATCATATCATGGGCAACAGTTGTAATATTATGAGAATTCTGGGCTCTGACGATGATTGCGATTTATTGCTGTTATTTGAAATTTTATGATACATACATACGAATTATGTAAAAAATATTCCCCAGGGGGGCGCCAAGATATAACTTTCACAGAACCGGCTTCCTTTCTTTACTGGCATGTGCATAAAACGCACCAAACTTATAAATTAGACTAGAAAACCTAGCTAGCTAGCGGTTACAGTAAAACAACTGTTTTTTTGTTTAAATGTTCTAACTTCTTCATGTGTTGTATTACCTATGATACAATTGATAAATTATTCCTATAAATAAAAATAAAGTTGACATTACACTTAAAATCAAAATATATTAAATTTTATCACTATAAATATACAAATTAATATTTAAACTCATATCCGAAAAATGTATTCAAATTATCCAATAATGTTCGACAATTATATTATATTAAATTCATATGAACTTTGATAGTTTTATTTTCGTATCGCCTGTAGATTTCTTGGCAATTCTTATGCTGCTCCATGTACTTCTTTTTGAGTTTACTCGCATCAATCTTATCATGCCCATATTTTCTGTAGATACGATCCATTAGCAACTCCACATCCAGCGAGCAATAAATTAGAATAAACACTTTACCCATAGCTAATTCAAATAATTTAGCCTCTTTTAGAGTATCCGGGAACCCCAATATGATATACCCAGGATCTTCATGGTAGTTCAAATGAATATACTCGCGAATAATACTAACAACAGCTTCGATGGGCGCGGGCTGGCCCTTTTGCAAATAGTAGCTAATTTCTTGGCCGCGGATTTTGTTTTTAGCTACTTCTTCTTTTATGAATTTCTGCACATCTATGATGGTGTATTTGGTGGCGTTCGCCACTAACGCGGAGAATTCGTGTTTACCTGCACCATCGGGTCCCATTAACCAGAAAATTGGCACCTTGGATACTTTTTGCAGTTTTAATTCGTAGTTGTCCGGTATTGGCATTGGCCAACACAAGCCGAGCCCAATGGCGCTGGTAATTTTTTTTACACAATTCATTTTTATAACCATAAATTTCACATGACTGAAATGGATTGTCAAAAGTATGAGTACTATTTGTTTGACAAATTAATTAAATTATATTATTTAAAAAAATCTTAATTAGCCATAGGTTCATTCGTATTTCTACTGATGTTCTCAGTATATAGCCGTGGGAGAGGAAAGTGGCGAGGGCAGAGGAGGTCTAGGTGGAAGGAAGAAAGCATAGAGGCGATTATGTATTTTTTAATTCTTACTTTTTATTTTTTTAAATTATACAACTAACCCCTAGGAGGAAATTCATCCTCACTAGCTGGGCTACACTGATGAGATCTAATAAGATCGAAATCTAGATTGCTAAGAGGTGGATTCACACTTATATATGTTTTTATTTTTATTATTTTTTATTTATTGTTTCTGTGATGAGTATTGTTTATTGGGGACATTTTGTATTTTGAAGGGGTTATACCAAATAAAGGTCCTTTTTTCCTCGGTATTATTTCGTGTCCTTCCTTGTAAATAATTTTCCCTTTTCCGTTTCCTATCTTCGCATGACGAAGAATGTAATAAATCATGAAAAATGCTTTCTTACATTCTTCGGCATACCAGGGTTTATTTCTTGTGGGTGTCGTGAGCGTTTATTAGACTCGTGCCATTGTGATAGGTTTCTGTGTGTAAACTATGCATGCCAATTGTTGAAATCTCGTAGCAATACTTTAATATCGTGCTCGGTTATCTTTTTGATGATTCGTTCTAGGTTGGCATAAAATCATTCCTTTTCCTATTCGTTCCTCGTGTAGAGTATGCACATTGATGATAGTCTAGTGGGATTTAGCCTGGTGGGATTTTTGATCTTAAAACTAATATCATGTTTATTCCCGATTAGTATTTTAAAAAATGAACAAACATATACCAATTGACATCTTTGGTGCTAACTCTATTCGTAAAAAATAGTAATCCTTATGACTTCTACCCTCATTCACATATCTCAAAAAGTGGCATAGTAAGCTTTGATACCACATACTTCCATTCATATACCCCTGCCAATAAATTATACCATAAATGAATGTATCTGAACTTCCATGGAAAACTGTTACTACTAGTATTGGAGGTGTTATAAAATGTTAGCACAAATAGAATTATAGTTGTTATAATTATATTATGTTGTGGACTTTTGCTTTCATTATGACTCATCTAAAAAAAAAAGACCTTTATTGGCATTTCCCTCAGCCCCTCCACATCACAAACCTCAACAAAAATATACAAAAATAAAAATACAATATATAATATAAATAAAAGTACTACTCCGCCAAAAATTACTAATTACCCCCATGTATCGCCGCTCCCTTTGCCCTTGCCACTTTCCTCTCCCACGTCAACCTCCTGCAGATTTTCACACCTTCCCCATCCTCGCATAACCATTCATTCAGCTTTCTGCAGTCTCCCACCCACTCTGCTTTCACACCCTCACATTCTTCGCTAAGGTGCCACCACGTGTCGCTTCCCTTACTACACAGCGCACACGCGGTGTACCCTAAACCCATCCACACTTTCCTCCCTCTCTCGTCTGACCCACACCTCACTCTTGCCATGCATACCTTATCCTCCCTGCTCCACTCACCCCTGGCTAAGTAACTCGGGAGTCTCCCACTCACTTGCCACTCTACGTAGCCAGGGTTGTAAGAGCTCTCATTCATTCTAGTCTGCCGTTCTTGCCACTCACTATCTCTCAATCTCTCTCTTACCTCAGTTCCTAGGCTTCCCATTTCTCTCAGCTTCTCCTCTACCCACACCTCAGACATACCCACTCTTTCATACATCCTTCCTCTATCCTTCCTCTCACCCAATTCCTGCAATCTTTCTTCAAACTTCACAACCCTTACACACGACTCCCACCACATACTCATACGATTCGTCTCCTGCAACAGCACTGCCCTCGGTGTCGACCTTTCGAGACCCAGCAGACTCTTCAGGAGCACACCTTGCTCTCTCTCTATCACATCCCACTCACGCAATCCCCACACTTCCACTCCATACAACAGAATAGGTTTTACACACGCATCCCAGATCTTGCACGCCATTACGAGGTTACCGCCCCACAACCTCTCCCATTTCCTTCTCGCTATTCCCCAAGCCATTCTCGCTTTCGCTTGCATACTTTCCACATGCACCCTAAATCCTCCTCCACTGTCAAACTAGAAACCCAAATATTTAAAGACATTCACTCTCTCAATCATCATTTCCTTTCATTTCAGCTCTTCCACTCTACCCCTTCTACCCCTATTCCTAAACATCATCCATTTAGTCTTCTCCACATTCACTACTAGCCCTCCCCTATCCATGTACCTTCCCATTCTTTCCAACATCTCTTGCATCTCTTCCACTCTCTTGGCTACTAATACTATGTCATCCGCATATGCCAGCATCCACACCTTGGTTCTCCTCACCACGACCCCTCCAGCCTGTCCTCTCCTCAGCACCGCCTCCAACTCGCTTGTGTATAGATTGAACAGCAGGAGGCTTAGCGGGCACCCTTGCCTTACACCCACATTCACCCTAAACTTCTCAGACACATCTCCATTCACTCTCGATTTTGCCCACGTCTCTTTAAATATACTTCTCACCCACTCCACTCCTTCCACTTCCATACCCAATCTATCCATACATTCCACCAGTTTCCCCCTAGGAACTGAGTCATACGCCGCTTTCAAATCCACAAACCCCGCATACACTCTCCCTTTGCACTCCAACGCTTCCTCCACCATTCTCGCAAGCGTGAAAATCTGCTCCCTCGTCCCTCTTCCCTTTCTGAAACCCCCCTGGCATTCCGGCAGCAGCCCTTTTCTATCCACTTCCCTCGCTAGTCTATTTTTCACAATTGTCATCATCGCTTTGTATCCCGCATTCATAACGGTAATACCCCTATAATTATTTACGGCCGATGCTGCTCCCCCTTTGTGTACCGGGACCACCACCCCCACACGCCACTCTTCCGGCAGTTCTTCCTCACCACTCCAGACTCTATTCAAAACCTCCAGTAACTTATCTTTTCCTTCCTCTGTTAATCTTTTGAAGGCCTCTGCCTTCAGCCGATCTTCCCCCGCCGCCTTTCCCAGTTTCAGCTGCCCTATGGCCACGTCGACCTCTTCCCGCGAAAACGCATCCCTTCCTACCACCGGTCTCGGACTCCCCAAATCCACCTCTGACTCCGCCATCTCTCTACAGCTCTTCTCCCACTCTGCCAGCTCTATGCTAACGTTGCCCTTTTTTACGCTTCCCCTCAGAATTTCCCACAACCCTTTCTCTGTCACACACTCGTTTCTACCTTCTGCAACTCCTCTATCTTCTTCCTCTCGCAGGTTCTCTCGAACTCCCTCTTTGCCTGATTGGCCCTTTCCACTTCACCTCTCACATTTCTCCACTTCGCCATTGCTCTTCGGCAGCTTGACTTCCTCACCCTACATTCCTCGTCAAACCAACACTCCCTCTGCCCCCCACTCTTCTTCTTCTCCAATGCAGCCACCATCACTCTCTCCAACTGGAGCATCGAATGCACATCCTCCCACTTGACGCGTTTTAGCTTTTTCTCATATGCATCCAAATCCGGCTCGCTCCATCCAGAACTCTGCTGCCCCTTCCTCTGTTCTCCCTTCCCAACGTTCCTCACCCTAACGACCACCTCCACCGGTACATGATCCGACCCTCCTACGTTTTCCACCTTGAAGCACACCAACTCTTCCCTTTCGATCCCTTTGACCACCACGTAGTCCAAAACCGAGCCTCCTCCTTGTCCGCAGAACGTTTTTTCCCTTTCCAGTCCCCTTCACAGCAACCGTTGAGCACATCCCATCCTGACTTTCTCACCCATTGCATCCATTCTCTACCCTCCTGGTTAGTCACTTTATCCTGAGAGCACCTTTTTCTCCAGTCACCGTCTTCTCCGATCCCTCCTTCCAGCTCCCCCACCCTCACATTCCAGTCGCCCCCGATGATCCACATATCTGCTGCCGTATCCAGTTCGTCTAGTACCTCCATTAATTCCACCCGGTTTTTGTTACAGTACACTGCTCCCACCCACACCGCACTTCTATGCATTTCCACCTTCCCTATTACGAGTCCTGTAGCTTCTCTTAGCGTCTCTCTGTTCCATTTTCCCACTATCTTCCTCACCCCCAATAGGATTCCTCCTTTGGCTCTACCCATCGTAGCTTCCTTCTTCGATCCCTGAGTCATCCAGTCCCATCCTGTCGGCATACAGCACTCTACCTGCCCCCACTCCTCTTCTGTCAGCCACGTCTCTACTAGCCCCACTATGTCCTTTGAGCCCAACCAATCCTCTAGTTCTTTTACCCACACTCCTCCCAGCACTTTTTTCTTTAGACCCGCAATGTTCCAGAAGCCCACCCTGCAGTTGCTCTCGTCACCTCTTCCATCCACCCCATACTCCTGGCTCGTCGTCCTCACCCCCTTCAGCACTTTTTTGCCAGACCATCGCCCTGCCAGATCCACCATTCGCCTGCCACATTCATTTTTCGGTAGCCCACTCTCACTTCTACACCTTTCGCTTTTTCCTCCTTGGCCCTCTCCCTTATTTTCTTCTGAACGTCCCTCTCCGCTACGGTTAAATCATCGTCTATATATATGTTTGTCCCCTTCAATTTGTGTTTGGACCTCATTATCTGCTTTTTCTCGTCCCAACTGACTCTATCATCTATTGGCTGAAAGTCAATTTTACTTTGTATGTGTGTGTGTGTATACTGTTTTTCTTCTTTATTAACAAGCCTGTGCCATACTTGTATTACCGCTCTAGAGGATGAGGTCTCCTTCGTGTCCATTATACCCTGGCCATCTGGATTCATGTACCACGATTGGGTCGGCTATGATTATTGCTGCTATTTCATTTTTTAATTCTTGAAATGCCGCCGGTCTGTCGACAGTTCTTACGTTCCATGTGCCAAAATCAGTTCCTTGTCCTTTATTCGTTGTTTTGCTCGTTGCAGTGATATGGGCCATTCACAATAATCGCGGTAGTGATAAGGTAGCGGTAAGCAATATTTTGCATAGCTATAAAAATTTAGACGTTCAGAATTGGGTAGTAATGCTATGCGATAATTATGATAGAGATAATTACCCATGTTCTGTCATAGTTTTACTGCGCTACTGTAAACGCCCGCATTTGTATAAATGTGTGCTATTTCGCTTACCACTACGTTACCCTTACCACGCTTATTGTGAATGATCCTTTATCCAGTCTGATTTCCGAGGCGATTATTTTGGAGGAAAGGTTATGCACTATCCATTAAAGTCATAATAAACAATGATGTGTTGCTAGTTTAAACGACATTTAATATAAAATATAATATTTAATACGAGCTTGTATGTTTTAATTGCAAACGTGTCCATATTTCAGAAATACCCCGACGAATATTTTTCAAACTATGCTAATGCATGAGCAATGTATTCGACTATCATTAGTTTTCATGGTATCTATTGCTAAAATCTATAATTCATAAAAATAGCATATGTCACTCGCCATTCAGTACACACGCGATATATGCTTGTCCCATCCACGCGTTTCTTCCTTTCTCTACTGAACGGCACCTCGTTCTAGCCATACATACTTTGTCCTTTCTGCTCCACCCTCCCCTAGTTATTTAGCTCGGGAGTTTCCTCGAAACTTGCCACTCCAGATAACCAGCGTTATTTGAGCTCTCAGTCATTCTCACCTGCCTTTATGCCCACTACTGTACTCAAACCAAAATCTTAAAAGCCTAACTTAAAGCAATTCAGTCTCTCAAATAATCGTCAATTCCATTTCAACTCTTTCGCTCTACCTATAATATTCCTATTTCTAAACATCATCCATTTGATTTTTTCCACATTCACTAGTAACCCACTCTTATCAAGGTACCTCTGCAATCATTCCAACATCTTCTGTATCTCTTCCATGCTCTTGGCTACAAGCACAACATCATCTACAATTGCTAACATACTGCATACCATGATTCTTCCTACTACAACCCCTCCCGCTTGCCCTCTCTTTAACAGCTCCTCCAACGCACTTGTGTACAGAATAAAGAGGAGAGAGCTTAGAGGACATCCCTCCTGCCTGAATGCCATATTCATTCTTAATTTCCCCGAAACTTCTCCATTCACTCTCGCTTTTGCCCATGAGTCTTTGTATATTCTTCTCACGAAGGTTGTATCTTTAGCAATAGATACTATAAAAATCATCGTAATTTTTGATTATGACTTTAATTCACAGAGTATATATTACTAATACATTATTAGCAGCGCCTATAGGTCCTATATGGACATGGGTTGCACCTGACTGATGGCAGAGCTACCCCCTTGCTGTATGGACGGTGCATCGCAGTGCTCAGATCGACACTCTTAGCAAGTTATAGCCAGAATAATATCCATCGAGGAATTTCTGAAATATGTTCAAATTTTAATAAAAATACGATTCAGTTTGTTTCAACAGCAAATTTGTAAATATTTCAGAAATACCTCGATGGATATTTTTTTATAATTTATATATATTAAAGTCATAATACAAAATTACGATGTTGCTAGTTTTCATGATATTTAATGTTCCATTTATCAACATCGGTGGCAGTCTTCAGATGTTGCCATCCGTAACATAGCGCTACAATAGACCGTTCCGATCTTTATCCTGTTTCTAGTGATGCCCACTCGCTCGCTGTCACGGTGACCGCCTGCGTTTCATTGCAGCTTCGCCTCGACTCGCGCAGTCTTATTTCTGTCGGGTCCGCATTCGTGATTTTGATCACAGCATTGGTGATTTCTTCGCGCGAGGTAATTTTAATCCGCGGATATGGACCGGATATGGACCACTATCCCCGGTCTCTTGAGGGTCGCCGTTGCTAGCTTCGCTGGTGTTTCTCTTCGCTCCAGTTCCGCCCTCTTATCTGCAGCCCTAGTTCCCCCTTCCGGTCTTGGTTGTATCCGCAATTTTGATCTGGCTTCTCTCGACACTTCTCGCATCCCATTAAGAAGGTCGGTGTTTGTGCCTCCTCCTCCTGGTTTGACTATAGTCGTATCCTCTCTTATCTTCCGGCGTCCTCCTTAGTTTGGTGGCTACCAGTTCATTCATTCATCGTGACCGATATCTTAGCTTCTGCAAACTGATACTGAAGTATCTTCCTTCCAGCATAACTATTGTGGATGTATCGACCCCCATCACCTTCTTCCTGACTGGCCCATGATCTGCATTAGCAGACATCCTCGTACAATGCCGTCCTAGTTGCCTCAGCGCAGTTGGTTCTATACACGGTAGTTCGCGTATCGTGTCGTTGGTGTGCGTTCCTCGCCGTCTACTATTACCTGGGCCTTGTGGTTCACAACAGTGGCAGTCCCAGCTTAGAAGTTTCCTATTACCAGGTCACACACTGTCCTTCGTTTCCCGGCCTCTAGGATGTGGCCCTCCTCGTCAACACATTGTTGTTAGTTAAGGAGTCGCTCGCCGCCTCGCCTTTTGATTAAGACCTTGGGGCATGTAAATTGCTTCTCCCGCCTTTGTTACAGCATCACTTCGGGTGCTACTTCGTAGGTCTCCCCAGAATTGGTTCTGATCTTTATGACACCCCGCAGACTATATAGAATTTTTTATTCATGTAACAAGCCATTTTAAATTATAATTTTAAATAATTCTCAGATTTTTGAATGTACAGACCAAAACTAATTCCGCTCCATTTCATACCATTGTTAGTTCTTAAGTGGATCGTTTAAAGCAGACTGTAATGAATCAATACCAAATACAGTCATTTTATTTCAATATATTCTCAAAAATTTATTTAATTTGTAGTAAATAACCATGCATTAAAAAAATTAGCAATTGTTTATGGATATTCAAAACACCTTTAGGATTACGAATAATTTTTCAATTTTCTTCCCCACTGTTTTGTCGATGTGTCGTTCCGAAACTTGAATCAATCCATGATATAAATGTCTTAAATTTTGATTTAATATTAATTAAGAGACACACGGGAGAAGGACCCAAATGTCACCGGTGTGAAGATAGCCTCTAAGATCCCAACCTCTATACCGTGCGGTTTTCGGCGACTAACTTGTATATCATTATTATTATTTTTGACCAAGACGCGCAATCTCATGGATTTGAAAAAAATTGCTTAATGTTTATAACTATATGATAAAGTAAAATGGAAAGTCTCTCAACATATTTGTTTTTCTATTTTTTTTTTAATTTTAAACTTTTATGCTCATATCTGAATAATCCGATTTTAGAGTCGATAAAAAAATAATGCAACATATTTTCTTTAATTTTTTTACTGATCTTAGCACAAAACATATCATTATACCAGATGGCCGAAGGAAAATGGAAAATTTTGATTCTAAGTATTTTTTTTTCGGCGACCAAGTCGAACATATTTCATTATTATGCCTCTAACATCGGATTATAGAGATAGGAGAGTAAAAGTTAAAAATTAAAAAAAAAATAGAAAAACAAATACGTAGGGAGAGAGACTTTTCATTTTAGATTTAACTATGAATAATATAGTAATAACAAACAACAAAAATTGTGTTGTCATTTGCTGGAATTACTATACTTTTTTTTGAAGTACCTTACTGTTATAAATCACATAGTCACTATAAAACGATTTTTTTGGCATTTTCTGGGAATGTAAGAATGTGTATTAGTTGGCATACTTTTATAAACAATTTATAATTTTCTGAAAACAATATTAATATTGAAATAAGTTAACAAATAGTTTCGACTTTGTTGCCCAAAACAAAAACAGTTACAATCAAAATTTTTAAATTTTCTTCGGCCATTTGGTGCACTGATATGTTTTGAACCAGGATCAGCAAAAAGATCAAACAAAATGTGTTGCATAATTTTTTTATATACTCAGCCTCTAAAAACGGATTATCGAGATATGAGCATAAAAGTTAAAAATAAAAAATAAATAGAAAAACAAATACGTTGGTATACAGACTTTACATTTTAGTTTATCATATTGTTATAAACATTCAACTATTTTTTTTAAATCAATGACGATTGCGCGTCTTGGTCAAAATTAAAAATAATGATATACAAGTTAGTCGCCGAAAAAAAAAATACTTAGAATCAAAATTTTCCATTTTCCTTCGGCCATCTGGTATACTGATATGTTTTCTGCAAAGATCAGTAAAAAAATTAAACAAAATAGGTTGCATTATTTTATCGACTCAGCCTCTAAAATCGGATTATCCAGATATGAGCGTACAAGCTAAAAATTAAAAAAAATAGAAAAACAAATACGTTGGTATGCAGAGTTTCCATTTTACTTTATCATATTGTTATAAACATTAAGCAATTTTTTTCAAATCCATGACGATTGCGCGTCTTGGTCAAAATTAATAATAATGTCATACAAGTTAGTCGCCGAAAAAAAAATACTTAGAATCAAAATTTTCTATTTTCCTTCGGCCATTTGGTATACTGATATGTTTTGTGCTAAGATCAGTAAAAAAATTAAACAAAATAGTTTGCATTATTTTTTTATCGACTCGGCCTCTAAAATCGGATTATCCAGATATGAGCATAAAAGTTAAAAATAAAAAAAAATAGAAAAACAAATACTTTGGTATACAGACTTTCCATTTTACTTTATCATATTGTTATAAACATTAAGCAATTTTTTTCAAATCCATGACGATTGCGCGTCTTGGTCAAAAATAATAATTTACGTTACAACATATATTATACAAAAACGCCTATAAAAATTATTTAAAAAAAAATAGGTATATATATTATGGTCGGCAAGACATAAATAAAGAATTCCTCAAAATTTGAATTATATATCAGATACCGTAAACCCACCTTATGTTCCATTATAACAAAATCCATTTCTTTGTTGAAGGCCTAAGTATTTGTAAAACTTAATAATTCTAAACATTTTAAATTGCAGCTTCAATATCCTTTAGTTCCTACACCGGGTGTATCTTCTTCACATCGAGACAATTTAGCTGCTTGACCTGTTTACATTTACGATTAGGGTACGAAATAAAACATTTTCTTTATAATTTATTTGTAATAATGATTGGCACACATTCTTTTACAACAGAGGGTTATGGCAATGTTTTGTACAATAATAATAAAATCATATACACGACTTCTAAAATAATAATATCTCATTTTGATTGAATGACCCACATATTTGTATCGTTAACAAATAAAAACATACACAATAATAATAATAAGAACAATAAATAGATAGATAGTTTAAAAAGGAACATAAAATAGAGAGGGGGGAGGGGACTCGAATAAAGAATGTTTTAGTGTCAGAAAGCTAATTTCGAGGGCGACGTACAAACGACAAAAAAGTTGTTACAAACTCAATGAAATACTGATGTGTAAATGTTAAAGATTATGTGCTCTATTTGAAAAACGTTTTAGCTCAATTAATTCTCACCTATTAATATAATAATATCTAATAATACAATACTTCAGCATTGGTATTTTTTATTCTTATGTACAACAGTGAACCTTTTTTGGTAAAAAAAATATTTGTTAAAATATAGGTACTGCACCATAACTATTATATTATGAGCAATAAATTAATATATTAAACAAATTTACAAGTTCGCTATCTATCTTAAGAACTGCATAAATTATTCCACAATAAAACCAATACAACGTCTTTCGTTGTTCTGCAAAAATGTTATTATATATTTTACTTTACGTATATATTAGTGTATATATACTCGTGTTTTCTGCGCAGGTGGCGTCGCTTTAATTTACTATGGCTCAATTTTTAGTACCCTTTATATTTGAGTGATATCAACATTTTTTCTTAAAAAGTGAAATGATTCACACACAATTTCTATATAAAAATGTTAAATTTGAAATGTTTTGATTTTGGATATTTTAAAGTGCGACACGCAATTTCGAATAACCGTGCACAAAAATAACGAGGAGGCTCCGTTATATGAATAGGTAGGATTTTTTTTTGGAAATGTATATTTTTGATTTGAAATTTGGTGCCTCCTGTGTTTTTTTTCTGCACGCTTTTCAAACGATAATACTTGGGTACTAAAAAACGAACTAATTAAGATTCGATAGTGTTTGTTTTTAACCTACCTTATTAATAATCCATTTGTGCTAAGTACATCATGTAATAGTTAATTATTTGTTTTTCAAAACTGTTGCCTCTATGAAATAGATGTTAGCAACAGGCGCGGTCGCAGGAACTAATTATTACATTTTAATGGAAAAGTTTTACATTAATTATTAGTCTCATTGAACAATATCACAATTTTAATATTGCAATAATTTTCTTCATTTTCTTTTTAAGTATAAGTAGCTAGATATGCTTCCATTATTTTTTTTTATCTTAATTTTATTATTGTATATAATAATCTGTATAATTTTTTTCCAAGAATGTAGCTTGCGGAATAATGGCAAGCCTGCATTGACTAGAGTTTAATTACGTTATTTAATTTAAATAATGTTTCAGAGTATATGACTTTACAAATTTTACATTTATACATATCTGGCTAGAAATCCATCAACAAATGGTATGTGCGTGTTCCGTTTCTTATTAATAATATTTCTTTGACTTTGGATAAGTTTGGAAGGCACATACTAGATGTTGTTGCTTATATAACCGACAACACGGCTCATTATAGATTATCTATTAAACAAGTTACTGATGTTGATTATATTTTTTGAACATATGTGAAGCTGGCATAACGACGGCCCGCCTAAGTACACTAGGAAGACTGTTGAGACCTAGCAAGCATTAGGCAATAGAATAACATCAGTTTAGTGTAGGTGTGTATTGCACTCAAGTGTCCATCAGGAATGTAAGACCGACTCTATTCCACTCACCGGCAGGGTTCAACCGCCCTCAATCTCTTCAGTCTTGTTGAGCCCCACCGAGTCACTGACGTCGACGACATCAACACTACTATTAGCCACTCGATAAGCTGCACTATATTGTTTAGTATCGTCAGTTTGGGTACCGAGTCCGGCCATGGTGGCCACCACACCGTCATATCCCACAGTATGCGCATAGTCGTCACAAGCGAGATTATAACGACAGCAAAGCATTCCGTCCTGTGGACATAGAACAACATGGGGTTAGTTTTACCATTACCTCCGGGTGCCCGCACAACAGTCCAACTCCCTCCTGCCCGTATTGCCTATTTCATTTTCAAAAAAAGTTCGTGTGGAAGAGAGTGTAGCTTGTTGTGATATTACGCTAATCATTTGGTGCTAGAGAATAATTGTGGTGGTGGCTGTGCTCGTCTATTTGCTCACCAATAGACTTGTGATTATTATCATTTTCAATAAGCACACGAGACAATACTTTTCTGTTTAATTAGAGTTTGTTTTTTCAATTACCAACTGCTCAAAGAAATGAATCTTGTTAATTGTTATATGTACCAGTAGTTTATATTTAATTCCTTATCGAACAGAATAAGACTATAATAAATTATATCTTCTGTATGATACAGCATACAACAAACGCCCTTGAAGTTCCAGTTCAAGTTTGACTTTAACCGCTTTCGTTTATCGTTTGGGAGCTGTTCTCGGTTGGTCTTAATTCGCCTAGAAAAGCCCGGGACAGCTCCCGAATGGTAAAAACGATAAACGATAAGCGGCTTTCATATGGCCCGCGAGAACTATCAGAACAGAAATTCAGTCTGCCTACCAACTAAAATATAATACAACTAACCCCCTAGGAGGAAAGTTAAACGTCATCTGGCGGCAGCACATCTATTATAATAACTTTTCTCCTAGGGGGTTAGTTGTATCATTTACCTCTCGAGATATTTTGTGAATTCATCCTCACTAGCTGATCTACACTGATGAGATCTAATAAGATGGAAATCTAGATATGTAGATTGCTAAGAGGTGGATTCACACTTATATATTTTTTTCAACTAAAATATGTTTTTGATTATTCTTTACTTATCAACATCGCTTATTATCTCCGGTTAGTATTGAATTGATCGTCACAATAAATATTCGATATATGTTGGTAATTATGTCAATGTACTAACTTTTTTAGTTACATAATACCATTGAAATAAAAATATGTATGACGTGCTACACGGAGACAAGAAAGTTTCGTATATCGCAAATAAATTGATTTAGATTCAGAAACCGGCTTATGCCCTTGTCGAAGTTGTACATGCCTATTATACATAATAGAGGAGCAGGTTTATTATATTTTGTTATACCGGTTATGTACCGCCCCCTATTAAAATAAAAAATTGCTAAGTGATATCTTTTGTTAACACGAAAGATATATACGTTTAATACTTTTAAGGATGGTATTTTAAGATTGCGGTTATCATACTTTCTTGATAGAGGATGGATTACTTTATTTATAGAATTACTTTATTTATAGAATAATAAGATGATAGTAAATATTATTGTTATTTGTACTGCCCAAATAGCAAATATCTGTCACTGATATAGATTGTGTTTCGATGCTTATTGCAGTCAAATTTGATTATTTATTACAGCTATACAATCCAAGAGAAATAATTGACGGAACCTCTGATGATATAGATATAACAATATAAAAAGACTAAAAGATTACAGCAAAACGCGTAGGCTAACTCATCGAGAAGCTTCAGAGAGAATATTTAAATTATTTACGCATCCATTGTGGACATAAAAACGTTTATTATTATTATTATTATTAACGGCAGCGTTTTACAGCATTGAGGTAAAACGTTGCCGTTATATTTTACATTAAACTATTAAAATTAAAATTCGACGGTGCGAAAGAATAGAATATGAATAAGAATAAGTGGGAAAAAATATCTTTTATAGCTATATTTTATTAGGATACTAGTGTCCACCTAATTATAGTGCCTTTCGTTTATCACTTTGGGCTGGTACGGGCTTATTGTTTCTTGTTCTATTTGCCGCTTCTGATGCGCATAATTCTACTGCTGGCTGCGCACCACCACAAGACCTGAGCAATACTGCTAGCCACGAGGGCGAAAGCAATGATAAACCATACTAAACGAAAGCGCCTTATGTAACATATGAAACGCTGATTTATTCTTGATTTCTCAGAATATGTTATTATTCATAAAAATGTGTGCTCCGTGGCACACACATTGTATATGACTATTGATAATTATAGTTATGAAACCCAGCTCAGTGGCCTACTGGTTCGAACCCCATCGGGGCAAATTTTCGCAAAAAACACCATACACAGGCGCTTTCTATTAAGTTAAGGTAAATATCAGGTGATTACACTCCTCTGAGCTTCTCTTGACTGGCGTAAAAGCCTCACGGCTGATACCCATATAAAGATAGACGTTTTTTTATAGTTATTTAAAAAAATCGTTATAGCTAATATCCCGAAAGCTTTTCTGCTGTTAAAGGGAAAAGCTCACAAGAGTGTAATTATATGGTATTTGCCTTAACTTCAATAGAAAACATCTGAAAAACTGAGAAATTAGTGTTTTAAATTTCACAACGGGGTTTAAACACGCGCTCCCCAAACGTACGAAATGAATAGCACCCCTAACCACTAGGTGACCAAGCTAGGAGAGCCATTTATAAAAAAAAGACTTCTATCTTTATAGGACTATCAGCCGTGAGGCTTTTCCGCCGAGTTTAATCACCCAGTATTTACCTTAACTTCATAGAAAACCTCTGAAAAAATGTGAAAGGTGATTCGCGAAAATACGCTCCCCAATGTTCCGTACGAGACGGACGACGCCTCTAACCACTCGGCCACTGAGCTGGGTAGTCATTTTTATTATTGCATATTCGTTCATTCCAAAATATATGACCCGTAAACCCTATAAATATCAATTTCTTAGCCATTCTTGTAGTTACTCAGAGCACAGACAAGCAAAACGAAGTACTTTATTTATTCTTGAGTTGCTTCGTATTATAGAAGAAAAAAATGAAGCTCTTCGTTTTGCTTGTCTGTGCTCTGAGTAACTACAATAATGTCTGAGAAATTGGTATCTATGGGGTTTACGGGTCATATATTTTGGAATGAACGAATATGTAATACATATATAAGTGTAAATCCACCTCTTAGCAATCGACATATCTAGATTTCGATCTTATTAGATCTCATCAGTGTAGCTCAGCTAGTGAGGATGAATTCACACAATATCTCGAGTGGTTATATACAAAAATTATACAACTAACCCCCTATGAGGAAAATTAAACGCCATCTGGCGGCACCACAGGATTTGTAGATAATAAAACGACTAATACCAAAATAATTAATAACAATAATATTTGTAGACTCGGGGAAATGCCGGTAAAGCGAAAATGATTATGAATGACTGAAGAAACTATTGCTAGAATTCCCCTTATTATTATGACACATCAATTTTTTCTCTTCATAAATTGTAATTACATAAGGTTTTATGTAACATGCGCCCTTTGTAAGTTTTTGCTTATAGCTGGAAACGCATGTGTAAACATTATGCCCGGCGCATTCACCATTTGCTCACAGCCACGATATAAATATTGTAAGATCAACATTTTTCAAACCAAAATTCGATATTAGTTTTCTTTAGTGAAAATACCACTCATTTTAGAGTATACCAGAAAATACGACTTGAAAATTAAAAATTAATGTCTGCATGACAATTTTAGCAATGGATTATTTGATTCTATCAGCTGATACTTGTTTAAACTGCGTTGACAGATTTTATAACAAGTAATACACTGGTTTCAGTTTCAAAATATGTTTATTACTCACAAAATATGTTTCACCCCCCTGTATGGATGATAATAGAGTATTTATAATCTATTTGATGAAGCTATTTTGTCGTGAATTGATGCTCTTTTTAAAAGTTATATCCAATCATTGTTTATTTATTTCTTACTTTGCGAACCACATCAGGGGTGCACTTTGAGATTAATAAAAAGTATTAACGTTAATTATTACAAGTTTTTGTGACTTTTTTATAGTGTCATAAAAAGTCATAAGAAAATTGTAGCGATAGGAAATTGTAGAAAACTCCCCTCGTACATGCAATTCATGAAAAGTGCTTGATGACAGACAACATTTTCCAGATATGATCGTGTAATGTTCTCGGATAGAGAATATTTCCGCTAAAATAAAATAAACTATGACGGAGCATAGCAATCTTAATCTGCTATTTTCAAAATTTCTATAGATCCGGTAATCAAATTTAAAATTTAATCATTTTAATATGATTTACCTAAGAAACAAAACTTAAAAAATGATTTTCAACGAAACGCTGTTTTCCTCCACGAGCAGTCCGGGGATACACGAGTTTATTGTAAAGGCATATCAATGATAATGATGATTAACGTTATCATTGATATGCCTGTGTGAATGATAATAGAGTATTTATAATCTATCTGATGAAGCTATTTTGTCGTGAATTTAAAAGTTATAGCCAATCATTGTTTATTTACTTCGTACTTTTCGAACCTCATCAGGGATGCACTTTGAGATTTAAAAAAAAAGTATTAACGTTAATCATCATTATTACAAATTTCTGTGATTTTTTATAGTGTCATAAAATGTCATAAGAAAATTGTCGCGATAGAAAATTGTAAAAAAAACTACCCTCGTACATGCAATTCAAGTGCTTGATGAAAGACAACATTTTCCAACTATGGTCTAAAACAATTGTGTAATGTTCTCTGATAAAGAATAATTTTAAAATTTCTATAGATCCGGTAAATCAAATATAAAATCATTTTAATATGATTGTCTTAAAAAGCAAAACTTATAAAAATATTTTCCACGAATCATTAAGACTAATAAAGTGTTTTCCTCCACGGGAAGTCCGGGGATGCACGAGTATCTTGTAAAGGCATGTCAATGATAACGTTAATCATCATTATCATTGATATGCCTTACCTTATGCCCTTATGCCTTATCTGATAAAGAATATTTTTAAAATTTTTATAGATCCGGTAAATCAAATTTAAAATCATTTTAATATGATTTTCTTAAAAAGCAAAACTTAAAAAAATATTTTCCACGAATCATTAAGACTAATAAAGTGTTTTCCTCCACGGGAAGTCCGGGGAAACACGAGTATCTTGTAAAGGCATGTCAATGATAACGTTAATCATCATTGTCATTGATATGCCTTACAACACACTCGTGTATCCCCAGACTGCCCATGGAGCAAAACACTGTCTTAATGTTTCGCTGGATTCATTTTTTAAGTTTTGCTTCTCAAGAATCCAGAACGCAACAGGGGGAAGATCCCCCTAGCGTTCACCGATTTCTATCTTCATCCAAAGAATGCCTGCCTGGCTTCGCCAAATATCCACCTTCATTCCCGTTTTCTTAAGAAAATTATAGTAAAATCTGATTTACCGAATCTATAGAAATTTTGAAAATAGCAGAAGAATTGCTATTTTATTTTTGAAGATTGCTATGCTCGACCATATTTTATTTTAACGAAAATATTCTTTATCAGAGAACATTACACGATCATTTTAAGACAATATCTGAAAAATGACTGTTGTCAAGCATTTTACATGAATTGAATGTACGGGGGGTGTTTTTTTTACAATTTTCTTATGCCAAGTTTCTGCGACATTTTATGACACTATAAAAAGTCAAAATGCTTGATAACATACAGGCATTTTTCAGATATTGTCTTAAAATGATCGTGTAATGTTCTCTGATAAAGAATATTTTAGCTAAAATAAAATCAAATATGGCCGAGCATAGCAATCTTAATCAGCTATTTTAAAAATTTCTATAGATTCGGTAAATCAAATTTAAAATTTAATCATTTTAAAACGAACGAAACATTAAGACTAATACAGTGTTTTCCTCCACGGGTAGTCCGGGGAAGGCATATCAATCATAATGATGATTTACGTTATCATTGATATGCCTTTACAACACACTCGTGTATCCCCGGACTTCCCGTGGAGGGAAACAATTCATTAGTCTTAATGTTTCGTGGAAAATCAGTTTTTAAGTTTTGCTTCTTAAGAAAATCATATTAAAATGATTAAACTTTAAATTTGATTTGAACTTGAACATAAAGAAGGCAGTAGCTTGAAGAATATTCATGAGGATATACTTAAAATGAGATCTGTGTACACCACAGTGGCATAGTGTCTTCATTTTCCTGCTAGAACCTACAGAGGGATTCTTCTGACAGGCCTAACCGTGCCATGTGTTTATTAAGCCTGAAATGGTCTGTTAGGAGGCATACTATGATTGTGAATTTGCAGCTTCCGCCTGTAATTTTTCTGTACTGGCTGGTTTATCATATCCTTTTTAACCGATTCTCTTGATTTGCAAATTTTGTCGGTTTCAGATTTCATTACTAACCTAACTAGTTTGTACTTTAGATTACAATAAAAAATATCACAACTTCCTTCACAAAAACGTTTTTCTATTTTAATATGCATTATAAACACGCTAAAATTAGCGTAAAACAAAAAAGACCGTGACTAAATGTGATCAATTATGCAAATCAATATGGAAATAGAACAACAGATAGATATTTTGGTCCACCACCAACAGAGAAAATGGTTGGCGAATAAGGAAAACAATTAAAACTGCTATGTAAAAATAATAATACATTCCGTTCGCACTTAGAAAAATGGCCGGAATTAGAAGTACAAGTGAAAAATTGGGTAACAAAACAATCGAAGCATGGGAATATCTGTTTCTACGAAAATGATATAATATAAAATATATTTTTCCAAAAATCGTTTTATAAATTTGAGGTGCGACTTATCGTCCGTCATAACTCACAAATTTTCTTCGCAATTCATTGCGTTTTTTGCAGTACGTTGAGGTATTACTCTTTATGGGTAATTATATTCGAGGGCTTAAGGTGTATTTTAAAGAGGGATTGTGATGTGTCAATAAAAATAGATACATTTTTGGATATGGTTTTTCGTCATTTCATATTTAGGACAGATTTTAAAAAATCACCTGCCCTAAATATAATGTTATGTAATTCGAGGACAATCCGTTAAGTGGTGGTAGACGTGGTTAATCTACCAAGAATTCGAAGCGGACCGCTATTGAGTTTTAGTAAGATTTATAGTCAGATTTTCATCATGATACTATGATTCTTTTTTTCGTTCAAAATAAGTAGCGCGTTCTCATTGGTCTACTTAAAAGTCCTCCAGTTAGCGAATTTACAAATAAAAAAATCCTGCTAGATTAACTTACCTCTACCACCACTTAACCTGCCGGCACTCGCGCCCAGTCGTATAGACCCGGAGCACATCTATGAGACTGGGCGTGAGTGCGGAAGGTTAAGGGATATCCCTCAAATTAATATAACATCCTGTACATATACAGGAAGGAAATTCGCGAATTTATACTCACCTTGTATTGTAATTACACAAAATATATGTATTTCAGAAGAAATGTAAAATGACAAACTCTTTTTCTGAAAAATTATCATTGGCTGGGGGCCATGTTTATATAAAATCTAGTATATAGATTAATTTTTCATTCATTAATGTATAATATCGAGTATAGTATTAAATTGACCATTAACTGAAATGCAATAATACCTTATCGGACTGTTGAATGTGATTTTTATCCAATAAAAGGTTTAACTCCTACTTATTTATTACCTTATCGCCTGGAAAACAAATTTGTTTTCTTTTCTTTTACATATACCAGTGAGGGTCGGTCACATTCGATTGCATTACACTATATTGTGTGATTGAATTATACTATAGTTAGTATCTAAAGACTTTTCCTTAGCTATTTGAATACCGTACAAGATTTGTACATAAAAACATCAAATCATTTCAATGAGCTGAGTATATACACATAGAATAATTATTTTTTTTGATATTTTGTTTCTCATATTAATTCCGTTAGTTGGCGATGATTTAATTGTTATCAAATTATTACAAAAGCATAATATATATATATATATATATATATATATATATATATATATATATATATATATATATTAAATAATTTAACATTTGTTTCACGTTTGTAAATGTTATTAATTAAACCCACAGAAAAATATTGTCTCACCATGTATGTAAAAAATACCTATCATTCACCTCAGTGCATCAATTATATCAAAGAGCAAAAGAAAAACAAACCAATTTCTTTCCGAATCCCAACAACGTCATAAATTTGGTATCATGAATGCACATGCACATTACAGTCACACACACCATAATTCATATCCAGACAAAATGTTTCAAACTAAAGCATGCAGTAATACATAGCAATACACATCTATAGAGTGCTGTGTTTCAAATGTATCATTATTACGCAAATATTTCTCATTGCACAGAAATATTTGCATGATAATTGTCCTGTATATTTTAAAAATTATGCACACTGGAGAACAATATTAGTTAAAACAAACAAATTAAGAATTAAACATATATTATGGTACCATTCGTAATTAAACGACAAAAAAAAGTTCACGTCAATTTATTTTAACTTGTTATTGTTCTCAAATGCTATAAATGATCTACTGAATCAGGCATTATAAAAATGGTTATAGTAGATAATAATAATAATAGCAGGCACTACTAGAGGTGTGTATAGTTTTCAGTGTAGTTAGAGTGATGTGTTTACCGATGCACACAACACGCGACATTGCTCACCAGTTGGGCGCAGAACGGCACCTGTAAGGGAAGGCAGTGTTAATTGTTAGTATTTGCCTAGCGTAGCCCGCCAGCCTCTAGCACTACCCAGTAGGCTAGCCATGCTAATGTATTAACTATTTTTTGATTTACAAACCATTTTATTCATAGAATTATAATTAATTTGAATCATTCTACATTAATGTATACAATATACCATTTCTGTCGTTTTATGTTCTATTTACTGACAGTATCTTATTAATTATAATTGGAGATAAATCAATCTTTATTAGGCTATCGGTCCTTTGCCTTTCCGCCTTTAATCATATTTATTAATTAAATTAAAAACAGGGTTTCAGGGATTTAATCCCACAAACCTTAACTTTCCGAAACGGTAATCCGGTAAACAATTATCATTTTCTGAAAAATTATGAAATAATATATTCATTGAAATATTTTCTATATAAAAAAGATTTCCCTATTTGCATACATTTCAAGAAATTTTCAGTAGCAACTTTTTTTTTTGTTATATTTCTTAAGCAAATTAAATCTACAAATATTAGACATTATTGAATATCGATATGTGAAATGTTTATATTCATAGGAATACTTGTTGAAAAACATGCGATTTTAGCAAAACCGAAGATGAAAGCGCGGAGGGTTTATTTTAGTAAAATTATCATAATGTTTGTTATAATAAATTTGATTAATTCAAGAATTTAAAGAGTTGAATAATATTGTTGAAGATATTTAGTAATTTTGTTGTAATTTTCAATTAGATATAATAAAATGGTTTGCAATCAACTATGTTAAATGATAATTATATATATATAAAAATGAGTAAGATGGAATGAGTATTTAAATAAAAGGGTCAATGGGGCGACATGTAAGGCTCTAAAACGAAAAAAACGCGCCTCTAAAGCGCTAAAATGCACAAGCATATTTATGGTACGGAATGACAGTTACTGTACCTGATCGTAGATTAGTACAAGGCATTCAGAGCACATACCAGTCAGTCAGTCAGTTAGATAACACCGAATCATCTCTGCGTGAAAATAGGACTCACCTGGCAATTACATGCGACACAGGGATCTTTTGGGTCGGCAAATTGAGCACCGGACTCGTACACTCTTGCTTCGTACGGACAGGGCTTTCCGGCCTGCGAACTGTTGCCTAAGGGACACAACTCGCCGCAGCGGGGGCAGCAGTCTCCAGGGTGCTGGATGGGGTTGTTGCAAGGCAACTGCGGGCATTTTAGGTCCCAACAGTCTACTTCCCCGTTAAGGCATTCGCACGTTTGGCACTGGTAGGACCAGCGCTCGCCGTGCATAAGGATTACATCGGTAAGTTCTTGGTGGCTGCAGGATAAGTCGGGGTTACACTGCGGACAGCATGTGTTTTTCTCGCTGCCCGTTAATGAGCAATTGCATCTGGGCTCCTCGCAACTCATTACGCCTCGATTGCACGTGCATCGCACGCAGGGTTTCCCTGCTGGGGATAACGTAAGGCCATCGGCTACTTCTGTTCCTTCGAACATACAGCTCAAACGGCAATCGGGGCCTCTCTCCCTCGGACAATCGCATAAATATGAACCATTTGTGTTCACACATACGGCTGATGCATGGCAAGTTTGCATCTGTCGTTCACACTCATCTACATCTATAATATTTATATATTTATTAGTAACAAATGGTTAATTTAATTTTAAAACTTACCTTGACATAAAGTACCAAGATTATTGTCAATAAAAGTGCTATTATAGCCGTGTTTACAGGCACAGTAGTACCATCCTATCATATTAACGCACAATGAAGAATCTGTGCATCGATGTAAATTACTAGCGCACTCATCAACATCCCTCTCACAACTTGATCCCGTGTAACCATTCGGACACGCGCACTTTCCCGGACTTCGACACAGACCTCCATTTAAACAACTTTGATTACACACAGCTGTAAAAAGTAATGTCCTTACAATCGAGGTTTCAAATTTTTCGATATGTTAACTTACGAGAACACTCATAGCCATCGCCTGTATACCCTTCTTGGCATACGCAGTGGTAGCTACCTTGCGTGTTAATACAAGTCGCGTGCGAATGACAATTGTGCTCTCCTGTCGTGCACTCGTCGAATTCCACGCAGTTAAATTTATCTACTCTTCTATAGCCGGGCAGGCATTCACAAATATAGGAACCTTTAGTATTTATACATTTTGTATTCAAGTGACAGTGGTGGCCCTCTAGTCCACCCTCTTGTTGACATTCATCGATATCTAATAAGAGATATACATGTCAATAAAAGAATTACCAATAAATTACAAGAAAATCTAAATATTATATATTATATATATATATATATATATATATATATATATATTTATATATATATATATATATATATATATATATATATATATATATATATATAAGATTAATATTAACCCTTAAATACATATTGTTGCAGAACTACAAAATTACCTTTTCAAATGTTCACTGCCTAATTAAAAACGTTATTTTTTTTAAAATTCTGTATAGATATCTATAAAGCCTACTTACGGTAGAAGGCATATGATTAAATCAATAATAAATAGATATCTGCATACATATGATTAATGAATTTCCTAATAAATTGCACATCTTATGTTTTGTAGCAAGTAGACGACTGGGAGTAACTATTATTGAATATCAAAAAAGTATGCATTTAAGGGTTAATCACTTTAAAATATATGCAATAAATTATATGTTGTGATTTTTATTACATGTATTTAATTGTATGCAGTGGACTGTTCTTGTAATTATTTTGTTTTAATAACTATAATGATAATTAAGTATGATTATTAGCTGTGAAAATTATGTATACCACTGCAATTGTGTCCGTCCCCTTGGAAGCCTTGAGTACAGTGGCAAGCATAGGTAGTTTGCAGATTCAGGCAGGAGGCGTTAGCGTGGCAAATGTGTCCCTTAGCGCAGTAATCAACCCCTGTTAAATAGAAATGGAAACACCGGGCGGTTAGTTTGGTTAATGTTAGTAAAAGCAGATGATCGCGATGGGTATTTAGTATATATTATTGTTATTAATGGAGATATAGTCAAAGGCCACTCACCAGGGCAAAATTTGCAGCATTCGCCGGGCACACTGAACTGTTGCTCGGGCGGACACGTTAACTTCGGACAGGCCACGTTCGGATCTATGTTGAGACATTTCATGCTGCCATCCAAACACTCGCATTCTACGCACTGTCGCACGTGCAGTTGATCGCCGTGATCGTAGAAGACACCGTAGAAATAACAGTGCCCTAATTGAAAAATTCATACAAAATTTATATTCTATATCCTTGAATATTCATTACTCTTCTTATTAGATGATGAAAGAAATTAGAATGAAAATAAGTATTTTGCATTCATACTCCGTATTCTGGACAAGTTTTTATAGTAATAATATATAAATGGAATGGGCAGCCAAATTTTCGTATTTTGGTTTGTAGAATAAAAGTATGTCTTATTATCATACGAAGAAATATCGATAAATATTGTAATCGTGCGGAATTTGTTTCTTCTAATTAGCGCAAGAATTAGAAAAAACAAATTCCGCACACCTCAATCCTCTTTATTTGGTCCTGTGATAATTTTACGACTTTGGAAATATCTGTCCGCCCGTCTATACGTTTATCCGTTTATGTTTTTAAAGTACTAAGTATAGTCCATAAACAATTTATATATTATTGCTATATTTCTTGATATATTAGAGTTTAATGACTCTTAATTGATTTACGATACGAATTAGAGAGTAATTATCAAATGTAGTATCATGTTAACTAACATGTGTCAATAATATAAAATTAATAGACTTACTTAAGCACGTCTGACAGCATTCACCAGTTTTGTTCACAGGTTTCTTGCAGGTGAGAACTGGGCACTCGACGGGATGACATTGAACTTCCCCATGCTTTAAAAGAAAAACGAACCAAACGTTACAATTTGTTTAAAACTGCGTTGAATTTGTCACACTGGATGTAAAAGTCTCCCGCTCTGCAGTGCTAAATAGTGCAAAAATAATATACATAATAATGCGAACTAACCACGCATGTACACAAGTCACAGCCTTGTTGCCATCGGGCTCCGTCCGCGTGCGCTGTCCCGTTGACCCAACAGGATTTCTGGCAGTCGCAGTCTTCGACTTTACTGATCCGCCCTTCAGCTGCTACTAACTGCAAAACAGAGAATTATATACAATCAAAACATTGTACTGAACGCATAAGGGACGTTACATGGTAGTCCATATACCCTTTCGGAAAGTTCCTTAAGATGCCTCGTCAGCTCCTGCACGGTGCTCTGCAACAGGGAGAACTGGCCGCACGTCGGACACGTCGCATCCAGGCTGGGACACAGGGAGAGGTAGCCGTGGGGGCCCGCTATCAGTCGCACGTCCTGCATCGCACCCTGAAATTAATAACAACAAACAAATATTATTTTATATAGTTATAAATAATATTATATAAAATATTCAAACATTTCCGCCTTCCCTCATTTATTTATCATACAACTATGCGAATAATACAAATACCTATTGCAAATAATACATATTTGTACAAAATTTAATATTAAAATGGAAAAAGTTCACAGACATTGTGATATTAGTATGGGAACTAATAATGCAATGAATAGTAACGTTATATAATCTGAATCTCAAAAATTAAAAAAAAAACTTATTGCTATCAGCCGTGACGCTTTTCCACCGGTCAAGGGAGAAGCTCGGAGGAGTTTAATCACCCGGTATTTACCATAACTTCACAGAAAACCTCTGAAAAACTGTAAAAGATGATTCGCGAAAACTCAGGCTTCCCAATGCTCAGTACGAGACGGACAACGCCTCTAATCACTCGGCCACTGAGCAGGGTTGTCAAAAATTATTATATCAAAAAAAGCAAAATAAATATTTACGAAAATGAAGAAAAATACGATAAGAACCAGTACGCACTGCTACCAGAAAGATCCTTACCAAGAAGAATAGTAATCTAGAAAACATGCATCAATACATAAATCTATGGACCAATTTCTCGACAACAGATCGTATCTACTGCTAGTTTCATAATTTGGCTCTAGTCATAGACAGACAGACATACATTTTTCAGAGATGCTCTTAAAATTATATATATATATATATATATATATATATATATATATATATATATATATATATATATATATATAAACAAATAGGAAATAAGGCGAAGTTCAGCATATTTAGGTTTTAAATCTGGTCTACCTTTTGATGTACACAGAACGAGACATATACCATGTACAGAAGTAGCAACAATTTAGCGAGTTTGGACATTCATCTCTGTGACAAGCTACTTTCTCGTTGGTAGTTTTTCCTCAAAAAAAAAAAATATTATCGGGAATCCAATTATATTTAGCAACAGCATTATAGGAGAAGCATCTTTAGATATATTGTGTTCTGTGTCTACGTATTCTTATTGATATTGTTAGACATTGTCTGTTTTATCAACATGGACTTGTTGATTGAAACTTTCACAATGTACGGACGAAAGTAACTCCGCCTGTAACTGCGGCTGGATGAACTGAATAGCTTTGCCGTAGTTACTGCCGGTCCCAAGCCCGGATAAAGGAGGAGGGTTGGAGGGCCGGGTTAGTAATCCCACCGTAAAATCAAGGTACAGCCGAATGTGCTAATAATGATCGCGGTTCACAATGAAATAGTAGAATAAAGAAAATGCATAGATACATAAATCTATCGACCAATTTCTCGGCAACAACAGATCGTATCTACTGCTTGTTTCATAATTTGGCTCTAGTTATAGACATCTTTAGTCTTCTATTGTGTTCTGTGTCTACGAATTGTTATTGATAATGCTAGACATTGTCTGCTTTATCAACATTGACTTCTTGATTGAAATATTCACAATGTACGGACGAAAGTTAACTCCGCCTGTAACTGCGGCTGGATGAACTGAATAGCTTTGCCGTAGTTATTGCCGGTCCCAAGCCCGGACAAAGGAGGAGGGTTGGTGGGCTGGGTTAGTAGTCCCACCGTAAAATCAAGGTACAGCCGAATGTGCTAATAATGATCGCGGTTCACAATGAAATAGTAGAATAAAGAAAATGCATAGATACATAAATCTATCGACCAATCTCTCGGCAACAACAGATCGTATCTACTGCTTGTTTCATAATGTGGCTGTAGTTGTAGACATCTTTGTCTTCTGTGTCTACGAATTGTTATTGATCATGCTATACATTGTCTGCTTTATCAACATTGACTTCTTGATTGAAATGTTAACAATGTACGGACGAAAGTTAACTCCGCTTGTAACTGCGGCTGGATGAACTGAATAGCTTTGCCGTAGTTACTGCCGGTCGCAAGCCCGGACAAAGGAGGAGGGTTGGTGGGACGGGTTATTAGTCCCACCGTAAAAATCAAGGTACAGACCAATGTTCTAATAATGGTCTCGGTTCACGATGAACTAGTAGAATAAAGAGGTCGTAATGACTTAAAATGATTCCTGATAAATAAAGACTTTCAACCTTGAAACTAAAAATATCTTGAAACAAAGGAAGCAAAAGCTATTAAATACTAGATACTTCCGTTATCTGAAAAATATATTAGAGTCTGCGCTCTATCCTAAGCAGGGTAGAAAGGATAAAGAACTCGTAATTATGGTCATAACGGTAAAAATAAGGAAGACCGCAAAAAGTGGGAATCGGAGTAGTATATTCATCTGCTCAACATATATACCAACATTATAAATTTACTATTGAAATAATCATCACCTTAACTAATACATAATGAACGATTTGTATCAGCAGTATACAGGGCGTTATCCTACTGCATGCTAGTCACATAAGGACATATTTCTTGACGCAAACAATGAAAATTACCTTCTATACTATTCTAGTGGTGGGCAGTATCAAATAAAAACTATCGGACTATCCATATTTATAAAATACAATATGGACACCAAATAATATTAGTGCAATTAGTCGAAGTCTAAATCAATAATTTTCTTTTTCAATGTTGTCTTGTTCTAATGTCAAACAGTTAAATAGTAATTGAAAAGGATATAAAGACACTTTATTATTATTATTATTATTATTATTATTATTATTATTATTATTATTATTATTATTATTATTATTATTATTATTATTATTATTATTATTATTATTATTATTATTATTATTATTATTATTATTATTATTATTATTATTATTATTATTATTATTATTATTATTATTATTATTATTATTATTATTATTATTATTATTATTATTATTATTATTATTATTATTATTATTATTATTATTATTATTATTATTATTATTATTATTATTATTATTATTATTATTATTATTATTATTATTATTATTATTATTATTATTATTATTATTATTATTATTATTATTATTATTATTATTATTATTATTATTATTATTATTATTATTATTATTATTATTATTATTATTATTATTATTATTATTATTATTATTATTATTATTATTATTATTATTATTATTATTATTATTATTATTATTATTATTATTATTATTATTATTATTATTATTATTATTATTATTATTATTATTAAATAAGAAATAAATAAATAATTACTAATTTTCTAATTTAAACCGTACACATGTGCATATTGCATACAATGTCATCGATAAACCAATTACTTATACTACTTATCGTAAACGTTTCTATCCATCCATGGCTATTTTGGATAAGTAGATAAGTATTATTTTATTTAGTTGCCGTTAATTATGATTATCTCTTCACGGGTGCATGTTGAAAAAAAAGACAACCATGAAAAGTCTTTTGGCAGTAATAATGCAAGATCTAAACATTTAATGTCACGCATTTGAAACTGAATGTCAGAAAATTATAATCAAAAACCATTCTATCGAAATATAAATATGATACATATATAAGTGTAAATCCACCTCTTAGCAATCTACATATCTAGATTTCGATCTTATTAGATCTCATGAGTGTAGCTCAGCTAGTGAGGATGAATTCACACAATATCTCGAGTGGTTATATACAAAAATGATACAACTAACCCCCTAGAAGGAAACGTTAACGCCATCTGGCGGCACCACATCAATTAGCAATGCACACCCATATGGTAATAATCGTCAACATGCTCATGCCATCAGGATCACCGGGTAGTGCATATAGGTGTGTCATATGGGTGTGCATTGCTAATTGATGTGGTGCTGCCAGATGGCGTTTAACTTTCCTCCTAGGGGGTTACATGTATCATATTTATAAATATGATATGATAAACTGTAATTTCAAAAGACGATTCAAAGACAATTTTTTCAATGACACAGGTAGAAATATGTAGAACAGAAGCACAAGAAAGCCAAATAATAACACTAATCTAAATACATACAAGCAAAAAACGAAATAGAATGTATGATATCTGTTGTAATGAATAAAATACATCCAATAACGACACTATCTTCTTCCAGTGCGTCTCCACTAATGTTTCTTTGCGATCACTTGAACAGTCCTTAGACCAGTCCATTACCGGAGCCATGACATTGTTGTAGGCCTATTCCTCTTTTGCCCTCAATCTTGAGTTGTAAAATACTGTCTTTAGGGTTGCGCATTATGATGTGGTACTCAAAAAATCCGAAAAATTTCGAAACCCTCTAATTTATTAATGATAGCAGATATAGAAGTGTAAATCCACCTCTTAGCAATCTACATATCTTGATTTCGATCTTATTAGATCTCGATGAGTGTAGCTCAGCTAGTGAGGATGAATTCACACAATATCTCGAGTGGTTATATACAAAAATGATACAACTAACCCCCTAGAAGGAAAGGTTAACGCCATCTGGCGGCACCACATCAATTAGCAATACACACCCATATGGTAATAATCGTCAACATGCTCATGCCATCAGGATCACCGGGTAGTGCATATAGGTGTGTCATATGGGTGTGCATTGCTAATTGATGTGGTGCCGCCAGATGGCGTTTAACTTTCCTCCTAGGGGGTGACATGTATCATATTTATAAATATGATATGATAAACTGTAATTTCAAAATACGATTCAAATCAAGGACAATTTTTTCAAGCACACAGGTAGAAATATGTAGAACAGAAGCACAAGAAAGCCAAATAATAACAAAAAAAGAAATAGAATGTCTGATATCTGTTTTAATGAAGAAAATACATCCAATAACGACACTATCTTCTTCCAGTGCGTCTCCACTAATGTTTGTTTGCGATCACTTGAACAGTCCTTAGATCAGTCCATTACCGGAGCCATGACATTGTTGTGGGCCTATTCCTCTTTTGCCCTCAATCTTGAGTTGTAAAATACTGTCTTTAGGGTTGCGCAGTATGTGGTTCTCAAAAAATCCGAAAAATTTCGAAACCCTCTAATTTATTAATGATAGCAGCAAAAAAAATAGACGAATAGAGAGTTTATTTGGCATATTCGCACAAAACTTTTACAAACATTCTCCCATTAAACAATACTCTCGCAGAAACAAAAAAATACAAATTAACATAAAATAAAATACATATTCGCTTGTGTCTTCTTCCTACACATTAGACCCCCTCTGTCCTCGCCACTTTGCTTTCCCACGTCAGCCTCCTGCAGATTTTCACGCCTTTCCCATCCTCTCCTAACCATTCTTTCAGCTATCTGCAATTTCCAACCCATGATGGCAGCATTTATCGTCCATGATTCCATTCCCTACAGCCGTATTGACCACACGTAGCATTGTGCAAATCGCTTTCTAAGGTCTAGGTCGAATTTGCTGTTTGTCAACTTACTTATTTTTCATGAAAGCGCCTCTCGTTACTTCGGCATCTTTTTTGTCCGAATCCCATTTGTCGTGCGCACTCCTAAGTACTTGAACTTGGTTATGCGATCTCTGGGCGAGTTCCCAATTGTTATATTTCTGGGTTGCATCATGAATTTGAGTTTTATCTATATTAATTTTTCGATCTCCTTACTATGTATGTTCACTTTGCTAATTAAGTATTAGATATTTCCGATGTTGTCAGCTGTGATCTCTGTATCATCTGCAAATCTGATGTTATTAATGTATCAATAACATCAGATTTGCAGATGATACAGAGATCACAGCTGACAACATCGGAAATATCTAATACTTAATTCTTAAATAATTCCATTTACTTTGGTGCCTTTTTCTACGTTTTACAATGCCTCCTGGAAAATTGTCTTTGAGTAAATTGAACAATAGTGGGGATAGTAGTCAATCGTGGCGTACTTCTCTGCGTAATTTTATACCTCCAATCATGTCTCCATTTTCACTTATTGTAGCTGTTTGGTTCTAATATAGGCTCTCGATGCATCTTATTTTTTTAATATAATTTCATTCTTTTCAGGATCTCAACTAGTTTGTCGTGCCGTACTTAGTCAAACGCCTTTTCGTAGTTTATAAAGCTAATGCATACTGGTTTTCGCTGATCGTGGTAGTTTTGGACTAGCAAATGGGCCTCGGATCTGCTCTGGTCCCTAATCCTTCTCTAAAACCAACAAAGGCGTCGCAATTTTTAAATGATCTTTGGTGTAGTACGATTAGACAGATTTTTAGTGTGTGGTTCATCAAGCTAATGAGCGGGTATTCACTGCATTTCCTGCCATTATTCTTCTTTGGCAGGGGTATGTAGGTTAACCTCAGCCGTCCAGCCGAATATATGCGCGTGTCATAGATTTTGTTTTCATATGCTCCTGTCGTCTAGGAACTTGATTATCTCTCCACTGGTATCCGGTCCAGCTACCATGTTATTTTTGGTGGATTTGATAACTTTTTTATTCTCCGGCCCCGTGATACAGGTTTCGGATTCTCTGTGAGATGCTGACTTCGAATAGCTCTTCCTATGCTGCTTTCTTTTCTAATGGTTATTTTATTGGCTGGCCTTGGTTAATCGTTAGTATTTGTGTTCTTGCACTGGTTCCGGATTGATTGAGATGCTGACTTATTGTCTTCGAATAGCTCTTCCTACGCCGCTTTCTTTTCTAATGGTTATTTTATTGTCTGGCCTTGGTTGTTCGTTAGTATTTGTGTTCTTGCTCTATGTCGTATTCGTGTGGTCTTTTTTAGCTTTTTCTATAGGTTGAAATTGGCATGTATAGTTTGACGTTTTTTCCATTTCTTGTAATTGTTGTTTTAGTTAGTTGTTCTTTGCTACTCTTATTTTTGGATATAATTTAGTTCTATATTTTCCAGTATTTCTTTTTGTGTTGTATGCCTCACAAGCGCCGCCCTTCCATTAGGGTAAGGTATCCAGCTGTCGTCCATTCTTTCTTTGCTTCTCGTTTTACTATATCTAGGTTTCTTCTTGCCGTTTCTAATATGGCTTCTTTATTTTGTTCTCATATGTCTTCTGCATCTTCTTTATTCCCTGTGTTTCATGTCTTTATAGCTTCAACTTTCATGTTTATTTCGTCTCGCGTTTTATTTTCTGGTGTTTTTGTTTTAGCTTACTGAGATCTATATTTCGTTGTATCGTTTTTTGTGTATCTTAGCCAGTTTGATTTTAATTGTTGCTACGAGTAGGTTGTGATCTGAGGAGATATCTGCCTGGATAAGTACATATCTTTTTTCCTGAAGAGCAGAAACGTTTATTTATTAGTATGTAGTCAATTTGGTTTCGGACTACTCTTCCTGCGAGTGTGCTGGAGATTTAGTATCTCCTCAGGGGTAGATCGAACCATTTGTTGGTAATTTATCTCTTCCTTGTTTGATTTTAATTGTTGCTACGAGTAGGTTGTGATCTGAGGAGATATCTGCCTGCATAAGTACATAAGTTTTTTATCCTGAAGAGCAGAAACGTTTATTTATTAGTATGTAGTCAATTGGGTTTCGGACTACTCTTCCTGCGAGTCTGCTGGAGATTTAGTATCTATTTTGTATGACATTGAGGTTTATTGGCGTGACACTACCTACGATATGGCAAATAGATGGGGTTAGAGGGAATACAATAATTAACACAACTAATAGACGATATAACAAGAAGCAAACGTATACCAAATGAATAGAACTTAGGAATCATATTATTTATACACAAAAAAACGGGGCAAGAGAAACTGAAACTACTATATTGGAATCACACTAACCAGCATATCGTGAAAAAAATTAAGCATAAGAACGAATAGACCAAAAAGTTACACATTGCGTATTCAGGAGAAGAAGTAGCGTAAACAAATTTAATATTCATAATTAGACCGATAAACAAAACATTTATAATAATAATAATATAACAAAAATGAAATATACATATATACTAGAATAACCCTTTCACTGCGTGAGGATTGAACAGTCAAGACCTGCAGCATAATATAGAAGCTATGGTATTAACCAATCAACAAGCAACATGAATATAAATATAGACAAAGCAAAAAGAATAATAATATCCTGAGAGAGAAAAAAACACATGTTTTATGTATTTTTTTTTTCAACTTAGACTAAATGCAAGAAATATAGAACAGATAGAAAGCTTCATATATTTAGGGTCGATAGCAGTAACGAACGAATAAACTAGACTCGTAAAACTAAAACTAAAATAAAACGATTTTTTTACTTTGTTTTTTATCACACTTCAGTTACACTTTGCAACTAGTTTCGGCTAAGCTCTAGCCATTTTCGAGCTCCTCCGATGACTGATAAAAAACAAAGTAAAAAAATCGTTTTATTTATCCTTTAAAATGAATTATCACAAAGTAGACGCCTTAACAATCCAATATTTAAAACTAAAATGTTTAACATGATATAAAAGAATAGATATATAAAAATGTAGTCAAAGGTAATCAACAATAAAACACATCAGCGCGTAATGGAACATGACAGAAAGGCATAAAACAGTTGCAGTTAGTTAGTTAGTATTAAATATTGAGTTGTGTTTATTTTAAAACATATAAAGTGTAAGATTTGTGATAAGACTATATATAAATAATCTTACATTACTATTTAGTTTAGTTGCAGTAGCACCAGTAACACCACTTAATTTAAATAACATCCCTCTACGCATATTCATACTATAATTATGTGTGACTTAGTATTTCAATTATATTCCAGTTCATTGACTGGAATCATACGTTTACACTAGTTAATTAATTAGAGAAAATAGGAGTGACGGCGCTTGACTGTAATGAACGCATTTCAACATAGGGTATTATTAATTTTTGAGTTGTCAATAGTAATCGTCACGCGAACTATGACTAATTGAGGAATTTAAATGTGTTAAAACGAGGTATTTAATAATATTTACAAACATATTAGTATTACGAGTATCAATACGTGTAATTACTAAAATAAAATTGAACACGTCATCATTAGTAAAACAGTTACTTGCCCTTTTTTCTATATACTCTATTAAAATTGACTTTTTAGTAATGCGACCCCGTGACGCAATTTGTATTCATATCGATAGACGAACGAAGTGATGGTTGATCCTGCCAGTAGTCATATGCATGTCGCCCAGATTTAGCCATGCATGTAGACTTAACTTATGCATATGACTACGGGCAGGATTGTCCTACAATGTGCTTTTTGCACGTACTATATTAAGGGTATGTCAAGTTATATTGAGCTTTTAGTAAAAAAAATGCGAAATGGATTGGTATACAATTTACGTATGTTAATAAAATCTCTTTGGCTATGAAACTTATTATGTAAGAGTTGATGACAATACTTTGTAGTTACAGACCGTAGAAGACAGTGTAAAAGATACAACTATATAGCAGCAACTTCTACGTTCCATAACTACAAATTATGGTCATCAATTCTTACAAAATAAGTTTCAGAGCCAACAACAAAGTTTTATTAACATAAATTGTATACCAATCCATTTCGGATATTTTTTTACTAAAAGCTCAATACAACTTTTATTAAGTTGATTTAAATGTATGTCTATTTATTGCGTAGTATTTACTAAAAGCTCAGCACAACTTCACAATTTGTGCTATGAAATAATGATATATGTGACAAAATACGCCCAAACCAGCTTAATACAATTACATACATAATTCTTTCAATAAAAGGCACAATAAATCAGTTATTTTTCCTTGGATGTCATAGTTACTTAGATAATTGTGGTAATTCTTGAGTTATTACATGCAAACGGTACTATGACTGGAAACGGAAGGAGTGATTTTATTACAACTGCTATTATATATTTAAAAATTAGTTAGGTATCCAAAATAGTTAGTTACAAGAATACTTTAAACATTAATTTAAGTTTAGTGATTTGCAGCAAGTACTTTTTTACTATATTTATAGAAAATATCTGGTGTGGGCACCACACGACTTTCCGAATTACATGACCTATTTAATTTTGTTCGACATTTTCTACTTTTCGGCTTTTTTAAATTTTTTTTGACATTTTAGCATTTTTTACTTTTTTATACTTTTTTTTACTTTTATGACATTTTATACTATAAAAAATTTGAAATTTTTTGCCTTTTATGACTTTTTAAAAACTTTTTTGACTATTTTTTTACCATTTTGACTTTTTCGACTTTTTTGATCTTTTTTGGTAAATGGTCCGACGCCGCGCCTAATTATGCTCCGTGCGTACCGGATAGTGTCCGTAAACATTTGCCAAATTTGGTCGCAATCTGTTATGCCGTTTTCCCGGAATTTTGTTCATAGACAGATAGACATACAGACATGCCACAGACAGGCATACAGACATACCACCAACAGACATCGCAAAAATCGGGTTTATTTCGTTTTGGGCATAAAACGTAACGAAATTGTTTTTGCTATATTGCTCACGGCAACTATACCTTCTTTCTTGTGTAATTTCTTCCCCTAAAAGTTATTGCTTATTTACACAGTCTTAGTTTGAAAACGTGAAGGCATTTTCGGTAAAACAATATCCTCCTTTACATCATGTATTCGGAAAGTAAAAATATTGTATGATTTTTGTTAGTCCTGGTTTTCTCGTGTCGCATATTTTGAATATTAAACCGCATAATTCCTCCAATGATCACGATAGGAGGAAAAATAGATATGGCGAAGTAGTTTTCACTAATAAAACAGACAAAATTGGAAAATGTCTTCTAAAATGTAACATATGGCATAGTTTTTTATAAGAAATGGCAATTTAAAACAAGTTAGAAAAAAAAGTATATTTACCTTAAAATGGTAATGTTTATTCCTCTGCCCTAACCAGAGTTGCTGAGGGTCTGTAAAATTTCTATCCGGCGCACCGGGTCTAAGAAGTCTTTTATATAGCGGATGACAATCCACCAGCAACTCGGCTTGCGAGCCACTCACTGATAACGCGACATGATGCCACAAATTGTCCGCTAGTTTATAATGAAACGTCTCCACGTACACTTTCGAGTCCACTCGCGACGTGTAGTGCAACCGAATTTCGTTTTTCCGGCCACTCGACTGCAGTTCTAAGTAACGGTTCACGCCGTGCGCGAAACTCACTATCGTCCCCGTGTTGCCCACCTCCTGCCGCAGCCAGGCGGATATCGTGAACTCGGGACTTCTACGCACCAGCTCGGAGACTTGCTGGAACGCCGAGGCTGGAAGCTTCAAATCTCGGTAATCACCTGCAACAAGCGAGAACAACATTTAATGCTAGGGACGTTTTTCCTATTAAGGCAATCGCTTGAATCATCAACAGTCCCCACGGACAATATTGCACCCCAAGGAGTTACGTCGAGGGGAAAGATTGATATCTTTAACAACACCCAGCGCGTATTTCCGTTAACCGCCCCAACCGCTGTGATTAAATTGCCAAAATAATATTTAGCTGACAGCGGAAAATAAGTACCTATATGCTTTCGTAGTAATAACATGCCTGGAACCTTCACCATAATTTAAAAGCACGCCATAGCGAAATGGCGGACTAGACAGGAAATTATTTCGATAAGTTAATTAAATTCCAATGATATATGCGTGATCTCATTAAAAAGATTTGATATAGCCGTGAATATACACGTGTATGTAATTTACTTTATTATACTGGATGGTGACTTGTAAAGAGTATTATTATGCTAATCAGCTATCACAGTTATTCACAGAGGTTTTCTGTGAAGTTAAGGTAAATACCGGATGATTAAACTCTTCAAAACTCTATATATCGAAAAAAAACTTGATTGCCCTATAAAGATAGAATTATATATATTTTTTTAAATCATAAGCAAATCCCATAATACAAACTGTCATCTTATAGTTAACCATATACCCATTCAAAGAGTAAAAAAATATACAATCTGGGAAAGTCAGTTAATGATGGGATTACTCCTAGATCAGTATTGAAAAAGCGAGAGCCCTCTACTAATAAGCCAGTATTCCACAATAAATGATGAAATGAAAAAGATGAGATTTATGCGCTGCTATGTATCTATATATCTGTTAATTTGTATTTTTGCGGATTATCACTTTTTATTCTTATTTTAGTGTATTTTTTTTTCTTGCTCTTGCTGTTATGAGTATTGTGTATTGGGGATGTTGAATTTGAGCTTTTTCGCGCAAGTGTAAAGAAGGTTACTATTGCACAAATGGTTACCACCACCCGGAACTATAAGAAGAAGAAATTAAAAATATAAATGAATGCTTTTCTTTAAAAAAATATGTCTGAAAACTAAGATTTAATTTTAATTTTTATGAAACATATGATAAAGTTATTATAAAAAGTATGATGTGCACCTGCCACTTCAGATTCTTTTCTAATATAATTGCATCCTTTTTCATTTATAATTCCAGTACTAGTAGTCTCTAGTTATTCAAGTATCTCAAGGTTTATATTGTTCAATATTAATAAAAATCCATTTTTAACAATAAATAATAAAGAAGTAATAAAGTGCTTTTATTACTAGAGTAGATGAAATGTTAGTTTGAAGAGGGGTATTCAATATCTGATCCCTAAACAAGCCAAGCGCATAATCAAATCAAATCAATTCAACGCTCTCTAATGAGCGCATCACTCGCTCCCCTTCAGAACCAAATCAGCCGCTTTTCGCAAGAATATCCAGGGCTATAATCCCATCCTGCACTTTTCGCGGCGCACAAATTACGTCCGAACCCTCTCTCCCATTTGTGGGGTAGCGATTAGAACTTTAATTGGCAAAGTTATTCCCTTAAAAAAAGGGAATTGTCACAATGGCGCGCATTGTTTGGCAATTACTTACGCCTGATGCACCTAAAACGTGGCCATTTTCGCCGCCCCTTGATTATTCATACGATGTTATTCCCGAAAAGTTCTTTTTGCCGAGGTTTTTGAGTTATCACTCGCTATTGTGTCTAGACGGCCGACTTATAAACTTTCATGCTCGAATTGCGTCCGGCTGCAATCCGGAGGAAGAGGTTTCGGCGGCGGGGCAGTTTCTCATTGTCGGAAAGTTGGAATTGAGATGGATGAATCAATCGGGGAACTTATTGAATTTGATATAAAAGTGGGTCGACAGTTGGGGATGGTTGTGCGCTACTTTAGTTTTTGATCAAGACTTCTCATTTTTTAATGAAACTTTGTATTAAAAGTATGTTTTGGAGTTTGAGTAATAGTCGAATAAATAATGCTTTCTATCCGAGTTTATCGCCTGCTGGTTGATTATTATAGCTTGCGATATCTAGTACAAATTAACTGATGAAAACTAGATGAAACATATAACGTATCCCCGGGATATTTTCGGGGCTTAGAAGCCCCGAAAATATCCCTAGAGGTGGAGATTTTTCCATATGTATGTATTATCAAAAGTATTATGCAACCAACTAGGAGCAAGGAAGCGTGCATGAAAACGGATACTATAATGTTCAAATTAATTGTTCTGCTATTTTTACTAATATATGTGACAAGAATAATATTTACTACAAATAATATTTTTACTCAAATTACATTAAAAAGAGGATTAAATCATAATTCTATGAAATCGCACAGCTCCTGTTGTGTATAGACGTTTGATTATCTGTGAAAAATTTTGTTTCTTAGGCTTTATTTGTACTTCAATTGCTTCCATCCACCATGCAGTTTTTTCTTTTGGTTGTTATTATTTTGTACTTGTTCCACAAGTCTGTTCGATTTTGTAATTTTTTAAATCTAAAAGTATGTATATATATATATATATATATATATATATATATAATATATATATATATATATATATATATATATGTATATATATATATATATATATATATATATATATATATATATATACAATATTTATTGGGCTATCGACCCTTCCCAGGTCTTTCTGCCTGTGTGTACATGTTGGTTATAAAGGTATAAAAAAGTGAAACAAATATTCTCTCGAAACTTACAAAATAAACATAAATAAATATATATATAAAATAGCATCAAATAAGTAATATTTATAGACTATTTTGTAATAAATTTTATTATCGATTTTTACTTGAACTCCAAATAATTGAATTAATCTGTACAGTCTTACCTGCTATTACTTTAATTTTCCATCACTTCGACTTTTATACTTATTAGATGAAATTAATAACCCTCTAATTTCAATTAAAACAATTGGGCATCAATGATATTGATTATACGAATACACTGATTTTAAAAATATCGTCAAAACAGTACATGATTTATAAAAATGTTTTTTTCGCAATTTTCTTTGGAATTGTAATACCTACAAAATGAGATCAAGCACAACAAACTATCATGAAGTGAAATTTTGCAATTTCAAAAAAGTCCTGTAGCTTTACCGGTTTTCATTTGGTTGAAAATTTTCTATCCAACGGGCTTTTTCTTGATTGGACAATTTTCATTTACATTTTCTTCACATCTTCGACTAGAATCATATTTTTCTAGAAATCTATGTGCCTCAATAATTAATACTTAATATATTTGAATTTCTTACTAACGCAGTGAATTATTAATGGTTATTAATTAATTTTTAATTTTTAATTTAGCTAAGGGAAAAATGGCCTCCATTGTATTGGAGGATTAGCGGGGGCTAGGAGGGTGGTAGAGGATTGGGACGGGTGTTATTGGAAAGCATCATTCTTCTAAACGCTGGGAAAAATGGACCGGGCTATGTGGCTCTGGTGGGAAAAGCGGTGGAAACATGGAATTTATTGTAGGGAAAAATTCAACTGTCAGTTTATACGCGCTAAAATGGCAAGTAAAGATCGGGAAAAAATATTAGAAAATGTCAACTAGTAGGCGTGTATTTCCGGAAAAGTGCAAAAATTAAAAATTAAAATTATCCGAAAAAATTGAGTTTATGCTCATGGAATAGGCAATCGAAAACTGACCGATGAAGATAAAATTATGATTCATCTAAATTTACCAACAAAACTGCAACAAGCATATTTATGCATTTTTTGCAATTGCAAAATTGTACAAAATTTTCATAAACGTCGCAAAACTATCCTCTGTTGCGTCAAAGCAGTGGCATGTAGCTGAAACTAAGTCATTTGGTTGTAAATATAGTCTAAAAAGCTACAGGCCTTGATAAATTTTCCGAACTTGGAAAATTTTATTTCATGACAGAAAGCTGTGGTAGATCTCATTTTGTAGGTCATTTAATTCCAAAGAATAATAAGAAAAAATATTGTTATAAAACGTGCACCGTTTTCGTGGTAAAGCCGAAGAAGTGAAGAAAATAAAAATGAAAATTGTCCAATCAAGATCAACTTGAGCCCATTGGATAGACAATTATTAACCGATTTAAAAATCTTTGTACGATTTTTCTCTAAAACAAAAGATAAACCCGTCACGAATTTAATTTGAAAAGTGATAAAAATCGGTAAAATTGGCAAAAATTATCCTCCATTGCATCAAAGCAAGGGTCGTCATAGTAGCGGCATGACACTGAAACTATGTCATTTGATTTGAAATATAGTCTAGATGACGGGAAAAATGTCGAGATTGTTTCAAATGAAGCCGGTAAAGCTACAGGGCTTGGCAAATTTGTCGAACTTGGAAAATTGTGTATTATGTTAGAAAGTTGTTGTTGATCTCATTTTGTAGGTCTTTTAGTTCCAAAGAAAAATAAGAAAAAATATTGTTATAAAAATTGTACCATCAAGAAAAACTTTAGCCCGTTCGATAGACAATTGACCAAATGAAAAATGTTATTACGATTTTTCTCTACAACAAAAAATATTAATAATATAATTTGATTGGAAATATAGTCTGGATGGCGGGAAAAGTGTCGATATTGTTTCAAATGGAACCGGTAATGCTACAGAGCTTGGCAAATTTGTCGAACTTGGAAAATTTTATATTATGTTAGAAAGTTGTTATTGATCTCATTTTGTAGGTCTTTTAATTCCAAAAAAAAAATAAGAAAAAATATTGTTATAAAAATTGTACCGTTTTGGCGGTAAAGTCGAAAGGCGATAAAGAAAATGTAAATGAAAATTGTCCAATCAAGAAAAACTTTAGCCCGTTGGATAGACAAATTTCAACCAAATGAAAAATCTTATTACGATTTTTCTCTAAAACAAAAAATAAACTCGTCACGAATTTAATTTGAAAAGTGATAAAAATCGGTAAAATTGCCAACTATCCTCCATTGCGTCAAAGCAGGGGACGTAATAGCAGTGACATGACACTGATACTAAGTAATTTGATTGGAAATGTAGTCAGGATGGCGGGAAAAATGTCGAGATTGTTTCAAATGGAACCGGTAAAGCTACAGAGCTTGGCAAATTTGTCGAACTTCGAAAAATTTATCTTATGTTAGAAAGTTGTTGTAGATGTCATGTTGTAGGTCTTTTAATTCCAAAGAAAAATAAGAAAAAACATTGTTAAAAAATTGTACCGCTTTGGTGATAAAGCCGAAGAAGTGAAGAAAATAAAAAAGAAAATTGTTCAATCAAGATCAACTTTAGCCCGTTGGATATATAATTATTAACCAGATACAAATCTTACCAGGATATTTTTCTAAAACAAAAAATAAACTCGTCACGAATTTCATTTGAAGAGTGATAAAAATCGGTAGAATTGCCAAAACTATCCTCCGTTGCGTCAAAGCAGGGATCGTAATAGCAGTGACATGACACTGAAACTAAGTAATTTGATTTGAAATATAGTCTAGATGACGGCGAAAATGGCGAGATTGTTTCAAATGGAACCGGTAAAGCTACAGAGCTTGGCAAATTTGTCGAACTTGGAAAATTTTATATTATGTTAGAAAGTTGTTATTGATCTCATTTTGTAGGTCTTTTAATTCCAAAAAAAAATAAGAAAAAATATTGTTATAAAAATTGTACCGTTTTGGCGGTAAAGTCGAAGAAGTGAAGAAAATGTAAATGAAAATTGTCCAATCAAGAAAAACTTTAGCCCGTTGGATAGACAATTTGCAACCAAATGTAAAATCTTATTACGATTTTTCTCTAAAACAAAAAATAAACCCGTCACGAATTTAATTTGAAAAGTGATAAAAATCGGTAAAATTGCCAAAACTATCCTTCGTTGCGTTAAAGCTGTGACATAGCACCGAAACTAAGTCATTTGATTTGAAATATAGTATAGATGGCGGGAAAAATGTCTATTGTTTCAAATGGAAGCGGTAAAGCTACAGGAATTTTTCGAACTTGAAAATTTTTACTTCATGATAGTGAGTTGTGCTTGATCTCCTTTTGTAGGTATTACAATTCCAAAGAAAATTGCGAAAAAAACATTGTTATAACTCATGTACTGTTTTGGCGGTAAAGCCGAGGAAGTAAATAAAAATAAAATGAAAATTGTCCAATCAAATTAAACTTTAGTCCGTTGGATAGACAATTTTCAATCTAATAAAAAATCTTATTACGATTTTTCTCTTACCAAAAAATAAACCCGTCACAAACTTAATTATAAAAGTGATAAAAAATCAGTAAAAATTGGAGTGGAGGACTTTTTCGAACTTGCAAAATTTTACATCATGACATTGAGTTAATAATAAAAAATCTTAGTACAATTTTTCCCTAAATCAAAAGATAAACCTGTCACAAATTTAATTTGAAAAGTGATAAATTCGGTAAAATTGCCAAAACTATCTTCCGTTGTGTGAAAGCAGGGGTCGTCATAGCAGTGACATGACACTGAAACTGAATTATTTGATTTGAAATATAGTCTAGATGGCGGGAAAAATGTCTCAAATTAAACCAGAAAAGCTACAGGGCTTGGAAAATTTTCAAAACTTTGAAAATGTTATTTCACGATACAAATTGGATTTTGGTTGTATATTGTAGGTATTTAATGTCCAAAGAGAAAAATCTAAAAATATGGTTATAAAAAAAAACGTGTAAATTGTTGCGGTAAAGTCGAGGAAGTGAAGAAAAATAAAATAAAAATTGTCCAATCAAGATAATCTTTATCCTGTTGGATAGTCAATTTTAAACCAAATCAAAACTCTGAATATATTTTTTCCCTAAAACAAAAGACAAACCCGTTACATAATAATATATAAAAGTGATCGGTAAAAACGCCAAAACTAGCTTCCATCCGTTCAAAATTGGGGTCGTCACAGATGTGACATGGCCCTGAAATTTATGGCGTTTGATTGGAAATATAGTCTAGATGGCGGGAAAAAAAATGTCGAGATTTTATTAAATTCAACCGGTAAAGCTATACCGCTTGGCAAATATTTGAAACTTTTAAAATTTTATTTCATTGTTGAAAGTGGTTTTTGGTATTATTTTGTAGATCTTTCATTTACAAAGCGAAAAACTCAAAAATATTGTTATAAAAAGTATACTGTTTTAGCGGTAAAGTTGAAGAAGTGAAGAAAAATAAAATAAAAATTGTCCAATCCAGATGATCTTTACCGTGTTGGATAGACAATTTTGAACCAAATGAAAAATCTGAATACATTTTTTCCCTAAAACAAAAGACAATCCCGTCATATAAGAAAATATAAAAGTGATAAAAATCGGTAAAATGGCAAAACTATCGTTTGTTTTCCCTAATACAAAAGACAAACCCGTGACATCATAAATCATAGAAAAAAAATCTGTAAAAATATAGTCTAGATGGCAGGAAAAATGTTGTCTTGGTCTAAATTTGTAGGTCTTTCATCTCTAACGAGTAAAACACAAAAAGATTGTTATAAAAACTGTACAGTTTAGGCGATAAAGTGGAAGAAGTGTAGAAAACTAAAATAAAAATTGTCGAATCAAATTCAACTGCAGATAGATGGATAGACAATTTTGAACCAAATCATAAATGCCAGTATAATTTTTCCCAAAAACAAAACACAAACCTGTTAGATGATAGTTTAAAAAGTGATAAAAAACGTTTAAATCCCAAAACTATCTTCCGTTGCGTCAAAATAGTGGCCGTACTAGAAGATACCAAGAAATAAAACTAACGTCATTTGATTTTCAAAATTTATTTTCTATAGAAACGGGTAACAAGCCCTTTTTGTTAGCAAGTTCTATTGGAACATCAAATAATATGAATAAGAACATTACAGTGAAAAATGTTACAGCAAATTAATTAACCGCGTATGTTATGAGACAATGCGTATAGTAATATCATAATTGATGATGGTATGTTTTTTACCTAATCGGTAATGCCCAAGTGAAGAAAAATAAAATAAACATTGTCCTATAAAAATAAACGTAAGCCTGTCACATAGATAATTTACAATCAAATAAGAAATCTCAATACAATTTGCACGTCTTTCTGTAGAAAGGAACCAACCCACAAAATATGTTTGTTTCTCTTACCTTTATAGTCAAGGATAACAATTTAACTTAATGAAATTAAAAAAATATTGAAAATATTGGATTGTTAAGGCGTCTACTTTGTGATAATTCATTTTAAAGGATAAATAAAACGATTTTTTACTTTGTTTTTTATCACACTTCAATTACACTTAAAAGCAAATAGTGCAACTAGTTTCGGCTAAGCTCTAGCAATTTTCGATGAGTCATCGGAGAAGCTCGAAAATGGCTAGAGCTTAACCGAAACTAGTTGCAAAGTGTAACTGAAGTGTGATAAAAAAAAACAAAGTAAAAAATCGTTTTATTTTCCTTTAAAAACATATTACTTTAAAGCTCGAGAATGCCAAAATTAACCTAAGATAATAGATACTTTTTAATTTATATAAATCTGTTTTCTCAACTTTAACATTAGGTGGATTGGTTCCTTTCTGCAGAAAGGAGTACAATTTACCCTGAAACAAATGGGAATTTCTCCAAACAAAAATTATATTTATAAAATACAATTTTTGTTTGCAATAAAAGTATTGCAGTTATTACAACGGGCCACTACTACTTAATATATTTGTATTTCTTACCAACGCAGTGAATTGTTAATAGTTATTAATTAATTATTAATTATATAATAATATTATTGGTAATTAATAGTTAATATATTTATATATAACTCTCCAAACAAAAATTATATTTATAAAATACAATTTTTGTTTGCAATAAAAGTATTGCAGCTATTGCAACGGGCCACTACTACTTAATATATTTGTATTTCTTACCAACGCAGTGAGTTGTTAATAGTTATTAATTAATTATTAATTATATAATAGTATTATTGGTAATTAATAGTTAGTTTAATTATATATATAACTCTAAATTAGATAACAAATACCCATTTTAAATGCTGATTGTTTTGTGTATATGTATATACATTCCTAAGTATTATAAGAGTAAACATAATACTGCATGGTCTTAAAATAGTAAAGTGAAAGCATTGCAAATTACTGACACAAACTGCATTATTAACGACGCAGTTACCTATATTTATATTAATTTCATTAAGAATATGATGATTCGCATATACTAGTACTTATATTTGCTGCGAGGACAAAATGTATTACGTCGCCTAAGCAGCAACACTACACATCTAAAATTTTATTCGAGTTTGACAGGAGAGAATAAAAGTAATATAAGTATAAAGTATAAAATATATAAAGTATAAAGTAATAAAAATGTTTATTGGAATTATTTTAAACTTGCCAAATTATTCATTTTTTATATTTTTTATTTGAATCAGGAGTAATTTTATTACTCCAATAATCATTTTATAATAATTTTTTGTCTCTCCTGTAAACCTCGAATAAAATTTTAGATGTGTGCTATTATAGAACAAAGCTTTCCCTCACATAGAAAGAATACGAAGGACAGAAATTTGGCTGGTAGAGGACGACAACGGTCTGGCTAACTGTATTCTTCTTCTCCATCAGGTCCTACAGAAGGATGTGAAAGCATGAGTGTACATACAATACCCTTCTTAGTACCACATGTATCTTTAGAAGAGGATTCTGCTTACTTACATGGCCCAGTTTTACCTATATCATCCGATTTACCTTTAGTAGATTTGTTGCAGGCCATTTGCTTCTTTTGTAATAGAAAATTATGAACATTTTTCAATAGCAAGACCTTTTTAAATCGCAAGTTTCAACAAGAAATTATTTCTATGATAATTAACTGACATTATTATTATACAGATAATGCTTAAGTGCAACATTGCGTTTCCTACATGAATATTAATTAATCCCCATAGGCATAACAATTAACCAAACAAACAATTCCTCCACGCAGTACTTCTTATCTACCCCATGACGTATCGGGCACACACCCCTGCACTTGTTTCCCTCCATTAATATCTTTAATGTTTAATGCCCGCACACAACTCAACTTGTTTAATGTCAGGGCCTGAAAGATGAATATTTGTATATCGTGTCCGCAATAAAAGTACAACTATCCAGTAGTAGAATGTTTATGCGATTCTCAGAAACCTGATTAATATGTGAGGGGGTCTTAGGATAATAATGAGTTTAGTGCGGAGTGGTTTGAAAAATAAACGAATACGACCATGCGGATTGTAAAAACTTTACGATGTTATACAGTAGTTTGGAGTCCTAATCAAATAATCATTGCATGGGGAGGTTACAATGTTAAAGCCAGATAAGAAATATAATTTCGTATCACAGTGTAACACTGTACGATATATTTCTGTTGCTATATGGCAGAAGCCGATATGTGAATTTTACAAGACAATATCTTGACTCAAAAGTTAGTCATAATGTAAAGGTCGTTTTAGACAAGAGAATTTCTTGACAAAGTTAGTCTAGATGCGAGACAATCTAAATTATACAGCAAATTATTTGAAATATTGAATTGGATGGTAAATCTATTGGAAAAATATAATGCGTTCTATTTGTGAAGGACAAATTGTATGAATTTATTTCTGGAACAACTTTTGAGCTAAGATATTGTCTTGTCGTTTCTGAATGATACGAAACAAATTCTGGAATAAGTTTTGGTCCGCGATCATGCATGTCCGCATAAAATTTGTCTTGAAAAATAGAATGCGTTTTATTTTCTATTCAATCTACAATCCAATTTAATATTTCACACAATTTGCTGTTTGATACGAGACAATTTAGATTGCCTAAAGGTCGTTTTAGACAGGACAATTTCTTGACTCAAAAGTTAGTCAAGATGCGAGACAATCTAAATTGTCTCGTATCATACAGCAAATTATTTGAAATATTGAATTGGATGGTAGATCGAATGGAAAAATGTAACGCGTTCTATTTGTCAAGGACAAATTGTATGCGAGGAGGATATATGAATTCATCTCTTGAACAACTTTTGAGCTAAGAAATTGTCTTGTCTAAAACGACCTTTAGGCAATCTAAATTGTCTCGTATCATACAGAAAATTGTGTGAAATATTAAATTGGATTGTAGATTGAATAGAAAATAAAACGCATATTATTTTTCAAGACAAATTTTATGCGGACATGCATGATCGCGGACCAAAACTTATTCCAGAATTTGTTTCGTATCATTCAGATGCATCAACTAAACAAGACAATTTCTTAATATATGAATTCATTTCTTGAACAACGTTTGAATCAAGAAATTGTCTTGTATAAAACAACCTTAACTCTTTTCATAGATTTCTATAAATTCACGCGTTAGTAAATGAGATGTTTTATTATTAATTGGAATTGTGATAATCCCCGACATTAATTTTTTTCAATTTAAAGTTAAATAGAGTAATTGAAAGATACATATCGGTTTTTGGTAAATAGCCATATAATTGATTTATAAAATTTTATATTAAAATCAATATTGGCGAGGGCAGAGGGGGTCTAGTGTGTGTCGTACACACATGTGAATATGTATTTTATGTTAATTTGTACTTTTTCTTTATTTTGTCTATGAAATTATTGTTTATTGGGGGGAATTTTGTAAAAGGGGAGGTGGTGCGAATATGCCAAATAAAGGTTTTTTTAATTAAAATCAATACAGGGGTAATTGCTTGTCATTCTTTTTCATAAAAACATTCAAACCGAAACATACACAAACGCTATATAAAAAATTTATAAAATATTTTCTATCAATGTATATGAGTTATATGAGTTTACGCTACAAATTTTCCCACGAAATTAAGTTATACTTAGAACAACCTCGCATATAATTTTAAATAATTATTGTTATCCTTTTTTACCGCTTTTAGCACTTTAAATTACTTTTGCACTAGATGTAATATACATCGCACCCTAAAGTTTTATTTGGATGTCAAGTCATAATTTTTGGCGAACAAATCCTAAAAAAATCGTTTCTTTTTAGACACTTTGTATTATCTAGATTGTACACGGTTTCCTCAAACTTTATACATACTTTGTATGATAAAGTAAAATTGGTTTGCTGTGAGGAATTCAATTTGATTAATGATATAATTGACCTGATTACTGAACATACATTTATGGCGTGTATGTAAGTAACGTGGGTAGTTCGTGCGACTTGAATAATCTATTAATGTTCATAATATAATCATTCTAGTAGTTCGTATATTAGTGTGAACCCACCTCTTAGTAATCTACATGTCTAGATTTCGATCTTATTAGATCTCATCAGTGTAGCTTAGCTAGTGATGATGAATTCACACAATATCTCGAGTGGTTATATACAAATATGATACAACTAACCTTTTAGGAGGAAAGTTAAGCCCCATCTGGCGGCACCACATCAATTAGCAATGCACACCCATGTGGTGACGCTAGATGGCGTTTAACTTTCCTCCTAGGGGGTTAGTTGTATCATACTAGTAGTTCCTTTTAAAACTGTATTAAGCTTTATGTGTTGCTAGACATTTTTTCTCGTTTCGCATGACTTGATATTATCACTTATTATAATTGATAAACATTTGATCTTCCAAACGCACATAAATAACATTATGGACAAAATGATTAAAAATATTTATAAATCGAATATGTGTATATGTATGTATATATCATATATACTTACATATATTTCAATAAATGATTAGGTGGAAGACCGGGGTAGATTAAATAATCTACTAACCCGAACCTAATCATTACCTCCCATATTTCTATTGTTCTTTTGTATATATTGTATGAATGTACTGGAGGTAATACATAAATAAATAAAAAAATAAATAAAAATAAAAAAATAAATGCAAGTATACAACATATCAAATTATTATTTTATCATGGATGGACCACATTTGATTTATTCTGTATAATTTATTATTTTATTGTATTTTACATATTATTTTATGTTAGTTTAATCCCACCTTGAAGAGTTTTTCTCTAATACTCATATAATTGCTTGTTATTTCCTAATACGCAATTTCATATAAAAGCAGTTTTCCTACGAGAAATATTTCTAAGAATTATAATATACCCTTATAAACAGCTTTCAATAAGACGCTCTCCGTGAAAAGCATCCCGATATTGAAAATAACAACCCAACTATTGAAACCCTTATCGCGTAACGAGTTCCGAATACCCATTTGTATCGATAAAGCAACAAGATGTAACTCTTTTATATTCACCCCCCAATTGATGTTCGCTCTCCACTCGCGAAACAGCCCTTTTATCGAGCGGCCTCCTTCGCAAACGTCTTTTTAATGGCATGCAAATCTTTTTATTGTTCACATGCTGATCGATTTACTCGTTGCCGGAAGTTGCATTACGTATTCATCTTGCGCCCCCGAGGCATTTGCATCAAAAATGAAAAGATTAATAAACCCCTATCGGACGCACAAAACGTCTTGTGTTATCGGTTTAACAATTGCATGCTTTTGTGTTTGAGATATTTGGCATGGGAGGCAATAAATTACTTTACGCACAATAAAGTGTTTTTCGCCGCGGAACGCCCTTTTTCTCAACCCTCAATGTAATGCCCATAACACTACATATTTTAGATTTATGCACGCCCGTTTAGAGACTGCTGCCCTTGTTAGTTTCATATGCCAGTGCGGATCATTGAACTTTTAAACAAATTCAAAACTCTGCGTGTTATACTATTTAAAAAATAACGAATACAGAGGTTATAAATTTATAACGAATCGCGAATTATGAATTTAAATAATTTTATTATGATTTAATTTTTATAACTAAAAATGATTTGAAATTAATAAAACTAAAATGCGACTTTCCAATAAATCTTAAAAAAATTTTTTTATTTAGAGGGGTTGTTTGGCAGTTATGCACTGCGACCAATGCTGATCTATTGTGCTTTACCATACTATTGTTCTCCCAGGAATTCCACTTCTTGGGCGAAGTATAGTATGTCCCTGAGATGCTTGCTTCTTATCTCCAGGGTCATTGGATTAGCTTTTCCAAGGCTATCAAACCTTTTCTGCCCAAGTTCTGGGCATGTGCACAGTATGTGTTCGGTAGTTTTAATGTCCGATTCACATAGTCTGTAGGCTCAATGTTCACTCCAAAAAACTACAAAACTAATAAAAAAGTTCCTATCTTTCGGTTCTGTGAGGGATGTGAAAAAGACAAAGCGGATTCTTGATGAAGATGATCCTGCAACAGTCCTCGTCCTGAACTATGTGCAAGATAGGCCAAAATTGTCTGCTTTGCAGATTTTATTTAGGATATATTTAACCGGACAATGTCCCGTTAGAATGCCTGTGACAGCTCTTATCTCATTTCTTGAAAGGCTTAGGATTAATTTTGTTCCTAGAATCGTGTAGTCAATGAGCATGTTGGCTTGGCGTTGTCTTGGTGTATGTATCCACTAGGCTTGTTTTGGTTCCTCCTTCCACTTTTGGATAAGTTACCTGTAGTGGTCTCTTGTGAGCCCGCATGTTGGCTCTGGTTCCATAAAAGGAGCCTCAGCCTCGCTTTTGGCGAGTGTGTCAGCGATTTCGTTTGCCTGCATGCCCTCGTGTCCATGTATCCACATCAGAGTGAGTCTGTTCACTCTGATGTGGATACCTGGGCACGACGGCATTCAACTAGTTGCTTCAGGGTTTTTTTTTACAGTTCCATAGTCTGTATTTACAGAGTCATAGCTATAGGCAGTTAGCCTCCTTAAAGTTGCCTGGCTGTCTGTAAGGATATAGAATCGCACTCTCCTTGAGTCGTCTTTCTAGGCAGATTTGTGCACATCTCTCAAAAGCCATGATTTCCTGCTTGTAGGTTAGTAGGCGCCCGGCCCGATGCCAGCCATTCTTTATTGCCTAAGATATATATATATATATATATATATATATATATATATATATATATATATATATATATATATATATATATATATATATATATATATATATGCCAAGTCCGGTAACTTCTGTGCAGTCTTCGATGCGTTTGTGTACCAGATTATTGATTGTTGTTCTTTAAGTTGTGCGATTTTTCAAGTGGTAATCCGATCAGTCATGATCAAATCAAAAGTCTCATCGAAATCGAATTCAACTGGCATGGAATCTATGGAATATGTAAGATACTTATCTCCGACCTGGGTGAGGACTTTCATATGCCCGTGAAGAGGCACCTGACGTCCCAGCCCTAGTCTGGGAGCACTGAGTAGACCTTCTTTTTCTACTTGTTTGTGTAATAATGACATGTCACTCCAAGGAACTACAAAACTAATACAAAAGTTCCTATCGGTTCTATGAGGGATGTTAAAAGACAAAGCAGATTCTTGATGGAGTTGATGCAGCAGCGGTCCTCGTCCTGAACTCTGTGGATAGGCCAAGATTATCGCTAAAAACCCGATGCGACGAGACTGGAATCAGTAAGACTCATATCCATAGATTCCTTAAAACTCATCAATATCATCCATACAAACCAGTAAGAATTCACACGTTAGAAGAAGGCGATAACGCAAAACGTCTTTACTTTTATTGGATCCCGTATTTTTCAAAACATTCAGAATCCGTTTCATCGGTACATCATATTTTCTGATGAAGCGACATTTAAATCCAACAGGGGGCAGTGGCAACTCAGCAAAAACGTCACTGGAGCTTGAGAAATCCAGGTTTCAGAGAAATCACGAATCGCCAGTACTACGTTAAAGTTAACGTTTGGTGCGCACAGTTCAAAGTTCCCTCAAAAAAAGAATGGTCCTAATATGCCATGGTTGTTACCTACCATGGCATAATAAGGCCATTCTTTTTCGAGGGAGCTGTGAATCAAGCTTCATATCTGCAAATGCTTACTACCTTCTTCTACGATTTTCAGTAGGATGGCTGCCCTGCCCATTCAGCAGGCATAGTGATCAATTGGTTGAACGAGAAATTTGGAGAGAAATGGACCAATCCCATGGCCTCCAAAAAGCTCTGATCTAACGATTTGGGATTTTCATCCGTGGGGCTGGTCAAAACAAATTGTTTACAGTACTCCCGTTGTTCCAAATGATGTAAACATATTCGCCATTCGATCGAACATGATTCAAAACTCTTATAACCAGCTTCATACGCGCCTAGAATTTTGTGTTTTACGTGGTGGAGATACAATTGAATAATTCATGTTAAAATCAAATTAATTCCCAGTGTTGCGTTTAAGTGCAGAGGCAAAATTTATTTCAAGGCTAATATAGTTATAGTTTTGTAACAGAGCGATGAACTGTTTGTCACTTTTTCAAATATTTTTTTTAGAAATTTCATTTTTTTCAGTAAGAATCATTTATAAATGAAGCGGATAAGGTATTTCCTCTTTTTTTTTTCTAAAATGACAAATTTTTTTTTTCCTTTTTGCAACCGAATTATGGATTATGTTTCTATAAAATGTTCGTAGGAATGAACCGTTACAAATTTTTACGTAACAGAATAGTAGTTTTTCAGATTAACTCAGTTTTAGCCGTCAGACATTGCTCAAATTTTCTCAGGTTCGTGCTGTAAAGATAAGAAACCCAATTTCCAAATTTCGTCTCCATCCATGCAGCTGTTTTTATGTAATTTATATATTTCATGTAACGCATATTTACTATTTTCCAAAAAAAATCCTAAAAAAGTACAAAGTACATTTGTATCCATTGAAAAAACTATGCGAGCAAAGGTGGGGTGGGTGGGCGTCCCCCACCAACCAAACTATGCCCGTCCACTATTTCAAACGACTTGAACTATGAACTACATTATTTTTCACATATAATTTTTTAATTAGTCTTAAATTAATAAATGACATTAATTTAATCATAAAAAATAACGGATAATAGTGTAGTGCATAGTTCAAGCCATTTGAAATAGTGGACGGGTATAGTTTGGTTGGTGGGGACCGCCCACCCACCCCACCATTGCTCGCATAGCTTTTTCAATGGATACAAATGTTTTATATTGTTGAAACTATTCCAAGAAGAGTATTATCCTATGGAACAACTATGTGAACAAAGGTGGGGTGGGCGGGCGGCCCCTACCAACCAAACTATGCCCGTCCACTATTTCAAACGACTTGAACTATGCATTACATTATTGTTCACATATATTTCTTTAATTAGTCTTAAATTAATAAATGACATTAATTTAATCATAAAAAATAACGGATAATAGTGTAGTGCATAGTTCAAGCCATTTGAAATAGTGGACGGGTATAGTTTGGTTGGTGGGGGTAATTGAAATGCGTCACATCTGTTGTGTGCGATGTTTAGCTCTTTCTCCCCCGTATTCACCAACGTTCTATAAATCTATCAATATTCTATTGAACCCATAAGTATTCGTTGTTATAGCACAAATAAATACATTATCTAGGAAATGTAGTTAGTTTAGATTGTCTCTATTGGAAACACTGACTAATTAAACAAAAGGTGTCATCAAAGCTCCAATCACAAGCGCTATTCAAGGTGTTTGACATTTGTTTTGACATATTCTGTCACAATGACGTTGTCAATTTATACATTCAATAGCTTATGGGACTTGTCAAGTTTATGGGATGTTGGTGAATACGGGCATATATCGACGAATACTTATGGATTCAATAGCTATTGATAGAATTATAGAACGTTGGTGAATACGGGGGAGAAATAGCTAAACATTGCACACAAGGGATGTGACGCATTTCAATTAGAGGTACAAAACTTGTACGATAATTGCGACTAGAAAGTTTAGCAAGTTTCTTGACGAATCTAGTCTAATGTAATTCGCGACCCAGCTCAGTGGCCGAGTGGTTAGAGGCGTCGTGTGTCTCGTACTGAGCATTGGGGAGCATGAGTTCAATCCCGAGCGGGGAGCGAATTTTCGCGAAGTACCTTTCACAGTTTTTCAGAGATTTTCTGTGAAGTTAAGGTAAATGCCGGGTAATTAAACTCCTCTGAGCTTCTCCCAGACCGGCGGAAAAGCCTCACGGCTGATAGCCCTATAACGATAGAAGTCTTTTTTTGTAATTCGCGCTTAACTGGCATTTTTTCCAATCCGTAGTGCCAACGTAGCACTACAAATCGTTCTTTTCTACTGCGGTTGCGCTAAATTTTGTCTTCTTTATCTCTACGGAGCGCACTACAATCCTACGGTGTAAAACTTTCTATTCGGTAAGGTATAAACTGTTAAAAACATATGGCTGTAGAACATAAACCATTACCCTAAATGTATCATGTGACTTAGTTGACCACGAAAAACACATTAAGATTGATATAGATATTAAGACATTAAGATTGATAGATATAGATGATATAGATTGATTAACACAACTAACCCCCTAGGAGAAAAGTTAAACGCCATCTGACGGCACCATCATATGGGTGTGCATTGCTAATTGATATGTTGCCGCAAGATGGCGTTTAACTTTCCTCCTAGGGGGTTAGTTGTATCAATCAATCTATATCATCTATATATATATATATATATATATATATATATATATATATATATATATATATATATATATATATATATCTTAATGTCTTAATATCTATGTGAACCTTAATGTGTTTTTCGTGGTCAACTAAGTCACATGATACATTTAGTGTAATGGTTTATGTTCTACAGCCATGTGTTTGTAACAGTTTATACCTTATAGGGGGTTAGTTGTATCAATTTTCTATATAGCTCACTAGCTGAGCTACACTGATGAGATCTAATAAGATCGAAATCTAGATATGTAAATTGCTATGAGGTGGATTCTCACTTGTATATACATTAAAATATTATCTTAAAAAATCAGATCTATGTTTTTATGAAGCATTCAGCCGAACTGTATCCATAGTTCTTTGATTTGCAGTCCCCGATTATAAGTATTAGAAATCAAAATTCAACCCCTTTGTTTAGGTGACGTACAATTATTTAAAATGAATTATTATTAAATTGTATATGTAGTTAATAATTACCTTGTAAATAATAGGCCGGTCTAAGTTGTTGGGGCCCCGGGGTGATCGTGACTCCCGCCCAGGTGCTATTGTGCAACCCCAAGGCCCCCAAGAGGTCGATTGATTGTCCAGGAGAGGCAGCAGTGTTTAGTAGACCGGTGGGATCTAAGCCGGTGGCTGTAACAAAAATAACAATATTTTACAACTCACACGAATCGATCTCTAATATCTTCTAAAATAAGATATATTCCACCAATTAATTTTTTTTTTTTTTTTTTTATTCAGGACTATTGATTACCTCTAATCGTTATAACTTATCTGAAAGATGTTTGGCCGTCCGTCCTAATAAAGAGGACTACCGTAAAAATAATTTTCATTACAAGATGTTAGCCATAATAAATATAATAATAATAAATATAATAACGTAATACATATGTTATGTTGAATAAAATTTGGAATGCTAATTAAAATTTAAAAAAAAAAAGATGTTCTTGTGTTATTTTAAAAAAATGAATGAATTGTTTCTAGTTTTTATAATTTCAATTATATTTTATTGTAAACAGAACCGAATAACATGTATATGTCAGGGTAAAACTTGTTTAGAAGAGCAATAGCTTTGTTTTACAATAAACACAAGTAAGCGCTCAAGACAGTATGAACAAGGTTAAGGCTTAACTAATAGAAATCTGATGAATTCACTATTAGTCAGATTTAAATTCTCCTATTTATTTCTCAAATCTATAGACAAGTAAAGGATGACATATAGCGCCGCGTGTGAATTATAATCTTATACATTGTGGTATACATATACATATACATATACATATACATATACATATACATATACATATACATATACATATACATATACATATACATATACATATACATATACATATACATATACATATACATATACATATACATATACATATACATATACATATACATATACATATACATATACATATACATATACATATACATATACATATACATATACATATACATATACATATACATATACATATACATATACATATACATATACATATACATATACATATACATATACATATACATACACATATACATATACATATACATATTCAATGTTGTTATAGCCGTTTTTATGAACAAATATTGAATTGTTATAACTTCGTTCGTGTAGACGTTATGAACGTCAATTGAACGATCTTTGGTTAGTTTTGTTTACTTTATGTAAAATTTTTGTAGTTCCTAGACAACCGTCATTTGCGTGACCCTCCATCCTACTTATCAATAAAATGCGCAATATTATGTAGCTTAATATAATGTTGGTAAGGCACGATTTAAATACCGAAATGCCTTTATTAAAGTACAGTAGTGCACTTGGGTGTAGTACAAAATTAATAAATTCCGCTACTAACGGAAGTACATAGCTTTTCGCGTTGAAACTTTGCCCAGGTCTGCTCCACTCCCACAATACATTTTAATTACCACCCCTTACATTTCAAAAGTTTCAAACAGCTGCTAAAAGCTCCCATGCTCGCATTTCTGTGTGATCGGGCGAGGGGGAGGGGGCTCCTAATGAAGACGTGCCCGTGCTAAATTATCTGTCTAATGCCAATAAGGTGTGCGATGAGATGTGAAATTAGTTTGGACAAGGGCCATTTGCGCGCGACAGCTGCTCCCGCCACCACGATATACAGTGTCAACAGAAGCTGAGTCGTGTGCCAGGTTTCGCTGTCATCAAGTATTAATTATAAACATGATAGTAGACGGAACACGACGTGGACCCGCCAGACACTATTACACGCGCCCCGAGTGTGATTCAGTCAAAGAAACCACACAAATAACGCAATGAAATATAAAACAATATCGTCTAGCTTGGCCGAGGTCGAACATTTTTTTTGTGCAGTGGGCCAATTGAAAATATAAGAATATTTTTCAAAAACTAAGCTATTATAATAAAAGTTATTACACACAAAAAGACATTTTAGTGATTATATTATTGATGCGAATAAATGTGGCTCATGCAGCAAGTAGAGAATAGTTAATCTACAGCTGTTAGTATTGTTGTATACATAAATAACGGTCTTTCGACGTACCAGTACTACAGCGATTGCGGACTACCGGTATACAGGATCCCGCAATCTCTGTAGTACATCTAATACACACACACATACGCACACATATATATATATATATATATATATATATATATATATAAATACCGAGGAGTGAAATTTTTGAGAAATTATTAATTATTATTATTATTAATATATATATATATATATATATATATATATAATAATAATAATAATAATAATAATAATAAATAATTTCTCAAAAATTTCACTCCTCGGTATTTAACCCTCAGTTGGTATGGTGACTACCTCAGCTGCTTATGGTATGGTGGGCCAATACTGATTTTTTTTGTCCAAGGTTTTGCCGGTAAACATTTTTGGGCGATGATTGCTACATCTTTAGGATATTAATTAAGCATTACTAGTGAAATTATGCAAATTAAAGTAAAAATCACAGATATAAGGAAGAAATCAGACAACTCTGTAATATTTGGCACTAATTATGTGAATAATAAAAATAAACATTTATTTGTAAAAAGGATTGCACTCTGGTTTAATTCTAATCGCTAACACCCCAAGTCATTATAATATCTGAAAAAGATAAACTATATTTCTTTCCAAAAAAGTCTGAAGTGTTTTGTGTCATCATACTTTGGGTCATTTTTTTATCATAAATAAGCTGTAGACCTTTTTGGATACAAACACAACTACATAGTAAGACATTCGCGAGTGATCGACCAAAATTGGCTTCGCGAGCATCTTTTGCTCTCAATGCCTCAATTTTCATTGAATTGGTTTAAATAGTTTACATTTCCTTAAATCATAACTTTTAATCCATAATAACGACTTATTCCTTTATAATCGCAACTGCGGAAAACTTCAATATCAATTTCTACTGCCACATCATTGTCTGCGGTTGAATATACAGATGCTTTCCTTTATTCTCTTGTCAATGCAATGAATATGACAGTAATAAATTATCTATATAAAATTCAGTGAGGGATACATTTGACTTAAAAGTTTGCCGACCCGTGGTCTATACCATTTCAGCATCCCAATCGTAAAAACAATAAACAGTTTTATATTTTATAGGCTTTTTGTTTGTGCTTAATCAGTAAGCGGCTTTAAAAACACATCATTTATTTTCCTAAGGTTCACTAGTCTTGTGTTTGCTTGTTATTAAAATAAATAGGCTTCGATGTGATACGCGAGACGTCTTTTAATATAATTTCCGATATAAATCAATGCAATCGTCGACAAGTTTAGTCTCCGCCGGCCAAATTATGACAATCCCATGCCGCTAGGTGTGTATAAACAATTGGATGTAGGCCAAGTTGAGTTTATTTTACGCGTAATCGTCTTTATAATTTCATAAACAAACGCGTATGCCGTTTTCCGTGTAATTCCGTCTGAACTTTTCCCTTTGATTGGAATAGTACTGTGTAATAAAATTATTAATTGTGACATTTAGGTGCACGCATATTTAATATTTATGGGTTTATTAATAACTTAATGTGATTTGATTTATTCGAGTAGTTTAATAATAAAACCATAAGAAATAGAAAATTAAATAAAACGTAGCTGTGGACTAAAAATATTGTAGTGTTCTAAACCAGATAATCCAGCCCAGAACCGCTCCTGAACGATAAACGAAAGCGGCTTAAGTCCGTATCTCATGAAGTGCCCCGTGAAACATTAAATAGATCTATATTCCATTTGCGGCTTTAGATTAACGCAGCTTGTTCTTCTCATAATCGTTATTATAAAAATTATTAGAATGATTTGTATATTTATATGAATGGAACACCAAAATCTGAATTGTTAATTATGTTAATTTCCAGTAGCCAATTTCGTTAACTATGCTTAATTATCCTGATGATGCTCAAAATAAAAAAGCAAAATATTGATATTTTATAAAAGGAATTTTACTGCCCACGCTGGTTCCCAATTATCATGTATACCTAAATGTAGGTATAAATGATTATTGGATAGATATATCCGCATTCTCAACAGTCTTCACCTAATCTATATATTTATATCTAAATAGATTATTATTATATGTAGGACAATACATGCTATTATTATTATAACTTTCTGTCGGCGTGAATTCACCTTAAGTTCAAGTTAAATCACAGTTTTATTATAATAGATCATTTATAACCCCAATCCCGTCGCGGAAATAGATAACTTTAGTTGTTCAAAGTTTTAAAAACCTCTATAAACCCTTGTAATTACAACATTTGTTCAAATATTCCCCGTGCACTCCTTCAAATTGTAATAAATTCCCATCACACGTCGATGTGAATAATGTCCGGCAAACTCTAACATTCGTTTCTATCAATTCAAATAGTGATTTACGACGGTAGTGTTTCCAGGGTAGACTTTATCGATTTTAAAAGTAATCACCGAATGTACAGCGTTTTGTCAATATTCGACGCGCTTTACCTAGAAAAGTAAACAAACTATAATTACGTATTACATACACAATAGATTCAAGAAATTGTTATTGCTTTACAATTGAATTTCCTTTATTTATTGTTTGCTACACTAATGGATTAAAAAATAAATACAATGAACACAGTTCTAATAAAAACAAACATTGTAAACCTTAATCTTCTAACTCTACGATGAGTAGAGTTTAAACCAGGAATAAAAGCATTGGTTGAATTATTCAATACAACACTTCCATCAACGGTAAATGTAAGTAAGATTTCTTTCTGGAACTTGCATGAATGTGGATTTGGCGAGAGAATTTAACACGCTAATGATACTGTGCTATAAGAAGGCATTTGATTGCGTACAATGGAACAGCTAGGACGCTTTCGTTTAGCATGGTTTAGCATTGCTAGTCGCCCTCGTGGCGTGTAGTATCGATCAGGTCCTGCGGTCGTGCGCTGCTCGTTGTATGGGCAGAGGTAGAATTGTGCGCATCGGAAGCGGCAAATAGAACAAGAGACAATAAGCCCATACCAGCCCAGAGTGCTAAACGAAAACAGCTCTAGTGGAAGATATTTAAAATGGGTGTAGCGGGTTTCCTCATATGACTATATTAAAAAAATTGTACGAAAATATCGAATCCTTAATTAAAATGGACAACAGACTATCGCAGCCATTTAATACCTAAAAAGGAGTGCGGCAAGGGTGCGTTTTGTCGCAGAGTCTTTTCACCGCATATGGCGAATATATCATATGACATTAGACAGCATAGAGAGTGGCGTTGTCATTGGACGGAAAATAGTAAACAATCTCAGATTCGCAGACGATGCCATCCTGATTAAAACCGGAAAAACATGTACGAAATGAAAACGATTCAACATATTACTGACGAATGCATTACTGGACTGACTGGAAATAAATCTCTCAAAAATAAAAGTAATGATAGTTGGCAGAAACAACACACTACAAGACTACTCCAGATTGAAATCGTGGATTCACATACCTAAGATCGTTAATAAGTAGTCCAGGAAGTTGCGAGTAAAAGATCAGAAGGCGCATAGCTAGGAATGCCATGATCAACCTAACTAAGATATGGGCCGATGGTCAGATAACACAGAACAAAATAATAGCATTAGTACTTATTTGTTCTAGTGTTAGTTTCCTCAGTCTTTGCATATGCAACAGAATCCTGGATAATTAAAGTAGCAGACAGACGACAAATTGAGGCCTTCGAGCTGTGGTGCTGGAAGAGAATGCGTCGCATTCCGTGGACATGACAGATAATAAGTAGTTCAGGAAGTTGCGAGAAATAGATCAGAAGGCCCAGAGCAATTGCTAGGAATACCATGATCACCATAACCAAGATATGGGCCGATGGTCAGATAACATAGATAACAAAATAATGGCATTAGTACTTATTAGTTCTAGTATTAGTTTCCTCAGTCTTTACATATGTAACAGAATCCTGGATAATTAAAGTAGCAGACAAACGACATTTCGACGCGAGCTGTGGTGCTGGAAGAAAATGCGTCCCATTCGGTGGACAGGACGGCGAGGAGGTACAATAGGTCAATCCTGAAAAAAACTAGGAATTACAGAACGTTTGTACACCGTATGCAGAAGGCGGATACTACAATAGTACGGTCATATAACTCGAAAAGACCCTACTAACCTTTAAAGACAGATCGTCCAGGGAAAGGTACAAGGGAAACGCCCGTGAGGTAGATCTGTAATCAGGTGATTTGACCAAGTCCAAAGATAGCTAACAGACTGCTGCAAGAAAACTACAGAGCACCAAAAAATATACACAGATGGAGATGAAAGGCCCAGAAGTATACATAGCGAACTGACCGTGACACCTCAGCTATAAGGTTGCGACCAGGAAGAAAAACTCTTCTTCATTTTTACATATGCCCAAAGTCACAAAATTGAAGGAATAGGGAGAATTGGAAGAAAACAGATGGCGCGGGTGAGAAACATAAGGACCATCGGAAGTCTTGTTTATACAGCCTAAATTCGCGAAGAGATTAATCATATTGTCACTAACATCCATTAATGGATATATGGATAAGATAGAAAAGATATGGATAAGATAGATAGATAGAAAAATTAGTATATCCATCACAAACACTATTCCACTATCTACAATCATTACTATCAGACTATTGGTAGTTGAAAAAATATTCGAAAGGATATATAAGTGTGAACCCACCTCTTAGCAATCTACATATCTAGATTTCGATCTTATTAGATCTCATCAGTGTAGCTCAGTGAGGATGAATTCGAACAATATCTCGAGTGGTTATATACAAATATAATGCAACTAACCCCCTAGGAGGAAAGTTAAACGCGTTTTCCTAGGGGATTAGTTGTATTATATTCGAAAGGAAATTTTAATATTGGGCAATTGGGTTAAAATGGAAAACTACCGATGATGCCGCAAACAATACTCATTAGTCCTACGGATAATTGTGTAGATAGTATCAAAGTTGGTTTTTATTACTTCTTCTTCTTCTTCTTTTCGGAAGCCATGTGGCTTGTTTTGACCAAACTCTTATCGCGGGTCCTGCTCCTGTGATATCGACGACCAGCTGTCCTTCCACCTCTTCGGTGGCCTGCCGAGAGGGCGTTTGGTGTATGTTTTACCGTCTCGGACTATCTTGGCGATTCTATCGTCCTGCATGCGTGTTACGTGCTCGTTCCACTGTCTTCTTCTGCTCCGCGCCCATCTTATAATGTCCGGTGTGTTGCATTGTTCCCGTATTCCCTTGTTGGGTTTTCGATCTGCAAGTGAATAGCCAGTGATGGATCTGAGGGTATTCATCTCTGCACATCTTAATCGACGTTTTGTCTCTGCCGTATCGGCTCTGGTTTCAGCGGAGTAAGTAAGAATGGGTCTCACGCATGCTTTGTAAATCCTTACTTTGCTCTCAGTTGTTATGTTTTTATTCTTCCAGACAGGATTTCGCAGTGCTCCTGATATTCTGGACACTCCTCTTACCTGGTTTAAGACACTGGTTTTTAGGTCTCCGTAGGAATTTATAGTTATTCCCAGGTACTGGAATTCTGAGACTTGCTCAATGATGATGTTCTTCACGGCTAGCTTGCATCTGATTGGATTCTTTGCAATGACTAGGCTTTTGGTTTTAGCTGTGGCTATTGTCATATTTATTGTTTCACACTCCTTTCTGAACGTGTTCAGTAGCCATTGTAAACCGTCTTCTGATTCTGCGATTAGTACGGCGTCGTCAGCGTAGCACACTGTTTTAATGAGTGTGTTTCCCAGTTTGTAGCCATGTTCTATTGGGTCAAGGGCTGTTATAATCTTATCCATCAGGAGGTTGAACAGTAGAGGACTCAAGCTGTCCCCTTGCCGTATCCCAGTTCTGATTCGAATATCAATTTCCTCCCCGTTCGTCGCTCTTAATTTGGTCGTGGTGTCTGTGTTCAGTTGTTTTATGTTTTTATTACATATCGGATTATTGATATATTTTTTCGATAGTTGTAAGACAATCTATCGATATTTTCTATTTGATTATGATTATTGCAATATTTTTCATAATTTTTATTTTTATTCCATAGTTTGGCAAATATTAATATTCATTAGAACGTATCAAACTACTACATAAATTAATATAAATACTTCTTCTTCCTATTACGCCTAAAGGTAGTCATCAATCAAATGTTGGTTTTATTTACAGCGGCTCTAACTAATTGATGTAGTGCAGTTCAACCAATCGGTATGTTTTTGAGCTAAGACACTTCTTCACCCAATGCTTCTGTTGGCATTATTTGTCCCTGGTTTATTAGTTGTAACAACTAATAATAATAATTACTCATGAGATGTGGTCTAGGTATTATAGCTTACATACTTTGGCCGTGTCGGCAATTTATGTTATACATTCTTCTTAAAACCTCTTTATTGTAATCTTGTCCTTCCAAGATATTCTCTGCATTCAGCGGTACAACCATAGCACAAAAGCTTCTAGTTTACACCCGTTTGCTATACGATTTACTATTTTTCTTTACCATGTTATTGGAGGCCTTCTGCCAAGAGTAGTATCTTAAAATGTTGATGGGATTTCTATTGAGTATTATTCCGCCTTCTCTCATGTAAGGGCATGCTTCATTGTTGTATCTGGATGGATATTAAATAACAGCTGTGACAAAATGCATCCGCAGCCCCCTACTAATGGCTATATTTTCCGGAACATTTTCTTTTAATTCTAGGTATCTAATTATTGAAAATACAAGTTTCTATTATTCGTCTATCCCAAGCGTCTATTCTTAGTTCTCCAGTAAAAAAGGAAACTTTATTAGGCATAGCATTCTCAGCAATTACAATTCGCATACAACGTCCCTTCTACCCTACTCCTCCCCACTAATCCCCTTCAGCCCTCACCAACTTCATTTCCCACGTCAGCCTCTTTTCACGACTTTCGCATCTTCTTCTAACCATTCACTCACCTTTATGCAGTTTATAACCCACTCTGCTTTCACCCCCTTACATTATTTACTAAGGTGACACCACGTGTCACTCACCATCTCACTCCAGCCCCATCCTCACTTTTCTTCCTCTCATCTGACCCACACCTCGCTCTTACTATTGTTGAAAATACAAGTTTCTATTATTCGTCTATCCCAAGCGTCTATCCTTAGTTCTCCAGTAAAAAAAGGAAACTTTATTAGGCATAACATTCTCAGCAATTGCAATTCGCATACAACGTCCCTTCTACCCTACTCCTCCCCACTAATCCCCTTCAGCCCTCACCAACTTCATTTCCCACGTCAGCCTCTTTTCATGACTTTCGCATCCTCTTCTAACCATTCACTCACCTTTCTGCAGTTTATAACCCACTCTGCTTTCACTCCCTCATATTATTTACTAAGGTGACACCGCGTGTCACTCACCATCTCACTCCAGCCCCATCCTCACTTTTCTTCCTCTCATCTGACCCACACCTCGCTCTTACCATGCCCACGTTGTCCTCCCTACTCCACTCTCCCCTAGCTAAGTATCTTCGGAGCTACCCCCGCGCTTGCCACTCTACGTGGCCAGGGTTGTACCCACACCTTGGACCTACCTACTCTTTCATAAATCCTTTCTCTATCCTTTCTCCATCCACTCTAAGTGTCCTACTTTTGCACATCATTCATACTTCCCGCACCAGTCGTTCCTCATCCAAATCCTACAAACTTCACTACCCTCACATACGACTCCCATCACATGCTCATCCGATTCGTCTCCTGCAACAGCACTAGCTCTAGATTTCGACCTTTCGAGACCTAGTAGATTCTTCAGGAACCATCCATTCTCCCTTTCCATTACATCCTACTCCTCCCCACTAATCCCCTTCAGCCCTCACCAACTTCATTTCCCACGTCAGCCTCTTTTCATGACTTTCGCATCCTCTTCTAACCATTCACTCACCTTTCTGCAGTTTATAACCCACTCTGCTTTCACTCCCTCATATTATTTACTAAGGTGACACCGCGTGTCACTCACCATCTCACTCCAGCCCCATCCTCACTTTTCTTCCTCTCATCTGACCCACACCTCGCTCTTACCATGCCCACGTTGTCCTCCCTACTCCACTCTCCCCTAGCTAAGTATCTTCGGAGCTACCCCCGCGCTTGCCACTCTACGTGGCCAGGGTTGTACCCACACCTTGGACCTACCTACTCTTTCATAAATCCTTTCTCTATCCTTTCTCCATCCACTCTAAGTGTCCTACTTTTGCACATCATTCATACTTCCCGCACCAGTCGTTCCTCATCCAAATCCTACAAACTTCACTACCCTCACATACGACTCCCATCACATGCTCATCCGATTCGTCTCCTGCAACAGCACTAGCTCTAGATTTCGACCTTTCGAGACCTAGTAGATTCTTCAGGAACCATCCATTCTCCCTTTCCATTACATCCTACTCACGCAATCCCCACACTTCCATACAATATTATAGGTTTTACAGACGCATCCCAGATCTTGCGCACCATTTCGAGGTTACCGCCCCACAAACTCTACCATTTTCTCCTCACTATCCCCCAAACCATTCTCGATTTCGCCTGCATACACTCCATGTACATCCTGTATGTAGCTTGTGGTGTTTTTTTTTCCTGTCTGAAGTTTTCCTGTTGCATCCCACTGCACTCCGGCCACGGCTGACCTATTATTTTCCCCCATTTCTTATCACTGATTCATGAGCTCTGTATCTTCTCTCTTCGGTCTCAAAAAGTCTCATAAATGTGCGGACTTGAAACTATTTTAGGTTCATTCGCGATGTACCGAAGATCTGTTTCATGCATGCTTTGGATAGCTACGAAGTGGGGTTTCTTCTTTTTATCCGCAACCTCTGCGGTTGTGGTTGTGGTGATATGTTCACCCCTATACGATGCAGGTATTGCATTTGATGGGCAGTGTCCGATTAGAAGTCCAACAACATTTCCAAATTGGTTCCTATTTAGTCTTGGAATTTCTTCCATCGCCTCTTTACCGAGAGCCTTAATGAACAACTGTTGAGTGTTTCATTCCTGTTTGAGCTTTCCAGTATCCGCGGTGGCAGTTTTTTGTTTTTTTTTCTCAAGCTATTCATGTTATATGGTATCCCGCAGGTTCGTTCAGGTCCAATGAATTATATTTGAGTGCCTCTTTTGATCATGTATCAGCTCTTTCATTGCCTTTGATTCCGGGATGTCTCGGTGCGCAGATAAGTCTTACTTTGCTTTGGGCTCCGAGTATCATTAGGTATTTAATGTATTCTATGACAACTCTACAAGTTATTTACGCTATAGTAAAGGATAAACAATAATAATGATATTAAATTACACAATTATAATTATAATATATCATGACGTATAGAACTATATGAATATTATATATGAACAAGTACAAGTATAAAATATCATTAATGGTTAGTACCCATTAATGATATTTTATACTTGTACTTGTTCGTATATAATATTCATATAGTTCTATACGTCATGATATATTATAATTATAATTGTGTAACCTATTTATTTAAATAATATTCTATAGAACAAACACACATATACTTTAACAATATATCAAGAAAAGAAATATATCTTTAAAGTTAATTTGCATTCAGAATGAAATAAAACTCCCGCGATATTGAAATTGAAATATATGACTTGACAGATGTATATACGAGTTCTGACAAAGTGCGCTCATTCGTGAGAGGACGCGCTGTCACCGTTGACAGGATGATTGCCTTTGGTGGTTTTCCATCTGTAAACGATAGCACGCTCCCGGGTCGTAATTCAGCGAAGCGAGGAAATGTCTTTCGAACGGGCCGCGAACGTGGCTTGTTTTGCCGTCCCGCCGAATATGAAAGCACCGCCGTCGTCCCATTTTTTCTAATAATATAACACGCGCGCCGAAAATTTACCTGCCCCATGTGGTGGCGGCGGCGGCGGACATGAAAGCGCGACACACGGAGGAGAGCGCGTCTATTACAATCAGATGGCCAGAAGTGCCAGACGATTTATATGCTAAGAAATGCAATATTTACTATAGTCTACATTTGCCAAATTTATACAGCAAGGCCGATTTTATTTTTAGTCGCCCTGCGTGTCGTCGGACCACACGCGACTTTTGTACGCTTGGCCACCTTTTTTATTTGTTTCGTGGTACGCATTAGAAATTCGAGGGACTATTTACAATTTACACTTTCAACTTTAATACAACTGCATTTTATTAATAGAATTCTTAGTTTTTTTTTTGTACAAGAACAAGTCCTAAATATTATTAATAGCTAGTATAATAAAGTTATACATTATTATTCTAATTTATCCTTTCGTATTCCAAAATATTTAATATAGATATTATGCCAAATTATAATATAAATAGTAATAGTAGTTATTGTATTTGTTACAATTTGTAACTGGCTGTCGACCTTCGGAGGTCCTTCTGCCATGTGTATGTGAGCTTCAGACAATTGTCCCCGAAACTATTAATTTTTATTGAATTAAAATTGAAAAATAAAACTTCGGGGGTCCTTCTACCGTGGTAAGTGTATGTAAGTGTTAAGGACTTGCTACAGAAAATCGTCCCTGTTTTCTAAACTGTTATTAATTCTATAGATTCGAACCCGTTCGATAAGCAGGGATACTAACCTAAGCACTACATCGGCGTGTTAATGTTAATATTAACCTAATATTATAAGAAACATTAGTACAGACAATGACAATAAATTAGACCTGATTGTCCAAATGATAAAAGAGCTGAAAGCAGACACGAACCAAATTAAAATAGAACAAGAAGAATGTAGAGATGAAATTCAAGAAATCATAGAAGAAAATAAAATGCTGTGGCAAGAAAACCAAGAAATAAAAAGAGAGACTAGAAATTCAACAAAAACTCGAAAAACTAGGAAACAAAACCTGCCTGATTGGAATTAGAAAAGGAAGAAGATAAAGAAAAAATAATGAAGAATAAATATCAACTTAAAAATAACAAACAAGGAAGACTTTAAATAAACGACGATGAGACAAAAAAAGGAAAGAGACCGAAACACACAAATAAGAAAAATGACCAAGGAAGAGACGGTAGACGGAAAGCTATGAAAATAGGATAGGGTACTGGAAAAACTAGAATTAGTGCAGACAAAAAACTAACTGCGAAATATACAGAAAAGGATTATATGATCACCAAACTAGCAAGGGAAAATGACACGATTGAAAAAAATAAAGAGAGAAGAATAGGCAGTCCCAACAAAAAAGAAATAATAGATATAACAAAAACAACAGCGCAAACAAAAAGGACAATGACAATTGGAAACTGGAACATACGCAGCCTTAAAGGCAAAGAACTTGAACTAATAGTAGAATTTGAAAATACAAAATTAGATATAATGACGATAACAGAAACAAAAAAGAAAGGAAGAGGTTTAGAAAGGGCCATAAACGACCACATACAAATATATAGTGAAGTTGAAGAAAGTGAAAGAGCGAGAGCAGGAGTGGTTTGCATAATAAACAAAAGGTTAGAACAGTCAATGACGGAATGGGAATGCGTAAATAAAAGGTTAATGACAGTAAAAATTGAAGAGGTAGATGTATGGAAGGGAAACCTAATCATAGTATATGGACCAACAATGAACACAATTCTTATAAGCTTAAGATTAACAAACTAATGAAATCAGAAATGTATAATTAATTTAACCACAACAATAAAACCTGATACGCAATTAACATACTAATTCCATGAAATTGAATTGAACCCGATAAAGGGTTTATGTGCAAAATATTACTGACAATAACAAAGCGCACAAATTAATAAACTGCTTCCCCCCATCAAGTGTCAAATAGCGTAATGAGATTGCCCATGCCACCCCCTTTAAACTCGGTGTTTGCATCACCTGTCGCAGTTCCCACCGGGAAATTTTCCGTCGCTTCGCTGCCAGCTTCACTTATCCAATTAAGGCGCAAAACAATTAAATTGTATTTGTTCAACTAATTCGCTCGTTCGCGATGCTCCACCGAATATGATTGCGGGCGCAATAAAAACTTATTCCCGCTATGATTCATAGCGGACGACGCGAGACGTACATAAAATAAAATTTCATTACTGGCGCTTGGTTTGTAGTACTTACTACTTTTCTTATTGCTATTTACATTTCAATTTTACTGGGCTGTATAAAGTTTAAATGTAATATATTACACAACAGCTATACAACCTTACTGCCGCGTGACCCAAATGGTGACTTCTGGTAGTTTAATTTTTATAAGTTAAATAAAACGATTTTTATTTTGTTTTTAAATATTTTAAATATTACTAAAATGTGATAAAAAAACTAAGTTATATATATATATATATATATATATATATATATATATAAAATAATTCTCAGCTCAATAAACATTTTATAATCAGTATTTCCGTCTCCTGTAAACAAATTTATTAGATGTGTGGTGTTGCTACATAGGTGTCGATGTTTCACGTGAAAATGATTCGTATTATTGATTATATGCATATTTGAGTAGATAGCTAATTAAATTTTCGTTTGTATCGATTGGGAAAACGGCAGGTCACTACAACATTTCGATAGAGCCTGCTTGCTGCCAAGCTGTCGCCGAAGGTTGTGACTGTGGCCGCCGCTCCGCCGTTGAGTCCTTGACTTTACAAGGTTTTCCCTGCAGTCGCCTGAATCTAGAGCAGACTGAAAACTGCATAACCGCCACCCCCCGGCGTCCGAAAAGTGCACCGTAATAATTAACACAGAAACACACAGTTGATTTAATTAAATACTTATTTATATACCTCTATAATGAGTCGCATCTGCTGCTGTTTTATATAACTAGTAGTTTTTAATGATTTCGAGTTTACGTGGAAATATAAATCGCGTCCGTTTCGAACGCGTTGCGCTTTGTTGTTTAATAATTGATGCACAGTAATGACAGACGCGACATCGAGTTTTAATTGATTCGTTAACGTTGCTAGTTGTAATTAGCAGTTGATGAAATTCCAGCTAGTGCTTTTTATGCGGCGCTTTTAATAGTCACGTGTAGTAGTCACGCTTTAATTAAAATTGTTTGAAATTCCGCAGTGAAACTAAATATTTTGGTAATTAATACGTTTCAGCAACTAATGTTACGTTGGATAGTGGCCAGCCAGTAGTTGTAGTAGTGAACATTAGGATAACTTTTTGCTCTTTGGAAAGTTTGCAGCAATCCGTTTATACCACAGAAAAACTAAGTATATGTTTTTTTATGGTATAAACGTATGTTTTGTTCTACATATGAGGCGTATACAAATTTATAGTATTATTAAAGGCACCTTACACGGTCAATAATACTGTCACTCCTAGTAATGTCAGTATTTGCTTCAGTCCTTTTATATTTATCAAGTAATTAATTATCCGCATATACATCATTTCATCGTTGCTACCTTACACGATAAGTAATACTGTCAATATTTTAGAATATTGAACATTTTAAACATATTATTGCACAGTAATACTGTCATTATTATAAAACATTGACAGTATTATTCATCGTGTAAGGTGGCTTTTAGTGCAAATAAAACTGTTCTCGTGAAACTGGTGAATAACCAATAATTTGATGAGTTTGACAATCTCAGTAATTAAAACGATTTTTTACTTTGTTTTTTATCACACTTCAGTTACACTTTGCAACTAGTTTAGGCTAAGCTCTAGCCATTTTCGAGCTCCTCCGATGACTCAGTGTGATAAAAAACAAAGTAAAAAATTGTTTTATTTATCCTTTAAAATGAATTATCACAAAGTAGACGCCTTAACAATCCAATATCTCAGTAATTTTTTGATATTTCTGATACATACAAATTTCATGATGTCGGTAATTTCTACAATAATGCATGAATGAATACATTTTTTTATATGGAATATAGTCATGTAGATCAGTGTCTCTTAAATGTATTGGTCCGCGACCCCCTTTTGCACTACAAAATAACAAACGACCCCCTGAAGATTGGGTATGTGTATAAAAACATACACAAACCTCCAAATGATCTGTAATTAATTTTATCTACGACCCCCAAATATTTTTCGCGGCCTCCCCTTTAAGAATCACCGATGAAGATAATGGAACAACTAAATAATTGTATGCACAAAGATCCTTCATCAGTTTGGTGCGCTATTTGACCTTTTTTAGAATATATTCTAGAGTAGACAGTGGCCCTGTCCGTTTGGCTACTATTTGTGACTAGTAGTCACACATGCTGGCGTCACGCTCATACTAACAGTATAATCTGTAATCTGAAAACCTGAATATTCCACATAAAAAGACCTAAAATGCACGCATTAGTAACTGTCAACTATACCTCATACAAAATGGTAACTAATATCTATGATCTATACTTCATTGATTTCTTTCGTAGATCAATACGACAAGTTCTTTATTCAAACACTATTAAAAAACATCAATTATATCATCATCAATATATTTCATTAAAAACGGACGGAGGAAGATCTGGAAAGTTCGAGATCGGTGGCAAGAAGGCAAAAAGGTTGGAGTTCCCTCGGAATGAGGTTGACGTGGCTCTGGGACAACTGAAACTGGGAAAGGCGGCGGGAGAAGGTGATCTGTAGGGTAGAGGAGAAGGTACCGGAAGAGTGGCGAGTGAGGAGGTGGTCCCGTCTATAAAGGGATCACAGGGATGAGTGCGAGATATAAGGTGCTGATGACAATGATGAAGAACAGATTGAATAGTGAAGTGATAAGAAAAAGGTTGCTATCGGAATGTCAGGGTGGGTTCAAAAGGGGACTAGGGATCTGGCAGATTGTCACGCTAGCGACAATGGCGGAGGAAGCGCTGGAATGCAAAGGGAGAATGTATGGCGTATTTATAGATTTAAAAGAGGCATATTACTCAGTACCTAGGGGGAAACTTGTAGAGTGTATGGAGAAAGTGGGAATGGAATAGGTAGGGGTGAGTAGGATATGTAACAGGCTCATGAGCAAAGGCAAGAGTGAATGGAGAACAAATTTAGGATGAATGTAGGAGTAAGGCCCGCTAAGCCACTCATGTTCAACCTGTACACTAGCGAGTTGAAGGAGGTCCTGCGGAGAGGACATGCGAGAGGATCATGGTGGGTAGAACTAAGGTGTGGATGTTGGCGTATGAAATGGAAGGAAAGAATTGAGATAGTGAATGGTTTTAAATATTTGGGCTTTAGATTTGAATGTGGAGGAGGGTTTAGGATGTATGTGAAGTGTATGCAGGCGAAATCGAGAATGGCTTGGGAGTTAGCAAACAGAAAATGAGCGAGTTTATAGGGCGGTAACCTCGGAATGGCGTGCAGGATCTGAGATGTGTATATAAAGCCTAATTGCTGTATGGAGTTGATGTGTGGGGATTGCGAGAGTGGGTTGTAATGGTAGTTACAAGGATAGTTTCTGAAGATAATAGACTCTTCAGAAACTATCCTCGATAGGTCAACCGATACTTTTATCGCCAACTGCACTCTGCACTCCTTCGATTTAATTTGCCTTGCCATCTCTGATGCGCCCATTTTCTTACTCGTATCCGTATTTATATGCTATCAAGTTCTCCTATTGTTATCCTATCCTTGCCCTACTAGTTTTTTTTTGCTTTTATTATTTGCGATGCTATCAGACCATTTTCGTTCCTGTCCCAGTTAAATTGTTATAATGGTAAGGGAGCAAAGAAAGTTTCTAAAGTTCTACTAGAGTCTAGTAAGTCTCGAAAGGTCAACTCCGAGTGCGGTGCTGTTACAGGAGATGAATCGGATGACCATCTGGTGGGAGTCGAGTGCGAGAGTTGTGAAGTTTGAAGAAAGATTGCAGGAGCAAGACAAGACCACTCTGCACCACTGCAGGAAGTATGGATGAGGTGTAGGAGTAGGATGAAGAAAGGATAGAGGGAGGTTGTATGAAATGGTGGGTATGTCTGAGATCTGGGCTGAGAAAAAGCTGCGAGGAAGGGGTAGTCTAGGTACTGAGGTAAGGGAATGAAAGAGGGATATTGAGTGGCAAAAAAGTCAGATGAGAATGGCTAAGGGGTCATACAACCATGGCTATATAGAGCGGTAATCAAGGGGAAAACTCCTGAGCTACTTACCCAGGGAAAAATGGAGCAGGGAGGACAAAGTGCGTATGGCAACAGCGAGGTGTGGCTCAGAAGAGATAGGTAGAAAAGTGTGGATGGAGCTGGGGTACATCGCGTACATACTGTGCAGTAAGGTGAGCGACACGTGGTTGCACCTTAATAATAAGTATGAGTGTGTGAAAGCAGAGAGGATTGGAGATTGCAGAAAGGTGAATGATTGGTTAGGAGAGGATGGGAAAGACGTGAAATTCTGCAAATCACTAGATAAGAAAATCATCTAATTTTTTAAAGCTCCACATCCTAAATATGTGTCCCTTCTCTTTAACTCTTCAGCATGCTGGAGAGTTGGTTCTCATTTTAAATTTTTCTAATGTTTGCAACTTTTTCTTCCTGCTGCAGCATGCTGCAGAGTTGGTTCTCATTTTAAATTGTTCTAATGTTTGCAACAATTTCTTCCTGCTGCAGCATTCTGCAGATTTGGTTCTCATTTTAAATGTTTCTAATGTTTGCAACTTTTTCTTCCTGTTGCAACACTCTTTAAAATGTGTACTCCTCTCAATATCACTCCTGCATGTTTCCCCGAGTCTCCATTATTAGACCGCTTGCCTCCACAGCTTCTTGTAATTGATACATTTCTGATCCAAGCATTCTATTGGACTGTTATGCGTCCTTTCTCGTCTAACTGGCATCACGCTCTTTAATGTTTCTGTCATTTTCACCGATGTTCACCGAGACAAAAGACATTTGGCCCACATTTTACTTATAAGATATTTTTGAATTTACTGACCAACTAAACTCTAACTGCCTCAACATTTTGTTCAGCCTCCATTTAGGAACTCTGATGTCAATACCATCCAATCGAGGCACACAACAATTAGTAATCACATAACAATTAATAATCACACAACAATTAATAATCACACAACAATTAATAATCACACAACAATTAATAATCACACAACAATTAGTAATCACGTCTCTATACCGTTGACTGTAATTTTTTGAGAAGCCTCAATTTCGAACACATGTGGCCCGATAATTCCTTTGACCCATAAAGCATACCAAACGATAACATTTTGTGGATGTAATGGTTTGGGGGTATGTGAAGTCACCTGTCTATTGAAGACTTGAAAGCGGACATTCCACGCGTTATTGCTGAAATACGACCAGAAATGCTGCGAATAGTGATCGCAAATTGGACTTCCTGATTACGCCATCTACGCGCCAGCCGCTGAGGCCACTTGTCGGAAATCATATTTAAACATTAATGGCATACAATTATCTTTCAAAAAAAGTCATATTCGTGACCATTAAAATTATTTGTCCATGTTTTATTAAAATACAAAGTTCTATACCTCGAAATGAAATACCCTTTACAATGTGAACATTCTCCATTTCTCCGCTTATTGCTATAACTGTTGAAGCAGCCCTTCCCTCATGGCAATCTCCCTTTCACTAGGATCTTGATATTCTTTTCTTACCGCCACTGGCTCTTCGATGTTTACTTTCGTATGAAGTTAGCTGGCATTAGCTTCGGCAAACACTCCCATTCTTCATCTTCCACTGTTGCCATAGTATTGTCACTTTCTATTTTCCTTCTTAGTCCCGCTTTATGCCAGAATCCGATTCATTTTTCGCCAACTGCACTCTTTCTATTTGCCTTTCCATCTTTGATGCGCCCATTTCCTTACTCGTAGCCGTTTTCCTTCTTAGTCCCGCTTTATACCATAATCTGATTTCATTTTTCGCCAACTGAACTCTTTCGATTTGCCATTTCATCTCTGATGCGCCCATTTCCTTACTCGTAGCCGTATTTTTTATGATATCAAGTTTTCCTAATGTTATCCTGGCCTTGTCCTACTAGTTTTATTTTTGCATTCACTACTTGCGATGCTATCAGACCCTTTTCTTTCCTGTCTCATTTAAATTGTTGATTATTTATACTGAGTTTCTGATATTCCACTCTCAAAGTAAGACTCTGAGTTGTTTCTTTTCTTGATATGCTTCGGATTTCATTCTATATTTCTCTTTTATTCTTTGTTAAATCGTTATCTACGAATATTTTCCTGCCTTTAGTGTTTTTTGTTTTTGTTCAGTATTTAATATGACTTGAACTATGCACTACATTGTTATTCATTATTTTCTATGATTCAATTAATTACATTTATTAATTTAAGACGAATTCGTAAAAAAAATGTAAGAAACAATGTATAGTTCAAGTCATTTGAAATAGTGAAGGGGGATAGTTTGGTTGGTTTTTTATTACTGATTTGGCTTCTGCTATAATTATTATCTCTTTTGTGAGATGAGTACAGCCGAATTTTGGTTGTCTTTACATGGCAGTGCTTTTTAAATATCAACAAAATGTGTCCTATTACACATTTTGTTGATATTTAAAAAAAAACTGCCATGTATAGGCAACATGGCATTTTTTTTAAATAACAACAAAATGTGTAATAGGACACATTTTGGTTATATTTAAAAAACACTGCCATGTCTAGGCAACCAAAATTCGGATGTACTCATTATCTCACAAAAGGACCCTTTAAAATGCAGTTCCATAAAAATTAGAAATATATTGTAGCACGATTACAATTTACTTTTTATAATAAAGTAATAAGTAACTCAATGAAGCCACAGTATCTGTATTTTTTATTTCGTTACTACCGTCGGAAAGTAAAGAAATAGGCCATTGAGAAATGTGCATGATAGAAACAGTCGACACATGTGCTATAACTTAAATAACTATTCATATATTGTCTCTGTAAAATGGTTTTTTTGGTCATTTTTGAATGACCTTTTTCATAAATTATATGCAATTTCAATCAATATATTTTTTTTGTTCTGTAATATGATTTAAACAGAAACAGCTTGGCATATTATGAGCCATTCACAATAAGCGCGGTAGTGGTAAGGTAATTGCATGACTATAAAAATTCAGACGTTCAGAATTGGGCAGTAATGCTATGCAATAATTATGGTAGAGATAATTACCCATGTTCTGTCATAGTTTTACTGCGCTGCTGTAAACGCCCGCATTTTTATACATGTGTGCATGTAAGTAAAACCGGTGGTGAAAGCACAGAATATGAAATGAACATCCGCATCCTGGATAAGTCCAAGAAAAACACACAAATAGAAAATATAGTCGTAAACTAAGAATAAGAAAACTTTAAGAAGAAAAATCTGTTATACATATTGCTATACTGATTTGGCTAGTAGTTATCATAAAGCTACATGTTCCAATTTATACAAAAAGCTATTTTATTAAGTGTTACATAATATTTCAATGGGGGAGCTGCTTTTTCATTCAACAGACAGCGTGTCACGAACAGAACCGCGTCGCTATATTTTCCTACTTTGTGACCAGTTAGTTACAAAGCTTTTACACTCTTTGGGGTGTGTTTCGGACGTTTCCACTAGCTATTTTTATGTAAGCTCGATTTAACATAGGAAATTATCTCATTTGTTAACTGCCATTGTGTATTAGAAATAAATTATACTTTCAATTAAAATTACAAGCATAGCATATTATTGTGTGGTGTTTACTTTTACTTATAATTATATATATATATATATATATATATATATATATATATATATATATATAATTATAATATACGTATTCTGTGATTTTAATTATATTAATGCAATTTTTTTTTTCGCTTTAATTTTATCTCTAATCACCGTATTTCGTATTTTGCCGAACCTGGATATTCCTGCTGATCTTCTCAGGAAGTCTATCTCTACGGCAAGAAGGTTCTTCTCCAACGATTTAGAAATATGAACATCATAGGCTAATTTCAGCCATTTTCAGCTACATTTTTTCAGTCCTTGGCTGATTAATTCGCCTATAAACCAATATTTACTAATTTTCAATGGTTATAAAACTATTTTCTCAAGACAAAGAAAACTATAAGAAAACTTTTATGTTTCATACCACTAATATAAAAGAAAAAAGTTCCCTTTTCTTTTATAATGGAATATCATACTGTAAGGGTAGAAACAATACTATTATAATGAGTAAGTAATATTTGTATGCGTATACCATTGAGATAGTATAAAATAGTGTCTATTTTGTATATTTCCGTTCTCGTTTACATAGTAATGCATAGCAAAATACCTCTCCATATCGCATAATGAAATAATTTCATAATGGGGGTATGATATAATCGGCTGCTACAGTTCCAACATGTATCTGTGACAGCGTCCGCGAGCCGCGACGGCGTCCGGCGTCGGATTTACGACGGCGCTACCGCCAGCCCAACCGGCGCCTGTCGCCCTCATCTCTTTCCAAAGCACGCGATTTCCCGTCTACGCCTCTCCCTCACCTATAGACGCGCCTCCAAACAATATATTCCGCATACTTTCAATAATTAAAATTGTAAATTTCAAGAAAATTGAATTTTATTAGACCATGTAGACGGCCAAGGGTTGTGGTTATCTAATTTTCACAGTTCATGAGCGAGTTATAGTATAATTTAATCCAGTTTGATGAAGTTTACTTTATACTACTTTTATATATTAACTATTGTACTACAATAATTATATATGACTTTGCTTTTCTATAGTTCTCTATCTTTACTGATTTTGCTGTTTTGTTGAAATTAAAATGATTCAATAATTTACAGAATACTAACTCGAAACAGAAAATCGCCTGTATTAAAATCTAACTTTTATAATTTACATATATTACAACCAATCATTACAGCTACACATGTACATATATATATATATATATTTGCCTTTTACCTTTGGGTGTCGGCTATTATATTTACATTACTTTACAATTATTGTTGTTGTTTATACATTTGCAAATTCTTTCCACTTTTTCCTGTTCTTCGCCAGTTCTGTGTCTTTCTCTGTCTCTATTCTGTTGTCCCACTCTTTTCTTGGTCTACCTCTTCTTATTTTATTTCCAGTTCTTAAATCCTACACCTGTTTTGTTTGATTCTTTCTGCCCATCCTAATTAAATGTCAAAGTTTAGTTGTTTCTTTTCTATACACTTTTCTATAGCTTCAATTCCCAATTCTTCTCTGAACATTTCTTATTCTGTCTCTTCTCGTAACATGTTTTACTCTTTACTTTTGTCCCTCTCCGTTAGTTTCCACATCTCGCTCCCATATGTCAGTACAGGTCTATATATGCTTTCGTATATATTTAGTTTTGACCTTTTGCTGATCTCTTTTTTGTTTATCAGTATATTGCTCAAAGCGTGGTATGTTTTAACTGTATTGTTTATTCTGTTACTAAGTTCACCATCCATGTTTCCGTCTTCTGTCAGTGCTACTCCTAGGTATTTGAATTGTTCTACTTGCTCTATTTTGTGTTGATCTATCTTTATATTTATTGGTTCTTTCCGGTTTCCTATTATCATCACTTTTGTTTTGTTATAATTCATTTTCATATTATACTTTTCTAGATGCCTATTCGATACACTAAGGTTGTGCTTCAGATTAGCTTCATTTTCTGCTATCCCTACGACATCGTCAGCGAATGCTCCTTCCGATATTTTTACCACTTGTATGTTTTTGTAACCTATATTTGCTTTTTTGAATTCTGGTTTCATGCTCTTCATTATTTCATCCATGTATATGATAAATAACGTAGGACTAAGCCCGCCTCCTTGTCTTAGTCTTGTGTATTATTGTATGGGTGTTGTTAAATGTTTTGTATTAATTCGACTATCTTTCTTTCTACACCTCTCTCTTCCAGGATTTTCCATAATTTATTTCTTGGGATCATGTCGAACGCTTTTTCTAGGTCTATGAATCCTAAATATGTGTTTTTATTATTTGTAGTTTTTTTTCTTAGATTGGCAGTATAACATTATTATAAACGTTTATAATAAACTTGTAAATGCTACATTGAATGTTCATATTATGTATTCTATGAAAACTGCAGATAATAATTTATGCTACATTGAATGTTCATATTATGTATTCTATGAAAACTGCAGATAATAATTTAGAACATGTACTTTGAACATTGTGCATTAGGGCTAACGCTTTCAATATATTTCATATATTTCATATATTTTCTATATAATCGATAACTTAATTATATTAAAATCAAATAACTTTTTGATTACATTTCTTATTCCAGTAGACCCCAATTACATTTTCAGTCATAAATAAAACGCAAAACCACAATATAATCTACCTATGCAGCGGTAAGTTCCATTTAATGACATATTCAAAAGCGCTGAATGCGTTCCTTTCATGCAAATATGGATTGCACAATTGCATAAAATGTTTCTTTTGAAAAGTGCATTAGCATAACGAGGATTACGCTGTAAAACCTATATATTGCGGGTCCGCATATACAAATTCAATTCCTGCACGATAAACGCGGTCGCAGCCATCCACCCCTCATTCGCACAATGTACAAATTCCGCGCCAATGTGCAACAATGAAATTTACATTAACGACGCTCACGTGTCCGATGATAAAACGCAATTTTGGCTTAAACGGCGGCCGCATAAATACCAGCCGATTGTATCGAGTATCGAGCGGTTTTAATGAATGAGCTCTCGCTAATTAATTATTCGGCTAATTTTGCGGCGGACACGTCTAAAGACATTTACACGCATGAATAGCATACCAGTGCGGGGTTTAATGGATTGAAATTAGTATCGATTGTTAAGCATAGACTTATTCATTTGAACCAAATAATGTGGGATTAGAAGACTGTTGGTTAATAGCCAATTATATAGTATAATCAATTTCATAAGTTAAAATGTTTTATGACCCCAGATTTCCCCCCAAATAACAAACTTGTGGAGGATCCCAAATTAAACTCATAAGTTTGCTTGTTTAACAGGATAATTACGGTACTTTAACGTAAAAACTTAAATACAAAATATGTTGCTTGAGTGTTATTTCGCAATTATATATAGCGGTGTAGATAACAATCGGAGAGCCGCAGCAGGGGTAGGATGTATAGTGCATAAAAAACTGAAATCGAATATATATAAATGGGATGCAATTACGGAGAGGATTTTGTCTATCGAAGTTAGAGATCAAAGAAACGGCTACCATAAAACTATCATAGCAGTGTATGGACCAAACGAAGATGATACGGCGTGCAACAAAGAAACATTCTGGGAGCAGCTCAACGAAACAACAGAAAAAGCCAAAGGAGAAATGTACGTGGCGGGAGACTTCAACCGCAGAATTGGCAACGAAGTAAAAGATAATGACGCGATGAGAGGACGATATGGAGAAGGCGTACTCAACGAAAATGGTAAGAAAATGCTAGATTATTGTAGAATGAATAATCTAGTAATAACGAATACACTATTTAAACACAAGTACATACACAAATACACCAGGGAAGTGATAAGCAGGAACGAAAAATCTATAATAGACTATGTACTAGCAGAACAAGGGAAAAGGAGCAAAATAATAGACACAAGAGTAAAGAGAAGTTACGAAATTGGAAGTGATCACTATCTAGTAGAGACGAAAATAAAGGAAGACTACCAAGATAGCGATACAAAAAAGCAGAGACCAAAGATAGCAATAAACTACAACAAGATAAGAACATACAAACTAGGGAAAAAGAAATAGCAAAAATCTATAAAGAGAAAATAGAGGAGAAATTAGTAAAGGACAACTGTAGACAAGAAGTAGAGGAAATGTGGAATAAATTAAAGAAAAATATACTGGAGACAGCACAAGAGACATGTGGGACAAAACAAAACACAAACAAGAAGCAGCAGACAGCATGGTGGTCGCAGGACATAAGAGAGAAAATAAAGGAAAAGAAAAAAGAATGGCAAAGATACCTAAATGACAAAAATAGTAAAAACTACGAAGAATACAGTTTAAAGAGGAAAATAGTAAAAGATAAGGTCAGAATAGCAAAGAGCAGGGAATGGGAAAAGTTCGGAGAGACAATGGAGAAAAATGCAAAGGAAAACCAAAAATTATTCTATAAAACACTAAAACTAAACAGAAAAGAAAAAGGACAAGAAGTAACTTATATACAAGACAATCAAGGAATATTGCTGAAGGACAACGAAAAAATACTGGAAAGATGGAAAGAATATTTTGAAGACTTACTATCACAAAATGGTGCAAATGAACAGAAGACAAGAGACCAGAACGACTCGGAAGCAGATATAGAGATGATCAATGGAAAAGAAATACTAGAGATAATAAGGGAAATGAAAATAGGGAAAGCACCAGGACAAGACCAGATCACAACGGAAATGATTAAACATATGGGACCTGCAGGTAACGAAATACTACCAAAATTAATAAACGAAATATGGAGGACGAATAAAATACCTAAAGATTGGCAAGTATCGTTAATCGTACCGATACACAAGAAAGGCGATAAGACAAAATGTTCAAACTATAGGGGTATAACAGTCATAAGCATAGGTATGAAGATCTTAGAAAAAACAATTAACAAAAGAATACTAGCAAAAATAGAGCAGACGCTAGAAGAATCGCAATGTGGATTTAGGAAAGGAAGATCCACACAGGACAACATTTTCACGATAAAACAAATCACAGAAAAAAAAATTGCAAATAATAAAAACACATACCTAGGATTCATCGACCTGGAAAAAGCCAAGATACCAAGAAATAAATTATGGAAAATCTTGGAAGAGAGAGGTGTAGAAAGAAAGACAGTCGAATTAATACAAAACATATACAACAACAACACCAATGCAATAATACACAAGGGACAAACATCAAGAATATTTCAGACAACCACTGGACTAAGACAAGGAGGCGGGCTCAGTCCTACATTATTTAACATATACATGCATGAAATAATGAAGAGCATGAAACCAGAAACCAAAAAAGCAAACATAGGGTACAAAAACATGCAAGTTGTAAAAATATCGGAAAGAGCATTCGCTGATGATGTCGTAGTGATAGCAGAAAATGAAGGTAATCTGCAGCACAACCTTAGTGTATGGAACAGACACCTAGAAAAGTATAACATGAAAATGAACTATAACAAAACAAACGTGATGGTAATAGGAAACAAATAAATATAAAGATAGAAGAACACACAATAGAACAAGTAGAAGAATTCAAATACCTGGGAGTAGCACTGACAGAAGACGGAAAAATGGAAGGCGAACTTAGTAACAGAATAAACAACACAGCTAAAACATACCACGCATTGAGCAATATACTGATTAACAAGAAAGAGATCAGCAGAAGGACAAAAATAAATATATATATATATAAAAGCATATATAGACCTATACTGACATATGGAAGCGAGACGTGGAAGCTAACGAAGAGGGACAAAAGTAGAATACAGGCAATGGAAATGAAATATCTCAGAGGAGTAAAACAAGTTACGAGAAGAGACAGAATAAGAAATTATGACATCAGAGAAGAACTGGGAATTGAAGCTGTAGATAAGTATATAGAAAAGAAACAACTAAACTGGTGGGGTCATTTAATTAGGATGGACAAAAAGAATCAAACAAAACAGGTATGGAGAGCAAGAACTGAAAATAAAAGAAGAAGAGGTAGACCAAGAAAAGAGTAGGACAACATAATAGAGGACATAATAATCAAGAAAGGAAAAACAGTCAAGCAAGCAAGAGAACTGGCGAAGAACAGAAAGGAGTGGAAAGTATTTACAAATGTATAAACAACAGTGATTGTAAACTATAATGTTAATAATGTTAATGTAATAGCCAACACCGAAAGGTAAAAGGCTATATATAATATATATATATATATATATATATATATATATATATTATCTATCTGCAAGGGGAGGAAAGGGACGTGACTTGAAGTGGGGAAGGGGGTAAGATTGGGAGGCAGTGGCTCGGGTATACATAGTATACATAATATATAGATATGTCGAAAAACAAAAGTTAAGATGCAGGAACATGAATTTTTCTCGTATTTTTCACACAAGTTGAGAAATTTTTCCAATCTTTGAACTGCTGTATCTCGGTAGTATTGGATAAAACGTTTCTCGTATTTTTCACACAAGTTGAGAAATTTTCCCAATCTTTGAACTGCTGTATCTCGGTATTATTGGATAAAACGTTGACCAATGAACATGAAAGAAATTTAATGCTATACAACATTTTCCTCAAAAACCTCGAAGATATAAGAAAAAACTAAATTCTTCGGAATTTTGTCCAGGTAGAATGTACTTGTCGACTGGACTATTAGGGCATGATATGATGTTGATGCCAAACTATCAATGTTGAACGGCCCAATATTTTAGAACAAGATGCAGCATACCTTTTCATGAACAAAAATCATAATTGAAAAATAAAAATTAACTGGTCATGTTAAACAAATTAATCTTATATCTAAAATGCTTGATTTTGGAGCAAGGTATTTTATACATAATACATACTCATTGTAGTTTTTCTTCTCAGTCGACGACAACTAACAGATTAGAAAAATATATCAATACTAGGCGAAATTCCCGTCGTTCGCCAACTCCTCTGAGCCCGTGTAACTATTTGTATACTTTTCCTCTCAAATTATTATCAAACGTAATATCAGGGTAATATGGTACACACTTCTTCTAACATCCCTGTTCTAACTATGAACTTGCAACGTCTATTACGTTGATTTTGTCCTTGACTTGACGAACAAAACTATTAGTAATACAAATATTTGTCATGACATGCACATGTCATAAATTACACGTCGGTCGACTTTAAAATATTGTCTTCGTATTTATTTTATTATAGGGATGCAATATTAACCTATCTCCGAAACGTGTTTAAAAATAAGAACATTATTAAAAAATGTCCATATATCAAAGTAATTTGCATATAATGTAAAATTTTAATGAAACATCCTTTTAGCGGAAAGGGCCTCATCATAACTTGTTCAGGCATTTTATGCCCTCGTGGAATTATCTCGCATTTTTTGGAGCACTCCATCTACTTGGGCATTACCGAGAATAAAAAGCGCCTCTCGTGTTGAATGGGCAATCCTTTGACGCTCCGGAATGCAGTATACGACGCTCCATTATCATGAAACGTTCACTTTCTGAAATGAATGGCTACGGCCGTGTTATTACCGCACGAAATTTATTTTCAGTCTTAGTTACGTACGTGTAGTGTAATATTTTAAGCCATTCTTTCAAACTAGAGCGGTGCTTTTAAAGATAATAGTTGCAATAAAATGCAAGAGTAGTTGTTAGATAATAGTCTAGTCAGAGTTAGTATGTGTAAAATATGGAGGTTATAGCCCTCTCAAGTGATAACTGTATTTTCTTTCAGTGCATATGTTCGTAAAGTTTAATTGTCTTTGATGCGTCTATTTAATAAATTCCGTCATTCAGACGGAATTGTCGGTTTTCGTTTCCAGTATTTTTGTTTGGATTAATATTTGTTATTTATTTATTATTACCCAGCTCAAAGGGCGAGTGATTAGAGGCGGCATTCATCTCGTACTGAGCATTGAGGAGAATGAGTTCGAACCCCGATGGGGCGAATTTTCGCGAAACACTTTTCATATGTTTTCCGTGATTATATACCGGGTGATTAATCTCCTCTAAGCTTCTCCCTTGATCGGAGGCAAAGCCTCACCGCTGAGAAAAGTAGAAGTTTTTTTATTCATATTACTTTCAATAATTATATATAATATAATAATATATAATAAATAAGTCATGTAAAATCAAAAATATTAATTACATAAAATAAATTTATTACCAATATTAGTATTCACATAGGCTAATCGAGTGGCATCTATTAATAATTATTAGTCTATAATACCCTCAGGGATTCACATCTGGTGAATACGGGAACTGGCGATCCCGAGGAACCCTAGCCGGATCTAGTTCCTTCTTCAACTAGTCTTGGGACAAATCCCTCTTTTTTTTCATCTTTTGAACTATTCAGTCTGTCTTGACTTCTTTTTTAAACCCCGAATATATAGCAATGAAAGCTAGGCGTCTCTATTTTCCATATAATGCTTCATATCAGAAGATTCTTGTTATTTAAACCTAGAATATACACAAACAATTCAAGAGCTAGGGGTTTTTATATTTCATAATGTAACCATTCATGGAAAGAGACGAAAGAAAACTAATATTCTTTCCAACAGAACCACATTTCCAAGCTTTTCCAATCCTCTCTTAACCATTCAATCACCTTTCTGCAGTCTCCAATCCACTCTACTACAAATAGTTCTTTCAGAGTGGGAAAATTTTAGGTGAAGTTATAAACCTGGTTTAACGTAACTTTTAATTTAACATTAAAAATAAAAGTATATATTATTTATATATTTGCTCAAAAACAAATTAAATTTTAAATTTATAGTTATAAATAATCGAATGCGAGAAAATAACAAAAAATAAATGATCCCCATACATGGATCATTTATTTTTTGTTATTGTTATTGTTATTACCGATGGCCGAATAAGGAATATATATAAAAACTTCTATCTTTATAGCTATCATGCGGAGGGCTTTTCCGCTGGTAAAGGGAGGGAATGTAATCACTCGATATTTACCTTAACTTAACAGAAAACATCTGAAAATCTGTGAAGGCTAAATTTTACCCACAGTGGGGTTTGAACTATCGCTCCCCAATGCTCAGTACAGGACGGACGACGCCTCTGATCACTAAATTGAGTTGGGTTGCGAGAAAATATTAAGTAAATAAATGCCATTCAACAAATAACAAAAATTACTAATAGAAATGACATTCAGTTTTTAGTTATTGTTGTCATTTCATACATCCCGGTGAAAAATATGTGTATTTTTCCTCTGCTGCATTTCACTGTCATCGCCTTAAAACACTATTTATAAAGTCAATAATTGAATTGAATCATGAAGCGACTCGCGTCTAAAACACACCAAACTGTTTGTAAAAGACTGCGATCGTATTTTACGCTTCCACATAAAAACGTCACTCGTGGAGATATTTACGATAATCCCGATTATTCTTATGCGAGCCGCCCCGCTCTTATCTAATCGAATACATATTTAAACAAGGCCCGCATAACTCGCTATACGCACTATATACACACGCTCATACATTTAAAAGCCATTCTTAAAAGTGCCGGGCGACCCGATAAAACACTAGCGTGGACGAGGGCTTTAATTTCGCTAAAAATATGACGTTCAGCTCTAATTTAATGCGTAGGGACATGAAAGTCCTTCGAGAGTGGAGATTGATTCCAACAGGATGAACGACCGTATAAAATATTGTTAGGGGTGCTATAATACACGCGTGCGGCAATCTGGTAATGCCCTAAAAAGCTGTTCTAATTATGTTTTGTTACTCTAAGGGCGGTTTATTGTAATTACCTGGTAATGTATTATAAATGTTGGGGCGTGGTATTTACTTTAGTACCTATATCATATGATATGTATAATTAAAATATCTACTATTCATGATGATTTAACTGGAGGCAAACACGATATATGTCACTATAACTAATTTTAATCCGAATATACTTATTAGTCATGAGTATCTTGTGAACTTATATCGCCAACAACTTAGGACAGATCTCGAATTGTAACAAAGATATTAATAATAATAATAATAATGAATAATTTCGTTTAATTGCCAATATTTATAAATAAAATTAACAAAATACCTAATCTGTATATAATATTTCATTTTTGTCCTGCAGCAGAATACCCATATATATATATATATATATATATATATATATATATATATATATATGGGTATTCTGCTGCAAAACAAAAATGAAATATTATATTAATGGCATGAGCATGTTGACGGTTATTACCATATGGGTGTGCATTGCTAATTGATGTGGTGCCGCTAGATGGCGTTTAACTTTCCTCCTAGGGGGTTAGTTGTATCATTTTTGTATATATCTACTCGAGATATTGTGCGAATTCATCCTAGCTAGCTGAGCTACAGTGATGAGATCTAATAAGATTGAAATCTATATATGTAGATTGCTAAGAGGTGGATTCACACTTATATATATATGATATATTTATTATTAATATACCTTATTATTATCTGTTATTTTTTAAATAACATGCTATATACCCCTAATATACTGCTACGGTTCTCAAGTAGGTCGCGACCCACAGGTTGCGCACCAATTCACATTGATTCCATCCTTAAACTTGGCCAAAATGTAAAATAATAAATTTTATACGGGTGGCATGATAGCTGTACATGCTTTGCTGCATTAATATGAAACTTTGGCAATGCATGTCGATATTAAATATTGGACACTGAGAAAAACAATAAAAGAAGACCTAGATTTGTAAATTGACTTTAATGAAAATTATATGCATAATTTGTATTAACGTTAATGATAAATTTAGTATATAAAATAGTCAACGTGAGATACAAATTAGTAATAAGAAAAAAATATATAATGTAACCAATCGCGAACGTGATCAAGTCCCGAGTTATTACATGTTCTACTAAAAATAGTTTCCTCTTCAGTCGCCAGTACGCTGAAAGCAAAGTTTGAACAATTTTATAGTGAAATAATGTGCTGATGAGAAAATTGTGTACACATTAACAAAGATCTTAGATATGTTGGATTTGATGTGAAAAAAAGAATGAATAGAAATGTATCCAACTATAAAGAAACAATAATCAAAACACCGGTGTGAAGTTATCCCAGCCTCTATACGGCGCGCACGGCGGATTGTTGTGAAAAAATATAGTAAAACAAATACGTAGGAATAGATACTTTCCATTAGACATTGTCATATTGTTATAAACATTAAGCAATTTTTATCAAATATCAAAAAAAAAAATACTTAGAATCAATTTTTTTTAATTTCCTTCGGCAATCTGATACATTGATATGTTTTGTGCTAAGATCAGTTAAAAAAATAAACAAAATATGTTGCATTATTTTTTTATCGACTCTAAATTCGGATTCTCGAGATATGAGCGTAAAAGTTAAAATTTAAAACAAAAATAGAAAAGCAAATACGTAGGGATAGAGACTTTCCATTTTACATTGTCATATTGTTATAAACATTAAGCAATTTTTTCAAAGCCATATCAATTGCACGTCTTGGTCAAAAATAATAATTTATGTTACAACATATATTATACAAAAACGCCTATAAAAATTATTTAAAAAAATATATATTTATTATGGTCGGTAAGACATAAACAAAGGATTCCTCAAAATTTGGATTTTATTGGTCACCCGATTTGGTCAGTATAGACCCGCAAACAATCCGCCATGCGCGCGGTCCCGCGGCGCCGTGCGATATAGAGGCTGGGATCTTAGAGGCTTCATATCCGTACTCAAAACTTGATAGAAAAAAATTCATACAATGTTCAAGAATCCAATTTCCTTAGATGCTTATAAGGAGTGTACTTTCAGACCGATAAAGATATTCAATCAAAATCACTAGAAAAAAACCAGTGAAAACAGAAACCGCAATCCTACATCACTTGGCTTAGAGTAATCTGAATATATTTTTGGGGTGGAAATAAAGAGTTACAATCCAAGTAAGTGCAGTATGAATTGGCTTCTAAAGGAGGAGTGGAGTCGCAAGTCCTTCAAAGTTGTTATTAGACGAAAATAACTGCAACTTTATATGGAATGATTCATAAGAAAGGAAAGTATGAATGTAAATATTTGATTGCTTTATTTACACACAGCATGGTAACAAACACAATCGAAAGTATACATACACGCGGTATGCACAATAAAAAGTATTATCAACTTTAATATAGCAATCCTTTATTGAGATATTAAAGACTGAAGACGTAATGGGAAAGTTAATTATGCGGACATATATTAATATAGACATAATCATCATAGAGAACGTTAGTTATTGAGACAGACATTAATAAAGATCTTAAAGATATAAACACATAATTAGGATGCCAGAGACAACACCAGCCAAAAGGATGTTGAGAGCAAGAATCATAAACAAGAAAAAAGACCAAGACCAAGAAAAACATGGGATGAAGAATCACCAGATGTATCAATGTTAATTAATAATTTCTCACAAATTTCACTCTCCGGTGGGACTTGAACCCACGTCTCCGGCTATCGCGGCCGTCGCGTTACCAACTGCGCCACGGAGGGTGGTAGTGGATAGCGCATGAGATGTTCTTATGTCCAATTGGTAGCGCGACGGCCGCGATAGCCGGAGACGTGGGTTCAAGTCCCACCGGAGAGTGAAATTTGTGAGAAATTATTAATTAACATTGATAAATCTGGTGATTCTTCATTCAGATAGCGGACAATGGCAAGAAGTACTTCACTATATATATATATATATATATATATATATATATATATATATATATATATATATATATATATATATATATAAAGATATGAAAGAAAAAACGGAAAATTTCAAAAGAAATGCGAGAAAATCTATTATTATATTAACTAAATACACCTTACACGGCAAAGAGGAGTACATTAAGCTATTTCAGAACCAAGTAATAAATATGAAGATACAATCTAAATACTTTTAGAATTCATGCTCAATTCTAAATAGCCAACACGCTATTTAATCAATAAAACATGTATGTATAAGATTTTAGTAACGATACATAACTAATGTTTTCACTGACTGCAATAAAAAGTCTTATAATTCATAAAAATTACATTTTTTTCGCGAGTGTATGTAGTTAATTAATAATGGCGGAGCATGACGAGGCATTTCATAGTAAGAGTTTGCTTTTGGTTAAAACGAAACTAAATCAAAATGAACCTCACAATTATATTCTCTGAAAGCAAATCATGGCGTTGTGAATACAGGTTACTTAAGTTTTTGTAAGGATTTTTAACAATATTAATGATTGTTAAAAATGCTGATGCTGATGATGATGTGAGCATGAATTCCAAGAGTATCCAGGATTTTCCATAATTTATTTCTTGGAATCATGTAGAACGCTTTTTTTAGGTCTATGAATCCTAAATATGTGTTTTTATTATTTGTAGTTCATTTTTCTGTGATTTGCTTTATTGTGAAGTTGTTATCCTGTGTGGACCTTCCTTTCCTAAAATCGCATTGCGATTCTTCTAGTGTCTGTTCCATTCTTGCTATTATTCTTTTGTTTATTTTCTTTTGTAATATGTTCATCCCTATACTTATTAGTGTTATGCTTCTATAATTTGAGCATTTCATCTTATCCCCTTTCTTGTGTATCGGTACGATTAGTGCAGTTTGCCAGTCTTTTGATATGATATTTGTACTCCATATGTTGTTCAGTAGTTTCCGCAGTTTTTCTTTACCTACCGGGCCCGGTTGCTTGATCATTTCCGCTGTAATCTCGTCTTGTCCTGGTGCTTTTCCTATTTTTAGTTCCCTTATTATTTCTAGTAGTTCTTGATCCTTGATACTCTCTGTATCTGCTTCTTTGTTGTTATTGTCTCTAATTCTTGTCTTTTGCTCTTTGTCGTTATTTGAGGTTAGTAATTGTTCAAAATATTCTATCTATCTGTCTAATATTTCTTCGTTTTCCTTCAGCATTCTTCCTGGTTTGTCTTTTATCTATCTCATTTCTTGTCCTTTTTCTTTCCTGCAATCTCTTAGGGTTTTATAAAGTAGCTTTTGGTTTTCCCTTGCGTTTTTTTTTCATCTAACTATAAAGAAACAATACTCAAACCTTGATAGAGAAGAATTCATACAATGTTCAAGAATCCAATTTCTTTAGATACCTACAAGGATTTTACTTCTGACCGATAAAGATATTTAATCAATATCACTAGAAAAACCCAGTTAAAATAGAAAACGCAATCCTACTATGGATGGTACAATATATCCGTGCTGAAGCAAAAGGGTTACATAAGTCAGAGTTTTATACCCCGTTGAGGCGAAATTTCGCAAATCACCTTTCACAAGTTTTCAGAGGTTTCCTGTGTTAGTTAACGGGTGATTACCTCCTCTGATCTTCTCCCTTTATTAGCGGCAAAGCCTGATGAGTATAATACAGTATTTTTTTTGAAAAAGCTCAATGATTCATCAAACATATGATCAATATATTAATTTGTGGAAAAGGTATTTATTCTTCTATTATTATGAGGTAAAATGTCTTAAAACAAATGTTGATGTTTCGCCTTAATACGGGTTCGTCAGTACCTTTCACAAGTTTTCAGAGGTTTTCTGTGTTTAAGTTATTAACGGGTGATTACACTCCTCTGATCTTCTTCCTTTATTAGCGACAAATACTGATGAGTATAATACAGAATTTTTTTTATTAAAAATCTCAATGATTGATAAAACATATGATCAATATATTAATTTATGGAAAGGCTATTTATTCTTCTATTATTATGAGAGAAAATGTCTTAAGACAAATGTTTCGCCGTATACGGCTTCGTCAGTACCTTTCACAAGTTTTCAGAGGTTTCCTCCAGTGTTACTGATTATATTCCTATTATTATTTAACCCTTTCGGCCCTGCCGGTGGTATTTGCCACCATAACATTTACGAGCCTCTACTTCCATATGTTTCTTCTAAATCACTAGATTTCATTCCAACAAGATATTTTAACGAAATGCCATGTGCAGTATTAGAATCTTTTGAATTTTGATGTGAGTGAATAAGCGTAATAATAATTAACAAAAAAAAGCATATTTTCAAATTTTAAAATCCAATATAACACGTATAACTTGGGAGAAGGATATTACTGGTCATAATGGTCATAGTGGCCATAATGGTCATAATGGTGATAACGGTCATAATGGTCATAATGGATGTTGGTTAATGAATGATACGGCACAAATTGTGAATTTACAATTTGTGCCGTATCATTCATTAACCAACATCTTCGAAAATATAAAATAGATATAATTATGCTTGTACTAGTATTCTAATTAGAGCTAACATTCTTTTGAAAGCTATTACCTCATGTATCCAATGTAAAATTAGTTCATTAGTAATCTCATAAACACCGCCTTATATTTACATGCCCGAGAAGAGTAAATTAAGTTGTTTAACGACCACGTAATAAATGTGTAGGTACTATCTAAATATTTTGAGTGGAAATTCCTGCTCGATTCGCAATAGCCAGCACGCGATTTAATCAATAATACATGCATTTGATTTTGGATGCGATACATATCTAATGTGGCCAGTGCAGTAATTTCAACGACTGTGATTCATTGCTGCAATAGCAATGAAATCAGACATATCTGTGCTCTAAATCTATATCACACCATACTCTATGCAGATCATGCACACGAATAATTTTAACTCCGACGTATTATCAGCATTGTCTTAAATAAATTTGAATCACTAACATTTAATATTTCAATGTTTTAAATTAAAATACGTTTATTTCACTGAAAAAGATTACAAACCTATTCAATGAAAATGAACAGTTGTCGATAGTTTTAAAACTATCGAATTCGCAATCCATTAAAAGAAAAACCTTTATTTGGCATATTCGCACAAATCTTTTACAAAAATTCTCCCATTAAGCAATAACTCGCAGAAACAAAAAAATACAAATGAACATAAAATAAAATAAAATAAAATACATATTTGCTTCTGTCTTCTTCCTACATATTAGACCCCCTCTGCCCTCGCCACTTTCCTTTCTTAAGTCAGCCTCCAGCAGATTTTCACGCCTTTCCCATCCTCTCCTAACCATTCATTCAGCTTTCTGTAATTTCCAACACCAATCCATTATCGAAAATAGAATTCATTCGATAGTGCCCATCACTAACAAAAACTAAAGATGCAGAAAGAAGAAAGAAGGAAATAAAAGAAATAATTTATTAGTTTAAATGTGAGAGATTGAGAGCAAAAATACCTCATATTTTTTAAACCTAATTTGATCTAGTTTTTACTAATAATAGTAATATATAAAACTAAATTAGGGTTAGTACACTTTAACTCTCAACTTATAATATTATAGTTTAATAAAAACTTTGTCAACTCTATTTTATAAATTTATAATACTGCTCAATGGATATTATGGTGCCTACGAACTGTTTCTAGATAATTTTATTTAAGTTTTTTATTACCTCTTCTATATTAACTATTATGTCATCTCTATATTTTCGGTGTGTTGGTGAATTTGGTGTTCTAATTCCCTTTGTATATAATAATATATATATATATATATATATATATATATATATATATATATATATATATACACGGAATTTGGTTACATTCGCGTAGTACGCTACATCTGTTTCTGTCTCCTTTCAGCCTCTTTGAAACTTACAATTGTTCGTTTTTTAGTTGCCTAACTAACTGAGTTATTTTCTTCTGTATCAGCATCTCTACCTAAAACATAGATAATTGGAAACACCATAAACATATGAGCATTATTCATATGTTTCTGGTGTTTCCAATGATCTATGTTTTAGGTAGGCTTTTTGCTTTTCCTTTCATCTTTTGACGGATATAATTCTTGATGTCACAATAAACATAATTACACAAAAAGTTAGGGAAAACTAAAATGAATGCAAAAAAAACTGTTCATTAGTAATTAGTAAAAAGTGTACTTTGTTTTTCTTGTTAATTTTACCCTATCGAAAGAATAGAATTTTTTTTATTAATTAACATATTTAAAAAATATATATAGTTGTGAATGAAACACTGATTTATTTAAACATAATAAAATTTCATATATAATATTATATAGTTCATAGCTCTAGAGAGCAGTGCTATGAAAATAGTAAAATAAATATGTGTTATCTCTACATTACTACATAAGTTCTTAAATATATCTAATATATGTTTAATTTGTTTGCAAATAATAATGATGAATGATGCACATTCCGGCAAAGTTTTTAATTGTAATTGATAGTAAGAGGCCGCGGGGATTTGGAAGTGGGCTCGGCTAACTCGCTTGATATTGATTTCCGTATCTTTATCTTTCCTTGGGGTAATGGAACTACCATGTCCTCGCGGCCTCATTTCAGAAGATCTTGCTTTGATCATTATTTTTGTCCATTTTAGTGATAAATGGCGAAAGGCTGATTGATTAGATTAATTTGTACGAGAACTTTTGTTCTGAAAGACTGCTAGTTCGTGAAATTAATTAATGAAATAATTCATTCTTCAAGTAAGATATATAAATTAGATATCTAAGACATTTATTTGCTAGTTTAATGAAAATTATATCATTTCATAATCTTTCTATTAAAACTTTAATTATATTAATTTACTCATTACTGACTATAGATTTTCTCACTTTTCGCACAACTTATATTTTGTTATGTTACATAATTCAAATTTTGTCTGTGAATTAAGGTAAATACCGAGTGATTGGTATACAATAATAACAAAATAGACTTATGGGGCATTCACAATAAGCGCGGTATGGGTAGCGTAGCGGTAAGCGAAATTGCACACATGTATAAAAATGCGGGTGTTTACAGCAGCGCAGTAAAACTATGACAGAACATGGGTAATTATCTCTACCATAATTATCACATAGCACTACTGCCCAATTCTGAACGTCTGAATTTTTATAGCCAAGCAAGATATTGCTTACCGCTACCTTACCACTACCGTGGTTATTGTGAATGGCCCATACAACTAAAATGAACATTATAAAGCAACCTATCTTCTAAATCTATATCAAATTATTATTATTCTTTTTTATACTAAATACTTTCGAAAAATATATAAGTGTGAATGCACCTCTGAGCAATCTACATATCTAGATTTCGATATTGTTAGATCCCATCAGAGTAGCTCAGCTAGTTACCATATGGGTGAGCAATGTTAATAGATGTGATGTCGCCAGATGGCATTATACTTCTTCTATATTTGTTTTAATGTTTTTTTTTCCATTTAGTGTAATCCCTGATCATCTTCGAGTATAGCCTCCCATTCGTCCCTTATCCCTCCACACATTCCGCACATATGTTCTTCCTTCTTCACGCAATACTTATTATTTCTAACTTGCTGGAGTATAGTAAATTCACCCGCTTCGCTAGTGAATTAAATATTACACGAACTGTAACTCCCTCCACTTTCTTAATGTGTAGGACAAACTAATACTATGCTTTGATTTAATAAAAAAAAAGCATGTAATCACATAAATATTCTCAATAACACGTAACACGTACTAGATTTGGTTTTACCACTGTTATTAACAATAAATCGTCTGACACACAACCACCAATGATTTTTTTCATTGGCAATTAATCAATTTCGTCGAATCGATTGTTTAATTGAACATTTTGCGTATGAACGATTGATGTTACCGCCCGGCACGACGGCGGCGTCGGGTTCGAAGAATTAATAAAGCATTAACTGGGCACTAAATTCTAATTGTGTGTTTACTACGCTATCGTTAATGTCGCGCATAAATCAATTTAGATTCGTACAGTAAAACGCGCACCTATGCAATTTAAACGAGCCATAACGTTCAATTTAGCTTTAAAGCACCTCGCATTGATATAAATGAATATAAATATATATTCGTGTGCACTCATAAAAATTGCGTTCTGGTACAATTTATAATTCACCGATATCGACTTATTTTGTATGTGTGTAATAATATGTTACAACATTGGGGTTTGTGGGACGGCTCCATTACCTTAACCGCATGAATGCTTTTCACTGTTAAATTGCTCTGCCCTTTAATCAAGGCAAGGGGAGAGAGCATGTTAAACGCTAAATAATTTAATTTCAAATTTTCTGCGGCTGCAGATTTCATTAGAGCAGATGATGTGGGTAGCTCCCCGGGGACCCTCGCAACAGATACTATACACCTCATGAAAACGGGGGGTTGTAGGTTGGGCCATAAAATAGACAGATCGCCTTTTTATTTGTCAGGGGTGCGTCGACGTAAATCACCAATATCCACCTTTATTGCAACGTCTCAATACCACGAGATATATTTTTTTCGCTCGCGGCGAATACAATTTTCATTTCGCGAGATGATAACGTCTTGGGTGTCCGGTATATAAGGCCTCTAAAATTAGCATCCGTTTTAAAAATACGCCGCCGCGAAGGAGACGATTTAAAGTGTAATAAATTTTTTCATTCAATTAATGCGATTGCATATATATTCTGTCTGCACTATTTTCAGATGGCGTGATTCTTCTTTTTTATATAAAGCCCGCCGAAACCGAACCAGCGGCTATAATTAACGCGCGGTTTGTTTTGACTACTCCTTATACTACTTGTAGCACATATACTATTTCTAGTGGATCTGGAATATAGTATGCTATGTCATTCATAGTTTTCTATTGGGACAGTGTAAGATGGATAGTGTTTCACAAGCAATTAATGTGTTACTTAAAGTTTGTATAACATGAATATATTATGACAGTAAATCAAACTGTCTTGTTTAATTAAGTGTAGGAACTTGGTCACAGTGTTAATTATGCGTTCGGTGCTGCCGTAACTTACACTTGTGAAATTTTTCTTTACTATGTAAAAAAAAACATATACTCGGTTTTTATCGTAATTATCTAAATTATTTACAATAAAAAATAAGTAAAAAAACATATTTTGATTATATATGACAAGTGTCCTAACTTTCAAAATGAATTTTCAGGTTTTGATTTTTGTTTTTATGATTCTTATGTATATTTTAACGTTCCTTTGATCCTTTTTTGCGTTTAGAATAAACCAAATTGCGATTTAATAAATATTATTATTATTATTGTTTTGGTTACATTGCAGCGAGATATGACCGATTTGTTTCCATGAAAATCAACAATTAGTCCATGAAATTTCATTAATCAATAACATTTAATATGTACTAGTTACACTAGTAAATATTAGTTATCAATTACATAAATACCATACCAAATTCCACTACAATATTCATGCTTTAATTTGATTAATTCATTAAACATACAGTCCGGAAATCTATTATTGATTATCCATTACGATTCGTATCGTTAACCCAAATATCCGTGCATATAAAAACGCAGCCCATTCGACTGCACGTTTAAACACATTCACGTCACTCACGACACGAAATATTGAAAAAAATAAAGATATTAACTGTGTCGCCATTTCAACGAACCGACATGAACAAATTCGATGAAAAAATTAAATCTGTCCGTTCGCGTGATCGACCATACCACAATCGATAACAAATTCTGTTTCATATCGTGCAAAGGGGTGCGGGTGGTTATAAAATATTAAAATAATTTTATATTTAGAATGCGTGAACCAATATAAGAATATTATATATAATTATAAGCGATTGTGGGTGGATATATACTGTAAGTTCAAACAAATACTGTACGTTCGTGATAATAACTAAAAAAAATGTGGTCAGTGTACATTACTTTATCATACGTATTATAATAATTAAAATAGAATATTTATCAAGGAAATAGAATCTTTAAACTTGTCATTATTTTCATAATCTGGAAGACGGACATACATTTTCCAGATATGGTCTTAAAATGATTAGGGGATCTTATAATAAAAATTTCAGCAATATTTGTATAGCATGTTTATAATACTTTATCCATATTTCGCATTTTAAATAAAGGATCTTATAATTAGAATTTCTACAATATTTGTATCGAATGTTTACAACACTTTATCCATACCTCGCATTTTAAATAAAGGGTGTTTCATTTCGAGGCATAGAACTTTGAATTTAAATAAAACACAGAAAAATCATTTTAATGGCCACAAATGTGACTTGTTTCGAAAGAGAATGTTCTGCCATTAATGTTTAAATATGATTTCGAACATGTGGCCACCGCGGCTGGCGCGTAGATGGCGTAATCTGGAAGTCCAATCGATCACTATCGCAGCATTTCTGGTCGTATTTCGGCAATAACGCGTCGAATGTTGGCTTCCAAGTGTTCAATAGTAGACTTATCAGTGTAGACACATAAAAAAAATTTAATGGCCGCGAATGTCACTTTTTTTCGAAAGATAATGTTCTGCCATTAATGTTTAAATATGATTTCGAACATGTGGCCACCGCGACTGGCGCGTAGATGGCGTAATCTGGAAGTCCAATTCACTATTGCAACATTTCTGGTCGTATTTCGGCAATAATGCGTCGAATGTTGGCTTCCAAATGTTCAATAGTCTCTGGATTATCAGTGTACAGCGGTGTTAGATCACACGAACGCGGTGGACAAGGTCCATTTCTCGATATTAATTATTCATCAATCATCAATGTTTCTTGCAGTAAATTAATTCTATCGCGCATCTATGGCATGTGGCCCCGTCTTGTTGGAACCATATGTCTGTGATGTCAATACCATCCAATCGAGGCACACAAAAATTAGTAATCATGTCTCTATACTGGTCTCCGTTGACTGTAACGTTTTCACGAACATAACTTTGTGGTTATTTCAGAAATAACGCATGGAATGTTGGCTTCCAAGTCTTCAATAGACCAGTGGCTTCACATACCCCAAAAAATTACCGTTTGGTGTCCTTTATGGACCGAAAGCACACCAAAGGGTAACTTTTTGTGGATGTAATGTTTGAGGGTATGTGAAGCCACTTGTCTATTGAAACCAACATTTCACACGTTATTGCCGAAATACGGCCAGAAATGCTGCGAATAGTGATACTTTTTTTTTCTTGTAATAAATATAATAATTTATAATCGCATCTCGTATAAAAAATTACTTTAAAACTCTGTACAAGTACAATTAATCGCAATTGGATTACGCCATCTACGCACCAGCCGCGGCGGCCACATGTTCGAAATCACATTTAAACATTAATGGCATAAAATTATCTTTCAAAAAAAGTCACATTCGTAGCCATTCAAATATTTTTTCTGTGTTTTATTCAAATTCAAAGTTCTATACCTCAAAATGAAACGCTCTTTATTTAATTATTATTATTTTTTGCTTTAAAACGATCGAACAAACGATTCATCAATTTTGCTTAATTCTTAAATGCTAAAACAGGTGCTTGAGTTTCTTCAGTCATACCCAAAGCTTATACTTATTCATTCTTAATTGAATTCCTACACTACCCAACTTGCGCACTGTAATATATTTTTGTCACAATCACTTTCCTTAATCAATGGCTCAAACCCTTGTACTTGGCATGATAAAGTACTTAGTGCGCTCGGAATGTCCTTAACTGCTTAGGACATCTACTATAGAGGATTTAAGAAAAAAAAATCGCACGATTACAATACTTACAATACTATTATTATTTTTTATTACTTATGAATAGTATATAAATATATTAAATTTATATACTATTCATAAGTAATGGTAAGTAGTAATGTATAATGGCTAAGATATTTACTTTAATGATGCACATATGCAAGATATATTTGTATATTACCACCATATTCCCATTGCATTCAGATTAATTCGTTGCATTTCTGGTATCACATTATGCACTTTACCTGCTTCATATGTGGATATAAAATTCCATGAACCGATTTCCATAGCTCTACGGGTCAGTAATGAAAATTGGTACATGGAAAGCCAATACAACATACGAGGCATATCCAGAAAGTAAGAGTACTGAGGCTCTCACGGTCGGAGGGATTTTATTTTCATCATGTTGGCCACACGGCAGTGTAGCCTGATTCCTCCCCTTTCAACCGAGACCGGTTCGAGGTCAGTACGTTGAGAACTGTTGACACGACAACAAGTTTCGTGAATAATGTCAATCCAATCTCCCGCCAAGTGCGAAATACGCGGCGTCATCCGTTATCTCGTTTGGGAAAACCTCCATTTGAGATTTATAATGAGGTGAAAACTGCATATGGTGATAAAGCTATGAATCGTACGAATGTGTACAAGTGGTGTCGCGAGTTTAAAAACGGTCGTACGTCTGTGCATGATGATCAGAGGAGCGGAAGACCTTCAATTGTGACTGACGAAATTGTGGAAAAAATTGAAAATGCGCTCCGTGACGATCGCAGATTGACTGTGGATGAACTTTCTGCGATGTTTCCGCAAATCTCCAGATCTCTACTACACGAAACAATCACAGAAACCCTCGGATGTTGGAAACTGTCCGCGAGGTGGGTCCCAAAACAACTGACAGACCAGCACAAGTTGAATCGAGTGGATACCGGGCAAGGTTTTTGAGGCGCTGGAAACTCCATGGAGATGAATTTCTCCGCTCCATCGCAACTGGAGATGAAACTTTGGTAGCACACCACACGCCCGAAACCAAAAGACAGTCTCAACAGTGGCGTCACACCTCTTCACCCTCCGCCAAAAAGTTCAAAATCACAATTTCAGCCAAGAAAGTCATGGCATCCGTGTTTTGGGACTGTCAAAGCATAATTTTAATCGAATATCTGCCTCAAGGGGAGACCATCAACTGTGCAAGATACTGTGAGACCTTAAAAAAATTGCGGAGGGCGATTCAGAACAAGAGGAGAGGCATGCTGACAAAAGGAGTCTGCCTGCTGCACGACAATGCCAGACCACACACGGCCAACGCCACGAAGGAACTGCTCGCCTCGTTTAAATGGGATGTCCTGAACCATCCCGCGCATTCCCCTGATCTAGCACCTTCAGATTACTATCTCTTTACCTCCCTGAAGCTGCACATGGGTGGAAAAAGGTTTTTAACCGACGAGGAGGTAAAGGAGGAGTTGGAGAAGTGGACGAAGGAGTTGACGGGAAATTACTTCGAGGAAGTCATCAAAAAAATTGATACCCCGCTACACCACCTGCATAGAGAGGAATGGCGAAAAATAGCTTTTATTATGTACTAAAGTTTCACGTAATTTTTTTGTTTAAATAAAAAAATTTAACACCTACAAAATTTCAGTACTCTTACTTTCTGGATATGCCTCGTATGATACCGGTAATGTGCATAATGTGGCACAAGAATTCAACTTTGCCGTCACCTCAGTCATTTGTTTATATCAACCATGCGTCGATTTTGTTTATTACATATTACATACCGAAGGCTGAGCTGTGAGCTACCAGCGGGGTCCACAGGTAGCGGATAGTGGAAAGGCCGTCAGAAATGAATTAGCTGCGAATATCCAATAAGCAGATTTCGGGTAGGATCACAATCCGCTTATCGCTACCCTAGAAATCAAACTGAAAAAAGTCCCAATAAAATGTCGAAACCAGAAATTAAAAACCACTATGCTTCGAGATGAAGAAATAAGACAAAATGTGAAGAAGAACATTAACGAAAATCTCGGACAAATCATGCAACAAGTTATAGGCATCAATGAGGATGTGGATGATACATGGGACACCATAAAAGGAGCTCTGGGGACGGGAGTAAAGATAAATTGAAACAGAAAAACAACTCCCAACCCCCAAAAGAACAATGGATGACAGATTAAATTTTAGCAAGAATGGAAAAGAGAAAACAATACAAAGACAAGGATAGAAAAAAATACAATAAAATTCAACAAGAAATACGAACGAAAAAAAATAGTAGAAGCCAAAGAAACATTTATGAGAAACCAATGTGGGGAGATAGAATCGCTTCGGCTGAGGTATGATTTATTTAACTTACATAAAAGGATCAAAGAATTCACTGGCATGGGAAAGAAGAAACAGACTGGTATAATAAAATATAACAACGGTAATATTATAGAGAATATATAGAAAAAGATCAAAAGATGGGAGGAATACATACAACTGTTTGAAGACACCAGAAATGAAATAGAGATAAAAGAAACGTCGCAAGGACCAAGAATAACAGCCGAAGAAGTAATGTATGCTATCAAGAACTCAAAAGATAGAAAGGCAATAGGACCAGATGAAATACCGGTCGATATTCTTCAACTAATTGAGGAAGACAATATTAGCATCTTAGTAAATCTATGTAATACCATCTATACGACTGGAATCATACCACAAGAATGGTTAAAATCTACATTCTCTTTATTACCAAAAAACACAACGCAAGGGAGTGTTCAGATTTTAGACCAACAGGATGTAGGAAGGTGGTCAAGGGGAGGTCTATCTTAAATTAAGAAGTGCAAAAATCCGAAGACGATACTATGTCATGGTGAGTAGTGCTGTAAATAAGCACATCCCTGTAATGGGCAGCTGCGTTGCAGTATGGTCTTGGGTAAAGATTAACGAACCCTCGGTACTGCTTTGATCAAGATATCAAGAACGGAGATGAAGTACTTATCAAAACAGGTCTGGATACAGCGCATGGAAAGCAACGGGAAACTACCATGTAAATAATTCCTAGTCTTCTTCTTGCAGTGCATCTGCTAATGGAAGTTTGCTATCATCACAGCTATCCGAACCTTATTGGCTGCCGCTCGGAATAATAGAGTGTTACTGCAGCCAAACCAGTCCCTTAGGTTTTTAAGCCAGAACATTCGGCGTCTTCCGATGTTCCTTCGTCCTCTCATCTTTCCTTGTACTATCAATTGTAGCAGCGCGTATTTGGGTCCTCTCATTATGTGACCTAGGTACTGTAACTTTCTATTTCCAGTTCTTTTTGCATTTTATTTAAGACTTCAGTGTTAGTTACCTTATCTGTCCATGGAATACGCCACATTCTGCGGTAACACCACATTTCGAAGGCATTTAGTTTATCTAGGTGATTCTTCTTAAGTTAAGAGTCCAAGCTTCAACCCCATACAGTAATGTAGAAAAGACATAGTATCGTAGCATTCTTGTTCTAAGTTCTAAGCTTATATCCCTACTAATGAAGATTTTTGTTTCCATTTTCATAAATATTGATGTCGCTATTTCAATCCTTGTTCCTAGTACAATCATCTAATTGGCTGAAAATAATCAAAGCATGGGTCTCAGTCCCCGGCAGACCTTAGATGGTGGGAGGCTGCTAAGAATCTCCGGGTCAGCCAATACGCAATTCGACTTGCGAAACTCGCTAGGAACAAGGGAAGCTCGATCCAAGTACTTTTCCAGATATGCAGAGATGTAAATTGCAATATTTACGCTTGTTTTATGGATTATCAAAAGGCATACGACAGAGTACATCACGGAAAATTGATTAGCAAACATCAGAATATGTGTGCTTCCTCAAATATACTTTATCAATGTTTTTACATCACTGATGTTTACATATTGAGGAAAACTGATTATTGATATTGATTAATTTCTGTTTGGTATGCTGGTTTTTGTTTAGATCTTACCCGAAATTATCTATAATTCAAAGGAATTCTAATCTTAATATATTCTGATTTGTGATTATTGCCTCTGGGAAAATTTTACGAAAACTTTTTATACTTTGAATATAATTTTAATTCTCGTTAAATATTGTGTGTCCATATACTAAAGGTCGTTTAAGACAAGACAAGTTTTTAGCTCAAATGTTGTTCAAGAAATTAATTCATATATCATCCTTCCATACAATTTGTCTTTGACAAATATAACGCGTTATATTTTTCCATTCGATCTACCATCCAATTCAATATGTCAAACAATTTGCTGTATGATACGAGACAATTTAGATTGTCTCGCATCTTGACTAACTTTTGAGTCAAGAAATTGTCTTGTTTAAAACGACCTTAACACATGGCAGAAGGATCCGAAGGTCTATAGCAAGTTACAGAATTGTAACAAATACAGTAACTACTACTACTACTACTACTATTACTACTACTACTATTACTACTACTACTACTATTACTACTACTACTATAGTGTGTAAGTATTTATAAGTTAGTCGTTCACAAAACCTCTAATTTTGATTCATCAAATTCATAATAGGCAAAAAACAACCGACTTTTATTATACAACAACAACCGAATTTTAAATAAATTAATATTTTATTAATATTAATATATTAATTTTATTAATATTAATAATATTAATGTTTTGAAAACATTGATATTTATTAACGATGTTTTACAAACAACGGTAATTAGCTATGTCGGCAGCACTAGTCCCCAATAAGTGGATTTCCCAATTACCCGAAATGTTAAAATTTGATTATTATTTTTTAATGGTATTGTAGATAATTAACTACATGAAATACTACGTTTTCGTATAGTAGTAAATCTTACAACAATTCCGCTAATAAATTAAATTGTAAAACATCTAATTGGTGTTTTCAATCAGCAGGAGTCAAATTACCTATAATAGCCCTGCCATGTCACCAATCAGGGCCGGTATTGTGCCCTCAATGTCAAGCCGGTATTAAAAATCAGAATGCATTATACTTGCACATAGTCTAGGTCGGGGCAAACACAACGTAGTACGTAATTTCGAAAGCACCCCCGTTTTCACGTGATTATATACTGATGCGCCCTTAATCACCCCCCGGCGTGCCAAAGAAACGTTCACGAGTCGCGCAACCAAACGGCTCTAATTCCTTACCCCACGGCGAAAACAAAAATGTAATTACAACCAAGGACTTTGCTGATTGCTGCTCGTTTTGTTTACCTTACTATAGGAGTACGCAGTAGGAGAATGTGATTTTCATTAGAAATTTTATACAAAAAAATATGTATTATATACGGAAACTGTCGCTATCTGTGACCTATCTGATTATGCCCTTTTGATTACCTTAGGAAGGATTATGCATTTGTATAGAATAATTATAATTATATAATAATAATTATATATATATATATATATATATATATATATATATATATATATATAATAATATATAAATATAATAATTATGTAATATAAGGTGGTTTCGTTTAACATCACTGTCGTCCCGTGACGTGCTGTATCGGTCCACGCAACAGGAAAGGTGATTTCCATAAGGCATTCTGTACAACAAAATATGTACTATATACGTAAACTTTTTTTAATTACCAACAAGGACTTTCCTTACTGCTAGTCAGTTTTGTTTACCTTACCATAGGGAAACGCAGCATAAAAATGTGAGTTTCATTAGAGATATTTCACAAAAATTATGCAATACATACAGAAAATATAGCGGAAAAATATATCTTTACTACCCGTCATATTTTCTTATACTTATTATTATTATTATTATTTTATTTACATTAAGATAGACGCAATAGGAAAATATGATTCCATGGGAAATTTTATACAGAAATTATGCAACATACAGGGAAACTGCTCCAAGTATAGTTTTGTTTGAATGATCAATAAATACAGCGGAATCAGCAGATACGGGGGAAAATATATATTTTGATGTTTCTTGGAAGTGATTTGGCGACTAACCCAATGTCATTGTACTTGTCTGGGAACTGGGCGAGAATATTTTGCCAAACTATATTTTCAGTACATTATACGAATAAATATATTTAATTTCGAGAAACTGCAGCTTTGGCAGTTTTTGCACGGTTTGTTTACATTATGTGATAACTTTTAGTTCACAAATTCTTTCTGAAACATTTAAAAATTTAAATTCCTCTTGTTGCACATATCCATCATCATGACATCATAATTTTATTATGTTTTGTTTTACAAAAATGTTTCATTTCTAAAGATCCAATGAGTAAATATGGCAATACAAACTGTTATATTGCCATATGTACTCATAAGATCTGTAGAAATTAAAAGTTTTAGTTTTATTATGATGTCATGATGATGGATGGTGGATAAGCAAATTTAAATTCCTCTTGTTGCACAGAATTTAAATTTGCTTTGTTTCAGAAAGAATTTGCGAACTAAAAATGATCACATAATGTGCAAACCGTGCAAAATGAGGAATTTAAAGTTAACAAAATTAAATGTTATATTATCCACCGCTTGACGCCAGGGATATCACCTATTAATAATAAAAAAAAAACTTCTATCTTTATAGGGCTATTAGCCGTGAGGCTTTTCCGCCGGTCAAGGGAGAAGCTCAGAGGAGTTTAATCACCCGGTATTTACCTTAACTTCACAGAAAACCTCTGAAAAACTGTGAAAGGTGATTCGCGCAAATTCGTTCACCGCTGGGGATCGAACTCAGGCTCCCCAATGCTCAGTACGAGACGGACGACGCCTCTAACCACTCGGCCACTGAGCTGGGTTATTAATAATATAATTATAATTCTTCTTATAAAGTAAGAATTGCTACGTGTGATATCAAAATTCATTCCACGCCTGACGAGAGGCATTTCACCTAGTAATTAAATATTACAACGAAAAAAGTATATATTTTGTAGCTGTAATGGAGTACGAATTTTTAGCTTCACCATTTTAACATTTATTATAAAACATTCTGTATAATTAAACCCATAAAATCCTAATATATCTACAAAAGTTGATGCGAATATAAAACTTAGTAGATATACGTCGAAACTATATAATCTCTCTATTTATGTCAATGCGAACTTTTGTGATTATTACTTCCAGTGCAATAAAGAACGTTATCGGTAATTACATGTGTGGGCGGCGAACGATTTTCCGCTTTTCCACCCGTCCCGTGAGGATATCGAAGATATATGTAAATGCGAACAAAACGTGCTTTCATAATTTATTATTAGGATGGAAATGCGTGTTTATGAACTGCAATTAATGCATATCTTGATAGGGCGTTGTTTTAAACTGTTCGTGTTTAGATATAATCGAACTCGTAAAACAATTTTGTAGAATATTCCTATTGATAAGTTTCAAAATGCTTATTTTATAGTCATAAAAGTTGTTATGCTTCGGTAAATATAATCAATGGCTTTAATGAGAAAATCTTAAAGGCAAAGAACTATGAATACTTATTCATCATTTATCATTTTTATTTGTTTGACAGAAAAAGAAATATTAGGACCAGATACAAAGAAGAAAATGGCAAATTGATTGGTTAGAGAATGAAAAAGCTAGACGGATAGCTTTACAAAATTTTAACGAAGCATATAACAGACGTCTATTCGACATTGAAGCAGCTACTACATCCACAAAACCCCGAAAACTGTGAAAAATAACCAAAAGCCCAATCTTGTGAAAAGAAAAGACTCCACTCTCCTTCTCTTTTCACAAGTTTGGGAACCACTGAGTGAAATAACCACGATAGCGACTGCATACGACCAAGGAAGGGTACTACTTTTACCCTGGAATAAAAGGAACTAAACGACAAGGATAATAATAATATAATTAATCGTTTACTGACCAGAGAAGGGAGACCTTAGCACCGGTCGGTGAGGGCATCACGGTGGGTGCCTACCGATCGTCATCCGACTATTTCGCTATTATCCACGTTTCTGCTTGGTTCTACCTCCTTTTGTCTTCTGTTCGTTGGGGTAATGGGTGTTACACAACTTCCTCTAAATGGGTTGGCCTTCTACGGGCTCTGGATCCGTGTTTGCTTCTTATACTAGACGAATAAGAAGCAAACACAGAACTACACAAAATCGAAGAACACAGGAAGGATGAATTCATATTGGAGAATCCGGGAAATTGGCAGTGGTGGCGGCAATGTCCGGTTTGAGAGGACGGAAAATGGCCATCTCCGGATTAGGGTAAGGGACAGTGGCGCCAAAGTCGATACACTGTGCGAGGCTATCCGCGGAAATGAAACCGATAATAGAGGCTAGGGTCAAAAGGCCATGGTACAGTACAGACCAACACGGAGGGAGTAACTGCCACGAGGCTGCAGCCGCTGCTGGCTGGATGGTCACCGAGCACATGAATGCAGCGGCGAGGATCGAAGAAACCTGTGCCTAAAGTGTGGCGAGAAAGGGCACCAAGCAATTTACTACAAGAAGCAAACAGCCTTCTGTGCCCTGTGCAGGGCAGAAGGAGATTAAGAGGAACCATACCCAACGCACAATGACCGAGACAACCATCCTAGACGTGAAGACCGACCGGGGCAGAACGAAAAAGGAGGACATTTTAACAGGAGGGATGATAGGAGGACATTATAGCCAAAATAAGGATTGTTCTCCCAAAAGGAGGACGATTGACAAACCTGTGGGTACGGTAAAAAGAGGATATAGATCAAGAAACGGAAACTTCAAGAAGAATAATGGATTACCGATAACAAATGAGCTAGAGGAATGGAGAAAGTATTTTGCTGCGAAACTTCGCAACAAGCTTATGACAGTAACCTAAGAGTAGAACTGTGGAAAGCGATGGCGGAATAATCAATCCCCCAAAAATTTATCAGACTAACCAGAGAATGTGTAGAAAAGTCCTCCAGGGAGAGGAGACCATTACGAACAATGAGATCATTGTGAACAAATCTATCAGGATGAGGATCTACCGGTGAAGAACACAGTCGGGCGAGGATGAAGAAAAACATAATGCAAATAAAAACGGTAAGACAAAGACAACCAACTGTGGTATGACATGAAACATGGAGGAGTCACATATAACTAGTAACCAGGATCAGGAAACTTGAAAAATAGTGGATAATTGGAAGGAAAGCATTATCATCCCAATATACTTGAAAGGAGATAAGATGAAATGCGAAAGCTACAATTCCACAGCTAAATACAACATACAAAATACAATTGACGTTAATACTCCAAAAAACGTCGCTGATTGTAGAAAACCTGATAGAGGATTACTAATGCGGTTTTAATAAAAGTCAGTTATCAACGTCAAAAAATAATTCGCCAAAGTAGAGAGGGAGACAGTAAAATTGGGACTCAAAATCAACGAAGATTAGACAAAATACATGCACGTGTTGAGGCAAAGCCATAGATTTTAAATAGATCAGAATGTCGCAATCTGGATAGTTCTGGATAGTTGGCTGGAGGGTAGCATAGCTACAGAAACTTAGGCCTCAAAATGGGCCCATTGTTAAACCTCCTTTAAGGCTACTCACTCGTCCCACCAGTCAATTCTGCGTGCGAGCTGCAGAACTCTGGCAGCATGTCGCAATAGTATAATTCAATTTTGAAAGAGTAAACCATTTTAAATATAGAGTACTAGTAACAGCTGAGAATGAAGTTACGGAAGAGATTATAGCCATAATCCAAAGGACTAGACTATGCACTACTACTTTGGATAACTACTGGAACTTTGGCCCGCCCTGGAAAAAGAATTAAAATCAAAACAGCTTAGAAGGAACTCAATGCTGAAGCATCACGACAGCAAATGAAAACATAGTGTATTCGAATGGAAAGTGCTGAGAAAATTTTTTGGACCGATACTACAATCAACAAATCAAATTTTTAGAATCCGCAAAAACTAAGCGAAGTGTACAAGAGCCCCGGCATAGTCAATGCAGTCAAAAGTGGGTAAGACATATCCAAAGAATGCCACACCATCTTATGACTAAATTGACATGGAAGAACTACCTCCTAGGGAAAGACGTCCTGGTCTACCATGATTAAGATGGCGTAACAACGTAATCAAGAACTTTGACCCCAGCTGATGATGGACCTAAACGAGTGGAAACAAATTATTGAATCAGTTAAAACCCACATAGGGTTGTAGAGCTACGGAATGATGATGATGATGATTATGATGATATGAAGAGGATTTCTAGAAAATTTGCTGGACTTTTATTGCTAGTAATTAGCCAGAGTTTTTTATGTTATCCACTTAAAATAGGGATTTTGAAAAGTGGATCACATAAAAAACTCTAGCCAACTTTTCGCGAATATTTTCAATATGGCAATATTGGTAATAGTTAATATTGCCGAAGGCATATTATTACCTCGAACAAAGAGTCTTTGTTTGATTGGTGTGCTCAGTTTCTCGTAACTGAACGGAAATAGCTATACGAGAAGAACGTGAGTAACAACATAAAATCAGAATAAGGAAATATTTATATAGATCTTGAATTGGTCCTTGTCAGTGGTGTCATCAAAAAAATAATAATTAGAAAGGGATATTTTCCATAATTTTATGTATTATGACAAAAAACAACACTAAAAATATTTAAACAAAAATTAATACTTATTAATCCTGAATCAAAAAAACTAAACAAATATCACCAAAACCAACAACTCCTTCAATCTGGGTGTCCAGGTCAGTGGATTGGTAACAGCACTTCGAAAGAACGAGTAAGACATACCTAAATAAGATAAGTAATAAGAAGTAATTGCTCTTACTCTTCTTATTTTGTGAGCATGTGTGTACAACTTCATCATGCAGGCGTATTGGTCTCATCTCTACCTATAGTGTACTGACACTACAGGTGGACCTACAGTTTAACGTGGATTCCGAACTACGTTTATATGATAATCTCATCTATTTCGGACCAGAAAAGGTTGTTAGCCGCGAAACCCCCACGCTGGCCAGGCGGGTTGGGGAGTGTAACCTCCAAAATAATCCGTATAATCCGTTCTTATTTTATATCAGTATAACACACCTAAACCAACTATAAATTAATTTTGTTTTTTAAGCTCTGTATTAGACTTAACTGCTACTTAACTCATTTTTTATATAACAATGTATTTGATAGATCAGAGAAGAAGATGAAAACAAGTGGTAAAAAAACATAGTAGTTTTAGTACAACTAACCCTCGAAGAGGGAAGTTAAACGCCATCTGGCGGCACCACATCAATTAGCAATGCACACCCATATGGTAATAACCGTCAACATGCTCATGCCATAGTAGTTTTATTCATCTCCTTCATTGAAAATGAATTACAACGTAGTAGAAGCCACAACCATTCAATTTCTGTGTTTGATAGATATGAAGGGGTCGATTAGGAATAATAAGTCGATATAAAATCAATTGCTTACATAACCCTTTAAGAAAACATATTTATTTATCAAAGTCGAACTTCTTATATGAACTCATTCTTACTCTACGAAATCAAATACTAAATCCTATTCGACCGGTTCAAGTTACAAACAACACTCACTCACGTCTGCGGTCGTCTGAAACATGACGAGGTTATTCGGAGAGAATCGATGAACTAAAATAAATGATTCAAACCTAAATACAACCACTAACATTCGATTGTATAAATTCAGAAATCATGTAGAAAATATATAATGACGGATTGTCCTATATAACAGTTTTTATTTTATTAACATAAACGGCAATACTTAATTTATAATGCGAACAACGTGTAATAATCATGCATACCAGTTCGGAAAATTAAAAGGTTTTATGAATGGAAACTACATAGCAGACTATTGATCATTCCAGAAGACATTACCATGCTGCACTGCCCCGATCGATATCTACTATTAAGGTAATTAAATTGCTAATTTGGCACGAAGTATGATGCAGCACTATTATTTTATTAAAAATTCAGACTGTATAGTGGTTGCAGGGTTTTCGTTGAAATATTTTATTAATTATTTAATTATATTAGTGAGGTCAATAGAGAGATAAGAATATTAGATTTGCTAAAAACGTTTCGATTAGTGACTATAGTGGATGCACTTAAAAATATGCTCTTGCTGGCCACAGAAATATTAATGAATATTACCGCCTACATTATTTACTTATAAAAATTACAGTGCCATTAACAGTAAGGAATGCAAACGAAGTAACATGTTACTCTAAAGGACATATCCTGCATGGAGCGTATACGATCCATCCCTGCAAATGGAGCAATATCACTCCAAAACCTGAAGTCAATGGTAATATTTAACAATGTTTCTAAAATCCGAAATCGAGACGCTTCGCCTCCATATTGTCTCCAAATATTAATATTAAATATTATGACAACTTATATAAATTGATGAAATAACTTTAGTTCTTTTTACTATATTGGGTCTATATTTTATTTATTTATATATATATATATATATATATATATATATATATATATATATATATATATATATATATATACATATATATATTGATTTGATTTTATATATGAATAATACCCCTATTATTATAGTTTATTAATTCTAATAACCTCTTCTCTTTAGATCGATATTTCCCAATAGTCTCCCTCTAACTAGTTTTTCAGCGAAAAACTACCCTGATTATATATATATATATATATATATATATAAAATATATATATATATATATATATATATTTAGGTTATTAGAATTAATAAACTATAATAATAGGGGTATTATTCATATATAAAATCAAATCAACTTTATTATATTACGATATGGTTTTGTAAAAATAATTTCATATTGTTAAAAAACCAAGTTTTATAAAAAAATATAAAATGATGAATGAATATATAACAATCCTATATTTTAATCAATTCTTTTTACAATTGTAAAGCATATTGAATAAAGAAGTAAAAATCAAATAAATATACATGTAGGTAGAAATTAATTGACATAGCCAAGCTGTACTTTTGTACAGATTATAAAATAGATTTCTTCTACAATGAACAGACAGTAACCATGTTAGCTATAAAATAGCTAACATGTAATCCTAAACAAATATCAGCAACCCCACAACTCGCATACACACACACACAATAAATTCCTACTTTAATCTCCTCCATTCCTTTCAATGAAGTGATTTATTCGGATAAGGGGGATGCGCGGGATCAATAATTCATAATCACAACAACGAAACCGCAAACGCCGTTCCAAATTCAATTTGCGCAAGCGGCGCCAATTCTTCCCGAGTTTTCGGCAGATAATAGCCCGGCACATATATATGTTAAGGGTTGGGGTCGGCAGAAGGTGAGCTTAATGACAGCATCACTGCCCCCGTTGTTTGCGTTTCTCGCGCGCTCCGCCGTTATTACAGTTCAATTTGTAGCGGGCGGTAATTGTGTGAGGCTGGTGATTTATAGCATATGAATTGTTTCGTGGCCCAGGCTGCGCGTACGCTCGCTAAAATTATTGCCCAAGTACAGGACGGGGGAAATTTATTGCTGTAATAATAAGGAAACGGCTATGGTCGTTCCGGGTGGTGTGCTGGAAGTTTGGGCCCCGCTTTTTACTATATTGAGATTAATAGGCGATGTGTAATTAAAATGTTGGCATTCATTTTTTTTTATTGTTATAGTATGTGCGTGCTTTATATTCTCAAAGAAACTGCATTTTTATTATAATAGTTGTTCACTAGCGTACATTAAGCCTGAGATTAAGCCTATATGTTTCTTATGGTATATATCCATAAAACCTTATCAATTAAATCTCATAAAGACTATTTATGACTTGGATATGCAAAGTTTGTCTGAACTCTATTCAACAACCATATTTTTTCTTTTTCGGCACTTCTATTTCTGATTGACACCACCACTTTATTTTTTGTTTTCGGTTCTTCGTTTGATGCGACGTTCCTTTTTTTACCGAAAACGTGTTTTCCCTGCACTCCTGATAGCTTTGTTCCGTTTTCCAATGTTTTTCTTTTTCGTGACTTCTATTTCCTATTGACACCACCACTTTGTCTGTTTTCGGTTTAATGCGACGTCCCGCACTGTATTTTAGATTTTCTATTGTATTTAAAATCCAGAAGAATTTTCTATATGCTAATTTAGCAAGGAGATTCTCAAAAATCTCTCATTGACGAAAATAACTGTACTCATTTTTCTAAATCTAGTTGCTAATAAATTCCCGTTATAAGCGACTAGATTTATAACATTAATAAGAAGCATTTTCGTCAGTGAGAGGCTTTTGAGAACCTTCCTGCTACGTTAGTTAGAAAATTGTTCTGGATTTTAAATAAAATAGTAAATCTAAAATAACGTGCGGGACGTCGCATCAAAAGAAGAACCGAAAACAAACAGACAAAGTGTCAATAAGAAATAGAAGTCAGGAAAAAGAAAAAATGTGGAAAAATTATCTACAGAGGGCACCGGAACAAACCTATCAGGAGTACAGGGGGGAAAAAGGAAAAAGTCAAAAGAAGAAATCCAAAAGACCAAAAATAAAAACGTGGGAAGATAGTCGAGTTCTTCAAATTTAAGAACGGGATAAATATGCCTATTGCACGAACACGGCGTTATAATCGTAAAGAAGAGATAATGAACAGATGGAAGGAATACTTAGAAATTTGCTGGGAGTAGAAAATACATTCAAAGAAGAAAAAATTTTATCGAAAGGATATATTTTGAATTTTCTCCCATAGAACGTTATTATTTCACCAAAATAAACAAACAATCATTCATTTTGAAGATAAATAAGTACCAAATGTATTCGTCTTTTTTTTTGTTTTCCTCAAAATAAATAAACACATACTGTACTGATATTAACAGTATTTCATACAAATATTGTTATCACTGGATGTTATGCGAGGTAACGTTATTCTGTAACATAATTAGCACATTTGAATATGCAAGTCTTAGTAAGGCACGAATTTACTAATTACTCCCATTAGTACCCTTCAGATTTATTGCGATAACACCGTCGGGGAATTTATCGCTAAAATAAAATTAGACCTGACCCATGCTAGAAACGTTCGTGAACCCTTTGAAATTTATAGATTTAGTCTAGTTTTAAAAGGTCACATTTATATAAAGCTTATATAAGAGGCAATAGCGATAATGCCAGGGACGCGATTCCTGAGCGATCGCTATGAATGTAGCGTTCGAGATACTTTCGCTATTATTGCGAATGGTGTCAGCTTTGTGTCCCTTCGGTTCGAGGAAGGTGATAGCTAGCTTTGACAGAGGTAATAATAATAATAATATTTAACGCTAACAGACCGGACATTGTAGTGTATGGCAAGTGAAAATATACATGTTTACTGATTGATATCTCCGTGCCAGATGACTATACTATCCAAGCGAGAGAGGCCAAAAAAGCAAATATAAGAATCTGGAGATTGAAGTCAGTAGAATACGAAGGTCAGAGTAGTACCAGTAGTGGTGGGTGTCCTAGTCACCGTAAAACTTGGATTTGAAGAGTACCTTGAATTAATATCTGGCCAGGCGATACTACAAGAAATCCAAAAATAGCCCTAATGGGAAGAACAGCACAAATCTTGCGTCAGATGTTGGGGTAAATACTTTTGATCTTTTGTGCCCATACCGCGACTAGCGAGAAGATAGAATTAAAAGAAAATAATAATAATACATTCTTTATTCTTTTTACAGGACAATGATAAAGATTTTAAAGGTTGCTCTCTATGATTTTGTTTTAAAGAATATATCTATTATATCCTTTAAAACAATACAATGATTCTTTATTCTTATCACAAGACAATGGTAACGATTTTAAAGATTGCTCTGTATGGTTTTGTTTTAAAGGATATATCTATTATATCCTTTAAAACAATACAATGATTCTTTATTCTTTTCACAAGACAATGATAACGATTTTAAAGTTTGCTCTGTATGGTTTTGTTTTAAAGGATATATCTATTATATCCTTCAACACAATACAATGATTCGTTATTCTTTTCACAAGACAATGATAACGATTTTAAAGATTGCTCTGTATGGTTTTGTTTTAAATGATATATCTATTATATCCTTTAAAACAAATACAGAGCAAACTGTAAAATCATTATCATTGTCTTGTGAAAAGAATAAAGAATAATTGTATTCTTCTCTATACGTATAAATTGTATTTAATCGATCTAAATCGATAGTACTTGGATGCATGAAAGGTTGGTGTTGGTGCCGTAAAAATAAAAACTGATTTTGGATATATTATGGGCCGAATCTATAAATACAGGCTTTGTTTTCGTAACATTACCAAAAAAATGAGAAAATAAATCACTTGACAGTAGTAATGTTTTGACAATCACTTTTGAGTTAATGCTCTTAATCCATTGCTTTGAAACGTCTACGCTTTATTATTATCATAACTATCGCGCAAAAATCGCACCCCAGTTATTGAACTTTATCGATACATTTTATTGCATTTTATAGAATTAGAGGTGTGGTAGTTTTTACGAAACACATTGTCATGCCATGTATATTTTTTATTGAAAACTTGAAAACATATGCATCCTACTATAAGAAAACTAATCATCCATAAAAAATCTATTTTTAAAATTTATTTGTGCATAACACAACACGGTGTTTTTCACATCGTTATTTACTGGATTCAAGGCGCAGTTACGTGATTAGCCTAAATCCGTCAACATAAACAAGCCCAGTATCCGCGCAAAAATACATTTCTTACAATTTTCTTAAGTCCGTTGCAAATAAGACATAAGAAATGGAAACGAGACAGTGCGGCTCCGACTGTCTGTAAGGACTCGACGCCGCGGCCACTTGTTTCTGGGCGTCGGAATCTATTTATATCCTGGGCGCAGCAGCATTTTCATTAAATTGATGATTCTCCCCATAAAAATCCAAGTGTAAATTTATAGTGCTCATAAAATCTATGGTTTTTTATGTGATGTGACTATTATAAACTTATAAGAGACAAATAACATATGAGCTACAATAAATAGCGGTAATGAAAAATATCAATTGATATAAAGCATAAATTGGTAATAATGTGATTTGATTAGTTATTTTCTATTTCAATTATATCAAAAATAAAATAAAGAAATGTTATATTTTTTTATTTGTTACTACACTATTCTATAACATGAGAAATATGAAATATAGAAATATGAGGAAATTCAGGAGCTAGGGGGTTTCTAGCTCCTGAATTTCTTCATATATTTGTTGCTGTATTTATTTCACAGATAACGATATATACGTTTTTTCAAGAACTGAATTTTTAAGATAATTTTTAACAAAAAGGGTTTCTCGAAAATTAATGCAAGAAATACTGCTAACCAATAAATTTACTATACGCTTAAAAACTACGGCAAAGGAATAGAGCCGTAACTAACTTTTTTGGGGCCCTAGACAAAACACTGGGCCCCTACACTATTTTTTATGAATTAAATAAAACTACTTATTTCCCCAAAATAATAGTTTTAACCAATAGTACATCCAGAAAATTTTAACTAGATATGTTTTTACTGATTTCTATATTTGTGTATTTTTCTTGTTTTTTGAGATTGGGGAGGGCGTGTCCCAACAAAAAGTTGTTGAAAGTAATTCCACTTTCAACAACTTTTTGGTATATACACAGTGAATCTTGAAATCTTACGAAAAAAAATATAGCAATATGCGCATGCATTCTTGAAGAAATATGTAACAATATGCGAAATATAGATATTTTCCCAAAATAATAGTTTTAACCAATAGTACTTCCAGAAAATTGAAATCTTATGAAAAAAGATATAGCAATATGCGCATGCATTCTTGAAGAAATATATAACAATATGCTAAATATAGATAAAATAAACACTTTCAATAAGTTTTCCCACCCACATTCGAGCGCTAGAGAATATTTTCTGAGATATGCAGCTGGATTTTCTTCCAGGCCACCGATATTAAATAGTGTTTTGAAAAATCTATATCTCTCCCCCTCAAGTGTTAGTTGCCCTAATAGGCATGTAAACCGCCCGAAGGTTTATTCGTGTCTCCGCTGTATAATAATAACGGGGGTCGCATTATAGTCCATTTTTTTTCAACGATCACGTTATTACAGAGCGAAAGGAAAAAAGGGAAACGCGATCCGTCTAGTAATTCGACAGCTCCTGGCTGGAGGGGTAGAATATAATCGATACATATTTATTCAAATGTATTCAGCCGGAACCCCTTTAAGTAGCATGCGATGGCGGAATTATTTACTTAAGCGGACGAAAAAAAATCGCACACGAATTGATCGACCGTCTAGGTCTAGGTGGTGGCGGAGGCGGTGCGCGGCGGGGACGATTAGAATTTTAAATCCACAGTGGAAGGCTCGCAAATATTGGTTTCTAGCCCGGAGATGAAACGCAGCCGCGCTGTTTTCTTGTAAATATTTAGGCAGTGGATGTTTTAATTGAAGCGCTGACGCCACGGTAGCTGTGTATAATAAATCCTGGCGGTGTTTTTCGCTAGATTTGCGGATCACGCGCGGGAATTTTGCGATAGCGCTTCCTGGTCAGGAATTTATCTGTTGCGATTGAGAGAAGATAAAAAAACTTGGGAAACTATACAACTTTTATTAAGTGTTTGTTCGAATAGTTAATTTCCAGTCGAAAAGCAAATTCAACCATAAAAACTTTCTGTTTTAATAAATAACAAATAAACTTAATTTTACATATCCTGGGTGCGGCAGAAATAACTGCAATACTTAAAATGGTATTGAAAAAGGATAGTACGAGGTATTAAAACTTTGTTTCTCAAATGTGGATATATATATATATATATATATATATATATATATATATTGTTTTACTTTAAGGTTTAAAAAATATACCGTCCAAATGGTAACCTAGAAAGCTGATACACATTTGAAGACGTTCTTCTGTACACTTTTATTTATTTATTTTACTTATTTAGTATAGACATCTACAGTTAAAAAAAACAATTACAGATGTTAGAATAACACTTTTGTGCACACACTAAAATTTTTACCCATAAAATGGATTACACACGTTTATGTATAATAAAATTTTCCAGAAAATATGCTGCATACTTAGGTTGATACGTTGTAGTGGCTGCGGCGGAAATAACTCCCATATTTAAAAGGGGGATTGAAAAAGAATAGTACGAGATATCACCAAAAACATTTTATTTCTCAAATGTAGATATAAAAAAAGTTTTTTGTTTCAATGATGAGTCTATTCTTCTATATTCGTATTTATTATAAGACAGTATTATGTTTTACGCATAGACCACCCATACCGATGTCAATACAACCCGTATACTATTTATGTGGGAGTACCACACAAAATGTCTCCTGTCTACTAAATGGCAGAATAATATTGCTTCAAAATTCACACAACTCAATCAAATTTTAAATACGACACATAATTAATAGAGAATATAAGTATTTTGTGATTCTTATTACTTCTTCTTAAATAATAAAATTTGTAAAATCAGATTATACCAAAATTTGAATGCCAATTTTTTGTGTAGAACAAAAAAAAACTTCTATCTTTATAGAGCTATCAGCCGTAAGGCTTTTCCGCCGGTCAAGGGAGAAGCTCAGAGGAGTTTAATCACCCGGTATTTACCTTAACTTCACAGAAAACCTATGTGGTTAGAACATTATATCGATTAGATGTCTTTCTTCGCTCTGCACATTTAAAATTATTTTTATTATTTTCACTCACCGTCAAAACATACGATCTATCGAACATATATAAATGTGAACCCACCTCTTAGCAATCTACATATCTAAATTTCGATCGTATTAGATCTCATCAGTGTAGCTCAGATAATGAGGATGAATTCACAATTATATACAAATATGACTTCATACAACTAATCCCCTAGGAGAAAAGTTAAACGCCATCTGGCGGCACCACATCAATTAGCAATGCACACCCATATGGTAATAACCGTCAACATGCTCATGCCATCAGGATAGCTACACTGATGAGATGTAATAAGATCGAAATCTAGATATGTAGATTGCTAAGAGCTGGGTTCACACTTATATATGTTTTGTACAATTGGCCTTGTGCTGATATCTCAAGTACTCTATTGGAATATTATTCCATAGAGGGCACTATCCGGTGATCCTGATGGCATGAGCATGTTGACGTTTATTACCATATGGGTGTGCATTGCTAATTGATGTGGTGCCGCCAGATGGCATTTAACTTTCCTCCTAGGAGGTTAGTTGTATCATACGATCTATCGCTTTATTTCATTGTATTCATTCATTTTTTATCCGATATGTGTTACTATTCACTGTATTCTTATATTTAGAAGCCTTAAAAAATTATTTTAACCCAATGTAAGAAGAACTCGTAATAATAACATTTAATATGAACAGTAGTGCACAAGTTCTTAATAACAAATGCAACAATGAATTTAATTACAATAGAAAATATAAAAACCTAATGGTACACGGTCCGTAATACTGTCATTATTCTAAAATATTCTCTGTATTACTGGTAAGGTATTCTAATGATGGCTTGAAGAGAATCCTGATATTTATCCGAATAATTTGTATTCCAAACAAAAACTACGACCACAAAGTGGTGGGGATACTGACAGTGCAGATAGTATAAGGTCATTGCACATCAGTACTTCAAAACTTCGACCACAAAGTGGTGGCGATACTGACACTGCAGATAGTTTAAGGTCATTGCACATCAGTACTTCGCTCAAGGCATAGGATCATACGAAAGTAATTCTAGCAATCATCTGTATAAGTCATGAACATTTCTTTTAATAATACAAAATGTGAGTACTGTGCATGCTTCAGTAGCCACTCTTTCATCAATTTATTGCGCACAGAAAAAGCCAGAATTATTCCGAGATTTGAAGCCGATGGGATGATATTGAAGAAAAAATTGACAATATGGAAGATTGATAAATATTGAAGAATGATTGAAGCAAATACTGACAGTACCAGGAATGACAGTATGATTGACCGTGTAAGGTGGCCCTTTATATTGTGAATTGCAGCTTCATTCGTCTTGGTCTCTAGCATTGCGACGTTGCTTAAAATCGTTGCTAATAAATGGACAAAAGGGTACAATATGAAGTTCAAGAATTTCCCTTGCATATTTATCTGCGGTCATTGTCCCAATATTTACCACCACTAACTCGGTGCGAGCTTCTTAACGAAAGCCACCCCACACCATAATAGAGTCACCACCAAAATTAATCTTTGGTAGAAAATTACATTGGAAAAATAAAAATCACCATTTTTTTGCTACACTCTATGACAACGATCTGGAGATCTAATCTATGGAGGCGTACGAAGCAAATACCCACGATCTATATATAAATAAATAAAAACAGAGAAAAGCAATATATACAAATTCAATTAAATCAAACTAAGTACACCCACTCTGCCCTCGCCAACTTTCTTTCCCGCATCAGTTTCTTGCTGATTTCCACTCCTTTACCATCCTCTCGCCCACATTGTCAAGGTTCCACCACATGTCGTTTCCCTTACTACACGCTTCTTTTCTCTCTATTCTGACCCGCACCATTCTCTTGCTATGCACACTTTGTCCTCTCCCTGCTCCATTGGTAAGTAGCTCAGAGGTTTCCCCCGCACTTATTAGTCTACATAACCAAAGTTGTACTAGCTCTCAGTCATTCTCACCTGCCTTTCTTGCCACTCAATATCCCTCATTATTTTCCGTACCTTAGATACTAGGCTTCCCCTTCGTCTCGGCGTTCGTCTACTCACAACCTCAGACATGGCCACTCGTTCATACATCCTTCTCCATCCACTCTGAATGAGGTGTAGGAGTAGGATCTTACACCTCATCCATACCCCCCGCACTAGTATCTCCTCTCCCAACTTCTGCAATCTTTCTTAGAAATTCACTATCTTAACACACATGCTCGTGCGAATCGTTTCCTGTGACAGCCCACCCTAGGTGTCGGTATTTCGTGTTCTATCAAACTCTTCAGGAACCATCCTTGCTCCCTTTCTATTAAATTCCACTCTCGCAATCCCCGCACTTCTACTCCATACAGCAATATTGTTTTCATACACGTATCCCAGATCTTACACGCCATTACAAGGTTATCATCCTACAAACTCTCCGCTATCTTCGCTAACCCCTAAGCCATTCTCGCGTTTGTTTTGCTTGTCCACACTCCACGTGCATCCTAAACCTACCTCTGCAAAAGCCCAAATATTTAAAATCATTCACTATCTCAATCATTATACCCTTCTATATTAGCTCTTCCACACTGTCATATTCCTAAACAACACCCATTTGGTCTTTTCCACATTCACAACTAACTCTCTTATGGAGGTACCTTCACAACATATCTTGCATCTCTTGCCCACAAGCACTGCATCATCCGGATATGCCAACATCCACATCTTGGCCCCTCCCGCTTGTCCTCTTCTTAGCACCTCATCTAAGTCATTCGTGTATATAATGACCAGGAGGAGGCTTCTTGCTCTTACCCATAACTCTTTGTACATATCCTTCTTGCCCATCCCACCCCTTAATTTTTCATCTCAACCTTTCCATACACTCCACAAGTTTACCCTTAGGAACTGAGTCATATGCTACTTTGCTACTTTCAGATCCACAAACACCGCATACATTCTCCCTTTGCACTCCAACACATTCTCCGCCATTCTCGCTATCGTGGAAATCTACTCCCTCGTCCGTTTTCCCACTACACCCACCCTGGCTTTCTGGCCGCAACCCGCTTTATATATATATATATATATATATATATATATATATATATAAATCTTTATTATCAACATTACATATACATGTACTATAAAAATATATTTGAATAGTAAATATTGTATTATAAAAAGGACTATTGACCCACCGTCTTTCTGCCCGTGACTAAAGATATCAGATTGCATTCTATAATAGTTAATATCTTAATCTATTATGTCTGTCATTCTGTCGTTAAATTGGGTAATTATTTTGTATATTGTATTCTCTGGGTGTTTGCATCTAGGAGAAATATTGAAATTACTTGGGATGCAATATTTTCTAAGTGTATCCAAATTGTTGGAATGTTTAGCATATTTGTCAAGCAAATATTGCATCCTTTCTTCAATGGGAGGTATACAGGTAACCGAGCACAGAAGATCGTTTGGTGGGTTATGTAAAGGGTTATTGGGTTGTCTTATTTTGGCTAAGGAGCAGATTGAGGAGCGTTCACAAACTTTTTTTTTAATTTGGTTGGATGGATTTGTGACAGCAAAGCAAAGACGTAAACCAGCATCGGTGTACATAAGACTTTATTTATTTTTTCCATGGTATTATTTGAAATTCCACTGAAGGTGAAGGTGTAGGTCAGTGATCTAAAATATTTGCTGTTATGTTAGTTTTTTTACGGCTTGGAAGAGGGCATTGAATGACAATTTGTTATTATACAAGACACTTTGGCCTTTTACAGTGTATGAGGCTGGGATAGGTTTACTGTTAATGGTGATTGCGCAGGGAATTGTTAGAGTGCGGTGGTAGGGAATCAGTAGTTTTGATTTATTAAGGTTGATCTTAATACGCCATTTTGAGAACCAATATTGAATATTATTTCTAATATTTTGTAAATAGCTGCATGCCTTTTTAACAAGAACGAATGATAACATATGACTGTATCATCTGGATACTGAAGTGCGTATAAAGAGGGATGAAAGTAATTAGGTGGTATAGGCCATAGCAATAAATTTTATATAGGATCGGGAAAGCCTTATAGTAGTCCTTATTCAGGTGCGAAGTTTGATTCTTACTAGTAGAGACCACGCACGCACTTTATATTACAATATGTTTAAAAATTGTTGGACTTTTAATGTATTTTTTACAATATTTCAATATAAAGAATGTTAAAAATACACTGTTTAAATTACAATATTGAAAAAAGTACATACAAATTCGAACAATTTCGTTTACCTTTCTTCAGGCAGCGAAGACAATGATAAGAAATATTATCTAACCTGACCAAACTTTGTAATAATTCATAACAAAATCTCATCAAATATAGAATATAAAGTACCACAAAAAAAAAATAGGTTTATCTATAAATCATCTTCCTCTGTCCCAAATTATGGTATACATTTCTTGAAAATCCTTTAATTATTGAGATTTATAGAAGTTAATGAGTTTCAATCATTTCATGTTGAAACAAAATAATTTTAATTCAAAAATTTAATTTTAAAGTACAACTAGCCCTCGAAGAGGGAAGTTAAACGCCATCTGGCGGCACCACATCAATTAGCAATGCACACCCATATGGTAATAACCGTCAACATGCTCATGCCCTCTAGAGAATAATATTCCAACAAAGTGCTTGAGATATCAGCACAAGGCCATGATATATAATGATATATAATTTTAATACTTTTATAGTTGCCTATGTAAAACATATGTTGATATATTGCTCCTGTTTGTTGAAAAAATCACAAATAATCTGAAAATTAAAAATCACCCATGTTTAGAAGAAAATATGGTCTAATCAAAAAAATAGTGGTGTGTGTATAAGACGAAAAACTAAACAATTGACTTGTGACCAGCGTAATGAAATTTTACAGAAATTGAATGGTTGTGGCTGGCGTCTACTACGTGGTAATTCATTTTAAATAAAGGAGATGAATAAAACTACTATGTTTTTTTACTAAACTATTTGTTTTAAACAATTAAATAAGTGGTAAAAAACATAGTAGTTTTATTCATCTCCTTTATTTGAAATTTTACAGTTTTTACTGCACCATAAAGTAGGGAACAATATAAGCCGCGCTGCTGTTAGCGAAGCTGCAGCCAAATTTGACGTTTACTGGTGTCGATAATGTGTAGTGAAAAGGCTCTTGCCATACTAATTTAGTTTAAATTATTAAGTTAAAATTGAATTTCAATCAAATGTACCGAAAGCTTTTTCCTTTATCGTTATCGGAGCTGTTCTGTCCTGTGTTGGTCTTAGTTGGCTTAGAACAGCCCTGAATTGTTCCCGAACGCAAAAAGCGGCTATCAATGCATGTGTTGTGTATACCATAATATAGGATAAAATAAAAACGAAATGTATACCATAATATAGGATAAAATAAAAACGAAATGTATACCATAATTTGGGATAAAATAAAAACGAAATGTATACCATAATTTGGGATAAAATAAAAACGAAATGTATACCATAATTTAGGACAGACAGAGTAAATAAAAATTAATATAGAATAATACAATCAATCTTTTATTTTATGAATATTCTAAATTAGACTATATCTAAATCTCTTCAGAAACATATTAAATTTATAAAAAAAAAAATATGTACAAATAACATATGAAGAAAATAATACGCTTTGTAAATATAATAAACAACTAAAAACTTATTCAATTAATATATTATTATATATTCTCAAAATAGTTTTACTAAATTAGCTTGCAGTAGCCATATAAAATATGATGGCTGTAGAGTAATATATTACAGCGTAGTATAAAAGTTACAAACTCCTCCAGAAACTAAATCAAATCCCGTATCGTCCCCGTTTATTTGTCAGGATATAAAATTTTGTTTCCAGGTTACGGTTTTCGTTATTGATTTTCCGCAAATGCAGACAGAGAACTTATATTTGTCGCAAATACGTTTTCAATTAGATTAAGAAAGCGCAGACTTCTTCCGCAGAGAAATATAAGTAAATACTAAAGGCGATTACATTTTTTTATCAACCAAAAATACGACTCTAATGCCCGTATTCACTAACATCCTATGAACTTTATAGGTCCCATAAGCTATTGAATGGATAAATTGACAACGTCATTGTGACAGAATATGACAAAACAACTGTCAAACAACTTGAATAGTACTTTCAATTGGAGCTTTGATGACACCTTTTGTTTAATTATTCAGTGTTTGCAATAGAGAGAATCTAAAGTAACTACATTCCCTAGATAATGTATTTATTGTTGCTATAACAACGAATACTTATGGGTTTAATAGCTATTGATAGATTTATGGAACGTCGGTGAATACGGGGGTAAAAGTAGTTGCAATTGCATGTAAGATTATTGATCTTAAATATATATTGCAGTAGTAGATGTACAATATTTTGACTGAACAATATATTATAGTTCAGTCAAAACACTATACATCTACCCTTACCCAATACATCTTATAACGAGTGGGGAAAATGAGATTTTACGCATGAGTGTGACATTTTTGTAATATCACAGGAATGCATGAAATGCATTTGCATTTTAGGCGAGTTATGTATTATTTTTCCTAAAAACGTGAAAATGCTGTTTTTGAGGTTTTGGGAGTGCATTACAATGAACCGCTGTCGGTTTTCATGAAGCCCAGGTTTCCAGGCGGCCGCTTTTGACGTCAATTATTTTATACTTTTGGTTTAAGGACTTTGGATAGGTGTTTTCAAATAAAATTCAGTAAATTTCGGTATTTTTTTAGGCCACATTTAGGGTATACCATGTTAAACTTTGCACATTTTTACAAGGAATATAGCGGAAGAAACCCCATAAACTGTCTCTTATTTATTTAAGATTGGCAATTATGGAAATATTTATGTGTTAAGAACTTATGTAATTTATAAGATATTTTATATAATATATTCACACTCGGAAAAGTTTTTTTTTTAATCTTTGATTTTATTTAGCTATTAGCCTAAATAAAGTCCATCAGTCATTATAAATCAACAATCTTTTTACATATTGATCAGGATAAAATACGCACATTTACCCTATATAAATCGTACTTTTTGTTTCGAGATGTCTTAAGGTCGAAATACGAGCAGCCTGTACTGTACTGCCAGATTTATGGACTTTATAAAACAAGCTTAAACTTCTTATATCAAGATTATCATAGCTAAACTTAGTTACGCTACTGGACGAAAAAAAAAATTAAATCTTCTGCTACTGACGTTTCTAGAATATTTCTCCTCTTATTTTTAAATCTGATGTAACAACATTAACAGCAGCCGATGATTTGGTCAATAGAAGTCAATTGGCGAAAATATTTTAAGTGTCTCGGCCGGCGGCAAACAAATACGATAATTGAATCAAAAAAATTCGTATGTGTATGTGTTGCAACGCACAAGCGAATGGAAAAAATCTGCTGACCCTGACGCCGGATCGACAACTTTTTTTAAATGCTCGCAGCGCGGAATTCCTCAAAGTAATGACCCCGCCGCCGATGCGTAGGCCTGCTGAGCGTTTGATTTTTTCTGGCGTACGCGAAAACACGCCACCGCCGCCGGTAGTCACGTCAGAGGCGGCGGCATTTCCGTGGCCACACGGAACCGATCGAATTGTCAAAAGTTCGTGTGATTCCAGGCTACCCCACATATATATGAAATGAACGCAATAAATAACCGGCAGGAAACGCAGAGTTGAGAAATAGATTTACGCCAGGTTTTTATCGGGGGGAAATCAAGTAGAAACCGGAATAAATATACTATATATTATGAAATATATATCAAAAGGGTTGATATTGAGCCAGAATGTTATATACAACATATTTATTGTGAATGAGAGCAAACATTTCGTAAAAACTAGGCATTTTACTAAAACGACGTTCATAAAAACACTTTACTCTGGAAATTACAACATTTAGAATCGATTTTAAAGAATTCGAACCTTCACATTATCGATATTTAGAAACCGAATTTCGTCTTTTATCTCTGTGTCGGCCGAAACTGAAACTTTTGAAAGATAAATTTGCGATAGGTTTATTCAAGATTTTGATTAATTTCGATTACAATATAAACTATACCTATCGGATAATCCAAAACCAAATAATACATATGATGCAATCTTTTAAAGAAAAGTTAAAACACATATCTCCACATCAATATTGTTTAAATAGTCACAAAAGCTGTATAGTGTCAATCCACCTCTTAGCAATCTACATATATAGATTTTGATCTTATTAGATCTCATTAGTGTAGCTCAGCTAGTGAGGATGAATTCACACAATATCTCGAGTGGTTATATACAAAAATTGGCGTTTAACTTTCCTCCTAGGGGGTTAGTTGTATAATTTCTATATAGATTAATTTTTTTATTTAGTTTCAAATACACTACATAATTATTGTACAGTGATAATTGTTCGATGTACTACAGCATCATCAAACGGATAAAATATTATCATATTACATATATTTCATCTGTCTGATGTTGCTACTGTTGTAGTACAGCGAAACAATTCTCACGGTGTTAGGTATTGGGATACGTTGGCGTGGGAACTAAATTGTGATCGTGAGAAAAAGTTTATCAGTAAAGGTGTAAGCAAACACCAGAAACCCTCCAGAGAAGCCCAAATTAACCCCCAGAAAAAAAAACAATTACCCCAGAAAAAAAACAATTATCCCAGAAAAAAAACAAAACATTAAAAAAAAACGCCAAAAAACAAGGAATGCCTCTGCTATTCCTAAGTGTTTTTATTGGGGTTTTCTGTTTTTCTTTTTGGGTGAATTGGGGTCAAATGGTTTTTTTTCTGGTGTTTGATAACACCTTTATTGATAAGAATTTTCTCACGGTCCGGATTAAGTTCCCACGCCAAAATATCTTAATCAAAACTAACGGTACAATAAAGAATATTTGAAATTTAAAAAAACCTACGTTTTTCTTTCATAAATTATAAGTTGTGTTTCATGATTAACAATAATCTTCCATCAAATAGTACCTATAGGTACTATTTCTTCCATCTTCCATCAAATAGTACTTAGGTTTCATTGATTCATATCTATTACTCATTAATGAATTAGATAAGACCTATACTATAAATATAGCCAAAGAATCGGCCTCAAATGAAACAAATAATAGTTTTGAATAATATGAAACAACCCTTACACCAATAATATAGTGGATAGGCATTCAATTCAATGAATAAATAAAATAAATAAAACAATCCACACGGCATTCGACCCGAAGGTCGATAGCCAGTTACAAATTGTAACAAATACAGTAGCTACTACTACTATAAAACAAGTATATCTATTTCCAGAGAAGAGTCAAAATACAAAAGTTTGGAACTGGTTCAAAACATACAATGTAGCAAAATTACTAGCAGATAATCTTCTACTATATTATACCGCTGACAAATTATTGCTTAGTTATTTATAAATGCAGTTTTACCTTCATAATATCAATAAATTGTAATAGTTTTAGACTCTTGATTCGAAAACGTCCGCGCACCTTCTCACCGGCATGCGAGCCTAATAATACGGTAAAAAGTCATGGCATTGGTAAATCGCCTATAAATGTTTTTGTATGTATTGAATACAATTAAATTACGTTCAAAATCAATAAACTACTGTGTAAACTACAGTAGTGGAGCACAAGATAGCAGTGTGCTAGTTTATGTAATGCATGCGTCCGCGGTGGCCGCGGTGGTGGTGGCACCGCGCGCTGAAGAGGTGTTAGTAAAAGAAGAATACGGGGGTAGTGGTTACACCAAGTCTTGCTCACCTGATGCCAGCCAGAGGAGGGTGGTCCACGCCGCGAGTAGCCAGTCCATGGCCGCGGCGCCACTTATTACTGTCAGCCCGAATTGTAACCCCTGAGTAACCTCCCCATGGCTACAAGAAGAGGCCAGCACTGCACCACTACTTTACACAGAACTGCCAGTTGCCCGCCGCACTGCAGGATCACGTCAGAGGGGGAGGTCCAGCTATACACATGGTTCACACTAGGTGGATGATGACTTTGCTTGGTGAAGAAGCGCGCTGATCCGTGGCCGGTGTTAGACTAATTCGTACCGGGTGCCGCCGCCGCCGCCTGCGCCGCGGATCGAGGCAAGGGAACGTGCGCCGGCGCCGCGACGCTCTGTATCTCTTAAAGCAATACGCCGCTGGCCTTCTTACACACAGCACCTTGGGCGCGCTCGGACTCGCGACTCTCGCATGGGGGGTGGTAAATGAAATTCCGGCGAACAGCTTGAACCGTCAATAGCAACCGCCCTCGGCGTACTAGCTACTTTACTACACTTTGACTCAAAAAGTGCATGCGATGATATCGCTAAGGTTGAGCGACCACGCACACCACCTGCAAAACAGCGACCAATGAACGCGCATTTACCTTCCGCGGCCGGTGGATGCGTGCTAACATTAGGGGGTTGCAGGTTCACGATCACAATCACCCCCCCCTATAACGAAATCGTTTCCGAAATATAACTCAACGATGAATAATAATGAAGAAAAATTGCACTCTGTCAATACAAAATTTAATTATGTATTTTCCAAATTTGTTCCTATTAGGCTCGGTTGTATAATGGGGAGATAACTATAACCCAGGATTATATTGTTAGATATTGCATAAATTGTTGTTAAATTTCATGGCAACGTCGCATTATGTGTTAAAGTTCTCAAAACTAATACTTAAAATACTCTAATCACGGATTTGAAATTAACTTGATAGTCATCTGCTTATATACAACCGATCCTTAGTTTTTTTTATATAGTTTTAATTTTAAGGATGCGGTTTTAGTCCTTTTATAAAGTGACTTTTGTTTTATTATAGTTCATCAAGAGTCTTATTTTTCGTAGTAGTATATAGAAAGCAATTCGTCCCAATATATAACGCTATAATGCTAAAATTTTATAGCATCAAGAAAAATTCTTAAAATGTGCAAGATATGTGAAGAAAAAGATCAATTGAGATAAAATAATGTCTGGTTTTTGTTTTGTTTTTTCTGCCATTTTCCGAATTATATGTTTATTTTCATGCTTATTTAGTTTTTTAGAGTGCATAGTTAGTCCCCCTGCAAAACTACTATCAGCAAATGTGTAATTCCCATAGACTTAGCAGAGCGGTGGTTACCCGATTTATTCCGCATATACGCTAACGTGTGAGAAAATCGCTTCAGTAAAGCTCGCGTTAGACAGGACAATTTCTTGAACCAAAAATTAGTCTAGATATGAGTCCATCTAAATTGTTTATTTCAAATAAATTGCTATAAGATAAGCAAATTGTTTGAAATATTGAATTGAATTGTAGATTGAATAGAAAATAAAACGATTTTTTCTCACACTTTAGTTACACTTTACAACTAGTTTCGGCTGAGCTCTAGCCATTTTCGAGTTCCTCCGATTCATATTTACAAAATGTAACTAAAGTGTGAGTAAAAATCGTTTTATGTGTCCTTTAAAATTAATTACCACAAAGTAGACGCCTTAACAATGTCATATTTAAATAATTATTGATGTTTAGAGAGAAGATTTTCAAATTTATCCATTCATCTATTATTTTCGTGTCATCTATTTCGATGATTCTTCCTTGTACAATACAATGCTATTTTGAATGATAGTCCATGGAGTATTTTCATTTAATTTTTAACAAATACATGCAACCAAATATTTTGAACTCGTTAATAATAAACATCAAACATTTTCAATAATCCAGACAATTAAAAATCGGACAACTTCTAATAGCTTGGACAACTAAATAGACGCACCCGGACGTCCCCGGACGCCTCTTAGGAGGACAAATGCGGGAAAATACGGACGGATGGCAACCTCAGTTTATTTTATTTTATATTTATAAAAATTTATAAAACAGGACACAGTCAAGTAGGGATATTGCTATTCCGCCTTGGTTAATGCGAGTTATTATTTGAGTCTTGTGATATTTTTACTCCTATGTATATTCTTTGCATCTGTTTACTGCTGATTATCTTGAATTAATAGATGCTGTTCTGCTTAGGTATTTCGTCTTTTTTATATTTACCTATAGCCCCCAGGTTTTATACTCTTCTATTAGTTTTCTGGTCATATATACTAGGTCTTCGTAGCTAGAATATATCCTGGGCTATCACTATCTTATCATCACCCAGAAGGATGCCCATTGATTCAACTTTGGGTTTCCAGTTCGTTAATGTCTGGGCCAAATAGATTTTAAATAGGGTGGGCGAAGTACAGCAGCCCTGTTTGAAGCCCTTTGTGACATGAAATCCCGTTGAGATCTCGTTTTACCCAATTTTTACTTTGTAATTTTTACATTAAATGACGTCAATAAAATAGGGACATGAATTGTCAGAAGTTTACATCAATCAGGAAAAATGCATAATGTTATAGCTGAAATGCAACGGATGAACGTTGAGATACTTGGTATTAGTGTCCATTAATAACTACCATATGTATTACTCAGGAGGATCCGACGCACGTCACAGATACGGCGTCGCTATAGTAGTCAATCAGTTTTGAACGTTGTTAAATATAATCCTATAAGGCTACAAATCAGATGCCAAACAGGAAAAATAAATATTATTCAAATATATGCACCCACAGCGGACAAGAGCGATGAGGAATAGAAGTATTTTACAACCAACTAGACGAAATCATGAAGATCAAAAATGATGTCACTCTTGTTCTAGGAGACTTTAATGCTAAAATAGGGAACGGAAGTGTAGAAGATTGTGTTGGGCCATATGCGCTTGGCGAAAGAAACGAGAGAGGGGAAAAACTTATTGAATTCGCTCAGATTAGAAATCTGGTAATAACTAACACTTCCCCAAGGCATAGATCGGATAATATAGTACCAAACCAGATAGGCTATATTCTAATTAACAAAAGATATAGGAACGCCATTCGCACAGTCAAAACATACCCGGGAGCAGATGTCGGGTCGGATCACAACCCCCTTATCGCCACCCTACAAATCAAATTAAAAAAGTCCAAATAATATGTCGAAACCAGAAATTAAAAACCACTATGCTTCGAGATTAAGAAATAAGACAAAGCGTGAAGACGAACATCAACGAAAATCTCGGACAAAGCATGCAACAAGTTATAGGCACCAATGTGAATGTGGATGAGGCATTAGGACCCATAAAAAGAGCTCTGTGGGACGCCAGTAAGGATAAATTGAAACAGAAAAACAACTCCCAACCCCCAAAAGAACAATGGATAACAGATGAAATTTTGGCAAGAATGGAAAAGAGAAAACAATACAAAGACAAGGATAGAAATAAATACAAAGAAATTCAACAAGAAATACGAAAAAAAATTATAGAACCCAAAGAAACATTTATGAGAAACCAATCTGAGGAGATAGAATCGCTTCAGCTGAGGTATGATTCATTTAACTTACATAAAAGAATCAAAGAATTCATTGGCATGGGAAAGAAGAAACAGGCTGGTATAATAAAAGATAACAACGGTAATATTATAGTGGACATAGAGAAAAAGATCAAAAGATGGGAGGAATACATACAACAACTATTTGAAGACACCAGAAATAAAATAGAGATAAAAGAAACGTCGCAAGGACCAAGAATAGCAGCCGAAGAAGTAATGTATGCTATAAAGAACTCAAAAGATAGAACCAGATAGGACCAGACGAAATACCAGTCGATATTCTTAACCTAATTGAGGAAGATAATATCAGGATCTTGGTAAATAAATATAATACCATCTATACGACTGGAATCATACCACAAGAATGGTTAAACTCTACATTCTCTTTATTACTAAAAAAACACAACACAAGGGAATGCTCAGATTTTAGAAGAATAAGCGTGATGAGTCACACATTAAAGGTTTTTCTAAAAATCATTCACAGCCGCATTTACAAGAAATTAGAAACATATATCAGTAAGACGCAGTTCAGATTTCGAAATAATCTAGGCACTAGAGAGGCTCTATTTGGAATGAATATCCAACGATGTCTCGATATGAACGTAGATTTATTTATAGGCTTCATCGACTACACATGATTGGTTACTGGAAATAGTACAGCAGAACGGCCTAGACTACAATGACGTCCGAATAATCAAGACTTTGTACTATCAGAAAGCACAAATAAATGTTGAAGGACATAACTCTGAAGAATTAAATATCCGACGGGGATTCCGCAAAGGATGCATACTATCACCGGTCCTATTTAATATGTACTCTGAATGTTTATTAAAAGAAGCCATCAATGATGACTCGGGTGGAGTAACCATAAACTGTCAAGTTATCAATAACATACGATACGCAGACGACACTGCGATAATAGCAACATCCATCTGCCAGCATCAGAAAATGATGCAAGACATAAATACGACTAGTCAATCCTATGGGCTCAAAATGAATTTGAAGAAAACTAAAATTATGGTTGTAAATAAAACCAATGTTAATAATATACCAGCAATACTAGTAAACAACACCACAATCGAAAGAGTTAGAAGCTACCAATACTTACCAACACGTATTGAAGACAATAACGACCAAACCATAGAAGTGAACAAACGTATAGAAATAGCAAGAGCAATTTTCGACAAATTGCTTCGGAAGCATAGACATTAAAGAAAAATAACATAAAAAAACTAGAGTCATTTGAGATGTGGATCTATCGCCGCATGCTCAAGATATCCTGGACGGACCTATTAAATAGCGAAGAAGTCATGCGAAGAATTCATAAAGAAAAGGAACTGATCCTTACGATCAAAACACGAAAGCTAGAGTACTTGGGACACATCATCCGAAGAGAGAGATACTCTATTCTCCAACTGATCATGCAAGGAAAATACAAGGAAAAAGAAGCATTGGGCGTCGCAGAACCTTATGGTTAAAGAACCTTAGAGAATGGTACGGACAAACATCGGTCGGACTATTTAGAGCTGCAGCGTCAAAGATTAGAATCGCCATGATGATGGCCAACCTCGGATAGAAGACGGCACCATAAGAAGAAGAAGATATTCCTCGGCAGTTGTTACAATCCACTTTACTTTCTGTTTCATGTGTGTTTGTCATATGTTCATCCTTCCAGCCAATCGAGATTTTGCGTCCTAAAATATGCTAGAGTGTTATTCCCGTATTAAATTAGCTCGTTCGCTATTCCTCCGGGTCCGGCACTCTCGGATTTTACTAATTTTTTACTGCTTGTATCTGGATACTGTCAATGTCACAATGAGTTGATTTTCCTGTGCTTCTTGGTATTCTGGTCTATCCTCGGAGAGCAATTTTATATAGTAGCTTTCGCACTCAGTTGCCGGTGTTGGTGAGAATGTATGCTTCTCATGTTTATTGCTCCTTAGGTTTTTTAGAACCTTCCATACTTTTGTGCATTTTTCTCCACCTAGGTATCTTTCGATCATTTTGCAGCTGTTCTGCCAGGTTTCGTTTTTCACTTGACAGATCTTTTTTCTTTTGCCTGTGTTTTTTTTTGTAGCCCATTATGCCTTCTCCAAATTCTGTGCATAGGTTTTGTTGTGTATTTTCTCCGCTTTTTTTATATCCTCGGCTATATTATCATTCCACCAATACGATTGGTGTATTAAGAATGGGTCTATCTCTTTTGCACTCTTCTTTCTGTACACCGCTATGTAGATGCACGCAAAGTGCAAGGTCTTCCGTCCCGTGTACTTTTTTCTTTTCACTGCTAATTCAATTTTTAGTTTAATTAGTTTTTCTTCTATTTCTTTCGCTTTTCCTCTTTGGCTTTAAGTGTTCCATGTGCCTATTTACATTATTCTTTTTCGTAGCCTTTTCCGTTTGAACCTTGAACCTCTGAAAACTGTAAAAGATAATACGCGAAATTTCGTCTACAACGAACTAACTTTCACTAATATTAATTACAATCAACGATAATAAATTTACAATCTCAAAATTCTGAATTTCTTATATTATAATTCTGTTATGATTTATACGCAACATGTTTTACATAAAACTTCGTTGCTGAGGGTAATTTGTGGCCCGTGCCGTGCTCTTCGGTTGAGCACCGGACAGGTGTGCGCCCTTAGCCGTGTCAGATGGCCAGAAGCATGCTCGTTCTACCATGAAACGCGCACCATATTGTCCCGGGTGTAACTTACAGTGCGGACATCTTATTTCCTTCCTTCCACGACACTCCGAACACCCCGGACTCGTGCTCGCAATTTTCATAATTAACCCAACGACCGCATATGGCACGGCACGGCACATTCACCCTTCATCTTCTACTGTATATTTTCGCCTCTTCTTCACGCTGCATTAATTTATATTTTGAACAATCGTTCTGTAACAGCATGGAGATGGTAGAAGTAAATAAGCGGAAATATATTTAATATCATTTTATTTTATTTTTAGTTTTAATGTGATAGAGAAACTAATTTGGGCTATGATTAGAGAACAATGTGCCTTATTTCTTTAACCACACACGCATATATTATGTGAAAGATTGTAAAGAAAGTTTATATTGTATCGTCAATTAATGATATAAATTTATTAGGAAAAAATTATTTGGATTATGCATTTTCCTGTATTCGCCGTAACATCCCTATAATACAAAGATAATGTTTTGAAGCCGACCATCCTATTATTTATATTTTTTGTGTTGTCACTTCGCGATCCCCACTTTTGATCGCGGGTTCCAAATCCCAACCAGACGTTTTTTAAATATTTTTTATTCATTGTAAAAGAGTAAAACTTTACTTAATACATTGCTATTAATTCAAAACACATAATACTTCGATTCATATTATGTGTTTTGAATTAATGTATTAAGTAAAGGTTTACTCTTTTACAATCCCTATAATATAAAATCTCAATTTTTGTTATAGTTTTAAAAATTTTAAATTCTAGAAACGCCAAACTCGAACCCCTTCGTATGGCTGAAGTAATTACAAAACATTTATTTCTAAAAATTGAATCTGTGGATAAATGTTATAGGTATTTAAATCTCCAGGCATTTCACACTTTTACGTTAGTATTCCTAAATAAATAAGGAGAAATATTACACGTAGAGTGGCTGATGAACCTGGGAAGCTGGAAAATGAGGTTCAATTCATCTAATTGTAATTTGAGGCTAAACGCATAGAAATAGTTCTAACGTGAGACAGAAGAATTGGAGAAATAATTAATTATAATACTCCGGGGTATTTCATCTAGTCATTGTATAATCCTTGTATTTCATCTAGTCGGTGTATAAAAATGATCAATGGGCTTTTACATCGTATTTTACATTATTAGAATAAACCAAATTATTATTAATATCATCATATTTTTACTTAAAGGTCGTTTTAGACAAGACAATTTCTTTACTCAAAAGTTGGTCAAGATGCGAGACAATCTAAATTGTCTCGTATCATACAGCAAATTATTTGAAATATTGAATTGGATGGTAGATCGAATGGAAAAATATAACGCGTTCTATTTGTCACGGACAAATTGTATGGGATGAGGATATATGAATTCATTTCTTGAACAACTTTTGAGCTAAGAAATTGTTTTGTCTAAAACGACCTTAATAGTTGTCTGTAAAGAAAGAGAACTAAACTACTGTTGGGCAATATAAAAATTAGGGGGATATACTACTTTCGTCCATGTACTTGGTCTTCATCATTCATACCGCTTGAGGACCATATGAAGACCTAGTACATGGACGAAATTAGTAATATAGTATATAACCATTATATCACCCTAATTTTCATATTTTCCAACCGTAGTTATGATTATTGATTATTATTGATTATGTTTTTTTTATAGACAACTATTAAATAAACATATGATCATAGTAATGTTATCTAATTTTTTTAAATAATAATTTGGTTTATTCTAAACGCAAAAAAAGGATTAAAGGAGCGTTAAAATATACATAAGAATCTCAAAACAAAAATCAAAACCTGAAAATTCATTTAGGAAGTTACGGCTACAGTGCGATATATAAATGCAATTTCTCAAACTAATCTTACACGCATAGGCGAAATTTAGTTGTCCATCAATGTCACTTGCACGTAATATTATATAACTATAATATTGCATATATTGTAAATTCTCTCCATAAATTGCTTGTTGATTGTTTGTGACAACAGCCCCCCCGACAAAATTGATTGCCTTTCGACGTAATTGAAATAGGTGCACCATGGTGGTGCACGTTCAGATTGTATAATTCAGCGATAATCGGGCTTATCCAACACGTCCGTTACATGCGAATTAATTCGAGTGTGTATGATATGATATTGCGGGGAATATGGCAGCATTCCAGTAGCGGGGAACGCCGATAGAATCGTAAATCATACCAAACAGTTGTGCCAGTGGCAGTGGAGCACTGGGCCAAATGTAATAAAAACTTGAAACAAAATTTGAATGCAAGAAAAAGTTCGACGGTCGATTATGCGGAAGTGGCAAAACAAACTTTGCTCTCGGATTGCATTTTAAATAAGCGGAAATAAAATGAATTATGATAAGGAGCCGTGCCGTGCTATGGTGCGGAGAGATCCGGCGGCTCTGAAAGGGGGCGGCATAAGCAGTGAAATCAAAATACAATTTGGACCATTGAAATTTGAAAGATTTTACTTTTATACTCTGCTTATGTGATTCCCTCCCAATGATAATTGCAATAATAATCGATTTTTAGATTAAGATTTTTAATAAACTATGTTTGGCAAACATGAATAAAGAAGAAATAATGAAGGAAGTTAATTAACAAATAAAAAAAGCATTAGATCAATGAATATGAAATTTTGCACACATATTTGGGATTGATTGCCCTCGTTTTCCATGTACGAGACATATCCAGAAAGTAAGAGTACTGAGGCTCTCACGGTCGGAGGGATTTTATTTTCATCATGTAGGCCACACGGCAGTGTAGCCTGACTCCTCCCCTTTGCGCCGAGACCGGTTCGAGGTCAGTACGTTGAGAATTGTTGACACGACAACAAGTTTCGTGAATAATGTCAATCCAATCTCCCGCCAAGTGCGAAATACGCGGCGTCATCCGTTATCTCGTTTGGAAGGGAAAATCTCAATTTGAGATTTATAATGAGGTGAAAACTGCATATGGTGATAAAGCTATGAATCGTACGAATGTGTACAAGTGGTGTCGCGAGTTTAAAAACGGTCGTACGTCGGTGCATGATGATCAGAGGAGCGGAAGACCTTCAATTGTGACTGACGAAATTGTGGAAAAAATTGAAAATGCGCTCCGTGACGATCGCAGATTGACTGTGGATGAACTTTCTGCGATGTTTCCGCAAATCTCCAGATCTCTACTACACGAAACAATCACAGAAACCCTCGGATATCGGAAACTGTCCGCGAGATGGGTCCCAAAACAACTGACAGACCCAACGTGTGCTGGTCTGTCAGTTGTTTTGGGCAAGAGTTTTTGAGGCGCTGGAAACTCCATGAAGATGAATTTCTCCGCTCCATCGTAACTGCAGATGAAACTTGGGTAGCACACCACACGCCCGAAACCAAAAGACAGTCTCAACAGTGGCGTCACACCTCTTCACCCTCCAAAAAGTTCAAAATCACAATTTCAGCCAAGAAAGTCATGGCATCCGTGTTTTGGAACTGTCAAGGCATAATTTTAATCGAATATCTGCCTCAAGGGGAGACCATCAACTCTGCAAGATACTGTGAGACCTTAAAAAAATTGCGGAGGGCGATTCAGAACAAGAGGAGAGGCATGCTGACAAAAGAAGTCTGCATGCTGCACGACAATGCCAGACCACACACGGCCAACGCCACGAAGGAACTGCTCGCCTCGTTTAAATGGGATGTCCTGAACCATCCCGCGCATGCCCCTGATATAGCACCTTCAGATTACTATCTCTTTACCTCCCTGAAGCTGCACATGGGTGGAAAAAGGTTTTTAACCGACGAGGAGGTAAAGGAGGAGTTGGAGAAGTGGACGAAGGAGTTGGCGGGAAACTACTTCGAGGAAGGCATCAAAAAATTGATACCTCGCTACACCACCTGCATAGAGAGGAATGGCGACTATGTCGAAAAATATCTTTTATTATGTACTAAAGTTTCACGTAATTTTGTTGTTTAAATACAAAATTTTAACACCTACAAAAATTCAGTACTCTTACTTTCTGGATATGCCTCGTATATTACGATTAAACTATTCTATCAATTAGAAAAGCTTCTATCTTTACTAGGCTATCAGCCGTGAGGGTTTTCCGCCGGTCAAGGGAGACGTTCAAAGGAGTTTAATTGCCCTGTATTTACCTTAACTTCACAGAAAACCTCTGAAAACTGTGAAAGGTGATTCGCGAAAATTCGCCCCAATGGAGATCGAACTCAGATTCGCCAATGCCCAATGTACGAGGCGGTCGACGCCTCTAACCACTCAACCACTGAGCTGGGTTCTATTAATAATAATGCAAATTTTTCGCGTTTCTCATTAACAATTGATCGTAATTCGCCCCGATGGGGATCGACCTCAGACACCCCAATGCTCAGTGTATGAAACGGACGACTCTAACCACTCGGCCACTAAGCTGGGTTCTATCAACAATAATGCAAATGTTTCGTGTTTCTCATTAACAATTGATCGAAATGTAAATTTTAAGTTTAAATTACTGACAACATGCATTCACTGTTGTTCCTGCCATAGGTTAATATTCAGTTGAAAATGCAAAAACACGTACTTTTAGTACTTTACATTTATTACAACTATTACAATTGTCCACTTTACCACAATTTCTTTCGAGTTAGTCAGATTTTATCATTCTAGTGACCTTTGCGGACAGTAAATATCAAAAGCTATGTGAAGTTAATTCGACTGGACTAGTTGTCGTTCTTTATCCTTCTAAATTCATGTAATTTTGAGTGCTCTGCGGTATATCCATATTTCAATGCATCATGGTTATAATAGCAAAATATACATTCCATTCGGATCTCCGGGGAGAGAGTTTGAACCATGTTGTGATAAAAACGATCTAATGATCTAATCATTTTCCTTCAGCCAGGAAAAATCTAACGGGTTTTTCAATTGCTATTGCTCTCCATACAGAAAACACCGAGCAATCCTCTATATCTCATAGTTATCGAGATACAGGGCAAAATAGGCGTGTGCCAAAAACGAGTTATCGTTATACACGTCATTTTTCTTCAACCAGGCAAAATATAGCGGGTTTTTCTTCAACTACTGAGGTCCCCGTCGGGGCCGGTCCTAGCGTGCGGGCGGCCAATGTTAGCGGACGGCCAAATTCAGCCGGGGGCATGAGCTACTGAAAGAGTTCTAAACATAAAATCTGAACTCGCCTCGATTATAAACGATCCTTCTCAGTATTCTCACAGATTAGCGTTTATAAATGATTTATTAATTTCTTCACATATGTATATAATCGTTGATTGAAGTATTGTATATAAATACTTCAATCAACGATATAATGCTATCTATAACATATCTATATAGCTATATCTATATAGATAATGCTATATAAGAGATCAAATACTAATATCCTATATAATACTGAGGACGGCCAAATTATGTTTGCACGCGGGCGGCCGACTAACTCAACCTGCATCTCACTGGGTGAAGAAATTAGCTCAGTGACGATGTTGCCGGTCCCAAGCCCGGATAAAGGAGGAGGATTTGCAGGTGAGGTCAGCAGCCTGTCTGCAGTAAAACAACCCACAAGTTCATAGAACCAGCAACAAGTCTCGGATACGGACTGACACAACGATGACGACCTCAGCTATAGACACGGATATGAGAAGAAGACAAAACAAAGAGCTGTGGAGGAAACATATATTAAGATGCGCTTGCTGGAATATAAGATCTTGGAACGGGAGAGAACAGGAAATTCTACTAGAGATGGAAACACACAAAATAGATATATGTGCATTATCAGAAACTAAACACAGATGGAAAGGCGATCTTACATATAAAGGATATATACTCAAGTATTGTGGGAATGAAAAACACAAACGAGCCACAGCCGGTGTAGGTCTGCTAATCAGTGATAAATTCACACAGAATATAGAAGATACATTCTACGTCAATGAAAGAATCAGTCCTAGACACAGGCAGGGACAAAATACGTATTATCAGCGTTTACGCTCCGAACACTAGCAAAAACAAAGAGGAAATTGACACCTTCTACGAGCATCTACAGACCGAACCATCTCTTTGGGATAGCTAGGTGTCGACATCACAAGCAACTCCTTAAAGCTAGAAAAGCTATAAGCCTATTTCAAGAAGAAGAAGAAGGATTCAAAAGAGGACTGAGATAACTGCCCCTGGGCGGCACGTCAAAATGGGATTGAACAATTAATTCTTGTTTATAACTTCATGTGAAAACAGTTACAGGGGCGGCATGGAGCTGACTTGCCCAACCCCCACCCCTGAGAAATTTCCTAGATCCGACACTGGATCCACGTTCTATGCTTGTTCGCTCATACCTTTCCACCACTCTTGTCATGGTTTTCGAGTTTTGACTTTCTCTTCCCCTCTGGTGCTAGCTACTTGTTCAGATCTCTCTCTGTAAAGTCTGACCATCTCCATCGCCTGGAGTTCTATGGAGACGATGCTGGCTACAACCAAGACTGCTCCCCTTGCCGCGGTTCGATATGTGCTGGCAACCCTTAGCACTATTCGCCTTTGGGCTGCCCCTATCATCTGTTGGGTCCTTTCAATTGTCATCTACCAAATTTGGGCTCCGTAGGCCATCATATTGTCCACTACCCGTGCTAGCAACCTCCGCTTCCTCTCCCGAGTTCCGAGGTATTGAACACATTTTTTAGGGGTGATCGTCTCCCCCTGAACCGTACAGGTGACCGATTCTTCTTCTACCTACCGCCTCCGCCTTCTCCGCGGCCATAGTGAGTCAACTTCCCCTACTCAGACTACTCTGGCGAGGCTCACATTCGCCAGTGCCTGAATTGCCGGCGCCACGATCACCAGTGCTAGGTCATTGGAATACCCAATGCTAAACCTCAAGCTACTGGAGGGGGTCATCCGGTAGCTTGAGGTTTAGCATGTCATCATACATTATATTCCACAGGGTCGGCCCTAGCGCCTTTAACTGTGAAACTTCGCACGTGAGTCTCTTAGTGATTTCCGTCCCTCCCGTGGTCAGCTCTCCGCCCTCCCCCCCAAGTAACTCCGATCATTTTAAATTGCCTACCCTTAAGACCCATTTTTGGCATCTTTGTACAATTCATTGTTATGAACACCGCTATCCTTCAGGTTCGTCAGGTGCCTTCCCCTGCCTCTCTGACGCTGCCACCGTGGACCACACCTAAACCTAATCTCTCTTCCCGATCGGTCCTTCTTTTGAAACTTGAATTGTTGGAATCCCTAGACTCACCTTGTAAATTCACTACAAGAAATACCCACTAAACCCTAAACCCTTGCTCTTAGTCCACAACCCGGAACTGATTATCTCAACCAATCTCAACGAAGCTTTCAGACTGAGTGGGTTTGCGCCTAGCGCCATCTGACAGAAATTTCACGAAGCTTGTATTTCAAGCATGTTCACGCAGGATATTTTTATGGCGCTGGCGTCAATGTAGTCACGTCAGCGCCATCTGTCAAGAATTTCGTGAAACTTATAATTCAAGCATGTTAGCGCTAGTGTCGCATCCCGTGAATTGTAAATATTTTAGCGCTCTTTACAACATTTTATAAATTTATTAATAACGATATCTGTGGGCACCACGACTTTTTGAATCACTTAATTATTATTATTAAATCAAAATTTATGATAGTTCGGTTCGACCCGGTTTCTCGTATTCACTTTTCACGGTATTTTCATGCTCTGTCGTTTTCCCGTTATTTTACGTATTCACGTTTTTTTTTTCATGGGTTTCACGTTTTTTTCCCACATTTTTGACAAATTTCAAAAGCTAATTTCTTTCATGATTAATGTAGTCGACATATCTTAATATTTTTGGAAAATGACTGAACATGTGTATGCATGAATATGTAGTGTCCAAGGACATATACAGTCGGTGGTGGTTAGCACATATGTCTATGGTGATTAGTGGTGCCCATCATAGACAACCCATAGACAACTGGTGCCCACAAAAGATAATTTAAGATAGGCAACCGAATGTAACAACCTGTATTTTATTAATACGATTTCTATTATCCTTACTACTGAGAATAGATAGTACTTGCTTATATACAAGTAAATATATTATCATTCCAGTTTATTTCTACTACCTGACTTAAAAAATACACTAATAATGATAGGCACCATCTAGCGGTAACATATGCAAAGTTCTGACCGTTCTGACGTTTGTGTGAAATTATTGTTTACATTCACCAGGACAACATTCGCGAGATTATGTTATAAATAAATGTAAGCCATGGCGACTTTGAAGCCGGGCGGCCAAGGGGTCCGCAAGAAAGTGCAGGTACACTATTATAAATCGGCCATCATTCACACGCACCACTAATGTAATTATCCCAACCCATTTCCATACCCATGCCATCAGGTTTCAATGGTAATATGTGAGGCGGAAGAAAAAAGGCACCGGTCCGGCGTAAATGCCCTCCAAGTCGATCCCGCTCTTGACCGGTTGTATTCCGCTGGGCGGGATTCCATTGTGAGGGTGTTTGAGCATGAGAGGTACCACCAGAGTATGGAACACCACACTGACTGGGTCAATGATATTGTGTTATGCTGTGGAGGACGTAATTGTAAGAAATTTACAACTAAACCATAGTTGAGGGTATTGATGTTATTTGTTTGCAGTAATTTCAGCCAGTTCTGATACTACTGTTAAGGTGTGGAATGCCCATAAAGGGTTTTGTATGTCCACATTAAGGACTCATAAGGATTATGTCAAGGCATTGGCATATGCTAAGGATAGGGAACAAGTTGCTTCAGCAGGCCTTGATAAATCTATTTATCTTTGGGATGTTAATACACTTACAGCTTTAACAGCTAGCAATAATACTGTGACAAGTAAGTTATAATCAGATTAACTATAAAAGTTAATACTATTATATTCTCAATCCCTTTTGTTTATATCCCACTCTTGCAATCCCCACACAATACTGAAGTCACACACACACACACACACACATCCCAAATCTTACATGATATTACTAGGTTTCTCTTTGCCATCCCCCAAGTCATTCCTACCTTTACTTGAATCCACTCCAAAAGTGAATACTATAATATTCTCATTCCCTTTTGATTTATCCCACTCTTGCAATCCCCACACAATATTGGATTCACACACACACATCCCAAATCTTACATGATTTTAGTAGGTTTCACTTTGCCATCCCCCAAGTCATTCCTACATTTGCTTGAACCCACTCCAAATGCTTCTTAAACCCACCTCTGCAGTCAAGCCAAACCCCTAAATAGTCACTCTCTCACTACACTTATTTCTAAACATCATCACATACACTACTAACCCCCTCTTATTGAGGTAGCTTCCCATTCTTTCCAACATTTATTGGCCACAAGCACTACATTATCCACATATGCTAATATCCATACCTTGTTTTTTTCTACCACAACCTCTCTCACTTTCCTTCTCCTTACCACCTTTTCCAACTTGCTTGTGTACAAATTAAACAATACAAGACTTGAAGGACATCCCTGCTTTACTCCCACATTCATTATCATTTTCCCCAAAACTTCTCCACTCACTCTCGCAGTTTTTTCATTGATTTACTCTCAGACTAATAAATAAATCTATTTATTACTCTGAGGATTTATTGATTGACCATAACAATGAAGATGATAGTAGTTCAATCTATAATCATCATTAAAGTTATAAAATGAGAGCTGATTAGTAGTATGATTTAGTTAGTATTGTTGTATGAAAATGCCAGAAAACAGATATGTATGAACATAATGATACTCATGGTGTTTTTCAGCTTCAAGTCTTAGTGGCAATAAAGAATCAATCTACAGTCTATCAATGAACCCCTCAGGTAGTATAATTGTGAGTGGATCCACAGAAAAAGCATTACGCATTTGGGATCCACGAACATGTGTCAAACAATTTAAAATGAAAGGTCATACAGATAATGTGAAAGCATTGGTGGTTTCCCGAGATGGATCTCACTGTATATCTGGCAGCAGTGATGGTGCAATCAAAGTATGGAGTCTGGGAGCACAAAGGTATGTGATTTAAATTTCTCAAATTGAGTGTTTGTTTACAAATATTTTTTTTAATAGGTGCATTCAGACTATAAATGTGCATACTGATTCAGTCTGGGCCCTGCTGGCGACTGATAATTTTGCATATGTTATTTCTGGTGGGCGTGACAAGAAGGTTATAATAACAGAGTTGAAAAATATTCATAACAGCATGGTGGTTTGTGTGGAAGAGGCCCCTATTTTGAGAATGTGTTTTACAGCTGATCATCAGTCTATATGGGTAATATATATAATTTACATTAGAGTAACCAAAAATTAGTTGGGGAGGGGTACAATTTGGAACTGACATAGGTGTGATTGTTTAATCACATTGTTCATAATTCTCAGAACAAATATCTGAAATATCTTTAAGAAAGGAGTTTACACTGCTCTATGCAGGTTCCCAAGAATTGTATCATTTCAACCTAACTGCGTGTGCAACATGTGAAATGAATTAAATATCAAGTGAGGGGAATTTTGTGTGGATATGAGAAATGTCTTTTTAAATATCAAGTGCCATATTATTGCCTAAGCAGCAACACCACACATTACGCCAATAAACATTTTATTATCAGTTTTTCTCTCTCCTGTCCACCTCGTATGTTGCACATGCAGTTGCCCCACCTTAACCAGATCTCTCTAGAAAGCACCTTACACAGTCAATAATACTGTCATTTCTAGTAATGGCAGTATTTGCTTGAATCCTCCTTCAATATTTGCTATTGTTATTAATTGCAAATACTTTGCTAGGTTTCTACTTCACAGTCAAACATTCGCTGTTGGAAGTTACCAACTGATAAACATTTCAAGGAGGAACAGAAGTTATCTACAAACCCAGTCTCGCTGCTGCAGGGTGCTGCAGCAATTAAACAAGCTGCTGTTCTCAATGACAAGCGTCATATTCTGACTAAAGATACTGAAAATAATGTTGCTTTGTATGATGTATTACGAGCCCAGAAAATTGAAGATTTAGGACCAATCAATTTTCAGCAAGAGGTGAAAAATAGGTTTAAAATGGTGTATGTGCCTAATTGGTTCAATTTTGACTTAAAAACAGGAGTAAGGATTTTGTAAATTTGAAATTTACATGTATTTTATACATGTTTTTGTGGTTGTAGATGTTAACAATTCATCTAGGTCAGGATGAAGTTGATTGTTTTTCTGCTTGGGTTTCTGCAAGGGATGCCGGGATTAAAGACGAACCTGATCAGAAGGTTAATTATGGGAAATTATTGCTGCAAGCTTTGCTTGAACATTGGCGTGGGGCAGAGCCTAATATGGATAATAAATCTTATTTTAGTGTACCATTACACACACCTTTAATATTCAGGTAAGTTTTATTATAGCTACTAGGTGAAATTGGCGACATTCAATCAATTATCAAATGAAAACTATTTAAGAAAAACAATGATTTCCCTCTCAAAATATTTCCAAACATGATGGATAGTTTATATGCCATAATACCAGTTTTATTGGGTTTCACTATTCATTCAATATATCTGTGTATTGATTTCAAGTAAACTTAAAAAATTATACCATACCAAACTGTAAGATAACCATATATTCATTTATCGAGTGCTTTCTGTCCCTGTTTTATGAAACTGTCAGTAATTGGCGATTCAAACGTTATCGGTTTTCTCTCAGGTAAACAGCTGTTATGCAGTTACATGAGTTCAGTCACTTCTACAACAATATGTGATTGTTTATGTACTTTTAAGGTATAAAGTCTTATTGGGTCTATTGTCATGTATTTGATGAAAAAACAAATGTTATGCAAACCGATTATTCCGTTCATTTTCTGTAGAAAGCATAGGATTCAATAAAATAAAAAATGATGATTATTTTAAAAAAATACACAGATATTCAAATTTATGACATAACTTTGTAGGACACTATAAATATTAAGCTAAAAATTACTTAACTTTGTTTGTATCTATAGTGAAGTAGGTGGAAGAACATTATACAGGGTGATAGTTGGTGATACAAAAGGTGAAACAGAAACTTCCTTACTGAATGAAACAGTTCCCAACTGGGTCACCTCAAACATTGAAGACAACTGCACCAATAAGTTCATAAAAATGCAGTTCTACCTTCAACCACATTCCAGTATACCTCCGCATCTACTGAAACATGATCGGAACAAAAAGGTGAACACTTTAGTTAGCGCTTCTAGTGCTGTATTAGTTGGTGTGGTGCGAATCGATTTTTCACAAGCAGTTGATTTTAATTTCCGCTTCGTTTCCGGTTTATTTTAGGCTGATAGACTAGTTGCAAATGATTTTATCCAATGCCGTAAGGTTGCCGAACATATCCTAGGTAATTTCCTAGGTGAAGGAGGGGCGGGCTCACCAGGAGGTGATGCCGAAACAACATCCCCGACTAACAATGGAACCAGTGTTGACCAAATAGAACTCACGTGTAATGACCAAGTAAGTGTATCCCGTGAACACCTATTTTATTCAATATTAATCCATTTATTTTTTTGTAGATTCTTGATCCTTCCATGGATTTACGAACGGTCAAGCATTTTATTTGGAAAACTTCAGCTGACTTAATATTATATTACAAACTGCTGAATAATTCTAAATAGTAGATTGTTTTTTGTACAAATCTAGTATTACATCATTATTAGGTATTGACATAATTTGTAATCTTAGGCATTTATTACATTGTCACCTGTAAGTAAACATTTGTTTATTCCAGTTACTTTTTATTTGAACGATATTTGTTTAAATATTTCAATTTATATGTGATATATAAATATAATATAGACTTAATTAATATACACCTTTATTGTAATTACTTCTACAACTATTAACCTTTCCAAATACAAGAACAACAAAATGAGACATGTAAAATCTGCCAGGTAGAGGTGTGAAGATGTGTTAAATACAACTGGAAAATTCAGTTGAAAGTAGTGGAGGGTTTTGAGAACCAAGAACAGCTGTTCTTGAATTGTACGTATACAGGAATAAATGTATCTGTTAAAAAGTATGCTGACTAGGCAACACATATTTTGAATGTAATGCCTTTGTATACTCACAAAAGGTCTGGGTGTTTGATACCTTTTGTTCTTGTTCTCTTTTTTTAGTACTTGATTCCTGAATATTATTGAGAATGAAGTCCCCATCACTAGTAGAAAGTAATGATAATAAATTGAAACATGTTAGAAATGAAAAAATATAACAATAACTTCTATCAAAATACGACTGAGAAAGTGCAAATAAGCAGAAAAGCTTATGAGGAAAGGATAAAAAAGAAATAGAATATCAACAAGGTATGTCTGGAATGCTACACATACCTTTTGATTTGCTATTTTGACATATTTTCTTTTTTATCCTTTCCTCATATGCATTTTTCCTTATTTGCTCTTCTATTTCCCAATCATACTATATACTATACTTATCATTTGGTCAGCTAGCAGCCAATCGTCCTCATCAGGTAGATGGATATCAGTTACTACGTTGGGACCTCCAGGTTGATTGCCAGGAAAGTGGTTGTCTAGGAGTACCTCGATAGTGTGGGAGGGTGTTACCGTGAAGGTACCATCCTTTTAGCGAGTTGAGTTGTTGAACAGGGTCTTAGATTACTCTCTTTAAACGAGCAGCTGCTGCTGTAGATTCAATGCCATTGCAGTAGGCTCTCCATGTATTTCTTTGTCGCTTCCTGACTTCACTTTTGAATTGTCTATGGGCTTCCCTAAAGGTTTCCCATAGAACTATATCATTACTGTTTTTGGCCTTGTTGAAAGTTTTCCTGGCCTTGAATCGAAGGCAGTAGATCTCTCCACTCCACCAAGGGGGTGCAGAGGCTCTCATGCCTCCCTCCCAGAAAGGCTAGTCGCCATGCAAAAAGCCATCCTCAGGGCGCAGATAGTTATACCAGGAGACGGACCACAGGTAAGGTTCGCTAAATGTACCCAGAGGCCAGGATTCGTAGTTGTGAACTGCGTCGACCTAATGGTTGATTGGCTAAAGGACAAAATCCCAACGCTCCAGCCCTTCAAGGGGGCAGCGTTGGACGGAGAAGACGTCCCGAAACCATGTACCTGTACCGTTTTAATACCAGATAAATACGGCCAGATGCTAGTGTCTTCCAAACTTCTGAATAGGTTCCAAATGGCCAATCACGATCTGAAGATGAGCCTGTGGACAATATGGGGGGCTATACCTACAGAAAAGAGACAAGTATGGAGCGTCTTCATGGACGCCAGTAATACGCCATCCTACTTTGGCATGGGAAAACCAATATTCCGACTACGGACATAAAGAAGACAAAGAAGGAGAGGAACCAGCCCCGCCCAAACAGATAGCACCGACCTACCCAGACACACGCCATCTTTGGAGAGAGGTGCCTAGCAACCAATTTTTCAGTATAAGAAGTCAAAAAAAAACAGTTTCTTGAGCCGCCCTGGTTATTACTTTAGCTTTATTTTTAACCATTGAACCAGGTGCAATAAAATCAGCCTCATTAAAACGTAAGCCCTATTTCTCTCCTGTTACTCCTAGAGGCCACAAAAAATCAAAGTACAGTACTGCACAATATTTACTTTTACATAACCTTAACTCACAATACAAAATAAATTGCATTCTCAAATTATAGTTGTCCAAAGTTTTTCTAAAAACTGTTAAAAAAGTGATATATTTGCCAAGAAAACATGTATGAAGTAATAATACTATTCAATGGCTATTCAACTGAAGTTGAGAATGGATCAGAAGCAAATTGCACCTGCACCTTAATCAAAGGCCCCAGCAACATCATAGTAGACACCATGACAGCATGGGATGGCCCCAAAATAGTTCAATCCTTAAAGGATCACAATTTGGAATGCACAGACATTAATTATGTTATATGCACACATGGTCATTCTGATCATATTGGTTGTAACTATTTATTTCAAAATGCCATCCATATTGTTGGTACTAGTATTTCAAAAGGACACACTTATTTCTCACATGACTTTGAGAAATCTGGATATACAATTGATTCTTCAGTGGAAGTGATAGCAACTCCAGGACATACAATGCAAGATGTTAGTGTCATAGTTAGATCTGTATCAGGGGTTTTTGTAATTGCAGGTGATTTGTTTGAAAAAGAGGAGGATTTAGATGATTCATCCATTTGGAAATCAGCTGGGAGCGATGATGAGGTGCAACAGGAGAAAAATAGGGCTTATGTTTTAGAAATTGCTGATTTTATTGTACCTGGACATGGTCCGATGTTTAAAAATAAAACTAAACTATGAACGAAATTAGTTTTTTTAACTGGGAGGGAGATTTAGATTTATTACAATACAAACAAACTGTAATAAATACATTGAAGTTATTTATAATATAATTCAATAAGGCAAATCACATGGAATGAAGACAATTAGTTATAAGTCTTTAATGGAAGCCATATTTGCTCTGGCTCAGTTGGATCTATATACTCGATCTTTACAGCAATATCAGCAAGTGGGTCATGTTTTTCTTCATAACTGTACTTATCATGCAGAGTTGGTATTGCATTCCAATTCAACAAAATTCTTGTTGCATTCAAATCACGAAAACAGGTGTCCAAAAAATGAGTGTGACAGACCACTTTATTTCTCAATTGGGAACTGTTGAGCTCTTTCAACCTGGAATCACCACAATTTTCAATCCACTTTCTGCATCTTTCTGGGTCTTTAATGGGAAATGAGTAGAAGCGATAATGCTTGTCAGACTTTTTATTAGGACAGTTAATGAAACTGCACTGGTAATACATTTAATAATTATTATAATTTTGTATTATAGTGACACTGCATCAACATTGTAAGTTATTCCAGGAATTACTTGTTATGTGGACTTATAATACAACAAATTCTGATAGGCTTCAAGAAAGGGAGGTATGGGGATGGTAATGTTTATGGTATGGGGTAGCAGGTTGATATTAGTTAAATTTTTATGAACTACACAAGCTGGTAACCTATATAAATAAAACTATTGGCAACATGCCAAAGACATTTCCCACACTGACAGATGTAGACAGTGTTGCCAGTTTGAGAATTTTCCGTGCATGTGGGAAATTAGCTTTTTCTGTTTATTCCCATAGATTTACCATCAGATCTATTTATCGTCAGCAAATCGGACACCTAAAGTCCAAGATATATACCTTATTTACGACTAATGTACTGTAATTAAGCATAAAATGCTCTATGACAATTTAAACACTTGATATTACTATCGTGTCCATTTTGAACAAGCATTGTCCATTCTTAGTACACTCTAATGTGTGACGACCACTTTGAGCACATATTCATTAATCAGATAATGGACACAGACGAAACCTGTCTGCAAAATTTTTCAACGGAACTACCATCGAAGTAAATAAACCATGAAGTCCACACTATACAAGAAAATACGCTACAATTAATTATCAACATAAATTTAAACTATTCAATAACATAAACCGTACCATACCAATTGGTGACGTAACTTTTTCACCATCTAATGACGGCCCATCACTCATTCTATAGGTCTTTATAATGTCAATGTGGATATCCAGTGCCCTGTCCATATTGCAATTATGTTAAAAAGAGATAGAACCAACCAAAAATGCATCCAACAAAACCATCATTTATTTTAAATCAAAACTCAACTATTATACTAAATGCTTGAAAAAATATTACATGAAATTCCTTTTATAATATACATAAGTTACAGCAATTTGCGGCAACCACATAGCAACGCCGTAGAAGAGAATGAAAAATAGAGTACATCGGTTTGGATTTCCTAAACATTTCTTGAAAGGCAGGTTAGATCCTACTACTCCGCCACCGCGGTACCGCACACACTGTAGACTCGGATTGCTTTGTTGGAGTATCCCATTTCTAAGTGAGACATTTCTTAGAATTTGCCCGAACATTTTCAACGCAAATTCTGAGTGTTTACTTGTTGACAGTTGAATTGAAGTCAAGGCATCTCATATTTGTAATATAAAACATAATTTTGAGATGGACGATATCCCGAAATTCTTCTGACACTTTGAAAATGCCAACATTCATAATTTCCTTCAAGAAAGGAAGCAGGCAAGGGTGGCATTGCCTCCTTCCTCACTGTACTCGACTCTTCAAGTTTGTTTTTGTATTCATTAATATCCTCTTATCTTCTTCTCTATCGCCTCTCTACTCCAGTTCTACTGCCGTTCTCATTGACATTTATAATCTCCTTAATGAGAATGGCAGTGGAACTGGGGCAGAGACTACTGCTGGAGTTGGCGAGCTGAAAAGTAAGGAGTATGTTAATGCAAGGAAAAACAAACTTGAAGAGTCGAGGACAGTGAGGAAGAAGGAGGCAACGCATCATGTCTTTTTGCCACCCGGCCTCCTTCCTTCCTTGGCAGAGATTATGAATGTCGGCATTTCCAAGCTGTCAGAAGAATTTCGGGATATCAATTATGTTTTATATTACAAATATAAGATGCCTTGACTTCAATTCAAATGTCAACAAGTAATCACTCAGATCTAAGAAGTAGAATTTGCGTTGTTGAAAATGTCCGTTGAAGGGCAGAGGACGGCGAGGCAGGAGGCAAGGGTTTCTAGAAGCAGTTAGGAGGAAGAGCACGGCGAATTCCGGTATGGATATTGGAATATAGCTGGTATGGGGAATACAATATTGGCGGGAATATGGAGACAAAAGGTGGAGGAGTGAATAAACATAAAAGACATGATGAGTTTGCTGGAGACTTGGATGACAGAAGAGGTGTAAGTGCAGGTGAGAAGCAATGTGCCAGCTGGATGAGACTGGGTGATGCAGAGGGCGAAGAAATAAGCGAGGATGGGGAGGGCCAAAAGAGATAAAGTGGGGACAATCTGTTGCAACAAATACCTAAGCTGGGAGAGTTGTTGAATGCGTTGGAAACGAATGTAGAGGAATGGGTCATCGGGGGTGATTGAAAATCCTGAACTACTGCTGTAAAACATCACCTTTGCTTCACTGGATAGTTAATAATAATATTTATTAGTGCCCAACAGTGCCCAAGGCTCCATAAATAAAGATGGCTCTGATTTAGGATAGTGATTTAGTGCATTTAACGGACAATCATATATCCACTACTATTATGTGAGAAGAAATACATTGATTAGTCTTTTTTAATTAGTAGCTCACAATAGAAAATAAAACAGTTTAAATTTGTATGCATCGAAGTTTAAATACCACGCGTAAAAATGGCGTAGCCACCGGATGTGTGCCCCCCTCAATGAATGCACGCCAGATGGAACTATTGGGTTATTGTTGGCGGGAAACGTACCAGAAGTGCCTATTCCATTTAGCAGGTGCTTTGTGTAGCTGTGAATTGTCTACCTGTGCAAGCCCCATTGTTGGAACTTACTAGTTTCAGTGTTATAATTACTACAAGAACTACCGTCCATAGCAAAATGGTTAATAAACCCTTGAATAAGATTTATGTCTTGAAAAGAGGTGAGAGTTTTAGGTTAAAATATATAAATATGCTTATCAGTAGAATAAATATACAAAAAAATATATAATTTATTTGCATTATCATTTATCAACTTTAGAATCACATCTTACACAAACAGCCTAATCATATATTAGTAAAAATAAGCAACTTAAATAAACAAGCATTTTCTACACCCTCTAAGGATAATACAAATGATAAATATGGGTTTATGGTGAATAAAATAAATAATAAAAATTACAAATTAGTAAAGTAACATATTTATTATGCACATAAGTCACAATAATATACAAAAGTTTATAAATATATGCATGTGAATGTCACAATTACTAGACATATAATGGCATTATATTGTTTAATATGGTAAAATAAGTAATGAATACTAAATGGTCTGTGTGCATTTATATTTTGTGATCATTAACCATCCAACATAATCCTTGGAAATATAAGCATTTGAAATTATTTTCTAGATGGAAGGAAAGAAGAAGTGCACCTTGATAAAATTACATCGAGAATTCAAAAATTATGCTATGGATTGAATATGGATTTTGTGGACCCGGTAAGATTTTGTATTGTATTATGTGATGATTTAAATGGGGGAATGGATGACAGGTTCACCCTTCAAGACAATTGTTGCTTTAAACTGCAAAGTGATGTACTGTCTTATACATTAAATACTCACACTCAGATGAGATTTTTTATTGGATATGCATCTGCTCTACCCATCCTAAGGGTAGGATGGGTAGAGCAGATGTTTCTAAACATTCAATTGGGTTTTTCCACATTCACTATAGTGGCGATGATAAGAGGGGATTAGTATACTAATCCCCTCTTATAAAGGTACCTTCCTATTCTTTCAAACATCCCACAAATCACTTCCACTCTCTTGGCCACAAGCTCAACATCATCTGCATATGCTAACATCCATAACTTCTACATACCACAAACCCTCCCACCTGCCCTCTCGTTAACACCTCCTCCAACTCACTTGTGTAAAGATTAAACAGGAAAGGGCTTAATGAGCATCCCTACCTTATTCCCAGATGCATTCTAAATTTTCTTGATTCTTCTCAACTCACTTTGGTCATGACTCTATATCCTTCTCACCCATTCTACCACTTCATCTTCCTTCCCTAACTTTTCCATATACTCCACTAATGTATGCCTACATGTATAACCACTCTTCCAACTCTTTTCCCCCCATTTCCACAATCTTTATTGTTTGGTAGCCGTGTCTTATGATATGATAATAAATGTCTGCATAACTTAAATATGCATTAACCAATCCTAACATATGTTTTACTAACATTTTAGTTGTCCATCACATTGAAAGTTATAAATGGCTTGTATCCTGGAGTAACGACTGTAGAACTGGACACGCTTGCTGCAGAAACGGCAGCCATGATGACCACCGACCATCCAGACTATGCCATATTAGCAGCTAGAATAGCTGTTTCAAATTTGCACAAGGAGACAAAAAAGCAGTTTAGTGGTAAGTTTGATTGAATCATCTTGATAAGTACTAGTGCTCATTTGTAAGTAAATGAATAGTGATGGGTATTATCGAATGAAAACAATCATTAGTTTGGGACATCTGTCTGTTGATAGTTGAAAAACTATAGAAATTATTAAAAGAAAATCTTGTTATCTCAAATGCTCTAAATTGCTACTGATACTGCAAGTTTGTGAAAATACTTTTTTTTTATTACTGATTAAAAAGTAAGTAAAAAATACTGTTTTTCAGCCATAAATTAAGCTAAAAGTATGATTCAAATTGAACAACGTCTAAACAAACACCTACACACGATGGGTCTGGTGGACAGTCCATTATGTAGAGGGTTCAATGAAGAACTAGAAACAGCAGAGCATGTAATATGCCTCTGCCCAGCTCTAGTAAACACTAGGCATCTAAGCTAGGGGAGCGCTGGCCTAGGTATGTTTGTGGATTCATATATTTTGTTAAAGAAGTTTACAAGAATGTCGGTATTTTCCTCTTGTATAAGCTTTAGGATTTCTATGTACATGTCGTCCGGTCCTGCAGCTTTACCTGATTTGGTGGATTTTATAGCTTTTAATAACTTCTGATTTCATGATGTTCGGGCCAGTGTCTCCACCTTGATTTGGATGTGGTAAATTTGTTTCGCCATCGAACAAATTTTCGATATACTTTGTCCACTCTTGTATCAGTTCTTCTTTATTTGTCAAAAGTTGATTGTCCTCATTTACTAGTCTGGATGGTAGATGGCTTCTGATATTTCCAGCTAATTCTTTCACCTTTTTGTGAAGGTTGAACAGATGTTTGTCTTGTAGTTCTTCAAGTTCTTGGCATCTTTCTTCCACTTTTCTTTGGCTTTTCTAATGTTTCTTCTTATGTTTGAGTTCAGTTCATTATATTTCTGCTGATCCACATTTTTGTATTTTCTTCGTTCATCCATTCAATTCATGATTTCTTCTGGCATCCACTGCTCTCGTTTATTAGCCTTTCAGTGTTTCTTGAATATTTTTAAATATTTGCGTAAGTTCATCCCATATTGCCTCAACCGTTTGCTCTTCTGACGAACGGGTCTTTTTTAGTTCAGTGTTAAGCTTCGTCGTTAATTTCTCTTACAGGTTTGGATCTTTGAGTGCCTCCATGTTTGGTCTTCTAATGATTTTACGCTTTATCTTTTTAAGGCAGAATCTTACTTAAGCTATTACAGGGTTATGATCTGACCCAATGTCCGCCCCCGGATACGTTCTCATTCTAAGTACACCATTGCGATATCTCTTGTCGACTAGTATAAAGTCTATTTGATTTCGTACTATGTGGTTTGGCTGATGCTGTGGAGATGTCCAAGTGTAGAGTCGTCTATTAGGTAATTGGAACCAAGTGTTACTAATGATAAGGTTCTCTTCTTGGCGGAATTGCACCAGCAAGTCGCCTCTGTCATTTCTATCACCCAGACCATGGTTACCAACAACATCAGCGACTCTTCCTTTGCCCACTTTCGCATTAAAATCTCCCATAATTATGGTAATTTCGTTTTTCTTCGTATATAATTTTAGTTCTTTTAATTGCGCATAGAAATCGGATATTTCTGACTCCAGTTTGTCAGCTGTTGTTGCATAGACTTGTATGATATTAATGTTTTTGAGGTTTGCTTTTAGTTGTAGTAGCATTGCTCTGAGTGCAGTACATAGTTCAAGACTGATTTGTTTACGTTTTTGTCTAGTATTATTCCAACACCATCTGAGTGGTCTGCCAGTTCGTTTCCAGAGAAATATACCGTATAGTCCTCTATACGATTTTTCCCGCACCAGGCCACCTCATCTCGCTAATTCCCAGAACGTTGATACCTAGTCTTCTCATCTCTTGGTTTGTATTATGAATTTTTCCGGACATGTACATACTTCGTACCGATTATTATAGGAATTTCTCCATTAGTTTCCACTTTCGGGTGGGTCCTATCCTTATTGATTCTTGGGTATTCTTCACACCCCTTGACATTTTAAGGTCTGCCACGGACTAACGGCCAGCTCTATTTGGGTTCTCGTCATGATTGTTTGTCTTGAGAGTTATTGTGTGGTAGTTTCTCCTTGCTTTCCGCACCGCAGTACTATAGCCGATTATGCTTACTGATACACTGTAATATAAATATAATCTGTGTGTATCATACATAAACTTATGATTATTAAATAGTTGAGTAACGGTTAATTTGTATGAATACAATTTTAGATAGATAATATTTGTTGCAGATGTCATAGACGACTTGTACAACATGATAAACGAGGAAACCGGAAAACGTTGCCCAATGATCTCAGACTTCCACCACAAAATCATAATGGCAAACGCTGATGCCCTAAACTCATGCATTATATACGACCGTGATTTCTCATACAACTATTTTGGATTTAAAACTCTAGAACGCTCGTACCTTCTAAAAATCAACGGTAAAATCGTTGAACGCCCACAACACATGCTGATGCGTGTATCCGTAGGAATTCACGGTGAAGACATTGCGGCCGCTATAGAAACCTACAAGTATTTATCAGAAAAATATTTTACCCACGCCAGCCCGACTTTATTCGCAGCGGCCACACCAAAACCCCAACTTAGTTCATGCTTCCTATTAATGATGCCTGATGATTCAATTGAAGGCATTTTCAACTGCTTATCATCATGCGCATATATTTCAAAATCCGCTGGAGGAATAGGCTTGAATGTACATAATATTAGAGCAAACGGGACACATATAGCAGGCACAAATGGAGTTTCTAATGGACTCGTACCAATGCTACGCGTCTTCAACAACACTGCCAGATATGTCGACCAAGGCGGTAATAAACGGCCGGGTGCATTTGCAATCTACCTAGAACCATGGCATGCTGATATAATCGAGTTTTTAAATCTTAAAAAGAATACCGGTAAGGAGGAGATGCGGGCGCGTGATTTGTTCTACGCTTTATGGATACCCGATTTATTCATGAAGCGCGTTGAAGCCAACCAAACATGGTCCCTAATGTGCCCGCATCAAAGTCCTGGATTATCCGACTGTTGGGGCGAAGAGTTTGAAAAGTTGTACGAAAAATACGAATCCGAAGGCAATTTTATTTCACAAATATCCGCCCAAAAGCTCTGGCAGGCCATTACAGTCTCACAAGTGGAAACAGGCACCCCATACATGCTCTACAAGGACGCTTGCAATAGCAAAAGCAATCAACAAAATTTAGGCACGATTAAATGCTCTAATCTCTGCACGGAAATTGTCGAATATACTGCCCCCGATGAAATCGCCGTGTGTAATTTAGCCTCAATCGCTGTGAATATGTTTGTGAAGCCTGATCGCGAATCGTACGATTTCGAACAGTTGAAATACATCACGAAAATTGTTACACATAATTTGAACAAAATTATTGATGTTAATTATTATCCGGTGCCTGAAGCTAAAACATCTAATATGAGACATCGCCCGATAGGAATTGGTATACAAGGTTTGGCTGATGCTTTTATTCTCATGCGAATGCCGTTTGAAAGCGAGGAGGCTAGTTTGTTGAATATTAAAATATTTGAAACTATTTACTATGGTGCTCTTGAAGCTAGTTGCGAAATTGCTGAGAAAGAAGGCCCGTATTCTACTTATAAAGGATGTCCGGTTAGTAAAGGTAATATCAAATGAAAATATTATTTTAAATTATTAGTAATATGTATATCATGTTTTAGGTATTCTTCAGTATGATATGTGGAATGTTAAACCTACAAATTTATGGGACTGGGATGTGCTAAAAGCGAAAATCGCTAAACATGGTATTAGAAACTCGCTTCTAATGGCACCTATGCCTACAGCGAGTACGGCTCAAATATTAGGCAATAACGAATCAATAGAGCCTTATACATCAAACATTTACACGCGTCGAGTGTTATCTGGAGAGTTTCAAATTGTAAATCACCATTTGTTGAAAGATTTAACTGATCGTGGTCTTTGGGATGACATTATGAAGAATCAAATCATTGCAAACTCTGGATCCATTCAAAACATCCCTTCAATACCAGATGATTTGAAACAAATCTACAAAACTGTTTGGGAGATATCACAAAAGGTGATTTTGAATATGGCTGCAGATCGAGGTGCTTATATTGATCAAAGCCAGAGCTTGAATATTCATATTGAGAAGCCTAGTTATGGTGTGTTGTCGTCCATGCACTTCTACGGCTGGAAGAAGGGACTTAAAACCGGCATGTATTATTTGAGGACGAAACCCGCTTCTAAACCGATTCAATTTACTGTGGATAAATCTAAGTTGATTGTTAAACAGAATGGTGTAGTTAATGGTATAGAAGAGGTGGTGGAAAATGGTAAAGATAAGGTAGATGTAGAGGTTGAGGTTGACAATGAGGAAGAGGAACAGAATATGGCTGCACTGGTTTGCTCATTGCAAAATCCGGGTAATTGTGATATGTGTGGGGCTTAAGGTATGGAACAAGGTTTTTATAGTATAAGTTTAATGGCTTTTTAATTGTACCTAATTTTTTGACTCTCAATTTTTACCAAATAAATTTTATATAAAACTAGCCTTGTTTTATTCATGAATTCATTTGGTTATGTCAATTAGTATATTAGTATAGTGCAATAAATTATTCAACTGTAATCGATAGTTCTAACAGCATTGTGTATAAATGGCAGAAAAAGTAGTGGAATGGATGAGAGGGATGTGCACTGACGTGGGGGAACGCGAGAGTGGCATATGACTCAGTTCATAGGGGTAAGCTAGTAGAGTGTATGGAAAAGGAAGTGGTGGAATGGGTGAGAAGGATATACAAAGAGTCATGGGCAAAAGCGAGAGTGAATAGAGATGTTTGGTGAGTGTCCAATCTTCTTCCTCATCCTTATGCCGTTCACTGCAATGGGTTCCTTCTGCAGTTCATCCGCCTTCGGGTCGATTTGTCAATCTCTGGCCACAAGAGTGCCCTTCTTCCTCTCAATTCTTCCACCCGAAGCTGTTGATTGACAGAAAGGGGACTACTTATACCGGTAGTCAATCGGTCGACAGAGCCTTGTTAGTTTCTGGCAGGGTGCACCACGTGCAGGTAAGGTTGTCGTTTGGGCCAGCGTATGCTTGTTACCCCTTACACCCCTCGCTTGGGGTATAGTGAAGAGAAAATGGGAGAAGTGGTAGGATGGTAACCTAGTAACAGCGTTCGGGAGTCGGATATAATCAAGAGGGAGCAAGGCTGGTTTTTGACGAATCTGCTACGACTCGAAAACTTATCGGATGAGCATGTAGTGAGAGTCGTGTGGTATGGTAGTGAAGTTCAAGGAAAGATTTGGCTCTTACCATTCTATGGTCGCTTCCAGTGGTAAAGTTGTTCAGAACAGTAAGATCTTTTACTGCTTCTTTTTTGTCAGTTATAATACATGTCTGTGCATTTCGACAAATAAGTATGATATTATGTGCTTTCGTTTAACATAACTAATCGCACCGTGGCATGCCGTATCGTTCCAAGTTTTGCGGTCGTGCGCCGGGATGAGGTAGAATTGAGTGCATCGGAAGCAGCTTGCACGACAAATAGAACAAGAGAATACGCCCGGAGCAGCACACAGTGATAAACGAAAACAGCTATGATATCTAGCCAGCACACTAGAACCACAGCTATTTTTTATTGTTATTAGCTAATCTGTGCTATAAATTTGTCTCTCCTGTCTGTAGATATCATGTTTTAAAGGTTCATGGTTTTCTATGGGTTCCCTCTCAGACTAACAAATAATTAAAGTTTATTTATTAGTCTGAGGGTTCCATCCTCAGACTAATAAATAATTTATTTATTAGTCTGAGGTTTCATCAAACAAAGTGCATTTTTTTTAAATATCTTAATTACCCTGTGTGCACATTTAGGGTGTAGTCCCTAGGTGTAGTCAGGGCCATGGAAGTGGAGTCTTTATTTACGGTGCCCTACAACAGATGGCGCTAGAGTATTAAGATTTTATTAATTTTTATAGGGTTTTCCAGGTTAAAATGTGTTAGTTCTTTGGTTGGCGCTATCATCTTTGACACATTTGGACACATTTCATTTTTGGTTATGCGAAAGCATGTACAACCGTACGAAGTTCTGAACGTATTTTTAATACGATTGTCTTCCTAGTGTCGTATCAGTGTTTATTGAATATGTGTGTTATTAATATTTTAAAACTTGTTTTAGTTTGCTGTATAGTGTGTAGTTTCTGAGAAGTGCCTTTTTGTTTTTAAAGTAATTATGAAATTTAGTAAGATTATTCGTAATTCTGTATATAATGTTATTGTTTAGTAGAATGGGCTACAGAAGGTGTATTGTTGAAGCTTGCAAGAATACCTCACAACACTACTTGTGTAACCTACCTCCTAAGAACAGCCTGCAGTATTTACAATGGGTTGCAGTAATTGGAAATTCAGGCAAAATTACTGCTAACTCTCGCTGTCCATTTTGAAGGGATTATTAAACACAGGACTTCTGAAATGATACCTACCTTATTTTTGCCAGGTAGAGTATATCGATGATTGTAACCAAGTAGTATTGTTGTTGCTTTTGATACATATGATAATTATGATGATTATACCAACTAGCTGTGGCTGCCCAATCATATGTAAATCTAGCAATAGAATTGGATTGTGAACCCTGTGACACAGAAGCCACAAGCTGTGATACAGGAGTATCAATGGGTGATTCTGTATCATATGAACTGCCTTCTCATTCAAAATAGTAAATGTATAAACAATAAAATCAAATATCATTCTAATACTGTTTCTTTAGGGTAGAATCTAATCAATTTTCAAGGATAACACTTCATGATCATCTATACTACAGTGTTTGCCCACAACTATATTAGCTTACAATTCTTACTATAATAAAATAAACATGCTTTGTAATGTACTGCAATAGTTATTTTTTCCTGTTACATGTTGTGTTTTCTTTTATTATTGTCCCAAATATAAATATATATTTAAAAGGAACTGCATTGGAATTTGAAAAACTGTTTACTAAATATTTGAATGTTTTAAAATGTTTTTTGTTGTACGTTTTAATGGGAAACAAGAACTTAATGTATTTAAATAATTTAAATACATATCATTGAATGCTTTACAAAAACACTTAATATAAAACATTAAGATATTTAATGAAACAGTACTCAAATTTCAACTGCAGTTTCAAAATACTCGTATTATTGAATTTTCAGTGGAATGTGGTTCGCGTCTCAGCTTATTAGCTCAGACGGGAACCATATGTTTCAGGTGCCCTTCGTAAGATGGCACCAGAGCCTAATTATTTGACATTCCCATCTATAGTTGTCTATGGGTGTAGTCATTCTGTTGGCAACAGTAATCATAGACAATAGACAGTAATATTAGTAAATACTTCAGTTTAAGGTTATGTTATTGTTTATTTTAAAATAATGGATGAAGATCCATTAATTACCGACTATTTAAAGGAATTACTTGAAATTCGGAAACGCGCAAAAGAACTGGAATTGTCTGACAATGAAATTGATGACATATTTAATGAGAGTTTTCATGTATTCGAAAAACCAAAGCATCACAAACAGACAAAAACATTTTTTAAAGTTATAGTATCCATATCAGCAGTATTATTGATGTGCTATGTTTTGTTGTATGTGCATCAACCAACGTCTAGTATAGTGCTTCGAAATGTACAAGGGTTAATATATCCAGGGCTAAAGTTTGTCAGATTCTTGTCGATACCTATAATTCAATACTTTCCAAGATTAACAGGTATTTATTGTGTGATATTATTGATTTAAATGTTGTAATTGAAGAATTATAGTATAATGATCTAAGTAACACAACTATAAATTAGTTCTTGTGCTACTTATTGATTGAACATAAGCTAAAAAGGTTGATAACCTGTTACAAATTGTAGCAAACTGTAACTACTACTGTATAAAAATACAGTAGTAGTTACTATATTTGCTACAATTACAGGTTATCAACCTTTTTAAACATTTAATATATAAATCTCATTTTTACAATCACATATTTTTTATTAACATACAGTAAAACCTCATTAATTCAGACTAATTGGGGCTCTAAGTCATCTGATGAAATAACCTTAATATGAGCTAAGGTACATAGAAGGTCCAGGGCCATACTCATTGACTTGTCCTGTGTAGTCTGTCAGTGACTATGGTCCTGGACCCTCACATCACTGGTTTGAAGAAACTGCTGATTTTCTGTTGACTTCTTTTAAAGGTGATTTCTTGAACAATCAGCTGAAAATGCCTTAAATGTTGATAATATTGAGATATGTTCACATTGTTACTGTCAGGAACATATTTAATGATCTAAAAGGCACTTTACACAATCAATAATACTGTCAATATTTTAGAATAATGACAGTATTACTGTTCAATAATATGTTTAAAATGTTCATTATTCTAAAATATTGCCAGATTACTCATTGTGTTATGTATATTAATGTTGTAATGAAGAGAATACTGTTCTTTATCCAGATAATTGATTCCTTGATAAATATAAAAGGATTGAAGCAAATATTGACAGTACTAGGATTGACAGTATTATTGATTGTGTAAGGTGCCTTTAAGTGGTCTTCGACTTCACTAAGTTTTGGCTTGGACTCATTTTCATCTCCCTGGGAGCTTTTGGCTACACTGTCAATGATCTCCTCCTGTGTAAGAATGTGGTAGCCTGGATCTTGGTTCTCTGCTTCTAACCACAACTCAGTATCTTTCAGTGTAACACCACTTTCACCACCTTGGCTCAGAGTGTTGTCAAAATTGACAGTTTTTAACCCACCTGTGTCTGGTTCAACATCTTTATTTGTAACAAGTTTCTTTCATGAGTTAACTGTAGTTGATGATTTTAATTCTTTCACAGCAGTTGCAAAATTAAAAAATATTGATCAGATGTTGAATTCTTTGAGATTCTGTATCTTCTTTTGATTTCTTTTATCTTCTTCTCCTACAGCTAGTTCCTCAAGTTTCATTTAAAAGCTTTTTTTCTATAGACCTTGACTACATAGATAATGTGTTTCCATAGGCTGGATTAAAAAGGTTGTGTTGGCTGGCAAGAACATGCATCTAATCTTATCATTACTTGTCATCTGTTCTGTGCCTGGATGTGCAAGATAGTTATAAAGTAAAAGTAGGGCCTCTGTCAATGGCTATCCAGATTAAGCATAGTCCAAATTAACAAATTAATGAGTGACTAACTATATTTTGATTGATAAATGTTCTCATTCATAATTCTACTCATATAATTAGTATTTATTATTTTAATTTCAGAACTCTATGATGATACCTGCCTTGTTGAAAACCCATTCTTCTATGTAAATAACATGGAATGTTGGCCATGTGAGACTGTAAACACTGTTATCAACCTAACTGGCTACACAAATCACACACTGTATGATTCAGGAATACCTTTTATCAGCAAAGTAATTTCTTATTTCTTCATATATATATATATATATATATATATATATATATATATATATATATATATATATATACATATATATATATATAATATATAATATTCAATTATCTAATGCATGTTTTATAATAAAGGTTCACCAGAAACTGATTCATTATGAAGACATTCAACAAATGTATGCCAACAACTCCGAAGTGTTCAACAGAGAAGCAACATATCTCAAATCAAACTCAAATTTAACATATTCAAGAGATCTACTCAGTTATCATCCAATTAGAGCTTCCAGTGTACACATTTCATGGCGAATAAATCGAATGCTTCCAGTAAGGTTATTGAGGAAGTTGTTTCCAAAACCACATATCATTCCTGAAAGAGCTGGACAGAGTATTGAGAGATATGTGATGATTGATGGGCCCAGTGCTGAAGGCTACAGTCTACCAGGGTTTGAATGTAGTAATGTGTTCATGGTACAAGGGTCTGGTGAAAGATCGATTGTACTCAAACCTTCTAAGGAATGTGGACATCAGTGCAGAACTGTTTCAGTTGTATTGAAACCTCTACATGTGTGCAAGTAGTTTTATTATTTATGCTTATTGAGTAGTGTAGTGTTTTGATGAAAAATAAAAAGGAAAATGTCAGATTTTTGGGATACTGATGTATATCCCCAGTATCTTAAAATCTGACATGTTCCTTATTGCTTATTGTTCATTCAAAAGTTATAAATCTTACATTTAGAACATTCAGAATGTTCTAAATGTAAGATTTATAACTTTTATTTAATTTATAATTCCGATTGTTTTGAAGTTACAGAATTAACTCCCCATTCTAGTTTTTTATTTATTATTTTATTTAATGCTATATATTTATATTTTCAGTGTGGTACAATTGGTGGTATTGGAGACCAATTAGTCTTCCAGTGGAGAACTCTACAAATATATCAATTAGCTATATCAACTCTTATTGCTGATAGTAACATAGTTTAGTAACCAAAGACTTCCAAAGCTTTATTCTTATACAAAATTTTATAATACATAAGTGCAAAAAATAAAATGTCTTCTTTGTTTTACAACATTATTGAGTTATCCCTACAACTCCTTTATGCTGCACTGATTTAATCAATAAAACCTGTGTCTGTCATCAGCATATGATATTTGTATGGATCTTCTAGTTGTCTTGGTACAAATATAACATAAAGAATGAATTGAATTTTCAAAGACCCAAAAGTAATAATGCTATTTGGGGTAACTTAGTTGGAAATCTTTTCAGAAAAAGAATTTTAATATGTAATTTTCAGAAATATGGGGCATAGTTCAACTAAGTAAATTAGTGATGACCAACTCTCGGTCCTCATCCGTTCGCGAAGATTTGTTTTAAATAAAAACACTCTAAATATGCTGCGTCATATGACATGTAGTAAAAGAATGTGCAGGAATCAAAATATTCTGCTTCGATACAGACACTATGCTGATGAAATAGAAATCTAAATGGTATATAACAAATTTAACGGAATTAAAAGGGTTTAGTCCATTTTACCATCTTGTCTATGGTTTAGTCCTGACATGAAACTTAGTGGTACATATGTGTACCAGGAGTCACAAAGGCGTTGAAAGATTTTACATATTGACTTTTATTCCTAGTGCCCCACAGCCTCATTGTAACCTAGGCTTGTTATCTCAATTTTTGTAAATGATGCTGACATCATAGATGATACTGATGCCATCATTTCTGTAATTTTTTACTACGTTTATTTTGTTAATAATTTGAATTCATTCAAATGTTTGTATTATCATTACATCATTAAGTTTCTTACATGCACAACATTTTTAATTGAGTAGATTAATTAATAAAAAATCTTCTATCTTTATATTGCTTTTCCGCCGGTCAAGGGAGAAACTCTGAGATATTTAATCACCCAGTATTTACCTAATTTCACAGAAAACCTCTAAATAACTGTGAATGGTGATTCGCCCCGATAGGGTTCAACTCCTCAATGGTCAGTACGAGACAGACTACGCCTCTAACCATTCGGCCACTGAACTGGGCAGTAATTTATAAATACGAAGACGCTTCTAACCATTCGGCCACTGAACTGGGCAGTAATTAATAAATACGTGATTTTAGGGTTTATAATGTGGTACCATGCTGAAATCAAGTCACTTTCTCTTAATATGGTCAAAAATGTATCAGCAACAGTGTAGCTAAGGACGTTATCTAAAAACAATTAGTAATTACCGATAATTATATTTTTATATAAATTATGAAATAACAAATACCAAATACATAAATTAACATTGGTACAGTACAATTAATACTACTACATTTGGTTTTCGGCAAAGTAACACATATAAAAATTTCTTAAACCCATACTACTTTTTATTGTTTCAATTGTCAAAACTGATATTTGTTGTTTTTTTATTTATTATTAATTTACATATATGTACAGATCATCATCATAAGTGCCCTGTATGGTCTCGAATAAATATTGCATAATAAATAAGTTAGTTTCGAATAATTTATTCGAATTTAGTTTTCAATTTATCCTTGAAGTATATTGGAATGAGTGAGAATACCCCAAATACCATCAGTAATACTAAAGATGTCCATGATAGCGCGCTGTCTGTTGCTGACATGTTATGTAACGTCTTGCCCGCCTGTAATGCTATAAAAGAGGGTGGTGCTACACCTATAAAGGTTCCTAAAGCAAATGGAATTAGTGGCACCCCTATAACAGGTGCTGTTAGATTTATAAACCAATTCGGTAGGAATGGGGTGACCCTCAGGAATATCACGTAGTTTAGGAGGTTGTCGCGGTGTTTGTTTACTATTACAGCCCATGTTGCTGCTTTTTCTGGGAAATACTTCTGTATCAGTTTCCTGCCGACAAGTTGTGAGATTAGGAAACACAGGGATGCACCCAGCGCGGAACAGGTACACACTAGTACCAACGCTTGTACGAAGGAAAATAGGAATCCGGATAATACTGAGAGGAATAATGAACCAGGAATGGCGAATGTTTGTAGACTGTACTATGCTAAGGAAAATATGATAAAAGTTTTCTAAATATTCTACACATGTTATTATTGCGCATGCGCTATTAATGCTATTCTCGCCAGTATTATTTTTAAGAAAAATTCCCCCGCGAACCAACTTTCAAACAATTTCTTATTGGTTTCTGTAAATAGCTACGTAAATTTAAATATGAAATCGCGAAACATTTAAAAAATTTAATTGGAAACAGACCTTTAAATCATAAATTAGAATCCGGTAGTATTTTATGAGTATGCGTAGTGAATGATGTCATCAAAATAATCTTGCAATATCAAGACAAGATCAATATATAAGTGTGAATTCACCTCTACATTGTACTAGATATGTCAAGAACGTGATAGTTTCAATTATTCAAGTGCTATGTTCAGCTCATACTATGACCAATCATATCTTTTATTCAAGACAAGCACATCATGTTCTCGGTCATAGCACAAACCTTTACACATGAATAATTGAAATTAGAAACTTGTTAAAGTTCCTTGAAGTATTTATTGCATAGATTCCCAAAATGTTTAGCCTTTTTGGGTGGTCCCTTTCTACACTGAGTCTGGGGGCGCCCCCAGACTCAGCAGTGATTGGTTACAAGTTAAATTTTGTACGTTTAATTAATAACAATAATAAAATAATAAAGTACCTACTATCTACGGCTTCTATTATACACAGCAGATGAAACATGAACAAATGTTTTTCGGTAAAAAAAATGAGCCGTGTGGCTTTATCGAAAGGTCAAGGAAGATGCTCAGAGGAGATCAATCGCCTGGTATGTACATTCACTTCACAGAAAACCTCTGAAAACTGTGAAAGGTGATTCGCAAAAATTCGCCCAGATAAAGTTCGAACTCAGGCTACCCAATGCTCAGTACAAGATGGCCGACGCCTCTAATCACTCGACCACTGAGATGGGTGCTTTTTCTTATTTTTTTAAAGTTTGTTCCTAGGGGCGGTATCGCCCACTTTGGGAAACACTGATCTAGTACGATGTAATTCACGCTATAGCAATTTATAGATGTAGATTTCAGTCTTGTCAAACCTAATCTGTGTTTCTCAGCTAGTGAAGATGCATTCACAGGGTCTCAAGCTTAAACTACAATACTATGTATTCTACTTTATTGGCACATTTTAGGACTAAGGTCCCAATATTACTTTTTTATTGAATGGATCCCTAAACTTATTTAACTGAGAGCTATTATTCACTGGATCCCCACAAATTGCAAAAATTCTAACAGGACTGTAGTTAAAATATTCTGATAATATAGTTAGTAAAAGGATACAATATATACGTCATACAGACGCCGAAGAACACTTCATAGTAATGGTTTTCCTTGTATTTGTCTAATACAGCACCCAAGTTTTTAGCATCATCTAAATTCCAAGGAATTTTTATATGCTGTTTTTCTTCCCTAAACATAATTAAAACATTTTATAACAAAATACAGCCTGTTTAGAGGAACTTACGGTGTTAAATCTGGGAAACTTCTATATATAGATCCTAGTACACATACGGACGTTAAGAATATCACAATAAGGCATACTACGGAGTATCGTGTTGAGAGTTTTCTTGGAGGTGCCACATCTGGAACAAAAAATAACAGTCAGTTAAATATCAATATACAGGATGTTAGCTGACTGCAATAATATATACAAAAGCCTTTGTTATGGCCTGAATTAGAAAATTTCGTAATTATTCTTTCATTTTTATTTGATTTTTCTGATGAGCCATTGATTACACACAAGAACAGAGAGTACATAACATTAGAATCATAAATGTTCTATCAAAATTTGTAACACATTTCTTCTTCACTTATTTTTGTTTGTTTGAAAATTTAGTAATTTTTATTATGACTGAATTTTCAAACAAAACAAAATTAATTGAAGCTTAAAAACTAATGCATTTTTCAAAATACCATACAAAAGACTAGCATTATATATACACTATGATGCTTCAATCAAACGTTACAGACAATATTGTGTAAAGACAAATTGAACCTCAATTGAACCCCAAAATTGAATGGCTATACAGTAGGGTACTAAGACTCATGATATTATATGGGTCTGTAGTATGGTGACCCAAGACTTAGCAACCAAAGAGATCAAATTCCTGAGCAGCACCCAACGGCTTGCCGGCCAGAGAACAACAGGAGCTATGAAAACAACACCTACTGTCATAATGGAAGACCTACCACCACTACATATCCTCATTGAAAAAGAGGCAAGATCTGTGAACCACGGATAACTCCAAGGTCAAACCACTATAAGCAAATAGCACAGGGCGACCTACTAGTAGTTGTATAATGAGCTGAGGGCAGGCCCTATAATAGGCATGCCCCCAGACAGCATGACAACTAAATACAACTTAAATGAGGTATACAATGTTGTAATACCAGGAAGAGAGGCCTGGTCAAATTGTACACCTGTCAAAGCAGCTATCTTCTGGTTTACAGATGGCTCAAATACAGGAGTTTGTATCATGGAAAGCTAGGTAGAAAAAACCAACTGACCCTAGCATGGTTGCCAGGGCATAGTGGCATCCAAAGCAATAACAGAGCAGATGAACTCACTTGAGAAGGCACATCAAAGCCCTTAAACAGCCCAGAGTCTTACTGCAGTGTTTGACATCCATGGAAAATGGATGGCAATAATCAGTCAGCAGCCCTGAGCTGGACAAACCAACCAGGGCAGAGATATGCAACAGAATTCATAATAGGCTGAAGTCTCAAATTCATGAAGGACATACTAACCCAATACAGAAAAACAGTCAGAATAATAATAGGCCTGCTAACAGGCTTGACAAGTACATGGTACAGATAGACCTGGCAGAAGAATCCCTCTGTAGGTTCTCCAGGTAGAGACCACAGAGCACCATACTATGCAAGGTGCTATACACAGTATGATCTAACAATTCGGAAATGGAAAACCATGACCATCGGCATCAAGGCAGTCTGCTGGTCAAAACAGAGCTCATAGAAGTCTTTAAATACACACTGAAGACCACAAAAGCTCTATAGAGAACGCAGTGGAGTAGGTTCTGGAAGACCACCCTTCTTAATCTAATCTAATTGTTGATACGTTTTTTCTAGTTATTTCTAGCTCTCCCAATTGAGGCTTAATTGGGATTATTAAACTGAAACCAATCAATTAATTGAAATATACATGTTTTATAGCATGAAATCATTTATAATTTAGTTACAACTATTCAAGATATTTTCAGGAATTAGTCTTAGTTAGTTATTGGTAACCTGAGCAACCTAGCCTAAGATGCAGTAACCAACTAAGGACATATGCAAACCACCAACTCCTTTAGGTTGTAAATTATTTTATGTGCAATTGAATTGGTAGTTTGAAGAAGGAAACAAGCACAGAAATTAAAATTTGAATTTATTATTATAATTAAAATTATATATATATATATATATATATATATATATATATATATATATCCACTGGCCTTTTCTACCACAGTATGGTGTAAACAATAATAATAATGTTATAAATCTTTAAAATTTATTCATTTTAGCACAAGTTTATTTTTAGTTCCCTTCTTCAAACTACCGATTGTATTCACAACTATACAACTAAAGGGACAAAAATGAATGAGTTGAGGTTTTAATAATACAAATTAATATTATATACATACAGGCATTAACCACACAGCCATTTTGCTCATCCATATCTCTTCTAATGGCACGATTGTTAAAATATACAATTCGAGGATGTTGGATAATAGGATCACTTCGATAAGTTTGCCTTCTTCTGGGATAAAATTGTGCAGGCTGCTGAGGGCTTGGCGTTTGGTCGGACGATGACGAAATGTCGGGACATTGTATTAAGTTATAGTAATCACCTTCAATTTGAAGTCTATCATACATGTTTTGCCTATTCGAAATAAGCCTACTCTCTAAAGAACAGTACCTAGCCAAGGATTGTATAAATAAAATGCGATACATAAATTAGCACTATCTACTTGGTCGTTGGTATACATACGTTTGCTGCTTGAGCTAGTGTCCATTGCGGCCCTCGAATTTTTCAAATCACTAGTCATTACGAATCGCCTGGACTTGAACACGTGATAAACAACCTGATTGTAATGACAGCTGTCGTGTGTTTATTTTTTGAAACGTTAATTTTTGATTGATTCAAAAAATAAACAGGAATTTATGTAATTTTTAATTAAATGCTGTTGTTTATATCATTGTTCTTCACACAATTGTTTTTGGTTTGATTACCAGCAGTTGCTTACGATTTTCATTTTAAATTTGTTGTAATTGTAAATAAATTGTGCTACTGTTGGATGTCTATTGTTTTAAACATAACCTACTCGAAAACTGACATAACCTGCAAATATAAACATGTCGAAGTTGAGGGAAACTCTTGTTTCTAATTGTGAAAAGAAATTCGTCTTAAAATCACTAGAGGAGTTTAATGTGAGTAATAATTGGTGTTATTTTATTGTACAAATCATAATATAGTATGTTTTACTGCAAATGTTTATTATTATTTTTTTGTTGTTGAGATATACTATATTTTTTTGACCATCAATAATATAATTAAATTTCTCATTTTGCAGAATGATTATGTTTATTGAATTTAGAATCAGCTAACAGCCATAATCAAGAGTGTTTCTAATTTTAATAGATGACAAATAAACAATTTTGTCTACTTTTCCTACATTTTCCAAAATATTGTTTGGTTTTGTTTGGGAAATATTGTTCCTCTATTATAACACAACAGTGAAACTTATCATTATAACTTCTAATTTTTTAGACTAAATTTTTTGTGAAATATTTTAGTTGTTTTAGGATTTCCTAGGCCTAGTAATTATTTGAAGTTGTAAAGTAAGGTATTGAAAGACATTTAATGCTAAATTAAGTTTTTGTAGTGATTTTTTTTTACATATAATATATTTTTAGCAAGCAATTAAAGTTGAAAATGAGTTAATATAATGAATATGAAATCAGATATTTATATTTCAATTATATATTGTACTAATTATGAACTGTTTTGCAAAGTAAAATGAATATGGTAATTTCTAAGTTGGGTATACAGTCTTTGATACAGGATTGTAGAACTGTGCCTACAATATATATATATATATATATATATATATATATATATATATATATATATATATATATATATATATATATATATATATATATATATATATATATATATGTTACCAGCAATAAAGTTAATGTTAGTTGTCTTGTTGTATAGTCTGATTTTATCTGGTATTACTTTGTATCTTGCCTAACCACTACTGTAGTCAGAGGTTTTTGAGACTGAGGGCCTTCTTTCATGATCCATATAATGACTGTGTGTCCATATAATTTTATAAGCAATAATATATAGGACTTTGTTTCCAAAATAATTATATCTTGATGTTTTTTCATAGAGACTTGATGGACGTGCCTTTGAAGAGTTCCGTGACTTCAAAATAGAGTTTGGAAAAGATTGGGGGTCCTGTCATGTATCATTAGGGGAAACACAGTAATTAGAACCATTACAATCCAGAATGTTGTCCATTACAAACTTTTATGATTGCAGAGTTTTAGCTCAAGTGTCATGTGAAGTGCAGGTACCAAAATCCACACGCCCCAGTGAAGGTATTTTATACATTAATTTAGAACTTAATCCCTTAGCAGCACCATACTTTGAGGCTGGACGCCAATCTGATTTGTCTGTACAGTTGAATCGGCTGCTGGAAAAGTGTATAAAGGATTCAAGGGCTGTTGATTTGGAATCGTTGTGTATTAAAGTGAATGAAAAGGTATGAATCAAGATTATATTCTAATACACTAGATTTTACAAATTGATTTGGAATAACAGTAAACTAGGTAATGTTAAGCACCTCTATCCACACTTTTTAACCACACTAGGTGTGTATGGATTTCAGTTAAAAAGTATGGAGAACCTGTTAACTCTTTAACTAGAAAATTAATTGTAAGGAATCCTACTATAAGACCTTGGTTAGTAGTTTACCAGTCATGCCTAACAAAATATTCTATATCTCGACACATTTCCCCTTCTAGATAGAAATGATGGAATCATGTGTGATAAACATAAATATAAATAAACTTGAGTTGTCTTGCATCTGAGTAAAGAGCATTCTTGTCACTACAATCATTGAAGTATTTATATACTAAGAGAAATCATTCATAAAGTGATGATTGCTTTTTATTTGTAGGTAATGTGATTATAAATTTTTCTTTGATTACAAAATGATTTTAGGTGTGGGCATTACGTGTGGACCTAAATGTTTTAAACCATGAAGGGAATATCCTAGACTGTGCTTCAGTTGCTGCTCTAGCAGCACTTGCACATTTCAGACGTCCTGATTTTACTTGCGATGGAGATGATGTTATTATACACACATATGCACAAAGAGATTCAATACCAACTGTAATCCATCACTATCCAATTTGTGTATCATATGCAATATTTTCGAATGGGTAAAAGTCTTTATTTTAATTTAGATATCAGTTTTTTCTTGGTCTTCCTTTTTCTTGTTTTTGATTTTTGCTCACCATATTCTTTTGGCTGGTGGTGTCTCTGCCATCCTAATTATGTGTCCCCACCATCCTAATTGTCTTTCCTCTATGTAATTTATTGTTAGTTACATTTAGTTCTTTTCTTATATCCTCATTTTCTCCTTTTTTGTCACTTCTCTAACTCTCCTCATATACTTCATTTCAACTACTTGTATTTTGCTCTTTTGTGTTTTATTTAATGTCCATGTCTCGCATCTGTATGTTAATATAGGTCTTTTAGCTTTATAACAGTTAATAATGCAATATATTTTTAGGGATATAATTTTAGCTGATCCATCTTTACTGGAGGAGGGTGTATCTGAGGCACACTTGATGTTGGGCCTTAATGCATATAAAGAGCTGTGTGGGTTTCATTTAGGTGGTAGTGCTTTGATGGGACCAGAATTGATTCTGAAAACTAGTAACCGAGCAGCAAATAGAGCTATCAAGGTTATAGAACAAATTAAAATAGCAATAGAAGAGGATACTAAAAGTAGGTTAGTAAAAACAAAAGTTGTTTATGGAGTTACAAACTAAAGTTATCATTAAATCTTTATGGGTAATACCCATGGTACCATGTAACATATGGTAAATTATATGAGGCAATGAGCGCAAAAGTGGACGAACTAAATTTAAAAAAACTGGAGGGCAGCTGAATGTAGCACAATGTAATTAACACATTCAAGTATGAATTACATGGTCCTAATTTCATCAACAAACTTTACCATGTTTCTAGTTTCAATTATATACTATGTAAAATGGAGGGCAGTTGAATGTAGTACAATGTAATTAACACATTCAAGTGTGAATTACATGGTCCTAATTTCATTAAAAAACTTTACCATGTTTCTAGTTTCAATTATATACTATGTAAAATGGAGGGCAGCTGAATGTAGTACAATGTAATTAACACATTCAAGTGTGAATTACATGGTCCTAATTTCATTAAAAAACTTTACCATGTTTCTAGTTTCAATTATGTACTATGTTCTATGTTCAGCTCATATTATGACTAATCAAGCCTTGAATAAAAGACATGCATAGTAAGTACGTGATTGGTCATAGCACAAGCTGAACATAGCACATAACTTGTTCAAGTTTCTTGACAAATCTAGTACAATGTAATTCATGCTTAAGAAAGATATATAAATAACATAAGCAATAGGTAATACCAGATAATAATATATTTAAACACCTGAATATAAACATATTCTCTTTCAATTGAAATTGAATGTGTTTCTTGATCCAAACATGTTTAAAATTATTGCACACTGTACTAACCGGAAATTATTTCAGGCAAGAAAACAATGAAGTTGGCTTCCAGAAAGTGTTACATGGTAAAACAAAGGATATATCTGGATTACAGGATAATTTAACGCAATGTCTGGACCAATGGGTTGTCAAAAAGAAGAAAGGAAAGCCTGCAAAGCAAGATAAAACGGATGCAGATCAACCTGCTTTTGTGCAAACAATTGGGGAGCAATCAGCTGTGTTAATACCCCCTGAAAGTAAGACTAATCCCTGGAATCTACAAAGTGATGGCGAATCTGATGAGGAGGAAGTAATAGAAATAAAGCAAAAAATACCTAGTAAGTACACCACAAATAAATAATTTAAATACCTGATTCCTGGGGCTCTCATATATATTATTTTACTACTGCAATAATAAATAGAGAAAACATGGATTAATGTAGTATTATCAACAGTAACCCCCGTAAACACCGATGTTCCATAAATCTATCAATAATAAACCATAAATATTCATTGTTCTAGCAACAATAAATACATTATCTAGGAAATGTAGTTACTTTAGATTCACTCTCTTGGAAACACTGAAATTAAACAAAAGGTGTCATCAAAGCTCCAATTACAAACACTATTCAAGGTGTTTGACATTTGTTTTGGTATATTCTGTCACAATGACGTTGTCAAATTATACATTCAATAGCTTATGGGACCAATAAAGTTTATGGGATGTTGGTGAATATGGGCATAAGTCCTTTAACAGTTTGCCATTGAGAGCTTTCCACCACAGTTTTTGGTCACCCATATGCATGAATGGGATCCAATAAACTACTGCTTGGCTGAATATATTTATCTACAACTGTACATTTTTCTTCCAGTTGTGGATGTTAACGATACCGGCTCTGATAGCAGTGAAGAAGAGAACGTCGTCGTCCTCAATGCCGACAAGAAGACGCAAAAGAAAAAGCGGAAACATTAAATGTAATTATCTGTAACATTTATTACAATATACATAAATATAAAACATGTTTGTTGTTATTTACAGTTTAAGAGGGGGCGAATACTCCCTGATAAATAAAAATAAGTATTAATACACTAGTTAAGACATTGTAAATTCATTCACACCTTTTCAAACAAAAATTACATGTTCACAAATATTGTTTGGCATAAAGATTCAAGTGGAAATCAATACAAATTATTGAGAAACTCAACAATTAATTTTGTAGAAATAGTGATTTGCTCCGATACACTTTATAATTGATTCATAAATTAGATGTGGGATGATAATTTGTATATGTATGCTCTGGAGCAGTGATTCCCAAAGTGAGGGTGGTGAAAAATATTTGGGGGGGGGGGGGTCACAGAAAAGTTTGATTAGATTATTTGGGATGTTTTTTCTACACATACCCATTCTTCAGAGGTTGCTTCAATAACGTTCCTTATTCTGTTGAAGCTTGCATTGAAGAAAGATTCTGTGATAGGTATCTTTTAAAACAGATAAGTTTTCGAGATTGATTTTGATTTGACACTAAAGAATTATGTCAATCTCCAGCTAAACCTTCTTTTTGGCATTTGCACTATAAGCACGATTTTGCCATTAGTATATATAAAACTTACAAAATATAAGTTTCAAAATTGAGACCATGACACAACTTGTTGTTCAATGGGCGTACATTATGAAATCCAGCTTAAACTTGTTTAAACTGGTGTTATGATTACAAATCCAATTAATTAAATTATAAAGTGAATATTTTAAAGTATGAGGGATGTGATTTTGACAGCATATATTGGGATACTCATTACTCACATTTGTGTTGTGAAAATAGCACCCCCAAGCTCATTATAAACTGAGATAATTATGTAGTGTATTGCAACAAATCTATTGAACATGAATAATCGTTTGTCACTACACATTGTTTGAAAATCTACATGTAGTAAGTACGACCTCTTGGCTACTTCTGTAACTTTATGACCTGATTATATTAAATTAATGCAACTCTATTGTACTGTACATACATTAGTAGTAACACAAAAAAAAACATGTGATTGCACTGAACAGGAATGTCAATGGTTCTGTGTGTATGAAAAGTCAATATGTAAAATACAATTAATGAAAGTAAATATAAATCTTTTTTAATAACTTTTGTTGAAATGTATCAAAACCATTATTACTTTGATACGATTACGTGTTTTCGCCGCTTATTCCATTCTTTTGATCCAACTTATTGCTGTTTGTTTTGACTGTGTAGATAAAAAATGTGAGTATGTCCTTTTCTTTCACTGGCATCGTTTTGAAGTGCTTCAATAACGTCTAGAAACAGAATTAATAATAAGTATCAAAGTTGCTCCACAAAATACAATGGTCAATATTGACCATAATAGTAGTGTGAATCTTTGTATTCTCCACAATTACACCCCCCACCCAAAGGAATAGGGTTAGATTCACCCTTGTAAAAAAGTATAGAATCCAGCACACATGGACACAATTTGGACAAAAAATCCAATAAACTACAGGGACACACAAAAAGTTTTATGGGACAAATAGAAAAAGAAGAGAGGGTACAATATGATAGTCATGCAATTCTTGATTGTTATACATTCCATTAATATGTATTTACACTCATGATAGATATCCAGAGGTGTGATTTAGGTTTCTAAATGAGTAAACATCCCAAATATGTGATGTAATCATCATTGCCAATTATGAGTGTAAATACATATTAATGGAATGTATAACAATCAAGAATTGCATGACTATCATATTGTACCCTCTCTTCTTTTTCTATTTGTCCCATAAATTTGGATAGATATCCAGAGGTGTGATTTAGGTTTCTAAATGAGTAAACATCCCAAATATGTGATGTAATCATGTAATAATCACACTCCAGCAGTTGTAGTTTTTGTGTATAGGTATTCTCACTCACACACCATACATAACAATATGAAACTGAGAATCAAGCAGTAATAAAATGATATATACTGTTCGACCTATGATTTTCAATTCATTATACAAATAGATAGCAGCTGGCTTAGGGTAGCTATAACTAAAAAAAGGATCTGTATTGGCATTTTCCTCACAAAAAAACTGTTCAATATCCCCAACCACAAGCATTCCCCATCCTCACTTAACCATTCATTCAGCTTTCTGCAGTCTACCACCCACTCTGATTTCATACCCTCAATAACTAACCAACTATAGCTATAGATAACTCAAACAAAAATACTTACATCCGCTAATTGTGCTTTGTTAATACCCGGCCGTGTTGCTACTTTGTAATGCCTTTTATACCTCCGCAAGGTATTAAACTGTAGGGAATAAAGATCAACATCTGATACATCAGTGTCTGTTTCATTGCTATCATCCTCAGAGTCTTTTCGGCGCCTCTTATTCCGAGCAGATTGTATGATTGTCTTGTGAAAATCGCAGATGTATATATGCCTACACTGAAATCAAAAAGATATGGGTTAGTAGTAGTTGTAGAAGATTATATATGTTTTGACACTAATGTCTTATAAATGTCAATAACTTTTAAGTTGACTGTTTGTGATTCTTTTTTTCGTCCAAAATATGTAGCGCTCTCATGGGTCTACTTAAAAGTCTCCAGTTACCAAACAAGACGAATTTACAAATTTTAAAAAAAAACGAATTGTTGTTAGATTAACTAACCTCTACCACCACTTAAGAGATTGCCCTCGAATTACATAACATCCTGTATGGTAGTGGGAAGGGAATAGCAGAGAGATCGCGGGATCAGAAGCGGATCTGGGGTGTTCGCACACCCCAAATCCACTTCTGCAGGTAGTAGGAAGGGAGAAGTTATCGTCGGGGCAGAACAGGTGCGTACTAAGGGGTGGAGAAAGGTAGCAAGGGATAGTACCATAACTAGTTGGCAGGAAGCCTGGGATGCCACCGAGGAAATGCCGAATGCACTAAGGTCATCCCTGACATAAGAAGCTGGGTGTGCAAGAAGCATGGAGAGGTGGACGAAGGCGTTCACGGGACATGGATACTCTTGGCAAGTCCTGTGACCAAGTAGTCACAATGCGGAACACACGCTCTTCGAATGCACATAACAGGAGAGGTCAGGGTGGAACTAGCTACTGGAAACAATATGCAGACGATGTTACAGAATGAGGGAAAATGGTGTGTCATTGCAATCTACATTAAAAATATTCTGAGATTGAAAGAGCAAGAGGGAATTGATATGCAGAAGAATGCATCACAAAGAGAGACAAAGTCATACATAAGGAAACAGTTAGTACTTGTATGTATCTTAGTTGCCCATCTTCTATCTTCTCTTGTATTGCTGTTACTCCTAACTTTTCCCTTAGGTCTGTACTTTGACTTTGTCTCTGTTTGTGATACCTTCCACTCTTCTGAGATACATCTCTGCTGCTTGTATCCTCGATTTTTGTCGTTCGTTCATCACCCATGTTTCGAAATTTCTCGTTTGTTTATGAATGTTGTTCTGATGGCATTATATAATTCTCCTGCTGGCTTGAATTTGTTGTTTATGTCGCTTTCATGTTTGTTCTGAGCATCTATTATTAATCCCAGATACTTGCATTCAGTGACTTGTTCTAGGTTTTTGCCTTCTACTTTGGACTATTCTCTTCTTTAATATTACCACTTTCAAATTTCTCTATTTACATCATGTTGTTATTATTTTATCCTTTGCACCATTGATGGTTTAATGTTCAACATCTAGGAAGATGATAGAATACCATGGAGGAGGCCAACAGATGGAACAGGCTGGATGCTGATGATTGCCTGGAGGAATCGCCAACTTGGTTAGAATTGAATTCATTTAGCAGTTGTGTTTTTACACATAACATTAGTGTTCATTTCTGGTTTTGAATAAAAAAGGATTCTATTGTTGTTATGAGCACCTACATCTACTAGAATTGATTAAATTATTGATACACTGTAGCATCATTTTTGTAATCTTCAAAACATGACAGTTTTGACTGAAAATTAATAATCTGCTTGTTCCCCTATAAGGCACCTTATACTGTCAATCCGAGTACTGTCAATATTTGCTTCAATCCTCCTTTTATATTTATCAAGTAATCAATTATTCAGATATACATCAGTATTCTCTTGATTCCATCATTGCTATACCTTACAGGATAAATAATACTGTCAATATTTTAGAGTAATGAATATTTTAAACATATTATTGTACAGTAACTGTCATTATTCTAAAATATTGACAGTATTATTGATCGTGTAAGAGGCTTTTATAAGGTACCTTACACGGTCAATAATACTGTCAATATTTGCCTCAATCCTCCTTTTATATTTATCAAGTAATCAATTATCCAGAAAAAGATCAGTATTCTCTTCATTACATCATTGATATACATTACACGATGAGTAATACTGGTAATATTTTAGAATAATGAACATTTTAAACATATTATCATACAGTAATACTGTCATTATTCTAAAATATTGACAGTATTATTGATTTTGATCCTGCATTTATAGCGTTTGTCTCAAATTGTCCTAAATAACAGTAGTATGATAATGTAAAAGTTTAAATGCATATATTTATTTAAGTAGTGAAGAGTTTATGTTTTGTCTTCCTGGCACTAATGCTGCAACTGAGCAAGTATTTAGCTTCATACACAGTTTTCTGACTAGTTATAAGACACAGCTTAAAGTGGACACTTTGAGGGGTATGTTAATCACAAAAATAAATGTCAATGACAATTGCAGGGACTTTTATATAAAGATTAAAAAAGATAAAGATGTAGCATCCTGAATTTCAAACTTCGAAATCTGGTCACCTTAAGTCAAAATATAAAATCTTTGAAGGGCCACATGCAGTCCATATACAGCTTAATCCTGCCCTAACACATGGCAGAAGGGCCTGAACGTTGATAGCCAGTTACAGAATTATAACAAGCTGCCAGGGATTTACTACTACTGTATACCATGCGCCTTTATTGAATTGTGTTTTTTATATACACACATCTATAACTTAAAAATAACATGTAACCATGGAATACATAATAAATAGCTCTCAGAAATAACCTTTGTAGTTATTGTATAACTCAAATATGAAGCCATATTTACATAATATGACACCAAATTAATTGTGTCACTACTGATTGATGCAAAATGCTGATAGTACAAAATATAAATCATCAATAACTTACGGAATGGTCAATAATTAGCTGCAGCCTCCTCTGGGTCACAGTCTTCTGGACTCTTTTGCTGTATGAAGCATTTCCAGCGCCCTTCTGACAACGTTCGCCGGAATCAATCAAGCAGCACGTTTGGTCGGTGGGACCCCGCGAGTCCTCCTCGCCGGTACTAAACCCATTCATATTCACTGTGTATACACTTACTTAATCAAAATGAAAAATCGTCAATGTTATTGTTGGGCCAGCAAGTGCTCACACATGTTGTAAACAGACAGCCTAATGGCGGGGGCAAAAAACGCCAGTGATGACAACATTTACATTACAAATAAACCATACAAAACAAAAAATGTCTGGATTTACTAATAAAACAGCAATACAATCGACTTTTTATAACATACCCGCACTATATATAGATCTTATCGCCTTCACAAATCATAATAATCAGATAATACAACAATATGTTACTCATAAAAATGTATCCACATGCTTTAATAACAATATTCTAATGTTATTCGATCACAAATGAATAATGCAATTGATTTTAATCAACCGGCGCCGTTTGAGAACGCTTCGAAACCATTGCAATGCCCCCAATAGTGATTAGAATTCGTATTTGTTTAAATCCCGCTTTTATGTTTACGTCCACAAAAACTCATTCCTACTTATTGCGCAACTGAAAATATTATTGGCTGTCAAAAGAATTGTAACTAAAATGGAAACGGGGCGTCGCCATTGGCGGACGCTGCGCGCGAGCTTCGAAACGGCCCAATAGCGGCGCAGAAAGGGTCCTATGTTACTCTTGTACACCGCGTAAGTGGCGTGGGGTCACGAAATACAAAGCTCTATCTTCAGTTTGTGCGAGGCTTGATCAGGTAAGAAATTTTTATATTTTCGCTTGTGGAAATTGTCACAATTCAACAATTATATTATGCAAAGTATTATTATCGATGTGCCTGTTCCCTGAGTGAGTACCGTGTGAAGTGTTTGCATCTATTGAAACTTAAATGTATAAATTGATACGTACCGTACCATATAACAAGCTAGCAAATGGCTGCCATAAGCAAAGCATTGGGAGACTCATTAGGTGTAGTGAATATTTTTTTTCGGGGTGTTCCGGGGGCCGTGGGATAGTGTCGATTTTTTCGTGGGTGGCTAATTTTCCGGGCGATTTTCTGGCGAAATCCCGGGGCTCCACGGCCGCGGCGTCGCATTTATTTTTAATTCCGCGGCCGCCCGCTTTGTTCATATGGCAAGCCAGTGTATAGCGTATAGGACTCCATTAGCCCAATGTATTTCTACAGGCAAGCCATATGCCGTATACCAGCATAGCGTATTCGGGTGCAATACAGTGATGAAAATTGACGTTTTTCGTGCAGTTTTCGGTGAATTGAGTTAATTCAGCATAACCGGTAGGATACATTTTTTAATATTAAGGCGAGTTTTATTGATGACGTAGACCGATTCGGAACCTTTGTTCTAATTTCATGAAAATATCGAGGAGGCGATGCGTTCTTCGGGTTTGCCGCCAATATTAACGGCCATTGCAAATTCGTTCTTTTATTTTTCCACTTTGCATAACGATTCCGCGTGCGTTTTTCACTCGCCGGGCGCATTTTCCGGGTAATCATGGCCTAGATATCAACCCGCCCAATTAGCATCACAACTAATGGGCGTCATTACAATATTTTAAGGCGTTTTATTGATGATATTTAATTGTTTTTATTAAAATGGAAAAATTAAAAATTATTACATTTTTATTTATGGCTAGAAAAATCATTTCTTATTACTGGATGTTAATTTAACATTGATGCTTTATTTAATTTCTATTAATGTGACTATTACAATGCAATTATGTATAATATTTTTTTAATTGTGTTTAATTACTTGGGCCATTATTAACTAAATTACATTAATGTAATTATAACCAATATTTCTATATTCAATAATATGATTTTAAGCATTTTTACCTGTTTTTATAGATATACTTATTTCCTATTTAAGACTTAATTGTGCATTTTTGGTTTTTACATTTTCATATTGCAATTAGCAACATTGTTATTAATATTGTGTTATTTAAGGACTTTTTGATCCTAATTATTAATAATAATGTATTTTTAATAAACATTTATTATTACATTCTTATTTCTTTAATTAAACTATTATTTCTTTTACTTAAATTACATCTAAATACAACTTGTACATCATTTTTATGTAATTTATGTAATTATCAAATTTTGATTACATAAAAATGATATACAAGTTTAAAATTGTTAAACTTATATATGTAATCAAAATTTGATAATTACGTAAATTACATAAAAATGATGTACAAGTTGTATTTAGATGTAATTTAAATAAAAGAAATAATAAGATTTAATTTATATTGAAATTACATATCGTTGCCTAAGCAGCAACACCACATATCTAAAATGTTATTCGAAGGTTGACAGGAGAGGGAAAAGCTTATTATAAAATGTTTATTGGAGTTATTTTAGTCTCACAACAAGTTATCCATTTTTTATTTTATTGCTTATATTTTATTTATTTGAAACAGGAGCAATTTAGTTACTTCAATAAACATTTTATAATAAGTTTATCTCTCTCCTGTCAAACTCGAATAAAATTTTAGATGTGTGGTGTTGCTGCTTCATAATGATTTATCTTTATTATTTTGTATTAACTAAAGGTCTTTATCTATTTTTTTTCTTTTATTATTCTATAAGGTTGATAGCCAGTTACAGAAGTTTAACAAATACAGTAACTACTAATTCATTATATTCATGATCATTTATGGCAATATAAAAGTCAATTTCAGATGATTATTTTCCATAATATTGTTTATTGTGAGAAAATAGAAGTACTAAAACTGTAATAAGAATATTTTGTGAGCACACATAATCCAAAATATTCCTTATTTCCACTGATTTAATCTGTCTAATTTCATTATAGCTTTATAATTTAATAATTAATATTTTTTAAATAATCCTTTATTAATTGAAATTATTTTAAACTAAATTCAACATGTATTTGTATAGTTTTTATTTAATGAAATATTTATTTTAATTAAAGATGTATTAATTGATATTGATAAAGTTACAGGGCTCCCATATGGGGTTGTATTGCCCACTTTGGGAAACACTGGTTTACATTATGTGGGTGACCCCCAAAATATTCCATAATATTATTAATATTAATAATTAATATTTATTAGGTTGCCCTTCTATTCCATGTATTTTCATTACAATTGAATAATTCTTTCTATAGTAATGCAAAAATATTTTAAAAAATTTACTTTTTTGTGTAATTTATTTACATGCATTAATTGTTGCTCCTGCCACAGGTTTATATTTAAACTTTTAGTGGAAAAAGCATATTACTTTTAATTTTAGCACTTTATGGTACATTGCAGCCATTTTAGCATAACTTGGTAAAGTTAGTTTTTGAACATTATCGTTTGGATCACTAGAATTATAATATATATATATTTTTATAATTTTTTAAGTTAACTAAGTGTAGCTAATTTGTCTTGTCACTATGATCCTTGTTTTGAGGGAATAACAACCTCTGTATCCTTTTATTATTTCTTATAGATTTTAAGAAATTATAAATGATTGTTCTTTATAAATATGTCTCAATCCACTTATTTTTTTTGGATAAATAAATTTATTTATTTTATTGAAATTAGAATTGATTGTGCCTTCCAATATGTTGAAACAATTTCTTGGACAATTACACTCATAGAACTATGTTGGTCACTCATAATCATATATTTTTTATCGGCATTTACCAGTGTTCAGTAAACATTGTATAATTCATGAATTATCTCAATATAATTAACGTTTTGTAATACTAATATATCGAGTGACTTTTTTAACTGAAATTTTCAAATATCTCGCAAAATACGTACTAAAAAATATCAGTTATCAAAATTTATCATGCCGAGTGGGAATTACATTAGCTTTAAAATTAGTTAGTAGGGGTTCATTTTAAAATCTTAAATGGAAACTCCATTTTTTTTATTGCGGAAGTGGATTGTATGGCTAAAAGTACTAAGAATTTGTCTGAAACATTTTTTTCGATTCATAAATTTTAAATTTCTACTTTCTACCAATTAAAGTAAGTGCTCTTTTTTATGGCCTTCTTCTAACATGATTAGCTACTACTTTCCAAATTAAGATAGAGAGTTATTGATCTTTTCTTTCCAAATTAAGATAGAGGGTTATTGTTCTTTTCACCCATCAGCTCCAATAATTACGTTTTGGTTTGACTTACATTCATGCACTCACTGAGTGCTGATGGCTTTTGCGCTTCAGCCTGCTGTTGCCGTTATCCACTAGCTGGATGGCTTCTGTGTTGGGGTGAACATGGAGTCTCTCCTCATGTTGTGCTGCAATTTTTTTGATAATGTTGATTACGGGTTCTATTAGTAGATCCATGTGTAGATCGGTGTTTCTGATGGTATATCAGATACACCGATCGCTGAAAATATTTCTTACAACTTTTTTTTTGAAACTTGTATATAATGTTAGATTTCTAAGTGTATCCCACTTAGAAATCTAACATCGACATTATAGTAAAGTCAGGAAGGACTGTGAACTAGGCCTTCATGCCACTCTTTGTCAAATGACTATGTCTAGGAATACTGTAGCACAGACTATTTTCTCATTAAGCGAGCTTTCAATTGTGTTGGTGATTATCTCCACTTGGTCTACCGTTGCGTGATTATTAGGGAACCCAAATTGGTGGTTGATTCCTTTTTCTTCGATAGTTGCCATTAATGTCTTTATGACGAGTTTTTCGAATAATTTGGACACAGGGAAATTGGTCTGTAACTCTATGTGTATTTGAAGTCTTTGCCTGGTTTTGGGATCATGATTACATGCGCATATTTCCAAATTCTAGGGACGTAATTATGTTGGTTAGCTTAACAGTTGGTTAGCTTAACAGATGTTTCTATGTTTCGCCCTCTATAAGGTCAAAACCTTGTGTTTTCCTTGGACCAAGTTTAGATATTTCAGCTCTAACTTATGACGAGTCTGGAGATATATGTTTAGTTTGATTTCCTGTGATTTGTGGGGGCTGTCAGCCTATGTTTGTAAGATTAAAAAGGTTTCGCAAGTTGTTCCGCAAACAAGTTTGCGTTTTCCTGGTTATTTTTATTGCCCACGTCCCTCTTTTGATTGGTGGAGAATGTTTTAATATTTTTGAATTATTCTACAATTAACTAAAAGGGATTCTAAAGTTTTCTAGTTTGATTTCCTGTGCTTTGTGGGGGTATGGTCGTAAGGTTAAAAAGTTGTTCCGCAAACAAATTTGCTTTTTCCTGGTTATTTTTTGATTGGTGGAAATTGTTTAATATTTTTGAATTATTCTACAATTAATTAAAAGGCATTCTAAAGCACCAAGCTTAGTTAATATACTTCTATAGAATAGATACTAGATACACTGTGGAGTACTACTTTGTTTTTATTAACGGTGAATACAGCCCCTGCTCCTAGGCTGTGTGCACCGCAGCCCTTCACGGACCTATTGTGCCTCATACAACATCCATGATATGCTAGCGAGGTCAATTCTTTGTAGAAAAGTTTACCGACTAGTGGTGGATTTGACCGTCGCGTTAGACTAGGGGTGGCCAACTTTTGTGTACATATGATCGACTTTTTATCTCAAAAATGTGTCGCGATCGACTTTTTATTTTAAAAATGTGTTGCGATCGACTTTTTATCTTAAAAATGTGTCGCGATCGCCTTTTTTCTTAAAAGTGTCTCCCGATTGACTTTTTATCTTAAAACTGTGTCGCGATCGATTTTTTATATTAAAAGTGTGTCGCGATCGACTTTTTATCTTAAAAATGTCTCGCGATCGACTTTTCATATTAAAAGTGTGTCGCGATCGACTTTTTATCTTAAAATTGTGTCGAGATCGACTTTTTATCTTAAAAATGTGTTGCGATCGACCTTTTATCTCAAAAATGTGTCGCCATTGACTTTTTATCTTAAAAATTTGCCGCGATCGACTTTTTGTCTTAAAAATGTGTCGCGATCGACTTTTTATCTTAAAAATGTGTCACGATCAACTTTTTATCTTAAAAATGTGTTGCGATCGACTTTTTATCTTAAAAATGTGTCGCGATCGACTTTTCGTCTTAAAAATGTGTCAAGATCGACTTTTTATCTTAAAAATGTGTCGCGATCGACTTTTTATCTTAAAAATGTATCACGATCGACTTTTTATTTTAAAAATGTGTCGCGATCGACTTTTTATCTTAAAAATGTGTCGCTATTGATTTTTTATCTTAAAAGTGTGTCGCGATCGTCTTTTTATCTTAAAAGTGTCTCCCGATTGACTTTTTATTCATAAAAATGTGTCTCGGCCGACTTAAGCTTGTTTTAGACAAGACAATTTCTTGAACCAAAAGTTTGTCAAGATATTAGTTCATTTAAATTGTCTAGTATCATATAGCAAATTGTTTGAACTATTGAATTGGGTTGTAGATTGAATGGAAAATAATATGCGTTCTATTCTTCATGGACAAATTTTATGTGGAGCTACATGATCGTGGATCCATTCTTATTCCTGAAATTGTTTCGTTTCATACATATTCATCAAGTAAACAAGACAGGATCTTAGTCAATGTATTAATTCATTTCTTAAAGGCACAATACACGATCAATATATTAGAATAATGACGTATTACTGTACGATAATATGTTTAAAATATTCTAAATATTCTAAAATATTGCCAGTATTACTGATCATGTAATGTATAGTAATGATGGAATCAAGAGAATACTGATGTTTATCCGGATAATTGATTACTTGACAAATATAAAAGGAGGATTAAAGCAAATTAGCTACCACTTTCCTCTTCTATCTTGTCTTTCCATATGGCTCTTGGTCTTCCTCTTGTACCATGGAGTGTAACTTTTAAGATTTCTTTGGGGGGCCTCTCTTTAGATATTAATATTTTGTGTCCTGTCGCATCTGTTTCTCTATGCTTTTAAATCTGATGATTTGTCATATTCATCTTCTTCCTTGAGCACTACAACTCTAGGTGGATTTTGGCTTTATCTACGACCTTGCTCCATCTCTTGCGGTTTACTGCAACTCTTCTTCTTCTGTTGGCAATGTCCATCTGTTTTAGTTCTTCTATTGGATTGAATCGGCATCTACTTTGTGATAATTCATTATAATCTTCATCTTCATCAGCCTGTATTAATCCACTCTTGGACATAGGCCTCTTCCATTTCTATCCATGTTGACCTGTTTTGTGCTGGGAGCATCCAGTTCTTTCCCGCTCGCCTCTGTATGTCGTCTCACCATCTTAGCATGGGTCTGCCGATGTTTCTCTTCGTTCTCCGTGGTTTTCACTGCATAATGATTTTCGTCCATTTCACATCAATTCGCGCAGAATGCCCTTCCCAACGCCACTTGCTTTTTGCAGTTTGTTCTACGGCGTCGCTCACTTTGGTTCTTGTTCTGATTCATTATAATAAATAAATAAAAACGAATTTTTCACAAAGTGATAAAAACAAAGAAAAATTCGTTTTATTTATTTATCATCTTCTTCTTCTGTTGGCAATGTCCATCTGGTTCAAATCTTCTTCCACTGCTGTTAGCTATTTTATGCGCGGTCTCTATTTGGGTCTTGCTTCCACTCTGTTATTGATTTGGCGCTTCTATTTTTGTCCATTTTGATGATGTGCCCGAGATATCTCATTGTATGGACTTTAATAAATCTAACTATGTCTGCTTCATTGATGAGAAATGTTTATTCTATGGTTAATTTTTACACGGCAGATTCCATCTTAATTTTGTGTGGGTCCAAAAATATTGCTTTGATTCTCTAGGCTTTAATAAATCTGACTATTGCCCGTATTCACCAACATCCCATAAACTTTTTAGGTCCCATAAGCTATTGAATGGACAAATTGAAAACGTTGTGACAGAAATTGTCCAAACAATTGTCAAACACCTTGAATAGCGCTTGTGATTGGAGCTTAGATGGCACCTCATTTTTAATTATTCAGTGTTTGTTGCTATAACAAAGAATACTTATGGGTTCAATACCTATAAAGGCACCGTACACGGTCAATAATACTGTCAGTCCTAGTACTATCAATATTTGCTTCAATCCTCCTTTTATATTTATCAAATAATCAATGATCCGGATAAACATCAGTATTCTCTTCATTTCATCATTACTATACCTTACACGATAAGTAATACTGGCAATATTTTAGAATAATGAACATTTTAAACATGTTATCGTACAGGAATACTGTCATTATTCTAAAATATTGACAGTATTATTGATCGTGTAAGGTGCCTTATTGAAACATGTATGGAACGTTAATGAATACGGGGGTTGCTACATCGATGAGGATGTTAAATTCATGTTTCATTTTCACACGACATTCTTAATTTTGTGTGCTTCCAAAGATTTGTCGTATTATGGTTGATAATTATTCTATGATTGACATGTTACAATTATAATGTTTATGTGTACTCACGTTTTCCATATTGTTATTAATTACTCACATTTGTTTGATATGTTTATTATAAAAGTCTCCATTTATGTTGATTTTATAATTACATAAAATGTTGAGTCTACTTTATTTTATTGCAAACATATTAGTAATGCATTCATCATTATTTCTGAATGACTTGGTTATGAATATTCAATATTAAATTTGTTCAATTACATGTAATTTTGAATTCAATGATATTAAAAAAATACTTGGATTGATACATATGTATAATCATTTACGGTGGGTTTTATAAGGTACCTTACACGGTCAATAATACTGTCAATCCTAGTACTGTCAATATATGCTTCAATCGTCCTTTTATATTTATTAAGTAATCAATTATCCGGATAAATATCAGTATTCTCTTCATTACATCATTAATATACATTACACGATGAGTAATACTGGCAATATTTTAGAATAATGAACATTTTAAACATATTATCGTACAGTAATACTGTCCTTATTCTAAAATATTAACAGTAATATTGATCGTGTAAGGTGCCTTATAAAAAAGATTACATTCATAACTCTCAAGTTATGACATATAAAGCAAATTTAGCTGCTTTTGTTTATCATTCAGAAGTTGTTGCGGGCTGTTCCAAGCTAGCTTAGACTAGCCCAGAACAGCGTTGAGCGCAGCTATTGCCATGCCATGTAAGCAGAGATATCTGAGGCAGTTACATTTTTATTAATTAATATATTTCAGCTAGAATGATGATTGCAAAGTTATAGAGAATGTCAAGCCCGACAAACGGCCCTTTGCATTCTTATAGAATATAAGATTCGACCAAACTATTATTGCAAATTAGAGACCACCATCATTAATCAACTATTTCTCCCCTGTAAAGCGTGTGTTATTGAAATGAGATTTGTATGTATTTGTTTAATCACCAGGGAAGAATCGCGTATAGAAATAATCAAACATTGACATACAATATTACGATGACATTGAGTTTTTATTCAATCAAAAATAAACCCAACTATTTTAAAACTATATTTATAAATAATCTGCAATAAACCGAGATTATTAAATACAGACAATATATTGTTAATAACACTTTATTCTACAAAACATTATGCCAGAATGAATTGTATATTGTGCGCCGTCTTATTATTGAATTTTCATTATTACACTGAACGGCGAAGAGAGGGATAGCAATAATTTAATTACTTTCAAATAATCTTTGTAAAATAAACGTTGGTTCATTAAAAACTATTCCAGCGGAAAATTAATTTAAAACAAAGCGTTCGTTCGTGAATCCCGGCGAGACGAGAGAGGCCCCCAGCTTGCTGCGGTGCAAGAATTAAAATGGCCTCCGCGCATTACCCTCTAGCTGACACAACATCCGAAACGTATTAAAAAATTTACGACTTTGCGAGATCTCGTGTGCTACAATTAATTTTTGTTCAAGAACTTTTTTGTATCCCATATTTTTCGGTTCACCGCGTTCTTATTATCGTAGATTTCTTTTTATTGAGAAATAAAAACGACTCGTGGCGATCTCTGTCGGTAAACGTCTGCAAGTCCTTGCAGATGTTTGGCGGGAAGTTGTCCATATGGACGTGTAATATTTCTACCTGCGTTTCACCCCGAAATGTTTGCGCCCCTAAAGAAAACTGCGCTGGCTGGGGTGTCGAGGGATCGATTCTTAGATTAAATTTTAATATTCGTATTAAGCCCGCTTTGTTTCGAATGGCGCGCAAAATACGCTTTTGCGCCACACACACATACACCCCCTCCGCCCTTCCCTCTCCGTCCGGAGAGAGCTCGGGCCCCCAGGCCATCCTAAACCCTGGGAATGTCTTATTGACCGGACCGGCTCAGGGGCTAGGGGGGATGGGGAGGGGGCCCCTCGAACGACATTTCAGATCTCGCCACTGCGTGCGATGGCGCTGTAGAGTATTGGCGTCCCTTAGCCACACCGTGTTGCCAGATTTCAGCAACTCTCGCGCCGCATTGAAAGGAATTTCAGAACCGTGCACCCGCCGCTTGAATATACCCCTTCGATACAATCGGGCGCCGATAGTGAATAGTGGTGACTTTTTTCGGAAGATTTTTTGTTGGTGAAGCCAGTGGGCAGGTGGTGTATTCTTTTGTTTCTTGTTTGGTGAATGATGTGGACCGGTGCGTCGTTTCGCGTGCGGGATATTTTGAAAACATTCGCCGCGGCCGGTTACTTCCGTCGGTTATAAATTTGATTTTCGAGAAAGAAAATTAAAGTACTTTACCCGTGTTTACCGTCTGGTAAGAAGATTGTTAGCGAGTGTTGGATTTTGTATGATAGAAACGCGTCGTTTTTGAATACGGCTGCTCTCCTGAAAGGAGATACGAAATGTCTGAACATCATAGAGGTGGTTGGGGCGGTCGGGAAGATGGGATGTGGTGGCCTGGTTCTGTGGCTGCCGATCAGCAATCTATTCAGCACCACCAGCATATGTTACACCAGCAGCAGATGTCTGGGCAGCCCCAACAACAGCAGCAGCAGCAACAACAACCACCGCCTCAACAGCAACAACATCAAATTAGTAGTACCGCTGCTCAGACTCAGCAAGAGAATCTATTTTCGTATAAAATGGCTAGCAGCTTCCAAAACCCGGCTACGACGATATCCAATGTGTCTTCCACGTCCCCAGTAGGGGCGGCCGGTATTAGGGGTTATGATTATAGGCTCGGGGGCGGCATGACTGGTGGTAATCCCACTATGAACGCACCCGCGCCCGCCGCTCAATGGTGGTATCCTAGTGCAATGGACAATACAATGCAAAGTAACAATATGCAAAATAGTATGCAACAAAATAATGGACAGAGCAATATTCCGCCGAACATGCAAAATATGCAACCTGTACATACTCCCCCTCCAGTGGTAGGTACCCCTCAGTATTTCCAACCCGCTCTGCATATAAATGTGAAATTATCTTAAATTATACGTACCCCTCCGAAATATTACAATCGCACCCCTATCAAACACCCAACACCGGTTCGCAGAAAGAGAAAAGAGCGCAATATATTTTAAATGCAGAACCCATCTATAATATATTACAATAGCAGCCTCCTCTCTCGCTACCATTTATGTTCGAAATTCAAATCAGCCGGTCTGTTCGGTCCCTTCTGTTCAGCTGCCAAATAGCACGCTCAGTGCTTTTTGATGAATTAATAATTGGTCCGCGCGGCGCCAACCCATGCGTTAAATTAGGCCAAAAAAAAAACGCCGATTGCGGCAGACGAAAATGGCGACGCAGGCCAATTTGGAAAAACACCGGGAGCGGAGCGCGCTATCGCGGGGGACATTAATTGCTTAATTCCGCGTCTGGCGGGGAGGGCGTCGCTCGATTTATTTGCCAAGCTCCGCAGCCGTGCAGGCGCACGTCCCCCAATTTTTAGAAATAAAAAGTCCCCCCCGGTTTAATTAATTCTCCGCCGCGCGCTTCGATTTTCAATTAATAACGCAACGCGCCCCTCCGCATGAAATTGCGTCTAAACCAAGAAGTTATATTTGTTTTTGGGGAAAGAAATTTAGTCCGACAATCGCCGAGAGAGAGAGGTCGACGGAATCTGACGATAAAACGAAATTGGCTTTTTTTTTATTACAAGAGGTTTTGTAGCGAAATAGCTAGAATAAACAAAACCCAGCCGGGCCCCGTTTACTTCAGTTAATGCCTGAAATTGTTGTAAAAGCAATCGAGGGTCGGTCAGGGGCACGCATTGATTTATTGCAGACCCCAAGCGTCAGTTTCTTAATTTACTGCCGCTCGCCCGCCCGCCCGCGCGCTCGGTAATTATAAAAACACTTTTTTGATTTATTATTTTTCCGTAATTAAAATTTTTTTCGGAGTCGTGCCCGGCCGTTCGAATTGCTCGCTATGGTTGTAGGGTCATTATCTGCTCGCCGCGCTGGAGGTCAAGACAGGTGGTCTTGGCCGTCTTGGGTGCGGCGAGAGTGTGTATCCCAGCCTCCCATAAAATAATTGTTATAAAATCTTAAAATCTAGCCAGTCTCTTTTTTTTCGGTTGCTTGCTGTATCAACGACGACGGCGGCGCACACACGGGTACCCCGAGAACGGGTTTTAGAAAAGAGCGACAACAAACAAACACACACAAAAAAAAAACGGGACACCGCTTTTTATGGGCTCCCAATTTTAATCGATGGATTATTCATTAGGGGGGCACCGGATTTGAATAACACACGATTTACGGGGGGAAATAGTTGGTTAATGATGTTGGTCCGTCTAATTAGTAACAATAGGATTGTTTTATCGAATAGTTTGGAAGGATCTATATATTTTTTTATGAATTTTAATTATTTATCATTGCTTTCAATTACTGATAGACCCGAATAAATAAAATGAAATGAAATCGATAGCTATGAGAATATCTGCCAAAACAAACTTATAATTTCTAATATTATTGTTTGATTATTGAATCGAACATATTTTCTAATTGTAGTATGTGTCTATACTTTTTATACGATAGTCTACAAATTTTATACGATTGTCTACAAATTTTATACGATAGTCTATACTTTTATACGATAGTCTATACTTTTATCCGATAGTTTTAGACGATAGTCTTTAGTCTCTACTACTACTAAAATCAGAATTGGATACGATAGTCTTAGACGATAGTCTATACTTTTATACGATAGTCTATACTTTTATAGATAGTCTTAGACGATAGTCTATCCTTTTATATGATAGTTCTAGACGATAGTCTTTAGTCTCTACTACTACTAAAATCAGAATTGGATACGATAGTCTTAGACGATAGTCTATACTTTTATACGATAGTCTATACTTTTATAGATAGTCTTAGACGATAGTCTATACATTTATATGATAGTTTTAGACGATAGTCTTTAGTCTCTACTACTACTAAAATCAGAATTAGATGCGATGGTCTTAGACGATATTCTATATTTTTATACGATAGTTTATACTTTCATACGATAGTCTATACTTTTATACGATAGTCTATACTTTTATACGATAGTCTATACTTTTATACCATAGTCTATACTTTTATACGATAGTCTATCCTTTTATATGATAGTTTTAGACGATGATAGTCTTTAGTCTCTACTAATACTAAAATCAGAATTAGATACGATAGTCTTAGACGATATTGTATATTTTTATACGATAGTCTATACTTTTATACTATAGTTTAGACGATAGTCTTCAGTCCCTACTACTCTTGAACGATATTCTTTAGTCTACTACTAAATCAGAGGATAGTATGTGTCTATACTTTTATACGATAGTATTTAGTCTCTAATACTACTAAAAGTAGGGGATAGATTATTTAATAAAACCTATCCTGTGATTGTAGTAGTAGTAGTAGTAGCGACTAAAGACTATCGTCCAAGAGTAATAGAGACGGAAAACTATCATATAAAAGTATATAGATTACAGATTATCGTCTAACATTAGTCTATCGAATGAAAGCAAAAATGTATACAATTATTGCATTATTGTATACAATTATTACAACTGTATCTAACGTGTATCAAGGGGCTTCATAGTCATAAAATGATAACTATCGTCTGATATAGAAATATGCAATAAAGAGAATCGTCTGATAGTAATTGGTTTATAATGATATAAAATAATAAGATAGACAATACGATTATGTGGAGATACGGAATATTTTGTATTATTAATGCTCACAAAATAAGAATACACTGCTCGGAAGGTCTCCATTTATTAGCGGAAAAGCCCCTCTTTATAGCTGATAGGTATAAAGATAGACGTTTTTTTGATTATTTACGAAAATTCACTTACAATTTAGTTCTAAATAGTTATTTTTTGCAATAAACAATATTATGGGGAAAATGTCAACATAAACCCATCTTAATAGAGATATCGCCATATAGTAGTAGAGACTAAAAATTATAAAATAAAATCTTAAAAGCTGTTGACTATACAATTATTGCAACTTTAATACGAATCAAATATACATATAATTGTTACAAAATTACTGTTTTTGTAACAATTATATGTGGAGGAAATAGGCCATAGAACAATGTTTATGATCGTAAATACAAAAATTGTTTAAAAATTATACAACTAACTCCCAAGGAAGAAAGTTAAACGCCATTTGGCAGTATCACATCAATTAGCAATGCACACCAACATGGTAATAACCGCCAACATGCTCATGCCATCAGGGTAGTGCCCTCTATGGAATCATATTCCAACGGAGTACTTGAGATATCAGCACAAGGCCAATCTTATAATAAAACATGTATAAGTGTGAATCCAGCTCTTAATAATCTAATTGTTTATTTTAATTTCGCGAAATTCTTTATCCTTTGCAAGAACGCCTTATTATTGATGTTAAATGAATCTGCATAAAATGTTTTCACGATTTTAAACGATATATCTATGTATATATCTATGTCTGTAAAATGCGCGTGATATAATTTTATACAATGAACCAACGAAATAAATGCTAAAAATGTGCAACGAGGGCCTTCATAAAATTGGTTATAATATATACAATAATACAAACACAAATGCGTTTGATTCGCATATTTTCTAAAGTTCTGATTAAAAAATACATGCAATTTGTAACTACCTGAAATTAAAGTAACAATCATTCTATTATAACAGTTTTAATTGATTTATGTAATCTTGTTACAATAATAATTTCAAATATTATTTATATGGAGTTATTCATAATATAAACAACTTCTATTTTTATAGCTATCAGCCCGAGGTCTTACCGCTGGTAAAGGCAGAAACTCGGAGGAATGTAATCTTCCGATATTTACCCTAACATTACTGAAAACCTGAGAAAGGTAATTCATCACGAAATTTTACCCACACCGGGGTTTGAATTATCGTTCCCCAATGCTTACTATGAGACGGACGGTGCCTCTAACCACTAGACCACTGAGCTGGGTTCATAATATTTCTTTAGTTTTCGCATAAGCATTATTATTATCTTCTTCATTATGTGCCGTCTCGTAGTCCGAGGTTGGCAATCATCATCGCAATTCGGACCTTTGATGCCGCAACCCTGAAAAGTTCGCCCGTTGTTGTGCTATACTATTCTCGCAGGGATCCTTAACCAAGACGTTCTGCGTCACCCCACATTTTATACCATTATTTTGTCCTGTATAATGAATTGGAGACTTGCTGCTAGAATAATAAGTTTCTATCTCCTCGAATGATAAGCCTCTATCTCCTCAAATGATAAGCCCCAAATATTCTAGCGTTCCTCAGATTTATTCTGCTGATAAGTTATTTTTGTTTCATTTTTCATTTGTTATATATATGGTGTCTTTCGGTGTATCCTCATCTCGAAAGACTGAAGCTTGTCCATTATTATTATAGTGCAAGTCAAGATACTGATTGTTTGTGTGGATAAAATGCAGAATTTCATACAAAACCAACACGGTTTCATTCATCTTCTCCTGGTTGGTTCAAAACCCTAAAATGTATTAATATATTACTTTACACCCAGTTCAGTGGCCGAGTGGTTAGAGGCGTCGTCTCGTACTGAGCATTGAGAGTTCGAACCCCATCACGTTGAATTTTTGCGAATCACCTTTCACAGGTTTTATGTGAAGTTAAGGTAAATACCGGGTTATTAAATTCCTCTGAGATTCTCCCTTGATTGGTGGAAAAGCCTCACCGCTAATAGCCCTATAAAGATAGAAGTATTACTTTAAACATCCTGTATGGTTAAACTATTTAAACGTATAGTAAGAAAAAAGAAACATCTGATAATAATAATAATAATAATGATAATAAAGGGCAAATTAAAGAAATAAATTAAAAATACGAATCCCTAAATCTGCTGCCATTATTATTAATACTTTTCAAGCTTTCAACTAAACTCCATATTTGAATCTTGCTATTTTCGGCGACTACCAAATATGATCTCAAGTTTGCCGGTTACCGTTATATTAAAACACGTCATTTACATACACAACATTATAAGTGGTTTAGCTGTAACATGTACGCTAAATTCAATAATCATTAGTCAAACTAAATAACAGTGTATTCAAGTAATAAAGAAATAGTAGTGTATTCAATTTACATATAAAATAATTAATTACTATGATTATTTGTACTGTATATGGAGATTTCAATGAATTGGTAAACGACCTCTAATCGCGATCCCGTCTTCTTTAGCTATAACTATACATCGGAATGGTATATAAGTTTTTATGCCATTCCGGAGTATCTATATCTATATATTTATGTATATGTATATAAATAAATAAATAAATATATATTATATATATATATACATAAATATATAGATATAGATACACCGGAATGGCATAAAAACTTATATACCATTCCGATGTATAGTTATTGCTAAAAGCTCAACTCAATTCGTGCCATAAAATAAATATTGACGCGATTCCACCCTTAAATTTACCAAATTAATGAAGATGAAGATTATTAAAAAGTTTGTTGTTGGCTCTGAAACTTAAAAACTATATAGGGTTATCAAACGTGAGGCTTTTTCGCCGGTAAAGGGAGAAGCTCTGAGAATCACCCGGTATTTACCCAAACTTCATAAAAAATACCTCTGAATAACTGTGAAAAAGATGATTCTTGAAAATTCGCCTCTATGGGGGCTTGAACTAACGCACCCCAACACTCAGCACGAAACGGACTAATCACTAGGCCACTGAGCTGGGTACGTTAATTGAGATTTTAAAAAACTGTTTAAAGATGAACGTTAATATTTTGGATAAGATGATAGAGGAAATATATCGTAGAAGGCTGATGAAGAAACTAAATGTAAACATTTGCATTCACCTATTCAACATGTAGTTATTTTGAAATATTTGATATCCTTCTACATTCTACAACTACGAATTCTCAATTTTATCAAATTTAGTTTCCGGGCATACAACAAAGTATTTTTATAAATAGTATTTTTATAAATATGTAAAAATTGTATGCCATTCCGATCTATAGATTAGTATTATTAGTATACAATTTTTACTAAAACCTCAATTTTATAATTCTCGCCATAAGAAAAGTAAGCCAATGCTAAGTCCTCAGTGATAAGATCCTAACGCCCGGTTTCTCCAACGAATTTTAACTAGTTTAAGACCGTCTATTAAGACTATTAAGATTATTAAATACACTTTATTCCATCCTTAAAACAAAATTTAATACAAATTCTTTGTTTAATTTTTTCCACAAGTACAAAATTTCCGAGCATACAAGAACATGTGTAATGTTTTCTACAGTCATTATAAAATACAATGAGCATTCAATATGTATACTAATGTCAAGATACGTCAGGAGCAATTGTACTTAACACAACAACAACAAAATTGTGACAATTAGAGTTATACAGCACCCGAAATTCAAATGTTTCCGCGAATTTTTGATCAAACCTTGTATACGGGTTCTTAAGGGCGATTCGGTATGTGGAAAGATTATTTGATTGTAAGAAAATCCTAATACGGATATCAATCAGCCATTATACTCCAGGGATTCTCAAACTTTAGAAACGTTGTACCATTTAAATAAACTGCTTAAAATGCTATACCCTGACGATATTTAGAAACTAATTGAGAGGCGGCGCGGCGAATGTTTTCATTAAGGGATTGTAGGGGCAAAAGATAATGCCGTGATATAGATTTAATTAACATTATTGAAAAAAAGCTCTACATAAGAAATGTCTTGAAATGTCTATTGTACCCCCAGCAACAACGTTATGTACCCGCAGTCGTACATGTACCACAGTTTAAGAATGTGCATGTTATATTTTTCATTTCATTCACTACAGTTTGAGAATCTACAAACTGTAGTGAATGAAATGAAAAATATAATGCAAAACCGCGATGCTTCGCCGTGATATAAATTTAATTTACATTTTTGAAAAATTAAGCTCTACATAAGAAATAACGCATAACCGCGATGCATCGCCGTGATATAAATTTAATTTATATTTTTGAAAAATTAAGACATTACTTTTGTTCCCCCCACAACAACGTAATGTATCAGCAGTCGTACATGTAACACAGTTAGATTATCTATGCACTAGTGAATGAAACGAAAAATATAACGAAGTCAAAAATTGTAGACATTCTATGAATTATTCTGTTTATATACAACGCACACACGTGTTATTTTTTTTTTCTGAAAAGGTCAACGTGCCAAATATTATAATGGCAGCTGATGGATCATCGCTTGTACCATCGTAATTTATCCCTCGAAAATTTCGGTTCTCGTCCCTTCTCAACAGTCACAGCTTTCTATTTAGGAACAAATAAATCATGCATTGTTGTATGGGTGACCTTAAAAGATATCCGTAAAAGGGATTTGTAATGCCCGGTTTAGGTATACGCGCTGCACAAAGGGAGGAGATATACCGATTTATGGCATCCCCTCGCAAACAAAACCCCGACCCATGACAATTATAGTGCGTTTAGTGAATGTCTGCTGAGAGTTCTTTTGTAATATATATATATATATATATATATATATATATATATATATATATATATATATATATATATATATATATTTAACATAGACTTTAGATATTATAAAGAATAATTAAATAGAACATTCAAAATAGTAAACTATAGCAGTTGATTTATATTTACATTGAATAATTAATTTCTATAATAAATATCTATATATGAGCCTGTGAGAAGGATAGTGGCGTACGTCACATTTGAATTGTTTTGAAAGGGAGCAGATTTTGCGTTTGGTATTTATATAAATCAACGTGCGCAGTTACAGACATGAAATCTATTTATTTATAAATAAATATATAACTGCGTACGTTGATTTACATTAATACCAAACGCAAAATCTTCTCATTTTCAAAACAATTCAAATGTGACTTACGCCATTTTTATTCTCACATGCTCATATATAAACCAGCGTTGTTTATATAACGAGTTGGGTAGATTTTGCGGAAAACTAGGTAGGAAGATGTTCTTTCGGGATTACGGGCCCTCTGCCGTAATCCTGAAAGGACTCCCCTTCAAGCAAACTCCGTTTTAAAATATCTATTGTTTATATAGATTTATTTATCATAAATCTATATAAACAATACATATATTTATCATAGTTACAAATGTTTATTGAAATTCGACTCTAATTAGATAATACCGCAGACATTTATTTGCAGTTATTTTTTTATCGTGTATGTCAGTGATTATTTTTATTATACAATACAAATATTCACACATGGTTGATTATGCTATAAATCGACCGGCATCAGCGATTAACCATGGGTTTAATAAACAACATAGTTTAATTTCAAGATCTATTGTCATGTAACAGTTCATAATAACGAACTACAGGTATTTACCTAAGAGTACACGTATTTAATCGTCAAAATTCGTCCGGGATTCTGGTATTCGATATCCCTACATACCGGTACTCGGTTTTCCTAGATCCGGGTATTCGGTATCCCCAGCTCGCGGTATTCCGTATCCCCAGCTCGCGGTATTCAGTATCCCCAGATCGCGGTATTCAGTATCCCCAGCTCGCGGTATTCAGTATACCCAGATCGCGGTATTCAGTATCCCCAGCTCGCGGTATTCAGTATCCCCAGATCGCGGTATTTATATCCCCAAATTGCGGTATTTAGTATCATCAAATCGCGGTTTTTAGTATCCCTAAATTCCGGTGTATTTTGCGTCCCAGGGGAAATATTTTACAAAAATTCCCGGTATTCGGTATATCTGGATCCGGGTTTTACAATCTGTAAATACTCGTATCCCCAGATCGCGGTATTCAGTATCTCCAAATCTTGAATTTAGTATCCCAAAATCTCGGATTTAGTATCACCAAATCGCGGTTTTTAGTATCCCCAAATTCCGGTATATTTTGCGTCCCAAGAGATATATTTAACAAAAGATCCCGGTATTCGGTATCTCTGTATCCGGGTTTTGGATTATTAAATTTTTACCACCATTGTTTTGAAATATCAGTTTGGTTAGAAATAACTAGCGATATTGAAAAATGCGCTGGTTAGAAACAAATGTAACACCACAATAGAATAATTTATTAAAAGTCACTGTATATTCTCTAACTTATATAGCAAATTTAAATGTAACGTGCTTTTAGTTTTATCCGTAACTTAAGGCCAAATTACGTTCCGATTTAAACATAAAAATAAGTAGTAGGTATAGTAAGTTGAGGCTGGCTTTTATAAAAGCAGATTAATTTCAAGTTTCTAACTCCGAATCGATATCTAATTCATAATTTTTGAATTGCTTTTGAGAAAAACGCGAAAAAATATATTCTAATTTTAAGGCCCTCTTATCATTTTAAGACCACCTTACAAAATGTCTGACAGTTTTGTTTTCGGCGTTTTCGGAAAAAAAAAACAAATAATTTTCAAACCAAATTTTGTGTTTTGGGTTAACCTCGGTTTAATCTACTTAGGGCCGGTTCTACAATTGACATTTAATGGAAGAATAAGGATATCCGTGGAATAAGTCTGAGATATTGACGCCAATATCTCAAACTTATTCCACGAATAGCCTTATTCTCCGGTTAAATGTCAATTGTAGAACTGGCCCTTAATCGAACTATTGAACAACTGAATAATTATTCTATTTTCAGAATTATTTGTTCAGTTGTTAATTGGTTAGATTATGGCGACTCGAATCCTCCTTGTAGGACGACTATTATTATTATTCCGATAAACTAGACGTGATATACTAGTAACTGTCAAATTTAATGGATCCTTCCTTCCTGGTAATTTATTATACTTCTATAATCTTCACTCAGCATTAAATGTTAAATAGTTTTTCAAACAAACATCTGATCCAAGTGATAATACACACTAAATAGATTAAACTAAATTCTAATAAAACTGCCGTATCATTATCAAAATAATAATCTTACTTTTAGTTTGAGTTTTAATTACCATAAACTCCCTCTATGGCATAAATCAAACACGTGTAAATATTAAATATTTCTTTTAGGGCCAGTTCAATCGTCGCTTAAACCGAGTTTAAGGCTAAACTCAGTCTAAAGCTAGTATACGCTTTGAATACTACGCACTAACAGAATTGAGTTTAGCGTTTTCGCTTTAAGTTAGTTTAACTGACCCAAAGACAATATGTCTTTTAAAAATAAAATATAGTACCCAGCACAGTGGTTGAGTGGTTATAGACGTCGTCCGTCTTGTACTGATCATTGGGGAGCCTGAGTCCGAACTCCATCAGGGCGAATTTTCACCTTTCGCAGTTTTTCACAGGTTTTCTGTGAAGTTAATTTAAATACCGGGTGATTAAACTCCTCTGATTTTCTTCCTAGATAGGCGAAAGCCTCACGACTGTTAGCCCTATAAATGTAGACGTTTTTTTAACATAGTACAGATTTTATAAAATTATTTTTTAGGATAAATGTAATAAGAAAATCAGAAATTAGTCCACAATTGATTAAAAATTTCTGAATAACAAAAATGTCTTCCCCATTTGCGATTTGGAATAAAAGAGGGCGAGGCTTGTTACATGCCCCCCAAATAAGAAATCCCTGGTCATTTATTTTTATTGTTTGTGGTATAATCCGGTCCTGACTATCGAGTGAAGTATACTGTCGATAGTTTCGCAACTATCGAGTACATATTATCCATTACAATCGAATAAAAGCTTCGAATACAAGTTTCAAATATCGATAAAAACAATCGACTTTTAATTCTCGTATTATCTAACTATCTAAGGCCCTAAACATAAATCGAAATGGACGAAAACTATTGATAATAATTATTATTGGCGCAATTAGTCGTGCTGGGAGCTATCTAATTTGAACTATCGATAATTAGCAGTAACAACATTTCTTGCCTGAATTTTCCTATATATGCCTGAATGCGTCCATATATGTCTGAATAATTCCATATATGCCTGAATACTTCCATATATGCCTGAATACTTCCATATAAGCCTGAATACTTCCATATATGCCTGAATTTTCCCACATATGCCTGAATTTTGCCATACATGCCTGAATTTTGCCATATATGCCTGAATTTTGCCATACATGCCTGAATACTTCTATATATACCTGAATTTTGCCATACATGCCTGAGTTTTGCCTTATATGCCTGAAATTTGCCATATATGCCTGAATTATCCCATGTGTGCTGTTTTCCCATCTTCCCGAATATTTGCATATATGCCTGAATTTCCCGAAATATACCCGAATGTTTCCAATATTTCAAAATTTCTGACAACAAATGATTTATAAAATACCAATACCAAAATCAACATCAACTTTTAAAGAAAATTTCTAAAGTGACAATATAGGACTAATCACCTAAATTGTCACTTTTTCTTGAAAAGTTGATGTTAGCCGTTTTCGGTATTTTATAAATAGGTTGTTGCTAGAAATTTCGAAATATTGGGAACATTCATATATGGGAAAATTCATACAAGAAATGTTAGTACTCTCCTCTATATCGACAGTGCTGGAATATATCCTCAAAAGTTTCTTGTCAACTATTGATGACAAACAAGTAGTATGAAGGCATTTAAGCGATAATTTAAAAAAAATATTAGTTAAAAACTATCGAGTAAATTGATACATAATTTATTAATATTCAGTCAATAAATATACTGTAGAGTGTATGAACTATGTACCCCTTTTTTGAGCACTCATTGAATCATTTTTTTAAAGTAAACTCCTCTGAGCTTCTCCCTTTACCGGTGGAAAAGCCAAATTAGGGCGAAATGTCGCCAATCACCTTTTAGAGGTATTCTATGAAGTTAAGTTGAACATCGTGTAATTACACTCCTCTGAGCTTTTCTCTTTATCATCGGAAAAGTCCTTGCGCTAATAGCTATAAAGATAGAAGTTTTTTGTTACGATAGTTCTACAATTATCGACAATTCGCAAGTTTGGATTCGATCGATTGCTGCTCTACTAATGACCAATATTGTCACTTCGGTTTTTTTTTTCTCGAAAAGTAGATATGTTAACGGATTTTAGAATTCTACATGTCTTGTTTTACATTCAGGCATCATCTACTTTCAGAAATGTTGATCTCTTAGTGATTTGTTTGTCTCTGGGCACCAAACAATAAATTTTAGGAAATATAAAATACTTTATATATAATAATTTTACTTTACGAATACAACACTGCAATTTTAAATTGTCAATTTTGACTTTTCATTACGCTTCATGACTACTATTGCTAGTCGATATACACTATTTTTGGAAAATTTCTATGTGTATGTGGATGTCTTTGAACAAAATTCCGGAAAACGGCTGAATGGATTGTGACTAAATTTTGAAATCTACTGAGAAAGCGATCTGGGATGATCTCGTGAAAATTTGAGCAATATTGGTCCACAAACAGAGAAAAAAACTTCATGAAACCATTTCTTATCGTACACATGGCTGTGCGCTGTCATCAGCGGTGACTACCATACGTAAATCACGTGAGAAATTAGCGAAAAATATCGCATGTTAAAAGGTAATAAGGTGATGAAAATGTCAGAATATCAAAATGTAAATCGAGTAGAACCGAATTATCTTAAATTTTTATTTAATATTAATAAATTAATTTGGAAAGTCGTATGTTGCCCACACCAGATATTTTGATTATAAATTTTCTTTCTTATGACTAATCCCAAAATCATTTAAATTATACTTCGTACAAAAAATTAAGTGGTTTCGATACTGGTATTATTTTTTCGGTTCTTTTGAATCAACATTTCATGGGATTTTCAGAAAATGTTTCGAGTTACAATAGTTTTCTGCATAAAAAAATCGAGATTCGTTATTGCATTCAATATCCTATTGATTACAATCGTTTTTTTTTGCATAAAAAATTACTGCAATATTTCATTGATTAATTTTTGGTACGTTGGCGGCTATACAGTGAATGCCCGTAATCATTTAAAAAATAACACTGCCTTAAATGAAAAATGGACCATTAAAATTTGACAACTAATTTTAATGTTACTTCATCAATAAAATCCGGCTGAAATCAGCAGATACTATTTTAACCGAGGATTAGCGTTTAACTAATGATTAAAATAATGGTGCAAGTAAATAACCGTTAATAGTATTGTAACATGGTATGAACTAGCGTAAGAAAATAAAACGGCGCGTCTTAATAATAAGACGGTCTTAAAGCGTTGCACCTAACAAAAATCGCATTTTAAAACGATAAGACGGTCTTACGTTGTAAGACTAAGTAAGATCTACATGTGTTTTGTGCAACAGAATAAAAAATTAAGACGTGGTTATATATAAGACGTGGTTATATATAAGACGTGGTTATATATAAGACGTGGTTATATATAAGACGTGGTTATATATAAGACGTGGTTATATATAAGACGTGGTTATATATAAGACGTGGTTATATATAAGACGTGGTTATATATAAGACGTGGCTTTATATAAGACGTGGCTTTATATAAGACGTGGCTTTATATAAGACGTGGTTTTATATAAGACGTGGTTATATATAAGACGAGATTTAAGATTCGTTGGAGAAACCGGGCGTAAATCTTGAACAATTTTGAATTCAAGAAATTGTCTTTATTTTGTATGAACTGTCCAATATAATTCTTATTTCTGGTAATTTTCGTTCTTATCTTATTTTATGTAGGCATAAACCAACACCAACTGTACCACACATTTTTAGATTCATAAACTCATCTTATAAACACGTGTTATTAACAAATTAACAAATTAACAAATTAACAAATTTTCAGATGCATAAACTCATCTTATAAACATGTGTTATTAAAACAATTACATGTTATTAAATATTGCTGTAAATTTTAGTTGAACGAAGAATTTTAAGCGAAATTACGAATCTAAATTCATTTTTATCGTTAATATTTTCTGTTGGTATCTTGTGGGTTCCAAGTTTTGGCGCAAAATGCGTAATTAAAGCCAGGTATACTGTCGGAGAATTCCGGAGGGTAAAATGCACCCCGGGATCAGATTAACAAACCCCCCTCCTCTCCCCATTAAGTTTCAATAGATGCCACTTTTGTGTGAAATTTACATCAGTAGTTAATATAATTCTATTCCGTTGCAGTCCCAAGCGCAACAGCAAGTAAACTTTGCGGAAGCTCAGCGACAGCACCAGCACGAAGCCCAGCGACAGCACCAGCAAGCAGCCGAGGCGCACCACAGGCAGCAAGTAGAGGCTCACGAGTTGCACCGGCAAGCGGTTGAAGCGCACAGGCAGCAACAGCAAGCGAACCACCAGCAGAACCAGCAGCAGCTGCACAACCAGCAGACGCAAACGAACCAGCAGAACCATCACCAGATTACCGCCGTACAGCAACCGCCGGTACAGCACAAAGGCAGAATGCCGCGCGGAAAGGGGGACTCTAGGCCCAGAGGCCGTATGACCGCCTACGCCTTCTTCGTCCAGACATGCCGCGAGGAGCACAAGAAAAAACACCCCGAAGAGAATGTGGTCTTCGCGGAGTTCTCCAAGAAATGCGCCGAGAGGTGGAAGGTACGTCAACTCGTTTGCATGCGTGAGTGAATGTAAGAGCGAAAGAGAGCGAGAGTGGTGCAGATTTTTATCAATTAACGAGGTGAAATAAACTGCGATTTGGCGGCAAACACAATGAGTCATGCGTTGGAAAACAATATCCACTCGATTTCAATTACCTCTTGATTTAATTATGGCTGGCACAAATCGTGTTTAGCTTGGCGAGTAATCGATTTATGCCTGTAATTGTAACGCATATCAGGTTTTAAATGCGCAACTGAGAGTTTTTTTTTATTACTAGAAATTTATAAGATTGACCAATTTTATTACCTTGATAATATAAATAATAAAAAGTAATAATAAAATAATTAGAGATCACAAGAAAAATAATAATAAAATAATTAGAGATCACAAGTAATATAAATAATAAGGGATAATAATATAAATAATAAGGGATAATAATATAAATAATAAGGGATAATAATATAAATAATAAGGGATAATAATATAAATAATAAGATAGTAAGAGAAAATAATAAGAGATAATATTAGTAATATCTACTATCTCGTGTTGAATATCGATGCTATGGATATTCGGGTCCTGCTCGTGGGTTAGTTTATGTGAGTGTTGTTTGTTACAATTATGTAACTGGCTATCAACCTTTGGGTACTTTAGGTGCCGTTTGTTCAGCCCTGATTTTCTAGGAAAGCGGCAGCTTTTGACGTCATTTACACATCACAAAAACTAAGTATGTCAATGAACAAATGACAATTTTTCTACGTAATTCATTGCGTTTTTTGCAGTACTTTGAGCTATTACTCTTTATGGGAAACCATATTAGTTTATATACATGTAAAATTAATTTTTGTGACGTAAACATGACGTCAAAAGCGACCGCTCTCCTAGGAAAGCCAGGTCTAAAGTCCTGGTTTCCTAGGAAGCGGTGTCGAAAAAAACGGCCGTTTTTGACGTCATTTACACATTACAAAATACGTTTTAAGTACATGTAATTGAATAACTCACCAGATTCCAGTGTAATTCATGACATTTTCTCAATGCTTTGAAGTATACCACTCTCTGGATTACCAGATTTATTTAAATATTCGTAAATAACGGCACCCAAAGTACCTAAAGGTGTATTTGTGAGCGGCAGGACATGCTAAATCGTCTCAGAGTTTTTCTTTTTTCTGGGACATATTTAACGACACTTTAGTTAAGTTGTAAACAATTTTCTGAAGTATTACACATACACTATCACACGACAGAAGGACCTGAAGGTCGATAGCCAGTTACAAATTGTAACAAATACTGTAACTACTACTGTATTCGCAAAGGTATGATCATTATACACAAAATAAATGCACGTATATTTTTCGATTGTTAATAAAAAGTTCGCAAAAGTTACGCAATTACGTATAATGCTAGATGCTTTCTAAGACAATATGGGAGAGATAATACAACTTTTATATAGATTGGTTTTGTTCCTAAATGAAAGCGAATTTCTTTTCGAAGTAGTTAAGAACGTTGATTACTATTTTATTTGTATCAAGTTGCTTACAAATGCCAATGCAGGCAAAGTAATTGCGTAAAAGTGTAAACCGGTATATTTTGTATTGAGGATATATCATAGCTACATAATACAGTACACAGTGGATATGGTACTTTTGTTTATCAGTTACAAAGTAAATTAGTACATAGAAATACTGGTTTCAAATAACTGTTTGGTATAATAATTATTTATTCCCAGCAGACAATGTCTTACAACAGACATACATTAACATAATACATATACATATACATATACATATACATATACATATACATATACATATACATATACATATACATATACATATACATATACATATACATATATATATATATATATATATATATATATATATATATATATATATATATATATATATATATAGATAAATTTATAAAATCATATAATCGACATACATGATATTTATCTACAATCGTAGTAGGGATAGCCGGAAAATCGCTAGAAAGGCAGATGGTTAACGGTTCCAAGCAAATACTTGATAAAAATAACTGATAGTATATATCATACCATGTGTACTTAATAGGTGGTCAAGTATACCTAATACTATTAAGTACGCATGGTATGATATATCAGTTATTTTAATAAAGTATTTGCTTGTAATAGTTAACCATCTGTCTTTCTAGCGATAATAAGTAAATTAATTAGTAACATTTTGATAGAGTATGACGATAAGAAATCATTGTGCAAATTCAACCCATATGTATTTCGATTTCGCACATAATTGCCATATTCAGATATTATCGATTAGTAATTAATCTCAATATAAATACTGATAATTCACGATAAGCCTCGCCCAAATTTTATATCGATGGTTTACACACAAGGAAGTAAATTAGGTCATGCAAAAAAAATAACCGGTATAAAGCAATCCAAACACACAGTTTAGAGATTGGATCTCTCACAACAAAACATGTTTGTGTCGGAACTATATCGATTTTAATTTTATTTACAAATTAGTTTGTTAAAAACATAATATCAGGACGTGTTAATATAACTGTTTTTTAGAACCATTACGCTTTTACTTTCCGAATATAACATTAATGTATAATGAATTGTTATTATGGCGAAAAAAATCGAATTAATAATTTTGACATTTCTTTACGTTTCTTGACTAATATAGTCGAAATAGACCATTTTTGGAAAATGTCTGTGTATATGTCTGGATGTACGGATGTCTGTGAACAAAACTTCTGGGAAAACGGCTGATTTTATCGCGACAAAATTGGGAAATAGGCTAAGAAAGCGAGCTAAGGAGATCCCGTGAAAGAGGAAAAACATTACCTATTGCGTATATGGCACGTGGCCGCTCCAAAAAATGAATGCGAGGCGCAGTCAACAAATGACGTACTATACATAAATCGCGCGGGGAATTAGCGAAAATGAGCGCTTGTTAAATGTGGTAAGGTAATAAAAATGACAAAATAAAACAAAATAAGAGAAAATATACCGAAATAACAAAATATTACAAAATAAGACGCAAGCCACTTTCTTGTCCACAGACATACAGACATTCAGACGGACATAGCACATACAGACATTCAGACAGGCATATACACATACAAGACATTCAGACAGACATATACTCATACAGCCATTCAGACGGACATATACACCTACAGACATTCAGACGGACATATACACATACAAACATTCATACATATTCAGACGGACATATACACATACAGATATTAGATATTCAGACGGACATATACACATACAGACATTCAGACGAACATATACATATTCAGATATTCAGACGGACATACAAACATTCAGACGAACATATATATATATTCAGACATTCAGACGGACATATACACATACAGACATTCAGGCGAACATATACACATACAGAGATTCAGACGAACATATACATATTCAGACATTCAGACGGACATATACACATACAGACATTCAGACGGACATATACACATACAGACATTCAGACGGACATATACATATACAGACATTCAGACGGACATATACACATACAGACATTCAGACGGACATATACACATACAGAGATTCAGACGAACATATACATATTCAGACATTCAGACGGACATATACACATACAGACATTCAGACGGATATATACACATACAGACATTCAGACGAACATATACATATTCAGACATTCAGACGGACATATACACATACAGACATTCAGGCGGACATTCAGACGAACATATACATATTCAGACATTCAGACGGATATATACACATACAGACATTCAGACGGACATATACATATACAGACATTCAGACGGACATATACACATGCAGACATTCAGACGGACATATACACATACAGAGATTCAGACGAACATATACATATTCAGACATTCAGACGAACATATACATATTCAGACATTCAGACGGACATATACATATACAGACATTCAGACGAACATATACATATTCAGACATTCAGACGGACATATACATATACAGACATTCAGACGAACATATACATATTCAGACATTCAGACGGACATATACACATACAGACATTCAGACGGACATATACATATACAGACATTCAGACGGACATATACATATACAGACATTCAGACGAACATATACATATTCAGACATTCAGACATTCAGACGGACATATACACATACAGATATTCAGACGGACATATACACATACAGACATTCAGACGGACATATACATATACAGACATTCAGACGGACATATACACATACAGACATTCAGACGGACATATACACATACAGAGATTCAGACGAACATATACATATTCAGACGGACATATACACATACAGACATTCAGACGGATATATACACATACAGACATTCAGACGAACATATACATATTCAGACATTCAGACGGACATATACACATACAGACATTCAGGCGGACATTCAGACGAACATATACATACTCAGACATTCAGACGGATATATACACATACAGACATTCAGACGGACATATACATATACAGACATTCAGACGGACATATACACATGCAGACATTCAGACGGACATATACACATACAGAGATTCAGACGAACATATACATATTCAGACATTCAGACGAACATATACATATTCAGACATTCAGACGGACATATACATATACAGACATTCAGACGAACATATACATATTCAGACATTCAGACGGACATATACATATACAGACATTCAGACGAACATATACATATTCAGACATTCAGACGGACATATACACATACAGACATTCAGACGGACATATACATATACAGACATTCAGACGGACATATACATATACAGACATTCAGACGAACATATACATATTCAGACATTCAGACGGACATATACATATACAGACATTCAGACGAACATATACATATTCAGACATTCAGACGGACATATACACATACAGACATTCAGACGGACATATACACATACAAACATTCAAACGGACATACACAGACATTCAGACGAACATATACACATACAGAGATTCAGACGAACATATACATATTCAGACATTCAGACGGACATATACACATACAGACATTCAGACGGATATATACACATACAGACATTCAGACGAACATATACATATTCAGACATTCAGACGGACATATACACATACAGACATTCAGACGGACATATACATATACAGACATTCAGACGGACATATACATATACAGACATTCAGACGAACATATACATATTCAGACATTCAGACGGATATATACACATACAGACATTCAGACGGACATATACATATACAGACATTCAGACGGACATATACATATACAGACATTCAGACGAACATATACATATTCAGACATTCAGACGGACATATACACATACAGACATTCAGACGGACATATACACATACAGACATTCAGACGGACATATACACATACAGACATTCAGACGGACATATACACATACAAACATTCAAACGGACATATATACATACAGACATTCAGACGGATATATACACATACAGACATTCAGACGGACATATACACATACAGACATTCAGACGGACATATACATATAAAATAGTAACAAAATGCGTTAGTACTGATTATATAATATTGTATTATATAATAATATAAAAACTACCCAATAACATTTTTATTACATTTTCCACATCGATAATCATCAAATATCTCTCACACGGCTGCAGTAAATATCTAATTACTCCTGCGCAACAGTTGTTGCAAGCTAAATGGTGCAACAGCACACGCTCAAAAAAATCACACCGAATCGCCAGCAACTCTCTCAATTGAATGAAGCCATAATAAAAAAGTTTTAGCGGCCCTAAAATTTACGGCGTGATATTTTCAATCATAAAGTTTAGCACCAATAAACGCAGAAGTGGTCGTAAAAACTAACTGCCAAATTTATTTAATCCTGTGATGCACTTTAGAGGGAGACCGCATGCAGACGTCATGAACACGCAGTTGCACCAAAGATATCTCTATTATTGAATATTCAATGTATGTGTTATTTATTGATATAGTTCAAACATTAACTAACTTGTATTTTTTTTTGGACGTGCCGTTCTAGAAATTGTAAAATATATAATCGAATATACTGTGTCATAGTGGAATAAGGGGTAAACAAGGCCTTTATTTGGCATATTCGCACAAAAATTAGTGATGGGGAAAATCAATAACTTCATTCTCGAGATCATTCAGGAATCAAGAACTTGGAATCGAGTACTGAAAAACGAGAACCGAGAACAGTTTTCTAAGGTATCGAGTACCGAGAACAGTTTTCTAAGGTATCGAGTACCGAGAACAGTTTTCTAAGGTATCGAGTACCGAGAACAGTTTTCTAAGGTATCGAGTACCGAAACCCGAGACCTTTCGTGAGTACGCAAATACATTAAATTTAAAAAAGTATGTGTTGCCTAGTCGGCGTACTTTAACAGGTATGTTTATTCCTGTACAAGTTAGTAATAAATAATAGTAACTAGTCTACCATCCACATCTACAACATATAGAATATTATAGTTCTTGTAAAACTAAAAACGAATTACTGATATTTGTATGACATTAAGATATGGAGTTACGATACGTATATATATATTTGTAAATCGGCTGAGAAATTGAGCTGGGATGGTCCGGTGAAAATTTGAGCAAAATTGGACAACTAACAGAGACAAAAACTTGAAAACCCCATTTCCTATTAGGGACATATCACGGGGAATATATAAATGAGAATTGAGAAATGTGAAATGTGAAATGAGAATCGAGAGTTGAGAATTGCAATAAGTAATGAGAGTCACTATTTGTATTTTTATTTTTATGTATTTTTGTTGTTGTTCGTGATGTTGAAGAGTATTTTTATGTGAGGGATATGCCAACTAAAGGTCTATTTTTATTTATTTTTTAATGAGAGACCAAAAACTTGAAAACCCTATTTGCTATTGCGCATATGCACGTGGCATATATAAATGAGAAGTGAGAATTAAAAAATAAGAATTGACAATTGAGAATTAACAAATAAGAGTTGACAAATGACAAATGAAAATTGAACTAAAGGTCTATTTTTTTTAATGAGAGACACAAACTTGAAAACCCTATTTATTTGCTATTGCGCATATGGCACGTGGCATATATAAATGAGAAGTGAGAATTAAAAAATAAGAATTGACAATTGATAATTAACAAATGAGAATTGAGAATGGACAAATGAGAAATGAAAATTGAGAAATGAGAATTTGTGAGTTGACAAATGAAATAAGAAATGAGAATTGAGAAATGAAATAAGAAATGAGAATTGAGAAATGAAACAAGAGATTAGGGACGAAAACTTGTAAATCCTATTTGCTATTGTGTATATGGCACGTGGCATATAGAAATGAGAATTGAGAGTTCAGATGTGAAATAAAAAATAATATCGAACCGAACCGAACTGAATCGTACCCAATCAAATCAAATAATTTTTGTTAATCTTTACGTTTGATTTAATATTAATTAATTTAGAAAATCGTGTGGTATCCGCACCAAATATTTAATTTAAACAAGGATTTTAAAAGAGACAATATTATAATAATTTCTAAATTGTGCTCGCCGCTCCCTAAATTTTGCTTTAGCTTCCCATTCTGCCTATTGAATAATGCGACCCTTATGCATCACTAATACTAGTACGCTTCTATTATTAGTGATGCCCAGTATAAATTATAAAATCTAAATATGTTTTCCGGTTTATATCTACAAAACTTCCGTATTAAATTCCTAGTTGGTATATTACTTTCCAAAGTTATGAATGCCTGGTAATTAAATAAAGCATTTACAATTTATGATTATTTCGTGTATTAAAGTAGGAACTCGCCTCGGTGACAATTCTAATTGCATTCGAAAAATTATCGGGAACACTCCAAAATTTAATTATACTAATAAACTCGCTGCTTGGGGCGCGCAGGCAACTGCTGCCGACACAATTAAAATGCGGCTCACAAATTTATTCAAAAACTTTGTGTGGCAGAGCACCACCTGCATCACGAGAGCAGCTTATGTTGGAGCGGAGGGAATTATGCCGCATAAATATGCTTATATTATAATCATCCAACTTCTTTGATAACAATTTTCAAAATTATTCATGAAGAATTCGTTTTATTAATTAATATCACAGTAATAATGGATAGCAATATCAATTTTTAATATATTTATTATAGATGGACTTCCCTTGGCTGCTATCGACTAAACATTAATAATCAAAATTTTGTATGAATATATTTGACGACCTGTTTAATCGTACATTTTCAGAGATGGTCTTAAAATGGGCAAAGGACCTAATAATGAAGATTAGCACATACATTTACAAAAAAAGTCTACACGTTTACTATATTTTATCCATACTTCATAAGCTAAAAGCTAAAACTCACATCTAGTACTATCAATAATTTTTAAATGTCTAAGGTCAAAGCTGTAGTTATATATCTATCAAAATGGCAATGACTACATGCATACATAGATATATAATAATTCACGAGAGATATTTTTTTGCTTGTATTTATTATTTAATATATTTATAGATGTATTCTAAGTGTTGAGAAAATGTCTACACGTTTACAATATTTTATCCATACTTCTCAAGCTAAAATCTAAAACTCACATCTAGTACTATCAATAATTTTTAAATGTCTAAGGTCAAAGCTGTAGTTATATATCTATCAAAATGGCAATGACTACATGCATACATAGATATATAATAATTCACGAGAGATATTTTTTTTCTTGTATTTATTATTTAATATATTTATAGATATATTCTATGTGTTGAGAAAATAGAATAGCATTTATTATAAAAATATGGATTGCAATATCTATAGCCGGTTTCGTTTATAGTTACGAGAGCTATTATAAGCTGTTGTAGCACGTGAAATAACAGCCCGGAAGAGCTCTCGAAGCCAAAGAGTGAATTACAAAGTACTAGATTTGTCAAAAAACTTGAACAAGTTTGTAGTTCAATTATTCATGTGCTATGTTCATCTCGTACGCTGGATGACCAATCACGACTGCGCATGTATTTTATTTAAGACATGATTGGTCATAGTACTATGCTGAACATAGCACATGAACAATTTAAACTAGATACTTGTTCGAATTTCTTGACGAATCGAATACAATGTAATTCACTCAATTAGGTGCAGGGATGACTTCAAACTGTAATGGAAATTGATTTATGAAATATACAATTCACACTTTAGTTTTTTTTTAAATTTTTTTGGAACTATTTCTTGAATATAACTTTACAACATTGTGTACCGAGCATGTTAGGGGTGAACATTTCATTACGCTCTCAACGGGAATTGGCCGTGAAAACGAAAATCGTCAGCAGTATATCACATTTCGCCAAATCGATAAATTCGTAAATTCACGACACAAGACCTCTCCTCCGCAGCGAACCATAAAATTCCCTCTCGTAAACATCGATGGGAATTTTAATGGCGCGCGGCAAGTTTCAGTCGGCTTCGTTAGAAAATTAAAATAAAATTAAAACGCAAAAACCTGCTGAATTTACAACGGCCGAATACGGTACAGCCGCCGATAAAGAATCGACCCAGGGTATTTTTTTGCTCGTGTTAATCCTGTGTGCTGCTCACACACACACAACCCACCGTGGTGGGGCACTTCAATTTCAACCCTAGCCGCCGCCGCCGCCTGATATTTTCGCAATTATCGGAATTTGCGCAAATATCGGAAGGCCGGGGGAACGTATTAAATTCCTTCGCAAATGAGAAACCGCGCGAATTAATTAATTCCCTTCCACCCGGGATAAATTAATTCCAACCCCCGCCGCCGCCGCTATTAATTTTCCGCCTTGATTTATTTCATATTGCACGGCGCTAGCAAAAAAAAGAGAAATCTTTAAATAATAAATAACTTTTATAGGAGACGGGCGAGCTTAATTTTAGAATGCGGGCATTTTATTTAACCCCGACGGCAGGCGTTATATTACCTATCTCGTTCCGAAGGCAAACAGGTTTTCGTGGTGGCACAGGTATACGAACCGGGCGCGCAGCGTTGCCAGACGGCGGTTGCTGTGGGGGCGCGCTCACACGGGTGGAAATACTTTAAATAGTAATAAATTCGGCAAGGGTTTTAATTTCGAGCGCGGCTGAAACGCGCGCGATAAGGAATCACGCCGTTTATCGAGGGCGCCCGGTACGCACGCGCCCCTTTTTAGTTTATGAAAATCAATGCACGGGATATGAGGGGGAGAAAACAAGAATGCGAAAACCCTTTCTCGTTTCCTCTCCCCCCGCCGGCACACACACACAGAGACCCTCCAACCCTCGAAAATTAGAAAATACGAGCGAGGGGGAGATGCGGGTAATATATTTTTTCTGCGTCGCTCTCTGGCGCCGAGTAATGACTCGGTTTAGCATTTAAAATTACTCGTATTACCAGTTTCGCTCCAAATGAATGAAATAATTCGCCACGAAAAAATGTACTACTACACTTTCATTGATTAAATTTGCGTTGATGACAAAAAAATAATGAGGGAATCGATAATTGGTTGTGCAATCGGAGCTGCTACGAGAAATACTTGAGATGCTTTCGTGGCGTTGTTAGTATTCAGCTTGAATTACATTGTACTATATTCGCCAAGAAACGGTTCTAGTTTCAATTATTCATGTGCTATGTTCAGTACGTACTATGACCAATCATGTCTTGAATAAAATATATCACACTGAAATGACAGGTGTATGTGCAGGTTTTGATTTTTGTTTTTGATGGTTCTTATGTATAACGCTCCTTTAATCCTTTTTGCGTTTAGAACAAACCAAATTATTATTTTAAAAAATTAGATAAAATTATACTCAATGTTAAAGTACTGGAACTATTGCACTATTGCAAAAATTAATTTATTTCAAAAACTGTTTATGGAAGTTACATTTGTCATCTCATACTGCGATATGTGCAGTATGTGAATCGTCATAGTACGTGCTGAACATAGCACATGAATACTTGAAACTGAATAAGTAGTATGAACATATCAAAAATCAAATTTGTGGGAAATTGAAAGAAACTTGCTAGAATGTCTACACGAATCGATTTTAAAGATTAACAAAATTATTATTTAGGTTTGGTACGGGGTGTGTTGGCTAAATATTTTACAGGTTGTTGGGAATTAATTATTATTTAATTTTGGCGCTTTTTCTGCCGATTCAATCATAAACTCGAATTTCTTGACTAATCCTATACACTGTAATTCACGCTTTAGACTGAAGGAGCAAACAGCTCATCATCGAAACGTACTGTTTAGTATAATGAATTTGTTTTCTATTAGATCCAGGGGTACGATTTTTGACCGATCGCTATTACCATGCGCTATAATGCGTACATATTTCATAGCACTAAACTAACAGAATGAACACAAAAATTAATGTCAAAACATAACTACTGTCGAGCATTCAGTTCTACCAGAACCTTTCGCGAAGCGTAAGGTCTCAAATCGGTACCATTTGCAATAATAGCGTACGTCTCTCGATCGTTTTATTCATAACGATTGCTAAAAAATACACCCCCTGGACTGTTTTGGAGGGTATATGGCGTATACCTTCTGATTTGTTTCGAAAAAATAGCGTATACCTGCTGCTAATTAATGAATTTATTATTTTGATTTTTATATTTGTTATATGAGCGCCTTTCGTTTATCACGCTGTACTGCTACGAACTTATTGTCTCTTGTTCTATTTGCCGCTGCCGATACGCACAATTCTACCTCGGCCCTTACAATCGGCGGCGCACGACCGCAAGATACAGCACGCCACGGGGCGACTAGTAATGTTAAACCATGCTAAACGAAAGCGCCTATGGTACTCGATCAATCTGGTATAATGTAATTCACGCTTTAGAATGAAACATCTCTTATTAATTTGCCTAAAGTAATAACTACAACGAATAAGAGATTATAAGAAGTTACTTTTCATTATTACTATTATAGTATAGAATATATTCATTGTATGTAATTTATATTTTATTGTATATAACATATTTTATTCCAATAATATTTCTTTTAAAGTAATAATTGGAATTCTTTGCAACTTCGAGAACTTGTAAGTTATGCCTTACAAGTTCTCAAAGTTGCAACATCAAGGACTCTCTAATAACAGTGTGTAACAACACAAACAAACTTTTTCAAGTTTAACAAAAGTTTTTATAGGAATTCATTCGACGTTTGATTTTTTAACTAATTTAAAACGTGAATTACATTGTACTAGATTCGCAATGAAACTGGATCTGTCAAATTCGCTCCGCAAAATACGGGCAATTCACGATATGAGGTCGTTCAATAATGAAATTTTGGTTTATATAATGTTTTTATACATCCAGAATTGTCCGTAATTTGCCTAGCGACTTTGACAGTTAAATATAACGAATACGTTCGAAACGAGTGGATTCAAGAATCGCTCCCCAGGGCTGCCATTTCTAAAATCTCACGTTTCAAATTTCTATAGATTCATGTCAAGTTCTAAAGCTTTAATTGCATTGTACTAGATTCGTCAAGAAACCTGAAGAGGTTTCTAGTATTAATTATGTATGTTCTATATTCTCTAATATAGAATATAATAGGCAATTCAAGCTAATCGGTACTCTATTTGGTGGCAGAAAATAAAACTAAAATCTAGTGGGTAATCTCTACACATACAATGTGTTTTCTCATTATATATGTAACAATATGTGTAAAGTTTGTCTAGTTATATATTAAAAGTTTATTAACAACCACGCATTACTGTCCAAGTGATCAAAATCGTGTAGTTTGTATCTAATCAGCTGATCAATCAGTAATATCAGTTGTTACCCACTAGTTCGACGAAAACCGTTGACATTCTTCTATAACTCATGCTATGACCAATCACGTACTGCGCATTTTTTGACGTGATTGGTCATGGTATGAGCTGATTTAGCACATGAATAATTGATTGATGATTGATTAACTAGAAACGTATTTGACGTCTTTGAAGAATCTAGTAAATGTAGATTCACCTTTTCGAATTGAACATCTGCATTCTATAACTATGGATTATTGTCTTTAATTTTTCTCTTCTTAGATAATAAGTTTTAAATCAGGGGTGCCATTCTATTGTCTATTAAAAATTCAACATAATACAATTTGTGCCATAACAAAAGTATAAATGTGATCTCACCCTTAAGTGTCAAAATACAGATAAAAATCATGAGCTTGTAGCATTTTTAATTATTATGTTAATTGAACTACACCACATTCTCACTCTCAATAATCTTATATTCTTATTATAAGAATCTGTAACTTTTTTTGCTACAATATAATGATGAATTTATTTTCTATCTAAATGTATTGTTTTTTTTGTTTTAGACCATGGTCGATAAGGAGAAGAAGCGTTTCCACGAAATGGCTGAGACCGACAAGAAGCGTTACGATGCTGAGATGCAGAACTACATCCCCCCCAAGGGTGAGAAGCAGAGAGGCAAGAAGAGGAAGCAGATTAAGGATCCCAATGCACCAAAGAGATCATTGTAAGTGCTTTTTTTTGTATCTATTTATCTAGAAAATCGAGAGTACTAGCTGGTATTTCGCAATTTTCATTATCAAACACAAAAGAGTTTACAGTGTTGAACTTGCTCATAACACACCAATCTATAAGTCATTTGGTTAACCTTGGTGGGCTCTATAAGGCACCTTACCTCGTCAATAATACTGTCAGTCCTAGTAATGTCAATATTTGATTGAATCCTCCTTGGGAGTCATTTATGAAGATAAACATCAGTATTCTAAACTTCATTCCATCATTACTATACCTTGCACAATAAGTAATACTGTCAATATTTTACAATAAGGAACATTTTAAACATATTATTGTACAGTAATTCTACAATTATTCTAAAATATTGACAGTATTATTGATTGTGTAAGGTGCCTTAATAAGGCACCTTACACGGTCAATAATACTGTCAATACTAGTACTGTCAATATTTGCTTCAATCCTCTTTTTATATTTATCAAGTAATCAATTATCCGGATAAGGATCAGTATTATCTTCATTACATCATTACTATAAATACACGATGAGTAATACTGGCAATATTTTAGAATAATGAACATATTCAATATTTTATCGTTCAGTAATACTGTTATTATTCTAAAATATTGACAGTAATATTGATCATGTAAGGTGCCTTTATGGTTTGTGAAGTGAAGTTATACAGGCAAATGTTTCTTTGCCTGTATAACTTCACTTCACTCAAAATGTTGAGTAAAAAAACATATCAGAGCAAGTAGGAATTGTTAGAGCTATATAGTGATGAAATAGATCCTATATGTGGCCAAAATGTAAAAGCAGTTTACGTTTCTAACCACTTTCACGCTACTCCTGGCGTTTGGGTCTCTTTCTATGCCTATAGTGCTGGCAACTGGCACTACAGTTGGACCTACAGTTTAACGTGGTTTCCGAACCACTGGAGTGTTTAGCTCAGAATATCATTTACTCCGAACCACTCGAGTGTTTAGATGAGAATATCATTTACTCCGGACCATGAAAGGTGTTTAGCCGTGAAACTCCACGTTGGCAAGGGAGGTTGGGGAGTTGAGGATGCATGCAAGCTGAAAAGTATTTCACTTTGTGGGGTCAAAGCAGTATTAACTTGAAATTAGTGGAACAAAAACACTACTATCTTTATAGCTATCAGCCTGAGGCTGGTAAAGGGGAAAGCTCAGAGAAGTATGATCACCCAAAATGTATCTTAACTTCACCGAAAGCCTCTGGAAAAATTGTAAAACGTGATTCGCGAAATTTCGCCAAAAACTGTGTTTTAACACTCCCCAATGGCGCCTCTAACCATTAGACCACTGAGCTGGGTAGTAACAAGAATCCAGAAATACAAATTTGGTTAAAATATTGAAAATTACGCTCATAAATAAATAATACCTATGTCAATCAACCAATCATGAGCGCACACGAGATCATTTTTAACCAATGAGGAGGCAGTATTGGTGTGTTTAGATGATAATATACCCGAGATTTACCTTAACTTCACAGAATACCTCTGAAAAAGTGTAAAACGTGATTGGCGACATTTCGGCAAAAACGGTGTTTGAACACTGTCAAACCATTAGGCCACTGAGCTGGGTAGTAACAATAGTCCAGAAATATAAATTTAGTTAATACATTGAAAAATTACGTTGATAAATAAATACCTCTGTCAATCAACCAATCATGAGCGCACACGAAATCATTGTCACTCAATGAGGATGCAGTATTGGTGTGTTTAGATGAAAATATCATCTATTCCGGACCATGGTAGGTGTTGAGCCGTGAAACTCCACGCTGGAAGGGTGGGTTGAGGAGTTGAAGGTGTGTGCAAGCTGAAAAGTATTTCACTTTGTGGGGTTAAAGCAGTATGGTCCTTTCTGTTGGAATCTTTGCAGTCATTCAAGTCTAAGAGTATTTATTAATACAAAATATGATTTATGACTGCAATAATAAATTATCTTAAACAGATAACTTAACTAAGCATAAATATATGAAACATTATTAATCACAGAGAAAAATAGGTAAAGAGAAATGAATAAATTGATTAATGGTTGAAGCGTTCACTTTATGATAATAAATTGCAACACTTTGTTTTATATAACACTGTTAATTAAACAGTGACTTAAGTTTCAAACAAGCCTTGATCATTATCAGACTAAAACTTATAGTTTTTAATTATTACTGGTTAAATTAATATGCGACAAAACAAAATCCGACATGGGGCAGCCCGCCGCCCACTCGCATCCCACCCCACACTGTGCAAACTTTGCTGAATAGCTTGCTTGGAACATGCTTTAATTAAATTTGCATTTTAATTAAAAGGACTTATTTATGTATGCGGGGGGTATTAATTACGTAAAGTTTCACATTCGCCGTTTTATTCTAAACGCGCATTGTATCCGAAAAATATGAAATAACAAAAACAAATTTTTTCTCTTAATATAATCAACAGGGTTAATAAATACTAACTATAGAATAACTCGATTTTCGTATTTTTTAATAAAACAAAAATTTATTAATATGTTCCATAACATAACAAATAAAAGCAGAGAACATTCAATTTTTAGAATACTAAACTTTTATGCAAACACAAATATTTAGAATTATTATCGATTGTGTAGCGCCATAAGGGCCAATATGCTTTTTTTAACAAAATGTTCAAACTGATTTAAAGGATTTAATAAACAAGACTAAAAGGGCCAATCTGCAGCTCCATCTGAAATTTCAGTTCACAATAGTTAAAAGTTAACTATTAGTATCAAGTCCTTTAATCAGTTTTATCAATTTTGTTAAAAAAGCAGATTGGTCCTTATTGAGCTGGCAGTTGATATGTGAAGGAATATAAATTTCATTGGTTGGTCTTAAAATGACAAATAGTGAAACTACTTCAAGCCCCTTTGATTATTGTATTGTTACTGTCTTAGTTATATGAAAATTTAAATTGCTTAAATGTGGTCAATTAATGATTTGTTTATTAGTATCAAGTCCTTTAAATCAGTTTTGTCAGTTTGTTAAAAAAAGCGGATTGACCCTTATTACACTACACAGTCAATATGTGAAGGAATATACATTTCATTGGTTGGTCTTAAAATGACAAATAATGACATTACTTAAGTCCTTTTGACTATTGTATTGTTAGTGTCTTGTTTCTATGAAAATTTAAATTGTTTAAATGTTTAAATTTGAATTGTTTATTATTAGTATCAAGTCCTTTAAATCAGTTTTGTCAGTTTGTTTATAAAAAGCAGATTGGCCCTTATTACACTACACAGTCAATCTGTGAAGGAATATAAATGTCATTGGTTGGTCTTAAAATGACAAATAGTGACACTACTTCAAGCCTCTTTGAATATTGTATTGTTACTGTCTTATTTATATAAAAAAGAAATTGTTTAAATGTGGACAATTAATGATTTGTTTATTATTATTTAACACATTGAAAACCAATATCACCAATCCATGAAGAAATTTGAGAAATGAACAAAAATTATAGCAAATAGAAAATATCAAAGCAAATAGAAATTATGATATCAAATATACATTATTAAATCAAATTGAAATTATCAAGTAACAAGAAGAAAAAAACGTCTGACTATGATATTATTAACAGACTATTGAAAGTTTGTTATTATTGGTGTAATTGCCTAGTCTAGTTTTTTAAAAACTTTTTTCACTTTACATGCTTGAGAATCATAAATATAAATCTTTTTAAAACTTCTTTCACTTTATGTGCTTGAGAATCATAAATATAAATCTTTTATAACTTGTTTCACTTTAGAAGCTTGTGAAACATAAATATAAATCAATTATCTTAATTTGTTGTTGTCCTGTAATTGGCGTTCACTCTGTTGGATAAATAAAGATCGTTATTATTATCAATATGATAAAATAAATGAGTTGATTGAGAGAGGTGTTTATTTATCTACATAATCAAATCTTTGTAGTGTGAACATTTAACTTGCACAGTTTGATCGATCATCAAACTAATAAAAATGTTTTTTGGTCATAATGCTGTGCTAAAAGAACTGGAACGAAAAATCATTGATCTAATTTAACTGAATAGATCATATTTTAGTTCCATACAAATATGAAACAATCAAATATTATATTACATACCAATATCAGCTACCTCACAGTATTACACATCCATATTTATTTGTTACTTAAGCTGATTTCGTTTGTCATTCAGGAGCTGGTCTGTGCTGTTCTAAGCTAGCTAAGGCCAGCCCAAAACAGCTCCCAAACAATAAATGAGCACGGCTTTATATGCAAAAGCTTTATAGCTTCCAAACATAATAGTTACGGTTACCGACAGCTGAGGTTACCGATAGCTGAAGTTACTGACAGCTGAGGTTACCGACAGCTGAGGTTACCGACAGCTGAGGTTACCGACAGCTGAGGTTACAGACAGATGAGGTTACCGACAGCTGAGGTTACTGAGAGCTGAGGTTACCGACAGCTGAGGTTACTGAGAGCTGAGGTTACCGACAGCTGAGGTTACTGTCAGCTGACTTATATGCAGCACATTGGGTACAATCTAAGGTGTTTCATATAATACCCGTTTATATTATTTAAAATACCTTGGTAGTTTGATATTTTTGCTATTTCATTTGATAATATACTTTAAAACTTATAAACTAGCATCAATAAGTATGCTGTGCCTCTTTTCACCTTTCCAACATTTGTAGAACTGTATTTTTCGTGTTCCTAAACTACTTAGTTAATACTATAAATTTGTTTGTTTGTTAGGTCTGCTTTCTTCTGGTTCTGCCATGATGAGAGAGCTAAGGTCAAGGGAGCAAATCCTGAATATGGAGTTGGTGATATTGCCAAAGAGCTAGGTAGAAGGTGGTCTGATGCCGAACCAGAGACAAAGTCCAAATATGAGGCCATTGCAGAGAAAGACAAGGCTCGCTATGAAAAGGTGAGTGATGAAAAAATTTCAACGACTAATCATAATATTATCAACTATCTGTGCACAACATCTAAACCAGTGTTTCCCAAAGTTTGGGATATCCTAAGGGAGTTTCAAAAGGCAAAAATGTGGTTGCTAGTGCAACTGGGGGCTCTGAGTAAGACTGAGGGAGTGATGTAATAAAGAAGAAGATAATAACATTTGAGAAAACAATGATTATAATCAATAATTTTATAAAATCTATCTGTTATGTTTCTATATTACTAGGCACACAACCACATCCAACAACATCATCAGGGCCAGTTGTTCAATATTTGGTTGACTAGCTTACACTGAGTTTTATAAATATGTCTACGTTTTATTTTCAAAAACATGTTCTTTTAGGGACAGTTGTTCAATAGTCGGTTAAACTAGTTTAACGCTAAACTCAATTTAAAGCATCACCTATTGATGCGCAGTGTTAAAGCATGTTGACATGTGACACTTTAAACTAAGTTTAGCGTTAAACTAGTTTAATCGACTATTGAGCAACTGTCTCTAAGAGAACATGTTTTTCAAAATAAAACGTAGACATATTTTATAAAACTCAGTATAAGCTATTCAACCAACTATAATAAAACATAGACAGATTTTTATAAAAATCGGTTTATCTAGTCAACCGACTATTGAACAACTGGCCCTTGTGATGTTGTTGGATGTGGTGTGTGTCTAGTAATACAGGAACATAAAACAACACAAAAATAGTCACTTCATTTGTCTTCTTAAAGTAAGTGATTTTTTTTATCAGGATGCTAATATTTTGCCTAAATGGAGGTGGTAGGTAAAATAGTTGGGATAAACTATTATGTAAACTGTTTTACATCAAATGTATTAATATATGAAAAGGACCTTTATTTGGCATAACCCCTCAAAAAATGCTCATCAACATCAAGAATAACCACAAAAATACATAAAAATAAAAGTAACAAAAACTTGCAAATAGCAGAGTTTCATGTTTATAAAACAAAAACTGCTGGAAGCATAAAGCACTGTACTATATTGCTTTAGTGATTGAAGTAATTGTGCCGAAAGACATCAAGTCAATACTCCATTTAAAGAAAAGAACACAAAATATGATAATGTTATGTATAGACAAATGTATGTTATTTTCTTTAAATAAAGATGTTATTCTCATTCTCAAAGCATTTTCAGAGCAATTAAAGTACTTTAAAGTAATTAGAAACCTGATACAAGTAATCAAGACTAAAGTAATTTTAGTCATTATAAACTTTGTGAATAACATGTGATATAATAAAAACCTCATCATAAAATCACTTCATTTTGTAAAATTTCACCATTATATTGTCTGACAATATTATTTTCTCTTCTCTAGGAAATGACTGCGTACAAGAAGAAGAACAATCCGCTGATGCAGGTGGCTGCCCCAGTACCTGAGCCAGAGGAGGAGGAGGAAGAAGAGGAGGAGGTTGAGGAAGATGACGATGATTAATCAATCCGTCGAAGCCGCCTTTCATTCATTCCTTCTATAATGTACATATAGCAGTGTTGTGTTCTCATTTTTTACCTGCGTCTGTTTGATTGTGCGTACTTACAAAACATGTAAACAAAAAAAAAATCAAGTATATTATTAAACTGACTGTGTGAATGATTCTCTCGGATGATTCGTGAACCGTCTCTCACATAAACAAAAAAAAAAAAAAACTTTGAAAAGACTGTTCAATAATCTTTAGATAAATACTTGGAATCGGACCATCCGAACTTTTATTGTTAATAACAATTGTAATTTGATTTCAACGAGTAGACAGCGGAGATGCAAGCCGTTCGATTCCATTTAGTTTTTTGAGGTGAAATGTCTAATCGTTCAGTCAGCCATTTACTTTAAAAAAATGTGTGTGTATTCATTAATACATTTATTATTTATCAATCAGTTCGTATTATAATAATTTCTTTCTTGAGTCCGTTCTCAGGCTAGATTAGACGGGTTTTCAGACAAAAGTTTAAAAATACCTTTCCCTCGACCGGCAATTACGATGTCATCTCTCTTGTATGTACTCTAGATAAAAAGAAGTTTTTATACCGAATTTACGCTTGCAATAAATAATAAAGTGATATAAGTACAAAGCGTTAGTTATATCTCGTAAATATGAAAAGATTTATAACTTGTAAGTAGACTAGCTTCATATTTTAGTATTTATTGGTTAATTCGGTGTAAATAAGCGATCTTAATTGCCGAGAGTATTTATTTATATTGCTATATTATAAGTTTTTCGAAGGGCCACCATTTATAGGCCGAACATTTGAGTTTTTTCGGAAAACATTCTACTAGCCACATGAAAACCTTTCTTGCGCCAATCAAACACATTTATAATTCTCTCAAACAATTTTTTATTTTAATTAAAAGTCTGTATGTACTAATAATTTTAATTCACTGTTTCTCCGTTTTAGTTATTAAAAAAAAAATTGACAGGATTTATGTGGCTTTTAAATGATTTCAAGAAACCCCATAGGATAAGCAGAGCATAGTATTTTTATTCTAATTTAGATTGTTATAATTGTAAGTAAACGTTACTTAGTCGGCTGCCTCTATTAAACAATGGACAATATTGTGGTCGTTATCCCACCAAAGTGCGGAATTTAAGTCAGTTTTTTAAAGTATCTGTTCGCAATTTAAACAAATCTGTTAGGACGAATGACCTTTTTCTGTTCCATTTTGTTTCTACTACTTTAAAATAAAAAACAATTGTGTCTCTTGGCGTGACGGGCGTTCATTCCTTATGCTAAAACTTTTGTATCTAGCAAGGGATGAGCTAATTATGCGACAAGGGATATGTTTCGTGTTTATTTCTTATATATACGTAGGTTTATTAAGAAGTTTAGTTTTATAACGAACTGTTGATATTTTTATGGTAAAAAAAAACTAATAATAAAAGTAATCCATAAAATGGAACATTTCACTTCTCATACAACAAGTTGCTCTGTATTATTTTAGGGAAAATTTAATAGAAAGCAATGTTTGTTTTGTATCTCATAGGGATAAATAAAAATAATAAAATTTTCAAGAAAATGTTATTTGTTTTTTTTTGTGTTTACAACTTTTTAATTTACAGCAGACAGGTTTGAATTCCCACTGTAAAATGTGATTGAAAAACTATCACATATAATTCATCAAATCTCAGACATAAATAGGTACTAATTTAATAATAATAATGTTTTTATAAATTGAGGATGAAACAATCAGTGAGAATAGGAATAAATAATTTAAGGAAGTTAATCTAATAAAAAATAATAATTCAATTAGATATTCAGTATTATGGGCATTTCAAGCCATTTAATACTATGATCATAATTATAAATAAAATTTTAAAGTTATGTAACTATATATCAGATATTTTCCACAAATGGGAAGAAAAACAATGCAATAGATCACTGGCAACTGCATAGTGGCGTTGATTGAAGTATCTAATACTTACAATCGACGATAGTAGGAAGAAGCACAATATAACATAAATGTAATATTTTCAGAGGAAAAGTATACAAATAGTCACATGGGCTCACAGGAGTTGGCATTGATTCATTTTACACCGTCGGACGTGCTGATGAGAAATTCAAGCCCGCGAAAATTATCTCATCATAATATAAAATCAAATGTTCAAGTTAAGTAACTTTAATTCAATAACAATGGTTTCTGTTCATAAATAAAACATAAATACATTACTAAACCAAGCCAGTTACCGTTTTTTTCGTATTGCACGTTGTTTAGGATCTAATTCTCATTTTTTGGGCTTAATTAGTAGTTTCTATACGGGGATGAACAGATTGAAGAAAAACTTGCAAGATTAAGCGTGCTTGATAGAAAATATGTTCACGTATAAGTAATATTCAGTAATTTACAAAAAAAAGTTATCATTCTTTTAGTCATAATGCTTAATTACTTTCTTTTGAAAATTATTCGATATTACTTATATGTGAACATATTTTTTTATCAAGCACAATCTTGTAAGTTTTTCTTCAATCTGTTCATCCCAGTATAGAAACCACTAATTAAGTCCAATAAGTGAGAATTGTTTTTCAAAATTATTTGAGAAAAATTTAGGTGAAAACCACCATTTCTTATCAACCAGTCTTAATCATGCGGATTTTTCTTCAATTGTTCATCCTCGTATAGAAACCACCGAGCTAGAGTGAATGCAACAACCCGCAACTAACAATCTATTTTGGTTACCAATTTATTTAGTAATAATCTAAACTAAGCAAATCATCATTTTTTTGCATTGTACATGTTTCGCATTATCATTCTTTTTGTCTTAATGCTTAATTACATTAAGACTAAAAGAATGCTAACTTTTTTTGAAAATTATTGGATATTACTTATATGTGAAGATATTTTCTATCAAGCACGCTTAATCTTGCAAGTTTTTCTTCAATCTGTAGAAACCACTAATTAAGCCCAAAAAATGAGAATTGTTTTTCAAAATTACTTGGCAAAAATTTAGATGAAAACCACCATTTTTTATCAACCACTCTTAATCACGCGGATTTTTCTTCAATTGTTGTTTATCCCCGTATAGAAACCACCGCGCTAGAGCGAATGCTACAGCCCGCAACTTTCAATCTATTTTGGTTATCATTTTTTTTAGTAAAAATCTAAACTAAGCGAATTATCGATTTTTGTTGTATTATATTAATTGTTTCGCATCTGAATGGAAGATAATAGAGTTCAAAAATATGGTAATTTTTAAATTTCATGATACAAAATTAGGGTCTATAAATTGGTGAAAACCGCATATAATATCAATCACGCTTAGTCGTTGATGGAAAAACCTGCTAGATTATGTTTGTCCGTCAACTACTATTCACCACCTGTAGAAAACATCGAGCTGAAGCGAATGCAACAAACCGGAGAAAGGTGGAGGAAGTACTGAAGTGCAAAGGGAGATTTGAAATATAATATGATCATCATATAACCAAGGGGTAAAGGTGTAAGCTAGTGGGGTGTATGGAAAAGTTAGGTAATGGTAATGGGAAAAATATTTCGAAGAATTACTAGAGGGAGATTCAGATACACATGATGGCAAAGAAGAAGAGCAATGAGCAAGATCCGCAAGCCAGCCAAATGAAATAAGAAGGAATGGGAAAGGTGAAATTACGGACAGAGAGGGAATAACTGTACTAAATAGACTTAAAAATGGTAATGGGAAGAATATTTCTAAGAATTACTAGAGGGAGATTCAGATACACAGGATGGCAATGAAGAAGAGCAATGAGCAGGATACGCAAACCAACCAAATAGAGTAAGAAAGAATGGGAAAGGTGAAAATACGGAAAGAGAGGGAAAAACTGTACTAAATAGACTTAAAAATGGTAATGGGGAGAATGTTTCTAAGAATTACTAGAGGGAGATTCAGATACACAGGATGGCAATGAAGAAGAGCAATGAGCAGGATACGCAAACCAACCAAATAAAGTAAGAAAGAATGGGAAAGGTGAAAATACGGAAAGAGAGGGAATAACTGTAATAAATAGACTTAAAAATGGTAATGGGAAGAATATTTCGAAGAATTACTAGAGGGAGATTCAGATACACAGGATGGCAATGAATAAGAGCAATGAGCAAGACCGGCAAGCCAACCAAATGATGTAAGAAGGAATGGGAAAGGTGAAATTACGGAAATAGAGGGAAATACTGCACTAAATGGACTTAAAAATGGCAATGGGAAGAATATTTCGAAGAATTACTAGAGGGAGATTCAAATACACAGGATGGCAATCAAGAAGAGCAATGAGCAGGATACGCAAACCAACCAAATGAAGTAAGAAGGAATGGGAAAGGTGAAAATACGGAAAGAGAGGGAATAACTGTACTAAATAGACTTAAAAATGGTAATGGGAAGAATATTTCGAAGAATTACTAGAGGGAGATTTAGATACACAGGATGGCAATGAAGAAGAGCAATGAGCAGGATACGCAAACCAACCAAATAAAGTAAGAAATAATGGGAAAGGTGAAAATACGGAAAGAGAGGGAATAACTGTACTAAATAGACTTAAAAATGGTAATGGGAAGAATATTTCGAAGAATTACTAGAGGGAGATTTAGATACACAGGATGGCAATGAAGAAGAGCAATGAGCAGGATACGCAAACCAACCAAATAAAGTAAGAAATAATGGGAAAGGTGAAAATACGGAAAGAGAGGGAATAACTGTACTAAATAGACTTAAAAATGGTAATGGGAAGAATTCGAAAAATTACTAGAGGGAGATTCAGATACACAGGATGGCAATCAAGAAGAGCAATGAGCAGGATACGCAAACCAACCAAATGAAGTAAGAAGGAATGGGAAAGGTGAAAATACGGAAAGAGAGGGAATAACTGTACTAAATAGACTTAAAAATGGTAATGGGAAGAATATTTCGAAAAATTACTAGAGGGAGATTCAGATACACAGGATGGCAATGAAGAAGAGCAATGAGCAGGATACGCAAACCAACCAAATAAAGTAAGAAAGAATGGGAAAGGTGAATCCGTATTTTCACCAACCAACCAAATGAAGTAAGAAGGAATGGGAAAGGTGAAAATACGGAAAGAGAGGGAATAACTGTACTAAATAGACTTAAAAATGGTAATGGGAAGAATATTTCGAAGAATTACTAGAGGGAGATTTAGATACACAGGATGGCAATGAAGAAGAGCAATGAGCAGGATACGCAAACCAACCAAATAAAGTAAGAAATAATGGGAAAGGTGAAAATACGGAAAGAGAGGGAATAACTGTACTAAATAGACTTAAAAATGGTAATGGGAAGAATATTTCGAAGAATTACTAGAGGGAGATTTAGATACACAGGATGGCAATGAAGAAGAGCAATGAGCAGGATACGCAAACCAACCAAATAAAGTAAGAAATAATGGGAAAGGTGAAAATACGGAAAGAGAGGGAATAACTGTACTAAATAGACTTAAAAATGGTAATGGGAAGAATTCGAAAAATTACTAGAGGGAGATTCAGATACACAGGATGGCAATCAAGAAGAGCAATGAGCAGGATACGCAAACCAACCAAATGAAGTAAGAAGGAATGGGAAAGGTGAAAATACGGAAAGAGAGGGAATAACTGTACTAAATAGACTTAAAAATGGCAATGGGAAGAATATTTCGAAGAATTACTAGAGGGGGATTCAGATCCACAGGATGGCAAAGAAGAAGAGCAATGAGCTAGATCCGCAAGCCAACCAAATGAAATAAGAAGGAATGGGAAAGGCGAAATTACGGAAAGAGAGGGAAATACTGCACTAAATGGACTTAAAAATGGCAATGGGAAGAATATTTCGAAGAATTACTAGAGGGAGATTCAGATACACAGGATGGCAATGAAGTAGAGCAATGAGCAGGATACGCAAACCAACCAAATACAGTAAGAAAGAATGGAAAAGGTGAAAATACGGAAAGAGAGGGAATAACTGTACTAAATAGACTTAAAAATGGCAATGGGAAGAATATTTCGAAGAATTACTAGAGGGGGATTCAGATCCACAGGATGGCAAAGAAGAAGAGCAATGAGCTAGATCCGCAAGCCAACCAAATGAAATAAGAAGGAATGGGAAAGGCGAAATTACGGAAAGAGAGGGAAATACTGCACTAAATGGACTTAAAAATGGCAATGGGAAGAATATTTCGAAGAATTACTAGAGGGAGATTCAGATACACAGGATGGCAATGAAGTAGAGCAATGAGCAGGATACGCAAACCAACCAAATACAGTAAGAAAGAATGGAAAAGGTGAAAATACGGAAAGAGAGGGAATAACTGTACTAAATAGACTTAAAAATGGCAATGGGAAGAATATTTCGAAGAATTACTAGAGGGGGATTCAGATCCACAGGATGGCAAAGAAGAAGAGCAATGAGCTAGATCCGCAAGCCAACCAAATGAAATAAGAAGGAATGGGAAAGGCGAAATTACGGAAAGAGAGGGAAATACTGCACTAAATGGACTTAAAAATGGCAATGGGAAGAATATTTCGAAGAATTACTAGAGGGAGATTCAGATACACAGGATGGCAATGAAGTAGAGCAATGAGCAGGATACGCAAACCAACCAAATACAGTAAGAAAGAATGGAAAAGGTGAAAATACGGAAAGAGAGGGAATAACTGTACTAAATAGACTTAAAAATGGCAATGGGAAGAATATTTCGAAGAATTACTAGAGGGGGATTCAGATCCACAGGATGGCAAAGAAGAAGAGCAATGAGCTAGATCCGCAAGCCAACCAAATGAAATAAGAAGGAATGGGAAAGGCGAAATTACGGAAAGAGAGGGAAATACTGCACTAAATGGACTTAAAAATGGCAATGGGAAGAATATTTCGAAGAATTACTAGAGGGAGATTCAGATACACAGGATGGCAATGAAGTAGAGCAATGAGCAGGATACGCAAACCAACCAAATACAGTAAGAAAGAATGGAAAAGGTGAAAATACGGAAAGAGAGGGAATAACTGTACTAAATAGACTTAAAAATGGCAATGGGAAGAATATTTCGAAGAATTACTAGAGGGGGATTCAGATCCACAGGATGGCAAAGAAGAAGAGCAATGAGCTAGATCCGCAAGCCAACCAAATGAAATAAGAAGGAATGGGAAAGGCGAAATTACGGAAAGAGAGGGAAATACTGCACTAAATGGACTTAAAAATGGCAATGGGAAGAATATTTCGAAGAATTACTAGAGGGAGATTCAGATACACAGGATGGCAATGAAGTAGAGCAATGAGCAGGATACGCAAACCAACCAAATACAGTAAGAAAGAATGGAAAAGGTGAAAATACGGAAAGAGAGGGAATAACTGTACTAAATAGACTTAAAAATGGCAATGGGAAGAATATTTCGAAGAATTACTAGAGGGGGATTCAGATCCACAGGATGGCAAAGAAGAAGAGCAATGAGCTAGATCCGCAAGCCAACCAAATGAAATAAGAAGGAATGGGAAAGGCGAAATTACGGAAAGAGAGGGAAATACTGCACTAAATGGACTTAAAAATGGCAATGGGAAGAATATTTCGAAGAATTACTAGAGGGAGATTCAGATACACAGGATGGCAATGAAGTAGAGCAATGAGCAGGATACGCAAACCAACCAAATACAGTAAGAAAGAATGGAAAAGGTGAAAATACGGAAAGAGAGGGAATAACTGTACTAAATAGACTTAAAAATGGCAATGGGAAGAATATTTCGAAGAATTACTAGAGGGGGATTCAGATCCACAGGATGGCAAAGAAGAAGAGCAATGAGCTAGATCCGCAAGCCAACCAAATGAAATAAGAAGGAATGGGAAAGGCGAAATTACGGAAAGAGAGGGAAATACTGCACTAAATGGACTTAAAAATGGCAATGGGAAGAATATTTCGAAGAATTACTAGAGGGAGATTCAGATACACAGGATGGCAATGAAGTAGAGCAATGAGCAGGATACGCAAACCAACCAAATACAGTAAGAAAGAATGGAAAAGGTGAAAATACGGAAAGAGAGGGAATAACTGTACTAAATAGACATAAAAATGGTAATGGGAAGAATATTTCGAAGAATTACTAGAGGGAGATTCAGATACACAGGATGGCAATAAAAAAGTGCAATGAGCAAAATCCGCAAGCCAACCAAATGTAATACGAAGGAATGGGAAAGGTGAAATTACGGACAGAGAGGGAAATACTGCACTAAATGGACTTAAAAATGGTAAGGTTCCGGGCCCTCGATAACATAAATCCTGAGCAACCAAAGTAGAAAGGCCACATTGTATAAAACATTAGAATTACTAAATTATATATGGTCAGCAGGAATGATCCCAGAGGACTGGGAAAGGGCAGCAATATTACCTATATTTAAAAAAGGATACAGCAGAAAGTGCAGTCATTAAAGGGGGATCTCATTCTTACGTACAGCAGCAGAGTTATTTAAAGCAATAATGGATAGCAGATTACAGCAAGAATTAGAGGAAACATTAGAAAAATTTAGGATTTAGGAAAGGACACTCAACACAGTACCATATATTTGCAATCAGAAAGCTGATAGAAAAGGCAAAAGGACAGGAGAACAAAATACTCATAATGTTTATAGATCTGAAGAAAGCCTTTGACAAAGTACTACGAGAAACCATCTGGGAAATTCTAGAACAAAGGAGGAGCGAGAAATTGATAAGAGGAATAAAAAGTTTGTACAGAAGAAGCAACAAACTATATAAGAACGGTAAACAAAACATCAGCAGACTTTATAACAACGTAAGGGCTTAGACAAGGAGTAGCTCTCAGCAACTAACTTTTTATAATATTTCTAGATAGCGTGCTAAAGAATATTATGAATAAAATAAAAAAGTTAGAACTGGGATATTAAAAATTAAAAAGAATAAGTATAGCAGTTAATATTCGTAGATGACCTCAAATTTTAGCCAAGTACGAAAAAGATCTGCAAGAAAACGTAAACTTATGAAAAGAGGAATTATCACAAAATGGTATGACAATAAACATAGACAAAACAAAAACAATAGTAATAAATGGAGCAGACACAGCAGCAAACATACACATAGACGGAAGGAAAATTGAAGCTATAGATACCTACAAATAGTAGATGACTCGCAATTTTAGCCAAGAACGAAGAAGATCTACCAGAAGACGTAAGCTTATGGAAAAAGGAATTATCAAAAAAATGTCATGACAATAAACATAGACAAAACAATAACAATAGTAATAAATGGAGCAGACACAGCAGCAAACACACAAGAACTGAAGGAAAATTTAAACTATAGATACCTACAAATACCTTGTATAACCTAGTAGTAGTACGTAGTATAAACAATAAAGGTTTAAGTTTAGAAGAGGAAATAAATAGTAGAATCCTGGCAACGAATAGAAGTTACAATTCAATGAAGGAACCCATCCTAGAAAACAAATGGATATGATAAGGGACAAATATGATACTGTATCACACAATTTATAGACCAATACTAATATACGGAGGTGAGACATGGATACTGAACCAAATACTAAAATCCAAGATCCAACCTGCAGAAATGAGGTGGTCTGAGAAAAGTTGAGGGAGTAACAAGGTTGGATATAACAAGAAATGACAAGATAAGGAAACGCTTACAAACAGGTTGCTGAGAAAAGTTGAGGGAGTAACAAGACTGGAGAGAATAAGAAACGACGAGATAAGAAAACGCCTCCAAACAGCATTATTAATGCCATAGAGAGGAAGCAGCTAGAATGGTACGGACATCTGATAAGAATGCCAGAAGATAAAGCATAAAAGATGGCATAACGTAGTAGTAGTACAGGACATAAAAAAGCAAATGAAATGGCTAAAAATAGAAGAGTATGGATTCCATACTCATCCTTTTTGTCCTTTCTGGATAGTCTTGTTTGCCATATTATTTTTGTTTGTCTATCTTCTGAAATTCTTATCAATGTCCGTACCATTCTAGCTGCTTCCTCTCTATAGCATTAATAATAATAAGAACATGATACAACTAACCCCCTAGGAAGAACGTTAAATGCCATCTGGCGTAAAACATTCCTCCCAGGGGGTTAGTTGTATCTTGTTTGTATATAACCACTCAAGATATGGCGTGAATTCATCCTCACTAGCTGAGCTACACCGATGAGATCTAATAAGATCGAAATCTAGATATGTAGATTGCTAAGAGGTGGATTCAAAAAGGTATTTTGAGATGTAAACAGATGTGAATGGAAATTTTCAAATTGCGCCTGCCAGACTCAATCAGTTTCTCAGCAATTTACGTAGCACATAAAAAAACCTGATTTCTAATTTGCTTTATGACTAATGAAATAAACTCATTTTACTCATTTATTTGTGTGAATGGAAATTCACCACTTGCACTGCCCATATATTTCTCAATAATTTACATAGCTCATAAAAACATGATATTCTAAATTGCTGTATGACAAATGTAAATTAATTAAATTTTATTGATTTATTTGTGTGAATGGACCAACTATTTTCTCAACAATTTACATTGCACATAAAAATCTGATTTACTACATAATTTTCCATCAATAAAAGAAACCTAATTTATCCAAAATACTGCATGAATCAAATTATACAACTAATTTTATTTATAATATCTCGAATTCATAGTGTACAGTTAATCTTATTTGAAAAATAAATTTGCATTTATTAGTATTTGAAATAAGTAAGAAAATAAAAATTGTAAATAATTTAAGATTCTAATCCCCCAACTGAATCAATTTGAAATCCAGTGAGCATTAGATGTTGCAAACAACTGATTGACAGGTCCCTGTTAAACAATTGCTCCATTGGTAATTTATTTAACCGTGTTCCGAGTACTTTGTAATGTGCAAAAGTGTTCGGCGAGTTTTCAACCGATATACAAGTGTAACAGTGTAAGTAGAACCGTACAGTGTAAACCATACGAACGTACAATTCCAATTGGACATCCAATACAATTCGAAAATAAATTAAAACATGTTACCGTTTTAACTGAAATTCAAGCTCATATTATTTAAAAAGCGATATAATTAATAGTTACAACTATTTAAACTTAAGTATTATAGTTCAATATTTCCCTACTGATTGATTGAAAGGTTATGTTTGTTTGTATTTCGCATCAAATTGTTTGTGTGTGAGTGGGGAGACGGATCAAGCACATTTTTAAAACAATTGACTTGTTTTGTTGCTACCGTTCATCTTCTGCCGGTGCTCGCGTCGTGTCAGATTCAATTCCCGCTTTTTCACATTTCCCTCCATTTTCTGTCACCGATCAAAAGTCCCTGGGTCTTGCGGATATTTCCCCCCTCACGTCTTGCCGCACCGATTATACCGAGTGCCCTTGTGCTCAGACGCAGAGACGCGCCATTTGCTAAACAATTCCTCGTCATGGCAGTGGTGAGTTTCATCAAAATTTACATTTCAGTGCATTGCAATTGTCCGCCAAACTCGCCTTAATTTGTCCATCCGTGTTAATCTAACCTACAAGTGCATAAATGTGGTGAAAAAACGAGGGGTTGTGGTGTTATAAAAATTTAAAAATTGATGGTTTTAAATATTGTTGTATCGTGAATTTGTTGGTGCAAAGCGTTTTATTAGTGAATTCATTTGTTGTATGCAGTTGTTTTGGTGGATTCAGTGTGGAATAGTGCTGACCTTGTAGGACTCCCTGTGCTGCAGAAACAGATCAATTAATAACCCACTTGCTGTCAACCTGCTCAATAACTTGGAAAAAAAGTAATTGTGCCCTAATTATTACAGCTACAGCTGATGCTTTTACAAAATAATCATTATTGCTGAATGCAAGCAAGTTGAGGATTTTGTATTTTGATAACACTTTTGGGATGATTACTGCATTGCTGTAGTTTCACTGCAGTATTTTGTTTGACAAGTGTTTTTAATAATTCTGGTCTGTCTTGTTCCAGATGAACATTACTAGGGATTAAGATTTGCTGGAACAAGGCCTATAAAAATTCTTAATACATTTCAAGTCAGACTGTTTAGACTGGCTTGTACTATGGATTTAAAAGATTTCACTGATGTTAAGGAGTTTATGGAAAGAAAGGATGATTTTGGAGACCTTACCAATACAATGTTTGGAGATGGTGCTCCCAGTGGCAGTGCTAGTCCTTTGGAGGATGCCCTATTGGGTGACCCAGATAGCTGCCGGTTATGCATGTATGTATATTTCTTCATATCTACTTTATTATTGATTATTTAGGGGATTATTACTTACAAATTTAATACATATTATATATTACTTGATTTTGCCATAAACTAAGTGAAATACTTTGACTAGGTTTTATAAAAGCAGATTAATTTCATAACTACAAGTCAATCCACTATTCAAACAAATTTTTTTGCAATTTTGGCATACAAAGTGACATTGCCATATGTAAAGAGAGATATTTTAGGCTATGAAAGTCCTATCCTATGCAGGTGTTTATTTAACCCATTACAGCCACTGATGTGTAAATGCATCACCCTCTTTAATATTTTATATTTAGAATAGAGCTGACCCTCTAGTAAATTTAGCCATCTGATAAGAGAATTTACCAGCTTGAATTGTACATTGTGCCTTAAGCTATGTTTAGACTGGTGAATAATCATGTGCAAGTTGCTGTGGGATACTGCTGTCATATATAAACACTACTTACAAGACTTGCAATAGACTTATAGAAGTTTTTATAGACAGCATCAGTTGCTAGTCCAAACAGCTGAAACTGCATTTGTACAACAACTTGCAAAACAAGTTTAGTTGCAAGTTAATACTAGGATCGACATTACATGATACTGAAAAAAAGAAATTACCAGACTATGAGCAAAACATGTTAATTGTATTATATCCAGTCCAATTTTATGCAATTCAGTTTATGCAAGAATTAAAAAAAAATCAAAAATAGTGTTGCTGGACATGATAAGAATGTAGTATCCTCATGGCAATATTGTTGAGAGTTAGGTTTATTCTGTCTACAGTAGATCTTCCATTTTTAATCAATAAATTTTTTATTATGATTAGCATTAAATATCATAGTTGCAGCTACACTGTTCCAAATAAAATATAGCTGCAAATATTTCTGCTGTGTGGAATCTATCACATGTTTATATTTGTATGCCCAAGTTTCTGTCAGTGTGACATAAACTGACCTAAATTAAAGATGACATAGAATGTAAATCTTTGCAAATATAGACAGGAGTTAGACACTAGCCACATGCATATTTTTCATTTGGACTGTTTAATGCCAAGGTGGTGTAAGTAAAATGTTGGGAAATTGACTTTCTAGAAATTTTTATTCTTTTACAGTTTGTTACTACTTTCACATTGTTATGTCAACTTTTTTTACTTTGGTTATATTTTAAAGTTCCTTAACAAAGTTTTAGTTCCTAAATAAGGTGTAATCACATAATTATATTTGTTAAAAAGCATATTTAAGATTTTAAATATACTTTACATCACTGTTATCAGGAATGTTGAATTTGAAAATGTAAAGTATGATAAAACAAAGTGGTGTAAGTAGCCCTGATACACCACCCATTATATGATGGGGATTACTACTGGTATAATATAATAGTATGGTTAATAAATAAGTTGAGTGTTTTTAATAAATTAAAAATTGATTATCTAGAATTTCAGTTATGAATGTAATCTGATTTTATATAGCACAGCCGAAATGCAACTGAGAATCCTCTAATATTTTGTAACTTCATCAAATAAACCAATTGTAATCCTACCAGTTAATAATTGTTAAGCCAAGACAACCCATCCTTGGTGCTTTAAATGTTTACATTTTTTTCATTCTATATTAGGGGTCCATTAACCATCCCTCGGCTACTATCTTGCTTGCATGTGTTTTGTGAGAGGTGTCTGGACAAGAAATTGATTGATGAAGGAGGAGATGCTGGCACATCAAAAACCGCAATTGTGTGCCCCCTCTGTGAGCAAGAAACTAAGGTAAGAATTTACATAATCTTGAAGGATTTCATCAAATCATCAAATATTTATATGATATAATATTAAGTAAAAGCAATTAAGCTTAATATTTACTTTATATAATCCTCATAAATTGATTTCTACCTATGTTGTCACTAGTTTATTTACAACCCTCATGGATCTTCTATATATTTTCAACATATTTATCTAATGTTCCAATATTAAAATTAATTTATGAATGTCTACAGATAGCGATTCATTAGCAATCATATTTATATTCCTAATATAGGTTGGCACCAAGAAGCTGGCCTCTCTCCCCCTGGACGTTATGACAACAAACATCTCAGATGTGACGAATTCACAGAATTTGCAATGCACGAGTTGCACCGCCAAGGAGATTGCTGTCTCGCGTTGCTCCACCTGCCACAACCTGCTGTGTGGCAACTGCGAGAAAGCCCACCGCTTTATGCGCCTGTTCGAGAAACACGTCGTAGTTTCCCTGGATGACATGCGGAATGAGGGCAAGAAGATTACAATTCACAAGCCGTTGGTGTGCACCCAGCATACCGGCGAACATGTTATATATTACTGCAGTACCTGTAAACTGCCTGTGTGCACGGAATGCGTAAAATCAGACCATAGCAGCACAGGCGGCCATCAATATGATGCCATATTGGATTCCGAGCTGAGAGTACGCCAAGAGTTGGAACGAATGCTGGATGAAACCAAAGGGAAGAAAGATGTCATGCTAAAAGCATCTAATGAGATCGATTCCAGCCTTGAAGAGCTAGCCAACCAACGTTCAACCGCTCGCGACCTGATCAACGAGTCGTATCAGAGTTATAAAGCAGTGCTTGAAAAATGCCGCGATAATTCACTAGATGAGCTCAATAACTTATACCGAGAGAGAGAACTTAAAGTAATGGACACAACTGAGAAAGTAGGCAAAAATATTGATATGTTGGAAGATGCCTGTAAATACGCCTCACGTGTATTAGACATTGGCACCGTTGCTGAAATTATGTACCTGCGAAATGTGGTTGGTTCCCAACTACAAAATTTAATCAAAACTACATCTAAACCTGATTGTAAATATTCCGTTGAGTTCCTCGCCGATTTCGAGGAGTTTGAAAAAGTGATTGGTAAAGCATTTGGCAGGTTTAAAACCGAAACCGAAATTAAACCTAAGGAGAATGGTAACTTGCCCCCCAATCTACCCCCTCTAACAATTAATGGACCATCATCTGCTATTGCAAATGGCTCTTTATCCAACAGCAGCCCCATTTCTCTACCGACATCAATGCAATCTTCATTTGATGGCGATTTAGGATCTAATTTACAAGGATTAACCTTAGCACAAACACCACCTGTGTCCCAGATGAATAGTGCTGCTTTACAGGGCTATTCAAGCATGGCAGAATATAACATTGCTCAACTGGCTAGTTTAGCTGAAACAAGCGCTAGCACAGCTACTTCTCCCACACAACCTTTCTTATCAGATTTATTCACTACAGACACTGCTTATAAGAATTTACAATCATTGGCTAAGCTAGGAACTTTCAATAATTCAGGTAGATTTAATACTGGAAATGTAAGTGGTTTAGTTTTAATATTGTGATTTTTCTTTTTAGATAATGGCATATCAAATGGCAGCAATATTTTAGTGCGTCCGAATTCACCCGTTTCTTTGACAATATCAAATAATTTATTAAATGGTTTTGGGGCTGTATCTTCTTCCACGTCCCCCCTTTTGTCCACACCTGACGATATACTGCCTGACCCAATTAATTCGTTAGTGCAGCAGGCTGGTGGGGCCACTAATGTTACGCGCGCAGCTAAAGTGAGTCCAATGCAAATCCGCTGCAAGTTCGGGCAGCTGGGGCCCGGTAAAGGACAGTTTAATTCACCGCATGGCTTTTGCCTTGGCCTAGAGGAGGATATTGTTGTGGCCGATACTAATAATCACCGAATTCAGGTGGGTTTATATTGATTCAATTTGAATTAGTTAATTTGAATATTGCGTGTTTTTTTTAGATTTTTGAGAAGACTGGCACATTTAAGTTTCAATTTGGTGTAGCTGGTAAGGACGAGGGACAGTTGTGGTACCCACGGAAAGTCGCTGTGATGCGCTCCAGCGGGAAATATGTGGTTTGTGATAGAGGTAACGAACGGTCTCGCATGCAGATATTCACAAAGAACGGGCATTTCCTGAAGAAAATCGCGATCCGTTATATTGATATAGTTGCGGGTTTGGCTGTTACCACAACTGGAGAAATTGTTGCTGTTGACAGTGTTAGCCCCACTGTTTTTGTTATATCTGAGAATGGGGATTTGATTAGATGGTTTGACTGCAGTGACTATATGAGGGAGCCGTCAGATATAGCTATTCACGGTAAGTATTTCGGTTGTAGTAGTTACAGTATTTGTTAAAATTTCTGATTGGTTGTTGACCTAATTTTTACTGGAACTAGGGTGTGATTCCTGACACTATTGGTTTCAAACTGGTTCAGATAGTGTGCTGCAAGAATCGCGCCTGATTATTCAGATAATTCTTGATAATTGTCCATGTAAATAATGGTTTTCCTATTAAAACAATATCTGGTGTGGGCACCACACGTCTTTCAGAATTACATGAACTATTTCATGTTTTTAATGTTTATAACTTTTCTCGGTTGTTATCACGGTGATGATTTTTATAGCGTTCCGGGCCGGCCTAGGTTCCTCTACCCTTTACTGTTCCTTATTCTTGGTTACTGCCTTGATGGCTGTCTCAACCTCTGTATTTATGTTAGGTCTAGGCTTTTTTATACAACCCAGCCTTAAATTCCCAAATCAGATGTTCTATTACAATATTAATTTTTAAAAATATAACATTTTTCCATTCCTCTACCCTTTACTGCTCCTTATTCTTGGTTACTGCCTTGATGGATGTCTCAACCTCTGTATTTGTGTTAGGTCTAGGCCCCTTTATGCATGGTTACGTCCGGCCTTTTGACCAGGCCTCTATTCCTTGTTCCTTTTCGCTGATGCCCTCGAACAATGTGTCGACTTTGGCTTAATACGGATGGTGGCAATTGTCTGTTCTCTCAAACCGGGCGACATTGGTGTCACCACTGTCTATTTTCGAGATCCTCCGGACTAGGTCCCCGAATCACTGGCCCTTGATAGGTTTGACCAATATGGTTTCTTTGTTCCTGGTCTTCAATTTTGCCGTGTTGGTAGCGGCCATTACCTGCTGACTTTCGGTGGTGTGCTTCTCCTGATCAAGCTTGGACAGGCGAGCGAATAGTATTCTATGTTTTACATTAGGTTCAGGGTGCATTGCCACTTCGTCCACTCTGCCCCGTCGTTTGGCTCTGCGATAACTCTGAGTCATCGGATGCCATTGTAGGTGTTTTCCATGATCTGTCCGTCCCTCTAGTGGTATCGCACACTATGTAATGTATGTACTCCTCGTCTCCCGATTGGCCTTCGCGATTGTGCACCTACGCGGTGTGTCCACTTTTCCCTCCTCCAAATTTAGTCTCGCGAGTTCAGCGACCATACAACCTTTTTCTTCCGATCTTTGTGGGATTTCTAGTGGGGTTGCGATTTTTCCGAGGAGCCACTCGTATTGTTCACGAACTGCCGCCACGTCTAGTTTAGATTACTTTGGTATGTTCTTTGTCGCCACAGCCGTGTTGGTTATACTCTGCCAGCTGTATGTAGGCGTCCTCTCCTTCTGCTTTGTCCTCGCTGTCTGTCCGTGTGTGTTTTTTTGTGGCGTTTTGGCAATTTCTTCTTTGTCTCTATTGGTTCGGCATTCCCGCCTCCTTTTTCCCCAGGCAAGGGGGCTTTCCTCTTGGCTGGCTGAGTTGAGTGACTTTCTTTCTCTGTGTCCGAATTCCCAACCTTCGCTATTCTTCACTCGACTAGCGATTCCCTGCAGTTTTTCGGGGGTTTGTCTTCTGGTCGTTGGAGTCCTGGGTGTTACGCCGCTTCCTCCAAATGGGTTGCTGTCTTTTGCAGGCTCTGATTGCGTGTTTGGTTCTTCTAGTAGGTGGTAGTCGGATAATGGTCGGAGGGCACCCACCGCGATGCCGATATCACCAACCGAAGCTGGGATCCCTCTCCTCTGCACAGTAAACGATTTATTATTTTTATCCTTGTGCATTAGTTCCTTTTATTCCAGGATAAAAGTAGTGCCCTTCCTTGGTTAATTCATTGGTCGTCGTAGTGGTTATTTCACTCAGTGGTTCCATCTACTCTCTTTCATCTTTTTACAAATATGGGCTCTTGGTTACTTGGCTTAGTTCTCAGGTTTTCGTGGGCGGGTCGGCGTTTCCTTGCGGTCGCCTGGTGGTCTTGCGACCCGGCAGGCGTGACCGTCTGCGTGAAGCCCCCGTCCCGGCCAGACCAGGTTAACCAGCCGCCCTCCTCCACGTCTCAGGAATTGTCTGGGTGTTGAGGTTTTCCACCTTCTCTTATCGTCCTCGCGCAAACACCCCTAACCTGCTTTTTGCTCTACTTCTATATAACCCAGCTTGTACAAGTTCTCATTCACTCTGGTCTTTGTTGTCTCTCAACATATCTCATTCTCTTACCTCAGGTCCTAGACTTGCCAATATTCTTAGCTTCTCCTCCACACATAACTCAGACATGCCCACTTTGTCATACATCTTTCCTCCATCTGCTCTCTACCCATTCCACTCCTTCCACATCATTTCTTTCCTTGATCTTTACTCAAATCTCCTACACTCCCAGCATATGAGTAGTCTCCTGCAGGAGAATCGTCAGAGCCGTCGATTTTTCTAGTCCTAGCAGATTATTTAGGGACCAGCTTTGCTGTCTTTCCATAACATCCCACTCCATTTCTATTCTATACAACAATATAGGCTTCTCACATGCATTACAGATCTTACATGCTTATTGATAATTATAACATGTGTTTTTTATTTATTTTTTATAGGAAAAGAGTTTTATGTGTGCGACTTCAAAGGCCACAACGTTGTAGTGTTTAGCGAGGACGGCAACTACGTGCGCCGCATTGGTTGGGAAAACATAACAAGCTATCCGAATGGTATAGATATATCTGATGCTGGTGATGTTCTTATTGGTGATTCTCATGGGAACAGATTCCACGTGGCCGTATTTGGCCGCGATGGCTCACTGATTTCAGAGTTTGAATGCCCCTATGTGAAGGTAAGAGCATGATATTTTAAATTTTATAAACACAAAGGAATCAGTAATGTTATCCCTTTTAATAATTGCCAGGCAAGGAATTTGCAAAACTACAAAAAGAAAACAATCGCCATTTGTTTCTTATTTCTGTTATTGATACAGAAAACAACACAACTGCCACATATTTATTCTTTAGTTATGGTCTTGCATAGGCGGGCTGGGTTGTATCAAAGGAGATCATTTTCATAACTGATTCTACATCTAGGCTCGGTTGTATATTGCAGATAATTCTCGAGTTAATTTCCGATCTGCATCAAAATTGTCAAAAGGGACTCAAACGTCACGACTTTGACACATAATGTGACGTTATCTGTGAGAATTAAATACATCACTTTCATTCTCACAGGCAACGTCACATTATGTGTCACATTTGAATTGTTTTGAAAATGAGAGGAATTTGAGTTTGGTATTTATGGAAATCGACGTCTGTAACTACGCACGTCGATTTGCATAAATATCAAACGCAAATTCCTCTCATTTTCACAATTCAAATGTGGATTACACCACTTTCATTCTCACAAATCAATTTATTCATAATTAAAAATGTAACTGTGTACGTATATAAATAAAATTTTACATGTGTGATGTTGTTGTATAGGCGACGATTAGCATATCCGCGCCCTTTCGACAAAAGAGACACAAGTGAAATAAAACCTAATCTTCCTAGCCTCTACAATATTCTATAGGCAATTCAACCCCGCGGATACTCTTTATCAGAAAATAAACTATATTTTGTAGGAAATAATGGATGATAACAATTAATCATATACATGACTATATAACCAAGATTTGACCACCTTTATACCTTAAAAGTACATTAACAATCACGGATTATTATACTAGAAAACCGTTTGAATCCCGAATTATCTTATTATTATTAACAGTTGTGTCAGTTTTTTCGAAGGGTGGTGTGATATGTAAACAGATATATGTGAATCTATAAAATAGAACGTTTAATCCCGGTTAACCGTTAACGCGCCTTTTTATACAACCCAGCCTTAACTTCCCAAATCAGATGTTCTATTACAATATTAATTTTAAAAAATATAACATTTTTCCATTATAGGTATCTCGTTGTTGTGGTTTGAAAATTACATCTGAAGGATATGTGGTGACATTGGCCAAGAATAACCATCATGTGCTGGTGCTCAACACCCTGTATATTCTCTAGAGCCTCCTTGCAAGTAGTATGATCTCTCATTTTATGTACAGAACTGATTTTGTTTTTTATAGGTTATTGTTTTTTTTAACCAACGTCTATATGATTTAAGCATTTTTAGCTTTATCCAAAGTTTTTTTTATTTAACGTATTTATTTTCTAAAAGAACTAGGTTAACGTTGATTTTTTAATTGTTTTATATTTTTATTGTTTTTAACTATTCGAAATTAGTTAATTAGCAGCAGGCTTAATATGGTTCCTACAATTTGTTTTATGTTTTTTTATTATAAATTATATTCATGTGTGTCAATTAGTAAATTAATATGTGTATGTGTGTTTGCGATGCTGTACGTGCCAAGTTAATTAATCTAATTGTTTGATGCACAATTTTGATGGTTAAATAATTTTATAGTTTCATAAATTTTGAGGTGTTTCTTATGTAGTTTCGTTGTGAAAGTGCGAGTGTAATTTACGTACTCAGGTGGTTAGCGTTTCCTCATGGCGGTAACAATGAACAGTGCCATCTAAGTTAGATCCTAACGTTTCAGTTTGTGTGGTTAACAAAAAAAATCATAATGCAATCAGTGGTTGCCGCTGCAAAAAAAAATATTCCAATAGAGCATGAGTGTGTGTGTTTGTTCTTCTGAAATCTCTGTGGCCTCTCAGAGGACGTGCCATTCCGTCCTAGGCAAGAATGGTTGGTACGTCTGGCCATAGTGAACCGTGCCTGTGATAATAGTATCTTCAGGATAAGTTGTGACCTTAGTCTGTCGTTGTTATTTTGTATGCGGCGTTACGGTTGCTCGCTTTTCAGCAGCCGTCTCAAGTCCGCATACAAGAGTTTTTAAAATTATATGTATATATTATATATCAAATATAAATATATTAAAAATGAAAAAAACATTAAAACCTCGAATTGTTTATGTATAAAAAAAAATAACCGTATCTTATACACTATTTAATCTTGAAGGATTGTTCTTCGAAATTATATGTGATGTCAATATTCTCACAAATTAACAAATATATTATTGACGTAGGAAACTAGGCTTAGTTATTATTTATTTACCAAATATTATTTACACCGATATTTTATATATTATATCACAAACTCTTGCGCCCTCACAATTGGGCCCATACAAGTTTCAAATTAAAAAAACGCTTTTGCCGATATATTATTAGCGTAATCCTAATAATTCTAATTATGTTCTAAGAACACTAGTATAGTAGTAACACTATGAAATTTGTTATATTTAGGGGTCCTCTTGTGACAGTACGTTACTATCGTACTTCATATAGCATTTGCTCACACGTCATTTATATGAATTTTTATATTTTTAATTTTTAACCAGTCACCGAAGCAAGTCCAAAATACAATATAGACAAAAATCGTGACTGGCATAAGATGTATCAAATGAATAATAAAAAAGAAATAAATTTGTTTTAAAAATTTTAATACATATATATTAATGTGATAGATTTTTGATGATTTTACAATCACAGTCTTAGTGTATGTACAAACAAATCGTTTTTAGATACTCGTATACCGATATACTTTTTGCCATATACATGACTAAAATTTCTCAGTTCGTCGATTGAGTAAATGAAACAAATGGTCACCAAGATTCACGTAGCAATAAGTATTCTCAGTCAGTATTGGAGTGAGGAGTTGTTATCATTCCATATGTTTAAGCGCGGCCGATTGTTGCCGTACTTAATCGCCTTTTATTTCAGTTTTCGTATTATTTTCATTTTCTCTAAATATAGTCGTTAAGAGTTTTAGATTAGTTGAGTTGTATGTTAGGGTAGTTTAAGAGGTCTCATTTTATTCAATAAGAATCACAATCATCTGAGACCTCTTGAAATGGACGGTTACTTAATTCAGCGCGCTCTGTGTGTGTGGTGTGCATGTGTGGGTGTGTTTGAAAGGGGGGTGAGCTCGATACAATCATATTTGACCATTATTATCCTTACGAGACATGTGGTTGTGAGTTGGTCTATTTTAATTCCTCTTTTTGTACAAGATTTTAGTGCAATAACAACCCCCGCGTTGATTGCATTCCAAGCCTTCACTGCTGCCACCCTACGCTGGGGGCAGTCTTGTTGTTGTTGTTGTACAGACACACACCTTACATATTTAATATTAAATATTAGGTAAATATATATGACTCTGTTAGTCAGTTAAAGTACAAATCTTAGTGTGAGTGGGTCGACATATCATTTAACCCCATCCCAGTGTTCGCGTATGTCTGATGCAGGGACTCATGAGTTTCTGAGACACCAAACTTTTGTTTTATTTTGTTTTTGTGTCCAGTATAATATAAGATTATATTATTTATATTATTATATATGAAAAACGAATAAATCACTGTGTCTTAGTCCTGTCATATTATATTATAAACGAATTAAAAAAAAAATATGTATACATTTTTGAAAGTACTATTGTTAACTCTTTCCAAAGATTTTTTTTAGTATGTTAAGGTAATGTTGCTGAAAGCCCTTTAATATCTGCTATAGGCTCGTAGTTTCAATTCGTAATAAAAGTATGCTAAGCTAGGTGCGGGTGGGTGACGTTTTTTGCATGTAATCAAGTTGCTTAATAACTAACCCAAAGTTCTCTATATTATAGATTAAGAACCTCTTATCTTGCTGTATATGTCTCTTGTTATCTACAGTACGGCAAGTAATGTGTTACCCGCCTCGTGAGAGCAGTCGAGCTGTGGCATTTATGATGTTTTTTATAAAAATATTTTTGATGTCAATGGATCCCTGTTGACGCGACCCACACCAATACAGAAATGCGCCGCTTTGCACAATTTTACTATTTGCACTACATACACACCCACTGTGTTTATGTTCCGTTCTAACAGGCTGAATTTCTCGTGCAATCTGTCAACAGGGATTTAACTAAACAATCAATTTATATAAATAATAACGGACTTTATCTCCGACTACATGTAACTATTTATCTCGTATTTTATAGCACTCTTGTTTCTCTGCTTAACCCCTAAATTTACAACAAAAAAATAATACTTGTTACTTTAAATTTATCACTATTGAACTACCCACGTACAATCCGTATGATTTTTACTTATATAATTTAGCAATTCTCAAAAAATATTGTATATGTATTCTATTTACAATTTTGACATGTTTTTTAACGATTTTAAATGTTCCCAATTTACGATATCTCATTGTTAATGAAGTTTACATGAATTTATATTATAAAATCAATCTGAAATCCAAAGTTTTCATTGTATAAAGAAAAAAACATGAAGAGAAGAAAAAAAACGTATATTGCCTTCTGTTCTATAAAAACAGTGGTTATTCAGGGTTTCAGGAGCTGTTTAAGCTTCATATTTTTGGAAACTGTTTTAATTTATTTGAAATGTACTGAGGTTGTTAATTTGTAAGTTTTTGGTTTTTGAATAAATATTTATAAACAATAATGACATGTGTTTTTTTTTATTGTTTTGTAGGGATTAATATTTCTCACTTTTAACAGGCTTATACAAGGATATGGGCAGCAACTAACTAATGTGTGTGAATTGAGCATCAATCCAACTCAAATTGAACCAGAAAATCCACAGGCAAATTTTTGAAACTTGAAAAATTCAATGATAGAAAGTTCTGCTTGATCTCATTTTGAAAATTTCAAAGAAAATTCAGAAAAAAAATATAGAAGCAACTTGACACAGAAACTAATGTCATTTGATTTGAAATATACTCTAAATGACGGGACAACTTTCGAGATTGTTTCAAATTGAACCGAAAAAGCTAGAGGTCTTGTCAAATTTTTGAAACTTTGAAAATTATATTTCATGATATAAAGCTGTACTTGATCTCAAGTTGAAAAGGATCTAACACAAAAAACTAGATGGAGAAAGTGACAGACCAAAAAACTGGAGACATTTGAACCATAAAGCCATGGGCCTTGTCGAGCTAATATATAAATATATATAAATATATATATATATATATATATATATATATATATATATATATACGACGGGGACGATTTTTTAAAGTAGCAAATCTTAACACACACGCAGACGGACCAGAAGGTCGATAGCCGGTTACAAATTGTAACAAATACAGTAACTACTTCTATTCTATACATTTCGAATAACTTTCAAGTTAGAATTTAATTTTTTTGTTCAATCTGACTTACTGAGCATAGAGGGCGAGATTTGTGGGTGAAATTTCGCGAATTTTACATTTTTTTGGAGGTTTTCTGTTAGTTTAGGTAAATAGTAGGTGATTACCAAAGACAATATAATTGCTTTTCTGCTGGTAAAGGTAGAAGTTCAAAGGTGTGATTACACTCTTGTACTTCTCTCTTTACCAGCAGGAAAGCTCTCAGGCTGATAGCTATAAAGATAGAAGTATTTTTAAGAGTTACATCTTACTTTTCTGCTGAAAAGGGAAACTCAAAGTTGTGATTACACTCCTATGTGCTTCTCTCTTTACCAGCAGGAAAGCTCTTCTCAGGCTGATACCTATAAAGATAGAAGTATCTTTTATTTTTCAAGAGTTCCATCTTACTTTTCTGCTGGAAAGGGAGAAACTCAAAGTTGTGATTACACTCCTATGTGCTCCTCCCTTTACCAGCAGGAAAGCTCTCAGACTGATAGCTATAAAGATAGAAGTTTGTTTTATTTTTCAAGAGTTCCATCTAACACAAGTTATTATATTCATGGGTCATTCAAATTTGGGGCTGTGACATCTGATCTATAGTCTTAATTAAAATATAAATAAAGAAAATAAATAATAAAAACAGTCTTAAATAAAGAAAAACAGGCATTATTATAAAACCAAATAAATTTTACTAATACTCGAAAAAAATTTGAACTATTTAAGGTTGTAATTAATAATTCATTAGCATATCAAAATAACCAAGGTAGTCATAAAGACTCTGTGGGCTAAATCTTACAACTATTGATGAAAATAATGTCAACAAAAATGAACCAATATTCATTAACATATCAATCGCGCATTATCTAACAGATAACGCCGCGACGACAAAGTAAACAATAATCTCTTTAATTACGCCACAAGATCGAAGATAACTGTGTAGATAAAATGTAGTTAGGAAGAAAAAACAGGCCAGTAAATGTAAGTCATTGAACTGGTTGTGATAACCTAACCTGAAAGTATTACAAATCCCTTGTTATTATTTAGAAATCTTTGATGTTGCTATATTAGAAACGCTTTCCGTGATGGCAACATCACAGTTGATCCAGTTCAGAAACTGCAGGATATTGAGGGATCATAAAATCATCAATGAAGACATTTGGGTGCGAAATGGTAAAATTGTTAATCCCGAACAGGTGTTCTTCGATGAGAAAATTAGTGCCTGCAGGCAGATTGATTGTGGAGGATGTATTGTGGCTCCAGGATTTATAGATTTACAAATAAATGGTGTGTATAATTTATAATGTACATTAAATCTAACATTTAGGTTTTTTTATTTATTTATTTACTAACTACAGTTACCCTAATGGGGGTTTTGTGGTGTGCACTGCCACAATCATATTAATAAATTTAAGTTTCAATAACTAATAATTTAATAGTTAATAAGTTGTATCATATGAATTTTCTATCATGTTTTAAAATATTAATTTATATGAGTAATGTGTAAACTGTGGGATTTATTCCATTCATAAAATAAATTTTGAAAATGTATCTAGAGAGAAGTGTAATTTTCAAGGAATAGTTTTTTTTTTAACATAGTTGCTTGCAAATCACAAGGTTGTGGTGTATTTTATATATTGAATATTCTACAAAGGTTTCTCATGAAAAATACTTTGAATAAATATACTAGTAGGATGTACAGTAAAGAATCTCAAATGGCAGAGTATGATCATGAGCATGAGCTGCTCTCATGTTCTAGTAAATAGGGGTGTGCTGGTGTAGTAAAGCCAGCATTGCCCCCTCATAAACCTTGAAAGTCTATTCAATAAATATCTATAAAAATATATATATCTTTAAAATCTCTCAACCTTTTGGGTGTCAAGAAATGCTAATTGTAATATTGTTAAAACAAATTAGAAAATTAGAAGCCATGAAAGATCCAAGGGCTTCAAACTAATTTAAACTTCTTATATTAATAGGGAATTCAAATATTGTTAAAAAAAGTTCTTAAATTACTTGTAAAGTGATTTAAGAAAGCTTCATATTACTTGAATATTATATTATAAATTATATTATATATTAACTTTTTGTGTGGTCTGATATTTTGAAAGTACTAAGAACTACTGACAATCTAAAACAAAACAAAAATATAGCATCCTTGCAGTAATGTACATTTGGAACAGATTAGAGAATATTACTATCTTTCTTGCACGTCTAGTCCTGCTGATCTTTTATCCCTTAAAGCTATATATGGGCCCTTGCGGGTTAGATACAAACGTAAGGGGAAGGAATGTTTACATTTTTCTGAGTGGAGAGGTAGACAGGGCCCTTAAATGGCATATGTAATTTACACTTAAATTTGGTCTAGATTATTAAATGATTTTGATTTAAATCTGCGATATAGCGTTGATTTCCTATAATTAATTTTTGGTATATAATAATTAAGAATTTTTATTTTATAGGTGGTTTTGGTATTGATTTTTCAAATATTGTTGAGGATACAGCAGCCAAAGTCAGTATTGTTGCTAAAGGACTGATTCCATATGGTGTGACATCATTCTGTCCAACATTAGTTACTTCTCCAACTGAGATATACAAAAAAATTGTACCAAAAATTCCAAGGAGGAAAGGTGATATAAATGGGGCTACTATATTGGGTTTGCATTTAGAAGGGCCTTTTCTAAATGTTGATAAGAAGGGTGCACATCCTCCAGAATTGATTAGGAACTTTAAAAATGTATGTTTATATTTATACAGTAGGTTATAAAATATCTATCATCCTATCATCCTCACAAATGTTTCAATGCATAATAAATCATCATTTATTTCCAAATAAACAAATGTTAATGTAAAATATCTGTCTGGGGGGCGATTTTTGAGCCGAGAGACGTTCACTTATTGCAAATGGTGATTTTTGGCACTTTCGCGAAGAGTAATTCACTATTTTTAAAAAATAGTATAATAAAGTCTCAATGAAACGAGGAAAATATAAATTCTAAATCAAATAAATTTAATAAGGCAAACATAATATTGTGTGTGTAAGTGAAAATAAAAATAAATATAAGTAATGCCAAAAAATAAAGGGATCCCTGCCAACCAAACCTAATCTAATTAATTAATTGAAATAAGTTTAATAATAATTAAAATTTTTAGGGATATAAATCCATGGAAGAAATGTATGGAAATTTAGACAATGTTGCTATAGTCACATTAGCACCTGAACATGCTAATTCTAAGGAGGTAATTGAGAAGTTGACTGCACAAAAAATTGTAGTTTCACTTGGTAATTAGATATAATATATAGATAATTTTTATTGTTGTAATATTTCATGGTTTTTGTTAGGACATTCCATGGCCAATTTAAAAGATGGAGAAGAGGCTGTACAAAATGGTGCAAGACTGATTACACATTTATTCAATGCAATGCTTCCAGTAAGTATTTATTTTGAATCTTATTTGAGTTTATTGATTAGAATTACCAATGCTATTAAAGCAAGTTTGTGTATTCTATTATCAACAAATATTTGAGTCAATTTACTAACAAAAGTATGAACATCTTGAAAATAGTAGAAATATAACGCTTTTTACTTTGGGATTTGGGATTCCCTGACCTTAGCATATGATGGTCAGGGAATCACAATTTTGAAAAAAATTGCTTAATGTTTATAACAATATGATAATGTAAAATGGAAAGTCTATCCCTACACATTTGTCTTTCTGTTTTGTTTACATTTTTAACTTTTACGCTCATATGTTAATTAACTTGTCATTTTAATAGGTCTAGGATATATAATAATATTTAAACGCGATGCTAATTTGTCTATTGTGACTGTAAAATGAATTAAAAATAGTTGTTCTTATTGAGAATTGCTAATAGGGAATGTTGCGTTTATAGGAATTTCATTAATCGAATGTTTACTGTATATTATTTTCATAACTAATGTGGTTTTTATCAGGCAAAGAAACAGAAAACTTTTTATACAATATCCTGCTTTTTATAAACTTACTAATTCAGAATTAATTTCAGATAAATTTAAAAAAAGTTCAGCTTTAATATTTTACACTCACTTGAGTTTTTAGCTATCTTAATCTCTCATTGAATTGGCCTAGTCACTGGATATTCATAACACATCTGTTTAATATTACAGTTCCATCATCGTGATCCTGGATTAGTAGGACTTCTTACATCAGATTGTATTCCTGATGGAACAACAGTATACTTTGGTATTATTCCAGATGGCATTCATACACATCCTGCTGCGTTACGAATTGCATACAGAGCACATCCAAACGGTGAGAATATGAATTGATTAAATTAAAGGCATAGACAAGATTAAAGGTTGTAAAGTAAAATATCATATGATCATTAGAAATTTTCTGGGTGATTCCAGCTCGCGGATATTCTATCTAAAGTGAACTACAGACACCCAGACATAAGGACTGAAAATAATTAATTCACATTCTATATCTATAAAATATTAAGAAACGTAGAAAACAAGGTTTGAAAGCTAGTTGATAGCCACCACTTGACTTTCCTATGCAGTGAATTTAGTCATAAAATAAATAATTCCAGGGTGCTCTTTAGAGAATTTATATAATTAGCGTCAGGGTTCTATATAATAGCGCCACCAGGGTTCTATATAATAGCGCCACCAGGGTTCTATATAATAGCCCCACCAGGGTTCTATATAATAGCGCCACCAGGGTTCTATATAATAGCGCCACCAGGGTTCTATATAGCTAGCGCCCCAGTTTTATATAAATAGCTCCAAGGTTCTAAATATATATCGCGAAATAATAATAATAATAATATAAATACCACCAGGGTATATAGCGACAGTGTTCCTATATAATTGGCGCTATGGTTCTATATAAATAGCGACATGGTTCTATATAAATAGCGACATGGTTCTATATAAATAGTGACATAGTTCTATATAAATACTGACATGGTTTTATATAAATAGCACCACGGTTCTGTGAGAAATTGAATGATTATCGGATAAAAATCGAAATTACATAGTATTATTAACATATTGGTACCTAGGCTGATGCTACGACATCGACATCGATGATTGTCTAAAACGTCGATTGTTTTTGATATCGATATTTGATATGTTATTGCGGCATCGATTTTTTTATGGATGTTTTACAGCATCTACATTTAACATAAAAAAATCACTTTGTATTTTTGTACATATTTTTCATTATTTATTTTATATAAGAAACGATTTGTAGTGAAACTATCCTGTCCAAATTAAAAGAAATTCTTAACATAACATTTCATGAGAGGTGGGGAAATTGAATATATTTTAATTCTCATTGCATTTCAGCAATACAATATTGAAGCTCCTCTATGGTAAATCCTTCATTTTAGTTCAAAATTCATAATATGAAGAACATTGTATTTAAAAAAAAGTAATAGTAGATATGAAAACATCGATGTTTATTAAGGATGTTTTTCTGGTATTTAGCTTTGCCAGCATCAATACAAGAAACATTAATGTTTTATTGTAGATCCTAGGCCCCATAAAACCTTTCTAAAAACTTCTTTGATATGATGTTTCTGGAAGAGAACATATTCTGGCTTCACATTTGTTGAGAATTGTGAAAAACTATTCATAATTTTCTATGATCAATTTCAATTGGCATTTATATTATCTCATATAAAATATAATATTTTTATAAGTTATAGGTATATTATACAAGTATATTTGTTTTCAGGTTTAATTTTGGTTACTGATGCCCTATCTGCGATGGGTCTTCCAGCAGGCAAACACAATATAGGCCAATTTGCAGTAGAAATCAGAGAAGGTAAAGCGTTCGTTGCTGGCACTGACACACTTTGCGGAAGTATTGCTACAATGAATGAATGTGTGCAAATATTTTACAAAGCAACTGGTAATTATATTTTTAAACATATACATATACGAGTTACAGTTTAAATATGTTAAGTACGCGCAATTACAGTGATTGAATAAGTAGTTTAAAATACAGTAAATTACGGTACCCTTTTATTTTCAGGGCTTTGCACTTGACAATTATGTTGTGGAAACTATTGGTAAAAGGGCTATCTAATGCTTCAAACTTTATAACAGAACTAAAATTTAATTTGGTGATAAAGGGATTTGAATTATTTTGAAAGGACTTTAAATTACCTAAAAGACTTTGAATTACTCTTAAAATGCTTGCAAAACCGGGTTTAGTTTAAAATTGCTACCGACTATACTGCGAACTTAACAAAAATTCTTTGTAATTTAAATTATTTTGTTAAGTTCATGGTTATTTAAGTCGATTCAATTACTAAAGCACTACGTTACAGCTTTTTGTACTTTAAGCACTTTTATAAAGTGTTTCATGCATAGCTCTGTACTATACACAAATGACATAATTTTTCATTCATAGCCTGTTTGAAATTAAGATTCTATAGATGCTGCAATGCTATATCCAGCTCATAAACTGTTGCATGCAGCTCTATATTACACATAGATGATATATTTTCCCCCCATAGGTTGTTCCAAAGAATATGCTATTGAAGCTGCAACACTTCACCCAGCTCAAGCACTGTCCATTGCAGACAGAAAAGGGACATTAAATTATGGCGCGGATGCAGATTTTGTTTTCCTAAATGACAACTTGGGGCTTATATCGACGTGGATTGCGGGGAAATGTGTTTATGACAGTGTAGCCAAATGAAGCAAAACCAAACTTGATTTTATGTGCAATATATCACGCTACTTTAGTTTGTAAGATAAACCTATTTTTTATAAATGCAGCATTTATTTACACATTAATAAAAAATCATAATCATTGAAATGTTACAAGATTTTAAATCTATAAATAAAAAAGTATTTCTTTTCATAGTGGACCACAATATTATGCTTGAATACTGTTTCCTATAAACTAGACAGGAGCATGTTTGGCCAGCTTCTCCAGCAAGCACAATAGTATTGGCCGACATATGTTGATAGTTCATCATACAGAGCATTATATTCATCATTTCTGATCAGTTTGTAACAACATTATTGGATTACAGTTTTCTGTCGATAGAATCTTAAACGAAAAATATAGTTTCCTTTATCGACTCTCATGACAATTCATGCCAGCCGATAAAGGAAACTATATTGTGTATGTGATGTAATTGTGCGCTAGATGGCACGTCGATTGAACTACTAATACACATGTAGTCGCTATTATTCCATAGGTGGGGAGAAATCGATTAAAGCGCCATTCTCAATAAGCGCGGTAGTGGTAAGGTAGCGATAAGCAATATTTTGCACATCTATAACAATACAGACAATTGGGCAGAAATGGTTTGGGTTCATTAAGGTAGAGGTAATAACCAATGTTCTGTCACAGTTTTAACACGCTATACTTATTTAAAATATCGCTTGCGCTACGTTACCGCTACTACACTTATTGTGAATGACCCTAAAGGCGATGAGTGAAAAATAATTATTTATTATTACGGCAAAGGCTAGGATTATCTCTATACGTAGATAACACAAACCGTCGTAAGAAACAGACAGCGGCTTAGTCGGAGAATGTTTCTTACTCTTGAAAAATTATTTAAATTCGCAATAAGACTCAATAGTAATTTCAATAGTGCGTTTTTCAAAATGAAAATAACATTTTTACCTGAGAGATCATGTGTTTATTATTATGCTTAAGCAGTATTATCCGCTCCGCGTGAATAATAAATACGATAATCTGATGGCGGCAAAAAGTAATGACTACCTTTGAAATAAAAAATAAATAAAAACTTATATTTTTATAGGGTCAAGGGAGAATCTCAGAGGAGTTTAATCATCACCTTAACTTCACAGAAAACCTTTGAAATAATAAAATATAATTCTTGTTGCTTAATTTGGGGCTATACAATATTAGCCGCTTTCGTTTATTGCCCGGGAGCTGTTCTGGGCTGGTCTTAGCTGGCTTAGAACAGCTCGGAACAGTTCCTGAACGATCCACGAAATCGGCTATTAATATAAAACACCAGGGAAATTTAATATTTTTGTTATGTTTCGAATTATGTAATTATAATATTTTTTAATAAACATTTCTACACCATTTCTACATCAATTTTCTAACTCGAAATGTAAAAATTAAACAAACCACACCAGCATGGATAACTTTGGAAGCAAAGTCAATGTGTCAACTTGTAGAGGACTATGCAGTACTGCGTAGGACGCATAATAATCTGCAGTTAAAAGCAAAGCATAAGGCACTCAAAATATAAAGCATTACTAAAGTCAGCTCGAATGAAAGTGGTGTAAATCATTTTTGAATTGTTATGAAAAGGACGACCAATTCTATGAGGATATCACCACAGCTATAAGATCTGAAACAGTAAAGTTCCGAACCGTTATAGGTGATTTTAACGCAAAACTCGGCAAAACGCACCAAGAAAATACCGACAAGGTAACTTTGGAATGGGGGAAACTAATGAAAGAGGAGAGATGCTCTTTAATTATTTGCAAAGCGAGAACTTATTTTGCATGAATAGTTTCTTTCAAAAATCTACCCAACGAAAATGAACATGGTTAAGTCCCAACGGCCGCGTGAAGAACGAATTAGATTATATTCTTGTAAATAACAAACATATGGTTACAGACGTTTCTGTCCTAAACAGATTTAACACCGGCAGCGATCATCGACTTGTACGAGCCACAATCGTCATCAATACCAAAATCGAAAGAACGAAACTAGTAAAACACAGAACCAACCAAAATACCGAGGAACAGCTAAACCAACACCAGGCGCAGTACGAGAAAAAGTTTTCAACACGCCTTCCTACAGACATCTTGCAAAATCTGAAAAAGTTGGAGGAGTTATCTGATAAAATTGTAACCAGTATTCATACCGTTAAGAAAAAAGTATATGCATTTAAAAAAGAACCTAAAAACACCAAAATTAGCCAAAATGCGCTTAAGCTTTAAGTCGTGAATCCACCGAATATAGACACCTTAAAAAAGAGATAGCCCATCATATTCGAAGAGATATAAGATCGTATAACACACAAACGATCAAGCAGGTTATAGAAGACAACTCGAATATGAAGGTTCTAAAAAACTCGCAATCACGAGGTAGAGCTAAGATTTTCAAAATTTCAAATACGAACGGACTAATAGTAAGAGACCAACAATATATCAAAAAAGTCATAGAGCAATATTGTACCAAACTCTATAGTGCAACCATGCCAAATCCTAACACTGAGTCGGTAACAATAATGAATGTAAACTCCGAAGAAATTCCCGATATTAGTACAGAAGAAATAAACGCAGCATTAAAATACATGAAAATGAGAAGAGCGTCTGGCGAAGACAGAATTACCAGCGAGATTTTAAGTAGCGGGGGCAAAGGTATGCTAGGGATTATAAGTATTCTTCCAAATAAATGTCTAGTTGAGGGCAAGATCCCACTCTCTTGGCAGAACGCCAACGTAATTATATTGCCTAAGAAAGGGGACATTAGTAAAATAGAGAATTATCGCCCTATTAGCCTGCTATCTCACATGTACAAACTGCTGACAAAAATAATTGTGAATCGATTGACAACTAAATTCGACTTCTATCAGGCCCCAGAACAGGCGGGATTCAGAAGAGGATTTGGCACATCAGACTATCTACAGGCACTGCGATCCCTTATTGAAAAAAGCGCAGAATATAATATCCCGCTACACCTTGCCTTCGTGGATTACGAGAAGGCAATCGACTCCATTGAATTATGGGCTATTTGGGTAGCAATGGAAAATGCTAGAATTGATTCACGCTACACCAATCTTTTAAAGTTCATCTACAGAAATGCCACCCTCCAAGTTCACGTAAGTGATGACATAACTACTGACAAAATACCTATAGGGAAGGGGGTCAGACAGGGGGACACAATATCACCGAAGCTGCTCACTCTGGCAATGGAGGATATTTTCAAAAAAACTACCCTGGCAGACAAATGGCATCTATGTCGACGGAAACTATCTGAACCATCTCCGATTCGCCGATGATATCGGACAACGACTTAAAACAGTTAGAAACCATGTTAAAACAACTAAAAGAGGCATCGAAACAACTGTAACTGCGCACGTCGCTTTACATAAATACTCAACGTAAAATCTTCTAATTTACAAAATAATTCAAATGTGACTTACACTACTTTCGTTCTCACATGCTCATATAATTTACATAAAGAAAAATATTTTTCGTTACATGACTACATATAAATAGACATATATTAACAAAAGTCAGAAAAAAGGTACTGTAATTAATTAATATGCTTCTAAATGTTCATGAATTGATGTTGTTCAACTTTGAATACCTTTACCTCTTCTATATTTTTTAATGTAGCTGGTAGGTTATTATAATGTTTTATTATGGATATCGGATCTTGTATTACGTCTCGCATAAGGTAAGTGTAGTTCCTGGCAAGATCTAGTGTTAATTTTTAGTCTGATTATTTAGGCACCGTTAAAATATCTAGTATTTGGAATAATTGTTTACTATGCTTTCTCGAAAAAGCTCCTGCCATGTATTTTATCACTCTTTTTTGTATACTATTATCATTTTTTAATGTGTATGCTAGGTCTCCATTATAACAAACCATACGCTAGTAAGCTCTGAAAAATGTACTACATTGTACGCTAGCTGTAAACCTCTAGACTACATGTGGATTTCACATATTTTATTAAGTAACATGCCGAACTTTGCTACATAATCAACATGGTCCAGCCATGTCAATTTGTTCCATAGAGAGAATGACACTTGATATCTCTAGGATTGTAACAATGATAGAAACTGGTCAAACTTACAACCTCACTGCCCAAATATATGGTAAATCTTAATTGAAGGTCCACCATAATGTTAGACGTTGGAGGCAGACTGAAGAGATGCAGGAATGCAAGAGACAAACAGAACACCATTTGCAGCGAAATGTAAAGATAAAAGGAAGGCTTCTCTTAAATACCGTAACCTAAGAAACCCCCAATCATACGATCAATACAAAATAGTATGTAGTGAAACAACAGCATGGGTGAGACAGATTGAGAACCCCGACTGGGAAAGCTTCTCCAAACGAATGGAGAATGATTCCTAGTGACTACAGAAAAATAATTTGGTGATTTATCAGAGCACAAAAAAGAGAGGTGAGTGAACTTATAGAGACTAAACATATAGACAAAGTAACCTAGATGCAATATCTTACGAAAACAGAAAAGAGGAGGAAACAATCAAAGCGGATGCACCAGAAATAACAACTACCGATGACCTAGGAAAATAGGAATAGAAGATGTACTCAAAGCGCTCAAACAATTAATAAATAGGGCAATGTCCCATATGAGTTTTTCATATCGACTGTGTAGCGCAAGGAGGCCAATCTGCTTTATATAACAAAAGGACCAAACTGATTTAAAGGACTTATACTAATAGTTTTTATTTATATTGTGAAATAAAGAATTGAGAGGAAGCCGCAGATTGTAGATTGGCCCTTTTAGTTTTGTAGTTTTGTTTTGTATTAAGACCTTTAAATCAGTTCGGATCTTTTGTTAAAAAAGCAGATAGACCCTTCGTGCGCTACACTCTCTGTATATGGTGGTCAACATCTCGCCTAACAGACAGCTACTTTAATTAACAAAATGCTCAGCCACCTACCAGATTAATGGCAATAATGCACCACTATCCTTGTGTTTAAGAAAGGAGATAAACAGTACCAGGGACCTACAGAGGGATAAGTCTTCTTAGCACAACCTTAATGTTAACTACGAAGATTATAAGCAATGGAATCAATACTATCATATCGATGTCAGACGAGCAGCAGGAATTCAGATCGGGAAGATCCTGCACCGACGCCGTTTTCGTTATAAGACAGTAAACTGAAAAATCCATAAAATATAATAAGCCCGCCTCATTGACCTGGAAAAAGCCTTTGACCGCCAGCAGTTGAAAAATGTAATACATCTTCTCTATTACACACAACCTAATCAAACTAATTGAACGAATTGATACGTACAGGAGTAATAAAATACAAGCTAAGGTCAACGAAGAACTAACAGACGCGATTGCAGCAGAGAACGGAATATGGCAAAGTGATTCCTTAAGCCCGCTCCTTTTTAACCTGATCATGGACGAGATAATAAGGCAAGTACGAAAACTAAAGGGTTATAGAATAGGGGAGAGCAACGTCACAATTCTCTGCCACGCCGACGACTCGGTGTTTCTACTGCACAGCAAAATTCTGAGATGTCCATATCCATCACAAAAACAAAATGAATGTAAATTAGCCGTAGTAGCCCGTCTTGATTTTTATCCCCAAATATTTAAATTTCAATTCTTGCTGCATTAGGTTATTGTATACAGAGATGAAATTTTAATATTTATGGATAAAAATCAGGGCACGGGAACGTAGAAGCGTAGGTGAGACACCAAACAATAAAAGCGGTAAGAACAGGAGGGTGCCTGAATAACACAATATGGAGGAACATATATATATAGGAATCGATAATGCCAAGTCCAGAATTTATAAGGCGGTAATAAGACCCATAAAGACACACCGCAGAGACCCGACTCGGCAAAACAACTGGCTAAAACAACTGGCTGGAAACAGGAGAGAAGAAAGTATTTTGCATAATTACTGGGAAACACTACAAGACAGAGAACGGGGTGAGAATATTAGAAGGGAGTGCAAAGTAGAATATGTAAATTAACGTGTACTGAACAGGAAACGCGAATGGAACGAGCATATAAACATATAATGGATGGAGAAAGACTAGTAAAATTAGCAAAGGACAAATAACAGCGAGGACGCGAAGCATAGGAAGACCGAGAAAAAGATGGAGCAACAACATCGCCATTGACGGAGACTGAGCGTATAGGGAGGAAGAAATAACAGGCAGCAGGCCCAAATTAAAGAAGCAAAAAGAAGAAGGTATATTAAGGATATTCTGCAAAATATGTGGTCCGAGAAATGGGTCAACAATAGAAGTCGGTTAAAGCACAATAGGTCAGCATTGGTCGCAGTGAAAAAAGGCCAAACTACCCCTCATATATATAATATCATGTGGTGCCTTTCGCCCCCGCACATTGAAGAAAATTACGTTTTAATGTAGGACAACGCACGCCCGCACATCGCTCACTGTGTACTTGACACTCTAAACCAAGTGGGTAGAACAAACATGAATTGGCCGGCGTGTTCTCCAGAACATAATCGGATTGAACATGTTTGGGACTCGCTAGGTAAAGAACTTGGGTCAAGAATTCCTGCTTTTCAAAACACAGAAGGAGTGAAAGCTAATTGAGGAGTGGGACAGTTTTCCTCAATAAATGCTCATCAGAAGTATAGAAAATCGGATGACTGCAGTTATAAGTTACTGACAACAATAATCTTTATAATTTGCCTATTTATTAAATGTTTAAAGTACAAAACGCTATTTTTAGTGTTATGTCTTTAACACGTTTCACAATGGTCAAAACTTTGTAAAACGAACTGAAATTAATTAACTTAACTTCGTTTTGAGATAATTTGTTGAAATTGTTAAAAAATAAGTATTGTATCAAAAAAAGAAGTAGAATTTATGTTCCTTTAAATTTGCCGGTGTGTGTACAAAATAACTAAATTTTTTATAGGTCAATAAACATGTTATGTATTTCGGCCTGTCTATAATTTTTATAATTAATGTGAATGAATGAAGTAATGAGTCCCTTCTATTTGTCCAAAATAATTATTCATGAAATTCTAACCGTATAAAGTACACCCTCTTAAAATATGTGTCCCGTGAAATGAGCGAACGCGAATAAGAAAAGAAAGGGCAATTCTCCATATTAACGAAGGCAAACTTGGCAATTACGCGGGGTATACGCGACCGTAATGCGTTATTATTTCCCCTTATTGTATTATTTCGGAATTTAATAAACGTGACCGAACTTTTTCAATTCAACAATATCAAGTGGATATTTCTATGTAGCACGCTCATTGTAGCGGCGAAAATGCTCCGAATTACAATAAAAAAATATAACCGGCGAGGAGGAGAGAGAGATGCCCGTCTTATTTGAAATTCAAATCGTTTTATTTGATATGTCTTTTTTAAAGGCACTCACTCTCTCGCTCTTCCTCCCATTCCCTTCGCCACGAAGTATGATCTTAAATCGGGTTAATTCTGCATACCAGATGCCCTCCTTCTATATATTTCCGAGCCGCGCATTTACAACTTCTGCATAATAAATAAATAAATACGTTAATGAGACTTGTGAGTCTCATTAGAAATTCATTTAATTATTATAGTATTTTAGAAGATATATTTTTGTATTTAAGACTCATAATTTGGAAATTATATTATATATACCGTTAATTGAATAATTTATTATTATTATTATACTTCAATTAGAGCTACTACATGATACAATGAAAGTTGCGTTCCTCGCATATTTTGATGCCTTCGATTTTTGGACTGTTTCTAGGTAATATTTGAGTTGAGAATCCAAAATATCTGATAAATTTGGTCTATCTATTTAAAAAATCATAATAAATACAATTCTTGAAATTCTAAACTAAACTAAATAATAACATAATTGTGTTTGGCATTTATTTTAATGAAAAATTAAGAATTATTTGATTATATTGGATTGTTAAGGCGTCTACTTTGTGATAATTCATTTTAAAGGATAAATAAAACGATTTTTTACTTTGTTTTTTTTATCACACTTCAGTTACACTTTGCAACTAGTTTCGGCTAAGCTCTAGCCATTTTCGGAGTCATCGGAGGAGCTCGAAAATGGGTAGAGCTTAGCCGAAACTAGTTGCAAAGTGTAACTGAAGTGTGATAAAAAAACAAAGTAAAAAATCGTTTTATTTATCCATTATTTGATTATTTTGGACAATTTATAACGTCTCATCGCAGTAAAATCCATGACGCACAACAATAAACAAAGCTTCTTTCTTTATATTAGCCGTGAGGCTTTTCCGCCGGTCAAGGGAGAAGCTCAGAGGAGTTGAAACACCCGGTATTTATCTTTAAAAAAAACTTCTATCTTTATTGGACTATCAGCCGTGAGGCTTTTTCGCCCGTCAAGGGAGAAGCTCAGAGGAGTTGAAAGACCCGGCATTTATCTTTAAAAAAAAACTTGTATCCTTATTGGACTATCAGCCGTGAGGGTTTTCCGCCGGTCAAGGGAGAAGCTCGGAAGAGTTAAAAAACCCGGTATTTACCTTAACTTCATAGAAAACTTCTGAAAAACTGTGAAATGTGATTCGCGAACATTTGCCTGATGAGCTCTAAACACTCATAGAAATATTAAAAAATCATAATAAATGTAATTCTTGAAATTACAAAAATGTTAATTGGGGTAGCGGTTTTTGATATTTAGTATAAATTTAAATGTGGTTGTTACTTGTTAATTGTCGTCAACAGTATTTGGAGAAGAATTAAAGCCCAATAATATTTTCTAATAGTCAAATCATGTTTTTTTCTGATGTGCTATAGATTTATTTATCCATGATAAATCAGTTCTAATTAGATTATAACCAAGAAATTTATTTATTTATATTGTTTACCAAATTATATATGTAAATATCAAAAATAATAAGTAAATAAATAATATTGAAGATTAAGAATCGATATAAACTTTATTCCAACATCATTGAAGGCTAGGTAATTGTGATGAGCGTGAAGTATATAAAAAGAAAAGATAAACTGTATGTTATTAGGGGCTTATCAGCGAAATCTCATTATTTAAGTAACATCAACTTCGCTATTCACCCTAAACACATAACTACTGATTTATTGCACGGAACAGAATATAATTATACAAAAATCTTATGTATATTTAGACTATTACTTTATTATATGAAGTATAAATGTAATTTATAAGAGGTAGCGAGACATAATCAATCTTTATTAACGTATCTTTATGTATAATTAATTAAACGAGTGATTTTATTACTTTTTCATAATATATGTATGTATAATATTTAATGTTGAATGTTCTTTTTATTAATTAATTTATTTTTTGTAGTAATTTATCATACGATATATCGAAAAAAATTATAATTTTTGCGCAAATCATCTTTATAAGTCACCTGATCATTTTAAGACCATCTCTGAAAAATGTCGTCCGTCGTAGGTCGTCCGTCGTCCGTCGTCTGTCGTCTGTTTCACGTACATATGTCGTTCGTCTGTGATTAATTTTTCCTAGACGTTTTAATAAATTACTATATAGATACAATTTTCAGAAATGTATTATTATTATTGTCTTAAAATATTATGTATTATTGTCTTAAAATATTCATTGAACCTCAAACCGTAAGTTGAACTTAATCAGATTGTTTTCACGAATATATATCACTCTGTGGATACTTTGTACGATACAATAAAACACAGTACTCCATGTAATAACCCTACTAGGGAATCAATATTATTAAAAGTGAGTAATATCAAAGATTTCAATTGTAGTATGAGTCAGCAGCACTAATTTATTACGTCAAACGTACAAAAAGTGCACGCATACCGAATGCATTACTAATATGTCTAGAGAACCTTATAATATGTAATCACTACACTATAACACTTACATTCAGTTCATATTTGATAGTACAATAATTCTAAATTGCACAACAATAAACACAACTGGCTACATAGTTGTATTAAATGTTGTATAAAAACAGCATAAAAACGATGAGTAATTTCTTTATGTAGCAAAAACACTTACGTGATTGAAGCGGCGCTGATTAATCCATAATCCCATTCGTAGAGTCACTACATTAAGCTTTCAATTATTATGCACTGATTTATTATGCGGAAACGAACATCACTACCCGATCGCGGAACTGAAACTGCAGGAATTGACATGTACCGGCCGGCCGGCGAGTGATAAGCGCTGACGTAGTGCCCAAAAAACTAGTCCTTGGCGGCTTCGTCATACAGCGAATAATTCCACAGATTTCAAGCAATGTTGGTTAAACAGAAGAAGTGACTAACAACTCTAGACTTTATATAATAAATATATGGTTAGTATGCATTTAATGTGAAAAAATACTTTTATTAGAGCAATTTTTCTGTGGCATTTAATTATCATATTTTTATATTAGTTACATTTTTCCAAATAGGTGCAGCGTAAAGTATTATGGAATTTGAAACATTTTCTAAAATGTTTCTTTTATCACTTGAAAGTTTGTAATTGCTCTCCATAATTTTATATAACAAATTTATTTTTGTAATTGTTTTTTTCCGAAATATTTTTAACATGGTTTGTAAATTGTAATCCTTTATCTAGCCAAACACCTAAGTATTTAATTTCATTTTTACATTTAATAACATTGTTAACTATATTTAAATTAAAGTTACTTAATTTTCTCTTACCTTCAAGCATAATTAATTAAGTTTTTTCTTTTCACAAAGTTAGTCTATTATCAATCATCCATAGATGAATTTTATTGATAGTTTCTATTGCCAAACTTCTAACATCAAGTTCACTTTTACTAGATATCAATATTGCAATATCATCAGCATAACCAATAATTTTAACACCTAGAGATAACTTTAAATTTAATAAGCCATCATAAAAATGTTCCATAAAAGGAGAGCAAGAACGGATCCTTGTGGAACACCCATTTTCATTTTCAATTTTTTTTCATAATTTTTATTCCCCGCTATAATATCCTTATTTTCGAAATAATTTTTAATAATGTTTATTAGATAATCTGAAATTTATAATGTTTTTAATTTGTTAATAATTGTATACCATTGAGCTGTATTAAATGCATTTTTAACGTCTAAACATAACATAATACATAAAGCCGTAAGGCTTTTCCGCCGGTCAAGGGAGAAGCTCAGAGGAGTTTAATCACCCGGTATTTATCTTAACTTCACAGAAAACCTCTGAAAAACTGTAAAAAGTGAACAAAAAGCTAACATTTGCCCGATGGGCTTCGAACTCTAACCACTCATAAAAAATATTTAAAAAATCATAATAAATGTAATTCTTGAAATTACGCAAATGTTAATTGGGGTAGCGGGTTTTGATATTTAGTATAAATTTAAATGTGGTTGTTACTTGTTAATTGTCGTCAACAGTATTTTGAGAAGAATTAATGCCCAATAATATTTTCTAATAGTCAAATCATGTTTTTTCTGATGGGCTATCGTTTATAGATTTATTTATCCATGATAAATCAATTCTAATGAGATAATATCCAAGAAATTAATTTGTTTATATTTTATACCAAAAATAATAAGTAAATAAAAATAATATTGAAGATTAAGAATCGATATAAACTTTATTCCAACATCATTGAATTTTTTAACGTCTAAACATAACATAATACATAATTTTTAATTTTTATATGAGAATAGGAAATATAAATACAGGGATAGAACATATAATGGGGATTCATGGAGAACCGTTGAGAAACAACAACGGAAACAGATTAATTGACTTCTTAAACGACATCGTAATACTAAACTCAATATTCGCCCATAAAGGAATACACAAATATACCAGAGAAGTAAAGAATATAAATGAAAAGTCGATAATAGACTATTTTTTTAACAAACACACAACAAAGGAAGGTAGTTAATGATGTACGGGCGAAAAGAGGAAGCGAGATAGGAAGTGATCACTATATAGTGGTAGCAAACATCACAATTAAGGATGATATAAAAACAAAAACGATGACAAGCGGAAACGAGGTTGAAACTGAAAAGAATAAGTACAAGAAAGAAACTGCAACAGAGAAATTCAGAAAAGATAAACTAAAATATAAAGAAACAAAAGTTAAGTACCAGAATTATATTAAGGAACTCACATCTTTTTCAAAATCTTATGATCTGGAGGAAATATGGAGCAGTTTCAAACACATAACAGAGACTACAAAACGCGCATGCGGAACAACCAGATAGGCAAACAACAGAAAGCAAACACGATGGTGGACTATAGAAATAAAAGAGGAAATAAAGAAGAAAAAGCAAAAGTGGATAAAGTACATCAACTCCAAGAAAGAAGAAGACTACGAAGCGTATAAAATACAGAAAAAAGCAACGAAACAAATAATAAAAGAATCAAGGGAAAGGACATGGGAAGCATTTGGGAAAACACTGGAATATAGCTAACGAAAATAAAAAGATATTTTATAGAACACTAAAGAAAAGCAAGAACGAGAAAGTACAAATAACACTAAGACAACTAAAGGATAAACAGGGAACAATAATAAAACAAGATCATGATATAATGAATGATGGGAAGAGCACTTCGAAGAACTTTAGCAGAGGAAAACGATGATATGCACAAACGATAGAAATGAGAACGCACATGTGGAAAATATTCTGAACGAAGAACCAGATAATATAACAGAAGCAGAAGTAAAAGAAGCACTGATAAAATTAAGAAATGGTAAAGCAGCAGGCCATGATAACATAAAAGCTGAACAACTTAAAAATATGGGCGAGGAAGGTATACATTTGTTAAAACAGCTTCTAAACACTATATGGAAAAGAGGAAAAATTCCAAATGACTGGGAGAAAGCAGTAATATTCCCAATATACAAAAAAGGAGACAACAAAGACATCAGCAATCATTACAGGGGAATATCTCTAATATGCACAACTGCTAAAATTTATGAGGTTATACTAGAAAGTAAACTAAGACAACAAACTAACGATGGAAAATGCACAAAATGGCTTCAGGAAGGGCCACTCAACGCAGGACCATATATTTACACTAAGAAAACTGATGGAGAAAACAATGGGCCATGACAGTCAATTATTCATAGCATTTATAGACCTGGAGAAAGCGTTCGACAGAGTACCGAGAAAAACGATGTGGAATATATTACAAAAGTGGCAAATAAGCAAACAACTACAAAGAGCAATACAAGGTATATACAGAAAAACATAGAATTACATAATGATAGGAAATAAGATATCACAGGAATTTACAACCAAACAAGGAATAAGACAAGGTGGAGCATTAAGCCCTCTACAGTTTATAATATTCCTAGATAATATATCAAAAATATAAAAATATATAAATATTATAAATTACAACGTTCAATGATAGCTGAGTGTGCTTTTGCTGATGATATTGTAATTCAAGCCAAATCCGAAGAAAACCTGCAAAAAACCATTAATATATGGAACGAAGAACTAAATAAACACAACATGACAATAAACACAGATAAAACAAAAATAATGGTGATCGCCAAACAGGAAGTGGAAACAAATATCAAAATAGCGGGAAAAAGTATCGAGCAAGTGGAAAATTTTATATACTTGGGTATAAATATAAATAACAAGGGAAGTCTGGAACCAGAAATAAACAGAGTACGGGCAGCAAATAAAACCTACCATATACTAAACAAAATAATACTTAGTAATAAGCAGGTATCGAAGATAACGAAACTCATAATGTTCAAAACAACATATAGACCAATACTGATATACGGAAGCGAAACATGGTCATTGGACAAGAGACTTAAAAGCAAAATACAAGCAGCAGAAGTGCAGTACTTAAGGAGGATAGAAGAGTATCACAAGAATTGACAGAATACGAAATGAGCACATTCGAACAAGTCTACAGATAGAAAGTATACAGACAACTATAGAAAGGAAACAACTCGGATGGTATGGAGACATAAGTCGCATGCCAGAAGGGAGTCAGACAAAAAGTGTATGGAACACAAGAATACAAGGAAAGAAAAGAAGAGGTAGACCACACAAATCGTGGGAAAACAACTACATGAAATACTAACGAGGAATCGCATTGGATGGCAGGATGCAAGGAGAATGGCGAGCAATAGGAAGAACTGGAAAGAATTTCTACAGAAAATACAATAGATTTAAAATACGCTTAAATAATCTCGACCCCGAAAGGGTATAAAGAAATTTTAAAAGATATATATATATATATATATATATATATATATATATATATATTATATCGAAAATTTCATTATTTGTTGTTTTATAGAATTTTTTTCTCTTTATTTTTATATGTCTTCCTGTTTTCGTTAATTTTGTTTTGAATTTAAAATTATTATTTAATAAATATTTATTACATAAATTTACTATAAAATTTGTTAAATCTAATGCATTATCGATTTCATAGTTAAGATTCCAAAGACTTGGATTGAATTCCATTTTATTAAAAATATTTTTTTTATTTAAAACATACTTATTATCATAGATACTATAATTAATTTTTTCATTTAAATTATATTCAATAACCTCAGAAAAAATATATTTATGATCACTAATGGTTTCTATATCCACAACCTTCCAATTTTTAATTTTGTTTGTTAAATTTTCATCAAATAATGTTTTATCCAAAATTGATTTTTGAGCTCTTATTTGAAATGTTGGGGTAGTATCTGTATTACCTACTAATAATATATTGCAATTGATCATTTCTTTTAAAATATTACCTAGACATCAGTTACATTTGAACCCCATAATTTTGACTTGGCATTAAAATCGCCCCCTATTATAATTTTTTTGGAACTGTTTATAATAATGGTTTCAAGGGTTGAAGTGAAGATATTAAAGGTACCGTAAAACGAGGTTACTTTGCACCGCGTGGGGTAACTTTGCACCAACGTCCGAAAAAGATTCATCGTGGAGCCATATGTGTAGTTTCTAATTTAACTGCGCAACATGTTAATCACAAGATGGAAGTTTCATCTGTAGATCTTGTGAGAGAGTGATTAGGAGATTTACACATCAAAACCTAACTTTACGGGACTTGTTTATGACACCAATCTGTTGCAGTTTTGTTTAGTGTTGAAAAATTGCGTGTTCCACCGATTCGTGTGTAATACTATCAGATAAGTCACCATTTTAGTACCAGTTACACATCTTTGACTATATATTTTGATAATTAGTTTATATTTAAAATCATCTGGTAAGTACTTGTTAACATTTTTAACACGTGGGGTAACTTTGCACCACAATATGGGGAGACTTTGCACCAACGTCAAACTGTGTTAAAACTGGTGAAACATTTTTTTTAATTCACAAAATATATAAAAGACAGAAGAAAGGCAATAGGATATATCAGAAAAGACAAAGCGAATCCAGCGGGATGATAACACTGATGATCCAGTATTGCAGGACTCTTCAGATGAAGAATATCCCAATTTTCAAACATACTCGGAGCAAATGGTAAAAGAAATGGAAAAGGAAGAAAAAGCTGCAATGATGGAAGGTACGAAATCTCTAGCAGATGCTCTTGGCATAATTTCCGCAAACAGAGTTGTAGGAGAATACATGATTTTCAAATACGAAGGGGAATTGTTTTCTGGTAAAATAATATCATTGGAGTTGTAATTTCTTCTATGGTTAAATCTATCAATTCGTGAAAATTGCCTGAAAATCCAGATGTTTCATACTATGATAGGGAGCATGTATTTGACAACATAAACCCCTCTACCATGGTAAATAGAAGAGAATTGTATCGAATTCCAGAAATGTAAAAGTTGGGTTGGCTGTAAATAATTAATTTGCAATGTGTCGTTTATGTTTTTTGAAGAAAAAATCAGTTCCATGAATAAATTTTGTGTGCTCTATTGATTTATATTTTTAACTTCGCATCTTTCCTATATACAACGGAGTTTCGATCAAAATGATGTGATGGTGCAAAGTATCCTACTCAAAGGGGTAACTTTGCACCAAATTTATATAATAAATATTGCATAATAAATTACTCACATTACATATATTTTATATTAAATAGCAACTAATAACACTAAAGAACAAAATGCAACAAGTCCCATATTTTTAACGCGCTTCAAAAAATATTTCTGTTCAATTAAAGACAAAAAACCTGAAAAATGGTGCAAAGTAACCTCATTTTACGGTATTTATTGTTTTGGAGAAATATAACCACCTATAATTTTTATAAATTTTAAATCTAACCATATCAAACCGTTTTCTTTTCCCCAATTAATAACGTTTGTTTCTTCATTGAATTTACATATTGTTTTTACAACATCTAAATTATGATCAGTATCAGTAGTCAGTATTAACTAAATTTTTATTTGGTTCAGAAATTATTAAAATATCAATATTTTCTTCTAAGCTATATTGTTCTAATAGGCTGCTCTTGATCTATTTAAATTCATTTGAATATACATATATACCTTACATGCCTAAAATAAGATTAAATGTAACCAAAACAAAAATAAATCTTGTAATGCACATTCAATTTAGAGATGAACGATGATAAAAGAAAATCACAGAATGGCGACCGAGAACTGGAAAAGGAAACCTAGGCCGACCTAGAACAAGATTTAGGGATGATGTCGTGAATGTAAGAGGACAATAAGCAAGAGAAACATAGACCGCAGTCACTGGAACCAACTACGGGAGGCGTATATTCAATGGAGTACACTGATTATACTGACAGTAAAGCCCGTATGACATTATCTAGTTTCCTATATCGTTTTATATATAAGAATTAATATATTAAACTATATAACTATTTCTAAATGGAAAATTAACATTGTGTATTACGTTGTTGTTATTGTTACGTGAATTACTATTATTCCGCCGCTATATCATTTTCTACATGTGTGTATAACACTATGTAGTTTGTGTTTGTGTATCGAAAACGATATAAGAAACTAGATAATGTCATACGGGCTTAAGACTATGAATCAATATGGGATAGTGTAATTACATTTGTAGAATATTTGTTTATTTTTTTCATTGTGAATTTAAATATAAACACAATTGACTGTTAATAATATTAATCTGAGCTTATAACCTAATCTTATGTGGGCATGGACGAGCTAGAGAAAGCTCAAGATTGAAGCTTTATTTCTGATTACGCAAAATTATACTGCAATGTTAATTTTAACAATCAACTTCATAACATCATAAATGCATGCATCAAGGCAGTACTTGTCTTCTTAAGCGGACATGAAAATTAAAAAAAAATCCAATTTTCATGGATCTAGGCCAGTCTCAATAACAAACATCTATTCTTCACTCAACAAACATATTTATCGCCTCTCTCCTTTATGACGTCCTCCCTCAATTTACGCCCTCGTTTACGAAAAGTCGCCGCTGCCACACTATATGTGCCCTGTCCTTTTTAAGGATCAATAAAAAAAACTGTCTCCAGTTTATCATGGCCATCATCATTACGTGGTAACGACCAGCAGCGTCCATACATATTAACATTTAACATATCGCGCGCGCGAGCCGCTACATACGAAACGCGATCGCGGTTGGGGTAGGCATTTTAATGGGGAAAAGACGGTCGCCGCCGCCGCCGTCCCCATGCGCCTGTGCCGGCTTTCCGCTTTGAAAGTTTTCCCGGCTGCCAGTCCAGTGCATGTACGGCTTTCGGCGCGAGTTCGGGCCCCCGTTTTGCCAGGCGTGAGAAATTACGTGCTACCGGTTGACTAATGCAAGTTTCACGTACAGTTTATGTATACTAATGCGAGGTAGTTTATCACGGACAATTCGAGAGTTAATATCGAGGATTTGTCTACTAGATTCGCTGAGGTAGAAAATATAATTAGGTTATATATAATTTTCATTCGCAACAAATAATTATTTAAAAAATTTAGTCTGGCTTAAATGTGATTGTTTTGTGGGTTTCGATAAAAAATAAAAGAGTTTAATCAGTGAATGGCAATATGCACCAATAACACGTCCACTGACGATATTTTTTGTATTTAATTCTAACTCTTCTGTTCCGATAGGTATAAAGGTATATGTTTTATTTGTTATTATGTCCCATTTAAACTGTACGAATCTGCAGACTAAATTAAACATACTTTATTAATCTTAATTTTTATCAATTTAGCCTGCAGATTCGTATAGTTTAAAAGGGACATAATAACAAATAAAACATATACCTTTACACCTAACGGAACAAAAGAGTTAGAATTAAATACAAAAAATATCTTCAGTGGGAGTGTTGTTGGTGCATATTGCCATTCACTGATTAAACTCTTTTATTTTTATCATACAGTTTACTATTGCTAATTTAATCGCGTGCAATACGAAACTAATAACTTATTATTTATTAACAGAGGTGGAAAGACCATGTATGGGTCGTTTGCCGAACAAAAATTGATTATATATATATATATATATATATATATATATATATATATATATATATATATATATATATACATATATATGTAGTATATGTATATATAAATATATTTATATATATATATATAACTTGAGGATTTGTGTACTATAAATTGGTCTACTACAATTATTAGGGCTGAAAGGGTAGCCCTGGATTTTTAAATTTGAAATTACTTTTTTATTTGTTAATTCTTATTACGCTTGTATCTCTAGAATTTTTTTGAATGTTGTGTGTGTGAAAGATTCTAGAACTGCGCATGGAGTTTCTTTAAAATACCTTGTTGGAATTAAATCTAGTTATTAAAAAGAAATATATGGTTAGGCACAGTAACTAGAGGCCTGTAAATATTATGGTGGTAAATGCCAGCGGCAGGGCCGAAAGGGTTAAGGTAAAATAAATAATTAGGTTAGATTTAATTATATTTGAAAACAAATAATTATTTAAATATTTTAGTCTGGGTTAAATGTGATTAAAAAAAAACTAGAGATTAATCAGTAAATTGCAATCACACGTTAATTGAAGATATTTTATTTATTTATATAATCCTAACTTACAAAAGAGTGAGGTGTAAGGGTATATGTTTAATTTGTTCGTGTGTACAAGAATGTTTCTCATTTAAACTGCATGCATCTGGAGTGAAATTGATACAATGAATGTTAACATAACATATGTTTATCATACAGTTTACAGCAATTACACGTCAATTTATCGCGGACATCACGAAAGTTAATATCGAGGATATGTCTACAAGAATTATTAAGCTATAAAAACTAATTAGGGTAGATTTAATTATAAAAAAACTTCTATCTTTATAGCTATCCGTTGGTAAAGGAAGAAGTTGAGAGGAGTGTAATCACCCGGTATTTACCTTAATTTCACAGAAAACCTGTGAGAAGTGATTTAATTATAATTTACACAACAAATAATTTAGTCTGGGTTAAATGTAATTTTTAAGTTTACCAAGATCAGTGGTCTCGTACTAAGTTCGAACTCCATTCAGGCGAATTTTCCCGAATCACCTTTCACCGTTTTTCAGCGGTTTTCTGTGAAGTTACGGTAAATAACGGGTGATTAAGCTCCTCTGAGCTTCTCCTTTTACTAACGGGTAGCTATAAAGATAGAAGTTTTTTTATAATTAAATCTACCCTAATTAGTTTTTATGCCTTAATAATTCTTGTAGGCATATCCTCGATATTAACTTTCGTGTTGTCCTAAGCTTCTCCCGTGACCGGCGGAAAATCCTCACGGCTGGTAGCCCTATAAAGATACAAGTTTTTTTTACAAAAGTTATTTAAGTAAATCGCCATGTCCAGCTATTATGTAAATTAAAGATATACTATTATTTTATTGATTTAACACTTTAATACAGTTAGACGTAAGTGTTATATGTTTAATTAGTTGTAAATTTTTCTTTTAAACAGTACATATAGGAAGCCAAATATGTACTGTTGATCGATTCAAATTATCTTTTAAAATGGCTGTTTATCATGCAGTTTACTAATACTAATGCGAGGTAGTTTATCGCGGATAATTCGAGAGTTAATATCGAGTATTTGTTTACTAGAATTATTGAGGTAGGAATTAATTAGGTTATATATAATTATAATTCACAACAAATAATTATTGTAATATTTTTGTATGGTTAAATGTGCTTGTTTTGTGCGTCTCTCTATAAAAAAGTTTTTAATCTAGATAATCGCAATGTGCTGCAATTACAAGTCAACTGCAGATATCTGGAGTCTTAATTGATACAGGTTAAGTTTTGCAATGTTTGTCACGATAGTTGCACGAACTAGCGTTTATAGGATTGAACACCGTTTACATTTATTTATATCAAATTCCAACGGACAAAATAGATAATTTTAAAATTAGTAGACATTTTCTTATAGAAATTCAGATATCTGTAGTCTTATTAGATAAAGCCTATGTTTTATAATCAATCTGTGGCAGAAATCCTTTTGTCCGATAGCCTGAATAAAAATTGATATCTCTCTCTATAATCAATGTTTATGACGATAGTTACATACACTAACAAAGTATTATAAAAAATATAGAATAACAACAAAGTGTATAAATGTTTAAAGGTAAATATACGTGAAATATATACAAAATACAAATACTTCTACAAGCTAATGAAATATTCAACATCATTTTACTTTGTGCTTTATGTTACTTAAATAGCATTATATGTATATAAATTTTTTGAAAAATAATAATTATAAATAGTTTATTGAACCCACAAGGGCTTCACACCACGCCCTTGTGGATTCAATATACTTAACATAAATACATAATTTTAGAGTTCGCAGATATTTTCATATACAAATGTTCGACATGCAAATATTTGTGATATCAATCGATTAAACCTAATATTATAATATATATATATATATATATATATATATATATATATATATATATATATATATATATATATATTATAATATTAGGTTTAATCGATTGAGATCACAAATATTTGCATGTCGAACATTTGTATATGAAAATATCTGCGAACTCTAAAATTATGTAAGTATATTGAATCCACAAGGGCGTGGTGTGAAGAATAAATATATAATTAATCTGTCAAGAGGAGACAAGACGTAGAAAAAGAAGATCATCATCTGTATAGTTGATGATGATCTTTTTCTTCGTTTTGTTTCCTCTTGACAGAGTAATCGTGATTCATGGTTCACTCAGCACGATGTCTCTCAATCTTTCTCGGTTCCTGGCTTCACTTGTTGATATAATAGCATTATATGTACATGCAATCTTTGCAAAATTAACAATTATAAAAATAGCATATTGAACCCACCAGGGCGTCATAAATAGATAATATATAATATAATTGTTTTGACACCTTAGCAAATAATGTGAGGGAGTGAAAGCAGAGTGGGTTGGAGAGTGCAGAAAGCTGACATGAATGGTTAGGAGAGGTTGGGAAAGATGTGAAAATCTGCAGAAGGCTGACGTGGGAGAGGAAATTGGCGAGGGCATAGGGTGTCTAGTGTGTTTCCTACACACAGAAGTGAATATGTATTTTATGTAAATTTGTATTTTTTCTTTTTTTTTCTGTGAAAGTATTATTTATTGGGGGGAACTTGGTAAAAGGGAAGGGCGGTGCGGATATGCCAAATAAAGCACTCTCTTTTTTGAATATAATTGTTTGTGTTTTTTGTATGAGACTGCTCCATCGTTTTGGAGATCATCCCCTTGTTCTGGTATTTCCATTTTCCCTTTTGTTACTAATTTCTCGCCCGTCCTTCTCTTGATGTGCCCGAAATAATTACGGATATGTGCATTAGCGCCTTTCGTTTATCACTCTGGGCAGGTACGGGCTTTTTGTTTCTTGTTCTATTTGCCGCTTCCGATGCACATAATTCTACCTCGACCCTTACAACCGGCGGTGCACGACCGCAAAACCTGAGCGATACTGCACGCCACGGGGGCGACTAAAAATGATAAACCATGCTAAACGAAAGCGCATATAATTATCACGATAGTTGAATACTACATAAGCAACATCAAACTATGAAACATTGAACATGGAAACATTCTCGACACACGATACTTACGACACATCGTAAATAAGTATTACTTACTGTATTTATTACAATTCTGTAACTGACTATCGGCCTTCCGGTCCACCTGCCGATATCGTAAATAATTATTCTAATTATAAAATATTATACGTTTTTGTAACAATATTTGATTTTATTCACAAAACAAAAATCAATTATTCTCGCTCCCTCTCTCGTTCTATTTAAATATTTTCATTTCGCGTGCACATTAATATTTGGCGGAAATCTAGGATACAAATATAATTACCCGCTGTCACATCGGCCGCGGCTGCGATTATATTTTAATGGCATGATTTATCAATGCGCAACAAATTTATAATAGTTCAATATATCAAAGAATTGAAATATTGCGTGAAATCAGTTCATACTGATGTACGAGATTACTCCCCAATAACGCAAACAAATTACGCGGAGATTTATGTTTCACTAAAGCGCGATATTATTTTGGTTAACCGCAACCAGTGGAATGAAGAAGTGGATTGTAATTATAGCAGGGTGTGTAGAGTATGTATAAATGAAGTGAACACAAGGGACACTAAATATCATTAATCATATAAAAATTAATTTTGATTGTATAGATAGTATGATTTATGAATTTTAACTAATTCATTTAGTAACTTCTCGGCCGCATACAGGCGGAGTAGACGAAACACTACGACAATAATGCGAACCGCCGCTTTTCGCATACCAAAAATGCCACCCTTTTAAAAACCATAAAATGATGCACGACGTCGAACGCGACACATGTAGACAAAATAATCAGATACTACTTGAATCATAGAAGCAGTTACAATAAAAACTTTTTCAGAAATATAAATTCAAGTAAAAAATGTTATATAAGAATCAAAACGTTATATAAGAATCTAAACATCAAGATCATCAATATATTTTCCTGAGATCTCATTAGTTTATCTTCGTTGGTGAGTATGAATTCATACAATGTCTGCAGAGAGAAAGTTTATCGCCATCAGGTCACTGTGTATATAAAAAGAAATTCTATGGATTAATTCAGGGAGAGGTAGGTTTTAATTATCACTATAATTGCGTATTAAGCCAACTTTCTAAAGAGAATTTGGCGGTAATTATATTATTAGTAATGCACACCCATATGGTTATATGTTTCAACATACTCATGCCATTAGGATCACCGAGTGGAGCCCTCTATTGGAATAATATTCCAACAGAGATATCAGCTCAAAGACAATCTTATAAAATATATAAGCGTGAATTCACCTCTGAGCAAACTACAGATTTATTTCACATTTCTACAACATTTTCCCAATAAACAATATTCTAACATAAATAACAGAAAAAAACTGCCCTCGCAAATTTTCTCTCCCACGTCGGCCTCCTTTTCACGACTTTCCCATCCTCTCCTAATCTTTCTGCAATCTCCAACCAAATCTGCTGTCATTCCCTCAAATTATTTGCTAAGGTGCCATTACGTGTAGCTCCCCTTACTACACAGCGCACACGCGATGTAGACTAACCCCATCCACACTTTCCTTCCGCTCTCTTCTGACCTACTCCTCGCTCTTACTATGCACATTTTGTCCTCCCTGCTCCACTCTGCCCTGCCTACGTATCTCGGGAAAGGGAAGGAAAATGTACGAGTACGGACGGCACCCTTTACTACTCCTGCAACCAAGACAGGAACTATAGGAAGGGGGTTGGGTTTTTTATATCTAACGAGAATGCTAATAAAATCTATCATTGCCAAGCCTGCAAATATCAACATTATACAGGCACACACCCCATTAGCAGAATCAGTAGATGAAGAGATGGGGCATTTTTATTCTGACGTAAAAAGTTTCGTTAAATTCACGAAAAGGCAAGACGTAAATATGATCATGGGGGACTTTAATGCAAAACGGGAAAAAGAAAGATTTAAGAACCTGGTAGGCCCCTTTGGACTAGGAATATGCAATGTAAGAAGCGATCTGCTCATATAGTTCTGTCAAGAAGAATGGTTTCGATTACCAGCCTGGCGTCTATAGACCTGGAGAGAATTGTGGGTGAATCTTCTATAGACGAACAGAAGCATTGCTCGCATCGGAACAGTGTCAGATTAACCCGGTATACCTACCGACTAAATACCTCCCCTCCCCCACAAGAGAGCTTCACCGCCTTGGAGGACAACTAAGATCTCTCGGCCGGGTTGCTTGGGAGGCCAGTGTAGCATTACCGGGTGTGGGTGCCGGTATTTCTCCGGTATATGGTAGCGTCCTCATGTCTTTGCTGTTGTCGGTGTCGTTCTCGTGTTCGTCTCGTCTGTAGGTTTCTGCTGGTTCTTAGTTCAGTTCTGCTGGTTCCTTATGGCGTCGTATATTCTTGCCCTATCTGTAAACACTAGGACTCCCGGTACCACCATAGCCATGGCTTTTAAGGCGTCCATGGAAATGGTGCAGTAAGCCCGGTGGATTATCAGGGCCCTTTTTTGTAGCGCCTCCCTCAGTCTTTCTGTGTGTTTTGATGTATCCAGGCCTGGTGCTGAAAATAGTAGCTGGGCGCGAGACTCACTCGGGCCTCCGATGTTGGGAAGCAGTCTAGTCAGGGCTGCTTCCGTCCTGCTGGGTTTTCGCGTGGCCTCTAGATCCTGGGAGGTGTGGATAGTATTGGCCTTAAGTTATATTCCTAGAAATTTTATTTTTCTCATGACAGGGAGATCCTGTACAAGCAGTCGGATTGTAGAAGCTTTTCGGATGCCGGTCCTCCGGGTGAAGAACAGGACAGCCTCAGTTTTGGCCACCGCGACACCGAGTCCATTGCCAGCCATCAATTCCGGTACTTTCTCTACTGCTTTCCAGGCTTTAGTGATTGTTTCGTCTAGGTTCCTTATTCTAAGGTGATGGTGATAACGCTCCAGCTGAAGGTTGTCATCGTAGGCATCACTCCACAGTAATCTCGAATTTTGACAGCCTTCCGGTGCCCTTGTGTGCGACCTCTCTTTCACTAGATACCCCTCTACCATCCGTACCAGGGCTTCCGATATTATTCCCTCGAGTAGTTTCGAGGGCCTCGGTAATGCGGTCCGTTATCAGTCGCTCCGCAGTTTTCGCCACGCCGCCTAGTATAAGTATAGAGGGCGGTGGGCTCTCGGGTCACGAGGCTGCTTCCCTGGTTTAGGGATGATAGTCAGTTTTGACGTCTTCCATCTTTTCAGAAAATTCTCCGAAAAATCTGTTTACTAGAGTTGTTGTGTCCAGCGAGTGGGCATCTTGATAGGCTCAGGGGCTTCGATTACCTCCTCTTCCTTTCAGCTGGGAGTGGCCTGTGGTGGAGTGTTCCAGGACTCTTCCGATGCTGATATTGGTGCTTGTGGGCAGGAATGCTACTAGCTCTGGAGAGTTCCAACTGTCCAACCGCATAATATAATCCGAGGTCAAATAGATTTCATACTAATTAACAAACGATTCCATCCATTACGGAGGCATGTACATAACCTGGCGCGGTCGTTCCATCAGACAACAAACTACTGTTAGCAGATGCTAGAATCATAATCTTAAAACCAATAAAAATTACAGGTATGATGAAAAACATTATACAAAATCAAGTTGGGTTTAAAACAAAAGACCTTGTTCTGGATGAAATTCTGTTGTTAATAGACGAAAGGTGCAAACTCAAGAACAAAGAACAAAAATAAGGAAAACGAAGAACGACTGTATGAATGTGGAGAAGCGATCAACTACTGATTCTACACGACGACTTCAACCTACTCATTAAAGGAAACAGCTGGGGTTTTCCGGAAAATCAACTTCATGATAGTAAATCTGAATTACGATGTACTCGAGAGTAGGATACTGAAGAAAAAAGGAAGTGTGGCAAGGGTATACAAGAATCTCTTTGCAGACCAAAGACAACAGCATAGAATCAAGTAATATCCTGACGGATCCACCAATCAGTAAAGGCGAAATAGAAAAAGCCATAAAATTCTCATCTGGGAACATGTCAAAAAGGTCCTTACTAACACCGAATTCGATCTGAATCTTAGAATGAGATTTGTAAGATGCTACATATGGTCAGTGCTCTTCTACGGTATAGCAGGATGAACGATGAAAGTACCATCAATGAACATAATAGAAGCCTTAAGATGTGGCTCTACCGCAGAATGCTCTGGGAAGATATAAAGTCAAAAAGGTCCTTACCAACACCGAATTCGATCTGAATCTTAGAATGAGATTTGTAAGATGCTATATATGGTCAGTGCTCTTCTACGGTATAGCAGGATGGACGATGAAAGTACCATCAATGAACATAATAGAAGCCTCTAAGATGTGGCTCTACCGCAGAATGCTCAGGAGCCAGACTAACCAATGAGGAAGTCGTACAGGGGGTAAGCAGAAGTCTTGAACTTTTGACTGCATTAAGAAGAAGGAAAACTGCATATTTAGGGTACGTAATACGATAACAGAAGTATGTATTAATAACATATCATTGAAGGTAAATTGAGGAGGAGTTTGATGTAGTGGTTGGGAAAAATAAGGCAACGAAGAGGATTAAGGACCATCGTATGTGTTGTTCGTACAGCCAAGAATCGCGAAGCTATAAATTATATTGTCACTAACATCTATTAATGGATATATGCATAAGAAGAGAAGAACTCATCCTAGTGAGCTACGCTGATGAGATCTAACAAGATCGAAATCACCATCTGTAGATTGTTAAGAGTTGAATTTACGCTTATATATGCGTTTTATTAAATTTAACCAAGTTAAATTCAGACATATTTCATTCATATATAAATGGGAAAATCAACACTCACTTTCTCAGTTTAAAAATCTAATTTATAGCAAACAATAGAATTTTAATGTAATATTGGAAATGGTAAAATAAATATCGGAGAAAATCAAGATTGATAATGTATATAATCAAATATATCTTTTTGCACTTTATATAGTGTTTATTAATTCTTCTTTTAAGGATATTAACTTTGTTTACAGCTGCTCAGAAGAGTTCTGTGGTCGTGAACTTCTTGAGTTTTAATAATCATGAAATTATTTTCCTCTTTGCATTTCAAAAAAGTAAACAGGTTTTTTTTTGCAGAATACACTGTAGATACCCATATTGGTATATACTGTACATAATATGGGCCGGACGTTAAGATTTTCTTATCGTGACTGTTGTAAGGAATTCTTTATTTTAGTCAATTTTTACTAGTATTTCATGTACTACGCCCCTTACTCACGACAATATTAGAGTCACCAGCCCCCAGCTGTTGGTGACTTCTAATATTGGCACGTCCAACCCAACCTACTACAGTATATTCTGCAAGGTAGAGTAGGACAAGGAAGTGCCGAGTTGAGAATAATTTCTTGGATACAAAAACAATAGCTGGTAAAGCATGGCATATATGTCCAGTTTTGCTTTATTGTGGCTTTGTAGACAATCATCTTACTTTTCAGAGAAAACTTAGCATGACGGCCCATTAGCCAGTATATTTTTGCGCAGACAGAAACTGGGTTTAAAGTGCTGATTTGTCGATATGGTCATGATATGTTTTTTATCAGCCCTATGAGAAAAAATTAATAAAAACCAGTATTGGGAAATAATATCATTAAATGGATGCATTTTATAGGTAATTCTAAATTTGATCAAATTTGGTATAAGTATAAGTATAAGTATATAAAGGTCGTTTTAGACAAGACAATTTCTTGACTCAAAAGTTAGTCAAGATGCGAGACAATCTAAATTGTCTCGTATCATACAGCAAATTATTTGAAATATTGAATTGGATGGTAGATTGAATGGAAAAATATAACGCGTTTTATTTGTCAAGGACAAATTGTATGGAAGGAGGATATATTAATTTATTTCTTGAACAACTTTTGAGCTAAGAAATTGTCTTGTCTAAAACGACCATATTTCCATGTGAGAGCGTCAATGGGTTAAGCGGAATTCATTATGTAAATATTTAACACATAACATATTGTATATTCTTCAAACTCGGAATAAAAACAGATTGATAAAAATGTAATAATCCCCTATCCGGGAATAGGTTATGGTATCGATATTATTATTAAAATCTATAATAGTAATAATTGTGCCGTAACAAGTCCTACCACTCACGTACAAATCTACCATGTGATGTGTATAAATGCCTTTCTTTTAAAATCTCTTTATACCCTTTCGGGTGTAGAGATTATTTAAGAGTTTTTTAGTTAAAAATTGTAACATATAATAATATTAATTGATTGCTCTTAATATACAAGAAGTATTTACAGAGGTAAAAATATCAATAAATGTTTTAAATTTTATAAATTATATTCATATAGCAATAAATGTATAATGGTAATGTTAGTACTATGTATATAAAAACTTTTTATTTTTGAAATAGATTTAATTTAGTTAACTTTAAATTGCATGTCGTGTTATTGTCACTCTTGTTAATATTCAATAAATGTGCATGTTAATTAAAATCGGCGGCAATGCGCGATGTAGTTTGTTAATGCAAATTATGATTCAAAGCGTTTGTGTGTAGTTAATTATATTGCACCAGTGATTCGTACCATTCACTCATCCAATAACTGAGTCCATTATTGAATGCATACTTAATTTGATTAGTCTAATGATGGTATTATTCAAAAACTAATGGAGAAACCGAATGAAATTTAATATTTACTACTTAATTCCTTATCTAGCCAATGAGAATTAGATTTCTCTCTTAATCTAGTATTAAATGAATGAATATATTTTAACAAAACAATAAATTATGAAAAATATCGCTCTATCGGATATGAGACGGTGTTATGTTAAGCAACGTATATTGGAAGAAATATGCAACCGTTATTGTTACGAAGATTCTGAAGAGTTCCAAAAACCAATAAGCTTTTTAACATCTACACTTAAATGTTTATAGAGTGGCCCTGGGAGAAATGTAGGAGTATGAATTAGTGGAAAGTATCAGATATGCAGATGACACAGGAGTTATCGAAGAATCGTTGATAAAAGTCAAGAAAACCAAGTTAATGATAGTTGGTAAGATGGACGTCGAACCGGTAGGACTGACCCTTGATGGCAAAATAATAGAAAAAGGAATATCATGGAACAAAGCACAGAACACCAATAGCTACCGGCAGAGGGAATTATATGTAATAACAACACTGTGTATATATGTATGTAAATACAGAAAAAGAGTGTTAAACCCGTATGATATTATCTAGTTTCCTATATCGTTTTATATATAAGAATTGATATATTCAACTGTATTAACTATTTCTAAATGGAAAATTAACATTGTGTGTTACAGTGTTGTTATTGTTAAGTGAATTTATTATTATTCCGCCGCTATATAATTTTCTACATGTGTATATGATAATAATATGTAGTTTGTGTCTGCATCGAAAACGATATAAGAAACTAGATAATGTCATACGGACAGCCTATAATATAGGCCTACACCAGTAAATGATAGACAGGGTTCTAGATAATATGAATACAAAACTCAGACGATTTTCTGAAGTAGCAAGTCCTAATTCTCACATTCACTAACCCACGCTAGAAGGACCCGAAGGTCGATAGCCAGTTACACATGGTAAGAAAAATAGTCTCTAAATCAACCCTCATTATAAAAGTATGCTATATATATTTTGTTTATTGTTTATACATTAACTTAATATAAATGTCTTCAATATAAATATGAAACAGATAATAATCATTATAATCATTTCCTTAAATATTATATTATATTTGTATTTTACGGTAGAAACAAACTAACAAACTTTATTACATCCCCAGTAGCGATGAGCACTATAGAATACAAAATCGACAACAAAAAAACTATCGATAGTATGAAAACCATACCATAATGCATTGGATAATGCTCATCACGAATCTATCTCAAACACATCCTCCAACTTGATAATGAATATTCGCAAAAGTAGTAAAATTAGTTATTATACTATATAACTAGTGCTATAATTCAAAGTTAATTACAGCCTATAATATTAGAATTAGTTTAAATTAAACGCACGAATATCCAATAAACTAAATATCTCCAAAAATGGTACGAAATTCCCTGCGAACACGGAACAAATTTATAGAAACGCATTAAATTATGTAGCCGAATTCCCATGCCGCCGTGCCCCGCGCGCGGCTTTATCTGCATCGACAAATTACAAACTTTTAATAACCTCCCCTGCCTGTTATGGCACTAATTATGAGCCCCCGTGCATTCTCGAACGGAACGTGCGCGACCACTATGGCCGCACAATTATGATATTTTGTGTATTTTAAAAGTTTATCGTTCTCGCAACTCGCGATGATTTACGGCCCCGTGTTGAATCACGAACAAAACAATTATTGCACTTGATCTTATTTTATATTCATATGCAAAGTTTCAGCGCGATAGAATTTTAAGTGATATATTCTTTTCCGCAGCTATCCGCACGCTCGCCCGCAGAGAAACGGGCGTATAAAATTGTTTTAGCGAAACTTTTCTGCGGCACGTTTCTATTATTATCATTATTGTAGTGCGGCATCTTGCGACCTAATTATTACTTTAGGATGACTATTCATGCTTGTAGTAGTACTTTTTAATATATATATATATTACATATTACTTAAAAGTTTACAACCTCTTCAACAAATTTATCTCTTTCTGAAAATGTTTCTTATTATAATTGTTGACATGACAACATACAACGAGGTTTTGTTGAAGTTCAACTTAATTTTCTACAAAAAATAAGAATACGATCTTAATATAGCACTCGCCTTCGGCTCCTGCTGTAAACTCATTCGCTCATTCGATAAACTTGCCTTCCTGCACTAATAATATAAATTACTATTCTACTTCTCATCATCTGTTATTAATCTGCAACTAAAGTTAATAAAATACTATTTACAAAATATGTTAATTATAGTATAAAACAGCAACACAAATGTTAGTTGCTCCACACCTGTAGCAATTACTCGTTGTAAATTGCGTTATTTGTTCTACGTATGTTTAATATACGTGCGGTGGGAGATCCATTTGGTCCAAATTATTATCCACGCTTGAATCAGTGGTGAAGCTTTGCAACGGCGTTGCCGTTTGTTAAAATTATCGGGCGAGTTCGTTCCATAATCAAATATATCAACCGCTGCGAGCTTGAAATGCACTTTATAAAATTTTCGGTTTTATCGCAGACATTTTACAGTTTACTACGTAGTAATAATAATAATTTAACTATGTGTCCGAGCGCGTATGGAGCTACAGAAATTGAACTTTCAAGGAACTGGACCGAATATTTATGTTATAATCACTTAAAGAGTTCAGCCATAAAATATTTTATTTTTATATATGTTACGCTTTTAGCTTATATTGCTTATAAAGTTTGCTTCATAAACGTTTTATATTTTAAAGGCTGTTATATATGCTGCATTGACGTTAAATGAAATAAATGTTAATAAATCATTGGTTTAAGCCAGTAGTTCACACTGGTGCCCCGCGAGCTTGTTGCAAGTACGAAATTATGAAACCCGAAATTTAATCTACATCTACTGTATTTGATTGATTTATTGACAATTTAGACGAAGAATTGAGAGTAGTTATATCAAATATTATACCTAATATCACTAGAATCTTATATGCCCATAAATGTCTTTAAATTCCACAAAACCTTCTCTTGAGATAACCAAGATAATCTCATGAATGGTCCATGATATTTATTGTTGGAAATCCATTTTCACAAGTTCACTAGAATTTTACATGTCTAGATTTATAGTAAACTACTTCTATAGAAAACAATTATTCCTGAATATTAATCAAAAAATGAGGTTTGTTTGAAAACGGTTTAGTATTTGTGCTATAATGAAGCTATTATGTTTACCCCAACGAGCTTTTATAGCTATAAACGTTTATAGCTTTAAACGCACTCATTTGAGTGCTTTAATAGCACAGTCAAATAGACTTTTTCAGGGTTGGAAGGTTTTATTCAATTTAAATGCTAGTGTCGAATATCAAATGCCAATATAGGCTAAAGGATTGCATTTGTAATTATAAGTATCACCACCACTATTTAAAAAACTTTAATAGGTATGTAATAAAAAAGTATTTAAAAATCTTTTAATAATTCATTCATTACATTCATCCTGAATCGTTACTTGCGCCTCGCATTTTAAATTTGATCACGTGTGATAAGCGCTGCTTTATGAAACACGTTATTTATTACACTATTATGGCAAATTGATACATGCTTCCGGTTTTAATTAAAATTTATTCTTTAACGTACGAATGGTTCGTATTACACTTATTCTAAAGTTATTCTAATAAAGCTATGCCTTCGAAATCAAATTCTTTTAGAACACAGCGGTTTCCAAGTCGTCATTTGATAAGAAAACGATCACCCTCGCAAGTGTGTTTTGAGTGTTGTAAAGAGATAATAGTCACAGGGTCCAGCACATGATCATAGTGAACGCTCAAAAACCGCATCCCGAAGTTTTCGAAACTACAGGGGAATACATATAATGTTTGAACATGAAATTATTGAATCAAATTTAAAAAATAATTAAATATACCATGATATATTTCTAACTGTTTTGTTGAACAGTTAATAAACACAGTAATTTCCATTGTGCACTAATTAATTTGGTTAAACATTGCCAATTATATCGTGTTTTTATTAAACGTAAACCATTTTATTTTTATTATTGTAATATGATTTGGGTAATCGTTATTTTGTATATTGTAAATTCCAAATTTTATGTACATTTACGGCATAGAACGCATCCTGTAATCGTTATGTGGGGGGTTTATGCATACAACGATAAATATGTTTTGCTTTAGGTTTATTTTCAAATTGACGATTCAAAGTTGTTTTCTCATTTAGTTTGGTAATTACATGCCGCAATGTATAAGCAGATTATAGTGTGAACGTTATATACAGGCTATACAACGTATCGCTCGCGTTGAAATAAATAACACGTATGTTCTGCCAATAAAAAAACGTTACATATTAAAGTTTTGGTAGGAATTACAAAAACATATTGATATCAAGTATACATACCAAGTTTGTCGACGTGTACACTTCTTAGTGTAGGTCTACAGCTATCACTGCTATCAACATCTACATATTCCAACATATTCCTATTGTGCCTCGTTTCCATAACCTTGTTTGTCCTGTGAGGTGGAATTTTCGAAAAACACCCATTCCTCTGTTACCACTAATATGCATGGGTAGTGCCGGATACACCACGCGTTCTGTCCGGGGCGCCTACCGGCTAAACCAAAACTTCCGTTCTGTCACTGAGGGCTCGTTTGCCTTGAAGGCACTCTAAGCTCCCGTCAGTTTGATATTCATGTCTCTTGTCTTACCTTTTCTGTTCTTGTTCGGTATTGTGTAAGTTAATAGTCGTAGATGTCTCAGGCCATCTTGAGATTTGGTCCTCATGACCTCTCTGGGCTATTTGGCTATTGCCTTCCAGTGTTCGGATAGTTCGAGCATGAGGCTTCACAGTCGCTGCGGGGTTGGCTCCTCTTCTCCTAGTTTCATCCAGAGGGTGGCTCGTGTGCGGTACCACCTGTAGCACCTGTAGTGTGCGCTGCAGCAGCGTATCTGTCTGTGTACGTCTTTCTAATCCTGTACAAGTATGCTTGGAATATCCCATGTCCTGTCAGTATTTGCGTCAACTAGTGTTGAGTCGTCCAATAGAAACCATTGGACGACTGACCACTACCAGTCATAGTAGTGTAAAAAGGGTCCCGGTCTACGCGTTTGCTGTTCAGCGCATCTGTTTTGCTATTTGGCAATAGTCAATTCCCGGCCCCCCTTTCCTTCAATGTCCGGGGAGGTGTCCCCATTTTAACCTTGCGGTACTTTCGGCCATTTCTTCCATTTCTTATCTTGGGGTCATTTTAGCCAGGATTTCAATCGCGTCTGTTGATATCGCCTGTAGGCCTGAGTGATCCTAAGCGAACTGGTGCTCAACGTCCTTCTAAAGTGCCTTTCGTTCATCACTCTGGGCTGGTTTCTTGTTCTATTTGCTGCCTCCTTCAATATTCGGGAGAAGCCGCGCCAGGGCTGTCTTCGTGCGGGGGAGGTTTCTAAAACTTTGGCTGTGTGACTCCGGTTTGCCTCTAAGATGGTTTCGAGTGTCACCCCGGGCAACTTTTATCTACCATCTATCTACAAGAGCAGGTAGATTGGCGAGTTCGGTCTTGGTAACAGCTATTACGAGACTGTTGTCCGTCGTCCAGTCCGCTATGGATTCCGATGATTGCTTCGTCCTCACGCGGTTTCCTTCAGGTCGCGCGAGGGCGACTATTGCCATGTCGTCCTCGAACGCGATGGCTGTATTTTCCAACCGGCACGTGTACGTTTAGTGCGCCATCATAGGATATATTCCATAGGAGGGGCCCTAGGACTGAGCCCTGTACCTCTTCCATCATCACCTGCCTTGTTGCTCTTGAGCAACCTTCATGTATCACCTCTGTATCTGCGAGGTATCCTCTTACCAAGTTCGTTACGGCTGTTGGTATGCTCTTACTCCTCAATGTCTGCATGATGGTCACTCCTGACGTTATGTTAAAAGCATTTGCAATGTCCAGGGTGACCATCATGCAGTGACATCTTTATCTCGAGTCTCCCTTGTTGTCCACCATTATCAGCCATCCGTTGCCGATCTGACCTTCCTAAAGCCATACTGCCAGTCGTGTAGGCTGACGAAGGTCAGCATCGATAGTCTCAGAAAGGCGGGTCCGAAGCTCTTTCGAAGGTCTTTGCCAGCCCGTCCAAGAGGCAGAGCAGGCGATATGAAGCGGGGTCAGCTTCCCGAGCTTTGGGATTAAAATGAGGTAGGCCTTCTTCCTGCGCTTCGGGAAGATTTTCACCGTAGGCATCTATTGACGAGTTCCGTTAGTGTTCCGACCATCTCCGGTGCTGCCGCGATGATTAATTCATTGCGCAGTCTGTCGGGCCCCGGGGCCAATTTTTCTGGTAGGTTTCTGACGGCCGCCAATACTTCCATCTCCTTCCAGTCCTTACTGGTGGCATTCTCTTTTCGTCTTCTCGGGGTGGGTGTGTCTCGGCGTTGTTGGCCTGTTCTGCAGGGAAGAGGGCCGCAATCACTATTGTCACACCTCCAGGAACTGTTGTTTCAGATCCAGGCGGATGAGCTTCAGTCTCTTTCATGACGACCTTGTAAGGCAGGCCCCATGAGTCGACCTCCCTATAGAGGTTCAGCACTCACTCTAGCACCTTTTGATCGCCCGCCTGTATTCTATCCGCAGTCTAGGTAGCAGTCCTGGAGATGCTCGGTTAGTGTTCCAGCCTTCTCCCTCTGGTGACCTTGCGCCTTACGTCCGGGCACCATTAATACGTTGGTCTCCTCATTGTCCGCTGTTGTTACCGGAGTGGTCTGGAGCAGGCCGTTGGCCATCATATCAACGACCCACTTCTTCGTCTTGGGGGTTGGTTTTTGCTGTGTTTGGGAAGTTACGTTTTCCACCCTCAACGATATGTAGTGATGATCGCTCAGGGTCTCTTCTGTTACGACATCCGAGCCCCGTACTCTGCCAGCTGCGCTCATGCTAGGGTAGTGGCAATGAAGGATGTTGAGTTTCCTCTTTGATAGATCAGCATCCTTCCCTCGTTGCAGACGGTTAGATTGAGTGCTGATGCTATCTCCAACAATTTTCCCCTGGTGTATTTAGTTGCTGTCTGATTTTTTATGTGTTTTCAGGGTCTGTTGCTGTATAGAGTATAGAGTATAGTCTCCACTCTTCTCACATAAGTTTCTGTTCCCTGGACTTTGTGCGCGATTGCCATATTGTTGCTCCCTGCCTTTGCCTCTCGTTTACTTTTGACAATGAGCGTAGGTCTGTCCTTGGGTCGGTTTACCTGTATGTTCTCCTCCTTGGTCTTGGCTGGTTTGTATTTTGTTGCCGTCGTCGTCGTGGTCATAGCCTCCGCCAGGTATAGGGTGGCTTTCTGTAGCTCTGGTTCCAGGTCCCAATATTCAAGAATATACCCCCTGTCAGCTGTCAGTAGTAGTAGGCCTCCTCGCGCTGTCTTTATTGGTTCAATCACACACAATATAATGCGCTGTCCTTACTATTTTATTATTTGGGCACCGTTCCTGACTTCCTTGATTCATGTTATTGTCATCACCGCTCATGGGTCCAGTTTCTGATCGGTGAATTCGTGTACTACTCTCCCAGTAGCCTTCTTCTTGCCCATCATAGGTTCTCTGCAGTCTGTGTCTATTAGTCTGACTGTATGTACCTCCGCTTCGCCGTCTCCTCCGCTTCGCCGTCTCCCCTGGAAGTCTGATACGGCTACAAAGTTCGCTTCAGTGAATTGCCATATTAGTGGCTGTTTTCTCATATTCATTTCTTGGGTTTATCGTGACCCTAATCCACTTTGACAATTCCTTCGTTCTTTCAACTGCCATCGTCTTTTCTACCTCCAGTTGGCTCCTTATGTCTGCTCTTTCGCAGTCCCAAATCTTTTTCTAGGGCTTAGATTGTCTCTCTAAGCTTAGCGTCGTCTGGGGTTTGAAGTAGCTTGAATTTCATCCCCGGGTCCTCCATTACTAACTCAAGTAGCTCCTTCACTATTCTTGCACCCGCTTTGGTTTTCCTTGAGAGGTTTCTGGTCGACCTTCTACCCATTCCTTGTCTATCTAGAGGAGATAGTTATGAGAAGTCATTATTTTGTTTTCGGTCACGGACATCACAGGACAACACTGTGAATAGAGACATCTATTTTTTTGGATCTCTTATTTCGCCTACGGACCATGCCCATGATCTAACTGGTGCCGCAGGATGGAAGGTGCGGCACGGCGGGTACCATCGGCCACTAGTTGAGCAGTGCGCACGACTCGATGGCGTCTATCCCCTCGTCCAGCCGCCAGGATCCGCGGATCCTTCACTCGCTGGGATGATATTAGTCGAGGGTTTGCTCAATCTAGTGAAATCTATGGGGACATTGGCCGTACTCGTCTCATATCTTCCATAGGTATCAAATGGCCTCAAACCTCTCTCTTCAATTATTTAGGTTATGGTTTCTTTCTTATCATTATTACTATATTCTTGCAGATATCCTTGGTTTAGTACGTCTTTGTGAATTTGGGGAATCAGGATATTATAAATTATTTCGTATGTTGTTATCCTGGCTGATTTATCCAGATCTGGACTCTCTTCAATTATTTAGGTTATGGTTTCTTTCTTATCATTATTACTATGTTCTTGCAGATATCCTTGGTTTAGTACGTCTTTGTGAATTTGGGGAATCAGAGTATTATAAATTATTTCGTATGTTGTTATCCTGGCTGATTTATCCAGATCTGGACTCTCTTCAATTATTTAGGTTATGGTTTCTTTCTTATCATTATTACTATATTCTTCCAGATATCATTGGTTTAGTACGTCTTTGTGAATTTGGGGAATCAGGGTATTATAAATAATTTCGTATGTTGTTATCCTGGCTGATTTATCCAGATCTGGACTCTCTTCAATTATTTAGGTTATGGTCTTTGTGAATTTGGGGAATGAGGTTATTATAAATTATTTCGTATGTCGTTGTCCTGGCTGATTTATCCAGATCTGGACTCTTTCATGATGAGGATGTGCCTAGTACCACACATCATGTCAGGAAAGATACTGAAAGGATGATATTTTGTAAACTTAATAAAATTCATCCATCTTATCCGACAACACTATATGCAAAGAGTTTTGTTATCGGCAATGGGGGAGGAAAACCACATGACCCCGAAGGGGTGCATTCTTCGGAAGTTTGCATCATTAGTTTAAAAACACAACGTCAAGAATGTAGTCACAACACATATACAATAAAGTATCACTAAAGCACAAAATACACCCAAATTGTTTTATTACTAAACAAGGGTGTGTTCGTCACAAACGAGGCAATGAAAAAATTGAAATAAAATGAAGAAGAATTAAAAAATGCCAGGACCAACGTTAGGAGAAATCAATGAAATCATACAAATAAGTCGCAATGAGAATGTCCTGGGAAAGGACGGATTAAATATAATATATTATAATAACCTATTGTACAGTATGGAGGTGAAGAACTGCCAATAGGCATATTTATTTTCTGTAATTTTATATAAGCGCATGCATGTTTTTTTGTACCATCAGTTATCGGGGAAATTTGATAATAGCTTAGGCGAAACTAGCTGTTCTAAGCTATAATAATTAAGTGATAAAAACATAGTAGTTTGATTCATATCCTTCGTTGAAAATTAATTACCACATAGACGCCACATCCATTCAACCATTTAATGATTGCTATACATTGCCTAGTGGTTACATGGCTAATGCCTTATTGAACGTGGAAATTCGAATTGCTTTTAGAGCTGCATTGCAGAGGACATTTCTGAATATTTTAAAGGCAAGAGTATTATCGGCCACTACAACCCCTCCCTGAGATCCACTCTAGCCTTCGACCTCAACAATCAATTTGTAAATATGTATGATATGACATATATAAAAATTATAGACTAAAGTATACACGGTATATAATGTTAAGTCGTTGGAAAAGCTCGATAATAATTTCTGCATAATCGTAGCGTAAGATTTTGAAATGTTCATGTTAATGGAGAATATGCTAAATTATTAACAACACGTAACGGTGTATCCTAACGCCATCGCGGTAAAGGTGTTTTCATTAATAAATCCTTCGTAGACGGCGAACATTAAATATTTTATCTCTTGGAAGGGTATTTTGTTGACCCAATTTTAAAAAGTCTAGCCTGCATAATACAGCGATATTTCCCTACACAAAATTAATATTACAAAAATATGCAACAATTTGTAAGATGTAATAAGTAAACATCAATTCGCAATTATTTTGTGAACGTGTTTGTACAGTCTACGTTTTCAATAATCATAATCATATAATCTATTTTATTAGCCCAGCTGTATATACACATACATAAAATAAAATAAATTCAGGATCACAAAATAAGAAAACGCTTGTTAAAAAGGCGAATTATAATTGTTCAATATTTATATATAATTATCATCAAATACACTAGTTGAGAACTAACACATGCTATTAAATATACTATACTTATCCCCCTATTCACTAAGGTTCCATGACCTATACAATTTATCAGTAGTTGTTGAACCCTTAAGTATAATAATAATAATAATAAATGTATTCATGTTAATACATACAATGTTCTATTCACCAAGATTCCATGATCTATACACTTTATCAGTAGTTATTGAACCCTTAAGTATAATAATAATAATAATAATAAATTTATTCATGTTAATACATACAATATTTACAATCGTCAATGAAACTATTCCTCTACAACGAAAAATTTAACAAACAATCACTAACCCTATAAATATTTATAGGAACAATACATACATTTACTATATTACCTTCACGAATATTTATAAGATTTTAAAAAACGCCATGAAATATGCAATAAAAAAACCGGTTTACAGTTTTTTTGACTAAAGTTTTCACTATTCCTCCCTATATAAAGATGTCAATTTTATCCATTCAATAGCTCATGGAATACAATTTATGGGACCTTGGTGAATACGGGCATATATTTAGTGGCACCATTGTTAAGTGTTATTTTATTTAAATAAAGAAAGGTGGCACACACTATCTGCAGTTAAGGGTGGTATTACAACTATAATTTTCTTATGGCATGAATTGTGAATTTGTATTAATCGTCTAGTAAAAATAATGCAATTGAGTAGTACATATTTATATCAAAACTTAATAAAAACACGCATTTATTAAAAACTAGTGCAATGAAATGGCATATAATTTATGCGATAAGATAATAAAAACGCATTGATGGCTTTGATAATTTTAATAATTAATTACGATATTTCATAGTTATAGAATGCAGACTACTACTGCTACTACTACGGCTATATGGTCGTCTCTTCTACCGTTTATAACTACGAATTACATCCCTGAATTTTTCCAAAATAAGTTTCATAGTCAACAAAAGAGTTTTTATGTTCACTAACCTAAATTAAACTAGAACTGGATAACTATATAACTAGATAACGAAAAACTATCATCTAGTTTAAAAGCTCAATATAACTTCACAATTCGTGCCTTAAAGCTATGAACATGTAGCAAAATAGTTGTAATGATTAAGAATTAATCTTTGAACTTAGTTGTAACAATATTTATTTCCCCATTGAGTATAAATCCTTATCGACCGCACCGGTGTCATATAAAATAATATTATATGGTACTATTAGGATTTATACTACTGAGAAAAGGGTGTGTAAAATTCATGTGACACAAAATGCTAATAAAACACAAAACGGAATTGTAGTCAGGATCGCATTATCCATTTGTCACTAGTTTGGAGACGGTGGTAAAATTATAAAATAACTTTTCCATTTCTCCTCTTTCAAATGTTTCTAAATACTTCAAAATATGGGGCGAAAAAGATGCGACGCATCACAATGCTGTAATAAGTATGGAAATATAGAAATTAAAACCCATCAATACCTAATAAAAGAAAATTCCCATCAATCCCTCTAATACAACAAATCAAATACACTTATCAGTATTAGATTAAGATTAGTTTCTTTTTGGTATGTAATGTTGGCAATGTAAATGTTATGTATTACAATAAATATTTTTATTATTATTATTATTAGAAATTATAAGTTATACAATATTTTTCTGTTAAAACAATTATATTTATCCATAATGTTTTTTTATATAAAAATGACAAAATGATCAAGTTAAGGTAAATACAGGGTAATAAAACTCCTTTGATCATCTCCCTGTACCGGCGGTAAAGCTTCACAGCCCTAAATAAAGAGAGACATTTTTCTTAGCAATGTTGTTTTACGTAATTAAAAATGGCTAACAAATTCATAAATGTTCTTTATTTATTTGCCTATAAATTCTAGCCAGTTCAAACTAATATAAATATCTACATTCAATGCAATACAAAGAATAACCGAACAATAATATATATTTTTTATTTGTTGTTAATAATTTTAAATTGCAACAAGCACAGAAACTCAATTGAAAATATATTTTTCTATTGATTTGAATACAAATTTATTCTATATCTATTTTATAAACACACAGGACAACGGCAATAATAATAAATAGCTCCATTGAACAGTAGGTACACTCGCAATGCGTAAAAGCAAACAAACATTATAATAACATTTTATAGTATTTGTTCATAATTTACGTATTTAATGTAATTTATTTCGATATAATTTATTTATTGTAATTGTGATAATGTCATTGAAGTATAATAAACGGGCGCGTATTTAAAATTACATATAAATATTAACGTCCGTAATGGGGATCGGTTTCACCGCACGAAATAATTTCGTAAAAAGCGGCGCGCGTAATAGCGATTTTTAATGGTTTTAATAATACATGCCGTTTTAATGGAATTATAACGAATTTCCCCCATATCCCTCATTGATTAATCCGGAAACTTTTGGGAATTGTATTTTTTATTTGGCAAATGCAGCACAAAATGGTTGCTGAATTACGGCACGCACGTGAACTTAAAACGGTGCACCTTCAATATGAATAATTCATAAAAAGTGCATAATATGGTTTTAATATAAACGTCGTCTTTGTAGCAAGTTGATAGCATAAATATTCGAGACCGGTGCAATTTGCTTAAATTAACACTTAAAATTTATATATGAATGTTTATTTTTCAGCCACGTTTGCATATTTATGAATGCAAGAGTTCTACTACTAGAGTTGCCCATACTTTACATACAACTGTATCATATCTATAAATAGAGCATTTCAAAAAAGAAGTATTACTGCTAAGGGCTCGCCGCCCCGCCCTTTCACGGTGAGGAGGAAATTACGAATCGGGCTAATTACGTGGGGCAAGACAAAGGGCCGCTCGATTACAACGAATCGCCTATGTGAAAGTCTTAATTTAAGGATATTGCTAATTTGATTATTTCAACTAAGCCGTATCAAGGAATGGCATTATAATTTGCGGCTGCTATTGTAGTTGGCAAACTTCGCGAATAGCGCCCGCTCGCTGGAATTAACTGCGACTTTAACTAAATGGAATCATTGGTTTTTATTTTTGTTTCCTGCATTACATGGAAATAAATGTAATTTTACAGCATCCGCTATTTACACGAACTTTTGCATACATTCCAGATCGCACCTTTAATTTATTAGAATTGCTAGAATTTACAATTAATGCCATGCTAACAAAATGTCGTATTTTCTAACTGGACCTAATATATTGTGTAACCGGTGACTAGGAGTCAGTGAGACTATCGAAATAGTCATTTTCACGTTCAAGCATAACATTCATAAAAGTGCGTGAGTCTTGTCAACGCCAGTTTTTGTACGTTAGTTTTCGCACAAAGACCTTCCGGAGTTTATAACAGTTCACATCACCGTTAACGTATATATTTATTGTAATGTTAAAATTAAATTTTACAGTTTTTTTATAATTTAAAATTATAAAATACTCATTGGAGTTTGCATACAATTTATCCTCTGTATAGAGACTACAACTCCTATAGCAGATGACTTGAGATTAGGATTGCCATCTGTAAAATCACTAACCAAGGATAAAGAGCATTGGGGAGCCTGAGTTCGATCCCCAGCGGGGAAAGAATTTTCGCGAATCACCTTTCACATTTTTTCAGAGATTTTCTGTGAAGTTAAGGAAAATACCGGGTGATTAAACTCCTCTGAGCTTCTCCCTTGACCGGCGGAAAAGCCTCATGGCTGATAGCCCTATAAAGATAGAAGATTTTTTTTATGCGCTGCAAATTTTGAATTTTATTTTTGTTAACATAAACATAAACAACATAAATCCCTGAATACCCACAGCCCGAGGAGGAATTAAAGTCATAAACCTCGGGGTGAGGACGAAGTGAATATATTAAAATAAGTAATAATTGTGAATTGTGATGAGAGGCATTGTCCGACTCGTACTGAGCATTGGGGAGCCTGAGATCAGCGCGAGTTTTGGCTAATCATCTTTCACAGTTGTTCAGAGGTTTTCTATGAAGTTAAGGTAAATACCAGGTGATTTCAACCTGAGTTGAGCCTTTGACCGGCGGAAAGCGCTCACGGCTGATAGTCCTATTAAGATTAAGTGATTTTTTTAGTAATTGTGAATATTAATATTACAATGACGAAATATTTTATATAAATATGTCGTATGGACATTTTTGCTTAAATTGCCTCTTCTAAGAGAAGGTGATTAAATTTTTGCACACAAATTACAGAAAACCTTGTGTATTTCCTGATTTTTTTTCTGTAAAATTAATTTCCAACCATATCCATCATTTGAATGGTGCACGCTAGTGTAAACCCCTTCAGTTTTGTAATAAAATATATATTCGCTTCGGTTTAATTACCGCTGCCACACGCAACCTAGTTGCACTGAAAGAACTAATCAAGTAATTATACGCCATAATGCTGAAAATAAGACTTCAAGTGCTCTCTCTACAGAATCATTTTTACTAATTACTGGTGCCGTGCCGTGCACGTATTAATTATACACCCACCCCCACAACCACCGCCCAACCATTTACACACCACTCAGCAGTTCGCGCGGGGGATGTTATTTTTCATTCGGTTACACTTATGGAAAGGCGCACAGCACTCGTCCCGCCGGTGCATTATTGTATTGCGTCTTTGCTAGAATCCGTCTTTAAAAAGATTATCTTGAGAGAGAGAGTTAAAAAAAGGGCGAAATAACAGGAAACTATTCACTTGTTTGGAATCAAAGGCGGCAACATAGGAAATTCCTTTTAGGCGATATTTGTGAACATATGCGTCTCAGTTTGAATAATCGTACAATATTGCTAAAAGCGCGCTTTTATTTGTGAGCTTTAAGACACGGCTTGACGGAAAATATATCCTACACGAGTAGACTAGTTTAGTGTATTTGTATGAAAAATCAACTTTATGACAAATGTTGTAAAGAATATCTTTCATCATAATTTTGTGTGCAATCAATATACAATTTTCATGAAGAAACAGGTGCCGGTGATAATGAAAGTGAATGAAAGCCTGCCAAAAAAGAACGTCCCCAAAAGTTATATAACCTTTAAAATAACATAATAGTACAAGTAGCTACTTTTTGGTTAACTTCACGCATTGTTGAAATGGTCCTGTTATCTGGCCCATGCTATTACCACTATTACCATGCATTTATTGGTGGTTTTGGAAGGTAGCACCAATTGGGAGAGGAGGGGGTCAATTATCATTCTGGGGTGGTTGCAATGATGTTTTAATATAACTCATCCTGTCCATTTTTATCGCTATTATCTCATATATCATATAAGTTTGAATAATAAATATTTTACTTTGATTTGTTAATAAGCCAAACATGTGTTACATGTTCTTAAAAGTGTTTGTATTTGTTACAATTCTGTAACTGGATATCGACTTTCGTGTCCTTCTGTGTGTGTTAGTGTAGTGTATATGAATGTATAACAATGTATATGAATCTATAACATAATATATTCATAAGAACCTCTATAATAAAACAATAATAAAACAACGAAAACACAAAGAACCATTAGACGAAATAAACCGAAAAATTGAAGCTATATAGAGAAAAAGAACACAGACAATAAAGAAGATGCAAAAGACATATGGGTACACATGAAAAAGCCATTTTAAAATGGCAAGAAGCAAACTAGGTTTCGCAAAACGAGAAAAAAAAAGAATGGATGAGAACCGAAATCCATATTCTGATGGAAGAATACAATACAAAAAAATGCATACTGAAAAATACAGAAGTTCGAATATAAGAGTAGCGAAGAACAACTGGCTGAAAAAACAATCCCAAGACTTCTACTTCTACACAAAAAGCTAAAAGAGACATATCTATAAATAATCTTTTGTCCGCTTTTTGGAATACTACAATATCGGGTCTGTTATACCTAATAATTCAGATCAGTTATTATTGTGGTATCCCAATAAATCTGGAGGAACTGTTTTTTTTTCACTTCCCTTGTGTAGCGATAGAAGGGTTCTAGATCTTCAATGAAGTGGCCGTTTCTATAGAGTATCTTATGTATTCATTTGGCCATATTGGTCATATTGTGCCTCTCCATGTAGTCTCTAGGTGCGAGACTCTGGCAGCTTGTTATTATATGATGAATGCATTCTGTGGCTTGGTTACACATGTGGCACTGCACACTTGCTTCAGTATGAGTCTCCTGTAAGCTCAAGTGGGTACAGTCTGGTCTTGGATAGCGAACACTAAACCTTCATTCTCCGATATCAGGCTCCTTCCCATCTGGTAATGAAATAGTTCGGAGTATATGCCGACACTGGTCCAGGGCTGTGGGTTAGCTACCGTGGAAAGCTTTTCCTAGCCATTTTGTCACAACTCGTTCTGTGTGACGTTATTGATGGATATTCCACTCTACAGGTTAAGCGGGGTGTAGTTTATATCCGCCTTAGTAAGTGCCTCGAAGAGCTTAACATAGCTGTTCTTAATATATAGCAGCAGATTCACCATTTCCATATTTAGAGAGCTATATACCGTGTAGCTGACTAGATTGTTAACTCCTCTGCCTACCGACGACCGAGGCAGTGTAAAGCAGTAGTTTCAATTCTTGAGAGGAACACTACAACCATGTTCCGGTAAATCAGGTAGGACGGCCGACCTTCCGGAGAGGTGGAGAGGGGTCACTCTCGACATAATGTGTGTGTCGGTCACAGCCGTAAATAACAGGACTGGCAGGTACTGGAGGAGAAAACCTTTTATATATAAGCTTCCGCTATGACTATACAAATCCCCGGTGGCGTACAGTACGACCGCAAATTTAAGAAGCCGGAGTTCATGAAAGATATAGAGCGAGGCATAGTTGATTGAACCGTACATAACCCGGACTCCCTAGCTGCGTTAGTTACAAGGGCATACGAGGCCAGCATGGTCCACCAAGATCACTGTAAAAGACCTGGAGTTTACTAGTGGACTGATACCATAACGAACCGCCGAGAATGTCGCGGTGGAGCGGTGGCTCCACCATAACGTAGAGCGGGGGGTTGGGGGGTTCACAGAGGTAGCTCAGGTTTGGGGGTATGTCGCACAGCACCCTGTGCGACGTCGCCTTTATTACCTAGTGTACTTGGTGACACACCTGATCAATACATTCGACTGATAGTCTTACAATTTTACCTGGAGCTTATAAACTAAATTAATCTGTCGTCGCTGCGATTCGTGACATCACGCTCGCGGTTCTCTGCATGGAAACGCCGGACACTGGCCCGATGACGAAATACCTGACCTGCCAGAATATGTATTCGTATCCTAGTTTGTATTGTTGTTAAGTGTCGTCTTGCAAAACAATTGGGTCAGTTAGGGTATTCCGCCATTCGATTGCGCGTACGGCTGTTGAGTCAGCGGTCAGCGGGCGTTAGCCCGAATGTGTAATTGCGAGCGCGATGCACGTTCGTTAACCTATGACGACAGATTAATAATTAATAAATATAATAATATATAATCTATCCCTAAATCCCATTTATATCTAGTTAATTAAATGTACTTTGTGACAATATCTGAGCACGAGACGGCTGACTCGACTCGACAAAGTGGCGAATCCGGCAAGGAACAAGCTATTTCATGCTATAGGCAGGCCAATAAGGTCCTACAGGATGAGATCTAAAAGATATAAATGGGAAGAAATGGTTGCTGCCATTGATGGGAACGTCTGGAGACAACACTACAAGATTTATCTCAGAATACTGAAGTACAGGCCCGCCCTGCCGGAAATGAAAGTCCATCAAGCCTACACCATAGCCAAAACCTTATTCTCCAGTGTCCGATGTTGTGTTATACTTAAACGACGCCCGAGTGTCTAGGCAAATAAGCCAATCGGTCGTTAGGCCACAACGAACCCCTAATGACCCACTAACCCATTATCGGCCGGTCATTACGTACCCATTAGAAAGCGTGATTAGGACGACACAGAAGAGGACGAACAGTAGCAAGAGTACCCCCAAATGAGACAGTCGCGGAGCGAGCAAGAAGCCACACACATCATAGTCTTCACCCATACAAGATACACAACTTTCAACAACACAGCAATACTTTTAGTCCTCATTGAGGTGGTGGCAGCACAATCTTGCCGACGAGGTACCCAGGCCGTTCTTTGAGGAAGAGCTAATTGCTACCAGCCATCGGTTATGGTGAAACAGAGCCCCCGGTCCCGATGGATTGCCCTCTGAAATAGTTACATTAACTGCAGAGGAATTTCCTGCAGCTACGCTCCAGGAAATGAATGAGGTATTGGTTACAATGGTTTACCCAGCTATTTGGACACGGGCTAAATTGATCCTCATCCCCAAACCTGGCAAGCTTATGGTCAGCCCTTCATTCTTCAGCCGACTCTTTCGTGGGAAAGCTGTTACAGTATCTGATGCTTGGGAGGATAACTGAATACACGGAAGATCAAGACGACCTAGTTGAGAATCAGCATGAATTTCATTGAGGCTATTTTCAAGCTCATTGCTAGTGCAAAGAAAGCTCGCTCATGGTGGACCTGACAAATATGTGCACTTATTACACTCGATGTCAGAAACTCGTTTAAAAAAGCTTCATGGCTGCTTCTGGTGACAAGGTGTATCCGATGGGAAAACTTATAAGACTGCTTGTTCATGCCCTGTACATAAGTTCGCGCCCCTCCAGATAGGTTGGATGAAGCGTTTTCTGGGGGAGGGCGGTGGGTACTTATGTACGAGGCAGGTACAATCAGTGGCTGTATCGCAAATATTTACGGTGTTCAAAAGGGTTCTGCCCTTGGCCCGCCTTATAGGGCTACCTGTATGACGGGGTAATGAGGCTTCCATATCCAGATGGAGTGGAGCTGGTAAGATACGCTAATGATCTGGCACTAGTGGCAACTGCCACCATAGAGGAGCAGCTGGTCTGGTAGGTGGATGACAGCCTAGACCTGATGCAGGATAATCTAAGATATCAACTATCCCTTACCCCTGAGAAAACAGAGCCCATTTTGTTCATCGGCAAACGACGAGTCGATAGAATTTTCTGTATAAGGACAGCGGATTACCCGTGGAGATAGCCTGAAATACCTTGGTCTGACCCTGGGCAAATATCTAAACTTTTCCGTCCACGCACAAGCTACGGCCGCAAGGGCAGCCCTAGTGGCGACGGCCCTTGATAATGCGAAACCTTCGTGCGTCTTGAATAGAAGGATACCTTGTACGGTACTCCAGCGTAGGCCGATAAGATGCAAATAGCATGGACGAGGGCACACTTGGCCTAAAAGCAGTGCAAAAATCGCACTGTGGGTAGCCAGTGCGCACAGTCATCAGACCTACGAATGGTCTGTTCGGGGCAGGAAAGGAGGATACTAAAGGGTGCAGAAAGGCTGCAAAGGTTAGTACTATAACAAAGTGACAGGAATCTTGGGATGCCACCGAGAGCAAAGCTGAATGGACTAAGATCATCCCTAACATAAGAAGCTACCCAGCAGAAAGTATGGAGAGGTGACGCAGGCGTTCATTGGCCATGGGTGCTTCCAAAAATACATATGCCAGATTGGCAAGTCTAGTGACCAGTCCTGTTCATAATGCGGCCACGAATTTAAACGATGCAGAGCACACGCTCTTCGAATGCCGACGATGGTACTCGAATAGAAGTCGACTATCTACTGAGGTCAGGGTGGAACTAGGTGTAGAAACCTTACGCAGACAATATTACAGGATGAGGGGAAATGACGGACCATTGCAACCTATATGAACTATCAATTTGAGATTGAAAGAGCAAGAAGGACATGGCAGGCAAAGGAATGCACCAGCCAGAGAGTACTTAGCTGTAGAAACAAAATAAATATACATAAAACGTGTGTTAATAGTATAAGATCCCTTCAACTCGAAGAAATACGAGAGTGGTACCGGTTTCAAGTAAGGGCGGATGTATATTTTTAGTAAGTAGGTCTCACGCTGAATCTGGCACTTCCCGACAGACTGCCTGGCGTCTGTAAAAGTTACCCCCTGCAAAAAGTCGGTTCAATCCCGGAATATCTGTATCCGTCTATTTAATCATGCCAAAGGTATATGTCACAACTGGCATAACCTATTCATTGATAGCTGTTATTGTTTCCTTTTTTTCGTTTCATGCATTTGTAGTCTATTGAGGCCGAGGTATGTATACACTTCTCCAAGGCGCAAGAAATTGAACATAATGGTAACAGATACTACCACATTATCTTGATGTAATCTCCTCTTAATATACGCCACTGCACACTTTCAACTCCGAAATCTATTTTATAGTTTTGTTAAATACTTACTACTTTGAGCGAACTCGCTAGTCGTTTCCACCTTAGTATAGGTGTATAGAGTATAGCTTGAGATCGTCTACATACATTTTATGTTGTTGTTGCCGTTGTTACTACTGCGAAAGTACGCTTTGATTAATTCTATGTTATACTGTCTTTTGAAACGGCGTTCAAGTTTTCCCTCCAGTTATTGCTTTCCGAATTCGTTGCCGGCAGAGCATTTCGCTCCTGTGGGAGCCTCCTGCTAAAGACTGGCTTCTGCTAACCTCACATTGAGCCCCAATTTGTGACGCCACCCGTTTCATACAACAAGAAGTATGAAACGGGTTGCGTACTTACATTTAATCTCAGTACGATCGTTAGTTCGTAGAAGATCTGGTTCATTTATACCATTTCTTAGTCGGGTTTTACGCCAGGCAGAGGTTACCATGGGCCATTTTGTGACCGCACCCACACCGTTATCTTAGGATGGAATCGGTATGAATAAGGGAATGGGATGTTTGTAATTTGTCATTATCACATGTATCTTGTAGTTCACTTTCCGACTTTTGTTTCCGTTTGCATATTTCTGTAGTAAGTCTACCCTTAATCGTAGATCGTTGATTTGGGTTTCCAGTCGTTTTCTCTTTGCTAGTTGTTTTGTCGAGTTATTATTAGTATGTTTTTGAGTTTGAACATTTTGTGACCGCTCTCTTCTATTACAGGTTTTGCTGCTACGTATGTGAGTAAGTGCTCTTAGTGTATGTTGTCTGTACCATTAAGACGATGGTCTAGCAGTTTATCGACTTATTGTTCCTTATCTTTTGTGAATTTCGGGCCATCCGTAAAAAACTCATCCGTACAGGGTTTTTTTTACGGATGGCCCGATTTCTATTATTCGAGGAACTAATAATACAGAGATATAGATATTATTAGTTTCTCGGCTTCCATTTCATTAGCAGGTTCTTGTGTTCTTTCTTGACTTTCCTCGTACTCCTCTGATTGTTGGTTGTGCATCGCTCTTCCTACTTCTAGTCTGATTTCGTCTATTTCGGTTTAAGATAAGACTTTTTTCGCGTAGATGTACCTTAATCGATATGCTGCGTTTTGTTCTGTTAGAGTCACGTCCGAGTGCAGTTTGAAATATTCTGTATGTAGTTTATACCTCAATCCCGCGATTATGTCATCTCTACATTCATTTATTTTGAGAAATTTTTTAACCATTTGGTAATTTCATGCTGCTTCCGATATTTGGCCTTCTTCTAGCAGTTCCCCTTATGTCTCTTGGACTGGCGTGCGAACTAGATAGGATTTCTGGTTGACCGACAAACGACAAACGCGTGCCGTAGTGGTTAAATTATGTTGTTGTCCATTGTACGAGTTTTTTGCAGGCCAATCTTCATGACAGTTCCGAGCCAAGTCTTGCTGTCTCAGCCGCATGAATATCTTTGTCTACAAGAGCTTGACAGCTATATCAATTTCATGTATATGGTTGCTAACCCTACAAATGATATTGGGGAAGGCATCCGCCTATATCTCGTAACTAGGGTCCGCGGGTTCGTTAGGCCCGTTATCTTCGTATTGTAACGTAGATACCCCTGCGGGTTTATTATTGTTTTATATTTACTTATTTATTTAGTTTTAATTAACGTATAGGGGCGGTCTAACTAGCACAGTGGTCTAAGACGACGGTCTGAAGCTACTGCGTCCATGCCGTTACCGGTTCGAGTCCGGTATTAATACACTCTTTTCTGTACGGAATTTGGGTCTATTAATCTATGGGTGGTGTGTTTGTCAATAGTTTAGTGTGGTTTCGTGTAGTAGTGATATATACAGTTTATAAAAAAAACATATAATACATAGTTAATGGCTAGTGTAATCGATAGATCAAGGCCAATAAAAAATCACGTTTATTCGGTAATAATTTACAGTACATATGCCGCCATACATATTTATATTATTATTATTAATAGAAATTATATTAAATCAGGTAGATCTACTACAACTATTCATAACTAATATTGGATTGTTAAGGCGTCTACTTTGTGATAATTCATTTTAAAGGATAAATAAAACAATTTTTTACTTTGTTTTTTATCACACATAAGTTACACTTTGCTACTAGTTTCTTAGTACTAGCCGAAACAAGTTGCAAAGTGTAACTGAAGTGTGATAAAAAACAAAATAAAAAATCGTTTTATTTATACTTTATTCATAACTAGTTTCGGAAGTAACTGAGTTATGAATTAACGAAACAAGATATGAATTATGAATATATATATATATATATATATATATATATATATATATATATATATATATATATTATTGAATTTTATATGAAAATGTCGGTAGAACAGTCTCATGTGCACCAATTTTTATAAAGTGAATGAACCAGGGTGAACATATCGTGTCCGTAGACTTTTTCATCAAATTTTAAGGTAGCCAATTCGTCAACAATGCATGCTATCAGAAATATTTATTGTGATCTCCAGCACGGAGTTCCATACGAGTTGTACCATATAAATAATATAAAGTTGTTTAGATGGAAGAGAGGAATACAAAGAAATGTGTCTTGGGAGCAGTGTGGAGTACGTTGGCATTGTTGATTCTAATCATACTTCACGTAGTAATTTTAATCAACAAAAGCATTTTAGAGTATTGCACAATTAAACTAGAAGGGGAAGTTGTTTGTGAACGATACGACACGGCCTCATTAGTATATATTCAGAGGGAGGGTAGAACGTACGCGAGAAGCCGCGACGAGAACTCTTTACCTACGCTACGTCCCGGACGGCTCCGGCAAGTACGTGACAAACGCATATGTTACCCGCACCGAAATCTCGGCTTTGCGAATCTACTTGCAGGAGACAGTGGATTAGAGCTTACTACCACTTGACATCTCAGACCGGGGGGAGCTATCCGTGTGGATAATGTATGTGTTTTCAGTCACGCCACTGCCAGTTTTATTTGTGGCGCCTTACAAAAAACCATAACGCTGACTGCGCATCGTCTATGCAAAAATTGAAAGAGCCAATTTCCAACTGCATGTGGAGATTTATGACTTGCGAGCCACACTCCACACGCCATTATTATTATCTCCGCGTGTGCTGGAAGGAATCAGGAATTGCACTTTTATTGCTCCCTTTTCGCCCTTTAGGCCAGATTAATAAAACATCCAGACAGCGTGTTAGGAAACCCATGTCAGTGCAGAAAATTAGAGTAGGATAAAACTAGTTCCTCAACAAGAATTTAAATAATTAAGACAGATTTTCTTTAAGTATAATAGATTTTATGTTAATGCAATTAATTTAATGAAACGTATATAATTCGAATGATCCTATTTGCTGTGGCTTTAATGAATTCATTATCCGAATTGGCAGAATTCTCCACTCAACCGATCCAAATCCCTACTACATAGTCGAGATACAGACCGTAAGTAAACTTCGTGTGATGTGTTTTGAGTATCGGAAATCGATCAATTACTTGTATTTAACTCGTGAACTACAACGATAACGGCATACTTTACATGTCCAATTCGAGTAACAGACAACAAACCGGCAGCGCGGGGACTTGCCCATTTAACTAACGCTATTTGGAGATTAAATTGCGCCTTACAAGCTCTCGGCGACGTCACGGTAATGAACTCCTTCGTCGTCGCCACCCGACGAAAAAGGGGACTAATTTTTGCCTTTTAAACTTTTTTTTCGTCTTGCTTGATTTATAACGTACTTCTTCTTCGGCGGCGCGACTTCAGAACTTGCTGAAAATCGAGTAGTTTTATATTTAATTTGCGGAGCCGCCGCCGGCACCACCCACCATATAAAGCCGCAATTATTAATACAATTTCTGTACTTTGTGAAGTTTTTTTACGTAACGTTTCAAGGGAAAATAATTTCAACAAAATCTTTTCATGACTAACTCATTCAATAAACATTTTAACACATTGAAACTATAACGAGATCTTTGTAGTTAATAGTAAACGTTCATTACTTTTTTTTCGTTGTTTATGTATTTACAATACATTATCATACCGGTATTTCGATATTTAAATCTCGCAATACCGAGATCCAGGTATTAATACCGGTATTTAATTCATCATTTTTGTTAATTTACTGTATTACGTATCTCTGAAATTAGTTCAACATCACTAATATTTATTTTACATCAATATGTTAAGAAATTATTATTACTATTATATATTTATTTTGTTTTAAAATAATGGTTTGTAGTTTTATATTACATTTCACATACCTGGTATTAATTTGTTTGTCTTTACACTACGAAAACTCAAGTTATTTTACTTTATACAGGGAAATTGCAATACCCGAATACATTATAATACCGGTATTTCGATATTTAAATCATGTAATACCGGGATCCCGGTATTAATACCGGTATTTAATTAATACAATTTTTAAAATTTACTGTATTACGTATCTCTGTAATTAGTGGGAAACGTTCAATATCACTAAAGTTTATCTTACATGAAAATCTAAATATATATATATATATATATATATATATATATATATATATATATATATATATATATATATATATATATATATATATATTATATACATCAGACAAGGACATCGAATATGGACTATAATTATCCAATACACACACTAAGCATGATTGAAAGAGGACCAGTATACAGTAGTCTAATTTTTTTTAACTCATTACCAAATCACATCAAAATAATAAATAATTTTAAGCAATTCAAAAATGCAGTATTCAAAATACTTATAGAATGTGAACCATATTTACTGGAGGAATACTTTAATGAAGTTAAAAATATGATGTTAATCACCACCTTTTTTTTGTTGACAATATTTCAATGTATGATATATAATGTACTATTGTATATGTATTGTATGCATCTGAAATAAATTTCTATTCTATTCAATTAATTTGGTTAACACTGCGACCTTTAAACACCGAAATTGCTTTAAAAATAAAATGTACAAGTTAAAGTGACTTACAAAACATTAAGTATAGTGATAATATTATATTGTTAGTTTAAAGTATAAACTATTAAAATATATTCTATAAGATTATAGATAATTCAAATTCGGCTGTACACTCTCAAAGCCACCGTGTAAAATATGTAGCTTAAAACTTAACAGGAATGGTTTGAAGTGAACGTGTGAAAAGAGATGAAATGGAAGAAGCGCTGAAAGGCTGAGGGAATTAGGAAAAGCAGCATTGGTGTACTATACACATGGGAATCTCCCCGGGATGGGATAGATAGAAGTAGCCTAGTAAAAGGGCCCTTTGTGCATGCACAACTATGTGGATTGCGTTCAGGAGAAAAAGTAAAGTGTATAAGATCTATCGGAAATATTGATTTAAATATAGAGGCGGCTATCATCACGACTTTAGTTTAGCGTTTGCGAAACGGCCGCTGCATATTTCAGCGCCGCACGTACCGCCGCCCCCCACGACTCAAGCCTGGGGGGGCAAGCGGAATTGTATTACCCCGACTTGACCGTTTCGGCGCAGAATAAGCCGGATAAATTGTTAATATTTCAACTGGCACGACGGGGACAGCACAACTTCTTGCATGCCGGTTATCTCGTCATATGTAAAACAAATACATGAAAATTTGTTTACGGAAGTTCGCCCCCGCGTTTAGAGGAGCGGTGCTGCTTGAATAATCGCTCTTGCAAACTTGCTTCTATAGACAAAGATGTAACTTCGGTTACATAAATTAAATGTTAATTCAACTATGGTAATATACGAAGTTAATTGTATATTGAAGTATAATGGGAGATGTCAAACGCAAATTGATATTTAAATGAACGGCGACGCTAATTGATTTTATCTGAAGTATTTTTTTTATATTTCCCTACCACCCATTCGTAACTTTTTTAAGATGGATAGATAGATAGATATTTCTTTATTAGACTTTTTCGAGTATTATTTTCTTATAACAAATCATAAATACCTAGAGTGAGGAAACAACTTTCCGAATTAATCATATAATTGATTAATAAAAAAACATATATCTTTATAGGGCTATCAGCTGTATACCTTTTTCGCCGATAAAGGGAGAAGTTCAGAGAAGTTTAATAGCCCAGTATTTACCTTAATTTTGCAGAAAACCTCTGAAAAACAATGAAAGGTGGCCGCGAACATTCGCCCTGATTGGATTTGAACTCACGCTCCCCAATGCTCAATACGAGACGGGCGGCGTCTCTAATCTATAATTGATTAATATTAAATTAGAATTTTAAATATTTATCAAATTTTTTAGTTTTAGTAGTTGTGGTTATTTAAATTTAAACTTTTTATAACATTTCCAGATTACTACATTTTTCAAAATATTTTTTATAATTTAGATATATTTTCTGTACGAATAGACTGTTACACAGTTGTACGCAAAAACATGTTTATTATATTTTATATATATTATATAAAGTGTCAGTTTTAGATATTTATTCATCAGGTCCTTGCTATAGCGATAATAAAGCTAATCAAATCCATACAGTCATTTTATCCGAAATTTTGTTCACAATTCACATACACAAACACAGACTAAGGATATTTGCGATTCTCAATTTTATACTAGAATATTCAGTTTATTTTATAATTTTTGATTAAAGGCTATCCGTGAAATTCATATCGCTTTGAATATAGAGATGTAATCTTGCCATTAGGTTTTTACAATCTAATTTTTTTTTTAATAGCGGCGAATTGATTTAATAATTGGCAATACTTGACCAAATTTGAATGTTATAGATTTTATTTATATTTTGTATATTATTATGTTATATGTTTTAATCGCGAGACTTTTAAGCTAAAGATTTTTCTTTGTATTTTATTCTATAGAATAGGTTTATACCACACATGTAATTTTGTATCGATTTGGAAATTCCTACACTTAAATCATCACCTGGAAATATTGTAACGTGTGAATATTTGACATTGCTTCAGAATAATATATCGACAACATAATACAACTAAAAAGGCACAGTTTTATATCTGTTGAGTTGTTATTTATACTCAACACATATAAAACTGTGCCTTTTTAGTTGCATTGTTGTCGATATAATATTCTGAAGCAATATGCATAATACGTTTGGGTTGAACATCGTTCATAGTGCGGCAACTAAAACTTTACAGTCGAATAATAATATGTATAATCAGAATCCTATATTCCAGTAATGTATGTCAGTTATACAGCCGTTCTATCTTCTACAATTGAACAAAGAGATGAAGGTATATGAAGCGAGCCATATCTATGTTTTATGATTGAAGTATTGATCAATGCATATTTTCCCGCAGATGGGCACACATTTGCATGATCGTTTCCTATAATTCCCTATCATCGGGAATCTGGCAATTAATTATGTTGCACAAGATGCCGCCTATGGAGTTCGAGAACTAATTTAAATCAATATAATTTATGTGTAATTAATAGAATAGGGTGGAATAATAGAGGGATCGAAGTTCTATTAATTTTAGTTTATATTTTGTAAAAATTGTAATGGCATTTGTAATACATTGAGCAATTTACTACACACAATCTTTATTAATGAGATTTACTTTCTCCATAAGTTGTCTAATTATAATACCCGAATTATCTTATTTATTTCGATATTTGATATTAATTTATATGTTATTTCATTTAATCAATAAAACATTTCTTAATACAATAATTAACGAATCTAGATGTTACATACTACTTTAAGCGTGAATTACATTGTACTAGATTCGTCAAGAAACTTGGTAAAAGCTAGCTAAACTTTCTAGTTGCAATGATCATAAAAGTTTTATACTTCTAATCGAAGTGCGCTACATCTTTCATGTGTGATGTTCAGGTATTTCTGACGTTCTGCGCATGTACGAATAAAAACTTGACTGAATATTAAGTAAAAATTGACGCCGGCCCTACTTTTTCTAGCACGAAACTTCCTCTGATTCACACGGGTAAAGTTTCAGCTGGCACAATCTAGCATATTATTGTATGTATTAGTTTCTTGACGAGTCTAGTACAAAGTAATTCACGTTTTACTTCAGCTGTCCGGTTTTGTTCGATTTTCTTGGTACGACTCTCCGTTCCATCGCTTCATCATCACCATCATCATTCCGCATTCTATACACCCATTTCATAGCTTGGTAGATAAGTGTGAAACATTTGCGATACTAATAAAGCTTCTTATAATCATTAACTGTAATCAAAAACATTTGGAGATGCCGGGGATTGAACCCGGGGCCTTTCACATGCAAAGCTAACGCTCTACCACTGAGCTACATCCCCACGCTACTTTAATTTGGAAACAAAATGAGGTTCCTGTATACTATATTTCGTCCTTTAAGCCACTTACACGGTCAATAATTTTTTTGTATGTTATATATTTTAATTTATTTTCTCTAACTTGTTTTTTGCATTTTCTTTTGATGTTCCTGATATTTCCGTTTTACTCCTTCAGCACCAGTTTTAGTTGCATATTCTCTTAGATTACTTTGAATGGTTTACAAGATTACCTTGTTTCTACCCCTACTTCGCATTTTTTATCACACCACATTTTGTCCTTCCCACAGCACCTTCGACTCTTTATATTACGTTTTTTTTATTTCGTTGCTTAGTGTTAATCACTTCACTTCTGCATGATCACTATCACATATGGTACATCATACTCTTTTGCTTAGTGTATTTAACTTTGTCCTCCTTTTTGTCCCTGTATGTAATCTGTTTCCTTTCTATTTTAATTTTTCATTGTTTCGTTTTGTTTCGTATGAGTACGACCTGTTTAATTTTTATTCTAACCAGTAAATGGTCCGACTCGGTGTCTCGTCTCCTATAGCTCGTTATGATTGTTATGCATTTTTGTTCACTCTCCTTATTATCAATAGTAATCTATTTAATATATAATCTATTTTGTTCACTTAACTCTCATATGGTGCCCTCCATGTTCCTTGTAGATGGCTTTCCTGTGAAAATATATGATTTTCAATCCATCAATACTATACCTTACACGATCAGTAATACTGTCAATATTTTAGAATACTGACAGTATTATTGACCGTGTAAGTGGTTTAAAGGGCGAAATATAGTATACAGGAACCTTATTTTTTTTCTAAATTATAGTAGCGTGGGGATGTAGCTCAGTGGTAGAGCGTTCGCTTTGCATGTGAAAGGCCCCGGGTTCAATCCCCGGCATCTCCAAAAGTTTTTGATTACAGTTAATGATTATAAGAAGCTTTATTAGTGTCTCAAATGATTCACACTTTTTATATATTTTCATTAATTCTACCCTTAAAATTCTCTTGGCCAAATAACAGTATAATATAGGGAAACCCTAACCTCGCGCTCATATGAACTATAATAATAACTAATAATAAATATAGCAATGCCAAAACTGGCCGCTTTTATTGTTATTGTATGTCCTTCTTAAACTCCCTTTTTTATGTCCTGTTAGGTGGAATCTTCCAGTGGCGAGTCGACCCATAGCTTCTTTCCACTACTGGTTTTACTAGTGGAAAGCGCTGGTCCACTCGGCGTTTGATCGTTCGTCCCATCTGATTTGCTATATGGCAACAGTTAATTCTCGTCTTCGCTGCCCCTTTTAATCCTGTAGTGCGTTTCGGCCCTTTTTAAGTTCTCTAGGTTCTCGTGATGTTCCAATATAAGCCAACAAGTGAGAGCTGATAACCTAGCAGAGATCAATGCTTTAAAATCATCTTCGCGGACCCGTCGGCATGGTCGTTTCTCAGTAAAGATGCTACTCTTACATCGTTCGAACATGTACTTCTGTTTACTCTATCCTCATACGATTTAAGCTTATTATTTAAGATATCCTACAAACTCCAGCCATATGGGTATGTTGTATTCGTCCACTTTCTCATAAAGCACTCTCATTGTTTCAAGGTGCTCCGTAGTTTTGAATCTTTAGGGCCGGTTCTAGCGGGCGGCCAAATTCAGTTATCGAAGGAGTTAAAATTTGAATTGTCCAATCTTCATTATCTTGAAATATATGGCTTGTAAAAGTTGAAATTTGTATTATCACACATTTCTGTAAAATTACCTATTTACCATAAAGCAATTTTAAGATTTGGTATGTTTTTCTTGTTTAAATATGTATAAAAAACTCAATTATAAAGACCGCAATGAGATATCTTCATTATCTTCATTATTATTGTTTACATATATTTTTTTAATTAGTTTTAAATTAATAAATGATATTAATTTAATCATAGAAAATAACGGATAATAGTGTAGTGCATAGTTCAAGTCATTTGAAATAGTGGATGGGCATAGTTTGCTTGGTAGGGGCCACCCGCCCACCCCACCTTTGTTCGCATAGTTTTTTCCATAGGATATAGATGTTTTATATTGTTTAAACTATTCCAAGAAGCGCGTTATCCTATGGAAAAAACTATGCCCAGAAAGGTGGGGTGGGCGGGCGGCCCCTACCAACCAAACTATGCCCATCCACTATTTCAAATAACTTGAACTATGCACTACATTATTTTTCACATATATTTTTTAATTAGTTTTAAATTAATATATGACATTAATTTAATTATAGAAAATAAAGGACAATAGTGTAGTGCATAGTTCAAGTCATTTGAAATAGTGGATGGGCATAGTTTGGTTGGCTTGTGAAAGTTTAAATTTGTTTTATCACACATTCCTGTAAAAGTATCTATTCATCATAATGCAATTTTAAGATTTCTGTGTGTTATTCTTATCTAGAAATGTATGAAAAACTCAATTATAAAGACTCCAATGATTTATCTTCATTATCTTCAAAGATATGGCTTGTAAAAGTTGAAATTTGTGTTATCACACATTCCTGCAAGAATACCTATTCATCATGATGCAACTTTAAGATTTTTTGTGTTATTCTTATCTAAAAAATGTATGAAAGACTCAATTATAAACACTCCAATGAGTTATCTTCATTATCTTCAGAGATATGGCTTCTAAAAGTTAAAATTTGTATTATCACACATTCCTGCAAAAATATCTATTCATCATGATGTAATTTTAAGATTTTTGTGTGTTTTCTTATCTAAAAATATATGAAAAACTCAATTATGAAGACTCCAATTAGATATCTTCATTGTCTTCAAAGATATGGCATGTAAAAGTTGAAATTTGTATTATCACACATTTCGGCAAAAATACCTATTCATCATGATGCAATTTTAAGACTTTTTGTATTATTCTTATCTAGAAAATCTATGAAAAACTCAATTATAAAGACTCCAATGAGTTATCTTCATTATCTTCAAAGATATGGCTTGTAAACGTTGAAATTTGTATGATCACACATTCCTGTAAAAATACCTATTCATCATAAAGCTAATTTAAGATATTTTATGTTATTTTACTTGAATTTGTATGAAAAACTCAATTATAAAGACCACAATGAGATATCTTCATTATCTTCAAAGATATGGCTTGTGAAATTTGAAATTTGTTTTATCATATATTCTTGCAAAAATACCTATTCATCATGATGCAATTTTAAGATTTTTGTGTGTTATTCTTGTCTATAAATATATGAAAAACTCAATTATAAAAACTCTAATCAGATATATTATTATCTTCAAAGATATGGCTTGTTTAATTTGTAATTTGTATTATCACTGTTTTCTGCTAATAAACACTATGTAATTCGCGGTTTTTATTTATTACACTAGTCAAGAAATGTATTAAGAACTCAATTTTAAAAACTCTAAAGACCTTAGTGTTATATCTTCATTGTCTTCAAAGATATGGCTTATTAAACTTCAAATTTATATTACCAGTCTTTTCTGCTAAGGAAAATGGTTTCTGATTATGCATTATGTAAATTTAGAATATTTTTTTGGTATACTGGTCCAAAGATATGATAGTAACTCAATTTAAAAAAACTCAAATGAGTTATCTTTATTATCTTCGATGATATGGCTTATAAAAGTTGAAATGTGTTTGTATCACACATTCCATTTAAAAATAGGATTAATCATGATGCAATTTTAGAATTTCTTGTTTTATACTTGTCCAGAAATGTATGAAGATCTAAATTACAAAGACCCTAATGATATATCTTCATTCTCTTCAAAGAAATGGCTTATTAAATTTGAAATTTGTATTATCAGTCTTTTAGGCAAGGAAAACGGTTCCACATTATCTAATTTTACAATTTTTTTTTGTTACAGTTGTTCAACTCAAAATGTATTATGAACTCAATTTCAAAAATGGCAATGAGATATCTTCATTGCCTTCAAAGTTATGGCTTCTATAAGTTGAATTTTGTATTGTCACATATTCCTGCACAAATACGTATTCATCATGATGCAATTTTAATTTTTTTTATATGTAATCATGTCCAAAAATGTATGAAGAACTCAATTATAAGCCTCGGTTATAAAAGATCCTACACAGTATTTCCACAGATTAGCGTTTATAAATGATTTATTAATTTCTCCACTAATAGGGACATATCTGTCTGATAATATAAGCGGATCTGAACAGCCTCGAGAGATAACACCATAACATCTAAGCAGATAACATTTTCAAGGACCAACGCAAAATTAATTTCCAATACTGTTTAAACCGCAAATATAGTTAGTACCGCAAAGCTAGGAGAACGCCACCTGATTGGATGTTAAATAATGTGTTTGTATATTTCTAAATTTAGATGGACGCAATTTTAGTTCTTACCAGACGGTAGTTACTCCCCGTGTTCAGTACTTCGTTGTTTTTTTTATTATTTTTATGTTCTTCGTTCAATTTGGTTGATAGCTGTCCCACCCAGGCTTCTTCAGGTCCATTTGCGATTGAGCGTCTTTTGTAAGAAAACACTGTAAAGGTGTTGCTCTTAAGGAAGTTTACTACCATAGAATCTCTGTTGTTTGTTTTTACCCAAACCTTGTGTACCTACATTCTCTTCAATCTTCACCTGTAAGATGGTGAAGTGACAGACCGCCCATCTTCGCACTAGAATTGTACCGGATTTGATAAATAACATTGCCCTTTCAACTATATTCACTTATCATATCCTTAATAAAAACAATGCAGCTTAAACTTTACGCCACAAGATTTATATTCAAACAGTTATTGGATTATTTGCCACGATGTACAGTTATATTGTCCATCAAAGTAGGGTTTGTATTTTTTTTTTATATTTTGAAACTTTTATTTTTTTTATATATTATTAAGTTGTTATAGATTGAAACTGAACAATATAGTTTTGAATTTATGGGATGAAACAATGTAAGGGTAGCATACTTATGGCTAATAAATCATAACTCATTGAGCTGAAATCAATAATTTTCCATAATACATACTATTTATAGTTGAAATATACAAATTGTTTGAATTCGCTGACATCTCTGTAAATGATTGATATCCCATTTTCATTCATTATCAAATACTGATTATTCAAATATTTTATTATTACCTCACCACTGTTATAGTGAACTACTTTTGGTGACACAATTAACGCGTACTATTTTACACCTCTAAAAGCCCGATATAATTACATTATCATCTATAAGCATCAATTAACTATTATTATCTAGCAAATGGAACGCGTACATTTGTATTCAGCGCGTTGCTCTGTAATATAATAAAAGGTATTTAGCAAAACATATTAGGCGAATCAACGTCTGTCCGTTTTCAATTATTAAATAGAATTACATCAGTCACGCGGGAATGGAACTATGTATATATATATATATATATATATATATATATATATATATATATATATATAAAATATTTAATTGGATCTGTATGCGCACTGACAATAGGTAATAAATCATAAACGGTGCATGAAAAATGTCAAGGAGTTAAATATACTGTCTGTGGGTTTACATGTAGTTTCGTAATAAAGTAATGGAACTAAATTAATCTGGTTTGATTATTGATTATGAATATAATTTATTTGATGATATTTGTATTTGATTCAGTTCTGTGTTAATTTACTTTACGTTTGAATTCAATTTGTTTCTCGTCTCATAGCATTTCAAAGTGTTCTTTTGCTCTAAATTCCCTTTCAGATTCAATCCTTGGATAAACAATTTCTATTTTAACTTCTTGTTATCCACGAACTTTAAATCAGTTACATTCCTTGTTATTTTTATTATTAAATTAAAAGGTTGTGAAGTTGAGTTCATGTTTTTAAAAATATTTATGTGGCAATTAAGAGCATAATTTTGTATAAAATCAATTAAATTTAGATATATTAGTTATACAATAGAAAATGTCGGGATTTTCTCTGGTATATTTGTGTATTTCTTTATGGGCGAATATTGAGTTTAGTATTACGATGTCGTTTAAGATGCAAAACTCAATTAATCTGTTTCCGTTATTGTTTCTCGTTCTTCATGATTCCCATCATATGTTGTATCCATGTATTTATATTTCCTATTCTTGCATTTATGTCTCCTGTAATGTAAGTATTTTCTCCTGTCTTCTCGTATAATATTTCTAGATCTTCCCAAAATTTGTCTTTTTCTGTTTTACTTTCGTCTTCTGTTGGTCCATATACTATGATTAGATTTCCCTTCCATCCATCTACCTCATCAATTTTTACTGTCATTAACCTTTCGTTTACGCATTCCCATTCCGTTATTCACTGTTCTAACCTTTTGTTTATTGTGCAACCTACTCCTGCTCTCGCTCTTTCACTTTCTTCAACTCCACTATATATTTGTATGTGGTCGTTTATGGTCCTTTCTAAACATCTCCCTTTCTTTTTTGTTTCCGTTATTGCCATTATATCTAATTTTGTATTTTCAAATTCTTCTATTAGCTCTAGTTCTTTGCCTTTCAGGCTGTCTATGTTCCAGTTTCCAATTCTCATCGTCCTTTTTGTTTGCGCTGTTGTTTTTGTTATATCTATTATTTCTTTTTTGTTGAGACTGCCTATTCTTCTCTCTTTATTTTTTCCAATCGTGTCCCTTTTCTTTGCTAGTTTCGTTATCATATAATTCTTTCCTGTATATTTCGTTGTTATTTTTTTGTTTGCACTAATTCTACTAACCTATTTCATTTCCATAGCTTTCCGTCTACAGTTAATTTATTATATTCAATTTTCACCTCTCCTCTATTTCTCTCTTCCTTGGTCATTTTTGTTATTTATGTATTTCGCTCTCTTTCCTGTCCGCCTAATCGTCGATTATATAAATTCTTCCTTGTTTGTTATTTTTAAGTTTATATTTATTATTCATTGTTTTTTCTTTATCTGCTTCCTTCTCTAATTCAATCAGGCGGGTTTCTTTCCTAGTTTTTTTTAGCTTTTTTTACCTGAATAGTCACTTTCATTTTGTCAAAAAACAAATTCTCTACGGCTTCTTTTAATACTCTTGTGTCTTTTGTATCAATATCTAAGCCATGCACTATGTTATTTCTCCTCTTTTGGTTTTTCTAGCAATTCCACCGATTGGTTTACTTTTTCGAGTTTTTGTTTAATTTCTAAATTATCTCGTTTTATTTCTTGATTTTCTTGCCACAGCATTTTATTTTCTTCTCTGATTTTTTGAATTTCATCTCTTCATTCTTCTATTTATCTTCTATCTATTTTATTTTATTCTAATTTGGTTCGTGTCTGCTTTCAGCTCTTTTATCATTTGGACCATCTAATTTATTGTCATTGTCTGTACTCAGTTGTACGGGTGTTCTCATCGCTGTCTACTTCTTGTGCCTTTGGTATCAATCGTTTTATTATTGTTATTGTATATATATATATATATATATATATATATATATATATATATATATATATATATCTCCACATCACAAACCTCAACAAAAATATACAAATATAAATAAAAGTACTACTCCGCAAAAAAATACAAATTACCCTCATCTATCGCCGCTCCCTTTGCCCTTGCCACTTTCCTCTCCCACGTCAGCCTCCTGCAGATTTTCACGCCTTCCCCATTCTCGCATAACCATTCATTCAGCTTTCTGCAGTCTCCCACCCACTCTGCTTTCACACCCTCACATTCTTCGCTAAGGTGCCACCACGTGTCGCTTCCCTTACAACACAGCGCACACGCGGTGTACCCTAGAGCCATCCACACTTTCCTCCCTCTCTCGTCTGACCCACACCTCGCTCTTGCCATGCATACCTTGTCCTCCCTGCTCCACTCACCCCTGGCTAAGTAACTCGGGAGTCTCCCACTCACTTGCCACTCTACGTAGCCAGGGTTGTAAGAGCTCTCATTCATTCTAGTCTGCCGTTCTTGCCACTCAATATCTCTCAATCTCTCTCTTACCTCAGTTCCTAGGCTTCCCATTTCTCTCAGCTTCTCCTCTACCCACACCTCAGACATACCCACTCTTTCATACATCCTTCCTCTATCCTTTCTCCAACCACTCTCCGTCCTACTCTTACACCTCATCCATACCTCCCGCACCAGTCTTTCCTCACCCAATTCCTGCAATCTTTCTTCAAACTTCACAACTCGACAACACGACTCCCACCACATACTCATACGACTTGTCTTCTGCAACAGCACTGCTCTCGGTGTCGACCTTTCGAGACCCAGCAGACTCTTCAGGAGCACACCTTGCTCTCTCTCTCTCTATCACATCCCACTCACGCAATCCCCACACTTCCACTCCATACAACAGAATAGGTTTTACTCACGCATCCCAGATCTTGCACGCCATTACGAGGTTACCGCCCCATAACCTCTCCCATTTCCTTCTCGCTATTCCCCAAGCCATTCTCGCTTTCGCTTGCATACTTTCCACATGCACCCTAAATCCTCCTCCACTGTCAAACCAGAAACCCAAATATTTAAAGACATTCACTCTCTCAATCATCCTTCCCTTCCATTTCAGCTCTTCCACTCTACCCCTTCTACCCCTATTCCTAAACATCATCCATTTAGTCTTCTCCACATTTACTACTAGCCCTCTCCTATCCATGTACCTTCCCATTCTTTCCAACATCTCTTGCATCTCTTCCACTCTCTTGGCTACTAATACTATGTCATCCGCATATGCCAGCATCCACACCTTGGTTCTCCCCAACCCCGCCCCTCCAGCCTGTCCTCTCCTCAGCACCGCCTCCAACTCGCTTGTGTATAGATTGAACAGGAGGGGGCTTAGCGGGCACCCTTGCCTTACACCCACATTCACCCTAAACTTCTCAGACACTTTTCCATTCACTCTCGATTTGGCCACGTCTCTTTATATATACTTCTCACCCACTCCATACTTTCATCTTCCATCCCCAATCTATCCATACAGTCCACGAGCTTTCCTCTAGGAACTGAATCATACGCCGCTTTCGAATCCACAAACACCGCATACACTCTCCCTTTGCACTCCAACGCTTCCTCCACCATTCTCGCAAGCGTGAAAATCTGCTCCCTCGTCCCTCTTCCCTTTCTGAACCCTCCCTGGCATTCCGGCAGCAGCCCTTTTCTATCCACTTCCCACGCTAGTCTATTTTTCACAATTGTCGCTTTGTACCCCGCATTCATAACGGTAATACCCCTATAATTATTTACGACCGATGCTGCTCCCCCTTTATGCACCGGGACCACCACCCCCACACGCCACTCTTCCGGCAGTTCTTCCTCACCGCTCCAGACTCTATTCAAAACCTGCAGTAACTTATCTAATCCTTTCTCTGGTAATCTTTTGAAGGCCTCTGCCTTCAGCCCATCTTCCCCCGCCGCCTTTCCCAGTTTCAGCTGCCCTATGGCCACGTCGACCTCTTCCCGCGAAAACGCCTCCCTTCCTACCACCGGTCTCGGACTCCCTAAATCCACCTCTGACCCAGCCATCTCTCTACAGCTCTTCTCCCACTCTGCCAGCTCTATGCTAACTTTGCCCTTTTTTACGCTTCCCCTCAGAATTTCCCACAACCCTTTCTCTGTCACACACTTCCTCAACCTCGTTTCTACCTTCTGCAACTCCTCTATCTTCTTCCTCTCGCAGGTTCTCTCCAACTCCCTCTTCGCCTGATTGGCCCTTTCCACTTCACCTCTCCCAATTCTCCACTTCGCCATTGCTCTTCGCCAGCTCGACTTCTTCACCCTACATTCCTCGTCAAACCAACTCTCCCTCTGCCACCCACTCTTCTTCTTCTCCAATGCAGCCACCATCAGGAGCATCGAATGCACATATATATATATATATATATATATATATATATATATCAAATTAATAACAATAATATGTTCTACAGGTTAATACAATGTTTTGCATACTCAAATATAATCCATGTGGTTGCAATTGTGGGTTGTTGTCGACCTATTTGAAGCAAATCCGATGACGCTTCAGTTAAGTAGCTTTTACTGTATTAAATCACACAATTGCCACTCAAGATTACATGGACTGCAGCAAGTTTTAATAATATAATATTAATGTATACATTGCTAAATACTATAACAACATTTAGAATTCAGCATTGTATTTCCGTGAATGATGATACTATATTTTTAAAAGTATGATACCGAGCCCACTATTATAATATGAAGCTATTAAATAACACTGACCGCTCCATCACCTGAGAAAATCTGTGTACGACATTATCTCGATAAGGATTCAATATCAAAAATAGATAACACGTTTAACTGATCTGTGTTAAATTGAGCTTAAATGTAAGTGTTTTTCTTATTTTCTGATCATAATCTTATTTTATTTCAGTAAAAACTTTTTTTTAAAACTCTATTGTAACACGTTTAACTAATCTGTATTACAATAGATTTGTAAAGAAAGTTTTTGCTGAAATAAAATAAGATGATGATAGACACACAATAAGAAAAACACTTACACTTAATTCAATTTAAGCTTACTTAATTTTAGCAGTATTAATTATTTTGCCACAATAAACTATATAAATATATTATATAGTTTATTGTGGCAAAATGGTTATTATATAAATAAAAGCCACTTAAATGAATTCCTTATCTTATTTGTGATATCAGAATAAACCCACCTTAACACAAATAAAATATATAATAAAACATTATAGATTAAAATGACGATACATTTTATCATTATTATATTAATTCCATTATATATTGAATAACACAAATAAAATATATAATAAAACATTATACATTAAAATGACGATAAATTTCATCATTATTATATTAATTCCATTATATATTGAATATATTAATTCTAATTACTGGTTCTAACCAGTTATTATTAAATTTATACTAATTTACCACCATAAAGATGTGGTAATGAAGTTTGCAATTTGGTTTAATACTAACAGGAATTAATTTAAAATTAATTTCATGTTTCACAAAAAAAAATCGTTTACACGCTGCTTTGTGGAGGCTATATCATAATTAAAATTTTAATAAACTGATTATGCCGTTATAACATGAAATGTGCAGATTTATTATATCGCTGCCTCGCTGAAATACAGCGGCATTTTACAATCGCTTCAGAATATTTAAACAAATTACCCCCCATTGCGCATAACTCCATTAGTAATTTACAAGACTAAAGTGGCATTGTTATTAATTACACGTTCAAATGAAGCGCCGGATTTCAAGACATTTATTATCCGATTGTTCTGAAATTAGAAAACGGAACGGCGAGATTATTTCGGAACAATATTAATTAAAATCGCAAGTAATTAATATGTTTACATTTATCTTCGTTAATAGTTGTAAAAAATCCTGCACCTTATTATTAATTTTATTAACACACATTTAAATCAGTCGCTGTGGTTACCTTTTTGAAAAATAAGTTGTATTTTAGTGTTATACTTGAGGTTTAACTTTAAAAAATCCTGCACATATGATACAACTAATCCCCTAGGAGGAAAGTTAAACGCCATCTGGCAGCACCACATCAATTAGCAATGCACACCCATATGGTAATAACCGTCAACATGCTCATGCCATCAGGATCACACTTATATATGTTTTAAATCTTGAACCTTGTTATTTATTTGATTGAACTCATTTAAATACGTCTTTGCGATTTAATTGCTGAGAAACAGTTAAACTACTAGAAATCCTGCACCACTTTAAAAATTTCAATCAAAACATTTAAACGTGTCCATTAACTTCCTTAGAAACAATTTAAAATCCTACACCTCTTTCATTTAATTTCAATCCACACATAAATGCTATGATTAATAGTTAAATAGTCCTGCACTTCATTACTAATTTCAATCAACACATTTAAAAGCTGTGATTAACTTCCTGGGAAACAGTGAAAATCAGTTTTACCAGTTTCATAATTTGTATTTAATTAAACGTGTCGCTGTGAGAAACAGTTAAACTGTTAACAATCCTGAACCTCTTTAATAATTTCAATCAATACATTAAAGGCGTTACTATGATAAACTTCATGTGATAGAATGAAGCAGTTAAAAAATCCTGCACATCATTAATAATTGCAATCAAAACATTAAACGTGTCGGCGTGATTAACTTCCTGAGAAACAGTTAAACGGTTATAAAATCCTGAACTTCTTTAATAATTTCAATCAACACATTAAAGGCGCTACTGCGATTCACTTCCTGAGAAACAATGAAACAATTAAAGAATCCTGCACATCATTAATAATTTGAATCAAAAGATTAAACGTGTGGCTGTTATTAACTTCCTGAGAAACAGTTAAACTATTAAAAATCCTGAACCTCTTTAATAATTTCAATCAACACATTAAATACGTTACTATTATTAACTTCCTGAGAAACAATGAAACAGTAATAAAATCCTGCATATCATTAATAATTTCAATCAAAACATAAAACGTGTCTGTGATTAACTTCCTGAGAAACAGTTAAACAGTTAAACATCCTGAACCTCTTTAATAATTTCAATCAACACATTAAAGGCGTTACTATGATAAACTTCCTGAGAAACAATGAAACAGTTAAAAAATCCTGCACATCATTAATAATTTCAATCAAAACATTAAACGTGTCGCTGTGATTAACTTCCTGAGAAAATGTTAAACTGTTAAAATCCTGAACTTCTTTAATAATTTCAATCGATACATTAAAGGCGCTACTGTGATTAACTTGCTCAGAAACAATGATACAGTTAAAAATCCTGCGCTTCATTGCTAGTTTCATTCAACACTTTTAAAAGCGTGGCTGCGATTAACTTTCTGAGAAAGATTTAAACGGTTCAAAAAACCTGAACCTTTTTAATAATTTCAATTAACACATTAAAGACGTTACTATGATTAACTTGAGACTAATGTGAGAAACAATTAACAAATTAAAAATTCCTACGCTCTATTAATAGCTCCAATCACTACTTCTCTGTAATTAACTTGCTGGAAAACTGTTGGGATTAACTTCCTGAGAAAGAACTAAACTGTTGACAAAATCCTGCACATCATTTATAATTTAAATCAACAAATTTAAACGCGTCGCTGTGATTAACTTCCTGGGAAACAGTTCTATTTTAATGTTATAATTGAGGTAATGGCGTCCTAGCTCGGGTAAATCCTCATCATCCGCCCAATTCACAGAGGCGACTACTTGCACAATTGGAAAATGTCAAATCGGAAGCATTCCGTTTTAATTTTAATCATCCCCCCGCTGTTTTAATCCGACGTAATTAATTCAATTTGAAGTAATCCCATGGCGATTTTTCAGGCGCAAACATTTATTCCGATCATATTTCACAAAATTCACCGAAATCAGTTTAATGGCACGATTTTTTGGGTCATTTAGTTTTCAATTGAACTAATATTATATAATTCACAATTGTGCATTCAATCAAAATGCACATTATGCTTTATATATGAAATGAGTGCAAATACATGTTGAATATAATAATGATCTTCTATAAGGGATATATGTACGATGTCATTTAATTTCAATTTATTTAATATTCTGAATTCAATTAAAATTCACATTATGGTTAATATACGGAATGAGTGTAAATACATGTTTTTAGAACCATTTTAGGGCGTAATTCAATGATCCTTGAACATAATAATTATCTTATATAAGGGATCAGTACTATGCATAGCACAATTTTAACACACTGTATTGAGCATATTCATCGAGCTCGAATTGAGAATGGGTGCTCTCACCTGGAAAATGATAATAACTTATCTCCGGCGTACCTGCTGATTACGAGGTGTTGAATGAGACCCACACCACTGCCATCAATTCACCGTTAATTAATGGAAACTAGAGTTTGGGATTATTAGCTGAACATTGTCTTGTCAAAGCTGTTTTTTGTTGTTGGGAGTAGTTTACATGGAATGCTTTATTTATTATCATTTCGCGCATAATTTAAGCTGAATATGGTTCTATTGTTCTTTGGAGATACAGATAAATGTTTATTACTATACAGGGATAAGCTAAAAGAAGTTGTTTATTGACACTTATTAATTTAAATTGAACATTTTTAATTTAAATGTAACCAATTAATAATGCATTGGCATTAATGCCATCAAGTTAGTCAATATATTATATATATATATATATATATATATATATATATATATATATATAATAAAAAACAACAGTTTATAGGTATTTTTTCGCGAAAACCAGTTAGGGAGATATGTTGAGAACCGCCGAAGGGATTGCAAAACCAGAATCCCGGAATACGCGGTCAAACTTTGACGGTATTTAAATATCGGTATTCATGGAACACTACATGTATTTCGTTATTAAATATATTACGAAATTTTGCATAAAAATTGATCTATATCGTGTACTGAAATCTCGAAACGAACCATTTTAGAATAGAATATAATTCCGAGAAATAGAATTTAATTTCTTATTTGTTATTGAATAATATTACGCTGCAAATAGATTAGAGATAATATATGCAAAATTGAAACTGCTAATTTAGAAATTTCTTATGTTTCTTGACCAATAAAGTCGAAATAGACAAATTTTTATTTAATCGTTTTTTCCAGTTAATTTTAAACATTTTTGTTTTGTTTGACTTAATTTTCATTTAATTTATTAATATATAATAATATATAATGTATATTTCTATATTCTCAGACAGATAGAATTACGTAGTATACATATTTATATGGCGTTTTTGATGTTATAACATTGCACATGTCTAGTTTACCTTTATTTGTTCGTGTATGTTGTATGTTCTACATTTAGTTTATTATGATTACGAGTATTATATATATATATATATATATATATATATATAAATTAGTGACACATAACTGTTAATACAAATTATAATATTCATTACTACTTAACTTATAATGTGTGTATACATACAATAAAAATATTCATAACAGTGACAAATATTGCAAAATTACATCTTTAGCTGCTGTATTTGGAGTGGAAGCGTATAACGAACATTAACAATGTCGTAACATGCAATGTACATACAATACTTAATAATCAAATACGGTTAATTATCTCAGATCTGTGCAAATAGATTGAAATGTACTAAAGCGGACCAGTAATCTGACGTGCAATCTGTAGGGAAATTATGTAGCTGGTTCACCTGAGATCCACAAATTCGTAACCGACAAGACAGGACTTTTTAAATGCATGAATAATTCATTTGATTAATATCATGTTTACAATAAAAACAAGTATAATTGCCACAATTTATTTTAAATAAAGCCAGCAGCTGTTTTTTTTAATAAGCTATTCTAATGTTAAAAGCGTCCATTTTGAAAATGTACTGATATTAATAATGCACAATGTAATTGCATTAAAGGCATTTATTTAAAAAAATTAATAAAGTTCGACGGAACTAAGTGAGATTAATTGTTCTCAATTATTCAGCTATCTATAAGGCACCTTACACGATCAATATCACTGTCAATATTTTAGAATAATGACAATATTACTGTACGATAACAAGTTTAAAATGTTTAAATGATTATTCTTAAATATTGAAAGTATTATTTATCGTGTAATGTATAGTAATGATGGAATTAAGAGAATACTGATGTTTATCCGGATAATTGATTATTTGATAAATATAATAGGACGATTGAAGCAAATACTGACAGTACTAGGACTGACAGTATTATTGACGGTGTAAAGCCTTGGTTTCCTAGGAAGCGGTGTCGACAAAAGCAGCCGTATTTCACGTCATTTTGACGTCACACATTTCTTTTACGTATATTTAAATGAATCTGGTAATACAGAGAACGGTATACTTCAAAGTATTGGGAAAATGTCATGAATTACACTGGAATCTAGTGAATTATTCAATTACATGTACTTAAAACGTATCTTGTAATGTGTAAATGACGTCAAAAACGGCCGTTTTTATCGAAACCGCTTGCTAGGAAACCAGGACTTAAGGTGCCGTTATAACTGTGACTCAAACGCAGATCGAGCAATACTACTTTAACGCCCGGCTTCTCCAACGAATCTTAACTAGTTTAAGACCCTCTTAATAATAATACGGTCTTAAAGCTCTTAAAACGATAAGACGGTCTTACATTATAAGACATCATGGAGCTGGTGGTGGTGGAGATTCGGATTCTAACCTATTGTCAATTGAATCATTATGTGTTTACATATATTCCTAAAATGTGGTTAATAATTTATTACAAGTGATTACTATTATTAAGACGGTCTTAAACTAGTTAAGATTCGTTGTAGAAACCGGGCGTAAGATATTATAATGCCAATGCGAAATAAGCAATAAAACACGAGTGGGAACGCCACTATTCAGAATTATTGAATGGGGCCAATGTTTTAGACAAGACAATTTCTTGACTCAAAAGTTAGTCAAGATGCGAGACAATCTAAATTGTCTCGCATCATACAGCAAATTATTTGAAATATTGAATTGGATGGTAGATCGAATGAAAAAATATAACGCTCAAGGACAAATTGTATGGGAGGACGATATATGCATTCATTTCTTGAACAACTTTTAAGCGAGAAGAAATTGTCTTGTCTAAAACGACCTTTAGACTTAGGGACAACACAAAACATAAAAGATGAAAACATTACACTGAAAAATCCGATGTAACAGCAAAACTAACAAAATTTAAAAAAAACAAAAACTGTAGGTAAGGACAGAATACAAAATGAGGCATGGATATATGCTACAAACGGATGGAAGGTATTAGACAACTTTATAACAAAAATTGAAGAAATATATGCGGAGACTTCTAAGAATACAATTGTTTTGGACCAAGGCCGGTTTTAGACTGGGATGCCCGCTGAGCCCAATATTATTCTCATTGCAATTTTGTGATCTGGAAGGTTATCTAAGATTAAGACGACCTAAAAGGCCCACCAGCTCGTTTGGAAGCCATAAATCTTGAACTCCGAAGATATGCGAAACCTAAAAGAAGCCGACGTCGGTTAAATGGCTGAGAAAGTGAACTTCAGACAGCAAGAGGCATGTCGGGAGGCACTCCCAACCAAGAAACCTACTACAGGGAGCAGAAGGAGGGTATACTGGTAGATTCAGGAAATATCAGTAGAGCCAGGAGGAATGTGCAGCGAGCCGGATTACTCCAGAATCAATATCGAAAGAGTAGAAGGCATTACAGGCGGGCCATAGTCGATGACGACCCGTGGGGCCTGCCCCACAAAATTATAATGCATAAAACATGGAGCCCTCCCTGGACTTGAAGCCATGGTACCTGGTCATAAACTCAAGGGACACACAAGATGCAAGCAAGACCAGCAACAACAATTAACTAGCTGTCCAGACAGCTGTTAGTTTTGTGGCCATCTTATTGGGTAGTCTGGCATGACTTACTCCTTGTTCTGGAACAAGGAGTAAGTCATGCAGACCATAAAGAGACTACCCAATAAGATGTCCCCAGGATCAAATGGGTGTCCAAACAAAGTTCTGAAGGCAGTAGCGCGGGAGGCCGCAAAATGCTAACCCGGATCGCCAACAAGTGCCCAGTCAAAGGCGCCCTTCTACTTCGATTGAAGTCGGCAAGGCTGGTAATTATCCTTAAACCGGAGAAGCCGGCCAACGGTCCGACTTCCTAACGACCACTATGTCTTCTTGATGGAATGGCCAACGATCCATTCTGGGCCCCTCCTTTGGAACATCGCATACGACGATGCCTTTAGGCTGAAGTTGTTCGATGATGTGAGCTCCATCGCATTCGTCTACGACATGGATAGATAGGGCGGAACCTTGAGCACACATTCAGGAAGACAAAACGGGCCGTAAAGAGGATAGCGGACTAGATGACGGGCACCGGACTATGTATCGCGATGGCCGAAACCGAAGCTGCCCCGCTCTCCACCAAGAAGGTAGGCATCTAGGACGCCATCACAATCAGACTACTGAAACGAAACTTCACTGTGGTCAAAAAGATTCGATTTTTAGGAACAACCCTATAGGCGAACCTCAGCCACACGTCACAGGTGATAGATGCAACAAAAAACTTCTGCCGAACATCGGGGCCTCGGACAATAGGAAGAGGAAGTTGCTGGCGATGGTTTCGCGTGCCATTCTCTTGTGCGCTGCACAATGCCACAAAGACCCACACAGGACAGGATAAAGACAGCGCTGCCTGCATTGCCTGGACATACCGAACACTATCGACGGATGTAGTTGAAGTGCTCGCAAAGAAAATACTAGGCGACCTACGTGTGGAGAAGCGAGCCAAGGTATACGGGGCAATCAAGAGAGGTAAAGGTTCATTGATCGCCAAGGACGAATCTAGACGGAAAAAAGCGATGAATAAATGGTAACAACGGTGGGAGGAGACTTAAACCATGGATGAGCCGTGAGCACTGGGAGCTGAAACAGGCAGATCCTATTCGGCCATGTAGTATTCCAGGAGTATCTATATAATGAATCATTACTTAAAAGGTGTGTTCAAATAGAATCCGACCATAATTTGTTTTATTAGGACAAATGATGAGTGGCTCGGTACACGTGGGCAGGCTAACCTTATGCACATGCCTGAATTTGCATTTGAACTGCAGAATCATTCAGGCGCCGACAAACTGCTGATCAGTTAGGTAGTGATAGTAGCCAATATGCTAGCCAACGTTTGTTAACGGTCATGACACCAGAAGTAAAAATACTAATATCATTTTTTTTCAAATCTAATCGGCTACCTACCGAAAATCCGACGAGGTAGTGATAGCCGTCGGATTTTCGGTTTTGACAATATGACGGCAATAATTGAACAACGCTACTGAAATACATTTTGTTTAAAGTTGAGAGATTCTCAAGTGGAAACGATTCGTGAGACTCAAAAGGCCTTCGAGGATAAAGTAATGGGCACTACACAGATAAAGGAGTGGTACAAACACTTCAAGGATGACCGCACAGCAACGGAGTGTGAAGCACGCTATGGCTGCCCGTCAACATCCAGAAATGAGATCGTCATTGATTAAATGATGATCCGGGTGGTGCAAGATCGAAAAACGATTAGAAAACTCACAGACGAAGCTAGCATTAGTGTTGGATCCATTAATTCCATTTTGCATGAGATTTTGGGCCTCAGGACAATCTCAGCGAAGTTCGTGCCAAAACTGCTGCCGATTGCACAGAAGCAACTTTGTTTTTAGCTCGCACATGACATGCTGGATACTGTGAAAAATAATGCCATTTTCCTCGACACAGTCATTACTAGCAATGAATATCGGGTTTATCAGTACGGCCCAGCAACCAAGTTTCAGTCTTCATGCTGACCGTCTTCTTTGACTCCATTGTTATGGTTCATCACTTGGTACGTACCAGAAGGTACAACTATCACCGTTTGAAAAGGATTTGGATCGTCTTTCTGACACTGTGAGATGCAAACGGCCGAACCTGTAGGCAGCGGGCAATTGGCAGCTTCATCACGATAACGCACGAGTCCATTCTTCACATTTGATACAGACTTTCCTGTCCAAAAACAGCACACAAGGGTGGCACGAAAATATTAATTTTCAAAATTTAATTAGGCAGAGTAAAAAAGTTGCCTTCTGCAACACAAAACGCTCCAATAAAATGTGCCTGCTGTATAGTTTTGGAGGGTCCGCAAAAGCTCTAATGTTTATTAAATTAAGGCGAATCTTCTGCTACTTCTTTTGGGGAGTGTACTTCATTTTCCGAAATTCGCCTTAAGTACAAATTACCTATCGATGTTTACTTTTTGGTTTAATAAACTGCATTACTTTTCAATTACTTCTTTATTGTGTGTTTTTAAAACCTGTATAAGTGTTCAAAGGCCCCTACTAATAGGTATAAAATATACCTCTAGCAGGTTGGTTGGTATAGGGTACATAAAAGTCATAAGACTGAAGTATAATTGAAAAAAAATATATAAATTCTGGCGGACCCACAAGACATTTTTTATTCATAATGGTTTTTTACATGATATTAAGAACTACAAAAGGCAACTTTTAACCGCTCTGCCTTGATTAAAAATGGAAAAAAATTGGTTAGAAATGAGAATATTTAAAGTGTTTGCAGGCTTTCAAGAAAATTTTTGACCGAGCTGGGGTTTCTCACTAAAAAAGACTTTTCATCACTCTGCCATGGGATAAATGTTATTGGCCTCTATTTCGGTCCACCCTACAATACAGCACACCCGCAGTTCGTCATGCTCCACACTCTTCCGACAAGTCTTCGTGTGACTTCTGGCTTTTTCCTAGGCTTAAAATGCCTCTGAATGGAACCAGATTTCAGACGAGAGATGACATTATGCATAATGCAACGAACCAACTGTAAACTATACCAAAACCGGTGCTTCCGACAGAGGCAAACCATTGGGAGAAATGTGCGACTGCTCAAGAGGACTAGTTTGAAGAAAATTCGTTTAAGATTATTGTATCTGAGTACTAGTATTTTTATTATTATTAAAAGTCGGATACTATTTGAACACATAGTATCCTTAAATGCTAAGCCACTGGTAATCCTCTGCTCAGTTGTCCCAAAGACATAGAAAACATGTATATTCACTTTGCTGTCAGCGGAGGAAGCATACCATTTTTGAATAAAAACGAAAATCAATTAACATGTACATAATGAAGAAGAAGAAAAAAACATTTAAAGGTCTATCAGCCGAAAGGACTTCCGCCGATAAAACGAGAAGCGTAGAGGAGTTTAATATAGGTAAAATCCATCTGTATGTCGTCGTTTTTTGACTGTTTTTATTTTTTGAAACAATGCATGGTATATTTTAATTGGATTTGGATTGCTCTACAGGAATTGCCTATACGATCGAATTATAATTAACACCTCTCGCAAATTTACCATTATAAGCTTAAGGTTGGGTTTCGGCCGAAGCTGATATAAAAGCCAAAGTAACTCTGCTTCAACCATTAACTATCAGCTATTTTTATTCAAATATATCAAAATAGATCCGAATAAGGGCCAGTTCTACAATTGACATTTAACCGGAGAATAAGGCTATTCGTGGAATAAGTTTGAGATATTAACGCCAATATGTCAAACTTATTCCACGAATAACCTTATTCTCCAGTTAAATGTCATTTGTAGAACCGGCTCTAAGTCTTTCCCTTATGTATTTTGGCATATACTCATATACTTTCATCTATTATATCTTTAGATATTACAAAGATAGTTGAAGAATAGATTTTTATCAATAATTGTTGGAAATGTGTTACTATAATACTTTTATTTTCAGGATATCATCTATGGATCTTCGCAGGAGTAGACAATTAGTGACTTAAAGTTGCAGGTAGGATTTAAAAACAAAAATTATCAGTATTTGTACTTCTGGTGCCATGTCCGTTAACAAAAGTTGGCTAGCATATTGGCTATTACCATCTCGCAACTCGAAAAAAGAATGTTATTCATGATCAATGTTTTCTTGTATTATCAGACGAACGGTATTGTAGCGATCTGGGTGCCGCATTACATGAGCAAGATACTGGAGTTTACGTAATAATTTTCACTTTATTCATGCGATATAGACGAATACACGAATGGGGAGATTCTTGCCTTTATCTATCCTTCTAACTTCAAGTTTTCGATAAATGTGTCGTACAAAGTACTGTTTTTTACACCATATAATCATATCTCAATATGTGCTATACATGGTGATTTACGACTTGCAAATTATTTGTGTTATGATCATTGGTCTGATTCGTTTAAACAGAGTAGGTATAAAAAACTATGAGAGAAAGAAATATATCAGTTTAATGTCCATCTTTGACTTGAATACACGCTTGGTATTGATCATCTTTGAATGTGGTGTTATTGATGCACTGTGTCGACGGGGTTGATGAAGGAAGCTGCATTCCATCGCAGGGGTCAGCTCTTCGTAAGACAGACACGGGGGAGGGTTAAAAACCGTCAGCCCGCCTTACGAGGAAGATAGGATGTGCTCGAAACGGTTCTTTCAGTCGTGGTGAAGGAGAACCGTCACAAAACGAATAACGGCGGCACAATTATCAGTGTAAGCTAATAGCTATAAGGAAATAAATCGATCCTCTGAGTCTTGGTGAGGGAGGATCGATTTACCAGAGATAAAAAGTTAAACTTAAGTATCACCAAGACTCAGAAGACTAATTCACATTACCTGACTATCGCTTTGCTACAGTTAGGTAATGTGAATGAGTCCTGGTGAGGGAGAACTGACTGCCGTTTAGAGGTGCATGCACATTATTTTTAAGGGGCAAACAGGTCCCTTTCCTTTTTCGGTATTAGTATGAATAATTTAGCAACCATTAGTAAAATAATCGGTAATAATTGTAAACATGATTAATCGTCCAAATATTAAGTTTTATTAAACATTTTTTTATTTAACATTAATAGATATGAGTGAAGATATAAGGTACAGTAAAAGGATCTTAATAAAATGTACGTGTCCTTATCATTTTATTAAGATCCTTTTACTGTACCTTATATCTTCGCTCATATCTATTAATGTTAAATACCCTTACCATGATACTATTATATTTCTATCTATTCTCGAGAACATATTTGCTAATATCTAATAATGGTATATTAATATTAATAAAGATATTTGTTGTTCATAATTAGAGCCTGGTCAGGCCTCATGCCACACACCTGAATCAATTCTCGTTAAGGAATAAATAGCTACCACAGAGAACTAAAATCTCTGAAGAAAAAGTATTTACAAAGATTGCATTCATCAATAGAAAGCTCGTTTAAGCTCCGTGAAAATACCATTGTCCGCATCGCGGAATAATAATATTTTTTCACTGATACCACAACGGGTGTTCTCCGCTGCGCCGTTGATTCCCTCCCTTGTGCACCCCCCTGGTGCCAATAAAAGCCTGTCTGCCGTGATATTATTCGTGCAAATTGGGTGGAAAAAATTCATGTGCGCCCCCGCTGAAATAAACGCGCTCGGCCCCTTTCTCTTTATACAAATGCACGGAATCGTTCGGCATCACGCGAAACCGGCATGCGACAGAAATTTTTCGAATATCCCTCTCGAAAGCCCTTCGGTGCAAAACTTTCGAGCACTCCACTCGAAATCTATTATTTACCCCCCGAAAGTAATTATTGTCTGTGATGTTATGAAGAACGCAAAAGGAGCAGGAGTTACGAGTTATGAGCCTTCCGGCGAGGCGCGTCCTGGACCCTGCATCTTAATGCGAAACTTGCAACTAAATAACATTTGTTATCGCGAACTTCTGTTAAATGTATTTACTGAAACCTACCCCGGCAGCTAAAATAATACTGTTTATTATTATGCACCGGGCTCACAACAATCCGCAGTTTGTCTTGTATCTAATGGGCTACGCTGTGTATAGGATCGCACTCAGGAAGCACGAGTTATTGTCAATTATTTATGTTTTAAAATGTGCTGATATTTCATTTTCCTAGTACAGATCTGTTCACAAGACTCTCGTAATTGCTGTGCTTATCTATCTATATTGACCTGTTTCAAGCCACTGCAATTGCAAGCGTATTGATCTCTTCTCTGCCTCTTGCAACTGATACTACAATTGGACTTACAGTTCTTTGCTGTGCTTATATATATATATATATATATATATATATATATATATATTATTAAATTGTTAAAGTGGTATCAATAACACTATTTCCTAATGGTTCTTCTGCTTTTAAGGATGCTTTCCCATCCTAAAGGCAAGAGGGTACCCGTTTCATCATAACAACTTAACAAATGTGACTATTTATACCGGTAGTGATTTAGTCGACATTGCCTCGTTGGTGCTCTGCAGGATGCACCTCGTGCTGGTGATGTTGTCATTTACGTTTTAGATATTGCTGCCATCACTAGGGGTGTAAGGCCCCGCTCTAGGAATTAATAATTTAGAATTTACGTAAATAAATACATGTATATAATAATAATGTAGTAATTGTTTTTTTATGAGGTTCAAACTGCATTTTTTAACGACTAATAATGTTTTAACGATCAAATTATGTTGCTCAGTTTATGTTTGTTAATTCCCGAGCAACGTTGGAGAAATACGAGTTGTAACTTATAATATAATTATTTACATTTTAGGTTGATAGGGTTATAATGCCATAGGAAGAAGAAATATAATATATATAGAGTTAACGTTTGATCAATTCAATTTATAGAGAAATTCTTTGTAATATTACCCAATGTGCGGCAGAAGGACCCGAAGGTTGATTAGTTATTTACAAATTGTAACAAATACAGTAACTACTACTACTACACGTTATTGTTCTGTTCTATCAAATACTATTCGAAATGAAGTAAGTATTACTGTACAAAGCTGTACAATGTATACTGTATAATTCTAGTATTAATCAGAAGTAATGTGATTATTAAAGCACACAGTATTACCAGTATTACTGCCGTTGTACCCATGGGTATTCACAAGGATCGCAAACTAAAACAATTATAAATCTTTCAACGCTCACACATTGCTGTTTGGAGCCACTTGGGCCGCGGTTAAGGGACTCGGCGGACTTCAAAGCGGAACCAGGCACATATATTATTCATTAAATGTGCCGCTAAATCAAATCGGGCGGCGTCCGGCGTGCCCCTTTTAAAATTTCGCCCTAACTTCAGCTCGGGAGAAAAATCCGCCGCGCCGCACTCCGCATTGAAATTACATTTCGAATTTGGCCGCAGGCACGATCGTTAGCCGTGCGAAAACGCGAAAATGCAAAATTAAAATGCGATTGTGCGTTATTAGTTGGTGGCTTCGGGAGGGGGCGGCAATTGGGATGGACGAGGAAAAATATATGTGGAGATCGATCGCGCAATATTCATGGGACCAGGCGCATACGGTCGACTAGGGAAATGGAAACGGATGAAATAATAAACATAGCCGCACACGATACGGTTTATTTTGACTGGGAAAAACGTGCCGCCCTATCGAGTTTTAAATTAAATCTGATCATCTCTGATTTATAGGGGCGCGCGGTATGTTATCACACGGAGATTATTGATATTGTTTGCTTGAACATGCTTTTTTTTCACAAAATACTCGAATGATGAAAACATCACCACAATCACTGAACATTTTAATAATATAAAATTTTTAATGCAGATTTAGTTAGTTTAATATAAGGTTATAATCTATGACGGTTCTAAATTTTATGGTAAACCCACGATACAGATCCTTGAGTAGGGTAAATCGTGTTATTAAATACAATTCTCAATCGCCGATATATATTTTCCAGAAGACGGACGAACAAAATAAAATCGAAAAATCTGAAACGTTTATTTTTAATAGAATTTGATATAAATGTTATTGTAAAACGAATTCACTCGTTCTGCTTGATTTTCTTCATAGAAATCGTGCCTGGAATCTGTTAGTCCTGCCGGCCTATTTATGATGAACACACCACCGGTCGAACGCGCGCCGCTGCCGGAAAAATGCATTAATATTTTCGCTTCGAAATTCTACTGAGATAGGCGATTTCCTGCGATTTTCCCGATTAGTGCAGTGCGTGCGGAGCGAGATGGTTTTTTTTTTGTGTGCGCGCAACCGTTCGTTAAAACTTATTTATACTCAAAGCGCAACATGGGAAATCCCCCTGATGTCTCTCCCTTTTATTTAAAACGAGCTCCGCCAGTCTATTCCCGTATCGTCTTTATTAAAATAAATGCGAAAGCCGGTCGGAAAAATTATACGTTTCCGCTTTGTGTTCTGCGGGGTCGATAATTTCTTGGGGGCAGAGAGAGAGTTTCTAGGCACTGGGCTGGTTTTCGCGCGGAATAAAGTTCCCTTTTCACTAATTAACTACTTAGTTTTAAAGAAAAGATAAGAGGACGAAAATGGAATTTTCTTTGGTTATTATTACACTCCAGAACTCGGAGGGGGCATGGAATTATACCTCGTTTGACTAATATTCCTGTATAATATTCTCCTGTTTCGCAAAGTCTAATTCGATTTAATAATAACACAATCTGCATTCCGCGCCTTGGAACGGGAGAATACTTATTACTTAGAGAAATTATACAGTTTATTGTCTTAATTAATTAGTCGTGTGTACGATTTTCTTAGAGATTAAAGAACAGACCTAAATACTAGCAAGTATTAAATATCACGATGATTGTTTCTTGATATATTTGGCACGTTATAAACATACATTCCAATGCGTCTATTAATATTATATGTTCTAATATTAGTAATATACATATTATGTTTTTATTTAAACTATAAAATCAATGCGGTGGTGCTAAATAACATATCTGTTGTGGGCACCATTTCGAACAAATTGATATTAAATCTGAATTTAAATATTTCTCAAAAATCATTTATTTTAAATAAATTTTATTTCACCCTCGCACTAGTCGTGATGTCGTGATGTAATTAATAAGCAACTGCAGGTGTGGGGTGTATAGCAGATAAAATACAATAATGGGAACAGTTTCAGAAAGACTATTTACTATATGTATAACATTTAATATTGAAAAATATCCTAGATGGGGATTAATTCCACAAGGTATTTTTAGTAACTAAAACACAATAAGTAAAAGATGCCGAATATAACGATAAATTAAATTCCAATGTAACACAAGAACACAAGGAAAGAAAATAATAGGTAGACCACACAAAACATGGAAGACAACATACATAAAACAAGAAATGGCATCTAATGGCAGGATGCAAGGAGAATGGCGAGCAATAGGAAGGACTGGAAGGAATTCCTACAGGAATTATCTATTTGCCTTTTACCTTTCGGTGTAGGCTATTACATTTACATAGCTTTACATTATACTTTACAATTATTGTTGCTGTTTATGCATTTGTAAATTCTTTCTACTATTTTCTGTTCTTCGATAGTTCTCTTGCTTGTTTAACTGTCTTTCCTTTCTTGATTATTATTTCCTCTATTCTGTTGCCCCACTCTTTTCTTGGTATACCTCTTCTTTTTTTATATCCAGTTCTTTCTTCCCATACCTGTTTCGTTTGATTCTTTTCGCCCATCCTAATTAACTGTCCCCACCAGTTTAGTTATTTCTAGTCTATATACTTTTCTACAGCTTCAATTCCCAATTCTTCTCTGATGTCATCATTTCTTATTCTGTCTCTTCTCGTAACTTGTTTTACTCCTCTGAGATATTTCATTTCCATTGCTTGTATTCTACTTTTGTCTCTCTTCGTTAGTTTCCACGTCTCGCTCCCATATGTCTGTATAGGTCTATATATGCTTTTGTATATATTCATTTTTGTCCTTCTGCTTATCTCTTTTTTGTTAATCAGTATATTGCTCAATGCGTGGTATGTTTTAACTGTGTTGTTTATTCTGTTACTAAGTTCACCTTCCATTTTCCCGTCTTCTGTCAGTGCCACTCCTAGGTATTTGAATTGTTCTACTTGCTCTATTTTGTGTTGTTCTATCTTTATATTCATTTGTTCTTTCCGGTTTTCCATTATCATCACTTTTGTTCTGTTATAATTCATTTTCATATTATACTTTTCTAGATGCCTATTCCATACACTCAGGTTGTGCTGTAGTTTAGCTTCATTTTCTGTTATCACTACGACTTCATCAGCGATTGCTCCTTCCGATATTTTTACCACTTGCATGTTTTTGTAACCTATATTTGCCTTTTTGATTTCTGGTTTCATGCTCTTAATTATTTCATCCATGTATATGATAAATAACGTAGGACTGAGCCCACCTTCTTGTCTTAGTCCAGTGGTTGTCTTAAATGTTCTTGATGTTTGTTCCTTGTGTATTATTGCATGGGCGTTGTTGTTATATATGTTTTGTATTAATTCGACTGTCTTTCTTTCTACACCTCTCTTCCAGGATTTTCTATAATTTATTTTTTGGAATCATGTCGAACGCCTTTTCTAGGTCTATGAATCCTAAATATGTGTTTTTATTACTTGTAGTTCATTTTTCTGTGATTTGTTTTTTTGTGAAGATGTTGTCCTGTGTGGATCTTCCTTTTCTAAAACCGCATTGCAATTCTTCTAGTGTCTGTTCTATTCTTGCTATTATTCTCTTGTTTATTGTCTTTTCTAATATTTTTATTAGTGTTATGCCTCTATAATTTGGGCATTTCGTCTTATCTCTTTTCTTGAGTATCGGTACGATTAGTGCTGGTTGCGTCATTTTGTGTATATATATATATATATATATATATATATATATATATATATATATATATATATAGAAAAGTGTCTAAAACTAGAATTCGGAAAAATGTTGTATACATGTATAACGATTTAAGGCGGAAAGGCCAAGGGCTGATAAACATAGATTTCTCTCTATAGCAATTTTCATATATTATGTTCATGTAAACATGTTACGCAAAATATTTCATAATTTATCGAGATTTATATAATTTTTTGACTTTGTGGTCTAAATAAAAGGAAAAAACAATTTCGGAAAGGCTTACTATATTGTGAAATTTATTTTTATGAATGAATTAAATTAAATTCTGAAATAAAGCCAAAATAATGCCATTAAAGTCTCAAATAATGGACTAACCAGAAATAATATTTGCTATCCTAGGCCACCGTTACTTCCTATAGCGACAGTGGCGGCTTTACTTTCACACATGTTGTCAATATCAATTAGTCCAATCACGCCATTAAATCACACTTTTGGGTCAGTTTACTTGATTAAAATTATTATAAACAACGAACATAGAAAATTTATTTTACAATAGCTACAATAACACGGCTCTAGTGGCGCAATTGGTTAGCGCACGGTACTTATAAGGCAGTAGTCGTGAGCAATGCCGGGGTTGTGAGTTCGAGCCTCACCTAGAGCAATAATTTTTATAAATATGAAAGTTAACTAGAATTGTTAAATAATTGTAATCCTTCCTATTTCAGGTATATTCTTCACTAATTAAATGAGAGAATTTACAATCTGTTTTAAATTGAAGATTGGAAGTCGTTAATTTGTTAATGGCAATCGTTAATGCTATTATAATAATAATTTATTAAACGGTAAATGCCTGTAGGAACATACATACATTTGATTACATTTAATTACAATACATATAATAATAATTGACAATTTATTAATGAAATATTACAATAATTTGGAAATTCGGCGCTAACAATAAATTAAAAGATGCGACAGGTTATTCAGATATAAATTACGATAATATACAATAGTTAATAGGTAATATTAAATAGGTTGTCTCCGTGAGGCGCCGTCGATTCTTTGTCGACGAAGAAATTTGAAAAGTTCTTTATTTAAGTAGATTTTTGTAGCTAGTATACTTTATCATACGAAGTATGATAATATACATTTTACATATATATTTTTTTACTGCGAAAATCGTCTTTATCATGAGAATATTTAACAGTGGAAGAAAACAGAGTATTAAAGACGAAAGAAAAAAATGACACGGCAGCATACAGCCAGGAAGATCCCACAAACGAGAAATCACAATACAACATTAGAAAAGCAACTATAAGTAGGAGAATAATACAATAGGCAAAAAACAATTACAATTGAGTATACAAAATTTAAAAATCTGTATCTGAAATAATAATATGTCAAAAGACTTTGACATATTACTATTTCATATTCAGATTCAGATATTTAAATTTTGTATAATCGGTGTATCTCCAAACATGAGACTTAAGGTGTAAAATTAAATTCTAAAACGAAAATAAAGAATTTCCTCTCTTCCAGACGGCTTTAGTATTCGAGATATCAAAGTTCAAGCTTCAAGGAAGAACGGTCTGTCGACTACTCGAAATGAAAATCAAAATATAACAAAAATAATAGTAGGTCATAGGAAAAATTGCACAACAAACAACATCATTTATATTTAGTATTCAAAAAGTCCTGCGCCAAGGGCAACGCAAGCATGGCAACGTAAACTCAGTGAGCCATCTGGCGGCACCACATCAATTAGCAATGGACACCCATATGGTAATAACCGTCAACATGCTCATGCTATCAGGATCACCGGTGAGTGCCCTCTATGGAATAATATTCTAACAGAGTGCTTGAGATATCAGCACAAAGCCAATTTTGTAAAACATATATAAGTGTGAATCCATCTCTTAGCAATCTACATATCTAGATTTTGATCTTATTAGATTTTTTTATTACCTCTCCAATTTCTCACTCTTCACAGAGGCACCCTAGAGCGTCATGGCTTCCGATTGATTCTTGCAGGGTTTGACATAAACCTACCGTTTTGAAGCAATTCGGGGCCCAAATGGCAGATGATGTACTTGCTTCTTATATCATTCTTCAACCGCGTTCGGAATACGCGCAGATATCCCACCTGCGTGTATGCCCGTCAAGGATGAGAATGGGATCCAGCTGGTTGAGTGATGTAGCCTGAAAGTACATCATCTGCAATACGCTACTTTAGTCCAGAATTGCTCCAAACCGGTAGGTTGAGGTCCCATTACGAATCACTAGATACAAACAGAGACGAACAGTTCCCATAAAACAGGAACCAACCACTAATCCATAGACAAAATAAACGAAGACATTGTACGTCTGATGAATCTTAAGGATACGCCGGGCTATAACCCAGAAAGGTCAGTAGCCTGCTGAGTGGGCAGCGGGTGAATTCTAACCCCCACTTGCAGGTGGTAAAAAATTGGCATCTGTTGATACGAGAATCAATTTTCATAGTTTTTTAGAGGTTTTCTGTGTTAAGTAAAGATAAATATGGAGCGATTAAACTCCTCTGAACTTTTCCCTTGACTAGCAGATAGCTATACAGATAGAAGAATTATTATTATTACAATTCTTTTGGATAATAATTTGTGTTGATATTCTTTGATTATGGTATTGAATTACTTTCAAACGATAAAGTCCACAATGTGAAAGATTGTATATTTCTGCCTGAATTGATTACCACTAACCTACGAGGTCGCAGGTCACGATTTTCCCATCGGGCTAGTGCCGGCTCTGTTCAGGGGCTTTTCTATTGTCTGTGCTGGAACCTTTATAATGTCGTATTTAAATAGTCGCTTAATTCTCAATATTTATGCGAAAATCGAAGAATAATCAGAAAATTGTGGATCTACTTGGTGGTCTCGTTGATTCACCACATTATTTTTTCATTTTTTTTTTCATTAATTATACTTTTCGCAACTTTAGTTAATATGTCAATTGATTAGATATAATAAATATAATATAAAATGGACACGACAACAGTTCTTTTGATAGGAGAATATAAGCAGGGCCATGACTAGGTGATCCTGCCTAGTCATGGCCCTGCAGGGGCACGTGCCCAAGACTGAAATGTCACAAAAGATCGTAAAAATTTGCATTATATTAAAAAAAAATACGGCTTTCAACAAATTTTTAGGAACCTGTCCGAATTCGTAAATTTAAAAATTGTTTGTAGAAATTACTGGAAACATACCTAGCTACAAATGTTTAGCTCCCTCCAATATTAGTTTTTCTGGCGGTGCTACTGGTTAAAACTATTATTTTGGAATGGAACAGGTCTGAAGAATATTCATCTCTATGAAAACTTTCTTTACCAACTGGAACCTAAGCCTTCAACCCCTCAATCGCATAATAGGATGCCCTATCTTCCAGTGCTTCTCTATGGTTTCGAAAGCTGGATATTCAGTCTGTCACCACTTAATTCACGGATAGACGCATTTGAGATGTATATATATATATATATATATATATATATATATATATATATATATATATATATTTTGTAGGATTCTGCATATATCCTGGGTGAAAATGAACTTACCACCATTAAAGAACGGAAGCTTAAGTATAAAAGATATATCATGAGGGGAGACTGCTGTCAAATTATTCGGCTCGTCATCGAAGTATAGACGTACGTCTTTAAGCTATGAGTGCTACCTTCTTCTCACAGATCTTTTCTCCGATCTGTGAGAAGAAGGTAGAACTCATAGCGCTTAAATACGTACGTCGATGGTACGGACAGACATCTATTGAATTTTTTAGAGCTACAGTCTTACGCACCATCATTGCCAATTGGATCGCTAACCTTCGGAGGGAAATGGTATCCTAAGAAGAAGAGCATAAACAGTCCAAAATTATCCTTGTTGCATTGTATTTAAACTTCTATTTCTTATTTTATGTCAGCATAAATCCACATTGAAATATTATTGTGGTTGTATGATAAGAACTATAATACTGGTTGCTTGTTACAACTATTCTTTCATAATAATTATAAAATTAGATTCCGCACAATCTTTTTAAAATTCTCTTTAAATAATATATGCGAAACCAGGTTTGAATCCATAAAATTAAATGTAGGGGACCCAGTGACAATACAATAAAAGGGTTATACTTATATTCAAAGTCAGTTACGGCCCTGAATATAAAAAAATCTACAACACGGTTTTTAGTTAAGTAATAGTACACATTAAAAAGTCGATAAGGAAATATAATAGTCCTCTGTAACGAGCGCTAACGGCTAATCTTCAACCCGGCAATGTTAAAATAACAATAGGGGACCCAGTGACAATAAAATAAAAGGGTTATACTTATATTCAAATCCGCAACTGGCTTTTTTTGGGCCCTGGGCAAGACAACGCCAAGGGCCCTAAAAAAGCCAGTTGCGGCTTTGAATATAAGTATAACCTTTTTATTTTATTGTCAATGTCAAATAGAAATCTATTATCAATTATGTCCCACTCCGTGTGCACGAGCAATAAAAAACAATCATTGTTGCATTTCACTAGAAAATACTCATTTTCCGCTCATATGACGTATCAGCGTAACAGGCCTCCACTTACACGTAGACATTTTAGCAAATCGCCGCTGTACACGTGAAATGTTAATCAAACTGCAAATTGCAATTGCGTGAAAATATTTTTGAATAATAGCGCACACGGCCCGTGTACACACTGATCTTTCCCACTATATCGATTCCTCATACATATGCAACATTTTTTATATCTTAACAACATCCATATTTTACATGATTAAAAAAAATCCACAACACGGTTTTTAGATTATTAGTTAAGTAATAGTACACATTAAAAAAGGCGATAAGGAAATATAATAGTCCTCTGTAACGAGTGCTAACGGCTAACCTTCAACCCCGCAATGTTAATATAACAAACGAATATTTTACGCGCCGACGTACTCCAGTTATTTACGATCGATTTGTGTCCTAAATAAATTATTTATGTATGGAAAGTGTGGATCAATTATGCGTATTCGGAAAATTCCTATTTAAAAATTAATATCTGTAGTTATATAACGATTACATTTATATGGTGGAAATTGATAAAAATTGTAATTGTTCTGTAATATTTAACACAAACTCTATCACTTCACTTAAGTTCGTATCATTTAAGAAATGTATGTTAATTTATCAAATAAAGCAATCAACAAAACAAATAGAAGTTTTTCGGTAGTTGTATACTATTCTGTTATTTTAATACATTACAGTAACGGTGAAAATATAGATATAATTATTTTAGTATTTATTATGTATTATACATTTATTTTTGTTATCTTTATGTTAATTTATAGCGGTATTTTATATTTTATTTTTATTTTAGTTGGGTCAAGTTGGTTATGTTCCAGAATTGTAACAAATACTATAACTATTTGTTGTATGTATAATAATTGAAAATATCTAACTTGAATAAGAAAGTTAATAATTTTCAGTTATTAGCTGGAAGCTTTTCAAAAATAAATAATAATAATTCCTCCTATTGACAGCTGTCATTATTATACATAAATTATAAATACAATATACTGTAGCTACAGTATATTGTATTTATTATTTATACATTTATTCTGTTTATTTTTATTCTAATTTATAGCTCTATTTGGTATTTAATTTTAATTTTAGTTAGATCAAGTTGAACACTCTCACAAAAATGCTGGATCTGTATACATACATATCACATTATCTACTTTCGTATATAAATAGTAAATAATACATACTTCAATGGCTTCGTCTCGTACTGAGCATACAGAGCGTGATTTCAAACCCTATCGGGTTGAATAATCATGAACCACCTCTCAAAGTTTTCTAAAAATAATGTCTGCAGGCAGATTTAATTAATGGAATGAAATTAAAAATTTAAGAAATTCAAATTTATCATATTATATTAGATTCTATATTTAATTGAGCTCATAATAAGCTATTTGTTGATCATTTGCACCCAAAAATAAAGTCTGCAGGAAGGTTTTTATTGAGCGACCCGTTTTAAATTAATCAACTGCGGTTTTCTTTGTAATTCAGGTAAATACTCCTCTGAGCTTCTACCTTTACAGGTAAAGGATAATATCCTTTATAAGGATAGAAGTTTTTTTTAGTATATAATGTGAAATGTATGTATGCACACGAAAAGGCGAAGTTCCAGTATTGCTGTTCAACTTGATCTAACTAAAAATTAAAATTAAATTCCAAATAGCGATATAAATTAAGATACAGATAAAGAAAATACATTGTTATATTTCACCCTTCGCCCACGAATCGCACATACACATGACACCTCATGATCAAGCCACTCTTTTCTTTATTAAGCCTTGAGGACGACAATAACACCAAGAAGCGTTAAAAGACATATGTGAGAAGTCACTAGCTTGCAGCTGTTGTTGCTCATCATTATATTAGTCACGTTGTTTTTCTCATACTTGTTTGTACGTAGTTATTACGCATTTCGAGATAAGAAATGCATATAAAAAAGTAACCCGGACTTAATTCAATTAGTTGTAACTTGCACTCGACAATTGAAACTTGCATTCAAACGTATCTACTTAAAAAATTATTAAAAATGCAATCCTTATGTTACCAAAGTTAACTTGTATAAATAATTAATATTATAGTCGCTTTAGTTTATTGTTCTATTCTGGGCTGGTCTTAGCTGGCTTCAAACAGCCCGGAACAGCCCCCGAACGATAAACGAAAGCGGCTACTGTACTGTAGCTGTTAATAGGAAGTACTATTATTATTATTAAGTTTTTTCTAAACTCACGGCTATAGCTCGTAGAGGGTAAGTTGTACTGTTTTTGTATATAACCACTCGAGATATTGTGTGAATTCATCCTCACTAGCTGAGCTACACTGACGAGATTTAATAATAAGATCGAAATCTAGATATGTAGATTGCTAAGAGGTGGGTTCACACTTATATATGATATATATACTTAATTTTTGACTAACAGTTTACTAGGAATAGCTTTGTATGCATAATATTATCTCTGTTGCTTAAATCTTAATTTATTGCGTTACTTATCTCGAATTAATAGAAAAACAAAGTTAAACAAACATTTAATCAGCCTAACTTTTCATAATGTAATCAACTTTTAGATAATTACCACAAATGTTGGTGGGTACACCAAAAGTTATAAACAACGTTTGTTATACAGCAGATGTCGGTGTAATCGTCGATTATTTTAGTTAACACTCTAAACAGATTTCTAATAATTTTTGCATGTAATAATATTCTCTATAACATTTTACAAAAATCTGCTCTAGGTGAGGCTCGAACTCACAACCCCGGCATTGCTCACGACTACTGCCTTATAAGTACCGTGCGCTAACCAATTGCGCCACTAGAGCTTGCGATAAGCCATATATTACAATTGTACTTAAGCATGATAAGCAGTTGTATCAAGTGCTCGAAAGTATTGTTATCTTAATCACACATTAGTACGCCAGTAAAAATAAAGTCAAATAAATTATGTCTGTTAAATAATTATTTACGACATTTATACGAATACAGTAGGTTGTTTATAATTTAACATTTAAATAATGTTAAAATATTAGTTACACTTTATTCTTATAATCAAATGAAATGATATGTGAGGTGCTTTAAGTAATATCAATAATGTAAATGAAAACATTTAAATTTTGTTTATGAAATCTAGCATCAATTGTAAATAGTATCACTCCTCGTATGGAGCATCGGGGATCAAGGATTCAAACATTTCACAGTTACATAAACAATGGGCGTAGGACATTTCATCGCCGTCGCTTGATCATCGACGAAATTTATTTTTGTTTCCATGTAAATTTGCCTGATTTTTGTTTATGGGTCCAGTTTATTTCAACTTGGTTATACATACCCCAACTTTTTTACCAGGGCGGGGGGTTGTGTTGGCTTTTACGTATACCCAGTGCTTCTCACTGGGTAATGTGGGACTGTGGGCATGTATTTCGGTACAAGGAATACCCAGTAGACCTGACCCCCCGCACTCAGTCCCCAGTCTGGTACTGATATCTCATTCGCTTCCGGCTGGTACGTCTAGTTCTCGTTGTCGTTCTCGTTATCGTCATTAGTCTTTTCCCAAAAAAGAGATGAAAAAGAAGAAGAAATGAATTAGTCATGTTTTGGTAATTCATTTGCCCAGTATGCCCTAAAACCTGAGTTTGTGTATAAATAAATAGATAAATACTTAAACGAGGTAAATAAATTTAAAGAAATATATAAATTACTACATTATTGGAATGCTGTACCCTATTACGTTCATCGGGGGTCCACAGGGGGTGTGGAACGTAATAGGGTACAGCAATCCAATAATGTAGTCATTTATATATTTCTTTAAATTTATTTACCTCGATTAAGTATTTATCGGATACCCCATCCATGTCAAATAGTAGTGGGGAGGCCTTGTTTAAAATATCACAGATTGTGTGTAACTGAAGACACGACCCACCTCTTTCCTGCTTTGTCATTTTCATTACAACCTCCATCGCCTGGATTGTGGATTTGTACATACCCCCAGGTGCCGGTTGTATAACATATCACAGATTGTGTGTAACTCAAGACTAAGATTACAAGCACCACAGCTTAAGAAAGAATGTCCAAGAAAAATTAAATAATAGATAATAAATAGAATAAATCTTTTATATAATCATAAAAAATCCTCATGGGGGAATCCATGCTAAAATCTCAGGGATTGTAGAGCAGGAGGAACCTCCTACCCGACAGCTTCCTTCGCGGGGCATGCTGTCTGCCCCGCTCCTGCCGGGCCCGTTCCTCCATGATGAAGGACACGTAGGTGTGTATCCGGCTCCACGCCTCTAGGCTCCTAATAATCATCTCAATCATGTTGTCCGGGGTTAATACGGCCCCTGCCTGTCCGTCTATCTCCACATCTTCAGAGGCCCAGTGGGGGCAGTCAAAATTTCTGTGACTACTCCCCCCGAAAGCACTTGTAGTAGCCATGTCTCCTATTGAGCCATGATGCTAGCTGTGGAATGAAACTACCAGTTGTATTTGTCCACCAGTTCATCCCACCTTGACACTGTCCTGGCTCTTGTAACCCTCACACTCAGGCCCTCGTATCTCTCAATGCGCTCCAGGGCGTGCAGCTAGATTGGGGAATACGATACCAGCGATGACCAGGATGGCTTCCCTGAGCGCACTCTTACTCTGCACCCTCGCCGGGATTTGCTGGGTGCTTTGGTACGCAAACTGATTTCCCCAGATGGGACCTCCGTACAGCACTATCCTCTCCGATAAACGGGATAGCATTCTCCTTTTATACAGCCGGCATAATCGCAGACAGCGCTGTTGCACACCCGGCAGCCCACGCCCACTGCCTCGACATATTTCATGAAGGTCACGCCCTGGTCCACGACAACCCACAGGTACTTGACCTTCCTTCTTGGGATCACTTCGAATTTGTTCCACAGAGTCGATCCCAGAGCCGAGCCTTGTGGAAATCCATTTCCTAATCTCATGCACCTATGTCGCTCTCCACAATGAGCTTTCGGGTTTCCAGGTAGCTTCTAACGAGTCTCATGGTACCACCGGGAGGCCCATAGTCCTGGACCATAGTGTAATATATTAAGTGAGCCGGCTATAATAGCGCGCAGTAGGGAAAGGCGGCGTAAAAATTATGTGCGCTAACCTCAAGTATATGGACGAGGGAGGTCGCGGGAGGGGTACAAGAGGCCTAGTCGCATCGAAATCGGCGACGAGGCTGATGCGCGTGTTATTTATTTATATACTTTTTATTTTATTATTATTATTTATAATTTATTTACTTATATGTATAGAAATTAACAAGTTATTATATTTAGTGATAATACGTTAAGTCACCATTTGCAACGTTCAACTTGTTATAAATTATATAATCCTTGAGATTCGATAGATGAAAAAGTGCATTTAAATAAAATTATTACAAAATGAATATTCTATCATAAAGTTAGAACTATCACAAAATTATATTACACTATGTCCTGGACCTTACCAGGGTGCCGTGTTGAAGGCATTGCGCACATCAATGGTTATTAGCGGGAAGAGCGTGCCACGGCCCACCTCTTCCCTTCTTTTCCACTTTCATTACTACCTCCATCGCCTGGATGGTGGATTTGTAGGCAAATCCCCCGGGTGCCTTGGCGACGAGTGTTAGGCTCCCCAAAACCAGGTACTCCAGCAGCTTCTCCGTGGTATCGAGCACCTACAGCGGTCGGAATGCCGCTGAGCTGTGGTAGAGTTTCCCTGGCTTGGGGATTAGCACTAACGTAGCCCTTTTCCACATGTTAAATTATCTCATTATAAGTCAGTTTCAAGGCCTCCGGCGGCGCCCTTCTACGTAAGAGTCTTCTTGTTGCCGCCACCAGCTCCTTATCTTCCCTGCTTTGCTACTTTCATTACCACCTCTATTGCCTGGATGGACTTGCGTACAAGCCGCAAGTCCTCCGGGTGCCTTGGTGAGACGGGTGTTAGCCTCCCCAAAACCAGTTTCTTCCATCTGTCTGGAATCAGAGCTGTTGCTGCCTGCCCCCCTCATCATCATGCTAATCCCCTGGGATAAGAACCTGGATAATGGTAAGCTTTTTTACTGACCCTAGGCGGAGGGGGCCTGGCCTTCAATCGCCTGAGGACGAACTAGTATCCGTTACACATACATCCTCCTCAATTGCCTCTAGGAGCTCCTCCCAGCGTTTCTTCTTGGCGCTATTTATGATCGCTCTTAAGCAGCCCTCTCTCACTCAATCCTCTCCCACGCCTTCTCATCCGAGTGTGCGTGCGAGGTACTGCGAGGTATCCTCGCCATTGCTCGGCGATTCTCACCGACCACCTATATACCGCCCTGGTGGAGCCCCTAGCCCCATTGCACCGCATGACCACCGTGCACGCAGCAAGCATTCTTGCGACCAGTTCCGTGGTCTCTCTTTACGCCATTTCAGTCCATTGTCTGAAGGTGTCAAATAAAGATGTGTCTGTGTGTCTGTGCCAAGCGTCATCGGGTTCAATATAGCCATATTTCTTTATATATATATCCCCCAACCTAACTTTATTTATCTTAACTTATCACTAGTGTTCGGCCAAAAGTTCAGTTACGGTTTCGGACAGTTGCCTCTTGTAGAAGAAGGTAGGAGTCAGCGCTATATCAGTGCAGGACTTACGTGGTTTCAATTTAACTCCTTGGACACCTGTAGCAGGCCCACAATTAATCGTAGAGCATCGTAGAGTCAGGCTAACTTTTACTCAAGAACACGGTATATAGTGAGCCTAGATTTTCTCTCTCTTCATGGTAGTGATGAACGAATGCGTGCGTATAGACAGCTAGAAGAACGATATGCACAATGTAACATTGCTCTGACGGTTTCCTTTGTTGGAGTATCTAATGGTGTGAGGAGGTATCACTTTAGAGGATCGCACGGAGTTGGTGGTGATACCAAGAGGGAGTATCACGGCAGTTTCTTATATTGAAAACATTTTGGAACCTCACGTAATACATTTTGCGCCCTTTGTGGAGAATCATTTCATGTTTATGCATGGTAACGCATACTGTCTAAATTACATAACAGTATCTTACGGAAATCAGCACTATGCGATGGCCAGCTAGACCTTAATCCGATTTAAAACCTCTGGGACAGGATGGGCAGACGACTTAGAACACTTTCTCGTCGCCCAAACCACCAACAAGAGCTGGGACGAAGATCAAAAGAAATTTGGGATATTGAAGATATCTGCCAAGGTGAAATTAGGACTTTAATTAGTAGTATGCATCATCGTTGCGAGGCAGTTATTCAAGCAAGAGGCGGAAATAGCAAATATTAAGTCATTTAGTCACATTAAAAGTGTTGTTATAATTTGTTGAAAATGTGGCCCCTTATTTTTTCTATCTTATTATTATTACTTTTTTTGTGTCTTAATTCATTAATGCTAAGTAAAATCTTCAAAATATGTAGCACAAATAAAAAAAAAAAATAGTATTTCAATTTGGAATAAATATTGGAATCAAACACTTGAATAATTTACCTAAAGACATAAAAACAATACCACCTTAAAAACATTTAAACAAAAATTAAAAGATCTCTTAATCCTGAATCAAGGAAAACAAGAAAACTAAACAAAATACAACACTACCATCAACAACAACACCAATAACACAACAATAAAAACAAGAACAACAAGAACTCCTTCACACCAGGCTGTCCAGGTCAGTACATTGGTGACAGCACTGAGAGGGAGCATAATTATCCGAAATTACTATGTTATTTATATGAAACATATGTATGTATTCAAATTGAATAAATCATATCTATAAAAAAAATGAACCATGTTTTCAAAAGTGATAATTTCTTTCGCCAGGATAGATTAACAGGAAACTATAATATTTATTATTATATATTATTATATATTTAGTGCCCATTATTTTAATTACTAAGAGACGAATGATAGTGACAGCATTGAGAGGGAGTATAATTTTCCGAAATTACTATGTTATTTATATGAAACATATGTATGTATTCAAAATTAATAAATGATATCTATAAAAAAAATGAACCATGTTTTCAAAAGTGATAATTTCTTACCCTAGGATAGATTAACAGGAAACTACAATATTTATTATTATATATTATTATATATTTAGTGCCCATTATTTTAATTACTAAGAGACGAATGATAGTGACAGCACTGAGAGGGAGTATAATTTTCCGAAATTACTATGTTATTTATATGAAACATATGTATGTATTCAAAATTAATAAATGATATCTATAAAAAAAATGAACCATGTTTTCAAAAGTGATAATTTCTTTCGCCAGGATAGATTAACAGAAAACTATAATATTTATTATTATATATTATTATATATTTAATGCCCATTATTTTAATTACTATGATACGAATGATTATCTAAGTAATCGAGATGTGAGTTTTCATAGGGAAAATTATATCATATATAAAATTTCAATCATCAATTGATGCCAAGTAAATAGTAAAGGTAGTTGATATTGATTACAAATAAACAATTGTATTCTATTCGGTTCACGTTTGTGGTGTATTAAAAAACCCCATTCATCATAAAAAATAAATGTATAAGCCCGGTACACATTTTTTTTCTTCTCTCAAACTACCTCGTTCAAACCCACCACGCGGGGTCGTTTTTTATGTCGATGCAGCACTGTAAACCTGCGTTCTATTATATAGATGTAAATGTAACTGCGGACCTGCATTTATTTAACTCCTAACCCTTACAATCCATCTAACTCCTGGCCGGAGGGAGACTACATAAACGAACCGCGCTCGATATAAAGTGGAGTGGGCCGTACGCACGTCCTATTTTTCACCGAATTAAACCCCGACACGTTCGCGTTATTTTTCCAATATGAAGTCATAAATCGAGCCAAATCTGTGCGCTTACACACACAAAAAATGGAATACGAATAGAAATACAGAAGGGGGCATAAGCAACCTGAATGTGTCGCTGATCAAATTTATGCGTTTGCAGATATGCTGCAAAGCGAGTGAAAGAAATGCTTTGGGCCCCGAAACAAAATTTAAACAGTTTTATCAGTCGCGATTCACATTTTTATCATTTATAAAATGTTTTTTTCTTGTTTAATATTAGCTATAATAATATTCTGCAATAGAGAAAAAGTTGTGTACCAAATAATTATTCTGTGAGAGTTAAATACATTTTAAATTAAAGGATTACGTTTCTGTATTATAGACAGGGCCGCCGTTGACATACAGGGTGCACTTGTGCAAAATCTTTTAAGACGCCCCTACCGATATTTCAGAGGACAAAATATTTTTTAAACAGGAACTGAATACATACGAGATTTTCTTTATAACAAATTTATTACTAGATAATACTATTAAAATAATACTATAATCTCTATTATTGCATGTACAACAACATTTACTTAATTTCGTAATAGAGTAGAGTTTCTTTTAAGCTGGCCAATTTCTCAATGATATCCCTTTCAATAGCAACAAAAATATCATGATCTATTGAAATCAAAGATTAATTATACAGGGTTGACATATAATAGTTAATAATAGAGGATAAATAAAATTATTTTTTATCACGCTTCAGTTACACTTTGCAACTAGTTTTAACAATCCAATATTGTTTAGTTTTGAAGCTCCTCTCTGCTGAATAAATAGTCCAAGTAATGCTAAATATATCCTTAAAGCGATTGAAATATTTGAAAATGTTTGAACCAAATTATTTTTATAAATAAAATTAAAAGAACCCAAGGTGATATAGTGAAATACCATCTACATCACTATAGTCAGTATATCATTGAGTGTAAATTGTAAATTTTTACAGTATTTTGAATTAAATTGTATTGTCATCCTAATCTGCATTGTCATCTCAATCTAAAATTTGGAATCGCTTATTCAAAGACAATATTGTGGTGTCTAATATTGTAATTCTAGTAAAGTAATGTAAGAATATATTGATATTAAAAATGTCTCGTTAATTAAATTTAATCATCACTGCCTTATATAATTAATTTTTTACAGTATTTTAAATTAAATTGTATTGTCATCCAAATCTGCATTGTCATCTCAATCTAAAATTTTGAATCACTTGTTCAAAGACAATATTGTGGTGTCTAATATTGTAATTCTAGCAAAGGAATGTAACAATATATTGATATTAAAAAAGGTCTAGTTAATTAAATTTAATCATCATTGCCTTATATAATATGTAGAGGTTTTCGCTAAAAAGAAAACAAAACTTACCTATTGACATAAAAGAAACTTTCGTCGTAACATGGTTTATTTTCAGAGATATGTAACGGGAGTCAACAACTCATTTAAAGTTTATGGAGAAACATACTTTGTGGCTTTCGCAATTCGCATTACTAATGCAGAACTTACGGTGCGACGTATACAGAGTATATCATTATTACAAAATATACTATTAGAGGGCATATACAAATATAATGAGGACGAATAATATTATATATAATAAAATTGGAATAAAAGGTATTACAGACATATCTAGTACTCAGAAATGGTAAATAAATATATTGAGTGTTTGTAGTTTAGGTAATAATAATACATATCGTTTCCTCATACATGTCGGTCTATCATGGGTTCAATAAGTACAAATTATATTCCTGAAGCGACAGTGATATCGTATGCAAGACTATTCCAATATGTTAAGGAAAAACACAAAAGTAATTAATAAACTCTGTAAATGCTTGTAACAGCTTGAGTAAGATCCGGTTCGAAGGACCAAAAAATGTGACAGCTTGACTCGAAGGACCAACAAATGAAGCTGAAAACAGGCTTGAATATAGTCTAAAAGTCGTTTTAGACAAGACAATTTCTTAGCTCAAAAGTTGTTCAAGAAATGAATTCATATATCCTCCTCCCATACAATTTGTTCTTGACAAATAGAACGCGTTATATTTTTCCATTATATCTATATCATCCAATTCAATATTTCAAATAATTTGCTGTGATACGAGACAATTTAGATTGTCTCGCATCTTGACAAACTTTTGAGTCAAGAAATTGTCTTGTCTAAAACGATCTTTATTAATTTATTTGATCTAATCCTAAGATCAAATAAATTAATAAGACTATATTCAAGCCTGTTTTCAATAACATCCCGTGAATATATTGGCAAATGCCTAATAATGATGATAATTAGTTTTCAGTAATAATTAACAAGTTCAATATATCTAATTATAATTAGTTTGTGAGTATCACCAATGCATAATTTATACCACTAAACTAAAACACATCAGTGAATATTTATTTCATGAATAATAATAGGGAATTAAAATATTATTTTAATTACAAATGATATTTTAATAATGTGTTTATTAAACGTACAAATCAATAGAGGATTTAAATTTAACTAAATGACCATGTAAACATATATATGAAAGCAATCAGAGTTTTAAACGCACACCACAACCACAACCTGGGTAATTATAAAAACCTGTACGTATAATTCACCCTTAACCCTCTAAAGCCCGTATGACATTATGTAGTTTCCTATATCGTTTTATATATAAGAATTGATATATTAAGCTGTATAACTATTTCTTAATAGAAAACGTTGTGTATTACGGTGCTGTTATTGTTAAGTAAATTTATTATTATTCCGTCGCTATATCATTTTCTACATGTGTATATGACACTATTTAGTTTGTGTCTGCATCGAAAACGATATAAGAAACTAGATAATGTCATACGGGCTTAATGCCCACATTTTTATCGTCGCGAAAAAATGTTGAATGTATGAATGAATCTGTATTCAAATATTGCTTATCGGTATACTGTCACTGTTAAAGGTATGCCCGACTGGAGGCGTGGGGCATAGTAGCTACACAATATTTGAATGCATCGTTATATACGATTAAGCGCGGTCCGTCTTGAGGCGGAATTGGCAATTAGAGGGTTAAATATTGTTTTCTATGTTGATGTAATACTTAAAAATTTCAACTGTAAGAGGGGAATTAGTCATCGATTATATTATCACCAACAAAAATATAAGAACAGAGGAAGAGTCTAGTAGACATCAGAGAACGAACATTCGCAAACATCGGATCCGACCACATTTTGTAAGTAAGTGTGTGTCTGGGCGACCACAGTACTTTTTTAAAGGACTATGTGCTTTGCCTTTCTGTGCTTGTTGCTACTGGCTTTGTTCCAGTAGCAGCAAAAACAAAAAATCAAAACACAGATCCATTTAAAAATGAAAGTACAAGAATGTTAAGCAACAAATGCTACCTCTAAGGATAAGGCCTATTGCAGACAGTGGCTCATGTCAAGAAGCATGGAAAAAAATAAAGGAGAACATACACCAAGCTGACACTGACGGTTGGGGAAGGAAACCATAAACAAGACCAAAAAACTTAGGAACATTCAAGGCCTGGTTGACAGAGGAAGTAAAAGTCTTGTCACAGACCAAGCCAAAGTCTTGTCACAGACCAAGCCAAAGTCTTGTCACAGACCAAGCCAAAGTCTTGTCACAGACCAAGCCAAAGTCTTGTCACAGACCAAGCCAAAGTCTTGTCACAGAGGAAGTCAGTTTGACTTCCTCTGTGAAGCTCAGTTTTTACACAAAAAAGTCACGAGACGACTATCAGAGATTTCGAGAGATAAGGAATGGAACTAATGACAGAATCTGACTTATTAAATGAGAACATTGGGATGAATTCAGCACAGAAATGGAAAATAATAATGTATGGTACATAGAAAAGAATCTGGAATCTATTCAGAGTCTTCAGAAAAGAATGAAATAGTACAAATAAGCCACGTAAGCATGAACGCTTCTTCACAGAACTCTACTCACACGAAAATAAAGAACTACAGCATGTGACAACAATAACAAATAATATTATCAAACACAAGGAGCTTACCAAAATCCTAGAAGAGGTAAAAGGAGTAGTATACATAGCAGCAGATTTCATCAGAGAAGAGAAGTAGGAAGCAATAGGAAAATATGGACATAATATAAGAAACAATTATGGGAGAAATATCTTGGAATTCTGTACAATAAATAACATGGCAGTATCAAATTCATTCGTCCACAAGATACAATGATATGTAAGAAGTAGGTAGGCGAAGTCAATATTTGACTGTTTTAATACAGCCGAAAAGTCATTAAATATGATATTAACCACAAACAAGACAAAATGTATGACCATCAAAGGACCCGATCAGATGCAACCTTGAAGCTGATGGCAAAGTTATCCAACAGGCGACATTCAATTACATAGGTGAGAACATTTCGAGTTTCAAAGACCTAGACCAAGCAGTAAGGGCGCAAACAATTAAAGCAAGCAGAATATCGGGTTGCATGATATGGAATAATTGTTATGTGACTCTAGAAAGTAATGTCCGAATCTACAAAACCATAGTGAAGCCAATTATGACTTTGTTTCCCAAACAATACAACGCGTCAGAAGAGTGGAAATTAATGTAGTCAGAGCAATACACCGAAAAAATCATGACAGAATACGGAGTGAAGATCTGAGAGAAAGAAGTAATCTGCAGGATGTGACAAAGTGGATGCGAACCAGCACGAAAAGGTGGAAGATACACGAAAACAGGACGACAGACGGCTGTTTGACCAAAATAGCAAAATAGGGACCGGAAGAAAATGTAGAGAGAGTCTACATACGCGCTGGGGAAAGTGCTGCACCTCTACATCGGAGGAGGTGAGAATGCGAGCTATAGCCTATTTATTGGAAGAAGAAGGTTGTAGGAGTGAAATGAAATACCTCCCGCTTATCAACAGGTACCAACTCAGCGTCTGACTCAGAGTGAGAAGCTGACAACAGCATTCTGATCCGTGGTGGGCGGCTGATTAATCGGGTTCTTCTACAGGGGATTGTTGGTACCCTAGCACATATAAGGAAACAAATGTGGAAAACAAGCCATATGCAAAATCTAATCAGAATAATTCTCGTGTGTATATTCATAAGAGGGATACGGGGGGAGCAGTCCTAGATGTGGTCTAAATAACCCAGACTTAAATCTCAACTGACGGAAGAAGACAGAAAGGAAGATTAGATTAGGAATATGGAACATCCAAGGATGGCGAACCAAGGATAGCGTAGTCGTAGAGAGTTTATAAAAAAATCACCATGGATATACTTGTGTCTACTGAAATTCAGAACAAAAGCTGTGGCACAGAGAGGATAGGATAAATACTGCATTGGTGGATCGGTGTCAGTAAAAGGAAAACAAAGAGTAGGAGTAGAAGTCCTTCTAAAAAATAAATGGACGAAACTGATTATCATCACCTTTAGTGAACCGGTTATGAACGTAAACATACAATATTCGGAAGATCAGTGGATGATGCACCCCAAGTATGGACCAACGGAGAATAGCCCGATAACGGAAAAGAAAAATATTAGACAATCACTGCATGAAGAAATGGAAAAAACAAAACCAGCATAAGAACTTTTATACATTATAATAGATGACCTGAACGAAGCAATAAAGGAAACGCTATGAATGAACCAGTTGGAGAAAACGTGATAAATGGAAATGGAGAAAGATTTATTGAGCTCTGGGAACTAAATAATCATAGAATACTTAATGGATCCTTTAACTACAAGTGGATTCTTATATATAACTGGGTCCAGGAAATAAGGCAACTTAGATGGAGTACACTGCCACTTCATCTTCCTGGAAGCATGACATTTCTTAAGGGCCAATTTTTATTATACCAGTGCTGACCCTTAGGTCTGCTATCTCAAAAACATATTAAACAAGAGTATTTTCTAAGCGTCGATCGATTATTTCGTGGCGAGGGTTCCGTACGAACAGGAATATCGTCTCAAAATCATTTGTAATACCAGATAAAACTAATTAGCCAGTTTCAAATTCAAATTTTAGGTGAGAAATTTTACTTGTAGCCTCAGATATCTTTAATTTATTATTAGTTTTGTCTTTTGTCTGAAATAAATAAATTGGCCTGTATTACAAAAACTAGAGCTGCTACGAAAACAAGGGAGGTATTTTTGGAATCAGCATATAAAAAACATCCAAAATCAGTTCTTACTTTTCCGGCAACAAATATAAATTGTTATCTTGTTGGGCAGTGTTATTGATTACATCATTGCAAACAAGAATGGATCAATTATCGTTCAAGATGATTTTTAAGATTTAATGTAATAGACTCCTAATAGCCGACATGATATTCGCATTCACACAATCTATAAATGCCCAATGAGTAAAACAACTACGGTGAAAAATAAATATAAAATACACCTACTCAATCAGAAGACTAGACCAGAAATTGGAAGAATTTAAACATGAAAGTATAGAGGAAACATATGAGGCAGGCAGTAAAATAAAGTATAAAGGGAGCAGCAATTGAGGCACTAGGCGAAATTACACCAGAACGGCAGAAGAATAAAGTAAATGTCAGTGAAGAAACCAAAAAATACATCTTAGAAAAAAGGACCTATACATGAATTATCTAAATAGGGAAACAGTCGAAGACTTAAATCCAGAGAAAAGAACAAAGAGGTCAAACGAAAAGTACAAATAAATAAGAAAGAGAACGAATTTTTAATGCACTAAAGAATAATACGAAGGAACTATACACCAGAAAAATGGGAAAGAAAAATATATAAAGAGTTTATAGAACAAGGGTATGAACAACAAGAACTAGAGATAGAGAACCAATTTATTTACAACTTGCGGAGGTAAGAACAGCGATAAAATCATTGAACAATGATCGACAGGACCTGCAGGACTAACACCAGAACTTATTAAATATGGATCTGGAAAATTACTCCGAATCGTACACAGAATTTTCCAAAGAGCTATAAATGGAGAACAGCTACCTACAGAATGTTCGGAGGCCAATATAACATTTATTTTTAAAAGGGAAAAGAATATGTGAAAATTGGGGGATTAGTATAATATTAATAATTGGCCGCATATATGGAAAAACTATAAAAAAGCACAAATTAAGGGCAAAAATGCAGAGGATCAAGCGGGCTTTACAGTTGGATGATCGTGCATAGACTACATCTAAATAATACAACAAGTCATAGAAAAAATTATGGCAAAGAATAGAAACATACAACTGGCATTCGTAGATCTAAGAAAAGCCTATGTGTCGATACCTACGATGAAAATGTAGGAAACCATGAGACAGATCGGAATATCAAATACATTGACTGAGGCTGTAAAGCGACTATATAAATGGGGATAGTATGTACATCAAAATAGGAAACAAAATAATAAATAAGATACAACTAACCCCCTAGGAGGATAGTTAAACGCCATCCAGCGACACCACATCAATTAGCAATGCGCATCCAAATGGTAATAACCGTCAACATGCTTATCCCATCAGGATCACCGGGTAGTGCCCTTTATGGAATAATATTCCAACAGAGTGCTTGAGATATCAGCACAAGGCCAATCTTATAAAACATATTTAAGTGTAAATCCACCTCTTAGCAATCTACATATCTAGATTTGGATCTTATTAGATTATCAGCAATCTACATATCTAGATTTGGATCTTATTAGATCTCATCAGTGTAGCTCAGCTAGTGGGGATGATTTCACACAATATCTCGAGATATTGTGTGAATTCATACTCACTAGCTGAGCTACACTGATGAGATCTAATAAGATCCAAATCTAGATATGTAGATTGCTAAGAGGTGGATTCACACTTATATATGTTTTATAAAATAATAAATAGATTCAAAACAACCAAACGCCTTCTAAAACACACCAACACTATGCTAAACATCTTGCTAAACATCACCAACACTATGTAAAATATCCCTGGAACAGACGCTGAAACTATGGAAGAAGTGTGAAGGGATGGCCACACCAATAAGAGATAATCACCTGTACACACTAAGCTTCGCAGATGACCAGGTTTAAAGAAAAATACGCGCAATGCGGGCTTGAGATCAACTTCGATAAGAGAAAATACCTAGCAATAACAAGAGACGAAGTAAAGAACCGTGTACTGGACGAGAATAGAGAGATCAAACAAACATTTTTTGTGGGATTTGCAATCTCAAAAAATGTAACAACGGAACAGAAAATCAAAAACAGCTAAACCCAGTACTATGGAGCAAAAAAACTAGAAAACCAATAACAAGAATCTACAACACAATAATACGCAGCAAAAGTCATTTTGCTGCGTATTATTAACTGAGTGATTAACAAAACGCATAACAGAAAATACAGGAAACAGAGATGGACTTCTGGAGGTGAAGTTGCGGAGTGACAAGAAAGGATATAAGGATATAATCACAATTGAATCAATAAAAAGAAGAATGGGTGTAGAGACATATACACTAAATTACATCGAGGAGAAGCGGCTAATATGGCATGGACATATTAGAAGAACAAACCTGAATTGATGGATAGCTGTAGTTATTGAATGAAACCCATTAGGAAGGCAAAACGGACAGACGGCGAAGATCCTTAAGAAACGAAGACGTTAGACGAGACCATGAAAAGAAGAGGACAACAGGACGAGGACTGTAGGAATCGTGACGAGTGGTGAATATGGTTGAGAGAAGACAACGCCAGTTGTAAAAAATCCATATATATATATATATATATATAGAAGAAGAAGAAGTTGTAAATATAAAATGCACCGTTTTTTATTTTTGTTTGTTTGCCTTTTCTGTGTATGAAAATATGTATCAGGTTCTAGATAGTCATATTAATTAGCATTCTGAGGGCACATGACTTGCAATACTTGAAATACCAGATAGTATTTCGTTGTATACAGCAGGTTTAATCAATCTATAACTAATATGTATATAATGAAATACTGAAATCTCTATTAAACATATGTGCCTGTTAGAATGAAAGTGGTGTAAGTACATTTAAATTGTTTTCAAAAAGATTTTGCGTTTAGTATTTATGTAAATTGACATACGCAATTACATTTTTGTATATGAATAAATTTATTTCATGTCTGTACTGCGTACGTCGACTTTAATAAATACCAAACGCAAAATCTGCTCAAAACAATTCAAATGTGACTTACATCACTTTCATTCTCACAGATCCATATGTACAGGCGCTTTCGTTTAGCATGGTTTAGCATTGCTAGTCGCCCCCGTGGCGTGCAGTATCGCTCAGATCTAGCGATCATGCGCCGCCGGTTGTAAGGGACGAGGTAGAATTTTACGTTTGGATGTGGCAAATAGAAAAAGAGACGCCCGTACCAGCCCAGACTGATAAACGAAAACGGCTTATACATCAAATAAATTTCAATAAATATGTTCATCAGTGTCCTCTTTATTTGCTTCGTTTCATACATGTCCATACAAATATTACAGCTAAAATCCGCAAACAGCTTTCGATTCCAGATTCCCTCATTGTTTCCCGCAAAAAAGCTAAATCCGCACCCAAATAAACGCCTCTTAATCACGGCAAACCTTTTTAACAATACTAAAATATAATCTGCACATTGGAAAAACTCACTACATAAAATCGTGTGCTCAGTGCGTTATACTTTTTATTATTAGTTTTTACTCTCAAAATATATCCTACATGTGTCACATGCCAATATTTCAGAGTTCGTTTGCATTTACATCGCACCGTTGTTTCGATCAGAAGAGCTGTTCAGTGCATTCTCTGTTTGCATTTACATGCATTAAAATATGTTTCGACTGCATAAAACAGTACTCCGTTGCAATAATGCTGCCGTTGTTATTTTCTATATATATATACCTAAATAAGCATTGTTATCAGCAATATTTGTATCAAAAATATATTCCCCATTATATTCGTGCATAAGTGTAGTATTTAAATTTATGTTACACATGACGTCTATGGATTATTGACAGATTTCATTTTACAAATCATTTAAATCAACCAACAGTGAAGACACAAAAGTCACACCCATCAAATGTGCAATAATTCCCTAATATACATTTTTATAACAATAATATGAATTCATTATATTTTTATATCAATAGACTTTATAACAGTCAAGTCACAAAAGTCACACCCATCAAATGTGCAATTATATCGTAATATAGTATTTTTATATCAATAGACTTTATTTAAAAAGATAATAATAGTAGAATTGTAATATAATTATAATAATAATGTTAATATTGCATGATTTCCACAGCTATATAAATACATGGATAGAACGCGTAAAGTAATCTCATTAATTTCTAGAATTTAAACGTCATAATTGTCTATAGAATATTGAAAAGAACTACATGTTTGATTTAAAAGAAACACAACAAATTGTTTTGTGCCTGATTAGTATTTAGTACGTCCTCCTTTCAAACTTTTTTACAACATTCAGGCATCTTGGTATTGTCATTAAATGGTCTGACATTGTGGGCAATTTCAGTACAAATTTTCTACAGAATACAAAAGCCTACACTAGAGTGTAGATGCAATCTGAGATTTAAATATACATAGAATGTATATTTTCTTCTTCATTGGTAATAAATTATTGTCTAGAAAGCATTTCATACTAGATGTAAATATAGCACAAATATTTAACATGTATGTGATTTTACTGCTTTTATTAAAACTGCCCGGACAGTTTCGTACCAATAAATGATAAAAACGCGCACATACATACAGTGAAACGTGAGTTTCCAACCGCACTGCAAAAAAAACGTTGTACTGCATTCGAAACAGATTCCATAAATCTTTCGCGATTGGGGATGTGAGCAATTATTGGCGGATCTGCGCATTTTTTTTAGTAGCGCGTTATTAATCCGGGCATAACGTGCATTGGCTCGCTGCGATATATCAATTTGGAGCTCGGAGCATTATAAATAAATATTTCATGTCAATTAACTGCTATTAATACGCGACCATACATCAATATAGCCCGAAAAGTTTTCCCCGCACACGCAAACCTTTAGTCATGTATTATAAAGTGGTTCACAAAGGACACATTTGCTTCTGTGTGCGGGTAGTTAGTATATTGGCTACTGTCGTGAAGGATTACGTTGTAATTTTAATGACTTTCACAGTTATTGCTTTTAGTCTAGTTTTATCCGAAATGAAAGTTTTGTATAATAAATGTTTCTATACTTTAATAAAATACTGTTGTTGAAAATGTTCTATTATTCCAAAAATTTAAGTGATTATCGTTCAAAACTAATAACTCAATATTTATTAGTACTGCAACACGTTGTAATACTTAATTAATCACATTAATTAATAATTACATTAACAATTTTATTATTAGCAATTAAAATTATTGTAAAATAAATAATTTACCATTTTTTTTATGTACGGGGTTCGAAAGGTTTATGTTTTATGTTTTGTCTAACTATACCCGTTTTAACTGCGCGATTTTTAATAATTTGACATTATGACATTATCTAGTTTCCTATATCGTTTTTTTATATAAGAATTGATATATTAAACTAAATAACTATTTCTAAAAAGAAAATTAACATTGTGTATTACGGTGCTGTTATTGTTAAGTGAATTGATCATTATTCCGCCGCTATATCAATTTCTAAATGTGTGTATGACATGACTATGTAGTTTATGTTTGCATCGAAAACGATATAAGAAACTATTTAATGTCATACGGGCTTAACTAAGTTTTGATTCGTAGAAAACTGTGAAAAAAACTTATAAATTATACAAAATATGTTCTACTATTATTTCAAAATTCAAGTGATTCTCACTCATGATGATTTGTTTTTAATTAAAAAGGCATATATAAATAACACTTAGATACTTATTTGTATGTCTTGTTCTATTCTTGATAGTTTAGTAGTAGGTTGTGAGTTTATACATGGTTTCTAATACACTTTGATAATTAATTTAGAAATAGCAGTTAATATTATCTTATTTCCCATATAAATAATTCAGATTGCTTCATAAAATAGAATTCTTCATCAACGTCGCTTTAGCTTAATTTCTGCTATCAAAAAATAAATGAATATTACACGTTGCAGCACTATGATTAATAACTCTTCGAAAATATTAGAAGCAATCAATTGCCAATGAGTTACATCACACCTCCCTCGCCTCGTCACATGATTTTTATTTGTAGTTTTGAGATGATCCCGGCGCGGCCCTTAATCGTCGGCTATTTACTTAACGAGTGAGATTGGCCCCTGAATGAAAATATCATCCAGAAAAAAAAGGAAAGGAAACAGCGAGCGGCGGGCATGTAGCAATGATTAATCGTCGACTGGAGCGCGTGATTAATTAATTTCTTTCCTACGGCAATTTAAGTCCGATCGTGTATATATGTGTGTTTGAGAAGGAGATAAATTCCCATCCCCGGACACGTTCGAGAGGCAGGTAACCTAATTACCAGTTGCATTTCGAATTTCCACTCGTACAGACTCTGTTCTCAGTTACCTTCTTCCGGCGCCGGAAATAGAGGGAGCACTTGGCTCACCGGAACCGGATGTGGTCTGCCTTTGCTCGCCTTCCATCTAAATTATCCCACCTCGGCCATGTATGAAATATAGCCCACGGGAAGTGCGCGACGGGATAAAATTTTCAGCAGGTTCCTTCGCAATTTTTGTTGCTTGTTTTGTGTATTTCAGTTTTAAAAGACGTGATGTCATCAGCGAGCCACTTCGCGCGGTCACGTACGTAATGTGTAAATAAAGCAGTATATCAACCCCCCTGTGCGCTCTACAGCGACGACCTAATAGAAAAGCGTATTTTTAAACCTCCGGCATATAAAGCATTGCACATTCGTGCACGCAAACCACCTGAAATTTAGCGGAATTAAACATTCCAACTGCATTTTACACTTTAAAATCATAACACAGATCTGTTCTATATTATTATTAATATTATTTGTTTCTTATTTATTATTTAGTTATATCTTTACAATTATAATTTCTCAGATGTTTAAAGAGGTAAAATATGAAATTAAAAAAATCGCCAAAGTTCCAAAAAAATTCATAAATACTAATATACCAAATCCAGATATCCTTTCATACAATACTCCATTCAGAAATTTCCTGTAGTTATTGGCGCTCTCCTTCTGGATGCGCCTGATCTCATCCTCCATATCAATACCATATTAGTGCCCAAGAATTAATTATTTATTAATACTGTCATATCTATAACAATTACTATAAATAATTCTTATAATACAGACCATTGCCGTTATATAACGATTACAAAAATTAATAATGTAAAAAGAAATGATTCCCGGATCGCAATTACAGTTGATTTATCAATGTTTGTTAGAACATTGTACAAAAGAGATTTGATTTCGAAAATAAATCCAATAAAAATGATTTGCGTAAAGTCGAAGAATATATATTATCTATTTGCCTTTTACCTTTCGGTGAAGGCTATTACATTTACATTGCTTAACATTATACTTTACAATTGTTGTTGTTGTTTGCATGCATTTGTAAATTCTTTCCAATCTTTTCTGTTCTTCTGTTCAGTTTTCTTGCTTGTTTAACTGTCTTTGCTTTCTTGATTATTATTTCCTCTATTCTATTGTCCCACTCTTTTCTTGGTCTACCTCATCTTATTTTATTTCCAGTTCTTGCTTCCCATACTTGTTTTGTTTGATTCTATCCATCCTAATTAAATGCCTCCACCAATTTAGTTGTTCCTTTTCTATATACTTTTCTATAGCTTCAATTCCCAATTCTTCTCTGATGTCATCATTTCTTATTCTGTCTCTTCTCGTAACTTGTTTTACTCCTCTGAGATATTTTATTTTCATTGTCTGTATTCTACTTTTGTCCCTCTTCGTTAGTTTCCACGTCTCGCTCCCATATGTCAGTATAGGTCTATATATGCTTTTCTATATATTTATTTTTGTCCTTCTGCTGATCTCCTTTTCGTTACTCAGTATAATGTTCAATGCGTGGTATGTTTTAACTGTGTTGTTTATTCTGTTACTAAGTTCATCTTCCATTTTTCCGTCTTCTGTCAGTGCTACTCCTAGGTATTTGAATTGTTCTACTAGCTCTATTTTGTGTTGTTCTATATTTATTTGTTCTTTCCGGTTTCCCATTAGCATCACTTTTGTTTTGTTATAATTCATTTTCATATTATACTTTTCTAGATGCCTATTCCATACACTCAGGTTGTGCTGCAGATTAGCTTAATTTTCTTTACCTACCAGGCCCAGGTGCTTGATCATTTCCGCTGTAATCTGGTTTTGTCCTGGTGCTTTCCCTATTTTTAATTCCCTTATTATTTCTAGTAGTTCTTGTTCCTTGATAGTTTCTGTATCTGCTTCTGTGTTGTTCTTGTCTCTAATTCATGTCTTTTGTTCTTTGTCGTTATTTGAGGTTAGTAATTCTTCAAAATATTCTTTCCATCTTTCTAATATTTCTTCGTTTTCCTTCAACATTCTTCCTTGTTTGTCTTGTATGTATCTCATTTCTTGTCCTTTTTCTGTCCTGCAGTCTTTTAGGGTTTTATAAAGTAGCTTTTGGTTTTCCCTTGCAATTCTCAAAATTCCATTGTCTCCCCGAACTTTTCCCATTTCCTGGTTTTTGCTATTCTAACCTCGTCTTTGACTATTTTTCTCTTGTCTCTGTATTTTTTGCAGTTTTCACTATTTTTGTCGTTTAGGTATCTTTGTCGTGCTTTTTTCTTTTCTTTTGTTTTCTCTCGTATGTCCTCCGACCACCAGGCTGTCTGTTGTTTCTTGTTTGTGCTTTTCTTCGTACCACGTGTCTCTTTTGCTGTCTCAAGCATATTTTTCTTTAGGTTATTCCACATTTCCTCTACTTCTTCTCTATCGTTGGCCACTTCTATCTTCGTCTCCATGTTCTCCATATATTGTATTGCTGTTTCTTTTTCTTTAAGTTTGTATGATCTTATCTTGTTTTAGTTTATTGCTATATTTGGTCGCTGTATCCTTCTGTCACTGTCTTGGCAATCTTCTTCAATTGTCGTTACAACTAGATAATGGTCACTTCCAATTTTGTAGTTTCTCTTTACTCTTGTATCTATTATTTTGCTCCTTTTTCCTTGTTCTATTAACACGTAATCTATTATAGATTTTTCGTTCCTGCTTACCACTTCCCTTGTATATTTGTGTATGTCTGTATGTTTGAATAGTGTGTTCGTTATTACTAGGTTGTTCATTCTACAGGAACCTAGCAGTTTCTTCCCATTTTAGTTTAGTACGTCTTCGCCATATGTTCCTCTCGTAAAGTTATCTTTTACTTCCTTACCAATTCTGCTGTTGAAGTCGCCCGCAACGAAAACTTCTCCTTTGGCTGTTTCGGTTGTTTCGCTGAGTTGCTCCTAAAATGCTTCTTTGTTGCCCACTACATCATCTTCATTTGGCCCATATATTATAATTATTGCTCTGGTTCTGTTAGTTTCTTTTAGTGTTACGGTTAGTATCCTTGATGATATTTCTTGCCATGTTTCTATTTAGTGTTCGATGTTTCTGTGCATAATGCTTCCTACACCTTCTGCTGCCCATTTATCTTTGTATACTCCGCTATATATTATTTTATGTTTCTTATTGGTTGTGTATATTCCTTTCCCTTTTCTTTTTGTCTCCGTTATTGCCAATATGTCTACTTCCTTCTAAAGTCGAAGAATATGGTTTATAAATATAAAATATGCAGAGTATGTAGCTAATAGTGATCTTCTGTCTGATATTGAGAAAATAGTTAATAATAACAAATTAAGCTTGAATTACATTGTACTAAAGTAGATTTCCATTCAAGAATATTACAGCAGAAACTTGAACAGGGCAATTACAGAAGAGTTTCACTTAAGTTTTTAGTCAAAACACGCAGTACAATCGTACATTCACATACAGTATGTACGACCTTTTATTGTGTTTAGTAGTACAAATATACACAAAATAAAATTTTCAGTTGTGTGATCCAGACTTTTGTTATAGGTTATTGTGCTATCAACTTTGAACTTTCAGCTTTAAAAAAACTTCTGTCTTTATCAGTCGTGGGGCTTTTCCGCCATTGAATTAATTTACGCATAAGAAATAATTTGAAATAACATAATATATACTTATTTATTTGAGTGTTACGCTGCGGAATAACAAAACGGAAGTTTTATTTACTTTTCAAACTGACATCAGTTGTCACGTTAACAGGCAACAGTCCGTAACACAAATTACACAAAGTACATTTTTTATGACCTAATAGGTACGACTTTCTCGTTTATCGTTTGAGAACTTCTTCTCGTGTTGGAAAAGCCCGGAAAAGCATGATAAACGAAACGGCTTATGTTACTTGTTATGTTCTGTTTAAGCATTTCATCGTTTATTCGTTTTGTTATGTCGGTAAAGTTTTTTTTAAGTCAAAATACATATTTCTAGATAGTATAATATGATACCATTATGTTATACTATCTAGAAATATGTATTTTCGTTGTATAAGTACTATTAAATTGCTAAAATAGCACTATATTTACCTATTAAATAAATTATGACTTCATTGTTTTAATTATGATGGCAGTAAATTTAACGGCAATGTTAATGGTAATAGAAATATAAAAGTTGGTGCAGTAAAATATCACAAGATTATTAATTCTTCTCTTCCGGGCACCGTGGATTTATAGCTTTGCGATGGATCGTCGCTCGTAAAATTTGAATTTTATATCCCAATCGCGCGCACGGTATACTGAAAAAATATTATTGGATACATTGGAACGAAATGGCGAACAATATGTTTTATTCAATTCTCACACAATTTTCCAATTTGACCAGCAGCGGTTCGATTTTTAATTCAAATATTGCATTCGATTTAAGCGGAAAATTGGCAGCGGTCGCAAAATAGCGCAGCGTTTATTCTATCGTTGCGAGGGTGTGATTTTTATTGCGATAATAATTATAAAATTTAATAATAAAAAATTGGATAAAAATTCGTACACGCCGATGTAGTGCAGTGGTTAGCACCATCGCTTTAAAAACAGGCGGGTTCAAAGCCCAACCTGGGTAGTCGGTACAATTTGTCGTTAGGGATATAATTAACGAGACTTTGTTAAACTCGGAGACGATTTCTGAATTAACAAATCCTAACGCTTATATACACATATACTAACCCACGGCCGAAGGACGCGAAAGTCGATAGCCAGGTACAGAATTACAACAAATACAGTATCTACTAAAATTTTGTAAAATATATTGCTGTAACAAATGATTTATTTTGCAATAGAATCTACAGCAATTTTTTACTATATAATTTATTTAGGTTATAATTTTTACGTAGCAGCGTTCTCAGTTTTAATTTGTTACTCTAAAGACGTTACGGTGTACTTACACCATTATAAATAATAATAAATATAAGAAATTATCATTCTTTATTACTTTTTATAATCCAATCATCGGGGGCGTAGCTCAGATGGTAGAGCGCTCGCTTAGCATGCGAGAGGTACCGGGATCGATACCCGGCGCCTCCAAGGTCATTTTTATTAAAAATAATAAGAACAAACTAATTTCACAATAATAACTTATTTGTATCGTTACTACATATAAGTTGTATGTTGATTTTCTCGTTTCACTGGATTCAGCTCTTTGGGCCAGGGGCTAGTAGTCACACTTCGGTGAAATGATGATACTCGGGCCCAGATGGTACCCCGATCCCCACTGCTGCAAACGGGTAGTTCCCTAAGGCGTGGGGTGAGTTCCTACCTAAACATTGTTGTTGTTATTCTTGTTACTTTTCTAATAGCGATTGTATATATACAATCTTTAGCAATTCGCCATGGATGTTGTTAGGCCCTGGTGTTTTTCCATTGTTGAGTTGTTTTATCGCTTATATAGCTTTATCTGGCAGAATCTCTGGACCATAGTTGGTTTCTTCCATACCATGCTCCACCTCTCGTTCCTCATCATCGTATAATCTATGTACGTATTCTGTCCATATTCGTGCCTTTTCCTCCGAATTTCCAGCTAAATGACCATCCCTGTCCATTAGCGATGTCACTGGCTGGCCTCTCGATTTTCTGACGGTTTGTTTTATATTTTTTATGGAGATTAAACGTGTCATGCTTTTCTTGGAGTTCTTTAATTTTCTGACATGCATATTCTTCTAATTTTTGTTTGGATTCTCTAATTTTCTTTGTATTACACGGTGCACTTCGCGGTAATTGGCGCGATCTGTTGCATTCCATAGGCTCCTTTAGTTTTAATACTTTTTTCCATTACGAATTCTTTGTGTATTTTCTTAGTAGCTTTTAAATGTTTTCGCTGGTCGGGTTTAAAATTTTTTTCACACTGTTCCATGTTTGCTTAATTTCTGTACAGTTAGATAAATTTTTCAGCGAGCTCACGCAGCATCACCTGCTTGACAATCAGATCACAATCTCCTAATTGGAGTAATGCACACCAGCTTAAAGAAAGTACCAAAAAGACAAGAAGAATAGGCATAGACTCCGGAAAAGCTAGGATCCTTAGCTTTTCCGGAGTCTATGCCTATCCTCTTTTCTCTTGTGGTACTTTCTTTGATCTGGTGTGCTTACTCCAATTAGGAGATTGTGATCGGATTTTACATCAGCTCCAGGCAACGTCTTTATAGATTTCAAGGCGTTTCTGAATATTTGATTAACAAGTAGTCAATTTAGTTTTTAATGATTGAGCCTGGGTCGTCCATGGGTGCTGTCCACGTGTACAGTCGTTTTGTCGGTAGCTGGAAGAATGTATTGGTGATTATAAAATATTATCCTTTCCAGAATTGTACTAATCGTTTCGCTGTCCTAATCCTCACTCTCCTGTCACTTGGTCACTCAGCATTGCACCCAATTTTGCATTGAAGTCACCCTTAACCTCTTCATGTATAGTAATAGTCATTGCTTTAATGTCGTTATAAGGCGCTTTAGTTTAGCATGGTTTATCATTGCTAGTCGCCCCCCATGGCGTGCAGTATCGCTCAGGTCTTGCGGTCGTGCGCCGCCAGTTGTAAGGGCAGAGGTAGAATTATGCGCATTAGAAACGGCAAATAGAACAAGATACAATAAGCCCGTACCAGCCCAGAGTGATAAACGAAAGGCACTATAGAAGCTCTCAAGCTCTTCTTCGTTATCTTTCTTATTTGTTGGAGCATACTCCTGGATAAAGTTGACGTTTACTCTAGTTTCATTTAGCTGTAAAAGTGTAACCCGATCCGAGTGAGCAACGGAATTACAGTTAAGTTAATTTGATTAGACACCATAAATCCAACCTCTTTCCAGTGATTGGGTTCAGTATTCCCTTCATAGTATATTTGGTGGTCTGGTATGCTGTATTTGCCATTTCTTATTTAATGCATTTCACTGATGCCCAGAATGTCTATATTTAGTCTCTTACACTCCTTGGAGGCGCATTCTGATTTGATCATCTCATATAAATTTCTCACATTCCATGTCGCAATAGTAGTCACTGTATCTCTCTTCACAACATTGTTTAAGACCGTCCCTCCCCCGGAGATCCGATTGGGGGACTTTTGACTCCGGAATATTTAGTATTCAGCATAGTCATGAAGAGTCTACTATGAAGGGATGATGCCTATGGCGGTGCTCCTGCAGGAAATTAATCGGATGAGCATGTGGTGGAAGTCGTGTTGAAGGGTAGTGAAATTAGAAGAGAGATTGCAGGAGTTATGGGAAGGGAGGTTGGTGTGTGAGGGGTGGATCCGCTCTCTGCTCTACTCTTACATCTGTAACAGTAGAGCAGAGAGCGGATGAGGAAAAGACAGAGGAGGAATGAAAAATAATTGGTATGTCTGAGGTGTGAATAAAGGAAAAACTGAGAGGAATGGAAAGTCTAGGAATTGAAGTCAGAGAGGCAAGAAATGTAGGTGAAAATTACTGCGAACACGCGCAAGCCCGGTTATATGGAGTGGCATGTGCAGGAGAACCCCCCGAGCTATATAATCTGGGGGTATATATGGCAAGCGCGAGGTGCAGTTCAGAATAGAGAGGATGGAAAGTGTGAATGAGGTAAGGATGTACTTTGTAATAAGCGGAGTGAAACGTGGTGGCATCTAAGCAACGAATGAGAGGGCGTAAAAGCAGAAAGGTAAGTGAATGTTTAAGGCAGAATGGAAAGGGCATGATAATCTGAAATAAGCTGAGGGAATAGTATATGGACGAGGGTTATATTTTTAATTGTTGTCTTTATGTAAGTTGCGGTCCGTGGCGCAGTGGTCTAAGGCGATGGCCTGAAGCCACTGCGTACGGAACGTTGGTGGTTCGAATCCACCGCAAGCCGGGAAAATTTTCCACAAAGAATTTACCCGGCTGGCATATCATGGATGTTGTATGAGACACAATAGGTCCGTGAAGGGCCGCAGTGTTACAGCCCAGGGGCGGTGGCAGTACTCGCCGAATAAAAAAATTTAAGGGTTATGCCAAATAAAAGTTGTTTTTTTATAAATGATCTCTTTAACGACAACAGATCATTACAACATTCAAAGATGAAGGATGGCATAGGCCCAAATATTACAATGGATGAATGACCATAGTTTGAGAATTATCGTAAATCTTTACTGGAATTCAATTGTAAGAGTTAGTGTCGAAGAAAAGGAATTTGACAAAATAAAAATCCTGGGAGGAGTGAGACGGAGTTGCGAATTGTTTCCATTGCTTTTCAATATATATATACTGAACAAATATGTAACGAAGATCTAGAAAAAGAGGAAGCAGACGTATATGGAGAACAGCTTTACTGTACTTTTTTCGGTCATGAGGGATTGGCGCATCTATGAAAAGAGCGGCACCAACCGACTCAATGAAATTAACCTATATACAGAAAAAATTAAATACATGGTCATTAGAAAGAATAAAGCACTAACTTGTGAAATATCAGATTCTGAAGAAAAATAGAAAAGGATATACAGACTTATGTATCTTACTTTTCTTATTTTATCCATAAATTCTAATATTTCATCTAGTTTATCCATATCTTCCCTTATTTTCTGCAAATGATTTGATGTCAGTACCACAAGTGGTAAATCCGTGTATAATTCAATACTGTATACATTTTTCAGAGCATCAGTGCTGTTGTGATTAATCTAAATCAAAAGATAGGGATCACAAGGCATCCCATCGAAACGTAACCTACTTTAAACCAGTATCGTGTCACTTTTGTGTATAGTCCTTGTTACATGTTCGTTGGTTTTATAGAATGGGGTTGTTGTCTATGCGTGAGTCAATTGCCCATTCTAGGTTCCGTTGGGAGTACTGCTGTCTCGTCCGTCTTAATATCTTTGTCATATGGTGTTTACCACCCTATAACTAAGGTTCGTGGGGTCGTCACTCCCCAAGTAGTAGCTGTAGTTACTACCCCTGCGAGATTATGATTAAGATAAAATTAAATATTTCTATCTGAAAAAAAGGAACATCACGAGAGTTGCCAGTCTTCGTCACGGTTGGGTGGGCTTACCACCTTAATAACTAAGGTTCGTGGGGTCGTCACTCCCCAAGTAGTAACTGTAGTTACTACCCCTGCGAGATTATGATTAACATAAAATTAAATATTTCTATTTGAAAAAAAAGTAACATCACGAGAGTTGCCAGTCTTCGTCACGGTTGGGTGGGCTTACCACCCTAATAACTAAGGTTCGTGGGGTCGTCACTCCCCAAGTAGTAACTGTAGTTACTACCCCTGCGAGATTATGATTAAGATCAAATTAAATATTTCTATTTAAAAAAAGTAAGATCACGAGAGTTGCCAGTCTTCGTCATGGTTGGGTGGTCTTACCACCCTAATACCTAAGGTTCGTGGGGTCGTCACTCCCCAAGTAGTAACTGTAGTTACTACCCCTGCGAGATTATGATTAAGATAAAATTAAATATTTCTATTTGAAAAAAAAGTAAGATCACGAGAGTTGCCAGTCTTCGTCACGGTTGGGTGGGCTTACCATCCGAATAACTAAGGTTCGTGGGGTCGTCACTCCCCAAGTAGTAGCTGTAGTTACTACCCCTGCGAGATTATGATTAAGATAATATTAAATGTTTCTATCTGAAAAAAGTAACATTACGAGAGTTGTCAGTCTTCGTCACGGTTGGGTGGGCTAATAACTAAGGTTCGTGTATTCATCACTCCCCAAATAGTAGCTGCAGTTACTACCCTTGCGAGGTTATGATTAAGATCAAATTAAATATTTCTATCTGAAAAAAGGTGTAGGATCTAGAGATCAGGCGGTCTACCCTAGTAACTTTCTCTAAAATTTGTTGCACTACATATTTCGATGGTTGGTCTGAGCGGCTTTCGTTTATCGTTCGGGAACAGTTGCGGGTTGTTCTAACACCAAAAGAAGATCCCAGAACAGCTCCCGGACGACAAATAAAAGCGGCTCTGATATCAACTTTATGTAGTTAAATAGTTAAATACTATTTGTGTATCTATTGTAATTGACACACATTTCACATTTTGCTCAGCTCAATTTTTAGATCATTGTATTTAATATTTTTTAGTTTCATTTAAAATGACGATGTCATGATACGGATGTATCGCGAGTAGCCTTATACGCTTTTGCTTGTCGTGCAGTACTACTGGTACTACTAATTAATAAATAATGTTATATACCTGCACTAAATCTTAAGAAAACTAGCTTCCTACATTTACTAATTAAAGTGCCATCAGTAGTTTTTCCGTGTGTTTAAAGTTACGAAATTAAGTAATTACCATGGCATTACTTCTAGTCGTTTGAAACATGATGATGTAGCGCTGAAAATAATCGGCAAAGCAAGTGCTAACGAGCTGCCACAATCTGTTCTCATTTCCGTGGACGGCCGTCGTCCGTCGCCGCCAGCCGCCGGAGTGAAATATAAATTTCATAACTCCCCCGCCATTTACCATTCGATCTAAACTGATGAATTAACATCAGAAGTACACAATGGCAAACGCAATAACCGCAACGCTATTACATTCTAAGTGTATGCCTCCGACCGAAATTAAAACTAGTGCCATTGTTGCGTGTGCGGTGCCGGAGGGGTGCGATTTAATCTGCGCAAAAGACAATTCGATTTTATTACGCGATTCGGCCGACGGGGTGGGCGGGTAAATAATATCGGGCAATTAAATGCGGAAGGATGACTTGATGAAACGATCCCCGGCGAGCAGTCACGGATTTATACATGCGTGATGAGCACGCTATTAATTCACGCACATTTGCAGTCGGAACCTGTATGCACGTTAATTACCTAATGCACGGAATTAGTTACTAATTACGCAACTGGTCAAATAAAACATCGATAGGGTAATGATGTTACAATAAATTATTTTAAATGTAGATTTTCGGCCGGCTGTATTTCTCTATTAAAACGGGCAATTACGACCTTACGCTTATGTGTTTGATATGCAGTGTGACTGTGATTTAAATAATAAATTAAACCATCAGCAGTATACTCTATCGCCGTATAAACAGCTAACCAGTAACGCAAACGACTATCCAGATATGCAACAGAACATCGTAACGTACAATCGCGTAACTATTTCTTACTGCTACGTTATGTTATGGCATGATTTAATTTTGAGGCGCAACAGAACATCGCCGCGTGGCATTTGCGCGTTCATAATGGGTTTACATTAGATTATGTATTAATCCAATGCATGAAGAAATATTTTAGTATCTTTCTGTATCTTGAATCTACATTTGAACTTTTTAACAGGTAGCCAGCATATTGGTATACAAGCATTCTTCTTGCTGACATAATAAGAAATAATTTATTAAATCAGCGCGGGCGTTATTGTGTCTCTTTTTTACAGGAACATATACTATACCGGTTTTCCGGCTACCTGTGAAAGTAGTCTTAAGGGTTTATGCTGATATAATCAGATTTTTTTGGTGAATATTTTCTATAATATTATTAATTTGACAAAATATGTACTCAAATCTATTTCGCAGTGATGTTTACGCAACACTGCGTGAGTGAATGGATAACGGATCCATTCACTCACGCTACTGCCACTCACTCTTCTTTGACACCCTCACACTCATAAGCCAGATGTCACACCCTTCCGAAAAAAGTATAAACTTGATATAGCCTACCTACCATTTCCTACTCCTTACGCAGACTAGCACATTGTTCGTAATATGGTTACCTTATTGACTTTTGAAGAGGTACTCTGGCATAGCCCCACACTCCTGTATCACACCATATCTTGAATGCTACGTTTGATTTTCTCTTGGCATTCAACTCTTCTCTATCTCTCATACCTGTCCATATCTCTTAACTTATTTACCACCCATTCCTCAAACATACCTACCCTTTTACTCATGTTCTCTGACTTACTACTACTTAACCTGTCGCACTAGCCTGCTCCATGTGGACATGGTAGTCGTTTTTAATATCTCACCACTCTCACTTCAGTCTCGCCACTTAGTAGGTTGGTTTCTTGCAGACGTAGTTAGCTTTCTTAATTGTTTCCACCTAGGCACAAGTGTACAAGTTTGAGGTCGCGAGGTTCTATTGTTTCGGTTGTCCTCGTTGTTTAACGAATTTTATCCACTCCATCCTATCTGCTGTCAACTTTTTTGCTTCTTGCCATGTTTGTTCTTTATTTGTGAGCCCGTTTGTAATTGTACCATTCTGTGGCATTCCTCTAGTTCGCTTTACACTTATTCATGCTTCCCATGTCTACTTTAGTTGTCTTGTAGTGGGCACCCTATTGATATATTCGAAATATCTCAGTTGCCCCTTTTCTATTTTCATCTATACAGATGTAGTTCACAGCCTTTTCCTGATCTCTGTATTTCATATTATGTATTTCTAACTCCTTTAACTCTTCTTAAATATTTCATCTCTAATTCAGCAGCAGTATCTCTACTGTACATCTAACAGCAATAGTTTTTAGTCCTCAGTTATTGAGGTGGTAGACGCTTCCAGTTCCTTCCTTCCGACATTCCAAGAGTTAAACAGTTGGTATCCAGCGGTGGTTACCCTCAACATTGGCCGTATCGACTCGGCAACTGGACTCCATCATCACTACCATTAGCTGCAAGCTGTAATTCAGCATTTAAGATAGAGCAGAAATATATAACAGACCCATTATCCCTGGCACATGATTAGAAAATCACATTATTCACATCATTTAAAATTAATCTGTATCATTTTCATACCATACACGCTAAAACGCTCGCCTCATTTGCAGCGTCTCTTGTTAATTGGGGGCCTTTTAAACCAGTCTAGTGGATAGTAGGTATCACAGATCGATCATTTTTAATGGGGGAGGGTAGGTCGCAGAGAGAAATATGCTTGTCTCACTCCGCCAGCGCTCGCCGCATTTCGTGTCCGTTTTACAAATGTGCCAGAAGCTGGCTGGTAATTATTAGTTGGCTTTTTGTAATTTTTATTTCATCCCGGCATCCGAGAGATATTGGCCCGGATGCTTTTTGACGCGGCGCCACAATTACGCCCGCGCTGATAATTCCGGTCGCATTCAACATGGTGGAAAATACAATTCTGATATGTTGTTTTGGTCATTAGGTGCAGACGTTGTAGAAATAAACCGGGATAAATCTCGTTAGTTCGGGCGTGGGGCCGCAGTAGCGAAATAAATTTATACGATTCGAAGTTGAGGGATTTCTTTTTTAATTTATGGTTTTCCGCCTTGTTTGCCCGCTTGCCGTTGTATTTTATTTATTTACTGCTTTTTTATCTTCGAGGTGTGGGTTTCACTTAGTGAATGTGCACGTTGCCTCGTTGTTACTACTGCAGCATGCGCCTGATTATTTAGATCCCTCTTTGTCGGCCGCTTTTAAGCGCTTTAAACGAATTTAGTTTTCGAACTGCACATTTAGAAACAGAAATTACTGGAATTTGCACTATTCCTACTAAAGTTGATATAGTTCTCGGTACGATTTAATAAATCACACGCCTCTTATGGTCTGTACACACGCAAACAACTATACGAGATTTGAGGGCGACAAATGAAAAATTATCGCAATCATTCTACTTGAAATGAGAAGTGCGCTTAGTTACTCAATTACTTATATGTTAACCATAGTAAATTATTATTCCGATTGTTTATATAACAGCTAATGGTTAGAGCATGTTATAAACAACCGTTTATGTCGGATATCTTAGTATAAAAATTCCAAGCATGAACAAACAATTAAATCCTTCATGCTTATGGATATAAAGATAGAAGTATTTATTTATTTTATTTTAAGTACTTTAAAAAAATAAAAATGTATTAATATTAGCTTTTCAGATGGTAATAGACAGGAGTAATTTCCAGGGGCAACACATGCAATCTAAATTTTCCGTCAGGTTTGCCTCCAAGAGTCTTACGCGCGCAACTCGCTTATTACGAAAGTCGTATGTCACATAAATTTGCAATGCGGATCAAATTTATTAAATTGCTTAAGTACATGGTGTGTTTTAATAAGAAGCCGTCGTTTCGTCAAAAGTTGCGGGGCCTTAAACTTTCATGGAAACGCATAAAATCAGCTCTTTCAAGACGTGGCAGAATCGGGAATTTACGATCGACGGGGATGTCGCCACAAATTAATATTGTAATTTATTATCGCGCCGATAAGATTTAATCGTCGTAATTTAATTAGTAGTGCATTTGGCAGTAGTTTTATATTCCAGTTTTACAGCCGTTTTCAAACTTAATTTGAATAAAAAGTAAGTAGTGTCCGCACATAAATTAACGTTAAATCAGAATTTACAATAGTTAGGTAATTACTGTATTTTTTTTGTTAGTAGCTGGCTAGCGACATTCGGGTGATTCTGCCGTGTGTATTGTATGTAGGCTCTATTTTAGTAAACTGTTAGCTGATTGTACTGAATGACAATTTTGTTAAGATACTAAACTCAATATTATTTTATCATAGTCAAGGCCGTTAGGAATTGCTCTAGGTACAAGGAAATAATTGAAAATTATAATAGGTATAACCACAAGTACAAAATGAAAATACAAGAGTGATGAGAAAGATCGGATAGTGGATAAAACTAAAAAATAAACGTAGAGGATGGGTAGGTACAAGGTAATAATTGAAAGTTGTAATAGGTATAACCACAAGTAGAGATTGAGTATACAAAAGTGATGAGAAAGATCAGATAATGGATTAAACAAAAAAATAAACGTAGAGACCCATCCTCTACGTTTATTTTTTAGTTTTATCCATTATCTGATGATGAGATGAGAAGACTTAATTATATATAATGGACGAAGAGAGGAATCCTGTAACAGTTGACATAATCTGTAAAGGTGATACTTCCCATCGTCAGTACATCAGAGATTAATTGCAAAAGGCACAAAGAAATAATTGATAAGATGAGAGTTGTAATTGATAGAATTACGATATGGGAAAGCGCACACAAATGAGATGAGAAGGATGTACTGGAAAAATGCTACTAATGTAAACTGAACATTAAAACGAATGAAGGTAACGTACTCGGGAAGTAAACTGTATCGAAACCGCAAACCAAAAAAGAAGTTAAATAACAAATTAATTATAGCTAGGATTTTATAATTTTTACAGTTTCGTTTATGATTCATCTTTTGTCTAAGAAACAAGTCGCAGTGAGTAGATACTTGATTTTTGAATTAAACACACACAAATCAAATTGTAACCAATTACTGCTGAAGTCAGGAGGCGCTGAGAAAGTTTTGAGCTGAAAAAGGGGAGTTTGAAAACCTATCCTCTAGAGTCATTAATATGTGGTGTACATTTATATAAATATCATGATATTCTCAAATCATATTATTTGTATTATAACATTTGAATCCGGATTTGTACAAATCTATAATTTAGTATTATTTATGATACAAGTCTAAGTAAGAAAAGTATTTTGCGAGTGAAGCCTAAACCTGAAACTAAGATACCGGTTTGTTAAGTGTTACATTCACTCGGTACTGTTGTATGGTGTTGAGGCTTGGACGTTGAAGATCAATACTATGAACAGAATAGAAGCGGTTGAGATGTGGATCTTTCGTATAATGCAGAGAATATCTTGGGTGGAGCATATCACGAATAATGAGGTTCTTAGACGCATGGACAGAGACATAGAGCTATTGGCTACTGTGATAAAATATAAGATAGCGTACCAAGCACATATCTTCAGAAGTACAAAATATAGCCTGCTAAAATTAATAATGGAGGGCAAGATAGAGGATCGCTGTGGTCAATCAATCAAAAAATGATTAAAGGAACGTCAAAATATACATAAGAATCATCAAAACAAAAATCAAAACCTGAAAATTAATTTTGGAAGTTACACTTGTCATCTCATAGTGCCATATAGGAGATTTTATGAAAATAAGGCTTACTTGTTTTTCGTATAAATTCAAATTATTTACTAATTGATTTTAAAAGTATTTAAGATAAAGTTCATGTAAACACATTTTTAGTGTTTACATGAAATTTATGTTAAATACTTTTAAAATCAATTAGTAAATAATTTGAATTTATATATATATATATATATATATATATATATATATATACATACTATATTATGTAATTAATAATAAAATAGGTTAAATTTTCTAATATCATTTTTATATGAATAGTTTTCTACTTTGAAACGAATAGAACTAAGTTATACGAACCACAAGTGGCTGCGGTTTCATTTTAATATCATTTTGCAAGTCGAAACTATGCCCTAGATACTTTTAGGACAGATATTATATGCGTATTAAATTTCGATATAAGATCCTGTCCTATTTGTGACGGCGATGAATTTTTTTTTTTATTGAATCATAATCCCTATTCACTTTATTTTCGTCAGAGTGTATTTAAAATCAATATTAAACAAACACAAACGTCCGTTAGGAGTAGCCAAGGAATGACTTCATTTCAAATATATAGTATACATAATCTAATTTATTTATTATTCCTAATTCTATTAAAATCGACACCACAAATTCAATAATATGCTGAAATAATTGGACATTGATCAAAAATACATCGATGACTATACAGCTTGTACTGGAACAAAACGACCCGTGTGAAAATTGAAAACGATACAACCATTGAAAATAAGATCCGCAGAAAAGTCAGACGGGGGTGTGTTATGTCACCTCTCTTGTTTAACATTTATCATGAGAACGGTTACCGGTATATGCGTAAAAATATACGATATGTAGACGGTACAATACCGATCGCCGATAACTTTGAACACGTCAACAATGTTGTGCCTGACCACTTATAGGACTAAACATAACTATTTTGAAAACAAAATGAAACCCCGAAAATAGCAAAGGACGCGGTACTGACCTTTGCAAACCGACTAGTAGAACAAGTTAGTAAATTCAAGTATCTGGGAACATGGCTAACCGAGGATTGGTCATCAGATACCCAGGTTAGATGCATAATTGAAAATGCCCTGCAATGCATTTTTGAAATTTAAAAAGGTCCTTAGAAATAGCGATTTTGATGTCAACAACCTCAATGAAATTTGTAAGATGCTACATTTGGTCAATGCTCCAATAGACGATGAAAGTAGTATCAATGAACAGAATAGAAGCCTTTGTGATCTGGCTCTACCGCAGAATGCTCCGGATCTCGTGGACTGCAAGAATAAGCAATGAGGAAGTCCTGCAACGGGTAGGCAGAAGTCGTGCAATAAAAAGAGGAAGACATATCTAAGACGTATCTACTTATCATCGAAGGTAACATTGAAGGAAAAAGAAGAGTTTTTGTTGACAAACCATTTTGTTATTCTTTAATCTGTTTTACAAAATAAACAAAATTGAATTGTGACTAGTCCAAGGACTAAGGAACCATTTATCTAGTACTAAATTCTACATTTGTGTTTATAAGGAGTTCCCATCGGACGTCTCGTATATATATATATATATATATATATATATATATATATATATATAGCAGGATTTATTTGTACATATTTTGCTACATTCATAATAATAAAATAGTATGACAGGAGTTCTTCGTGTTTAGTTTTTATATATGCAGTGCCTACAGTGCCGCATTAATGAGCTCCCTCTGCAGCATTTTATGTTTTACATAAATGGAAATATCGTTTGATGTTGGTACTTTAATCTACTAAACGTTGATAGGGGGATTTTTTTAATCGAATGACTGGGGTATTGTTTCACTACTTTGAACATATTATGTACACACAACAACGTACTAATCAGAAAAAACCATTAAAATTGCATATATAGTTAATAAGCTTTTATCACCACATCAATATAATACTAAAAACAAAAATAAACGAATAATATTATTCCGCTCTCCCTTTTTACTTGTATATTAACTCTTATTAAGCTCAGAGAAGTTTAATCACCCGGTATCTACCTTAACTTCTGCGTGTATTCTGTGTTCACATAAGAGTGCTGTTCGTTTATCACTCTGGGCTGGTACGGGCTTATTGTTTCTTGTACTATTTGCCGCTTCTGATGCGCATAATTCTACCTTGGCCTTTACAACCGGCGGCGCACGACCGCAAGACCTGAGCGATACTGTACGCCACGGGGGCGACTAGCAACGAACAGCGCCTTTAGTCTATTTAGTTATTTTCGTATTTAGATATTATATACAGATATCCTATGGCTGGGTTGTATAAAAGCGGATTAATTTTATTTCTCCAGATCAACTTCTAATCCTGGATTCAAACGTCACTTCTAACAACTTTGACACTTAATATGCATATAAAACCCGACCTGGCATCTAGGAATGAAGAACATATTACTCGTCTATGAAAATTTTGAATAATATTTCAATATATATTAAAGAAATTAACTATTTTAACACAATGCAACCTGCATTTTGAATATTTATGGAACTTCTTCTTTAGTTAGCTCCACAGCCTCCATCCAAACTACCTTAATCCTTGATTTAAGGGAATCAGCTTTTGTATTCTTTCTTTATTTACTATAGTTCTTCATGGTCTTTTTTTCATTTACTTCCTTAATTTTTCCTATTATTTAATATTTCTGTCCAGTTTTGGAGCTTGTTTAGGCCCTGTTCCACAATATTTGCCCGCCTTGTCCCTTGCTTCTGGTCGCTTGGTTTCCTTTGTATCATTCCTCTTAGTGTTTGTCTCTACTTCCTACACATCCAAAGCATAGTATTATTCGTGATATTATTTTCATTACTATCCCCCGTATTCAGCGACGTTCCATAAATCTATCAATAGCTATTGATCCCATAAGTATTCGTTGTTATAGCAACAATACATAAATTATCTAGGGAATGTAGTTACTTTAGATTCTCTCTATTGCAAACACTGAATGAATCAAAACAAAATGTGTCCAATCACAAGCACTATTGAAGGTGTTTGACATTTGTTTTGGCATATTCTGTCACAATGACGTTGTCAATTTATCCATTCAATCGCTTATGGGACCTATAAAGTTTATGGGATGTTGGTGAATACGGGCATATGTCTCGTCCTCCAATTCAAGAAGTTCTGTGTATCCACTGTTGCTCATTTACATGTTTGCTAGTAGAGTCGTTCGCATTTTCCTTCGACGATTTTGAGGAACACCTCGTTTTTTCCCTCATGCATCTGGTGTCCAAATGCAGACCTTAACGTTGGTTTTACTACCACGTTTAATTTTTTATTTTGGTGCTCTTACTTAGAGTTTTCGACTTTGGGCAGTAGCTACTACTCCCTAAAGGCGCATTCGTTTAGGATGGTTTAGCATTGCTAGTCGCCCCCGTGACGTGCAGTATCGCTCAGGTCGTGCGCTGCCGGGTGTAAAGGCCGAGCTAGAATTGTGTGCATCGGATGCGTCAAATAGAACAAGAGACAATAAGCCCGTATCAGCCTAGAGTGATAAACGAAAACAGCTTAGGTACGGACACTTGTTCACTTGTTGTCTGATGTAATTTGTGTTGTGTGTTGTGACATACTTTCCAATGTAATTTCCCTAGACTGCTTTAAAATTTCGATGTTATTTTCAAAGCTTTTGTCTATTATGAAACCTTCCTCTCTTCTCCTCTTCTTCACAGGAGAGTGTGTGATGTCCTATATTTTGTTTGTCTCTGACTTAAGGGTAATTTTTGCAGTGTGACTAAAATGTCAGCTGTTCTTTTGTCAATATTTTTATTGCACGGAGCCCTTATTTTCACCTGCCTTACTTTTTTCGTGCTGTGGTCTACCACGTTTTTATGTTTGATTCTTTACTTACAGATTATAAGCCACTTATGTAAGCAGGAAACTAGCGCATGACTGGCTTATATAGTGTAGAGCTTTACACTTGATAATTATTTATATATATATATATATATATATATATATATATATATATATATATATATATATATATACTTTGTATTAATTAGTTTATTAAATAAAACTATTGTATTGTAAACAGGTTGTCTTGTACATACATCCTAATGACTGAGGGTTTCAAAATAAAACTTTCCAATGTACTTTGTCTTTTCTTGGTATATGAGTACTTTACTTCTTTTGCTGTGTCTCTCAAGTTTCTAAAAGCCACAGTTTATTCTGCTTACGATCGTCGTAAAGTATGTTTTCGTTATCTTCCTGGTTTGACTCCTTCTCTTTAATTGTGTTGCTCCAGTTCCTTGTGTGTTAGGGCTAATAATTAGATTAGATTAGGAAGAGGTGGCATTCCAGGACCTACACCACTGCACTCTCTCTCTATAACTTTTGTAGTCCCTGTCGTGTCTTCAAGGATTTTATGAGCGGCCGTTCCCGAATTCGTTGGTCCGCACTATGCATAGCGCCTCGTAGTAGTATAGTATATACTATGCGGTTTCGTCCTCTTCATGGCAGAACCCACATGTCAGGCTCATCCGTGCTATGTTCTTGTTAAGCCTGCATTGGGCTGTTAGCAGTTACTATCATTCTGACGTTTTTCCAGCACGTCTCTTCCCTGGTTGGCTTGTCCACGAGCCCTGAGATTTTATTGCCATCCATCTTTCTATAAATGTCTTTATGATTGCGTTTGAAACACTGCAGTAGGGCTTCGGATGGGGTTCCTTCGTGTGGGGGACTAGCACCCCATCACGCGCCTCCACGTGTTGCTGATAAGGGAATGCCTACCAGCTATGGTTGGTACCAGGGAAATCAAATAACAGGGGCGGACCTAAACTAGCACGACGCAGGGAAGCAGCTGCGCCGATAATGGGATGGGGCTACAAAAGAAAAGCTTTTATGATTAGGCTCATTGTCATAAATTCATAGGCGAATATCAATATTGTCGATATAACCGGCTGTGATACTGCGATGGGGAAAGAAACGGGAAACTACCCCATAAAACTCTCAAGAATAGTCAAAATTCAAAGAAAGGACATTGGTAAGATACGTACTGATCATGGACTAGGAAACCAAGATCCGGCAAGAGTAGAGAGCAAGGCTACCCAGGTCGATATCCAGCAAAACCCCGGCAAGACAAATAGAAAATGTATTGTAACCGGAAAAGGGTAAAAATGGGTACTTGGATTGTGAGGACCATGGCACAAACAGGAAGGATATAAAATGCTATTCAGAAAATGATAGAATGGAAATAGATATTATGGGGATCAGTGAAATTCGTTGGCGTGGCACATGATCCTGCATAATTAAAAATCATACTGTGTACCAATCGGGTAATAGCGACAATCAACACATACACGGAGTTGGTATAATAATATCCGAGAAAACACAACCATATGTTACAGATTATACACCTATATCAATACCAATTATTCAGATAAATAGTACAACATCAAAACTAAACATCATTCAAATATACGCTACTACATTTGATAGCGCAGACGAAGAAATTAGACACATCTACCATACGTTAGTTTATACACCAATATCAATACCAATTATTCAGATAAACAATACACCATCAAAACTTAACATTATTAAAATATACGCTACTATATTTGATAGCGCAGACGAAGAAATAAAACAAATCTACGAGTCAGTAGCCCATATCCTCAAGCAACCCCAAAAGCAAGACAAATCATCATGGGCAACCTAAACGCTAAGATCGACCATGGAAAAAGTGGAGAATGCATAGGAGAATAAGGATTGGGCACAAGAAATGAATGGGGAGAGGGATTGAAGAACTTTGCGGAGGAAGAAGACGTAATTTTAAATTTCTAGAAATTAACGTCGCGTAGACTTTACACATGGAGATCCCCCAAGACAGACAAGACAACATAGTCAGGAATCAAATTGACTACATACTAGTGAATAAATGCTTTCTAAATGGCTGCAAATTGGTGAAGACCTACCCAAGTGCGGATATAACATGAGACTCAGCCCATTGTTAGGGAATAGAAATGAAGTCATGAGAAAAATAATTAGAGAAAGATGGAATATAAAGAAACTGAAACAGTGACAACCTTTATAGCTGAAAAATGTAGAATACTGAAACAAAAGGACAACATAGAAGAAAGCCTTGATGAACTATCTAATATATTTAAATAAATTGGAGGCAAACACTTTAAAGAGAAACAGAGAAAAAAAGAACTTGATGACACTTTAGGACTCATGAACGAAAGAAGGGAGGTCAAGAAGGACGAAACAAAGAACATCAACATACAATGATAAACTAGACCAGCAATGAGAAAAGCAAAGGAAAACTGGATCAGAATGCAATGCACCGAAATAGACGTTTCACAACGGAAATGCGACACATTTAATTTGCACAGAAAAATCAGAGAGACAGCAGGGATCTAGAAGCCAAAGCCCAGTGAAAAAATTACATATAACCGATTGGAAGATAATTATTGATATGTCAAAAAGAATTGGACACTAGGAAAAATACATTATTGTTAGTTTCTTGGTGGATCGTTTCTTTCCTTGCTATTCCATCGATGTATTCTTATTTTCTTATTTGTGCGTGTTGAGTGTTATTAGCACATCGTATTCGGGACTGTTTCGCAATCTTCTAGTAGCTTTCCGTAGAAAAGTATTTTTTTGCTCTTCTTCTGCTTTGCATGTTGCGTGCGTGTTTATAATTATTATGTTGTTTAATTTGTATTTGATCCTGATCTTTGTTATCCTGCCCTTGACTGCTTTAAAATTGCGTTGTTATTTTCAAAGCTTTTGACTACTATGAAAGCTTCCTCTCTTCTTCTCTTTTATATAGGAGAGTGTGTGATGTCCTATATTGTTGGTTTTTCTCACTTAAGGCTTAATTTTTGCGGTTTGACTAAAATGTCAGCTGTTCTGTTGTCAATATTTTTATTGCACGGAGCTCTTATTTTCATCTGCCTTACTTGTTTCGTGCTACGCTCTACCACATTTTTGTTTGTTTTTTTACTTAAAGATTATAAGCCTCTTATGTAAGACGGAAACTTAGCTAGCGCACGACTCGCTTATGTAGTGTAGAGCTTTACACAACGTAACTATTTTTTTCCACAAAAAATAGACATATTTATCTTGATACCTCTAGACGTTGTTGATGAATAAATATTACATTTATTTATTTTTATATTATTTATTATTATTATAACCACGGAGGTATATGGAGACGTAGGTACATGAGGATATAAGAGTGAACAACAATTTACACAATAGCTATCAGTGGATGTAACCACGGGCTACAGTTAATCCGCTTTTATAAAATCGTGCCATACACTGATTGAATTTTCTACAATGTAATTCACGAAAGAAAATATCAAAGAAGGACGTCTTATATAATTTCGTAAGCACGAAAAACAGAACTGCATGTACTGTTTCTAAATTTGTAATATTATAAAATGGCGAGCTAAAGATGTTTCATTAACACCATATAAAATAGTAATCTAATTAGCATTCAGGAAGATATTCCGTATATTACTAATTACATTCTGTATTAATATCTAATGCGCTACATATTATTTTCCGCCGCCAGTTTGTAGCGAAGAAAATCCTTAAATTATTCAGGTTGGCTTTCAAGCGAAATAATTCAATAATATTATTTAGTAATTATTCAATTCCTCTTATTTGGTTGAAACACTTTGTGACACTTTCTTTCTTCTCTAAATATGAATAATTACAGTTTTATAAAACTCCCGAACAATACTTTCCAAATACGATAAAAATTTCATCCCCCGCCGAAGTTGGAAACTTTTCAACTAAAATAAAATATTCATAAGGAGCAAGCGTTGGGCTGCATGATTTATTAGAAATATAAAACAAATGAACGGCAATTATTAAAAAATAAACAATAAAAAACATTACTGCAGCGCCGTAATGTCCTAAAACGAGATAAAGCTGCCGCTATAACATAACGGGCGGAATTAATTCCCCCGTTTAATTACGTTGATAAAAAGTGGTAGGATTCTTACTGACGCCCGTAGTAAATACAGGAGAGTCAGCACACCGAAATGCCGAAGGCGTCGGGCCACAGACTGCCAACAATGGGTGCCGGAGGCCATCCACGACCGCATGTTTAATTTAGTTTCCGTTTCCGTTTAATATCACACTCCCCTGAAATAATCATAATTTTTTATAGGGCAGCCCTGCATTTTCCTTCCCGGTGTGTAATATGAAGAGACCAGGAGTAAATAGAACGGTACTCGAATGGAGCGAACTAAAACATTTTTAATTGCGGCCCCGCTTTTTATCGCGGTGGGGTTATTATGGCCGATTTTAATAGAGTAAGGATCAGCCGGCACGAAAACCGTAATTAACATGTAAAATCCTATACAAACAAAATCTAAAATGCTGATTTGTTTAGTTTCCCCCGGATGCATTTAAAATTCCATATTTGCACGAAACACCAAAAGCTGAATTTTTTTTGCTGTGACGTTCATTCACGTCCAAAAGTAATTAACTTTTTCAATGTAAAGTATTTTAATATACAACATTTGTATACACAAATTATATTAATTAACTACACTTAATCATGTTTCAATTTCCGAATATTAAAAAGGAAGTTGGTTTGTGTAAAAACGGCTAAATTAATTAATGCTCGTATACAGTATGCGTGTGTAAATTATTCATTTCGTGATATATTCATTAAAGTAATTAGAATGTAATGCGTCGTGTGAACAAATAAACCGATTTCCGTGTGCTCAACTTAAACAACGAAATACAGCTATTTTATAATACTCAAAGTTTTCGGTGTCGATTTTATTATACATGAGCTGCCTTTAGCTCATCTATAATTCCATCTAGATAAAATTTTATGAAGGATCCACACCTGCCCTCTTATTTTTCTTAACAAGTTTCGATCGACTCACTCCTAAGATTTAATATCTCCATATATGTCGAGGTGACATATTCCTGACATATCGGGCTGAACTTTTATTGGCCATCAAGGGTGAATTTTTGCTTGGAATCATAAGTAAACACCCAATATAATGCGATTTGCCAGTTATGAATTCCAAACGTCAAATCGCAACGGGAAATTACTTTTTTCCTCTAGTAGAAGGATGGTCCAATCGCTCTTTTACGATCGAAATGTTAAGTTACAGCCGACGCTAAGTTGTTTATGACAGCCTAACTATCTTGTAAATGGCGATCATTATGTTAGTAGGTGTGGACCCTCTTTCGAATTTTATGCTCTTTTGTGGATGTTCCAGTGGACGCCGTCCAGGGAACGTAAAATTGGCTGTAAAAAATGCACTTTATGCGCCAGCTGTGGTGTTTAAACGCGCTTTTATGGACAATGAAATAATTGCTGCGAAAAAAAGTTTTATGTGCTAAAAATGGAACGCTTCGGTTTAATCGAATATGGATTTCCGCGTTTTTTTACAATACCCCAATTGTAAACGAATATGAATTGACTGTTGTTTCATTATTTTATCGTTACTTCAAAGTAAAGGTCATACGTATGAATATGCCATGTCAACTCATTCCTATCATTTTATTTGAAACTGTTTTTCATACTACAGCCACATCTTAGCATCTGGTCTTTTTTTTAAAGAAAGTACGGAAAAGCGACAGTTTAATTATGTGTAAATCTCATAGTATTTCACAATAATTCACCGATTTTTTACATTACTACTCCAATTCACGCTTTAGAAATTAATCACCTTTTACTTGTTTGTGCCCTTATTTCACAGCCTTAATTAGTAAGAAAACGCATAATTTTCTAATAAATAGTTACATTTGAGTGTGGTTTCAGATTCACGTATAATATCCCGCAAACAATACGTTTCTGCCCCTAACAATAATTAATGATTCTCCATTAAACTTGCATGATTTAAACTGCCTTTCATCCGCCCCCAATGAAAAGAGTAATTGATTCGGCAGAAAAGTCGTTTATATCGTCCCAAGTTTTAGCGTAAAAGGTCTTGTAAATAACGACAAAGGTCCTGCTCTCGATATTCAGCGGATAACACGAGAGATTAGCAAGCACGTGCAATAAAAAATCGCTGAATAGCTGCAAAAAAAAAACTGCGAATCAATATGGTGTGTGTGTGGATGTGTATGTGTGTCGGCATGATGTAAAATGAAAATGGCTGTAGTAGCAATTTCAAATTAATCTCTTATGAAATTAATCCAATATTTCACAGTGAAATACAGGTCTAGATTTAGATATGTCACATTCTATAACTGCAGCACACACATGCCGGCGCTATGCGAGTGATAATAAATTCGTCGGCGCTCACTCATTAGTTTGGCTTTGTTTATAACCCATTTACCGCAACATTATTTTCGTGCTTCTTTTTACGTTATGATAATTTTGTTTTATGTTTTGTGTTTTTGTGAATAAGCGGAACGCGTTAATTTGGTGTGTGTGTGTTTGTGCGGTTTTTTTTCACAACTTTGTGGTCCAGAATTCATTTACATACTCTCTTTTCACCCCTTGCACAATAATAGATAAATTTAAATGTTTACACACTTCAATTGCAATGATGAACATGCCGTTAAACTGCTTTCCACGATAACAAAGGATTTATTAACGTGTGCCATATGATGCCAAATTATTGTGCTGGGCATTGTTATGTGGACTGCAAAAACAGGTTTACGGTAATACCAGTAATACGAATGTTTCAGTTTGTAGATGCAAGAAAATATTAGAATTAATAAAATATAATAGCAGTAAAAGTATAAATTGCATGTATTTGCATATGATTATGTGACACTAATACATGTGTGTACGTCTTCATTAATATATTTACGATTTATATACCTATGTCTAAACATGGAAAGAATAATAGCAAAAACTGGAAGCTGCAGTTTAAAATTTTAAATCTCGTGATTCCAAGATCTCCGACTATTTTATGTATTTTTTTTTAATAATAGCGCAAAGTTTAATCGATTAATATTTATTTGATTAAATATTTAAAGGCAATATTGCCACTATTAAACTGTAATGTTATTCATACTCATAGTTAAGTGTTTACTGTGTTTACTGTAAAATATATATGCGGATCTGCCAAGTAAGTGTTTGCCTCAAATATAATTTATAAGTATCAAGTCACACTAAAACCGCAGAAGGACGAATTATGATAGAATACTGTAACTACTAATACTACTAACATTGAAATTATTGTTTTTAATTTATAAAAAATTATCAAAATAATAATAAATGAAAAGTATTTTAAAATAGCCGAGTTACAATGTTCTTTTACTTCCTAATTGTGCATTTTAGTTACCATTCAGGATTTTATTAATAAAATATGAAATTTTTTTCAGCCAACATTTAAAATATGTGTACCAACGAAATATCGGTATTTTTGGCAAATGTCGGTATTTTAATAACGCCAAAATTGGTCATGTTTTGTAATCCCTAGTTTATTTAAACGACCCGAAACATAACTCAACTATTTAATAGTTTCTAGTAGTGTTTTCAATTTAGTAATACAGACGAACAGTGTATATATACCGATGCGGAGTGATATATAACGAAACAAAAAGGTAGTTAGTTCCAACTATTATTAAAATAAACGAAGAATATCGAAACTTCGAACACTAATTCTGGGTAATGGGCAAACATAGGACTAGAATAATAAAAATATAGCAAAATATCCAACATTTAGGAAATCATCGACAATAATACTCATCATCAGTAATAACACGATAGGGATTTGTGATGCATGTGTGAAGTCTATTGTTATACGAAGTTAAAATATGTGGGACTGCGGGAGTGGGAAATTATAGAATTGAAGCAGGGCTGGTTCCTGAAGTTAAGTAAAGTTGGAAGATTCTCAAGTGGAAACGATTTGTAAAATTCAACAGGTCTTCAAAGATGAAGCACTGAAGCGAGGTTTGTGCTAAAGCTGTTAACGATCTACAAGAAGCAACTCCGTTTGGAGATCTCACAGGACATGTTGAATACTGTGATAAGTAATCCCATTTTCCTCGACACAATGATTACTGGCGATGAATCCTGGGTTTATGCGTACGACCTAGAAACCAATTTTAAGTTTTCACAATGGAAACATTCAATATCTTCGAGACCAGAAAAAGCAAAGCAGATATACAGCCATGTCAAAGTTATGCTGACGGTCTTCTTTGACTCCAATGACGTGAGTCAGCACCACAAGCTACAATATTCCTTTGGAGATCTGCTGGATACTGTGAAAATTATTAAAATCGTGTAGAGAAATGTGTTGCTGCTATTAGTAGTGCTGCTGTGATTACTTTCAAGGAGATTAGTTTAATTTTATTAAAAAATTATACTAAGGAGGAAAGTTAAACGTCACCTGGCGGCACCAAATCAATTAGCAACATACACCCATATGGTAATAACCGTCAACATGCTCATGCCATCACCGGGTAGTGCCCTCTATGGAATAATATTCCAACAGAGTGCTTGAGATATCAGCACAAGGCCGATCATATAAAACATATATAAGTGTGAAGCTACCTCTCACTTATATATGTTTTATAAGATTGGTCTTGTGCTGATACCTCAAGCACTCTGTTAGGATATTATGTCATAGAGAGCACTACCACGTGATCCTGATGGCATGAGCATGTTGACGGTTATTACCATATGGGCGTACATTGCTAATTGATGTGGTGCCACTAGATGGCCTTTAACGTTAGTCCTAGAGGGTTAGTTAGTTGCATCATTTTTGTATATAATTAGTCGAGATATTGTGTGAATTCATCCTCACTAGCTGAGCTACACTGATGAGATCTAATAAGATAAGATCTTGTGTAATCAAGTACGGGGTAAACACCCGTGCTACATAACTAGGTATGGGTAGATTAGCTAGGATAAAGCATGTATGGTACGTACGAGATGCGGATCAGAAGAGAGAGGGAATGAAGTATGAATGGGGCAAGAGTGCCCCGCGAGTGTGTACTAAGTAGTAAGATGAGTGACACCAGGGCAACGAATGCGAGGGTGTGAATAGGAAGTGGGTGAGGGATTGCAGTAATGTGAATGTATGGTTAAGAGAAGATAGTAAAGGCGTCGAAATATGACTAGCATGGGAGAGGAAGTGGATAAGGGAATGGACAAGGGTGTATGACGTGAGCGTGTATGAGTGAAGACGTATACATATAGGAAAGGAGATATGGCACTATATTTTTGGTTAATTTTTGTATTTTGTATTATATGTGATGAATATATATTACCGTTTTGGCGAAAATGCCGCTTACCCCTGCTCCACGCTCAGTAGGGTAGGAAAACCCGGGCTGCCCCTACTCTTAGCATCCGCTGAAGAGGCGCACTTCAGCGGATGCTAAGAGTAGGGGGCCTGTTTGCCCCCTATAAATAACGTGCACGCACCCCTAAACGGCAGTCAGTTCTCCCTCGCCAAGGCTCAGAGGACTGATTCATATTACCCGACTATGGCTTTGAAACCGATACTTGAGTTTAACTTTTTACCTTTGGTAAATCGATCCTCTCTCACCAAGACTCAGAGGATCGATTTATTTCCATGCAGCTATCAGCTTACATACCTCGAGGGAGCAGAATTCTATACTAGCGAAAATGATGGAGGAAGTATTGGAGCGCAAAGCGAAAATGTATGCGGTATTTGCGGATCTGACTTAGTTCCTAGGGGTAAGCTAGTGGAGTGTATGAAAGGTTACGAGGATGAACAAAGAGTCGCAAAAGCGAGTGTGAATAGTTTCGGACACATTGAGAATGAATGTGGGAGTAGGGAGGCATGCCCTCTAAGACGTTTCCTTTTCAATCTATATACAGCTTGAGTTGGAGGAGTTGATAAGAAGAGGGCAAGTGGGAGGGGTGGTGGTAGGAAGAACTAACGTATGAATGGTAACATATGCGGGCGCTGTTAGTAGTGAATGTGGATAAAACCAAATGGAGTATCTCTCTACCTGGTGATGTGCCCCAAGTACTCTAGCTTTCGTGTTTTGATCATAAGGATCAGTTTCTTTTCTTTATGCATTCTTCGCATCACTTCTTCGTTGTTTACTAGGTCCGTCCAGGATATCTTGAGCGCGGCGATATATCCACATCTCAAACGACTCTAGTTTTATTTATTTTTCTTTAATTTCCATGCTTCCATCCCATACAGTAGTGTTGAAAAAATGTAACAGCGAATTATTCTGATTTCTAGATTTTTATTTGAAATTTTTGTTTTCATTTTGACGAAAAATGTGCTTGCTGTTTCTACACGTTTGTTCACTTCTATGGTTTGGTCGTTATTGTCTTAAATACGTGTTCCTATGTATTGATAGCTTCTAACTGTTTCGATTGTTGTGTTGTTTACTAGTATTTCTGGTATATTATTAACATTGGTTTTATTTTCAACCATAAATTTAGTTTTCTTCAAATTCATTTTGAGCCCATAGGATTGGCTAGTCGTATTTATGTCTTGCATCATTTTCTGAAGCTGGCAGATGGATGTTTCTATTATCGTAGTGTCGTCTGAGTATCGTATGTTATTGATAACTTGACCGTTTATGATTACTCCACTCAAGTCATCATTGATGGCTTCTTTGAATAAGCATTCTGAGTACATATTAAATAGAGCCGGTGATAGTATGTAGCCTTGGCGGACTCCCCGTCGGATATAAGAATTGGATATCCGACGGGGAGTCCGCCAAGGATACATACAGAGTTATGTCCTTCAACAGTTATGTGTGCTTTCTGATTCCAGTAGAAAGTTTTTATTATTCAGACGCCATTGTAGTCTAGGCCCTTCTGCTGTACTATTTCCATTAACCCATCATATTTAACTTTATCGAAGGCTTTTTTGTAGTCGAGGAAGCATATAAATAAATCTACGTTCATATCGAGACATGGTTGGATTATGACATTCATTCCAAATAGAGCCTCAATTGTGCCTAGATTATTTCGAAATCCGAACTGTATCTCACTGATATCTGTTTCTAATTTCTTGTAAATGTGGCTGTGAATGATTTTTAGAAAAATCTTTGTGTGACTCATCACGCTTATTGTTTTAAAATCTGAGCACTCCCTTACGTTGTGTTTTTTTTGGTAATAAAAACAATGTCGATTTTAACCATTCTTGTGGTATGATTCCAGTCGTATAGATGGTATTACCAAGATGCTAATATTGTCTTCCTCAATTAGTTTAAGAATATCGACTGGTATTTCGTCTGGTCCTATTGCCTTTCTATCTTTTGAATTCTTGATAGCATACATTACTCCTTCGGCTATTATTCTTGGTCCTTGCGACGTTTCTTTTATATCTATTTCATTTCTGGTGTCTTCAAATAGTTGTATGTATTCCTCCCATCTATAGATTTTCTTCTCTATGTCCACTATAATATTACCGTTGTTATCTTTTATTATACCAGCATGTATCTTCTTTCCCATGTCAGTGAAATCATTGATCCTTTTATGTAAGTTAAATGAATCATACCTCAGCTGAAGCGATTCTATCTCTTCACATTGATTTCTCATAAATGTTTCTTTGACTTCTATATATTTTTTTTTCGTATTTCATGTTGAATTTCTTTGTATTTATTTCTATCCTTGTCTTTGTATTGATTTCTCTTTTCATCTATTGTTCTTTTGGGAGTTGGGAGTTGTTTTTCTGTTTCAATTTATCCTTACTGCCTTCCCACAGAGCTCCTTCTATGGTGCCCCATGTCTCATCCACATCCAGATTGGTGCTTATAACTTGTTGCATGATTTTCGTTGATGTTCGTCTTCACGCTTTGTCGTATTTCTTCATCTGGAAGCCCAGTGGTTTTTAATTTATGGTTTCGACATTTTATTTGGACTTTTTTCAGTTTGATTTGTAGGGTGGCGATAAGGGGATTGACTGTGCGATTGGCATTCCTATATCTTTTGTTTATTAGAATATAGTCTATCTGGTTTCGTACTATATTATCTGATCTATGTCTTGGGGATGTCCAGGTGTATAGCCTTCATTTTGGTAGTTTGAACCAAGTGTTTCCAAGATTTCTAATCTGAGCAAATTAAATAAGTTTTTACCCTCTCTTTCTTTTGCCAAGCGCAAATGGCCCAACACAATCGTCTACACTTCCTATCCCTATTTTAGCATTAAAGTCTCCTAGAACAATAGTGACATTCCTCATCATTCTTTGTTGGTGAAGAATTTTAGATTGGGCCTGCCGCATGCTGATTCGAATGTGTTAGCAGCAATTGAAATCTTCTTCTTCTTGTGGTGCCGTCTCCTATATAGGTTGGCAATCATCATGGCGATTCTAATTTTTGACGCTGCAGCTCTAAATAAATTTTTGACTATCTTCATGATTTCGTCTAGTTGGTTGTAAAATTCTTCTAATTTCTCATTGCTCTTGTCCGCTGTGGGTGCATATATTTGAATAATATTTATTTTTCCTATTTGGGATCCGAGTTGTAGTATTATAACTCTGTTAGATATGTTCACAACGTTTAAAACTGATTGTTTAATTGTTTTGTGAGACTACTATAGCGACGCCGTATCTGTAACGAGCGTCGGATCCTCCTGAGTAATACATATGGTAGTTATTAGTGCAGTATTCTCCCTGATCTGGCCATTGTACGTCACTAATACCAAGTATCTCAACGTTCATCCGTTGCATTTCAGCTATAGCATTATGATTTATGTAAAGTAGAAATCAATCTTCTAAATCTGCAATGATGATAGCATCGTCAGCGTAGCAAACATTCTATCTATATACTCAACTGGGTAGCCAATAATGAATCAAAACAATGGAAGGGAAGCTGCTCTGTCATCAGCCTTCGAGAATGCTGACAGAGAACTAATCAAAATTATGCGAGTGTTAGATATAAACATAGACATGAAGTTACTTGCAAAATAGCAATGTGGAAATAAATTAACCATCAATATTGAGAAAACTGCAATACGCGTTTTTCATAATAAAACCAGAAACCAGTTTTACTTATAATGTTAAATATCCACGTATTTTGTTGTAAATAATTCTTTAGTATTAAGAAATAATATAAATAATGATTATTAACAATTTTTTATTGTTTCATTTGTTTTATACTTTATTTCCTTACGTATATATTTTATTATTTCAAATAACATTCAGACCATAAGTTTAATTTTGGAACATGGCATATATGCAGCAGTAATAAACTATATAAAATATTTTATTACGACATTTTACGATATCTTGTTTTACTACATCGACATACAATGACCTTAACTTGAATAAAATATAAATCAAATTTACACGCGTATGCAGAAACGTTTTATGACCTCCAAATTCTTAGAAATAGTTTTATCGCGCGTCAAGTTAGTTATTTTATATATATATATATATATATATATATATATATATATATATATAATATATAAGTGTGAACCCACCACTTAGCAATCTATATATCTAGATTTCGATCTCATTAGATCGCATCAGTGTAGCTTAGTTAGTGACGATGAATTCACACAATATCTCGAGTGGTTATATACAAATATTATACAACTAACCCCCTAGGAGGAAAGTTAAACGCCAATTGCTAATTGATGTGGTGCTGCCAGATGGCGTTTAACTTTCCTCCTAGGGGTTAGTTGTATCATATTAGTTATTTCAGTTTTTATATAGAAAGTTGTACGATTAAATCATCTAATTAGTTGTTTACTTAAATAATTAGATGATCGAATCATAAAAAAGAATGTGTATTGTTTATTATATTTATTATAAAAGAATTTTTGAAGTAATGTTGAAACGGCTGTGTTTGGCGCGGCGCTTACCACAAAACCTTTTATCAGGGATATTATTTTATATTATTTACTATAGCCGTTTTCGTGTATGGTCCGAAAGCTGTTCCGGGATGTTCTAAGCCAAGAAAGATCAGCCCGGAGCAGCTCCGAAGCTATAAAAGAAAGCGGCTTATGTGATGTTAAGCCTCTTTCGTTTATCGTTTCTTATGTAATATATTGGATATGAACATTTTTTATATTTTTAGTCTTTAACTTTAAATGATACCACCAAGAGGGGTGGCATCATTTAAAGTTGTGATCTGAATTTGCATCTGCTACCGGGTATGGTTTTGCAGTTATGCTGCTTCGAAATCTCTGGTTGATGGTTATATAGTCAATTTGGTTTCTGATTACATTTTTAGTTGTAGTTGCCGGCGATGTCCAAGTATATAGGCGCCTCTGAATGGAGAAGTTTATAACACGTATTTGTGAAAATAAGTATTTTTTTTCTGCAGAATTTGACCAATATATCATTCCGTGCTCCAAGTACATATTGGCCTATTATTTTGTTTTCTTTTCTATGTCCAATTTTAGCATAGAAATCTCTTATTATAAGTGTAGTCTCTTTTTTTTGGGTTAATTTTAGAACATGTTCCATATGTTCATAAAGCTCTGTGTCATTCTTATCTGCGTTTGAAAAGTGACCTGCACGATGTTGATATTAAACGGTGTTGCTTCCAATTAGACCATTATGGATTTATAATGAATGAGGTATTACATTTTTGACTGACCTCTTGATTTCTCTGCCTAATGCCTACCCCATTTCGATGCTGTTTGTCATCGTTACCAGTATAGTAGATTCAGTGATCACGTAATGTAGTACATCCTGAGCCGTTACATCGCATCTCAAGTATGCCCATTATTTCCAGCTTCAGTCCATTTCTTGTACAATGTTTTGAATCGTCCATTTTCATATGCGTTGCGCATATTCCAGGTGCCTATTCTTATTGGGTTAGTCATTTTAGTTAGTTACTCATACTGTAGTATACTGTTCTTCTTAAGCTTGATTTTTAAATTCTCACCCGGCCCCATCTAAGAGACGCCGATACTCGGGGTCGTATTTAGGTTTGTCCGTCATAATGATGACTGTACTAGCGATACCCATGTAGGCCTTTAATGAAGTGGTATTCCGTTAGCTCCTTCATTGCACTGCCTCTCAAGACAATGGAGTGCCCTACCTAAGCTTACTCATCCACCCTCTAATAAGGCTGTTGGTAATGCCGAGGGGATCTGCTTATCCCGGCAGATACTCGGTCGTCAGAGCCTCGTTTGTTGTCTAGCAGGGTGCACCGCGAGCAGGAGAGGTTGACATTTGGGCTAGCCATTCTTGAACCAAAACCCCTTACACCCCGTGCGTTCATTTAGTTTTTGTTAAATAATATCTTTCGAAAAAATATTTCCAATCTCTGGTGATTTAGTGCATAGTACATCTTCAAATCATATTATGCTTTCTAATTGAAAATTTATTATAATTAGCTTTTGTTGTTTCTTACTAACAAATGCATTTTATGGGTTTCAGATCAAAGTGCACGTCTCTCTTTCAAAGTGGAGCGGACATGTCTAATTGCAAAGATGGATTTATGATGTCAATTTAAAGGTAAGTTTCTATCCATTAAACTATTACTAAATTGTTAATGTTTATTTTTATGAAATAACATCTTCATGGCGAATATTAATTCGTTAAAACAAAGAAAAATTGTTTAGTAGTTATTGAAAAATATATTACATGGTGTAAGAACTTTTGTATAACATTTTTTTATGCAGTGCTCTTTCAAGCAGCTAGTGCCCCCTGAAACCTTCCAGTGCCCCCAATGGGGTGTTATTAGGAAAAAGTATATTATTTAATGTATGAACCCAGTTTAATAGGCTATTGGTTAGAGGCACCGCCCGTCTCGTAATGAGCATTGGGGAGCGAGAGTTGTGGATGAAATGCGAATTAACTTTCTCAGTTTTTCAGAAGTTTTTTTGGAATAAAACATTGAATTGTTTCGAAATACTGTTCAGATTTAATAAATATAATGATTATTTGTAATATATTAAGATAAGTTTCTTTACTTTTATAAATAAAATGTCTCAGCAACTGTATCAGCCAATACTTTTTAGACATAACAAATATCCATGCTATAGTTGATACAATTAGCCACATCAAAAGTTAAAAAGGGAGCCAACATGTTGGACACCAATGCTGTAAAGTCTAATACCGACGAGAAATTATATAAATAATGCATGCGCAATAAGCTGGCTCACGCAAACTAATTTAATCATAGTATAGCAACTCACCCATGCTTTCCACAAAGTCAGATTGGCGTCATATTCATACAAAGTGTGTTTTACATAATTCCTCACAGTATACAACACTCACATTTAATGCGCGCACAATTAAAACCGAATAACTAATGAAATTGTTCTTCACTCAAACAAAATCACGATACGCGCACAAACCACGTTAACTCCCGACTGGCTTATTCCGTGCGCAGCACGTACTCACGCACATAAGTGAATCATTTTTTGCTCGATCGATCTCGTCGTAAACACATAAAAAGTCTCTCCTATGTCTATTTCGGTGAACAGAAAAAACAAGGTGACTTTGACTCGAGTAAGATGCTGCATTGAATATTTTATTTGAATGGAATTATTTACATTATTTTATTTAGACCATTTTAGGTAAACTAGAATATTTGAATTGGGAAATAAAATAATATTACTCAATCAACAATATATACTTATATACATCAATATGGTCTTTAATTACAGTCAGTCACAAAAGTCTACATACACCTAATTGTAATAAATTTTACAATTCTACTGTTATTATGTTTTTGAATAAATGCAGTTGATATAAAAATAACTATGTAGAAATATATATATATATATATATATATATATATATATATATATATATATATATATTATTTCAAATGACTTGAACTATGCACTATACTGTTATCCGTTACTTTCTGTTATTCAATTAATTTCATTTGTTAATTTACGCATAATTCGTAAAAAAATGTAAAAAATAATGTAGTGCATAGTTCAAGTCATTTAAAATAGTGGACGGTCATAGTGTGGTTGGTAGGCAACACCCGCCCATCCCACCTCTGCTCGCATAGTTTTTTCCATAGGATAACACTCTTCCTGGAATGGTTTAAACAATATAAAATTTCTTGAAAAATTGAAAAAAATATGCGAGCAATGGTGCGGTGGGCGGGGGACCCCTACCAACAACACTATGGCCGTCCACTATTTCAAATGACTTGAACTCTGCAGTATACTGTTATCCGTTACTTTCTGTTATTCAATTAATTTCATTTGTTAATTTACGCATAATTCGTAAAAAAATGTGAAAAACAATGTAGTGCATAGTTCAAGTCGTTTAAAATAGTAGACGGTCATAGTGTGGTTGGTAGGGAACCCCCACCCACCTCACCTCTGCTCACATAGTTTTTTTCCATAGGATAACACTCTTCCTGGAATGGTTTAAACAATATAAAACTTCTGCATCCATTGCAAATACTATGCGAGCAAAAGTGGGGTGGGCGGGTGACAACAGTACAACCATCAAAATATAACATATACACATTTTGTCACCGCTAATTAAGGCTTAGAGGCTTTTCCCTAGCTCTTACCGTTTTGGCACTGTGGCTGTGAGAAAATGTGAATATGATGAAATTTTATGTTTTACCCGGTTTAAACTCGGTAGCGTCTCTATTTAAAATGCTACCTTTTAGCAATCTACATATCTAGACTTTGATCTTATTAGATCTCATCAGTGTAGGTCAGCTGGTGAGGATGAATTCACACAATATCTCGAGTGGTTATATACAAAAATGATTCAACTAATCCCCTAGGAGGAAAGTTAAACGCCGTCTGACGGCACCACAGCTAAAAAGATGGTTTGTATGTAAAACTGTATGGATAAAACACTGTTTCAAATTATTTTTCAAATTGCGATAGGTACTTCATTGCGGTTTATTAGGTTATTCATTGCGGACATAAAAGTTAGAACAAGCGAGTCGAGTGGTATTCTGCAGATGATATCTGATATCTTGCACACTCGAATGATGTAGTACTTTTAGCAATATCACTTCCGGAAATTATAGAGATGCCGGAATGAAATGTTAATGAATTTCTTTAACTGTAGGAGTTGGCAAATGAAGAAGTTTTTTTATGTTATAGTTCTTTAATTGCCATTAAGGCGGGCGGTTTTCATACATAAGCGTCTGTGAAATGAAGTCCATATTCGGTGCCACCGCATTAGTGTTATGGACCATTCACAATAAGGGTGGTTGTGGTAACATAGCGTAACAGGCGTTCAAAATTGAGCAGCAATGGTGTGGGATAATTAAGGTAGTGGTAACTATCCATGTTCTGTCACAGTTTTACCTCGCTGCTGTAAACGCCTGAATTTTTTCGCTTACAGCTATGTTACCACTACCACGCTTATTGTAAATGGCCCTTTACTAATCAAGAAAAATAATAAAAAGATTGAATCTTCGAATCTTAATCTACGCCGTTATGAATATATCTTGTTCTATATAAACCCCCTTAAAATCCTACATAAATAAATAAGTTTATCAACTTGTTTGATTATTTTGAGAAAAATTACAGATTTCTAGATTTATGACATACCTTTCAAACATTCCATTTCAAACAGGTACTTGGGAAATATTATATGAAGCTTTTAAAGTGTTTAAAGTGATATTAATTAAAAATTATACAACTAACCCCCTAGGAGAAAGTTAAATCTGGCGGCACTACAGCAATTAGCAATGCACACTCATATGGTAATAACCGTCAACATGCTCATGTCATCAGGATCACCGGGCAGTGCCCTCTATGGAATAATATTCCAACAGAGTGCTTGAGATATCAACACAAAGCCAATCTTATAAAACATATATAAGTGTGAATCCACCTCTTAGCAATCTACATATCTGGATTTCGATCTTATTAGATCTCATCAGTGTAGTTCAGCTAGTGAGAGTGAATTCGCACAATATCTCAAGTGGTTATATACAAAAATTATACAACTAACCCCCTAGGTGGTGCATTGATAATTGATGTGGTGCCGCCAGATGGCGTTTAACTTTCGTCCTAGGGGGTTAGTTGTATAATTTTTGTATATAACCACTCGAGATATTGTGTGAATTCACCCTCACTAGCTGAGCTACACTGATGAGATCTAATAAGATCGAAATCTAGATATGTAGATTACTAAGAGGTGGATTCACACTTATATATGTTTGATATTAATTATTTCGTGTGCAACTGTAATAATAGGTTTCCACCCTTATGATATTCGATAACATAAACTTCAACTAATTTATTTAGCCTATGTTAAGAATCTACCTTGAAAGTTATTTAATATATTAATCATTCAGTAAGAGAAATATATATATATATATATATATATATATATATATATATATATATATATATACCTGTAAATACGGAATTTGGATTAATTACAACAAACAAGTTTGCGAGAAGTGAAATATAAAACTACATACAACGATTGTTTAATAATAATAATAATTTAGTCATAAAGCTTCACTGGCAAACCAAACTAGTTTAGTTGCGGGACCATCAAAAAACACTACAAAGCCCCGATTAGTACGTATAATTAATGCAGCAAAACAGTAGTAACTAGTTGAACATATTATTATTATACATTAACATTATGTAAAGTACTGTTATTAATATATTAATACTAATTGAATGTAACGGGTTTATTATTGACATATTAACGTAAACTCGTATATTATAAGAAAAATTATCATAGTGATAATTTGGATCGAATCGGCGTCTACTTTGTGATAATTCATTATAATAATGAATAAAACGAAAAAACAAAAAATAATTCGTTTTATTTATTATTATATTATATATTGATTTAATTTTCTTATACACTGGACAAAGAAAATAGTAATTACCTTTTGTTTATTTTAATAACTAGTAGCTTAAAATTAGACTAGTCAAACTGCACTGTTTAAAAAAAGGAAATGTGCAGTCCCAGACTTACCAATACTTTTATCAATTTGAGCTCAGGGTTCCAAAACAGGTATCTCGAAAACCGGAATACCGCATCATGTTATCCGATTTTTAAATATTTCTATTTCGGTATTAATATTTTTCAACTTCTGTATCAAAATAAATCTCTTTTATGTGGATCTCCAATCCTAATTGCAATAGCGGAGAAAATAAATAGAACATTTTATTTTAAGAACTTTCTCCTTGTCACGGCCTTAACCAAGAGCATCTTGACCAAGGGTACTTTGACTTATCTTCCAAGTGAGATGGACGAACCAACAGAAACACGCAGAAACTCACAGAAACCCAACAGAAATCCAACAGAAACCATGAGTAAGCTTATAATTTTATATAACAAGACACATTTTCAATTACCTCAGTCGCCTTCTACCCATCTAAGGGGTAACATCTCATTAAAGTCAGTGTCGCCTTGACCGTGAGGGGTTGCTAGTCCCCCATCGGACGCCTCCCCAGGTGGCGGATAGGGGAATGCCTTCCAGATATGGTTGGTACCTGGGAAATAAAATACCAGGGGCGGACCAAAACTAGCACGAAGCAGGGAAGCAGCTGCACCGTTAGTGAGATGAGGCTACAGAAGGAAACCTTAATGATTAGGCTTATTATCATAAACTCACAGGCGACTGTCAATCGATAGAATCGGCTGTGACACTGCGATGGGGAAAGCAACGGGAAACTAGCCCATAAAAATCCCAAGAATAGTCAAAATGGAAAAATGGAAAGTACGGACAATTGTGAAAAACATACTGATCATGGATTAGGAAACCAAGATCCGGCAGGGGGAGAAAGCAGGGCTACCCAGGTCGTCATCCAGCAAAAACCCGGCAAGACAAATGAAAAAATACAAATGAATCGGAAAATGATCAAAATATGTACATGGAATGTGAGGACTATGGCACAAGCTGGAAAGATACAAAACGCTATTCAAGAAATGGATAGAATGGACATAGACATTATGGGAATTAGCGAGATGCGATGGCCCGGCACAGGATGCTGCACAATCAAAGACCATACAGTCTACCACTCGGGGAATAACGATAACCAACACATACACGGAGTTGGGATTATAGTATCCAAGAAAATACAACCATATATCACTAATTTTATACCAATATCAGAGAGATTAATGGTTATCCAAATTAACAGCAAACCAACTAAAGTCAACATCATACAAATATATGCTCCTACCGCTGATAAACCAGACGAACAAATAGAACAACTCTACGAGTCAATAGCCGGCATTCTCAAACAACTAGATAAACAAGACGTGACTATCATCATGGGCGACCTAAACGCCAAGATTGGACAAGGAAAAAGTGGGGAATCTGTCGGGGATTACGGATTAGGCTCAAGAAACGAAAGAGGAGACAGACTGAAGAACTTTGCGGAAGAAGAAGGGTACGTAATTCTAAATACCTTCTACAAACTACCGCCGCGTAGACTCTACACATGGACTTCACCTCAAGACAGACCTGACAACATAATCAGGAATCAGATTGACTACATACTAGTGAACAGAAGATTTCGAAACAGCTGCACATCAGTTAAGACCTACCCAGGTGCAGATATAGTATCAGACCACTGCCCCTTAGTAGGAACATTTAGAATAAAAATGAAGAAAGTCACGAAGAAATTAAATAAGCAAAAATGGAATATGAGGAAATTGAAAGAACAAGAAACTAAAGAAACAGTGACAAAACTTATAGCTGAAAAATGTAAAATATTAGAACAAAAGACCGACATAGAAGAAAGCCTCGATGAACTATCCAGAATATTTAAAGAAATCGGAGATGAACACCTAAGCGAGAAACAGGAGAAAAGGAAGGAATGGATGACCGACAGAATATTGGTACTCATGGAAGAAAGAAGGAAGTCCAAGAACGACGACCTAAGGTATAACAACCTGCAAAGACAAATAAGACAGGAAATAAGAAAAGCAAAAGAAAACTGGATCAAAATGCAATGTGCTGAAATAGAGGTTTTAGAACAGAAATATGACACATTCAACATGCACAGAAAAATTAGAGAGACAGCGGGGATATACAGGCCAAATACAGTCGGAAAACTACATAATACGGATGGCAAGATAATTATCAATCAATCGGAAAGAATGGACACCTGGAAGAAATACATCAACGAATTGTTTGAAGACGACCGGACAGAACACCCCCCAAACACTCCTAATCTCGAAGGCATGACAATAACAACAGACGAAATAACAAAGGCAATAAAACAACTAAAAGATGGTAAATCTCCTGGACCAGACAACACCTTAAGCGAATTTATCAAACTGCTCGATACCGAAGGTATACAATGGCTAACAACAGTGTTCAACAAGGTGTATGCAAAAGGAGAAATACCAAGACCGTGGCTGGCATCAACATTCATAACTCTGCCAAAGAAACAGAATGCCAAATACTGCAACGACTATCGGACTATAAGCTTAATGAGCCACATGCTAAAACTCTTTTTAAAAATAATTCATCGAAGAATAACTAGGATATGCGAAGAACATATCAGCCGTACTCAGTTTGGTTTCAGGAATGCCCTAGGAACAAGAGAAGCGCTTTTCAGCGTCCAAGTCCTGGTACAGAGATGCAGGGATATGGATTGTGATGTACATATATGCTTTATCGACTACCAAAAAGCTTTCGACAAAGTACAACACAACAAACTTATAGATATTCTGAAAGAGATAGGCTTAGACAACAGGGACCTACAGATAATCAGCAACCTGTACTGGAAGCAGACTGCCTCAATACGCATTCAAGGAGAACATTCGGACGACATCGAGATCAAGAGAGGCGTCCGACAGGGATGCGTACTATCACCGACATTGTTCAACATTTATTCAGAACGCATATTTCAAGAAGCGTTGGAAGAAATAAGAGGAGGTATTAAAATAAATGGCGAGTATATAAACAATTTAAGATACGCGGACGATACGGTGGTATGTGCAGACAGCTTGGAAAAACTACAAGAGCTGATGGACCGAATTACGGAAGTGAGCCAAAGATATGGTCTCGCGCTGAATGTCAAAAAAACGAAGTACATGATAATAACGAAAAACAACAACCATGTCGGACAGCTTCTAGTTAACAACGAACTGATTGAAAGGGTCCAAAAATACACATACCTAGGGACAACAGTAAACGAAACGTGGAACCATACTCTTGAAATAAGATGCCGGATAGAAAAAGCTAGATCTGCGTTCCTGAGAATGGCAAGAGTATTCAAAGCTCATCACTTAAATATACAAACGAAGATCAGATTATTAAGATGCTACATCTTTCCAGTACTTTTATATGGAGTGGAGTCCTGGACTCTGACAGAGGCCACCGCAAAGAGACTCGAGGCATTTGAGATGTGGCTATACCGCCGCATATTTAAGATCCCGTGGACGGCTCACGTCTCGAACCAAATGGTATTGGAGAGAATGGGAAAAGAATGTGAGATATTAATAACAATAAAGACAAGGAAGCTGGAATACCTGGGCCATATAATGAGGAACACTCAACGGTACGGACTGCTGCAGCTTATACTACAAGGAAAAGTAGATGGAAGAAGAGGGCCCGGAAGAAGGAGAATATCGTGGTTAAAAAACCTTCGAACCTGGTACCACTCAACAACAACGGGACTTTTCAGAGCTGCAGCAGACAAAATTCGAATTGCCATGATGATCGCCAACATCCGAAACGGATAGGCACCCGAAGAAGAAGAAGTCGCCTTGACCAGCCTTCTACTTACAACTTACTTAAGGGGTTATATACCTTTTTGGGCGGAAAAATTGAGGAAAGTTTGAATTTTTGTAAAGATATGTAGCAATAATTTTTTTACATCAAAATTATAATTTATTAATAGTACGTTTTTTAGTGAAAAAAATAAGTATTAGTTTATAAAAAAAATTCCATAATTGGCGAGTTATGGCCCTTTCCCCGAAACCCTCTTTTTTTGATGAGGCTTGCGGTGATCATCATGAAAGTCGAGCAGGTCAATTGAAATCATAAAACCCAAAAAATGTCACTAGTATAGTGACCTTCCTAGTACTTGAACGATTATTTAAATAAATATTTTGTTTTGTCACTTTTGGAAAACACCATTTCGAGATAATCGAGTTTAGCGCGTAATTTTGTTTCGGGAACCCATACTGATTTTGTGAAAAGACGGCAAAACAAACAGCAGAGAAAAAATTCGATAATCGATTCTAACGCTTCGGAAGCTCGTATACAACTAATTATAAGGGATTTGTCACAAAACATACGCGATTTGAATGGTCGAGAATGGAGTAGATGTTCCAGGAAATATCGCACCCCGCTTCGAAACGCTGTAAATTTCGATGTATTGCTCCATGAAAATTTCGTAAAATATTCTTAAAGAGTTTTACTTTCAAATAAAGCAATAAAAAAATCGATTTTTTTGAAGAAAATAAAGATATATAACTCCTTAATAACACATTGACCAAGAGCACCTTGACTGGGGCCATATCCTTATATTCCAAGTGAGATGGATGATTACTCCAATTCTTCTATTCACTAACCTAACCTTGTTTTGTTCTGTGAGGTGGCATCTTCGAAAAACATCCATGCTCCCGTTACCATCACTAAGTGGATTCACCCCGCATTCTGTACGGGGCGCCTACCGCCTAAACCAAAATTTACATTCTGTCACTTAGGCCTTACGCGCCTTCAAGGTACTTTGGTCGTGTCTCTTGTGTTGTTCATCAGATTGTCGATTTTTGTCTCACTGCATCGTTGGTATGGGTCATCCTTATATTTTATCTCCGCATCGTTTTGTACAGACGTTGTCCTGGTTTTCGGCTTGTTTCTCGGTTGTCGCGGGCGGTAGGTCAAGTCTCTTGTCCTGTCTGTTCCTTGTCTATTGTCGCTCTCATCTCGTCATTGCTGTAGGTCATCTTTATACACGCCGTGTTTCGAATCATAACATAAACATAAACCACATAGTCCAAGTCGTGTAGGCCTCTCCGCAAGATATCGATGGACGCAGTGGAGGTACTAACAAAGACACCACCGGCGGACCTCGTGGTAGAGGAGAGGTTTAAGATGTCGATTATGTCGACATCAAGGGATAGATGGACCCGAGGGTCGCCAAGCGTGGGGCCAGGACAACAACCATGGAAAAGTGGTAGCGGAGATGGGACCGAACATCAAACGCAGGGTGCACCAAGATATTTTGAATCATAAAGTAACCATATATTAAATGTAAAGTATGAACAATTATGGCCACATTGCCCAAGAGCAAACAAAAACCGCTAGTCGGATATAGTTATTTCATTATAATGGTATTGAATATATTATACTTTAATATTTTATTATTGATAATAGTTCAATGAATTGTATTGACAGATTTAAATACTTGCATATAGAATATGCTAATAATATAAATGGCGCTTAACATATCGCCTAATATTGAGAATAATATAAAATATATCAATTCCATTTTTGTAATGTGCAAATGGCTGAAAGTTATAAACAAAAGTTTTAAATAGTTACAACTGAATCATTAGCATTCTTTCATTCATTTATTATTTAGAATGGTATCGAGTATATTATACTGGAGTGCATAAATTGTCTAGATGTCGTTTATTACAGCACTACAGCAGCCAATGTAACTAACTGTTCTGCAATGATTTTATGATCCCAGATCGCATTTACCAATAACCATAACTCTCGTTTGCATTAACTACCATTTGCAGTAAAATAATTCTACCCAACAACCCAACACTTCGGTAATTATGTTATAGATGCATATTAAACAAGTACTAAATATGTAATTTCTCAATAATGTAGCCCGCTAATTCCCATTATCAGTTGATATTTAAATTAAATAGCTTACTGCTGTAGTAGATACATTTTAGAAAACTCTATAGTATTTTATTTTACTATTTTATCTTAGACTCTATGAAAGTTTCCACACAATGCACTGCCATTTTATTGTTATCGTATATTTATGTAATTACTTATTTATATAAGTTAGACAGCATATCCAACATATGAATCTTAACATTCCATCCGATTTATTATCTCTTTAAAAGTTTCTTCTCTTATTTATAATAGAAAATTCAGTCTGTGCCAAGTAAAATAAGGGCTGATGTAAATCTAATATTAAAATGTATCAAATACAAATTTGTTTTCCGAGGATATATGAGGACCGAGTTTTATATTTACGCCATCCAATGTCTCACAATACACAACATACTCTATAGCAGGGGTGGCTAAACTTTTAAATCACTTTGGGCAACCAGTTTCTTAAATTATAGGCGGCGATCTACCAACATTAAGTGATCATAAGAAAAGTAGTAATTTAAAGCCAAAAATAAGTATAAATTATAAATAAAAATTAACATAGTTAATACAAATACGTAATATCAAGTTATTGTAATAAGAGAGAATAATTAATTCTTCTTAAAATGTAATTCGTTTATTAATAAAACAATATTTAATATGTGTATATATCAGAGACAGGCGACTGGGAATACATACGGCGGTCGACGCTTTGGCCATCCCTGCTATAGTTTCAAAAGCCACCCCTGATTGTACTGGTAAATATTGTAATGGTAACGTGACATTGTCGCTTCCGCTATAGAAAATATATTATTAAACTTTAAAAATGTGTATACGTTGAAGTTGGTTGTTTGCTTGAATAGCTAATAGTAAATACCATCTTATATTAAACTAACAAATATATAGCATATTTATAGTAAAATCTATACTTTATAATTTCTCAACCTGTGCCAAAAAAATCAATCGCATGCATATTATCTACAGCGCGTAACAATAATGTCCTTTCACAAATATAATATTTAATCCATTTTTTCGGATAACATAGTAAAAACTACACATGACTGCTCTATAAAATATAAATTTATGTATATATTTTGGTTTTTAAAAATTGCATCGTATATAAAACATGAAATGTTCAGCCGGAAATATATGTTTACATATTTTTATTAAAATTACGGTCATATAAAATTTCCGGAATATAAATATTTACACAATTAATCGAGTGGATAAGCGCCGGATTAATAAAAATATACGTTTATTGCCTAGCGCAGTTTACCTATGTTCACAACATTAATTTACAACGCAAAATACTTTTACACGGCACGTTTCCTAGTTAACTTGCAGCAATTACACGTGCACGGCGTAATTAAATCGAATTTAATCTGAAACGGAATTGCAAAATTTGCCGGATAGCCATGCAAAAACTCTAAAATACATAAAACGCGGGGGATTTAATTTAAGGCGGAATCGTCTGCTACCATTTGCAATAAAATATGTACTTAATGACTGGAGCAGTTTATTACGAACTTAAAATTATTGAAATGAAACTGGTTTGAAGTGACATAACTTATGAATTTTATGTTATCATGTTTACTGTTTTAAATAAATATATTTTTAATGTTTTAATGCATAAAATATTGTACTGAATTTTGTAAATTGTAAATGTCATTTATTTGAGTTTTATTGAAATTAAATATATATATATATTTATATGTTTAGATCAGCTAACTACACATATTTAAATTTGTAACACATAATCAGATGATTTACATAAATATTTTAAAGTAATTTACAATCATATACCATGTGTTACTGGATTCGGCTGCAAAGAGGGAAACATTTTTTATTTGTCATTTTAGAGAAAAACGCAAAAGGAAATACCTTCTCCGCTTCATTTATAAATATGATTCCAACTGTTTGTTTTTAGAATTAACTTCACAGTAGTGAGATATTTTTAAATTTCTAAAAAACAATATTTATGAGCGAGCGAGCGATGAACGTTGTCACTTTTTCATATTTTTTCAGTACTGCGAAGTTACATTTGAAAACAAACAGTTGGAAGTATATATTTTTTTTCTAAAATGACAAATAAAATTATTTTCCCTCTTTTCAACCGAATCCGGGAACACACGGTATAATCAAAGGTGGATGAAACTTTTCTTTGGTGGTGTAACAAAAACATCGAAACAACACAATGCTCAGTGTATGAGGGCTTACAGTGAAATTGGATTTGAAATTCATGATATGGCATATTTAAAACAGGCAATTCCAATGAACATAAATGAATATTACATCTACAGTAAGGGAGTATTTCGGGACAGCAATTATTGTAATGCCGGTGAAGAAAGTTTACAGCTGGAAATGGAACTCCTATGATTGATTCTTGAAAGCAAAATATTACTGTCTACTGTCTTATTTGGTAATTATAAAGTTTTTATAGAATAAAAATTGGTATATTTTTATTTATGATTCCTCATATTCAATATGTTAGTTAGTCCAACATAATAGCTGTATATTCAAACATAATTCAATGTAGTTCAAAAACATATTTTGTTAACCTTAAATCCTGGTTTCCTAAGAAAGCTGTGGCGTATTTGTATGTGTGTTGTTTGATATATTAATTGATGTTGTGTTAAGCCAAATAAATGTTGTTTTATTGTTAATTAAAAAACTATTTAATTTTAAATCAAAAACAAACATAGCATGATAAAGATATACCGCTCTATAAGAAAAAGTAATAATTTTTGTGACATTCAAACGACTGATTTGACGGCATCGTTTCCCTAGTAAACTAGGGTTTTAGGGTCGTTCTAGACAATACAATTTCTTGACTCAAAAGTTAGTCAAGATGGGAGACAATCTAAATTTTCTCGCATCATACAGCAAATTATTTGAAATACTGAATTGGATGGTAGATCGAATGGAAAAATATAACGCATTATATTTGTTAAGGACAAATTGTATGGGAGGAGGATATATGAATTCATTTCTTGAATATCTTTTGATCTAAGAAATTGTCTTGTCTAAAACGACCTTTAGCAATTCCCACGAGAGAAACGGACATGAACTAGTTGTTTCTAGAGTCAGTTCGAATGGAAATCGCGAATAGAACTTAAAAAAAAAGAAAAGAAAATTTAGCAGGACCTAATTAATACCGTGTCAATCCGAGTAAAATTTTATAAAATCATTTTAGATCTCTACCTGTCAAGAAATAAATAAATAAATATTACGTAATGTAATTTAAATAATTAATTTTTTCATAGCTCGATGTAATTTGTTCAGTTACTTTGGATTCGGTCATTTAATTCCTGACATATTTAGCTCAATATGTGGTTACATAGGATATATATATATATATATATATATATATATATATATATATATATTATTTTTTTGCCCTCGGTGTATCCCAAAAATAACTATATATATATATATATATATATATATATATATATATATATATATATATATACAATACAAGTCAAATAGCTTTATTTGAATTATAAATCAATTATTAAATAGTGAGAAAAATAATATTTATTGATTATTTTTAATTAATATACATATATATATATATATATATATTAATTAAAAATAATCAATAAATATTATTTTTCTCACTATTTAATAATTGATTTATAATTCAAATAAAGCTATTTGACTTGTATTGTCAATATTATAGAGATTTAATAATTAATAATCGATAGATTTTAATTTTCTCACTGTACAAGAATGTATGATTTTTAATTAAAATATTACTATCCAACAAAATAACAATTGTAGAAATTTAATAATAAAGCTACACAATCGCATACAGCGTAGCAGAATCAGCAAAACAATGTTACTCATTAATACGTTCGTGCATACTGCGCAAAGTTTTTAGATCATTAAGATAACAATGGAGAGGTGCGAAAACAAATTCCCGTTATTTATTCATTCATTAACATTATAAATTGTAGTTGTGTTTCCCCGGCGCCGCGGCGGCATTTGCAATTTTATAAGGGAAGCGCGTTCGCTTTTAATACCACCTAAAAAGGTATTACTGTAGAAACTCATTGTTTGCTGATGTTTGCCAAGACAGACACTTATAGTGGAAAGTTGGCGCCCCCGCTGCGCGAACAACTAATACTATAACTGCAGTTTGTTCTCTTCAAATAACCCTGTAGCGTGGATGCGGGAATTAATATCACGTTTTAAATTTTAATGAGTTGGGGCTTATTTAATTAAAAATGTGTATTGTATACGATTGTTGCATGCCGTTACTTAATAAATTACATGCAATGCAATGATTAAGTGGATTCAAAACTGTAATAGACAATAATGACACTCATTAAGAACCGATTTGTACAAAGTTAATAAAAACTGTAATCTCGCTAGAGATTAAAGTAAATTAAACAGACAACATACAATGTATTTGAAAATTGGTTGTAAAAAACTACTCTACGTTCATATATGTGTGTTTATTATATATTAGTAGTAGTAGTTGTATTTCTTACAATTTGTAACCGGCTATCGACCTTCGGGGTATTTCTACCGTATATTAGTGTATTTTTCATTTTCATAGCCTACACCGAAAGGTAAAAGGCAATTGATAATATATATATATATATATATATATATATATATATATATATATATATATATATATATATATATATATATATATATATATATATTAGTGTATTTTTATGTTAGAGTTGGACTTGCTAAATCAGAAAATGGTGTTCACGTAAATTATATGTTTTTTTACACTCACAAAATTGGAACCCGGCGCATCCACCAATATTTTGGTTATTGCTTAAGTTATTTTAATTTTGTGCGTTTAAATTTCCAAATTGTATTGCGACCTTGCTATATATGAAACATTCATTTTAAACTTTATAGAGAGAGCTGGTTACTGTATACAGTGGAACACGTTTTTTTTTTTTGAAATTATTGTGATCGCGAAAAAAAAATCAAATCCACGTTCTAATCAAATCACTTTTCTAGTCAAAATAAACTATTTTAGCAAAATCATTGTGAGTATGTATGTGTGTATTTGTGAACAAAATTGCAGGAAAACGGCTGTATGAATCGTGGAGAAATTTGGAAATTGGCTGTACAAAGCGCTGACGTCGTTGGCGAGAAATTGAGTAAAATCTGACGGCTAAAACTGAATATTTCTGAAAAACGAGTTTTGTGTATAGCTTTGCAACATTTTATTTTTGGGAATCTTTTCTAGAAACAGAATCCGTGTATAAATGATTCTTAACAAACAAAATTTATTACAATAATTTAAAAAAAAAGCAATTTTTTTAAATTTTAGCTAACGTTAGAGATACATGAATTGCGCGTTAATTTTAAATTGGCTGAATGTTAATTGTAGTAAATATGAATGAATAAATTAATTCGGAAAGTCGACGACACATGTTTTCGGGTTGGTACTTCCGCCGACCAATCCTGTGACGGAAATTTTGTAATGCAATGTCCTCTTATAAATAGTCCTTGAATTTTAAGTAACAGCTTCCTAGAAAATCTGTGGGTCTATTGTGTATAGACGATCTTAAAAAAATAGACTTATATATACAGTTGTTTATTTGGTTGCCATTGGTAACAATGGCAACCAAATAAACAACTGTTTCAGACCTACGCCCTTTTCAATAAATATATATTCATATTGAAAAAAAGAATATAGATATTCAGAACTTTAGTGCCTTATAAGCTGGAGATCACAGTTCGATTCCACAATCCGCTGAACTATTGTTATTTAAAAAAATAATTTTGTCTAATAACTGCGGTAGTAAGATACAAGTAATTAAGTGCTTTTTGTAATTAAAAATCATCCCCCGTCAGACGGCAGGCATTTCACCTAGTCTGTTTATAAGCCTGATATTTCTACCAAATAAAATCGCTATTTGGTAGAAAAATCAGGCTTATAAACAGACTAGGTGAAATGCCTGCCGTCTGACGGGGGATGATACTATTTATATTTTTTTTAAAAGGACAAAAGAAAACTTTACTATTAATAGCAATTCAAAAAAATGGTACTATCACACAAATAATGAATAAAAAATATAAAGGTAACATTCTCGATCGGAATACGATGGAAATCGCAAAATTATTAAAGGAAAATTTGTATGTTATGGATATGAACATGATATAAATTTTATTTCGTGATGACTTTCACAAATTAATATGAGTACTTTATTCATCATCATCATACTTTATTGTGTGCTTTTATAGATGAATTTGATATACGAAGAGAATATTTTGAAGCCCCTCTGTGTTTGTGTAGTTAGTAAAAAGACTGCACAAAAACGGGGGGTCTTCAAAATATTCTCTTCGCTTTCATATAAAAGGATACAATAAAGTACTCATATTAATTCTTGAAAGTCAGCACGAAATAAAATTCATATCAACATACAATTCTCCTTTAATAATTTTGCGATTTACATTACCCTTAGGTCGTTTTGTCATACGAAATTATATCTACCTACACACTTATTAAATAAATATCTGGTCACTTCAACAAGTTTATCAATTAAACAATACAATTACACCAAAGTAAAATTAATTAACAATGGTTATCGGTTCATTATTTACTCTACGAATAGTGTAACTGTAGCATGTTAAATAATTTTACCGCAATGTAATTGATTTTCTTGCAAATGTGTGAACGTGTTTCAGTATGTTCATCTTTTCGGTATTGTAAGCAATGTGGTATATAACATAATGCGATATAAAACATATATAAGTGTGAACCCACCTCTTATCAATCTACATATCTAGATTTTATTAGATCTCATTAGTTTAGCTCAGCTAGTGAGGATGAATTCAATACAATATCTCCAGCTATATACAAATATAATACAACTAACCCCTTAGGAGGAAAGTTAAACGCTATCTGGCAGCACCACATCAATTAGCAATGCACCCATATGATGAGATCTAATAAGATTGAAATCTAGATATGTAGATTGCTAAGAGGTGGATTCACACTTATATATGTTTTATACGATTGGCCTTGTGTTGATATCTCAAGCACTCAAGCACTGTTGGACTATTATTCCATAGAGGGCACTACTAGGTGATCCTGATGGCATGAGCATATTGACGGTTATTACCATATGGGTGTGCATTGCTAATTCATGCGGTGCCGCCAGATGGCGTTTAACTTTCCTCCTAGGGGATTAGTTGTATCATTTTTGTAAATAACCACCCGAGATATTGTGAGAATTCATCCTCACTAGCTGAGCTACACTAATGAGATCTAATAAGATCGAAATCTAGATATGTAGATTGCTAAGAGGTGGATTCATACTTATATATGTGGTAATAATTCGCCGAATTTCGTGAAGGTCATCCAAAATCGATTGTAAGCATTGATGCTGTGCGTGAAATAATACTGCAAGATAATCATGTGAATTATTGTGAGGTTGAGGCCTCCTTGGACATTAGTGAGACCGGCATACATTTAATATTGCCTAAATTCTAGATCGTTGAAATTTTTTCGCGTTCACATAATATATATATATATATATATATATATATATATATATATATATATATATATATATGTGTGTGTGTGTATGTGTTGTGTGTGTTATCCAATTCCAGTGAAAGTTCTTTGAAAATGCATAGAAAAGTGTATTGAAATTCAAGGAGAAAAGCAATAAATGCAATTTTCGATGATATATATATTTGATTTTGTTATCTAATCTCTCAATATAAAAGGCAATCCTTGTATAATATTCAAGTTATATAGTATATGGGTTTAGATATTATATTCTTGGACAAATTGAGTAAAGCACTTTATTATGCTATGATTAATGACACTTTTTTTTAAGTAAAATTCACTGTTTATTTGATTGAAGATAATTGATGTTTGCTGAGTACACCTTGGTATACTAATTGGAAACATTTGGTGTCCACATTATTGAATAGTTCATGTATGCATATGTTCACTTAAACGCGTCTCTTGTATCTACAAATTGTAGCACAACACGATACCAATCATTCACAATATTGATACATACAACATATTTGTTTACATTGCACATAATAGAGATAATATCATGTAACTGGAAACGAAGTTCCTTACGAATCACCCTTTTTTTACTGGGAACATATACTTAATTGGGTATAACCAGTGTCCATAACTAATATTAAAATATTTTTACTTTTCCCAGCCCGTTAGTAATGGTTGGTATAACTTTCCAATGAATGTATATTTTATAAATTTTTCTACTTATTTACTTCCGTATATACGTATTTCCTCTTTTCAGTGGAGTCGTAGTCGTGGCTTTGATAAAATGGTCATCGTTTTTTTGTGGCACTTTTAATAATATCACTCCGGTTATTATGATTAATTAAAATTACAAAATATTTTTCCTATTAAATAATAATACTCGATTTTTTTGTATGGAAGGTCAATCGAGGTAATATAACTATTATATATGTTATCGGGCTATTAGGAAGACCAAAATCATTGCCTTAACTGACAAGTAATGCCTATATTTATTTTTATTTATTTCTTTGTACAATTATTATTCCTCAGATGATGTTAGCACCTGAGGAATAATAATTATTATTCCTCAGAGGCTAACATGTTTAAAGAGGTAAAATATGAAATTATTAAAATCACTAAACGTTCCGAAATATTGATGAATATCAATATGCCAAATCTTGATGTCCTTTCCTACAATATTCCGTTTAGAAACTTGCCGCAGTTATCGAGGCTCTAGAAGGAGAGCCTCGATAAATACGGCAAGTTTCTAAACGGAATATTGTAGGAAAAGACATCAAGATTTGGCATATTGATATTCATCAATATTTCGTTGCCTGATCTCATCCTTCAAATCAAAACCATTTTAATGCCCAAGAATTACAATTTGAAATAAAAGCAATGTAGATATAAAATAATAGAAAACTAATTCAAAGAAAAATTAATTACACAGACATACAACACACACATTAAATTACAAAACATCACTGCATTCATCAATCAAGCTTTCTATGATATCCTAACAACATTTATTATGTGGGCATCAATTAGGGGTTTGTTTGTTTTGCGTTTACCGATACAATTAAACGTCTGGATCATCAGAAAAAATTAGTTATAGAATCATATAACTTGGAAAATAATAATGATATATCTTTAAAAAAATGACTGATGTTAAATGCAAACACACACACACACACATACACACACACACACACACACACACACACACACACACACACACACACATATATATATATATATATATATAGTTGGGTAAATAATAATAAATAATATTATTACGGGCCGATAGCCTGTTTAAAGGAAAAAGAATTAATCAAAATATAAAAATCTGAAATTTATGTAATAAATGTATTTTATTTTCTTTAAATAAAGATGCTATATAGTTTTATGTTATTATTATTAATATTATAATTAAATAAATGAATATTGTATCTATAAAGTAAGTTAGGTATTCATCATTGGCTATTATAATAATATTATTACGGGTCGATAGCCCGTTTAAAGGAAACTGAATTAAACAAAATATAAAAATCTGAAATTTATATAATAAATGTATTTTATTTTCTTTAAATACATGCTATATAGTTTTATGTTATTATTATTATTATTATTAAATGAATATTGTATCTATAAAGCAAGTTGGGTATTCATCCTTGGCTATTATAATAATATTATAGCCAAAGTGCTTTATAGATACAATATTCTTTTATTTAATTATAATAATTACAATAATATGAAACTATATAGCATATATAGGATAATATTGTAAACCATCTCGACAGCAAAAATTAATATATGTATAAACCCTGTTTTAATTATCTTCTAATTCTTAATCTACCACAGAAGATTTAATTGGACTCCATTTTAAATTATAAATGGCGCCTACATTTCGGTGGACACCAAATTATTCAGCATAACCGCTTCATGATGTCTCTTTCCCTCCAGTACGTGATTAATTATTATTCTACTGTTAATGCGAGACCAGTGTAATTTATTCATTTAACTTTCTACCCAGTGTTCGTATTATTCAATTTTTTGCTGAAAGCCTACCTTATAAGATGAAATATCTTATTTAATATATTGCAGGCAGATAAAGGAATAATAATATGAAATGACACCAAATTTTATTTATTAATAGTATTAGCATTTTAGCGCCTTGGTGAGTATTATGCCAACATTTATCTGTATTGACTCCAGAGAATTGTATCGTTGCCGTTGTTGGGTCATATATTTTCTTGATGGTGCACTATTTGATCATCGATATTATAGTCTAGCATTAAAGTTATTAGATGTTCACTTTTGATATTCTCGAGAGCGGCGTTCAGATCTATAAACTGTGCGAATAATTTTCTCGTGAATAGTTTTTTCGATCGCCCTCTTTAAAATATAAACGTTATCTGTTAGTAGATCATCTAGCATGAAAATCTTCATTATTAGTCCCGTATAATTATCTTCTCTTGTATTAAAATCTCATATAAATATATCTACTACAAAAAAACATGGGTTATATATATATATATATATATATATATATATATATATATATATATATATATATCTATATATATATATACATATATATATATATATATATATATATATATATATATATATATATATATATATATTATATTATGACCACGATGTTATGTACCTCGTGGTCACAATATGCTAACTGAGGAGTTTGATCGCTTGCAATTCAAAGAAATTGTATGAGTAGTGTCTTTCTTTATAATCTAGTGAATAGCATAATAGACTGTAGTGAGTTACTACAGAATGTTAAGTATTTTGTTACCCCTGTAAATACACGTCATTCATGTACGTAAAAATGTCTGTGCAAATCAGCTTGCACAAATGTAGCTTTAAAATCTCTACTTTTCGTGATGCTATCGTCTGTTTGCCTAATAGTTATAATTTTAATCATAGTCAATTATTCACTATAAAAACTTATGTATGCCTTAGAATATTTTTGCGCTATGTATAATATGCACTCTGTATGTGTATTTATTTATAATGTAATCTCCTTTTCATATGTAAAATGTAACCTAATTCGGAGTGGAAAAACTGCCAATGCCAATTAGTTTAAGCGAATGCAAAAAGTGTAGATCTTAAAGGAGAGAATATTGAAAAACAATAAAGAAATTTCTAAACCCCAATAATTTTTTTTGTTATTCATTCTCAATACATAAATAGCAACTCTTGTATTAGACTATTTACGTTTGTCGTGTCCTTGATAGAAATATATTTAAATAGACATAAATTAACATAATTCGTTTATGTGAATGAATTTAATATTGGCATTATAACTTAAGTATTTAATTGTAAGTATTCTAAGAAATTAAACTAAAATGATAGTAGATTACTATTGTAGTGTAAGTGCGTACTAATAAAAGCGATCATTCCTGCGCAATTTACATTGAATCTGCAACACACGGCACTAGCTTCACATAACGATATAACATAGTTCAGCAAACACAGTTATGCACATAACTCGTTTTAAATCTGTTAAATCAATCAACCGTGCACAAAATTTTACTTTTGTATATCAGCCATACATCTATCTGTACGCACAGAATAGATCAATATAATAAAAAAATATGTGTAGAACTTTTGTTCCATATTTTTTTTATGGTCGCATAGCTTTCGAACGTAAATCTAGTCAAAATAATTACTATGTGGCAATTGCAGAATAATTTATATTGTTTGTATCAATATATTTCCAATTAAAATGGAAAATATAGAGATAATATTTAATAACAAAAATAATACAGTAATGACTATTGACTGGGGAAGTACACAACCGACTAGCTCAAATATAAATGCACTTTTATGATTTGTAGGTCATTATCCTACACACACTATACAATACAAGTCATATTTTATAATATAATTGTTATGTGTAGACAATATTTATTCATAAGAGAAAAAATAAATATATATTGGGTTCAAAACACTACATAGGGCTATCAGCCAGAGCCGTCATAACATATTTGGCGCCGTCTTTATAAGAAAATGATTTTCTATTTCACTTAGAATAGTTTATTTGGCTATTTCTGTCATGAAGTGATTATGAATAAAAATCACTAATAACTAATAATAACAAAACAATATAAAACACTGTTTTTTAAAATGTAATCGGTTCCCCCTCCAATTACATAAATAAATTGTTTTCCATTTCCTACTTACGTTCAATAAACTACGCACCTTATTCGATATCACTTGAATAAATCCAATAAATCCACTTCAAATATTGATACAGAACTGCATTTCCCGAGGTCCGAAGACGGGGGACGAATTTCATCACATACTGCTGCGAAAACGAACGGTCCGATAATTACGTTCCACGGATGACTGTAAAAACAGTGTTTGCTGTTTATTTCATGCCCACTTGACCTTTACGGAAGTAAATTTAATAACACGCTTTTATTGAACTATAAAAATTGTTATTGCCGTCCCCTGCTGGGGAATAATGGTACTGGGAGATTTTAATTTCGCCGATAGTTCTCGATCGCTGTGTTAGTGAGTTACTTTTACACCTTTACACCAATTATATGCACTATTATTATTACTTTATTTATTTCAATAAGATTAAGTCATGAAAAACTTCTATCTTTAAAGCTATATCTCCAAGTATTTTCGTCTGGTAAAAGGGGAAGCTCATAGGAGTGTATTTACCTTAATATCTTTAAAACTGTGAGAGGTAATTTGCGAAATTTCGTTCACAACGGAGTTTGAATTCTTCAATGCTCAGTATGAGATGGAGAGCGCCTTTAATTACTAGGTTATCGAGCTGGGTATTTAAATCATATTATATACTAAGTGAAATGTCCGTTGTCGGACGGCGTGTTTTTTAATTTAAAAAATATCTACTTAGGGTCACATTAAGGCACCTTACACGATCAATAATACTGTCAATATTTTAGAATAATGACAGTATTACTGTACGATAACATGTTTAAAAAGTTCATTATTATAAAATATTGACAGTATTTCTTATATGTAAAAGGCACCTAACACGGTCAATAATAATACTGTCAATCCTAGTACTGTCAGTATTTGCTTCAATCCTCCGTTTATATTTATCAAGTAATCAATTATCAGTATATACATCAGTATTCTCTTTATTTCATCATTACTATACTTACACGATAAGTAATACCATCAATATTTTAAAATAAATAACATTTTAAACATATTATTGAACTGTAATACTGTCATTATTCTAAAATATTGACAGTATTATTGATCGTGTAAGGTGCCTTTAAGGTATAGTAATGGTGGAATGAAGAGACTACTAATGTTTATTGGGATAATTGAATACTTGATAAATATAAAAGGAGGATTGAAGAAAATACTGACAGTACTAGGACTGACAGTATTATTGGCCGTGTAAGGTGCCTTATAAGATTACGATGTATTCAATACAGTGAATACACCAGTAAATTATGATTTTAAAAATATTAAAAATCAGTACCCACATAGGTAATTCATTTTTGTAATCATAAATTACTAATATAAATAATAGAGAGAGATAATAGAGATTATTTCGTTATGCATTAGAATTCCGTAAATCAGTCACTTCGTTAAAAGAAATGATGCTATTAATTTCCTCCTTGCTGGGGAATAGAAGGCTTATTTAGGAGCCGTATTGTAGTTAGATCCCGTAATAATGGCGATGCACTTAATTAAAACAAAGTTTGTAATTAAATCGGTACATAAGTAGTGACGGAAGATTACCGGAGAATAATTGCGTTCCGGCTCCTGTACGTGACACAAAAGAGGCTGCATGCTTAAATTGCGCTAAATTATCATTCCGGATTCATAATTCATTCAAACGTTTCGTAATTAAATTCGCAAGAAAACCTACAATAGTGTAATCGGGCCGATTGATTTTTCAACGTAACTTGTCCAATCTGATTTCAATCGTTTTACTTTGGCGTACTCAGCGAAAGGCAATCATTTTAATATTGCAGGATCTGTATGTTGGACGTATTGAAGTTACGGTATAAGGCGTGGAAATATATAGCTACGTTCGTTCAAGGTATCGCCGCCATCAAAAGATCCGAAGAACAAAATAGTGCACGATAAAAATATTGCTCCATCAAAGTGAATCGTTGCATAGTAAAATAGGGCTCGTGCTGGGCGGAGTGGAAGACACTCCCAATAATCTTGCATACGAGAGCATACGAAATGAATTAGTGATTTCGTTGCAATTAGGAAGTTTAATGTTTTATAAACTGATTAATGTTTTGAACGGAATTATTTAATATGACCCGTTAATATTTCGTTCGCTCAGACTCCGAACCAAAGCATATGTTACTATGGAATTTGAGATTCGAACAACAGGTTTGATCAAATTTGTAGGTAACGTTGTTATTATGTGATTAGCTGGCCGCATACAAGTTAGCATGGTTTAGGTCACTTCTACTATAATACTGGACAATCATCATCAATCATATGTACCTAGATATATAATTATATCAGGGTCGTGTGGATTTTCTCAGTATGATGCATTTTTCTAAATATCGCCCCTTAATGTTTTTTTCTCTAAAATAATCTTGAATATGTTTTTATTAAGATGTTTATGTCACTCCTTTTCTACTACCTTTAAATATATATATATATATATATATATATATATATATATATATATATTTAAAGGTAGTAGAAAAGGAGTTTAAATGCTGCTCCTACTTATTCCATCTCTATATCATGTCATATTATAAAATAAACTCATCATAGCACTAAATCGTTGAAACTATTGGTGGTCTATACCCATCAATAGTTTCAGGTTAATATTGCTTTTACCTGGCTGCAATATATTATATAAAGTATTATCTTTGAAAGAAGACTTTCAACAAAAAATAAAATAATACGAATACTAGATAGAATACTAGGTAGAAGTTAAATGAATAAATTACACTGGTCTCGCATGAACAGTAGAATAATAATTAATGTACTGGAGGGAAAGAGACTTCATGACGCGGTTTCGGTGAATAACTAGGTGTCCACCGAAATGTAGCGCTATTTATAATTTATAATGGATTCCAATTAAGTCTTTTGTTGGCATTTAAAAATTAGAAGAAAATTAAATGTTGGGACTTATGCTTTCGAGAGAGCTTCACATCATTAGTGAGTCTATCACAATGTGTTAGAGGATATAAGACATTTAATAATATACAAATTAAATATGAATTAAATAAAATATAAAATTGATAATTTACTTTACAAATATCGACCATGTGCCGGTGGAGGTTGTCTTGAGAAGGACAAAAGGTTGGAAGAGGGTGAAGAAAAAGGGGCAGCAAGGGTTTGGATGGAGCGAAGTAGAAATTGCGGTGTATGAGAGAAACCTAATGGGCGTGAACTGGGAGGAGGAACAGTCGATGCTCCAGTTGGAGAGAGTGATGGCGGCTGCGTTGGTGGTGAGGAAGAAAAGTGGAGTCCAGAGGGAATGTTGGTTCGACGAGGAGTGTAAGATAAAGAAGACGAGGTGGCGGAGGGAAATGGTGAATTGAAGGTACGGCAGATGTGCAGTCGAAAGGGTTAATCAGGCAAAAAGGGAGTTCGAGAGTACGTGCGAGAGGAAACAAATAGAGGAGTTGCAGAAAGTGGAAAAGAGGTTGAGGGAGTGTGTAGTGGAGAAACGGATGTGGGAGATCTTAAAGGGAAGGGTGAATCAGGGCAAACTGAACATAGAGCTAGCTGAGTGGGAGAGGAGTTGTAAACAGATGGCGGGGTCTGAGGTGGAGCTGGGCAGTTCGAGTGCGAGACAGGTGGTGCGAAGGGAGGCGTTTTCCCGGAAAGAGGTGGAGGTGGCCCTGGCACAGTTAAAACTAGGAAAGGCAGCGGGGGAAGATGGGCTGAAGGCAGAGGCTTTCAAAAAGCTGCCGAAGGAAGGAAGGGAGAAGGTGCGGCAGAGTATTAACAAGGTGTGGAGTGGAGAGGAGGAAGTGCCGGAAAAGTGGCGTGTGGGGGTGGTGGTCCCGGTTCATAAAGGGGGAGAGGCCTCGGACGTTAAAAACTATAGGGGTATCACCATTATGAGTGCCGGTTATAAATTGATGATGACTATGGTGAAAAATAGAATGGATAGGGAAGTGGAGCAAAAGGGGCTGCTGCCGGAATACTAGTGGAATGTATGGATAGATTGGGTATGGAAGAGGAAGGAGTGGAGTGGGTGAGAAGGATGTATAAAGAGACATGGGCGAAAGCAAGAGTGAATGGAGAAATATCTGAGAAATTTAGGGTGAATGTGGGAGTAAGGCAGGGGTGCCCGCTGTGCCCCCTCATGTTTAATCTGTACACGAGCGAGTTAGAAGAGCTGCCCAGGAGAGGACATGCAGATGTTGGAAAGAAAGGGTAGGTACTTGGATAAGAGGGGGCTAGTGGTGAATATGGAGAAGACCAAATGGATGTTGTTTAAGAATAGGGGCAGGAGGGGTAAGGGCGAAGGGCTGAAATGGCTTTAAATATTTGGGCTTCTGGTTTGACTGTGGAGGAGGGTTTAGGATGCATGTGTAGTGTATGCAGGCGAAAGCAAGAATGGCTTGGGGGATTGCGTGCAGAAATCCCTCAGTCTCTCACTTACCTCAATTCCTAGGCTCCCCGTTTCTCTCAGCTTCTCCTGTACCCTGAGCGCAGTGCTGTTGCAGGAGATAAATCGTATGAGTATGTGGTGGGAGTCGTGTGTGAGGGTTGTGAAGTTTGAAGAAAGATTGCAGGATTTGGGCGAGGAAAGATTGGTACGGGAGGTATGGATGAGGTGTAAGAGTAGAACAGAGAGTAGATGGAGGAAGGATAGAGAAGGGATGTATGAAAGAGTGGGTATGTCTGAGGTGTGGGTAGAGGAGAAGCTGAGAGAAAGGGGTAGCCTAGGAACTGAGATAAGGGAGAGATTGAGGGATATTGAGTGGCAAGAAAGCCAAGTGAGAATGCCTGAGAGCTCATACAACTCTGGCTACGTAGAGTGGCAAGTGCAGGGTAAACTCCCGAGGTACTTAGCGTGGAGCAGAGAGGACAAAGTATACATGGCAAGAGCGAGGTGTGGATGGGGCTGGAGTACACCGCGTGTGCGCTGTGTAGGAAGGGGAGTGACACGTGGTGGCACCTTAGCAAAGAATGTGAGGGAGTGAAAGAAGAGTGGGTTGGAGAGTGCAGAAAGCTGAACGAATGGTTAGGAGAGGATGGGAAAGGCGTGAAAATCTGCAGGAGGCTGACGTGGGAAAGGAAATTGGCGAGGGCAGAGGGGGTTTATTTTAATGGATAGAAAAATGTATTTTATGTTAATTTGTATTCTTTTTTTTGTGTTTTTTTTAATTTCTTTCTGTGAAAGTACTGTTTGGGAATGTGTGTAAAAGGGAAGGGTTGGGCTGATATGCCAAATAAAGGACTTTTTTTTATATTTTGGGTGGTTAGGATTTCTGACCATCCAGATATGTACTGACCATTGTATAGACTTTTTCACAGAGCAGACGAAAACCTAAATAATATATATATATATATATATATATATATATATATATATATGTGTATAATCTAAATTATTATCAAAAATTATTATATTATCATTTATTTGTAATTATATTTGTTACGATTTTTTAACCAAAAATTGTTATAGATACGTTATGTGTCATGAATTGCCAAATATAATTCTATCATCAATCAGTTGTATCTCAAAAATTAAACATCTTTAGCGTACAACACCTAGAACCGGGAGATTCTTATCACCCATTCGCCATTGAAGTCCTGCCGGTTACTGAGGGCCTTGATTTCCTTCCTGCATAAATCATAACATCATCCAGTTGTAATTTTAGTATTTTTAACATGTTTTAACCACTTTTCGAGTGTAACTTGGCCAATATAATGTATCTCAAAATACATTTGCGGTTACCTATTAATAATTTAACTACTAAATCCTTGAATTTGTCTAGTCTTCATGTTTCTAAAGTTTAAATTCCTACTTCCAATTTATTTGGTTCTATTGTTACCATTAGATTCTAATGCTGTGATAATGATGATTAACGTATCTCAAAATACATTTGAGGTTACCTATTAATAATTTAACTACTAAACCCTTGAATTTATCTAGTCTCCATGCTTCTAAAATTTAAATTCCTACTTCTAATTAATTTGGTTCTACTATTACCATTAGATTCTAATGCTGTGATAATGATGATTTAATTATATTTTAGTTATTGTAAGCAGAAATAAGTTTCATAATTTTATATATTACGATTGTAAGCGAAAGTACATTTTTCCCAAGTATTAGGGAATAAATTCTCATAATTTATGTTAAATTTTGTACAGTAGCAAAATGGCTAATAAAAAACTATTATTATTATTATAGGATCTGTGACACTTTCGGTCATCATTACAAGCTCCACGATATTCCTGGTGTTTTCCCATCCTCAACCTTCTTGATTCCGCTTCCATGTACCAACAAAGTTGGTAACATCAATGCGAGCATCTTGCCATAACCTAATTATTAATTATATTTATGTTAATTTCTGTATAAATATATTGACTTGATTGGGATTTTACTTGGTTTCATTACCAACTGAGCCGTGTAGCAACATAAATGTTGTTATAATTCCGTTGCACTCACGGTAACTTGGTATTACTGTCAACAGGAAACAAAACTTGCAGAGACACTTTAAATTAAGCTACGTTGCAATCCCGGCGCTGAGGTTGACGCGAGAATAATAGCCGAGACTTGAATAATTATGCAATTTGATTTGGACTATATAACAAAAACGGGATGAGCACAATCTACTATTGATAGTAAATATACAAATTACAGCCAAGATGGGTTTATACTGATAAAAATAAGAAATAAGCCATGTGAAATCAATTAAATAAAGAATTATCTATGTCGAAGATAATTAAGCAATTTTATTTGGATAGTCCAATATTGCACGTAAATGTAAATAAATAAATTATTAAGTTAAGGTAGGTTTATGCAAACATACAGTATGAAATAAGAAATAAGCTAGGAGACTTCAGTAAAAGTAAGGATTATGTACATTGAAGAGTGTAGATGTAGATATTGTATCACATATATTGTGTGTTTAATAATTATAAAACTACTCAACAGATATTTTAATAATAACAATAAAAATATTTATTGTTGTATATAACATTTATATATACACACCACAATGGGCTAACGACCGGAGTCTTTCTGACCGCGTCAAATTTTCTAGTTGCATATAAACAGCTAGGACCTTCGCACAGGCAACTGTTTTATGACTTGCAAAGCAGTTGCGCGTACAACTGATTTGTGTCCTTACCCGTGTAGGGGAGTGGGAGACCGCATATGGGTCGACTGAAACTTGACTGATTTCAAATCAGTTTACAACTGGCTGCGTGAGATTAGAAACCCCAGTCACAAAAAAGTTGCGTTGCATGATTGCACTTGTGTTCACCAAAACGAAATGAGTAATCAAAGAATGTACATTATTTCTGTTGGAGAGGTAGAAAAGCATGAAGTTGTCTATAATTATAAACTTCCACAATACTCAAGAAGAGACATAACAGAGAAAACAGCCACACATGCTCTCGTGTTTGTGTCTATCGTGATGGAAGGAGAAATCATTCCCAAAAATAATAATCATTGGATATTCTATAGAAAGTAATAATCTTGCTATCTGTTTGATACCGATGACATTCTTTTTTCTGCCTTTCGCACTTTACGATACTAGTACTTATGGCTGACATTAGTCCAAAAATGGGTTGGGCTCTGATACGACTGATCCAGAATCAGTCGCGCTACGTTCTATTGGCCAAGTTACACCACTTTTCGATAAAAACGTAAAACATAAACATAAAAACAGTTACTAAAAATACTAAAATTACAACTGAATGATAATTGTATTTATGTAGGAACAAACACAATCAAGGCCCTCAGTAAGGGGCAGGACTGACTAACATCCTAACTGGAACTTATTAACTAACGATCAGGACTTTAATGGCGAAAGGGTGATAAGAAGCTCCATGGTTCCAGCTAAACGATAATATCCAAAAAGTCGCAACCTAGTATGTAAACAGCGTCTTATAACCGAACCAGGTAAAATCAACAACCTCACACAAGCATACAGAAACTAAAGGTCAACATAATGGGCGTCAGCGTAGTAAGCCTAACGCGATAACCACAATGCTAAACTACACCACTCAGGCAACGACGAATCAAAATACAAAAATCATAGACATAGAGTGGCGAATATAATAGCCAACAAGAATCTTGGAAAGGGGCATGCTTCTACAACATAACACCTTACCAATCAAACTAAATATGCGAGGCATATCTAGAAATTGCTGTTTTTAAGGTTGGTTGTGAAGATTCTCCTAAACAGCACCGGCTCTCGTTAGTACGAAAATTCGCCTTGTAGGGTTCGTTTGTATGAAATATGCCGATAAGGCATCCCGCCAAGTGCGAGGTGTGCGGTTCCTTCTCGGAGCCGCTCGTATTGTTCACGAACGACCGCCGTGTCCAGTTTAGATTCCCCTTGTATGTTCCTTGTTGCCACAGCTGTTTTGGTTGCTCTAAGCACTCAATCCTGAGCCAGCTGTATATAGACGCTCCTTCGGCTTTGTCCGCGGTGAATGTCCGTGGATATTTTTTAAGATTTTTGGCCAGCTTCTTTTTCTCTGTTTGGTCCGCCTTCCGAGATGGTTTTTCTCTTGGTTGACTAAGTTGTATGGCTTTCTTCCTCTGTGTTCGAATTCACAGCCGTCGCTATTATCTACTCGACCAGGGAGTTTTTGCTTGGTTCTACCTCCGTTTCTCTTCTGTTCGTTGGGGTCATGGATGTTAAGCTGCTTCCCTAAAATGGGTTGGTAGCTTCTATGTTAGCCTCTTCTACTAGGTGATAGTCGGATGACGGTCGGGAGCACCCACCGTGATGTCATTACCGACCGGTGTTGAGGTCTCCCTCCTCTGCACAGTAAACGATTCATTACTTTTATGCTTGTCCATTTGTTCCTTTAATTTTAGGGTCAAAGTAGTGCCGTTCCTAGGCCGTATGCAGTGGTCGGTAGTGTTACCAGTATGGGCGACTATTCGCAATTTGGGCTACTTTTCACATATCTCATCGCAATGTTCGTTTGGGCTACTATAAATTATTACGTTTGATTGCTTATAATTTTCTATAATTTGTGGATTTCTGTACTGGTATATTTAGGTGAATTAATAACATCTCTATACTAAAACTTAAAAATCAATTATTATATAATAACGTTTAACACTTATTTAGCTTCAACATGAATCACTGTTTGTTTATTTTCATCAATTAATAACGCTTCAATGCGAGATACCTCAAGATAGATACATTTTCAATATTAACTTTATCATTAACCAATCGTAATAAATTGAATTTATTCAAGTTACAACTATATCATAATTAGAATTATAATTGCTATTTATTTAGTTCCACAGTATTTGTGCAGGATATTATTCAATGTACAAGTAATAATAGTCCTATCCCACTATCAACTAACACTTTTGTTAACAACTGAGGAACTAACTTAAAGCACTGATTATACAATACTTGATAATTATCTTAATTGCGAAAACAGTTCAGGCCAACATGCCAGTGCATGGTTGTTACCAATCCGATGCACATTGTCAACTAGTTCCGTTCATACCCCTTCCCTGGGGGGTGAGATATCAAGTAATTTCATGATCATATTTCTTAGAACCGGCGCTGATTGGCTGCATCACTTATCAGAGCGTGACCTTCCTGCTCTTGTGATGCTTAAATTCTCCGTGAAATTGTTTATGCGCTGTATGTTATTTACTTCTTGTTACTTAAAACAAAAATAATAATGCATTGGGAAAATATGGATGGTGTCGGTGTTGAGACCATTTGCTTCGGATCTTTGAGGGATTTCTAGTGGCGTTCTGATTTTTTCCGAAGAGCCGCTCGCTTGTTCACGAAGATTAAATAATACAATGGAAATTATCAATGTAATATTAATTATATATATTTCAGCATAATGTATTTCAGATATTAAAATATTAACAGAACTATTGTTTATTCTTTTAAATGGTTAATAATAAATTACTAGTTTTTACTGGACTATTGTATTCAATATGAATTGAGAATAACATAAAACTCTCCAACATTCAACTTATTGATTAATTGCAGTAAGAATTTAATTGAAATGGCATTTAGAGGCGCAATGAGGAATGAGTTAGGGAAAAAAAGGAACACGAGGAGACAGAGAGATTGCGCCGGCAATGATTTATGACAGTGTGGCGGCGTTTATCTATTTACGATTCAAAAAGCAAATAAAAAATATCATTAGTTTTCTCGCCCTGCCTGGCAGATCTTTTTAAAGATTTCGTCCGCGGCAATATGGGGGGCGAAAATATGAATTGTAGGAAAGATAATCAAATAACTCAGCAATATGGCTGCGGGTGACGGTCCTGTAACATCCCCCGCCCCCCTCGCGGAAACTCAAATGCAAACGCTTTGCGCGTTATCTGAAGCAATAAATTTATTTGCGCGAATACAAACAACGCGCCGAATATGGCATTAAAATATTTTTATAGCGCCGCTTTGCATTTATAAATCATCGCCGATGACAATCTCAAACGGTTCGATTTTTATATATTTTTTATTTTCCCCCATATTTATATTCCGTGAGAAATAATTTTGTCGGATGCCGGAGAAATGTCGAACGAACGATACACACGATTTTACGACGTCCAATAAGGCGTTACATAAAATATATAGGGATAATCCTTTTCGTCCATTGTGCGATTTCTGAGCTGCTTCGCCTCATATAAGTTACAACCCGACGACGACCAGCCGGAATAACTCCATAAAATTAAGACCCTAATCTGATTTTCATTACTCAAACGCGTGAAATTAGTTTGTTCTGGACGAATAAATTATGCAATGCGAAAATATTCGACTTATAGCCAAGTTGCTTCTGTTTTAAGGCTTAATTGAATAAATTAGTGCGGCAACGGGAAAAGATATTGCTTTGTGTTTAACCCTTGTGGGAAGGGGCCGCACGTCGTATCCGCCACTTAAATTTATTACACCATATTCATAATCCGGATATAATCCCCCTACATCGATAATTGACATTATAAACGGTGTAAAGGGAAAAGCGCCGAAAGCAACAGCAATGCGGACCGCTAACCTCAATAGCTTGCGGTTTCCAAACTGTAATTATATATTATTTCGGGTGGTGTTAATACTTCACCGGATTCAGCTAATAATGTCATATGCGTTACGGGCGACTTATATCGGATAATTCTGTTAGAATATTAAATTATCGACGGTGGTTACAAGCATTTCGCAGCAGGAAAATCGACAGTAGACATTTGTTAATTATCCGTGATTTATATACATATAAACAAACCATTATTTAATTATTTGTACGTATAAATAAATACAGGGTGAAAGTAGCGAATAAATTCAATAAAACCTTTATTTAAGATTTTTCCAAAAAAACATCTCGGACACGTCGATTTTTAATTTTAAATTGCCAATTTTTCATGAAAAGAAATTTGTTTCGATCATTTTTGAATGAGCAATGACGTGTTTCGACATTATTTTTTACAACCCAATTTTTATATAGCGGATCCTGAAACGGATTATTTTTCTGTGATCAGCGATGTATTTTATGATATAGATCACATAAGGAAATTTCCGAGAAAAATAATTTCTAATGTAATGTAATGTAGAGTGAAAGAAAACCTTAAAAGGCGGAATAATATTCAATTAAATAATAAAAAGCTAAAGTAAATGCACAAACTGTTCACCACTTGCAGTCTGATAATGCGCTAATTGAAGAATTAAATACATTTTCAACATTTATAATAATATCTGGAGATATTAATCGTTCTTCAGAATGAATCGGCCTTACGTGGGCGGCATTTGAAAAGCTGAGTTACATCTTAAAAAAAGCATCCCAATAAAATATAAATTTGAAAAAACAACCTTTATATGACATATTTAACTCATCACAACACAACAGCAAACAATTGAAGAAACTCAGTCCCCATAACTTCCCTTCCCACATAAATATACCCATACTACCTTCCGTGTCACTCTTCCAGTACCTTCTCTTCTCCACTGCACACCCTGTTGATGCCCTGCAGTAGCTTCTGCTTTCTAAACAGGTAGCCCCTTAGGCCCAATTCACACATAAGCGGCGTCGGGCTAAGGCGCGGTATAGGCGAGGTGCAGGCGCGACGTCACACAGGCGATTGTGATGTCCATATGCAGTGAAGGGGTGGACATTGCAACATATGTTTACATAGAGACGGCGTGGAAGAGTTGTGCCTCTCGCCTCGCAGCCACCGTGTCTCAGGCGAAGAGGTTAAGACGCAGTGCCGGCACGGCGAGAGGCACGAGGCAAATGCCCGCGCCTCGACACCTAAGTGCACCATATGTTTATATAGAGGGGGCGTGAAAGCGTCGTGCCTCTCGGCACCGGCACCGCGCTGTTGTCTCTTTGCATTTTATATGTGAATTGGGCCTTAAACGCCTCCGCCTTCAACCAGTCCACTCCCGCCGCCTTTCCTACCTTCAGCTGGCTCAGAGCCACCTCCAGTTTTCCACGAGAACTCCTCTCGTCCAACTATCTGCCTCGTGGTGCCCCAGGTCCTTTACTATTCCTGCCATTGTTCTGCAACTCCTCTCAAATTCTGCCAAGTCAATGGTTATTTTACCCCGGTTTCGTTCCTTTTAGCAATACACATAGCTCCTTCTAATACTGCATATTTTCCACCCTCTTGATTCCTTCCAGCTTTTTCTTATCGCACAACCTTTCTAACTCTTCGCCAGGTTTACTTCCCATATTTTTCTCATACATTATCTCCGTCCGCCATTCTTCTTCCTGCACTCTTCATAAAAGCAGCTCACCCTCCCGTAACTATTCTTCTTCCTCACCGGCGCTGCCCACATCACCGATTCCAACGGCTGCACCAAGCGCACCTCCTCCCAACTGAAACCCTTTATCTTCTCTATCCAACACTCCTCCCTCTCACCACCATAGACATATGATCTGATCCACCTTTGTTTTCAATTATGAATTGACATAACGTATCCCTCCTGAACCCTTTGACCATAACATAATCTATCACCGACCTTCCTACGAGAATTTATAATTCCCTTCCCAATCTTCCTAAGTACATCCATTTCAACCATCCCAACCCGCCATTCGCGTTTTCTGCAAGCACTCTCTTTTTTCTTGGTTGGTGTTCTAGTTCTGAGACTGCTTTTATTATGTAATTCTAGCCATACTGCACTGGGATCAATGCTGATCTATTGTGCTTTACCCTACTTCTATTGTTCTCCCAGGAATTCCACTTTTCGGGCGATGTTTAGTAGGTGCCTGAGAGGCTTGCTTTTCAGCTAATGGGTCGTTAGATTAGCGTTCCTTGGCTGGAAAGCCTTTTTTGCTCAAGTACTAGGCATGTGCATAATATGTTCGGCAATTTCAAGGTCCGATTGACATAGTCTGCAGGCAGTGTTGTCCGCTTTTCCTAATTGATTTAGGTGATATTTAACCGGACAATGTCCCGTTAGAATGCCCGTGACAGTTCTTATCTCATTTCTTGAGAGGCTTGGGATTTGTTTTGTTCCTAGCGTCGAGTAATCAGTGAGAAACTCGGATTGCCCTTGTCCTGGAGTGGTCTCTTATATCTTTATGGGATCAGAGCCAACATACGGGCTTGGCTCCTGTCCCATAAAGGGAGCCTCATCCCCGTTTTTGGCGAGTACGTCGGCGCGACTTCGTATCCGTGAATGCCCCCGTGTACCCACATAAGAGAGAGTCTGTTCCCTTTCGCTAGTTGCTTCAGGGTTTATTTACGGTTCCAGATGACTTTGTTATCATATATAGCTATATATTTTGAGCCTCCTTAAAGCTGCCTAGCTGTCTGTAAAGATATAGAGTCGTCATTCTAGGGAAATTTGTGCACATCACTCAAGAGTCATTATAACTGATTGTAGGTTAGTAGGCGTCCGGTCCGTTGCCAGCGATTTTTCATTTCCTAGGCTATATATGCCAAGTCCGGTACCTTTAGCAGTCTTCGATGCGTCCAGTGTGTACCAAATTACTGATTGTTGTTCCTCACGTTGTGTGATCTTTTAGCGGTCAGTAGCGGCATATCTAGTTCTGGATAGTTGGCTGGAGGGTAGCATAGCTACAGACACTTAGGCCTCAAAATGGGCCCATTGTGAAACCTCCCTTTAAGGCTGCTCACTCGTCCCACCAGTCAATTTTGCGTGCAAGCTGCAAAACTCTGGCGGGTGAGAAGCTTGCAATGCTGACCATACAAGGCCAGCACTCCCTTAGTATTAGATGCCTAGTGTTTACTAGAGCTGGGCAGAGGCATATTACATGCTCTGCTGTTTCTAGTTCTTCATTGCACCCTCTACATAACGGGCTGTTCACCAGACCCATCGTGTGTAGGTGTGGCATATCTAAAAAACAGCTGTCGCCCATGCAAGAAAATTTTCCATATGTTGTTGTTATAACGACCACTTCAAAAGCCTCATCGAAATTGAATTCAACTGGCATGGACTCCATGGGATATGTCGGATACTTCTTTCCGACCTGGCATAGAACCTTCATGTGCCCGTGAAGAGGTACCTGACGTCCCAGCCCTAGTCTGAGAGCACTGAGTAGATCTCCTTTGTCTAATTGTTTGTGTAATGGGAGCAGATCTAATCTCACTTCCATTGCTGCGGAAGGGGTCGTGCTCATCGCTTCTGTATCCCCCAAACATGCCACCATTTGGAGCTATTGCAGCCTAGTTCGGTCTTTTCTCTTTTGTCTTGGACCACCAAACGAGTGATCTATAGGTGACAATGGGTCTGACAACCGTCCATAGTATCATTTCCGGTTTTAGCCCCCATTTCTTGCCGAAGAGTATGCGGCATAGCAAAAAAAAGACGCTGTCGCCCTTGCAAGATTTTTTTTCACGTGAATCTTTTGTCTAGAATTACTCCTAGATACATAGCATCTGTCGATAACTCCAGTAGTTTTCTATTCAGGGAGGGAGCTCCTAGATTAATCTGCCTTCTCCGTGTGAATGGAACTATCATTGTTTTGCTTGGGTTGAAGCTAAGGCCATCTTGCTCCAGCAGTCGATGGTATTTATTGCAGGTTTGCAAGGTTCCTAAGTGTGGTATCAAATTTACCCCTTATTAGCCGACCGTTTTAAACCCGCTCTCTGCAAGGTGGTTGAGGATGTCGCCCACGACGAGGCAATAGTTATAATTACCCAATCCTGTGAACATCATTTCATCGCGACCATTCTTCGAGGCGCTCGGCTCATTATTGCGGTCTTTTAGCATATCCTCTATCCATCTATTAGATTTTGGGTTACTGGTCTCCGCGGCTTTGGAATGAGCACTAGCCGTGCCGATTTACATCACCGAGGTCGTTTCCAGGCACTTGCCGCCAGTGTTGGTGCCGCTTCCTTCAGTACTTCATTATGGATTTCATCAGTTCCTGGAATTTTTCTAGATGGTAGTCTGCTCAGGGCGTCTGCCACCTCCTTTTCTTCCCTGAGTTTTGTCTCGTCGGCTAAGCTCGTCGTATCATGGCTGACCAGTGACTCGTCCTCGATGTCCCTGGGAGACGTTTCTTCATTACGACCCTATAGGGCAATCCCAATGGGTCCTCCTCCGCCTCCTGGCACAATTTCTTCCAGCATTTCCATTGGCTGTTCTCTATCTTTTTCCGAAGTTCTCTGCGTAGTTCTCTGTACACATTAATTAGTGGCTATGTCGGCACCACCAGTATGCCGCCTTCCACTGCCGTCTCGTTGGCCCACTGGTCGGTATCGCGGTCTCGTATGCCGTCTGTAGTAGTTCTCTACCATTATTTCCGTTGTGGTCTTAGGTAGCTGGGGCAGGATCGTCAATTCCTTTCCTAGTGACTGCAATCGTTATGGACAGGCGGGTTGTATTGTCAAAAGCCCCTTCTATGTATCATCGCGACCGTTGTTCGAGACGCTCCTCCCAGTCTTGCGGTGTTCCTATGTTAGGATCGTCAATTCCTTTCCTAGTAGCTGCATTCCTTATGGACAGGCGGGTTGTATTGTCAAAAGCCCCTTCTATGTCTATAATGATTCTCTACTCACTCGTCCAACCAGTCAATTTTATCTTCTCTCAGTTATAATATTAACTTTACACGGGTTTACCTGCAAACTTAATATTTTAGTTTTCTCGTGCGACTAACTGTCACTACACCATTGCACAAAACAGCATGATATCAGATGTACCGGAATTGTTGCCATGCGATAATTGGTTAAGCGCTCACTCGGCTGTCCACTCAAAAACTACCAAACTACCAAGCATCCAAATAAACCAGAAACGAAGTCTATGAAACATGCATGCTACCAGTAGCGACATACGGCCAACGACTTTAACAAAACTAATTGCCAATAGGCTAAAGACCACACAGAGAGAGAGAGAGTAAGGCTGGGTATTACTGAGAGAAATAGTGTGAGAAATGAGGAGACCAGAGGTAGAACAGACGTAAATGGTAATCTCAACTAATATTGAAGAAACAAAAAATATAATGGAATTAAATGAGTCTTAATTTGAGATGAGAATGTCGGCTAATATTGTAGAAATAAAAAATGTTAATGTATGAAACGAGTCTTTGTTTTTAGTTGGCTAAGATTGGAGGAATAATAATGATAGTTGAACTAAAACAATCTTAATTTGAGATGAGGAACACTATATACAAATTGTAGATGTATTAAACGAGTCTTAATTTGAGATGATATCATTTATATAGAGAAATTTAAAAGAAATTGTATCAATCGATATTGGAAAAATAATAATTATAGTTGCATTAAACAAATATATTTATTAATAGTATTAGTTTGAACTAACAAACATTCTCTCTAGTATTCCAAAAGAAAAAAAAAATGTTTCAGTAAAGATATGAAAATCCCAATTTACTGCCTCGACATTTGACAAATTGAGTTTTTGTTGTTCCGCAAAAATCGCTGCGAGAGACAGTACAATCTTAAAACTAATTGAAATCTAACCCGCCGGTATAAAGTTCTGCCCATTTCGTGCGCTTTATTTACCTTTTTTAACTAATTTGTCCGTGCCATCGGAATACAAATAGGTCCCCCTTTTTATTTCCAAGGATTTCAATTAGAAATGTTCTTTAAATTGCAAATGGTAAAGTGTTACAGTTTTTCATTACGAATTACTGCAGTTCCATGTTTTTACTGTAGCTTTATGTCTTTATTCAATTCACTCGCTAAATATCAGCAAGAGAAACAATATTCAGATAAACGTTTTCATTCTTCACGTACGATTTGTAGGTAATGAGAAAACATATTACAGGCAGAGATTATTATATTTTAATTTACGCCCTTTTAATATAAAAACGAAGAAAATTATTTGAAGCCGGCAGACCTTTCACTTATGACTTTTGTACTGAGGATGTTGTGATAAATATATTTATTACTGACAGTTTTTTTCGTTAAATGAAACATAAAAAATGCGTCTATGGTTATCTTAGAATGTTGCAACTGCGTAGTTAGAAGATGAAGAAGAAGCAGGGTGCACAATATTACGTTTGATAATATTTTGAGAGGAAAAAAATATAAATATAGTCACACGGGATCAGAGTTGGCGAGATAGTTACGCTGTCGGACGACGGGAGTTTCACCTAGTTAATACATGAAAAAAAAAGGATTTCAGAACAGAAAAAATGCAACAAACAAAATATCTTACGGATGCATGCACTTGGAAAAATGAGAAAATTACCAATTAATCGTAATTATTAAGTAAGGAATATGCCAGTAGTACAGTAGTTACAACAGTAACAGCCTCTACATTTAATGTCGTTGTAGAGGCTGTTACTGTTTTGCATGTCAAGGCATATTCCTTAGTCAATAGTTAAGAATGTAAATATAAAACTACACAATAAAACCAAATAAAATTATAAATGGAAAATAAAACCGAACTTCCCTCAATACCAATAGCCTTAGCTTGGCACTGGTTCTCACATCTCTAGGTTAAAAAGGAGAAGATGGAAAGACAGAGGAAAACTTGCATGTCGTAAAATCAATATGTAATCCATATTAATAATTTAAATCATTGCAGTTGTTCCCTGTCTTTTTCTTCTCTTTATCTTAACCTAGGGATTTGAGATCGACTGTCCATACTATTGGTATTATTGATTATACTGTATATAATGTAATTACGTATACATAATAATTATTATTGAGTAAGTTTGCTATCTTTTATGATAAATACTGAGATGAGAGATGATAATAATTTCTTGTAAAATACAACAGTATGGTCAAGTAAATGTTAATCGATATAACATCTCCTCTTCTTAAATTATTGATTCGAGCCCCAATTTGCATTTAACCCACAACTATGTACTGAATGTTTAATAGCCCCTCCCATGAAATATGTATGAGTTAGCTAAATACTTTGTCTAAATTAAATAGATTGAGTTTCGCATCAACTATTAAACGAATTAAATTTGATGTTACATTAACAACTTGATACCACACATGGCGCGTTCGTTATGCATTTTCCATTTAAAATGATAAAGCAAAAGTAGCAGCGGCCTTTTATCTTCTGTGTGCCGGAAGTTTTATCTTTGTTAACGGCGAAATAAATCTTTGTGGCCATTTTAAAAACGTAATATAATTTGGCGGGGTAATGGCCATCGTGGGAATAAAAGTCTCTTTAGTGTTGCTCGCGAATTTGTATTTTCGGATTTTTTTTTGCCGCTATCTGCCCGTGTGTGGGAAGTGGAAGGTCACAAATTAGGGTTGTAATCCCTATATGCCTTAATATATTTACGTGAACAAAGAGGCTTCAAACGCCATGTACCGAGAGTTTGCACGGGCATTAGCTGTAATAATAGGTGCGGGTGATGTACACCCCGCAGGGCCTCTGCAGGACAGCATGAGCGATCGTCCCAGATGGAGGTCCATCACTCCCCATTGCGGGTCAGCGCATTCAGGGATTCCTCTGGGTCGAGAATTACAGGGTCGACCTGAGCTTATGCTACTTACACCCTCCACGGGTAATATTGAATCGTGAACTCGTCGTAAAGTTATAAGTTAAAACTAAATGTCAATAATGTTTGTTTATCTTGTTTCATTATTATTCAAAATGTATAATTCAAGTAAAATCCCAGAGAAGGCCTGCTCCTTGATTTTTCTATTTTCTCCACACTTATATAACATTATAAAATGTTGCTACATTTCTCAGCCGTATATTAGGAATCCCCGTGCATTTATAACACAGGTAAAGAGTTTTTTGATAAATACGCAACCATGTACATTGGACGAATACTATAACCAGTTAAGAAGTAAGCATTTTGAACTTAAGTTATTGTTTTCATTACCATATATGTTATATCTCCAGTGTATATTTGGCAATCTTCCTTTTTTCATGCACACATATGTTATGTAACCCAAAGCATGAGTTCTTTCGTAAGAAAATAAATATGTATTGTTTATATTGTATTTTATATTTGTATAAAAATTGTACATTTAGTTATCGAAGTACTTTTAACAAATTATACGATATTATATTATATTACACCAATAATTCAATCAATTTTATTTTAATTTTGCCTCACAGTATTTTATTTTCTATATATTTTTTAGTCCAACGTATAAATAATGTAGCTGTACGAGCGAGTCAACCATTAAAATTACACAAAGTGTATAGAATCTATTAAGAAAACGGAGTTTGTTGCAAAGTGCAGTTAAATATCATAACTGTAAGAAATAGAATGTCGGGTTTAAACCTTGTGCTTTAAGCAAGTGTTTCCGCTGAGCAACGTATAATACAAGACGTCTTTGAGATAAGCCTCAGATACCTGTTCAAAATAATATTACACAGCACTCCAAATGAGAAAACGCTAAAGAAAGGCTGACACGAAATTTCAGCGCACCAAAAAAGAGCGTCGAGTGTCGCAACGAACGACGTGAAAAAGCGCGCCGGCAAAGTTAATGCGGGATGAACTCGGCGTGTACAATTCACTGCGGTCGTCCGTTCCCTTTTTAATTTCGGCGACGAGCTCAACTGCCGGCAAAAAAATTGTGCCCCGGTACAATTAAAACGTTGCCGAAAATCGAGGGCAATTTCGATGGCTGGCTTTGCAGCAGTAGCAGTAGCAGCACGGCGTGTTTAATTTTCTTGTTATTCCGACGAGGCTGCAATGTCTACCGTATTGTACTGAATGTGGAAAAGATAATAAGTAGTCGTTAGGAGATTAATTAAAAACTCGCTCGGCTCGATTAAAAGGAGGCAAAGAGAGTAAATAAAAGCTGCAGGTTATAGATTTTGTGGTGAAATTGTGTTTAGGCACGGAATTATTAATCATGTCGCTGGGTTTATAATGCAAGTTAAAAGTTGTAAATGGTTTATAAATTTTCAATTTACAAATTGTTCACAAAATAAGACTTTCTTGGGATACAATGTAGTACAATGAAGTAGCAAATCCAGTCCATACCTAGTCCATACCTACATACACCTGCACGCAAACAAATGTTTATAACAGTTGCCTGCAGACAAAGCATATTCGTTTGTTGTGCCAGAAAGCTTCTATATTGATAAACATTTCGTATACATCTTCAACCTGGTTCCAATTGCGTCGAAGTCAAAGACAAATACGTGTCGCATACATTGAAGAATGCTATAAATGTGTGCGCCGCTATAGTCACTTATAAACAAATGCTTAAATATTTGTCTCGGCCCAGCTCAGTGGCCGAGTGTTCAGTACGAGACGGACCTCTAACAGTCCGTCTCGTACTGAGCATTGGGGAGCATTGAGTTCGAACCCTATCGGAGCGAATTTTTACCTTTCACAGAGGTTTTCTGTAAATACGGGTGATTAAACTCCTCTGAACTTCTCCCGTGACCGGCGGGAAAGCTTCACGGCTATAGCCCTATAAACTTTTTTTTTCAATTTGCCTAGAAAGTGTTAAGACTTGCTTGTTTGCAAGTTTAAAAAACATGTGTTTGTCATCCTCAAGGGAAAATAGAAAACATACGTGCATTTTTTTAAATGGATTTAAACAGCCGTTTGCAAAGACTTTTGAAACAGTATTGAACCAGTTTTTATACAAATGTTTAAATATTTGAGGGCAATTGTTTGTAGGACTGGACTAGGCTTAACACTCACATGAATATACACTAACAAGACAGAAGAAACACAGTGATAATAAATAAATAAAATGTATTCATATTTTATTATGAACAATATATCACGAAGTGAACGTCCAACCAAAATAAATGTAAAAAAAACTTGAACACAGTTATAATAAACTAAGAAATTGTATTAATATTTTATTATCAATAATGTATGACTAACAGAATGTCTCTACCAGTAATTAGTTACCATTTTAATTTACGTTTATAATACGACACATTTTAAAATAACAACCAAAGATGTCAGTTTAAAACTAGACGCAACTTTGTATTCAGTTGCAACATTGAATGTATAATGCAATAAATTAAATTAATAGACCATTTACTTCGAGTATGTAATGTTGAGCTCATTATCTAGAAGAGCCTAGTCATAAAAAAAACTTTCTGATGCAGCAAATTCGATCGTATTGGTATTAAAATAATTATAGCTACTTATTGACATAAATAAATAATAGATGACAGGGAAGCTCGTAGAAAGTTAGGCTATAAAACGAACCACTAGGACTGTTATATCCTTAATATCCGTAATAACAATATAGCTAGACTGATACATTACCCAGATTCATTATTCATTATAATTCCTGCAATGAGTTATAAAAGCTAAATGAAGTTAATGATCCACTTAAAAAGCTTTGAATACGCCCACTTAAATGTAGCGGGGGATTGTTAATTTCCTACATAAGGATAAAAGCAAATAAGAGTCGCAATTAGAAGCGACCATTTTGTGTAATACATTTACATATTTTTTGGTTTAGACATTTTTCGGCCTGGGCTCGTTCGCCCTGTTTAACTTCGTTATCCCTTTTTAGCTTCCATATAAATTTATTTACTGCAAAAAGGGGACGGTGCTACTTTTAGCGGGTGATATGAAAATGTATGTGTTATACTAAATTGTTTGTTTACGCAGGTATACATACACCATGCGCTATAAATAATAAAAAATACGCTCATTATAGCAGGCTATAATAAGCGTAATTCATAATATAGAGGGTGTAATAGAGTTTGTCATTAGTCAATTTTATATACATATTAATAATGTGTACCATACTCATAATAATGATTAATAATAATGTGTACCATCGTGTATAATCAATGCGGATTGAATAAACGAGAAAAATTATATTTACAAAATTATTTGATTAACGTAACTATTAAAATCAATTTTTCAAAAAAATGTAGGTTAAGCAGTGACACATAAATATGAGATTGGTTGTAGTAGTAAAAAAAGTCTATCTTTATAGCTATCAGCCCGATGGATTTTCCGCTAGTAAAAATAGCTCATATGAGTGTAAGCACCCGGTATTTACATTAACTTCACAGAAAATCTGTGAAAGATGTTTTGTGAAATTTCGTCCATAGTGGGGTTTAAATGCTCGCTCCCCAATACCCTGTACGAGTATAGTCTATAACCAATCGAGCTGGGTGTATTAATCTAAAAATCATACTCCGGACTCGAACCAACGTCTAGCGTGCCATGCACGAAGAGTTAAGCAAGCTAACAAAATTAGAGAACCCTAATAGAAAAACTTTAAGATAAAAAGAAGTAAAGAAGGCAGCAAACTATAACACACCAAGGAAAAATCGAGAGGATATGCAAACCAGCTAATGATACTTTAACGATCGGGAGGACCTGGCCAAAGAAACAGAATGGATTGTACAAATAAACATAAAGAAGATTAAGACGAAGACAAACGCCCAACCTACTCCAGCGAAACTGAAGAACGTAACAAAGAACCACGTAAAAATCCAATACTATTGAAAAAGCACAGGCAGAAGTCAGAAAACCGACACACGATAAAAATATAATCTCAAAGAAATATTTGCAACTAATGTTACAGACTACAACAGCTTCAAATATTAAAATAACTGAAAGCATAGGTCACTCAGACTTTGTGTGTCGCCAAATAGCAGGAAACTAAATGAATATACAATTGTGTAGTGTTGAGGACTATAGAAAATTTACCGCTTATGGATATCAAGTGGACAAGTATCAATTCAACAGTAAACAACTAGTCAAAGTCGTGATAAAAGAACTACACCCGACGACGACTTAAGACGAGATAGGCCTAAAATCCTCTAATACATCCAACATCTGGAAGAGGGTGAAAACATCGCAAAACAAAGAACACAAACAATACCAGATCTCAATAGTCCTAGTAGACCTCTTTTTGAAGAGAAAATAAACTTCTATCTATATAGTTGTCAGCCGGCGGGTTTTTTCCACTAGTAAGGGACAAGTGGAATGGAAGTGGAAGGAGTGTAATGATCGTATGGCAATTTGGCATTAAAGTATTCCATTAGCATGCTGTAGTAAATAGGACCTACTTTTTGTATTACAGCAGTTATATCCTCATAAAAGTTATCAAATTCGGCATCAGTGTGCGCGTATGCTGGTGGGTACACCAGCATTTTTAATTTACGAGTATCTAGCGTTTATTTGTCCTTGTACATTAGCCTGTTGCTGATACTTTTGATATTGGTTACGTTTTGTGTGTGCTTCTTATGTATTAAGACACCAATTCCTCCTTCATTTATGTTTTGGCCTTCTATATAAACCGTTTTTGTTTATCGTTCGGGAGCTGTTCAGGGCTATTCTAACACGAGAAATAACAGCCCCGAATAGCTCCCGATCTATAGGCGAAAGCGGCTATAGTGTATTGTACACTGAGAAAAAATAGGCGTCTGTCGGGGCCGAACTACCCCAGTTATAAGAAGCCGAAGTTCGGCTCATCCAGATCCTTGTTCGGGGATCGGTACCGGGAGAACCGAGCTCTGGTTCGGTAACCTGGAGATTTGATAAAATTTGTTTGGCTGTTTGGGACATTTATATGTTACTTATATTTATTATCATTGCACACAAGCACATGTCCACATCAACTTTGTGTTTGACTTAGCGGAGTCATATTTATATGATTTAGAATTTATATTTCAATTGTCTCATTGGCACTTTATATTTATTAACGTCATCATTTAATCAATCAACTGAGGCAGAGCCGAATAAATCATCGGTTTTATCACTATAGAAACCGAGTAAATAATGTCGGCTTTAGCACTGCCGAAGCCTTCAAAATTTGTCTCGTTCAGCTTTTATACTACCGACTACATTTTGGTTCGGCTCCTATTCATGATTCTCAGTGAAGTGACCTGAGCGGAGTGTTAGTTGTTCGTTATCTGTTCTATTATGTTCACTTATTCCCAATAAAAAAGACCTTTATTTGGCATATTCGCACCTCGGTACCTTCCCTTTTACAGAATGGGGGGAATTTTGTAAAAGGGAAGGTGGTGCGAATATATAGACAATAGACAATACTTTCATATACAAAATGGAAAAAATACAAATTAACATAAAATACATATTCACATGTATGTATGACACACACTAGAGCCCCTGTGCCCTCGCCAATTTCCTCTCCCACGTCAGCCTCCTGCAGATTTTCACGCCTTTCCCATCTTCTCCTAACCATTCATTCAGCTTTCTGCGCTCTCCAGCCCACTATACTTTCACCTCCTCACATTCTTTCCTAAGGTGCCACCACGTGTCTCTCCTCTTCCTACACAGCACACACGCGGTGTATCCAGCCCCATCAATACTTTTCTTCCTCGCTCTTCTGACCCACACCTCGCTCTTGCTATACATACTTTGTCCTCTCTGCTTCACTCTCCCCTGGCTAGGTAACTTAGGAGTTTTCCATTATTCCCAATATGTTTCATCAAATGTCGCAGTTCTGCTTCAAGTTTTTGTAATTTTTGAGATTTGGTCAGTGTTCTGGTATTTAGGGTAGCGATGGCCAGTTATCGGTATTAGTAGCCTGACCTATAGGGATAGCTGATAGTAGCCCAGATATTACAAGAATTTCATGGAGATCTCATTCACATTAATAATAATATAATAATAATAATAAGTGTGAAGCTCAGTGGAGTGTAATCACCCATTATAGCTTAACTTCACAGAAAACCTTTGGATAACTGTGAAAGGTGATTCGCGAAATTTCGTCCACAGCGATGTTTGAACTCTCGCTCCCCAAAGCTCAATATAAGACGGACCAATCTCAATGTGTAACGGCGCTTAACCACTAGGTTCAGCCTCAAGATCAAAATGGAGGCATGGAGGAAAAATAAAGTAAACTAGTGTAGAGACCGTTATATGTACGGAAATATACAGAAAAGTACTTATCGAATCCCATGCCCTGGGCGCTGCGCTGGGGAACATAGGTCTACGAATTATAGCCTATTACAAAAAGCTCCCCCTAAATGGGCTTCGTGTAGTGATAATCACATAGCAACCTATAAAGTAAGTATTGTAGCAGCCACCCTACACAATACGAACATTTCAAGAAACAATCATGAAGATTATAGAATATCACACTCTGTATAAACAACAACAATAGAAGAGATAATGCGATAATGACTTCCCCCTATTGGCGCAAGCCACACCCCCATGGAAGCATCCAACCAAGTTCAACGACAAACCGGTAAAATCTGTACTCGACCCGGCTCAGTGACCTAGTAGTTAAAGGCGTACTGAGCATTAGGGAGCGAGAGTTCAAACCACGATGTGGGCGATATTTCGCGAATCACTTTTCACTGTTTTCTGTGAAGTAAAGGTACATACCGGGAGGATACACTCCTTTGGAATGCTCCCTTTACTCCGCTAGTAAAAGCCCTCGGGCTGAGTGCTATAAAGGTAGTAATTCAAAAATCTTTGCAGGACTATCAGCCGTGATGCTTTTCTGCGGATCAAGCGAGAATCGAGTTTAATGACTCGGTATTTACCTTAGCTTCACAGAAAACTGTCAAAGGTTATTGGCCAAAACTCGCCCTATGGGGTTCGAACTCAGACTGCCCAATGCTACGAGATTGACGACGCCTCTGACCACGGTCACTGAGCTGGCTAGGTGGAAGTAATTTTTCGTATTATTGAAACAAAACATTGGAAAACATAACAATAAACTCAAAATTGCTACATACAACTTCACGACTAATCAACCGCAAGCATGAAATAGAAATGGTCCTAACAGAGCAAAATGTTACTCGTTACTTTACACGATCAATAATACTCTAAATATTAATGATGATAGTATTACTGTACGATAACATGTTTAAAATGTTCATTATTCCAAAATATTGACAGTATTACTTATCCCTTACATGATAAGTAATACTGTCAATAGTAATGATAGAATGAAGAAAATACTGATGTTTATCCGAATAATTAATTACTTGATAAATATAAACGGAGGATTGAAGCAACTACTGACAGTACTAGGACTGACAATATTATTAATCGTGTAAGGTGCCTTACAGAATGATATTTCACTGCAGTATCACTCCTGAAATTCAAAGTTTACTCGATATATAAAACAATGCATCTCGATAAAGTAAGTAACAAAGTATGAATAACTATCATCTATATTGATATGATTATCTATAATCAAAAATAAAATTATATACTACGAAATTTCGAATAGCACTAGATAAATGCAAGTAACAACAGTAAAAATAAAACAAGCAAATGAACACAACATTGCCATTTCAGAAGACCTCTGCCCACCTTGTGTTTATATCAGCATGGAAACATTTACAAGCCTCAATTCGGACCCAATTTTGAGGCGGAAGGAGATTTGAATGCCAAATATACCTACATGGGATATAAGGTAATCCTCACAAGAGGAAGACACCTACTTCAGGCAGTTAAAATAACTTCGATTGCCGCTTAACTGGGAAACCCCCAATAGGTAGGTTTTCCAGTTGTGGCAAGCGAATTTATTTTACTCTAACCTATGAATTCACACAAAACTCTAGACCGACTAGATATCTTCATAGCGAGGATTATTTCCGGTAATTATATCGAAGTTGAAGATAACGCCGACTTTGTATCAGACCACACTCCACTACTCTATCTTTATGGTGAGTATACGGGCTGCCGTTAGGCTGTGTGCACTGCCGACCCTTTACGGACCTATTGTGTCTCATACAACATCCATTATATGTTAGCCGAATCAACTCTTTGTAGAAACATTTCCCGACTAGCAGTGGATTCGAATCACCAACATTTCGTACGCAATGGCTTGAGACCATCGCCCAGTACTCTATAGTCGAACGCGAAAGACAAGCTACACTAATAAGCAAACATCAAGAATACAATTAATTATTTAGAAACATAGATCAGAGCTTGACATAAACAGGTCTTAGCAAGGCTACTTAATAGGCAGCATGGACTTCAAACCCATCAAATAAAGAAACCCCAAAATAACAAAATGTGCCTACAGAGACAACATCGCAGATACAGAATCTGGCACTACACGCAGGTATATCACTCATTCAGAAGACCTAAGAGGCGTCTAAAGCGACTAATCCAGTAGACCAAATGAGAATCATTCAAAATATATATGGAAAATCTCATAACAAATGAAGACACCGACTACTCGTTATGGAAAGAATCAAAATAGAGACCGAGACAATTTTTCTTCTTCGCTTTTCCTCTTCGCAGAGGAGTCGTGATATGGCTTCTTAGATAACAGGCGTTGGCTTTACGCACTATTTCGCGCTATCGGCCCTATATGTTGAGTGTTCCTGATAGCTGTATTTATGGTAAAATGTGTTAGCCCTTTAATATTGCCTGCCCATCTTTTTGGGGAATGGCCTCTTAGTCTCGATCCTGCCACCTTTCCCCGAACAATTAGTTTGTCTAGATTGTCTTTTCCTCTTCATGATACGTGGTCAAAGTATCTCTATATACCATTTATTATAGACGTTGTGGTTCTAATATCTTACTGCGAGCAGACACGTTTGATCGCATGCCAGTCAAAGAAATTTATAGTGTATTTCGCATGCATCAATTATCTTTATAGTCCAAGTAAGCCGCAAGGCAGGATCTGGACAACTTCGGTGAAATGATGAAAAAGAGAACCGCCCGTTAGCGTTGAGCAACTGTTAACGAATGTAATGTAATTATCTTTATGACTTTAGCTTTAAGTGTCCATAGTTCGACATACAGTACGATGTGAAATATTAGGGCTTTTATTATTTGCTTCTTAGTATTCAGGGTGATTTCACTATCTACCTATGTTCTTTGTAGAGCAATGCCCCCATTCCAGTTTTTTCCAATGTTTACCAAATATATATATATATATATATCCCTGTCTGCCTAATTTAAGTATTGTGAATGATTTTGAAGAAAATTTCTTCTCCGCTTGTATGACTGCTTCGCTTTGGGTATACAGTTGTTGGATTAGTTGATTTGGCATCATATTTCGGCTAGTATGTTCCATAGTTTTTTTTTCTTTTAAGGCAATCGAAGGCTTCACGATCTTTTTCATTCTATTATTGCCTTCAGGTTTATGTTCTCGGATACCACGTCCAAGGGGAGGGAAATAAATACAAAGCTTGCCTGCTCTTATGCAATTTACCGTTAAAGATTAAATGTTCTGTGTCTCTTCTATTTAAGATCGAGATGAGGATTTTGTTCTCATGCTACATGAGAGCTATCAGTCGGTAGCTGCCGCATTTTCCCCTGGAACCTCTCTTGAATCGGGGAATTAATACAAGAGTTCAATTCCTTCGGCCATTATCAGACATTCACCTCTTTTGTTGCTAATCCCAATGCCAAATTTACCCACTACGTTGCTATGTATGACCAGTCGGTCTTTAGTGTACCCACTTTTGCGTCCCCAATTATCATATTTATTTATATTTTTGGAAATTTTCCTAGTGTTTCTTCTAGTTTACGTAGAATATCTTCATTGATATAGCTAGATGTTAGGCTCTAGACTAATATTCTATTTAGTGGCACCGGTTTGGAGTTTAGTTTTATAGTTGCTACTCTGTCGCTGACTAGGTTCTAAGCTATCAAGTATTTCTAGTATTTCTGGATATAACAAATGCAACACCAGTTCTGCTAGTTTGGTCCTTACCCGAGTAGATAATTGTATTACCATTGCATGTTTTGATATGACCTTTTTCTTTTCAGTGATTTTCTACCTCTCGATTTCTTTTTCACAATGTGCATTTTACCGTTTTATCGGGATATCAGAGGTCTTCTGCAAGACCTCTGATGGCCCGATGTGTAGGATATCTATTCTATCATCGTTGCAGTTTATGGATTTTCTCAAGGTAATCCTCTCCTATTTATTATTTAACATTGAGCAGTGTGTTCTTCTACTGAGTTTACAGTTATACAGGTATTTAGCCTGTTGTTTGGTTATTATGGTTATACCGCCAATGTTCGGTCGCCAGAGCCTCATTTGTTATCCAGCAGGGTGCACCACGTGCAGGTGAGGTTGACATTTGGGTCTTTGATTTCTTGAAGATGTAGTTCGACGACCCCTTACACCCCAAAAGCGCCTCTAATCAAGAATAATAAGAGTAAGTGGAGAAATCACCTAGTAATTACCAATTCTAGTCAAAAATCAGTGAGACATATGTTAATAAAAATTTTGCTCGAATAATAATAAGACAAAGTGATTGTTTAGTAGTATAATTTAGTTAAAAGGATTAAAAAAAACAATCACTTTGTCTGTAGAATATAAAATATTCTGAGCTACACTGACGAGATCTAATAAGATCGAAATCTAGATATGTAGATTGCTAAGAGGTGGGTTCACACTTATATAAAATATTTATTTAATACAAGATTCGGCAAGTAACCTGGATATCATCAAACATAAATTTGAGTAAATATTTTGTATTGTACAAACAAATTGATTGCTTTTTTCATTAATTTTTATATTCAATGTATTACAAAGTAAAATCCTCCGGCGTAAAAATATGAATCCGCTATAGTTTAATTTATTAATTCTGTCAGTTTTTGTGCGTTTCTTTTAAAGTAACTACCAACATATACGATTCAGTCATAAACATTTTTATACAGTGAATTTCGTATAGCAATTGCGTTCACAAATCACAGTTATATATTATATTTTTTTACGTAAAAGGCTGTTCACGTTTATAAAAATTTCATTAAGTTGAACGAAGAGTAGAACTGGAATTAATAATTTTGTTTCAATTTTTGTGAAAATACAGAATGTTTATTGTGCTTGAATATATAAGTAGAAATCTAAATTATTAAAAACCTAATAACAATATACGTGTACGTACAAAACGCTTCAACCTAAATAATTAATCCCCACTTATTCGAATCACCCCGAACCTACGAAAATACTGTGGAGACTGAGTGTCATGTATTTTTTCGCTCCCTCCCCATGCACATCTTCATTCTTGTTAGGAAATGTGTTTGGGTTCCACGTTCGCCGCATTGTCTGCACATTCTATTTGATAGAGCAGCTTGAATTAGGTCTGCGAAATTATAGCTACATTCCACGAACTTTTACGTGTTTCCTTCACCATTTGAGGCGTTCTTTCAGAATAAAACACTCGCCACCCGCCCGTCTGCGGTTTACTGTATACGAGCGCGCTTATTGCGGAAACCCAATTACGACCAGGGGCTAACACACAAAAATTAATTGCACACAGAATTTCGTCATGAGCGAATTTACATTTTAGCGACAACACGGCCGGCCTTTTCTCTTTATATATTAATATTGCGTTGGTTTCATTCCCCTCGGTGTGATAAAGAATCCTATAATGCGCATTACAGTTGAGTTACTCTGAGAAATAATCTTATCGCGCCAGGAAGACAGATCCAATCAATCTTGCTTAAGATAAAAAAGGATACATCTCTATCTCTAAAACTAGATATATGTTTACGATTTACTAGGTTCCATACGTGTGCACGTAGCTCTAGCATCTGGCGCATCGAATATCTTCCCCCGCAAAACAATTAACGCGCATACTTTATAGTAATTATAGTTGTTAGTTATATAAGTTTTAATGTTTATGTTATTGCATTATGTTTTTATAGTGGTAAATATACTGTGCTGCAGAAATAACTTCAATGCTATTATTCCAAACTTTTGAGCAAACACATAAAACTTTCTTCGCTCTAAGAAATGTATAATGCAATATTATAATTTTACGAAACACGATAATTATTCTTACAAAAGTAATTTATATCATAAACCTTTTAAGCTGTAACATTAAATAAATTGCATATAAAGTTTATATAACATTAGGAAACAATGTCAGTCAAATTTAAATATACAAACGGTAGATTGATTTAGTTGCTTGGTGGTTTAGGTGGTTTAGAATGTCATTTGTGGCAAAACTATTTAGGGAGAAGTAATTGGGACCAATATATGTCACTTTTTTAATGAATTTATATTTCGCTTTATTTTAATCACGAGCCTCCGAGACATTACACGAGTGGTCGAGATTAATAGTCTAGCGTTTAAAAGTATGTTACACTTACTATACAGACAACTGGAAACTTCTTTCCATAAGACGCACCTCAAATTTATTACACAATTTTTAGAGAAAAATAGAATTATTATTATTATTAGTGGTCGAGATTAATAGTCTCCCCATTGATAGTAAAGCCCTTATGACATTATCTAGTTTCTTATATTGTTTTCGATGCAGACACAAACTACATAGTGCAATAGACACATGTAGAAAATGATATAGCAGCGGAATAATAATAAATTCACTTAACAATAACAGCACCGTAATACACAATGTTAATTTTTCATTTAGAAATAGGTATACAGTTTAATATATCAATTCTTATATATAAAACGATATAGGAAACTAGATAATGTCATACATTCTACATTCACTACATTCAGAAAATCACCCCCGAGTATATGTATTTCTTATTTTTATTATTATTCATAATTTATTATTAAGATCAATCAATATAAAATTAATTTAAAAAAAACAAATATTTTTTATCAATACTATTGAATAAATTAATAAATCAATTTTCGTATTTTTCGGACCATACGGGCTTATTGTTTACATACACACTAACACACGACAGAAGTGGTAGAAGGACCCGAAGGCCAGTTACAGAATTGTAACAAATAACAGTAAGTACTACTAACAAATACCAATAGTATAAAAACATTAGAATGATTTACGGATAAAAAAACAAATATATATTGTAACAAAGTTGCTTCTAAGATCAGAATAATCTAAATTAGATCAATGCGCTATTTAAATATAGGTAGTCATAAACAGTTCTTGTATATGAATATTTAAGTATACTCGACTATGAGATCTGCGATAAATGAGTTGAGGTTGAAATTAAATATTTTTTTGTCTGAATAAAACTTAATTTCTCCAATAAGACTACTTAAAATTCATTATTAATAGTATTAATTAAACATATTATCGCCTAAGCTACAAATAGGAATTGCACGAGCTTACAAAAGACTACTTCATTGTTCCATCTAATTCGCATATCTTAATATAATACCACACAATTGTATAAGTGCATTAGGTAACTAGCATTAAGCATTAAAATAATCGTCTTAAAAACTTAATATCGTACTAAAATCACAATAGATAATGTGCACCTGTACCCAAACCCACCAATCAACGATGGTCTCAAACTATTATTGTTGAAAATATAAATTATTATATATTGAATAAATATCTAATCAATACTTAATATATTATTTTAAAATTATAAAATTATAATAATAATAATCATAATAATACATAGTATTAAACGTGTATATTCAGTATTTATTTCTGGATATGGGGATATGAAAAACTACTTCTGTAATTTAGATATCTATATATCTATATATATATATATATATATATATATATATATATATATATCTAAATGTATATATGTATATATATATATATATATATATATATATATATATATATATATATATTCAATATTAAGTGGAGACCACTTTGGATACTGTATGCTATTGTAGTACCTACATTTGAAAATTAATTTCATTTTTATTTGAACCATTGTATCTTTAAATGTCTTAAAGATATTCAAACGTTTTATGCTAGTTTAAATTCAGTAAATATTTATCTTCAAAACAGACATCATTTTCAATATTTTACAAATAACAGTGCGATTTTAGTACTTAATACATAAAAATAAATTGCTTTTGTGTTTGAAGCATTAATTGTAAGTCCGCATCGTAATTTAGATTTAACATATACTTATTTTGAAGAGCTCGGCCGAAGAACGACAACAGGTTATGGAAAGACCTATATAAAAGCGCCAGCGCATATCTAGAAATTAACCATGACATAAGAATAGTCATAATCCTGCATCGAGTAAGCAACCATAGCAAACTAAGGAAGTCTAAAAGAGCAACATAGAGGGAGTACTGCCAGGGGGTTGAGAAAACATCCGACTGTGCAAAACTTCAGAGGGATCTCGCAAAAGGTAACAACAATAAAGATGGATCATTGCGGAAAAATTACGGAACCTACACAGAAACCGAAGGGGAAGCGCTGAAACTCTTACTTCAATCGCATTTCCCGGGTTCTGCGGTTATTGATACCGAACACGAGAATCTGGCTATCAACCCATTCAAACGGGGAACGAAAAATAGCTGGTTACTAGCAAAGAACATAGTCTCGCAAACAAAACTCGCATGGGCAATCAACACTTTCCAGCCATTCAAAGCTGCTGGGGAAAAAAACATCTTCCCAACACTACTCCAAAATGGAATGGAGGAATTAATATCAGTACTGTGTACCATTATGCGGGCGAGTATAGCCTTAGGGCACATACCGAATAAGTGTGCAAAAGTTAGAGTGATATTTATACCAAAACCAGGACGGGAAACATACCAACTGGCAAAATCCTACCAGCCCATCAGTCTGACCTCGTTCCTACTGAAAACAATTAAAAAACTGATTGATAGACACATCACGGACGGAACAATGGTACTAAAACCACTGCACAGACACCAGTATGCTTATCAATCAGGAAACTCGTGCGAAACCGCAGTGCACGAAATAACCACAAGAGCTGAAAAAGCAATCAAGAACAAGCAGACTGCTCTTGCAATCTTTCTGGATATAGAGGGCTCCTTTGACAATACCTCGTTTGAATCCATTACTAGAGCCACACAAGCAAGAGGCATACAGCCAACCGTAGTTGGCTGGATCGGCCAAATGCTAAGTGGACGGAGAATAAAAATTTCACTAAATGGAATAACGATAGAAGTATCGGTTAGCAGGGGCTGCCCGCAAGTCGGCGTACTGTCTCCTAGTCATAGACGATCTGTTAGATCAACTTGACCAGAAAGGATGCTACGTACAAGGCTACGCCGACGACGTAGCAATACTCGCGGTCGGCAAATTTGAGGGCATCACATCAGAACTTCTGCAAGGTGCACTCAAACACGTGGAACGATGGTGTGCAACAGAGGGCCTCACGGTTAATCCCGAAAAAAACCTCTTAAGTACCATTTACACGTAGAAGGAACTTAAATAAGATAAAAATACCGACGCTGTTCGGCAGAGAAATACAAATGGAGGGACAAGTTAAATATCTAGGTGTAACTCTAGACTCTAAACTGACCTTCAAAAGCCACATATGACAAAGATTACGAACAAAGCTGTGAAAGCGTTCTGGGCATGTCGGTAAAACTGGGGAGTAACACCAAAAATGGTGTATTGGCTCTATACTCGGGTTATATGCCCTATTATGACTTACGCACCAACAATCTGGTGGCATAAAGTCTCAGACGGGGTAAGCAGGAAAATACTAGGCAAAGTGCAAAGAATGGACTGTCTAGGAATAACAGGGGCAATAACAACAACCCCCACCGCCGTAATGGAGGTTATATTTGACCTGCCTCCACTTCACATCAAAGTGGAGACAGAGGCCAAGATAGCAATCTACAGAACTAACGCCATGGGGAAGTCATACGACTCACCCATAGACCACACCCATCTAGCGTTAGGTAAACCCGAAGAGTACATTCCAAGAATGCGTCCCGACCGGACAATGAATACACTCCACATGACGAAACCTTACAAGGTAGTAATACCAGATAGGACAGAATGGCTATATGCAAAATCTCAAAGGATCAATCTGGTTTACCGATGGATCTAAATCCAACAAAGGAACAGGAATAGGATTGCATGAGAACAACTCAGCAGGATGCACAAGACTCCAGCTTGGCGAGCATACCTCCATGTTCCAAGCAGACATTATCGCAATTCAGTGCTGTGTTAAAACTCTATTGAAATGAAATTATAGTAAGAAGGAAATCAATATTGTGACAGTCAAGCAGTGCTGAGAGCTCTTGAGTCCAGCGTGAATAACTCCAGAGTTGTCATAGAATGCATTGAAGACCTGATGATACCGGGAGCCCGAAACAAAGTAACACTTGTGTGGGCATCGGGACATCAGGGAATCAAAGGCAACGAAAAAGCGGACAAATTGGCAAAAGAGGCTAGCGAATTAAAATTCATTGGCCCCGAACCAACCTGCGGGATACCATATAGAACCGCAAGGAATAGCTTGAGAAAGCATCAAAGAAACCGTCATAACCGATACTGGGAAGCTCAAACTGGAATGAAACACTCGAAGAGGTTTATTAAGGCTCCCAGTACGGAGGCGACGGAAGAAATCCTAAAACTAAATAGGAACCAATTAAGAATTGTCGTGGGACTCCTAACGGGACACTGCACATTGAATAAACACCTGCACAGAATGGGGATAGACAAATCACCAACGTGCAGAGGCTGTGGGGAAGAAGAAGAAACCCCACTATATGTGATAACTAGCTGCGAGGCATTCAACTCAGACAGGAAAAAGCTCTTTGGTTCAACGCGTATGAGCCAAAAAGAGATCCAAGCTCGCCCATCATGAATGAGGAATAGTTATGGGGGAGCACAATTGGCCAACCGTGACCGCAGTGCAGTGGGATGCCACAGCGATACCAGACCCTTCAGGGAAAAAAAGCAACCATAGACCAGACATTACGCATATTGCCAAATAGCAGGTGGTAAAACAATTTGTATATCTGGGTGCATTTATTACTAACGAATGTGGAAGCTCTGAAGAAATGCAGCGCAGGGGTGCGATGGCAAAGATAGACTACGCGAGAACTATAAAGATGGTGGATAGAAAGCACCCTGAACCAAAAGAAGTGAATAATAAAAAACCTAATATTAAATAAAAATAAAAATGAGTTTTCCTATTGGCTCATTCTGACTATGCAATTAAAAATCATTCTATATCTTTCAACAAACTCATACATAGTAACGGATTAATCCGATATAATCTAAATCGTAGCCCGTGGGATAATGACTAGCAAAAAGTAGCCAATAAATGGCTGTACTAAATTAAAAACTCCCAACTCTCCACTCTCAACTCAACCCTCAACCCACAACTCAGAAGTCTCAACTGCCAACTCTCAGCTCACAGTTCACAGGTCACTGGTCACAGTTGACACTTCCCAGTTCACAGTCCCGAATTCCCAGTTGGCACTACTCAGTTTACAGTGGTTGGCAGTTTTAATTAATAAATACACAAGCCTGTGTGGGCAAACAGTTGCCATTGGTATAGACTAGGAAGAAGTCTGTTCAAAACCAACAGTGAGTGATCATTTTTACAAAAATTTCTCGGACACACCGATTGTTAATTTTAAATTACCAATTTTTATTGAAAGTGTCAATTTTATTCGATCATTTATGAATGAGCAAAGATCAGCGATCAGCGATGTATATTATGATATAGCTGACATAAGGAAATTTCGGAGAAAAATCATTTCAAATGTCAGAATGAAGAAAAAGACGAAAGTTCGAACATTTCAGTAATTCTCCCAGAAAGCGAATATGTGCAAAAAATTAACAATTTTATAGAATCAGAAGATTTAATAGAAATTAATGACCCCACCACAGAGTATCAAAAAGATATTAAAAAATTCCTGAGACACCCCTCGTCAATTTTTAATTATTCCGATCTATGGAGATTAACAACAATGAATCCGGTTGCTCCTAGATTATACAGTCTTATAAAAACACACAAACTTAATTTTCCCATAAGACCTGTAGTTTCATACATCAATGCACCTATTCGCCAATTTGCAATAAAAATAAATTCCATTTTTAGAATCCTTACCAATTTTCAATCGCCAAATATTATAAAAAATTCAATCAGTCTGATTAATAAATTAAATAACTTAATCGGTCCTAAGACATATAAACTGGTTTCCTTTGACGTAACAAATATGTTTTCAAATATCCGTCGGAGGAGTGTTTAACAATCATCCGGGATATTATGGATAAAACCAGAATACACCCCGTGACAAGATCCGAACTTCAGTCAGCATTCGAGTTGTGTGTTGCGAAAAACTATTTCCAATTCAATCAAAAATGTTATTTTCAAAATTCTGGTCTACCAATGGGCTCACCGCTAAGTCCACTATTAGCGGACATATTCATGACCCATCTCGAAGAAAAAATCCTCTCATCTAACACACACATCAAATTTTGGTATAGATATGTAGACGACATTCTCGCAGGCTTCTTAGGTACTACGCGTCAGTTGGAAATGTTCCTAAAATTCATAAATAAAATTCACCCAAAAATTAAATTCACCGCAGAAGTGGAAAAAAACAATGTAATAAATTTTCTAGATCTGAGTATTACAAAAAGAAATAATTCATTCGAGTATAAAATTTACAGAAAGCCCACTTTCTCAGGAATAACTATTCCTGCAGACTCGGCACACCCTAATCCCACAAATTAGCAGCATACAATTCAATGATCCACCGTGCGTTGGTAGTACCTATGAGCCCTGAAAATCGGGACATTGAGTTAGACACAATAAAATCAATAGGAACAAAAAATGGCTTCTCACATAAACAGATTGATAACATTATATACAGAAAACAAAAACAAATAGCCCAAAAAATGATCTATTCCGCTACTTCACCTGAGTTAACATCCCCTTTTGTTTCACTAACATATTTCGGCCCTATCTCGGAGAAAATTGGAAATATTTTAAAACAAAATAATTTAAAGGTAGCATTTAAAACTCCAACAACATTATCGTCCATAATCTATAACGCAAAAGAAAAACACCCACCTCTCCATAAATCGGGAGTATATAGATTGAGCTGCCCAGAATGTACTAACATATATATAGGACAAACGGGTCGAGATTTTGAGAAGCGTTTCAATGAGCATGCCACATCATTCCGTCTAATGAAGACAAATTCTAACTTCGCGAATCACTGCATTGAAGCAGGACATGCGTTCCCGGATATAGCAGCCCTGAAGGTCCTGCACATAGCGGAAAAGGGAAGGAAACTGACAATGTTGGAGACCCTCGAAATACATAAGAGCAAAAACTGCAACGATATTGTTTTACTAAACGATCAAATAGATCTCATATACTCACAATTACAATTGCTTTAGTCATCGGAGGAGCTCGAAAATGGCTAGAGCTTAGCCGAAACTAGTTGCAAAGTGTAACTGAAGTGTGATAAAAAACAAAGTAAAAAATCGTTTTATTTATCCTTTAAAATGAATTATCACAAAGTAGACGCCTTAACAATCCAATATTTGACGAAAGTTAAAATAATATTCAATTAAAGAATAAATAGCTAAAATAAATGCTCAATTTGTGCACCATTTATAGTCTGATAATGAGCTAATTAAAGAACAAATTCGTTTTCAATATTTTCAATAATATCTGAAGATATTAATCGTACTCCACGATGAATCCTCGCCTTTGTCAATTCGTTCACCTCTCGGGTGAACCACGGCTTTTGGTTTCTGTGGTTGGTGAATTGGTTAATAGTTCTTTTTCCTACAACCTTTTCAGCAACTTGGCATATATTGCTTGAGATCCGAAAACCTACTTAATCTTCCAACAGGATAGTGGACTTCCTCATTACCAAGCCCGTGTACACCTTGATGAGCTTTTTCCAAACCGGTGGATAGGGCGAATGGGGCCAATTGAATGGCCAGCCAGGCCTCCAGATTTGACCGTTAGAATTTTCCTTTGGGAATATTTAAAATATAAGTTTACATAGGGCTCATTATATATATATATATATATATATATATATATATATATATATATATATATATATATATAATGGATTTAGATGATTTTAAGGCGAGAATGTATCGTGAAGCAGGATTAATATTTTCAGATATTATTAAAAATGAATTTGTTGGAACGATTAGCTCATTGTTAGACTGTAAATGGTGCATAGTATGAGCATTTACATTAGCATTTTATTGTTGAATTGAATATTATTTCGCGTTTTTGTTCTTCTATACTCTCAGATGATTTTTCTCTGAAATTTCCTTATGTGACCTATATTATATCAATCTAAATAACCTTGAAGCAAATTGCGTATCATTTCAACGTATAGTACCTGCGGTAATAAAAAGACTTCCGGTGTGGTTTTGACCATAAACTATAGTAAAGTACTCAACCTAAATCTCACTGCAATTCCTCACCGGTTTTATGGATCACGAACGGATCCCGTCAGCTATCGAAATATACCCTGTTATTTAAAAACGGGGAAATAAAGAAAACCCGACGTCCCAAAAGGCATAAAAACGCATTTCACTGAACATAAACGGGCAATTGTAAATTCGAGTGGTGGCGAACGCAGGGGCCCTATTACCGCCCGACCGTATTGTTTGCGACGATCAACTCTAGATATGACGTTATTGCGGGCGGCGCGTATCTACCGCAGCCAGCATTTATTCGAATGGGTATCTACTGCGGGAAATTAATGGTAATTACGGCATTTCACACGCGGCAATTTTATCCCGCAAACTTTTTTGCATACACTTACACATTGTTATTGAAATTCTACCTACAGCCATTTCACGCCGCTGTTATAGTTTAATCATCCTGATGAGGGTTGCCACATATGAATAACAACTTCCAAAAACGAGAGACCGCAGTGCTCAGAACATTATGATTTATGCCCGCTAATCAGCCGCCCGATGCTGCAAGAATGCGGGGAAGCACAAAAAATAACTTTTACACAAAGTTCATTAAGCCGATTAATGTAATCGCGTTCCCGGCTTTTTAGAGTGGTAATGGAATTAAGATGCTTTTTATAAACGATATCCTTCAATCTAAACGCATAAAAACATACCAAAATGAATTTACGCAATTGATTTCATCCCCCTCGTTATATTTTTACTACCGAATGGCTTTTTTTTGTTCGGCAGCGGCAATTAAATGATTCTCGCTCGAGCTAATCAATCAATTATACACGAATCACATACCAAATTGGAAAGTAAATCAACTCTCGGCATAATCAAATAACATTGCTGTTGTGCTATAATAGAGTATGGTGAAATAAATCGAGCACACGTATCGGGCTAAATGATTGCCGGGAACTAATTTATGAAATCAATAATAACCGCCCTCATCTCTCCAACGGCCAATACACAAGCCATTCAATTTTTAATTGCGCGACGCTACAACACAATGGCGTAACAAAAGTTTCGTAACGCTGTTAGACAATGATGATTTTATTTTGAATGCGAATGCAGTGTTATTTCATTGAATGGTCATTGAATTCATATACTTTTCTTTACAAGTTGTTGTTACGAGTTTTATATATTCAATAGATTTAAATATTGTATAGATACAATAGTTATTGGAGAATCTTTGTTTGTACAAATATAAACAGATGCAATATAGTACTGCATTAATACAACATACGACAAGAAACTATTTACATCGTGTACGATGACGCTGATTGTTTAGCCCTGTTTATAAAATAATGGTGATAAATATTGAATTCAAGGTTAATTTTAAAGACAAATATATGTTGAATTCAAATAACTAATAGCATTTGAAATATCTTTACAACTATTGTAGATACAATAGTTCAAATACGATTGAAAATGATTTTCATTTTAATAGCAATGCTATTTCAGTGTTTACACATGTACTGAAATAGCATTGCTATTTATAAAACCACGGTGATAAAATTTGAAATGATCAGATCAATTCACTGTGTACTTGTTTGGATCCAAGTGCTTTTCCAGGTTTAACACGTTGGATGGTTTTTATAACTACTGACTTTATCATTACGGGTCCAGGTTCGTGTATGATTTCATCAATGAATGTATATATATATATATATATATATATATATATATATATATATATATATATATATATAGATGTTCTTATGTCCAATTATTACTATTATTATTATACATAAATTGTCGCATGAACTGCATTGAGAGTCCAATTGGATTTTTGGATTTCGCTCATACAGCCGTGTCGATGTATGAATAATTAGAAGGTGAAATTTTTGAATGGCTATTTCCTCTCGGATAATGTTCAATCTAATTTATAGTGAAGTACTTTTTGCCATTGTCGGCTATCTGAATGAAGAATCACAAAAAAAAACCTCAGTAGGAAATCAAAAATCACTCTATACAAGACCATTATAAGACCGATTATAACGTATGCAGGCGAAACGTGGACCATGACCGTAAATGACACCCAAATACTAAGACGGTTGAGCGGAAAATACTGCGTAGACTATACGGACCCTACCTGAACCCGGAAACAGGCCGATACAGAATAAGGACGAACGTCGAACTATGCCAGTTGTATGATAGCCCAGATATTGTGCAGGTAGTAAAGGTAAACCGATTGCGCTGGGCAGGTCACGTCCAGAGGAGTCACAACACGAGACTAATCAAATCAGTGTGGGAGGAAGCACCCCAAGGAAGCACACCGTTAGGAAGGCCAAAATTGAGATGGCGGGACAACATCAGGAAGGACCTCACAACAATAGGAGTGGACCTAATCATATGGCAGGAAACCGCAGAAGACCACCCTAGATGGAGACAAGTGGTGAAGACAGCCAGAACCCACCCCGGGATATATATATATATATATATATATATATATATTTATCTCGGATAAAGAAATATATATATAAATATATTTTTCTTTATCCGAGATTAGTTGTCTGCCTTCGTCTATCATTGCTGGTGTATATTTAAGGGGTCGTGTTTTTTCTTGGAGGTCTCGATCTCGAAGCAGTTGGATTCTATCCATTCGGTTTTCGCGGTTCTTATGTTTCTACCTATAGTGTCCATATGTTTCTGAAGATCTCGTTCTTTGTATTTACATCTCTCTTCCATTAGATTCATGATTTCCCATATCATGCATTCATTTTTGCTTCGTCTCTTCGTTAGATTATCAACAATTGTTTTTTTCCACGTTGTGCCTTTTTTAGGGTTGCAGAAGGCTTCTTACTTTCCATGTGCCAACATTCAATCCCTTTGATTTACTGTCTCTCTTCTGTTTGTCGATATTGTTTCCATCATTGTGAATCATCTGTAAGTTGATATGTAGGGTCACAGCTTGTTTGACACTGTAACTCGGTTTGGGTCTAGAGTGCAGGGGTTTCGCTGGTTAACGACCTGGGGTACGATTTTTGACCGATCGTTATTACCATGCGCTATAATGCGTACATATGTCATAGCGAGGAACTAATAGAATAAACACAAACATTAATGTCAAATCATAACTGTCGAGTTTTCAATTCTGTCGAGTTTTCAATTCTGTCAAGGATAGGCAGAACCTTTCGCGAAGCCTGAGGTCTCAAATCGGTACCATTTACATGTGTAAGTACTAAAATAACATTCTCATGTAGATAAATATATGTTGAATCCAAATTTCCATAGGTGTTTTCAATATCTTTGCTATTTTTGAAGAAACGACAATAGTTCAAACACTAATAAAAAAAAATATACAACTAACCCCCTAGGAGGAAAGTTAAACGCCATCTGGCGGCACCACATCAATTATATGATATCTCAAGCACTCTGTTGGAATATTATTGCATAGAGGGCACTACCCGGTGATCCTGATGGCATGAGCATGTTGACGGTTATTACCATATGTGTGTGCATTGCTAATTGATGTAGTGCCGCCAGATGGCGTTTAACTTTCCTCCTAGGGGGTTAGTTGTATAATTTTTCTATATAACCACTCGAGATATTGTATGAATTCATCCTCACTAGCTGAGCTACACTGATGAGATCTAATAAGATCGAAATCTAGATATGTAGATTGCTAAGAGATGGTTTCGCACTTATATATGTTTTAATAAAAAAATTCCACGTATAAATTCTGTAATACAATGGCCAATAAAATCACGGTAATAAATATTGAATATAGATTTCCTCTTATCTTTGCGAAGATACAAAGATACAGTCTCCGAATATTTTCACGATTTTTAAACATACAATGGTTCAAATATGAATGAAACTAATTTACATGTGTAAGTACTAAAATACTTTGTTTTCTCTTGTAGATAAATATATGTTGTATATATGTATATATGTTGTATATATATATATATATATATAGTATATATGTGTCGTTTTTAAAGATACAATGGTTCAAATACGAACGCAACTAATTTTCATGTGTAAGTAGTGAAATATCATTGCTGTTTGTAAAACCACCATAATAAATTTTACTTTTAATTTAAAATTAAGTTCATTCTCCCATTTTATTATAGTTATATAGATGGAATAGATTAAAATATTCAATGTTATAACAATTATTGGAGGAAAATATTACAATACTTCTTCGTGTTCTCTATATTATACATTTTAATACTTACGTTGATTGTTTAGTCCATTGAATAATCAACTTTAATTGATAATAATTGATAATAATTGATTATAATTGATAATAACTGATAATAATTTATAATAATTCATAATACTTCATAATAATTAATAATAATTGATAATAACTGATAATAATTAATAATAATTGAGAATAATTAATAATAATTGATAATAATTGATAATAGTTGATGATACTTGATAATACTTGATAATACTTGATAATACTTGATAATACTTGATAATACTTCATAATAATTAATAATAATTGATAATAATTGATAATAATTGTTAATAATTGATAATAACTGATAATAATTGATAATAAATGATAATAATTGATAATAATTGATAATAGTTGATAATTATTGATAATAATTGATAGTAGTTGATAATAATTGATAATAATTGGTAATAATTGATAATAATTGATAATAATTGATAATAATTGATAATATGTAATAATAATTGATAATAATTGATAATAATTGATAATAATTGATAATAATTGATAATAATTGATAATAATTGATAATAATTGATGATTCGCGTTTATTGTCTATAATAATGCTCAAATATTTTTGTAATGGACAGTGTTTAGATAAATTAAACGAATTAGTGGAATTCTGTAATTATTATGTTTGTAAAATTAAATAATAAAATCCAGAAAAAAATCCATTTGTGGCCTTTAAGATGAATTACTACATAAAAACTACGGCAATATTTTGTTTATGAGAATTGTTTGTAATTTCAAGGAAGTCAAATTAAAACTTATAATAACATCCGTATCCTTCTCTTTAGAGCATATGTTATTATGTTTGATACAATACTAACCGAGTTCGGCGACGGAGTGGTTACGACCCTTGTCTGTCACCATCCTTTTGGGAACACGGTCTGTTTAAACCGCAACCGCGGTTACCTTGTTAACTGTGTCACGGTTATCTGAAGATGAAAAACCTAAACCCAGTACATTTCAGTAATATTACTTTGAATATAAAAAAAACTATTTATTTAAGGACCTAATTTCGGCATTATAATTTAAATCACTGTTCCACTATTTATAGAAAATACTGATACTTGCTACATTTTTGCGTTTCATCATAGAAACTAAAATAATATTATATATTCATTCTGTAAGCAAACATTTAATGTTCTTTGCCAAAAGTTATTGACACCAACCTGTTGATCTTGTTCTGATACTTTTGAAAATCTGTATGTACAATATTATATATAAGTAGATTTATGAAAATTAATCATAAAATAAGTTTTAGGGCCAACTACAAATTGTTTTATATTAACTTAGCATTAATCGTATTTAATTCCGATGAAAGTTGTTACTAAAATCTCAATACAAATTTACGATGCACAACATAATTAATCACAAAATAAGTTTTAGGACCAACTACAAAGTGTTTTATATTAACTTAACATTAATCGTATTCAATTCCGAAGTATAGACGTGATCCCACTCTTAAAATGAATAAAATGCAATAGGCGACTAAAGCATATCTTTTACTTTCCGATCAACAAGTTTTTATCGAAAAGTTGAATGTGTATTGAATCCTTGCCGCATAGAAACGTTATTAATTATTCAAAATAATTAAATAATACTTATTATTGAAGTTAAATATGTAAATAAAAATAATATCATGATTAAGTTAATTTTAAGAATTCACATTATTAAGATTTCTTAAGTTATATCGAATAGTTGTGTTCTGAAACTTCTCGCATTAAGACGTCTTTAATTTACAAAAATAAACAAATGCTTCATATTGAAGCTAAATAAATTATTTGGAATTTATATGTAACTTCAAGAATTTAATTATTTAATTTAAATTTAAAAAAATTCTTTGTTTTCCCTCACTGAAATATTATTAATTAATTGACCAACTAAACAAAAAAAGGATAAGGGATTATATTTGGCTTTAGAAAATTTCCAAATGAGATAAAAACGTCTTGTTTAAAAAATCGTAATAAAATCAATTATTGAAATTAAAACTAAATAATGGTATAATTTTATTTGGCACTTATACACCTTCAAAATACCATTATTTAGTTTTTATTTCAATAATATACGATTTTTTAAACAAGAAATTTTTATCTCGTTTTGAAATTTAAAAAAATTGATATAAAATATAATTCATATCAGTTAGTTCTTATTTCAAATTGATTGCATTTGTTTAAGTAACACATATTTAGCGAAAATTTATGGAAGATGTTAATTCCTCAAGCCATCTAATAAGCCAAATTTGACGGCTAATTTGGATTATGCACCTACAAATTACCCAGAAAAGGTTAAATATAGTAGGCATTAAAATGTCGATGTCGAAATATAATACCAAAATTAATTAGTTATAATTTACTGCTTCATTTTGGTATTATACTTTTACGTATCAAATCTGTTTAACAAGCAATATTGTTGTTACTATTAATGTGTTTGTGACGTGATGTGATGTGAAAACTAATTTGTTTTTGTGTTATGTACAAGATTTGTCATAACATCCTAAACAAATATTTCTTACAATTATTTTTGGTATAACCAATAATATTGGTATAATACTATTAATTTGTTTGTGATCTGTTTAGTTGATTTTTGTGTTATACGCAAGAATTTTCATAAAATCCTGAATTATTAGCTTCGTATATCTGATGCAATTATTTTTGCTAAGCGCATCCATTGATACCATTATTAACATGCAAATCGGGATGCCCCAGTTAATTCAATTTCTGAACTACTAGTAGAAATATCAATTATCTATGCAAATTTTATCACCGGCGGGATTGATCAATACAATGCTTTCAATATTTTACGCCGCAAATAATGCTCAGCGAATATATATTATGAACTAATATGTGCTCAGGGTTAAATTATAAACAAGGGGGTAAATAATTAACCAGATGAGTGAAGTAATGCATAAACCGCGCCGTCGGGAAAATACGCTGTGCTCCTACCCAAAACTTAAAAGAGAGAAAAAAAATCACATTGTGATAATCGGAGAGGAAGTGATAAGCGAGGTGATAGGAGGACTATAGGGCCAGAATATGGCCCGGAAACAAGATAAATGTACCGGAAACGATGTTTAAGGAAGTGCCGAAAGAACGAGCCAACATTGCAGTTTGCCCTCCTTCAAACCAAGTGTCCCATTATAGTTGTCACGCGCGTCCGGATTTATGCTTAAATTTATTTAGGGCCCAGCGCATTCAACAACTGAACCCGCTTTTAAGCCACAATCGATCCACATTCTCAATATGTAAGTATAAAAATATTTCCGACCGAATGTCAATGCGGACAGAGATATATCGCGGTGGCCAGCGGCAACTTCCTAAACAAATCGATCTTGCGAAACAAATAAATTGGCTTGACAAGTAACAAGTTCGCAAAAGAATTTATTTTATTATCAAGGGGCATCAAGAAATAATTTAGCGGATTCGACTGACAGTTGGGTGTATGTATGTGCTTTGCCTCATTAGAGTTTAGACTGAGTACTCGTCTCTTGACACTGTTTTGCAAATCCATATAATTACACACGATTTAGGGGGGAACTGCTTTAATGTTTTCATAATTATGTCTTTAAAGGATCGTTGAGATTATACACAGTAACGTCAGTAACGTAGTGTGTTGTAAGATAATCTACACATATATGAGCATGCATAATTGAATTTGAGAAATTAGATGTTTATTAAAGGTAATTATTATTGTTAAAGTAATGATTATGAAGTTAACAGGTTGGATATGGAATCAAATTTAAAGCCCCATCCAATAATCTAACTTAACAGCATATATATTTGTCGCCTATGCGGTGGGCCCCAAGGCATTCGCCTCTACCGCATGAACATAATTCCGCCACTACATAATGCAAAGTAATATTAAATTAATCAAATGTGCAACCTCAGTTCAGGCACCGTATTGTGTAGTTCAGGGCTCTAAATATTGAGGAACAGACCAACATATTATGGAATTATATAAATATTAATCGAGCAATTTTTTATATTTATTGTAAATTATTTAACATTTTTGTTTTGTTTTGAATATCATACATCTCATAATTACGAATGAAATGGACATTGATTTTAGAAAAAGCTAGATAACGAATATTCGGTTTGTGAAAAAGGCTGGATACCGAATATTCGGTATCCATGGACTTCCTTATATTGCCGACTACCGATAAACTAATCACACACACAAATGAAACGAGCATAGAGCAGAGCAGCATCGCTGTTAATACGAAAACTAAAAGAACGACGAATGTGGGAGAATTTTACGGCTAAATAAGAGTAACTTGTAATATTTTAGGTAATAAAATACATGGAATAATTGGTGCAAAGTTCATTTCTTGAAGAAATCCGAAAGTACTTTTTGATCAACAATGCCATATGGTAATATCCGTCAACATGCTCATACCATCAGGTTCACCGAGTAGTACCCTCTATTGGAATAATGTAATACAGTGTGTTTGAGATTTCAGCACAAAGCTAATCTTAATACAAGAATGAATTCACCTCTTAGCAATGGACATATCTAGATTTCGATCTTGTTAGATCTCATCAGTGCAGCTCAGTTAGTGAATAATAATAATTAGCTAAGCTACACTGATAGTAAGTCATAATGGGGCTTATAACTTGAGTGTGGAACCAATACACTATTTTTGGTGTTAGTCCCAAGGTTTTTTATTTTCCAGCATGCCCAGAACGTGTTTACGGTTTTGTTTGTAATCTTTGTCATATGTGGCCCGAAGGGATTACACCTAGATATATAACTTGTCCCTCCATTTGTATTTCTCTGCAGAACAGCATCGGTATTTTTTATCTTATTTAAGTTCCTCCTAGGTGTTAATGGTAATAGCAAGATTTTTCGGGGTTTACCGTGAGGCCCTCTCCTACACAGCACCGTTCCTCGTGTACCACCCTAATCTTTGCCCACAGTACTAATTTTAAATCTTCCATTCCATTTTGAAGTAGTGCTGGACATAGTATGCCTTCCCCTGCAGAAATGAATGGCTCGAATGTGTTGATTGCCCAGCTAATTTTGTTTGAAAGACTATGTCCCTTGCTAATATCTAGCATTTTTTTATCCCCGTTTGAATGGGTTGTTTATTGTCAAATATAATATAATATATATATATATATATATATATATATATATTATATTTTTTTAGTCCTCCATATCTATTGAGGGCTCTTTGTCAGGCCCCATATTTGGATACTTCTGTGTCACCAGATGAAACGTTTTTGGGGGTATCCTTTCTGGGTCCCTCTTCCGGTTACTTCACTAGGATGTGCCCCGCTTGGAGGTTCCTGTCCAGGTTTCTCCCCTTGACGTATATCCTGTGATGTTCCTTCTATAGGTTCTTTCACAGGATTTGATTGGGGTTCTAGTTAAAGTTCCGTATTTGGCTTCCCTTCCATGGTCTCTCCTTCTTCACCGCTCTTTATTGCCCTGAGTACATTGAAGGTTACCCCAGAGAAGCTCAACAGTGGCTGTCAGTTTAACCCTAGAGGATTCGTTCATGGTGATTACCACTTGCTGACCTTTCGGATCAAGCTTCGTGTGGACCACCTTCCATATAGTCGTCGTTATTCCGGCATTTTGCACCACTATTAGTCTGCGTAGAATCGTCGCCGTTTCCTTTGCTGGTCCCGGTATCAACGTCAAGGTGCTTAATTGCTTTGGCATCAAGCTCTACTCCACGGATTTGAGGCTCGCCCCTTCTCAGGGTTGTACTAGAAAGTTATCCTTGATGAATACATCTTACGTGCATTATTGACCATTCGGGGTTGGTCAAAGAACTCATCTAGGCGCACTCCTGTTTTCGTTATACATCATCGTATAATCTATAAAACACAGCAAATTTTGATTGGTTGCTGACGATTGAAAGTTGTACCGATGTATATAGTTAGAAAAAGATCACAAATTTACTTGCAGAATGATATAGAACACTTCTACGTTTGGTGCGATTCGAATAAATTGCCTTTAAATATTGATAGATGTAAATACTTTAAGTTCACAGGGCATCCAATACACTATTCATACCACAACCACAGTTTTCTACTGGATCGTCCTGTAGCAATCAAGTTTCTTGGGATAATGTTGGATACTAAATTCACATTCATTTTGTACACCGTCATTGCTCGTGCACATACATTGTTAGGATTTGCCACTAGATCTATGGGACTGTATACCAATGCAAGGTGTAGCATAATAGTATATACCTCAATTGTCAGATCCGTTTTGGAGTATGGCTCTATTGTCTGGACCCCATCAGATGCAAACATATAAAGAGGCTGGAGGGTGTGCAAAAAAAAAATTGAAAAATTCCTGTGTTATACACATATACAGCTAGGATCATCTGACGATCAATTATACAAGGATTATTTGTATCGGTTCTATCTTCTAATGAGGTGGAACTATTATGATGTAATATGTGTGTCCAAACTAATCAAAATTCGTATCAAATGAAATCAAATATTAGGGTCTTTTTGCTTTCGTACTAGGGCGTCGAATATGTAGGAAGACTATGTTTGCGTGGACTACCACAGAACAAATTATGGTAAGCACTCATCTCTCCAAAGAATGAGTAAAATGCTAATGCAGCAAATGTGAATATGTTATCCTTAAAGCATAAAAACTTTTAAATATCATTTTTTACTTTGATTTTTATCACACCTCAGTTACACTTTGCAACTAGTTTCGGCTAATCTCTAGCCATTTTCGAGCTCCTCCGATAATGAATGGCTAGAGCTTAGCCGAAACTAGTTGTAAAGTGTAACTGAAGTGTGATAAAAAACAAAGTAAAAAATTATTAGTAATCGAAAAGTGATGATTTTTGTACATTATAGGTGTACGAAGGTTTCTTTGCGTCGGTAGTATGTAATTGTAGTGTTATAGTACATATACAGACAATTGCATACTACCGACGTAAATAACCCGAATGCTATCCGTGTAAATAAATAAATAAATATAATTTGTACCCCGTATTATATATTATCTATTTATTTGAATTTTAACTTTCGAGGTAGGCTATTACATTTCCTTACAATTATTGTTCTTGTTTATACATTTGTAAATTCTTTCCACTCTTTTCTGTTCTGCGCCAATTCTCTTGCTTGCATAACTGCCTTTCCTTTCTTGATTATTATTTCCTCTATTCTGTTGTCCCACTCTTTTCTTGGTCTACCTCATCTTCTTTTATTTCAGTTCTTGCTTCCCATACCTGTTTTGTTTGATTCTTTTTGTCCATCCTAATTATATGTCCCCACCAGTTTAGTTGTTTCTTTTCTATATACTTTTCTATAGCTTCAATTCCCAATTATTCACTGATGTCATCATTTCTTATTCTGTCTCGTAACTTGTTTTACTCCTCTGAGATATTTCATTTCCATTGCCTGTATTCTACTTTGGTCCATCTTTAGTTTAGTTTCCACGTCTCGCTACCATATGTCAGTATAGGTCTATATATGCTTTTGTATATATTTAATTTTGTCTTTCTGCTCGATCACTTTTTTGTTAATCAGTATATTGCACAATCTTAGATGTAGTCCTGTTTGGATCTTCCTTTCCTAAAACCGCATTGCGATTCTTCTAGTGTCTGGTCTATTCTTGCTATTATCTTGTTTATTGTCTTTTCTAATATTTTCATCCCTATACTTATAAGTGTTATGCCTATATAATTTAAACATTTCGTCTTATCCCCTTTCTTGTGTATCGGTACGATTAGTGCTGTTTGCTAGTCTTTTGGTATGGTATTTATGCTGCATATGCAGTAGTTTCCGTAGTTTTTCTTTACCTACCGAGTCCAGGTGCTTGATCATTTCCGCTGTAATCTGGTCTTGTCCTGTAGCTTTTCCTATTTTAAATTCCCTTATTATTTCTAGTAGTTCTTGTTCGTGGATACTCTCTGTATCTGCTTCTGTGTTGTTCTTGTCTCTAATTCTTGTCTTTTGTTCTTTGTCGTTGTTTGAGGTTAGTAATTCTTCAAAATATTCTTTCCATCTTTCTAATATTTCTTCGTTTTCCTTCAGCATTCTTCCTTGTTTGTCTTGTATGTATCTCATTTCTTGTCCTTTTTCTTTCCTGCAATCTTTTAGGGTGTTATAAAGTAGGTTTTGGTATTCCTTTGCGTTTTTTTCCATGGTCTCTCTGAACTTTTCCCATTCCCTGGTTTTTGCTATTCTAATCTCGTTTTTTACTATTTTTGTCTTGTCTCTGTATTTTTGGTAGTTGTAGCTATTTTGGTAGTTTAGGTATTTTTGCCATGCTTTTTTCTTTTCTTTTGTTCTCTTTCTTCTCTCGTATGTCCTCCGTCGACCAGGCTATCTGTTGTTTCTTGTTTGTGCTTTTCATCGTACCACATGTCTCTATTGCTGTCTCAAACATATTTTTCTTTAGGTTATTCCACATTTCCTCTACTTCTTCTCTCTCGTTGGTCACTTCTATCTTCATCTCCATTTTCTCCATATATTGTATTGCTGTTTCTTTTTCTCTAAGTTAGTATGATCTTATCTTGTTGTATTTTATTGCTATATTTGGTCGCTGGATCCTTCTGTCACTGTCTTGGTAGTCTTCCTTAATTGTCGTCGCAACTGGATAGTGGTCACTTCCAATTTTGTAGCTTCTCTTTACCCTTGTATCTATTATATTGGTATTTTTTCCTTTTTCTATTAAAACGTATTAACTGGTTTTATATCCTTATAATTTTCGTCCCATATAAATTTCCACGCTTCTTTTTTTTGTTTTGCTTGAGCCAAGCTTGGTCCAGCTTTCCTTCTTTAAAATTATTATCATATTGCCTTGACATAGAGGGGATAATAATAATAATTTATTATTATTTTTCCAGAAACTAATATTAGAAGGTTCGCTATAATATAACGATATAATGACGATAAGAACTGAACAAAACACTTTTGTTATATACAACGCAGGTGTAATCTAAAAAAGACTTTTATTTCCAATAATAAGTGTGATAATGTAATACGAAATAATCTAATTAACTATAAATGTTTGTAATTAGTATTACCAATTATTTAAAAATTACTATAAAATAAATATAGCTTCAAGCACAGTAAAATAAAAGCTTTCAGTATCGTATTTAATGTACTGGATATTCTAGCTGTATGTTGTTTGACCCATTACGATTCAATAATATTGTGAATTGCAGGGAAAAGTGTGTTGTAATATTTATTTTCAATTAGCACGATTTCCATTTAAAAATTATACCGAAATTACGCTTGACGAGGGTTGGAATTTTTTTAACGACCGAGCTTACACAGAGCAAACGCCGGTCTAATTGCGCCTTTTATTATTTTTTAAATCCTGAAACAGTACAGTACTAAAATATCACTGCAATGATTTCAGGTTTTTTTTCATCAAAAATTAATTGTGTATGAATAATTACACTTTCTGACCTTTCACTGTTCATAATAGTATTCATTATTATCACTATACATATGGTATTTAATATTTATTTTATTTTATGACATTTATGACATATATATATATATATATATATATATATATATATATATATATATATATATATATCTATATATATATATATATATATATATATATATATATATATATATATATATATATATCTATATATATATATATATATATATATATATATATATATATATATATATATATATATATATATATATATCTATATATCTATATATATATATATATATATATATATATATATATATATATATATATATATAAATTTAAAAAAATAATATATATACTGCAAGCTAGAACTAAAACATTGGTTTCCTTTTAAGCGACCGCTATCCTCGTCGCTTAAAAGCGGCCGTTTTTTGATATCATTTTTACGTCACAAAATTAATTTTACGTGTATACAAACGAATATGGTTTCTCGTGAAGAGGGACACTTCAATGTACTGCAAACACGCAATGAATTACGATGAAAAGTTGTGAGTTATTCAATTTCATATACTTATACGATTTTTGTGATGTGTAAATACCGGTGTGAAGTTAAACAATTCTAATAATTCCGGGCAGCCCGTGAGTTGGCGCGGCGTGGACTTTTTCTCGGTGCATTGTTACTAAACGAAGTGTGCAAAAATGTCTACAATTGTTTACATATGTCTTGGTAACCATAAAATAAGAAAAAAACAAATTTAAGCTAATTTTGTTAGGTGTTATTGAATAATATTTGCAACAAAACAAATTGCAATTGTTCCGCGCACGACTTTTTTTAGACTTTTAAAATATTGTTTAGAATTTAACAACAATTCATCACACATACTTTTGTATACCCCCCCGGCCCTTATTTTTCAGATAATTCCGGCACCCCGGTGGGTTCGCGCGGCCGTGTACTTTTTCTCGGTGCATTGTTATTAACCGGACTGTGCAAAAAATTGATATTTTTTATAATTGTTTACTCATGTCTTGGTAACAATAAAATAAGCAAAAAATTAATTTAAGTTAATTTTGTTAGCTGATATTGAATAATATTAGCAATAAAACAAGTGTCGAATTAATAAAATATATATGAGGGCCACATTCGATTATTTTTATTTTAAGATTTAACAATGAATAATATTTTAGTATATCCTCAATATTCACGAGGATTTAATAAATTTTCAAAATGTTCAATTACAAGTTCCAGCTATTCTAAAAGGCCATTGAGCAATTCTGCACGAATTTCCACTTACAACGTGCACCGTAAGTGTAAAGCACCGCATGCGAAATATTTTATGAGGCTACGTCTACTTGCCTTAGAAACGCTTCAATCTCATTCGAATGTGCTGGTCTTAAGACATTAAAATTTAGATGAAACTTTGTTTTTAATAGGCTTAAAATTATTATTTTTACTATAACTAATTAGTGAAATAGTCCAAATATGATACTTGCTGTTCGCATAATTGCTTTATTATTAATATATAATTATAATAATAAATTTGTTGTTAAAAAAAATACATTAGACACTAATTTTAGGGAGTAGGCGAGGGTCATGCAGGTAGGATTCTGCGGAAAAAGTGTCTTACATATAAGGTGCTTTCGTGTAACATTACTAGTCGCCCCGTGGCGTGCTGTATCGCTCCAAGTTGTGTGATCGTGCACCGGTTGTAGGTAGAATTGTGCGCATCGGAAGCGGCTTGTACGACAAATAGAACAAGATACAATAAACCCGGAGCAGCACATAGTTATAAACGAAAACAGCTATTGTGTTGATTTATAGTATCACTTATACATGCTTTTTGTTCTACTGTGGACCGCGGTTAATAAAATTATTAGGTTTTAAATAATTGTTGAGTCTTTTTTGTGCTCCAGTAATATTTCATAGTTTAGCTTCGTTGCTTTAATAGTTGTTGCGGAACATTCCAACTTTCTTCCTTCATCTCCGAAAATTCACGTACCTCCTGAAGTTTTTTACTAAAAGTTTGACGTTGACTGCCAAAATATTTTATAAATTTATTAATCGAATGCTTATCTGCCGTAGTTTGGTGTAAGGTTGTTATCTATATTATTTACATGTTTACATTTATGTCTATATGTATATTATGAGTATATTTCCTTCCATTTCTTCCTGTCTTGTGTTAGTTGTGTAATCTCTCTCCATTTTACGTTTTTTATTTCTGCTTCTTCTCTCATTCTGTCATCCAATGTTTTCCTTAAGGTCGTTTTAGACAATTGCTTAGCTCAAAAGTTGTTCAAGAAATGAATTCATATATCCTCCTCCCATACAATTTGTCGTTGACAAATAGAAGGCGTTATATGTTTCCATTCGATCTACCATCCAATTCTATATTTTAAATAATTTGCTGTATGATACAAGACAATTTAGATTGTCTCGCAGTTTGACTAACTTTTGATTCAAGATATTGTCTTACCTAAAACGACCTTTAGTCTCCCTATGTAGTTGCTTCCTGTTGCCTTGCTCTCGTATATCAGTCGTGGTAGTCTTTCTTTTAGCTTCCCGCATATGTGTCCTAACCATTTGAACTGTTCTATTATTTTGTCGTTTATAGCATCTATTCTGAGGTTTTCTCTATGTGTTTCGTTTTTTATTTCGTCTATTCTTGTCTTGTTTTCAATTTTTCTTAGGAATCTCTTATCTATGGCGTTTGTTTTTTTTCTGTGTCTTTCCGTCATGTTGCACGATTCACTGCTATATCTTATTGTTGTCTTATAACTTTTTGCAAACATACAATAGGCCTTAAATTTAAAATTAAATTAAATTAAAATCGTCCGGGTCCCAAAATATTTTTCAGAAACTATTAGTATTTTAGCAACTGTAATATAAAGAGAATATAGAAGGAACTAGCTCAAAAAATAGCTTGACTACCGAAATAGAATAGACACAAACATAGAAAGATAAGTGCTATACAAATAATTTATTTCATTAGCACAAATTTCCTTCAAAAATATTTTTAAAAAATGAATCGTAAATAAAATTCATCATTCCCAAAATTATCATCAAATAATTACATCCGAGGATTTGTTTTCCTAATAGAACTAATTTTTAGTATATCATTAACTTTTTGTACAAATTATAAAAATATCAGGAAACGTATACACATGTACAAATCAATAAGGAATAAAATAAGTATATCATACATTGTTCACTGTAGATACGTTGTATACAATTTAATTGAGAGGGCAGAACGTGCCTTGGCTGCCAGATATCTTTCCTATTCCGGTTGGCAGTAGAGTATATAGGGATTATATAAGCTCTGACTCAATGTTAGACAGCCAAGGAAATGAAAACGTAATAAAACGTTACAAAACATGATTAAGAATAAGCTATTTATATAAAAAAATATTTGACACTTTGCTCAGTATCGAATTTATATATATATATATATATATATATATATATATATATATATATATATATATAAATATATATATATATATATATATAAAATAAATATTTGATTTTAAATTATTGCCTGTTTAAACATATATGATACATCCATTTAATTTTTTTTTTCTATCTAAGGCGTAATTATAGTCGGTTTAGTAGTTTAGTTAAGAAATAATGCTAGTTAATTAGGCGACAACAGTCTCAACCAATAGCCAAAATATACACCCATGCGGGACAAAATTGACAAATTGTGTATTAATTACAATTAAAAAAAGCTTCTACCTTTATACGAGACGGACAACGCCTCTAACCACTCTGCTGGGTTAATTACATCGCTATAATATAAAAACGAGGACAATGTTTTGAAGTCATTAATGAAATATTAGTCACGACATGCTCAAACGTCATAGTGCACGTCGTGACAAATATTTTTTATTACTGCAAGTTTTGTTCGTTAAGTGGGAAAAACAACGCGAAAGATGGATAGTTGCATCTATTTTTATCTTAGAAGTTGCAACTGCATAGTTAGAAGTAAAAGCTGGGCGCACAACCACACGGGCTCGAAGGAGTTGGCGAAATAATTGATTCATCATACGTCGTCAGACGACGGGAATTTCACCTAGTAATAATTATAAAATATAGAATCTCTATGCCCGTATTCACCAACACTCCAAAAACTTTATAGGTCCCATAAGTTATTGAATGGATAAATTGACACAAATGCCAAAACAAATGTCAAACACTTTGAGTAGCGCTTGCAATTGGAGCTTTGATGACACCTTTTGTTTAATTATTCAGTGTTTCCAGTAAAGAGAATCTAAAGTACCTAAATTCCCTAGAGAATGTATTTATTGTTGCTATAACAACGAATACTTATGGGTTCAATTCAAGTTATTGATAGATTTATGGAACGTCGGTGAATACGGGGGTCATCTGTTAATATACAGAAACTAAAAATCTTGTAAGTAGGTAAATTCATTGTTGATTGTTCTAAAATTCTACCTATGTAAATGCTGGAAGCTATAAATCGTAAAAATATTCAAACAGTACATTATTATCATTTTATTTACTTGAATGTAAATATTGTAACGCAATATTATTATCATTTCTGAATAAAATTGAATCCATTAAAAATGCGTAAGGAGTAAATCCCTATAAAATTCGATTGGAAAATCGCGGAGTTTCGGGTGCAGCAATAAAGCTCTATTTTTTCTGAAAACATCTAAAACTAGTTTAATCAAAACACTATCCTACCGGGACTACGGAAGTGCCGTGCTGAATATAAATACAGATTTATTACGCTGCTGCTGTGCGGTAAAAGTTTGGAAAACATACGTACGACGAGTTTAAAATTTTACTTGCCGCAAAATGATTTCCATATATTTACGGGAGGGAATTTATCGTCCTTACATAATTACTCAACAACTTTCAACTACAGTCGATGGGTGTTTTCTGTTTTGTAGTTTATAACTAATTTGAATCGATGATGATAATTATTAGCAAATGTATAGTGTATTTATTTTCTATAATAATCCATGTATTTTTAGTTATTATTTTATTTATAAAATTTATAAAAAAATTATTTTCTTTTCCAAAAAAATAATGAATCTATTTTTAGTTATTATTTTATTTATAAATTTTAGATTTTTTTTTTCAAGCAGTTTAAAAAAATTAATTCAAGCCGCTTGAAAAAAAAAATGTATTTTGTATAATAACCCATGTATTTTTAGTTATTATTTTATACATACAATTTATATTTTTTTAAATTTCAAGCCACGTGAAAAAATTATTTCAAGCCGCTTGAACAAAAAATATGTATTTTGTATAATAACCCATGTATTTTTAATTATTATTTTATTTATAAAATTTATAATTTTATAAAATATCACCTACTAACCGTAACACTAAAAGAAACTAACAGAACCAGAACAATAATTATAGTATATGGGCCAAATGAAGATGATGTTGTGAGAAACAACAAGAAGCATTTTGGGAGCAACTCAGCGAAACAACCGAAACAGCCAAAGGAGAAGTTTTCGTTGCGGGTGACTTCAACAGCAGAATTCGGTAAGGAAGTAAAAGATAACGACTTGACGAGAGGAAGATATGGCGAAGACGTACTAAACCAAAATGGGAAGAAAATGCTAAATTACTGTAGAATGAACAACCTAGTAATAACGAACACACTATTCAAACACAAGGACATACACAAATACACAAAGACATACACAAATACACAAGGACATACACAAATACACAAGGACATACACAAATACACAAGGACATACACAAATACACAAGGGAAGTGGTAAGCAAGAACGAAAAATCTATAATAGATTACGTTTTAATAGAAAAAGGAAAAATAAGTAAAATAATAGATACAAGGGTGAAGAGAAGCTACGAAATTGTAAGTGACCACTATCTAGTTGTGACGACAATTAAGGAAGACTACCAAAACGGTGACAGAAGGATCCAGCCACCAAATATAGCAATAAACTACAACAAGATAAGATTATACAAACGTAGAGAAAAAGAAACAGCAATACAATATATGGAGGAAATGGAGATGAAGGTAAAAGTGACGATAGAGGAGAAGTAGAGAACATGTGGAATAACCTAAAGAAAAATATGCAAGAGACGGCAACAGAGACATGTGGTACGAACAAAAGCACAAACAAGAAACAACAAACAGCTTGGTGGTCGGAGGACATACGAGAGAAAACAAAAGAAAAGAAAAAAGCATGGCAAAGATACCTAAACGACAAAAATAGCGAAAACTATAATAAATACAGAGACAAGAGAAAAATAGTAAAAAACGAGGTTAGAATAGCAAAAACCAGGGAATGGAAAATTTTCGGGGAGACAATGGAAAAAAACGCAAGGGAAAGCCAAAAGCTACTTTAAAAAACCCTAAAAGATTGCACGAAAGAAAAAGGACAAGAAATGAGATACATACAAGACAAACAAGGAAGAATGCTGAAGGAAAACGAAGAAATATTAGAAAGATGGAAAGAATATTTTAAAGAATTACTAACCTCAAATAACGGCAAAGAACAAAAGACAAGAATTAGAGACAAGAACAATACAGAGAGCAGATACAGAGAGTATCAAGTAACAAAAACTACTAGAAATGATAAGGGAATTAAAAATAGGAAAAGCACCAGGACAAGACCAGATTACAGCGGAAATGATCAAGCACCTGGACCCGGTAGGTAAAGAAAAACTACGGAAACTACTGAACAGCATATGGAGCACAAATACCATACCAAAAGACTGGCAAACAGCACTAATCGTATCGATACACAAGAAAGGGGATAAGAAGAAATGCTCAAATTATAGAGGCATAACATTAAGAAGTATAGGGATGAAAATATTAGAAAAGACAATAAACAAGAGAATAATAGCAAGAATAGACCAGACACTAGAAGAATCGCAATGCGGTTTTAGGAAAGTAAGATCTACACAGGACAACATCTTCACAATAAAACAAATCACAGGAAAAAGAACTACAAATAACAAACACACATATTTAGGATACATAGACCTAGAAAAAGCGTTTGATATGATCCCAAGAAATAAATTATAGAAAATCCTGGAAGAGAGAAAGAAATATAGTCGAATTAATACAAAATATATATATAACAACAATACTCATGCATTAATACACAAGGGACAAACATCAAGAACATTTAAGACAACCACTGGACTCAGACAAGGAGGAGGGCTTAGTCCTACGTTATTTATCATATTCATGGATGAAATAATGAAGAGCATGAAACCAGAAATTGGCTTGAAATTAAAAAAAATTATAACTAAAACTAAAAATACATGGGTTATTATACAAAATACATATTTTATTTTCAAGCGGCTTGAAATATTTTTTTAATAATAATTTAAAATACATGGGTTATTATACTAAATTGTAATTTTTTTATGAATTTTGTATAATAACCCATGTATTTTTAGTTATTATTTTATTTCAAGCTGCTTGAAAAAAAAATGCAATACAATAATAACTAAAAATACATAGGTTATTATACAAAAAACAGTTTTTTTGTTAAGCGACTTGAAATAGCTTTTTCAAGCAGCTTGAAATTAAAAAAACATTATAAATTTTATAGATAAAATAATAACTATAAATACATGGGTTATTATACAAAATATTTTTTTTTTTCAAACGGCTTGAAATTCAAAAATTTATAAATTTTATAAATAAAATAAACTAAAAATACATGGGTTATTATACAAAATTCATAAATTGTTTTGAAAAAAATAAATAAAAATTTCAATTTTGTATAATAACCTATGTATTTTTAGTTATTAGTTTATTGCAATTTTTTTAAGCGTCTTGAAAAAATAGTTTTCAAGCGCCTTGAAATAAAATAATATCCAAGAATACATGAGTTATTATACAAAACTTATAATTTCTTTTTTCAAACGGCTCGAAATGTATTTTTAAATTACATGGTGCATACAATATTTAAAAATGTTTATTAATTTATTATATATTTATATATTTTTTTCATCTCCTACATACTAATAATGTATATTATTAATCATTTTTTAATAAAGTAATTATTATCATATTTTTTTTAAACTGAGTAATCTTCTTTTGTTAGTAACCACTTCCGTAAGGTGGAATAAAAGTAAACTTCATATCAAAAACCGTATCAACGTGGTGTGGAGGGAATTTATTCTACATCATTAATCAATAACACCAATACTAAAGTAATTACACTGTTATAATAGTATGTACACCGAAAAAAAACCTAATCATACCTTTAAGCTATAAGCATTCTCAAAATCTATGAGCATTGTCAGTATGAATAACGTTGATTAATGATAAGCTGTAATGATTTTAAAAATGATATGGGGACCACTATAAGCGTGCTTTAATTAGATTTTTGTTATTGGCTCCACTTCTTCCGCGAACTTAATGCAGTAATAAATGTGAGCTTACGGACGCGCTTCCGAGACGGCTGGAAATCGATTTCCGTACAATTTTAATTGTATTGCGACTTGTTTTCAATCCTGTAAAAGGTCTACTACCCGTATTGACTTATAATCAAAGAGAGTCGCCGGGAAACTTTTTAGTGTGATATTTTTCAACTTAAATCTACCAAATTCCTATATACATTTTCTTGCATTTGCTTGTAGTATATTTACACTAACACTATTGTACATAAAATATTGAGTTATTTAAAATAGTGCTGTCTCTAAAGGAAAGCAAAGCGGAGCTATGTCCAGAAACTGATGTAATATCTATTGGGTGCTTTTTGGGATTTAAAACCCAGTTTAGTGGCTTAGTAGTTACAGTCGGCATCCGCCTTGGGGAGCGTGAATTTTCTCACCCCTTTGTGAGCGAAATTTTGTAAATCATCTTTTAGTTTTTCCTGACGTTTTTTTGTGAATATTAATTAGTTTTGATAATATGAATAACATATAATTTATATTTATGAAAACTGAAATAAAATTCCAGAATTTCAGATGGTCTCGCGGAACTATAATAATTTTCTATTTGGCACACTATTCAATCATACAGTACAGCCCCGAGAAAATCTTTACATTTTTCATCGAATCCTGAGACATGTGCCACGGGGATTTCCACAGAAATAAAATATTGTTGAATGCATCGGGCAAAATAAAATTAAATCGAACGTCTTTAGTTCTGAAGAGTTTGACTGAGATTGCAATCAGGATGCTCTTGAGCTAGTTTCTTATATTTTATTAATTTATTTGGTCTTATTTAGTCAGAAGCAATAAACTTACTATATACGATTTATCTGTGTCAACTACTAATAATCATAAATTGTTCACGTTTTTGTAACGAAATATTAGTATAATGTCTACTAATATATGTTTGTGAACAAATAAGAATTATTAGTAGTTGTCACATATAAATGATATATATATTAAGTTTATTGCTCCTGACTAAATAAGTTGATAAAATATAAGAAACTATCTCAAGAGCGTCCTGTTTGCAATAAGTCAAACTCTTCAGAACTAAATAAATGGGGAAAAATTCGGTAGTATGCAATTTATTTAATTAATTAAGAAACTAGCTCAAGAGCGTCCTGATTGCAATAAGTTAAACTTTTCAGAACTAAATAAATAGGGAAAAATTCGGTAGTATGTAATTTATTTAATTAATTAAGAAAATAGTTCAAGAGCGTCCTGATTGCAATAAGTCAAACCCTTCAGAACTAAATAAATAGGGAAAAAATCGGTAGTATGTAATTTATTTAATTAGTTAAGAAACTACTTCAAGAGCGTCCTGTTTGCAATAAGTTAAACCCTTCAGAACTAAATAAATAGGGAAAAATTCGGTAGTATGTAATTTATTTAATTAATTAAGAAACTAGCTCAAGAGCGTCCTGATTGCAATAAGTCAAACTCTTCAGAACTAAATAAATAGGAAAAAATTCATTATTATGATAAAGTAATGTGCACTGGTCAGATCAATTTTTTTTATATGTAATTTTAACTAAATTTGGAATTAAATACTATGAACCCTAGTATCACAGTAATTTTGGATTATTACTTACTTACTACTTATAATAGTTAAAATAATATAATTTTTCAAATATTGCCAATGCTTTAGGGAATTTTGAAAAATATATATAATGGGATTTTTGAAATAATTACACGGATTAGCGGTTAAAACATACAAAACCGTATTTTATGAAATACTGATTTTGGCATTATACATTATAGCTTGATAACTAGTAATTTCTATAACCAGTAATATGTAATTTTTAAGTATGACTTTAATACATCAATATATTGCTAATTCATTAGCAAACATCGATTGAGGGATTTGAGAAATATCTATAAATTTGCGGTTAAAATATATCAATAATACGATGCATACATTTTAAACGCAAATTATATTAATTATATATATATATATATATATATATATATATATATATAGATATATATATATATATATATATATATATATATATATATATATATATATATATATATATAGATATTTCGCAAATCCCTCAATCGATGTTTGCTAATGAATTAGCAACAATATATTGATCTATTAAAGTCATACTATTTATTAAATACTAAGTTTGATATTAAATGGCATAAAAACAAACAACTATCTCGTGAACTCCTCTGAGCCCGTGTTTATTTGTATATGTTTCCTCTCAAAATATTACCAAACGTAATATTGTGCGCCCTACTTCTTCATCTGCTAACTATACAGTTGCAAATTCTAAGATAACAATAGACGCAGTTATCCTACTACCGCATTGTTTTTGTTCCCAATTGACGAAAAAACTGCCAGTAATAAACATATTTGTCACGACATGTACTGACAGCACAAAAGTTATAAATTACAGTTCGGTCGGCAACAAATCATTATGTTCGTTTTTATATAATAGGGATATCAAATTATCCTCACTAGGAAGTAGCTATAAGAAAAGACGTAACAACTTTGATTCAATATAGTTTCTATTTAATATTTAAACAATGCATTCCGTGCATATACTGTAGCCCTTATAAGTTACTAAAACCCTAAGGCAGACAATAAATATGTTGCAAGTTAGTTTACTAAAGTAAATTTTAAACAAGTAAGAATTACATATCAACTTTGCGGACATGTATTGTGCTATAAAAATAAAATTCACAACCACCATATACAATATTAGATAATCGTCCATCAAAAAGTACTCAAAAAGTATGTACCCAATGGGAAACTTTATTATTATGAATGTCTCATTATGGTTGTATTAATACATCTTAGGACTTAAATCCAAATAACTAAGAACAAAAGTAACATATTATTAAAAATTACAAAAAATCCGAACATTTACACTTTTGTTATCATTACAAGATTTTAATCCAGTTCAGGTACATATAATATTTGCAATATTTTCACAAAATATGATTGCTGCGGAATTTTAATATAAACATTATTGAGCCATACAGGTATTTAATTTTTTTAATAATTGATATAGAGAATTCGTTTAATGGCAACTGGCAAATACTAGGAATTCTATATGGTTTATACAGGCTGGAGCACCTGCAACTAGTGCGCGTGCAGGGGTGCTGTATTTAAATGAACAATTTAACGAAAAATTGATAGATAGCTATTGATTTCACGGGCTTACGCTCAACTGACCTAAATCGCCTGGATTTCTTTTTATTGGGTTGGATTAAAAAACAAAGTGTATTCTGAGAATAGAATTTGAAACATTAAATGAATTGGAAAATTAAATTAGAAGTGCTGTATGCTGTTTAATTAATAATAATAATAACAATGCCTACAATAATATCCTCTAATGGCCTAATCGAAATAAATGTACTATAGGATTTGCTGAGAATGAAGGCTTCCGTTTAATAAACAGCAGTCAAAAAGCAGATTAACTCGAAACAACACCAACAATAAGAAGAGTGCTATATATACATATATATATATATATATATATATATATATATATACATATATATATATATATATATATATATATATACATATATATATATATATATATATATATATATATTATAGAAAAAACTCTTATGTATTATGATAAATTGTATTTCATTGCTAAACAATCATACATTTATATGTTATGTTTTTTCTTTCTTTTATTTGTTATGTTGTTATTATATCATCTGTAATTGGTTTCTGTTAAACTGTAGATGTCTATATTAAATAAATAAATAATAAATATATCTCTTATATTCAATTTATTGATTGAAAATAAATATATCTTTGTAATTATAGGCATCGGACATTATTTTTCATGGGACAATTATTTCATACGAACTATACATATATTCCTTACTTTCAACTCATTGAGAACAAATATATCTTTGTAATTACAGGCGTATACAATTTATAAAAATAAAGTTTCTGAGATAAGGATCTAAGATATCATCAAATAGTTATCCACCGTCGGTTAAAAGAAAATAACAAATAAAATATATTGAAAAAAAACGATTCGGCGGGAATTCGAACCTGCGACGAAAAAGTGGGGGTGGCTGGTTCGAATTGCCACTGACAGTACTGACAGCACAAAATCATAGGACAACTTAAAAACACAGTCTTCGATGTTATATTATAGGGATATAAAAAATTACTTGCAGTTACGATTGCCAACGGATGTAGCACATTTTAAAGCAATACACTATTAATTAAAATCGAAATTCGTCCGATGATTTGAAGGAAATCATGTTGCAGCAAATCAAATGATTAATCCGAGATTAAAAAGCTGTTAGGGACGGCGCTTGATTTTCCCGATTGGAGGCAATCGGTGTGATTGATGCGGATTTCTATACGCCATTAATAAGAATCAAATAAGCAAGGATTTTAAACTGTTTAATTGTAGATTCGGTGGTGGTGGTTGGTGTTCGGATAAATACACTAAGGCTTTTGATGCTGCCTTAGTGTATTTATCCGAACACAATCCACCACCATCGAATCTACAATTTTATAAGGTTATCCGGTGTAAATTAAAGTATTTTTATATTAGGAGGGATTGTGGGTTGTTTAGTTATACAAACTAGTGGCGTATTTGATTGGACATTGCGTGTACAATCATGCCCAATCCAGAAGCTTACATTTCACTCCAAAGAACTACAAAACTAATAAAAAAAACTTCTATCTTCCTGTGAGGGATGTGAAAAATACAACGCGGATTCTTTATGAAGATGATGCAGCAATCCTCGTCCCTAACTCTGTGCAAGATATGCCAAGATTATCGCGAAAAAACCGATCCCACGAGACTGGAATCAGTAAGACTCATATCCATAAAATCCTTAATACTCATAAATATCATTCATATAAACCAGTAAGAATTCACTTGTTAGAAGAAGGTGATCACGCAAAACGTCTTTACTTTTGTCTATGGGTTGGATCACGTATTTTTGAAAATATTCAGAATCCATTTCATCGGTACATCATATTTTCTGAAGAAGCGACATTTAAAACCAACGGGATAGTGGCAGCTTAACATATCCAGGAATCAGAGGAACCACGAATCGCCAGTACTACGTTAAAGTTAACGTTTGGTGAGCTGCTACCTACCATGGCTTAATAGGGCCATTCGTTTTTGAGGGAACTGTGAATCAAGCTTCATACCTGCAAATACCTTTTTCTACAAGGAAATAGATAATTTGCCTTTAAATTATCGAGCTGCAGCATATTTTCAGCAGGATGGCTGTCCTGCCCATTCAGCAGGCATAGTGGTCAATTGGTTGAACGAGAAATTTGGAGAGAAATGGATCGGAAGAAATGGACTAGTCCCATGGCCTCCAAGGGGCCCTGATTTAACGATTTGTGATTTTTATCTGTGGGGCTGGTTAAAACGAATTGTTTACAGTACTCCCGTTCCAAATGATGTAAACATATTCAAAAATCGAAATACCTTTTACTACAAGGAAATGGGTAATTTTCCTTCAAATTGTCGAGCTGCAGCATATTTTCAGCAGGGCGGCTGTCCTGCCCATTCAGCAGGCATAGTGGTCAATTGGTTGAAGGAGAAATTTTGAGAGAAATGGATCGGAAGAAATGGACCAGTCCCATGGCCTCCAAAGAGTCCTGATCTAACGATTTATATATATATATATATATATATATATATATATATATATATATATAAAAAGACCTTTATTTGGCATATCCAACCCTTCCCTTTTACACAAATTCCAGCCGAAAGAACACTTTGAATGAAAAAAAAAGAAACCAAAAAAATACAAATTAACATTAAATACATAATTTTTCTAACCACTAAAATAAACCCCCTCTGCTATCGCCAATTTTCTTTCCTACGTCAGCCTCCTGCAGATTTTCACGCCTTTCCCATCCTCTCCTAACCATTCGTTTAGCTTTCTGCACTCTCCAACCCACTCTGATTTCACTCCCTCACATTCTCTGCTAAGGTGCCACCACGTGTCACTCACCTTCCTACACAGCGCACATGCGGTGTACCCCAGCCCCATCCACATTTTTCTTCCTCGCTCTTCTGAACCACACCTCGCTCTTGCCATGCATACTTTGTCCTCTTTGCTCCACTCTCCCCTGGCTAAGTAGCTCGGGAGTTTCCTCTGTATTTGCCACCCTACGTAGCCCGGGTTGTATGAGCTCTCAACCACTCTCACTCAATATCCCTCAATATCTCCTTTATCTCAGTTCCTAGGCTACCCCTTTCTCTCAGCTTCACCTCTACCCACACCTCAGACATATCCACTCTTCCATACATCCTTTCTCTATCCTTCCTCCATCTACTCTGTGTTCTACTCTTACACCTCATCCACACCTCCCGTACCAGTCTTTCCTCGCCCAAATCCTGCAATCTTTACTCAAACTTCACAACCCTCACACACGATTCCCACCACATACTCATACAACTTGTCTCCTGCAACAGCACTGCCCTCGGTGTCAACCTTTCGAGCCCTAACAGATTCTTCAGGAACCAACGTTACTCCCTTTCTATTACTTCCCATTCACGCAATCCCCACACTTCCAGTCCATACAACAATATAGGTTTTACACACGCATCCCAGATCTTGCACGCCATTACTAGGTTACCACCCCACAAACTCCCCCATTTTCTGCCATTCACTCTCTCAATCAGCATTTCCTTCCATTTCAGCCCTTCCCCTTTACCCCTCCTGCCCCTATTCCTAGATAACATCCATTTAGTCTTCCACATTCACCACTAGCCCCCTCTTATCCAGGTACCTACCCTTTCTTTCCAACATCTCTTGCATCTCTTCCACTCTCTTGGCCACCAGCACCACGTCATCTGCATACGCCAACATCCACACCTTGAATCTACCCACCACGACCCCTCCTGCCTGTCCTCTCCTCAGCACCTCCTTCAACTCGCTCGTGTACAGAGTAAACTCCCACATTCACTCTAAATTTCTCAGATATATCTCCATTCACTCTTGCTTTTGCCCAAGATTGTTTATACATCCTTCTCACCTACTCCACTCTTTCCTCTTCCATACCCAATCTATCCATACATTCCACCAGTTTCCCCCTAGGAACTGAGTCATACGCCGCTTTTAATTCCACAAACAACGCATACACTCTCCCTTTGCATTCCAGTACTTCCTCCACCATTCTCGCCAGTGTGAAAAATCTGCTCCCTCGTCCCTCTTCCCCTTCTGAACCTACCCTGGCATTCTGGCAGCAGCCCTTTTTGTTCCACTTCCCTATCCATTCTATTTTTCACCATAGTCATCGTCAATTTATAACCGGCACTCAGAATGGTGATCCCCCTATAGTTTTTACGTCCGAGGGCGCTCCCCCTTTATGTACCGGGACCACCACCTCCACATGCTACGCACTCTTGTATATATATGTATATATACATACTCCACATGAAACCTTACAGGGTAACAATACCTGATAGGACAGAATAGAAAATAAGGCTACATGCAAAAACTTAAAGGATGCATCTGGTTTACAGAATGATCTAAACGCATTAAAGGAACAGAAATAGGAGTATAGGTGAATGGCAAGACTGAAACGTCTTCAGCTGGGCACACTTTCGTGTTCTAAGCAGAAACATTATTGAAAGTAAACTATAGAAAGAAAGAAATGAATATTGGATGAGATAGTCAAGCAGTGCTGAAAACACTAGACTCCAATGTGAAAAACTCCAGAGTTGTCATAGAATGCATTGAAGACCTGATGATACTGGGAATCCAAATCAATGTAACACTTGTGTGATCACCGGGACATCAGGGAATTAGAGGCAATGAAAAATGCTTGTAAATTGGGAAAAGAGGTAAGTGAATTATAAGAGGCCCCGTACCAAGCTAGTCCTCACCTAATTGTATATGGTATCCAACAAATAAATAAACTTATCATAATAATAATAATAATATATAGACTAATATACAATTAGGCAAGGACGACTAGCTTGACAAAGCACCAAAGAAACTGCCACCGCCGATATTGGGAAGAGCAAACTGGAATGATATACAAATATAATACAACTAACCCCCTAGGAGGAAAGTTATACGCCATCTGGCGGCACCACATCAATTAGCAATGCACACCCATATTGCTAATTGTTGTGGTGCCGCCAGATGGTGTTTAACTTTCCTTTTAGGGGGTTAGTTGTATTATATTTGTATATAACCACTCGAGATATTGTGTGAATTTATCATTACTAGCTGAGCTACACTGATGAGATCTAATAAGATCGAATTCTAGATATGTAGATTGCTAAGAGGTGGGCTCACACTTATATATGGAATGATATACTCGAAGAATTTTATTAAGGCTCCCATTAAAAGGTTTCTAACAGGTTTTCTTTTAAATTTAGCCAGTTTCTGCCCTCAGGGTATAAGACTCCCTTAAGTTTTTCCATTTGTCTCTGTTCCGGGCCACTTAGTATATATTTCACATTAATTATTGTACACAATGGGCATAGACAAATCATAAACGTGCTGAGGTTGTAGGGAAGCAGAAGAAACTCCACTATACTTAATCACAAGCTGCGAAGCATTCAATGCATACTGAAAGAAGCTCTTTGGTTCAACGCGAATGATCCTAAAAGAGCTCCAAGTTTGCCCATTCATGAGGCTTCTGCACTTCATTGAGGAGACAGAGCTAATGAATCTATACTAAGAAATGGGACAGCAAAATGTTGCCAGCCGTGGCCGCCGTGCAGTGGAATTCAACTAAAGCGCCAGACCTCATCCAGTAAAAAAAGCCATACACCAAATCAGGTGGATAGGCATTTGATTAAATAAATAAAATAAGTACACCAGGTGAAACGTATTCTAAATAATTCCAAACTACATATTTTCAATATTTCTTCATATAAAATGATAATTATATCAGAAGATAATATAAACATAAGCTGCCAATTGATCATGATGCTAATTTGTTTATTTGACTCTTAGTTATAATCAAACTAGTCGAATTCCGTGTCATCTGCCTGCATTGATTTTTAAATACAAAAATAAGAAAGAGAAATTATCGATTTAGTATGCAGATCTACCATTGCTTGTACAGTGAGTTTTGAAAGGAAACATTTCACCCAGCTAACAACGAATACACCATGATAACCCCTAATGTAATTGAAATATGGAGCCAACTGAAATATTCAGTCATAGTCAACAATTGTAATATAATAAAAAGATTATATATATATATATATATATATATATATATATATATATTTTTTTTTTTCTCGTAACCAAGGGCATTATACCTACTAACTACCTACCGCCTCCCTATATTATGCAAAACTAGTCACAGCAGATATAACTTTAATAAATCTACGTATGTATTCTATATGTATTATGTATGTATTATGTATATATTATGTATGTATTATATATGTATTATGTATGTATTATGTATGTATTATATAATACATTTTAAAAATCATGTGATAGAATGCATTTATAACAAAATATTATTATGTTATTAATATTTTTATAATTACACATACGTCTCACATAAGCCGATGTGTATTGTTCCCTCTATACTCGTTTAAAAACTGCCTCATAATATATTTTCCTCTAAATGTTATCACAGTAATAAATAAGTTCTTTATGAGCTTTGGACCGCAATATAATATGCCATAAAAATAAAGCGTCTCAGCAAAATGATAATAACCACATGCCAGTAAATCAGTCAGCCACCAAGAGGCGTGCACTTTAAAAATAAACACGACATTTAAATTGTAAATACACAATATATTATACCCATCTACATCAATCACATGCACGGCCATCAAGGTCTTGAATTTGTCTTGCGATTGTTATCTGCAACACGGGACTAAATTTAGCGGCATAAAATATTTAACCTTTATGTAAAAATAATGGTGACCGTCCTTAAACGAGAGAAAATATATGCGACCCAGAATTAATCCCACAATTTCCCCCCAAACCGTTTTTAAAATCTCATCTGTCTATCGCTGGAATATATTTATCTGTAATCATGTTCTAGTACATTTAATAAATGAAAACGGAGGAAAATGAATTGCGCCAGTTTTATCTATTTAATGATGACCAGCTTTAATTTACTTAGAAAAATCCCTCTGTGCCCCCCTAGTGTGTTATTTATCAGTCTACTGCGTCGGTTTATAAGTCCGCAGTTCCATCAAGGCCCTAAAAGGCTTCTTCTTCTATATTAATAGCTTGATAGTCTCACGGGATGACTTTTTACGATCTACTCTCGTGCTTTATTTGTTTTTTTAATAGGTAGAAACATCGATTACGAATATATTATATATATATATATATATATATATATATATATATATATATATATATATATATATATATATATATATATTGAGCTGCTAATTTTAATAAAAATTAATTCTCTCTGTAACTATATTAATATAGTAGTAGTAGTTACTGTATTTGTTACAATTTTGTAACTGGCCATCAACCTTTTGGTCCTTTTTCCGTATTAATATATTATACATGTAAGGATATTTAGTAAAATACTTGCTGCATTATATGTTTCATGCATTTCATTCTAGTGTTACAGCGGACACTTATCAGACGGGTCGCAATTGTTAAGGAATCCGCGCATTCTGAATGTCCATTAGGACTGTCCCATATATTATGGGCTATAAATCTAAAGTTTGGATAAACTTTGACATACATTATTAGGAGGCAACAGTGAGCATGCTTGAAATGTTATAACTTTCTGCTCGTGTGTGGGGGATGCGCATGTTTTGGGATTAGTCATAATTTGGAATACACGCGCTTTATGTTAACCGTATTCATCGCCGTTGGGGTGCTTTTTGTTAATTTCCGGGGAGAAATAATCCTAGTGGTTCTTCTTACTTGGATAATTTCAACGCTGTATGCGTATGAAGTCTGCATACTGTCCAAGAATTTAATTAAATAAATTGAAATGGAATTTCTAATAGAAATCTATGAAAATAGAAATGGAATTTCTAATAGAAATCTATGAAAATTGAATTTGATCCTTGGTTCGAATCCCGGCGGTTGTATCATTTGTCGTGGGGATACAATTAACGCTACTCTAGAAAATTCCTAACACTCACATACACATACACTAACACACGGCAGTAGAACCCAAAAGTCGATAGTCAGTTATAGAAATGTAACAAATACAGCAACATAACACTCCTAACACTCACATACACATAAACTAATATGCATATGAAGGAACCGAAGCTCGATAACCAGTTATACATTGTAGCAGATACATTAACTACTATTAGAAGTCATATATAAATATATACTATGTTGGCGACGGTCATTTGCACCAACAGATTATTTGTCTACATTTAAATTCACTGCAGGAACTATAGCTGTAGAAATATATTCTAGATATTCGTTTTTATCTTTTGCGTAGCTTAAATAAAAAGTTAAATAAATGCAATAATATGGAGCATGATCTATAGATACAATTTATTGAATAAGTTACATGATAAATAGGTCTAATGGAAGCAATATTTACTTTATAAATAATTGATAAACCTTTTTATTGTCGTAGCAATTGAATCAATAGCGCTATATTTTTATAGTTTACATAACGCATGCGCCCGGCGCATTCACCATTTATAGAGATAGTAAGATCCTGCTCTGTACTTCTGATAAGCTTTGTGTCCATGTTTTTAGTATCATACGAAGAATGGATGAAGTATTGTAGTCGTGCGGAAAAATTGTAATTTTTGTAACACACAAATACCCTTTTTAGGCCCTGTGATAATTGTAAAACTATAGCTGGAAAATTATTCGCAAAAAAACAGATAAGGGAGTATATACCTTAATTCTCAATTAATGTTATTGTACAAATAAATTAAACAACTAGTTATAGTTGAGTATTGCATTGATTGACTGGAAAAATAACATCGTGTAAAACTTTTTTACAAAAAAAAACTAGTTACTGAGTACATTTCCAAAAAGTTTCTCATTAATAAGTCAATAGTTAGTATAAATTGTTATTTATTATTTGGACGTTTCACCATTTCTTTTCATAACATGACACCTTTATAGGATACAAATACACGCAATTCTCTTATCTCTTCTAATGCACATTTACAACCAGATGCAAAGCATAAACATTTTTGTATCATTCCACGTCCATTAAAACCGGTATAAACAAACACAGGCATTTTCGCCGCTATGCAAGTTTGGTGCTATTCTGTCTGCGCATATAGTGAAGTTAAATTTTTTACGTCCACCCACACCTCGTTCCGCAAACAAAATCTCCCTCCCAATAAACTGTCGACATGCGGATAGTTGCCGCACGTAACATAGCGCAAACCATTTTTAATCCCCGCCAAATTACGTGCGATTAAAGCAGGAATAAATGATTTTATACTTGGTGACGGTTCCGGGTAACACGTGTAAATCGGCTGACGGTAGCGTTATTTAAAAGTCAAAAGCACTCCACTATTTGCATATTAACCAAATTATGGTAATGTAATTAGTTTACCGGTGTGTATCGCAGTCCTCTAGTGCCATCAATGAAGTGCATTGCGGAATATACGACACGCCAGGTTTCTATTTTATATGAATATATGTCTGCATTTGTGCAACATACACTTCGTAGGTGTACGCTGGACCTATTTGCATAGAGCCCACTGTTGTCGTTGCTGCAGAGAATTTACCGCTGTGATATACGCAAAAAAAAATATAGTTTATGCGACCTCCTAAATAATACTTGGGCCGGAATATAAATTATCGAGCTTTATATTTTACATGCTGAAATAATACATTCGTAAGCACGCGTGAAAAATCTCAAATTGAACACAATGAAAGATAAATTTTAAAAACAGCGCTACTATTCACTGCATTGTTGTATTTTATAACTTTACCATGGGCAAAAATGAAATAAAAATACGTTTTGCATAAAACAATGGCCTGGGCTTGTTACAGATTTGTGGCAGCTGTTACTTTATATACTAATAATACCAAAGTAAAATTTTAAAGAGTTTGAATTAAATTATTCATGTTGCTCTTAAATATATTAAGAATATTTAATATCAATCACATTATAGATTTTCTTGTTTAACTTTTAATGTGGATTTTATAAATGTGTGTTCTACTGATCTACTGATGTAGTGTAAATTCCATTTAAATTATTACATCCGCAATATTACAATAACAAAGCCAAAAATAAATAACCCTGTCAGTTTACTTTTTAAGACTTAATAAACCCTGAGCAATCTATTAAACTGTGATATTTAATGATGAAAATGATAAGATCGCTAAGTTCATTAATCACTTCATGTTTATGTGTACGCGTTAAAATCATCCATAAAGATCAAACGCAAGGCATGCTAAAAGTAGAGAGAGAAAAAATATAATAAAACCCGGTTCATGTTCGCCAAGAAATATCGTCTGGCATGACCTCCAGCCATAAACGAGCTCCTAATTGGGTCCAGGGACCGAAAGGAACTGCATTAATTAGTTGTGTTTTCAATTCGGGAGGCCACAGCCTTTTTCGGAAGTTTAATTACGTTTAACAGTTGGATGTGTGAGTTATCCCTCGGACATGTAGTTAATTGCGAGTGTCGTAAAAGAGGTCCTTGCTAAAATCCTTCCTAATCCTCCCGAGAGGGTCGGGGCGCCCCACTCCGACGCAGCCATATAAATAAACTGATCCACCCAAATGCATCCTGTTTATACTAATTACGGGACCTAATCGTTCCGTTCAACTCGCAGCAATAGATGAGCGGTATATTACTTCTGAAACCACTCATCATTCAAATTGGCCAGGATTTGTTAATGGATGGGTTAAGTATTTTATACCTGATTATGTAAATATTTGAAATTATTTGAATTAAAATATTTTATATATAGCTAGTAAAGCTCAGAATGTTTAGTGTTTGATTTAAATTTAATTTAATTTTCAAACGGTAATAATCAAACAAAAAGAATAAATATTTAAGTATAAATTAACACACACAATTGAAAATAATAAATAATATATATATATATATATATATATATATATATATATATATATATATATATATATATATAACTAATATAAAAATCATGTGCTAAATTTAAAGGAAAATATTATTACCAATGTCAGTCGCAGGCGGATGAGACAGGTGAGGGGAGGGGAGTAGTTTCAATGTTGTTAAAAAAACTGGCTCCGGCTCTGATAGTACCCTGTAGGGCCCCTTCTATAGACAGGTTACAGGTGAAACGGTCAGCACAGTCAGCGGTCTCGAAAGCAAATGAAGATCTTAGATCTCAATGGCCAAGAGAGCGGAAGAGCCATAGCGGGATAGGCTGCATCCGGTAGCCTAGCAAGGCAATCTGTCTACTGGAAGAAATCCATAAAAGAAAAAATACCTGGTCCTCCTGGTGGCAGGTGGGGCGAGGAGTATTCAGCCCATCACCCGAAAAAAAAAATTCATCCGCAAAAACAAACAAACACCAGCTTCATAAACTTAACCATAACAAAAATAGATGAACCAATCATCAAGGTAAATATCATCATATTATGAAGACGACTAGCCATCTTTGGAATGTATGCACCTAACGAACACGAAACAGATCTACTAAAGAACTTACTTTTCGAAAAATGTCAACTAGTGTTCGAGAAAATAGAGAAGTAATTGTGATATTGAGACTTTAATGCTTATATAGCGAGGAGAAGAGTCGATAAAGTAATTGGACAATTCTGTGTAAAATGGAAAATAACCTAAAAAAGATATAATATCGTAAAAAAGGAAGAACAAAGCATTGGGTATTTATACCAATAGAAGTTAGACAAAAAACTTACACATAGCGCATTTCGAGGAAAGTTATGAGCATATAAAGCAAACTATACATGAAGCATCATATGAAACTTTAGAGCATTAGAAAAACATGAAGCCTGATTTTTGCTTTTAATTTCTTCTTCGATTTCATCATTCCACCAATATTTCCTGCTGCCAGGAAATATTGGTGGAATAATGAAATCGAAGAAGAAATTAAATCAAAAATCAGGCGTACCTAAAATTGCTCAATACTATAATACATAAATAGACACAAAAAAGTATACTGAGAAAAAAATTGGTTGGAAATCTAATAAGCGAAGAAAAAATAAAGACATGGAAGAAAAATGCCGAGCAATCGGTACATAGGTGGAGGAAGTTGAACTGAAGCATGGAGGTTTGTGTACAAAATACGAGACAAGAAACAAATGCCCTTGGAATTAATGTTGGCAAACAAGTGGGAAGAATATTACGGCAGACTGCTATCTGAAGATCGACATCTCCCCCAATATTTCCTGCTGCTAGGAAATATTGGTGTAGTCATGAAATCGAAGAAGAAATTAAATCAAAAATAAGGCGTAACAAACATTGCTCAATACTAAAACATAAACAGATAGACAAATGTATACTTAGAAACACATTGGTTGGAAATGCAATAAAAGGAGAATAAAGAAAGGCATGGTAGAAAAATACCAAGCAATCGGTACATAGGCGGAGGAAGTTATACTGAAGCATGGAGGTTTGTGTACAATATACGAGACAAGAAGCAAGTGCCCCTGGAATGAATATTGGCAAACAAGTGGGAAGACTATTACGGCAGGCTATTACGAATATTACGATAGATGGAGAAAAATAGGTGTGGTGCAGAAAGCAATAAAGAACATGAAGAATGAAAAGGCGAACTGGCCAGGGAATGTAGCTGAGGAGATGTTAAAAAATAGCACAGGATAGCTGAATGAAATGGTAACAATATTATTAAATAAATGAATCGATTAAAATAAAGGTCCTGAAGAATGGAAAATGAGGTTCATGGCATCACAGAGAATCTCGCAAGTGTGAAAATTACAGAGGAATAACGGTAACGTCAATATTTAGCAGATGCAAATGAACAAAGTGGTTTCAAGGCAGGCCGATCATGAATGGACAATGTATTTTGTTTATAACATTTATTGGAAAAGAACATTTAGCAGAACAAGAGCGATGCAGCTACTTTTCATAGACCTAGCAAACGCGCCCATATGGAGGCTATGGAAAACACTAGATATCAGCAATGTGAGTATTAGAGTCCTAAAACTCAATAAAGAACTATACCGAGATAAAAATATTAAAATTACAATGGGTAATAAAATATCGAATGGAATCAATACGGTAACGTTAACATTTAGCAGTCTGTATGGAAGAGTACTATGTGGCCTTGTTGAAACAGAATATGCGGCAGCAGAAGCAACGAAATAAAGTGGTTTCAGGGAAGGCCGATCATGAAAGGACAATGTATTTTGCTTGTAACAGTTAATGGAAAAGAACATTCAGCAGAACAAGAGCGGTGCAGCTACTTTCATAGACATAGCAAAAGCGTAAATTAACGCGCCCATATGGAGGCTATGGAAAACACTAGATATCACTAGTGCTAGTATTAAAGTACTAAAAGCCATTAAAGAACTACACCGAGATACAAATATTACAATGAAAATGGGAGATAAAATATCGAATGAAATCAATATATCTAAAGATCTGAAACAACGATGCTGCTTATCATCAACATTATAGAAAAATATACATCGAACACTCCTTGAAAACGTGCAAACGGAAATGCAAAGGCATGAGAACTAATACGAGATGTAACAACACTCCAATTTGCAGACCACAAAGTACTCAAGCCCAAGACAAGGATGTCCTTCAGAACATGACCAGGCAAATTAAAGTAGTATATTAGAAGGAAGACCTCCCCCAACTTTGTTGCTGTTTATTTATTTATAGCGGCGAGTATAATTAAGATTATTAATGTTATTATATCGGCAAAATACTGTTTGTTGAAATGCAAACCCTGAAGAACAATCGGACCGTTTCTAAATTACTTTCCGAATACAGCACTGCTCTATAAGAAAGGTATTGTTTTTTTTATTAATGTGCATCCGAGTAGGATGAATAATATATTCCAGTAGATCTCACTTATTTTGCTATATAACGATAATATTGCAGAACTTCCGTTGAAGAACCAATATAAATATTGTGTGAAAGGCAAAGACGTACTTTGCCCCTAAAGAAGTTTACAGGAGACGCACACGAGTCGCATGTCAACAACTTTTCGAGTTTTCAATATTTGCGTAAACTTTTTCGTATGCGAAATAGCCTGGCTAGGACAATATTGTAACAATGCAATTTACTTTTACCGGAGTATATATGTAGGTAGCGTGATGATTAGAATGTGGAGTAAATATTTATTTATCTACGCAAAATGGGGCAATCATAATACAAATATGTATGTGTTTTGATATAAAAATAGGTATAGAAACATTATGAGATAATAAGTTCAAAAATCGACGAATCTTCATCTTAAAAAAATAATTATATTATTACCAATAATAATAATAGTAATAACATAAAAATAGATTTTTAATATTTTAGAATTCGCCCACTTTTGCCGCACAATGCCTCATATATTTTCAATTGATTTAATAAATGTTCATTTAACTCTGATTTGTATTACATTTAAAATAAAATTCTGTATATTATTTGGTTTTACTGTAATTAAAACTTTCTGGTCTCTCACATTTCTATAGCATTTCCTATGGTCTTAACTTTTCGAACAGCACTGATGCTCAAAGGAACTTTTTGTTAACGTGAAACATTTTGTAATAATAATTTCGTATTACATAATTATGTACTTACATATATTACATATAGTTTACTTCATTTTTATAAAAATCAGTCTTAATCGGCAGAAGGGCCCCAATGTTGATAGCTAGTTACAAATTGTAACAAATACAGTAACTACTAAAGCCCGTATGACATTATCTAGTTTCCTATATCGTTACATGTGTGTATGACACTATGTAGTTTATGTCTGCATCGAAAACGATATAAGAAACTAGATAATGTCATACGAACTTAAGTCTAATTGTTGTGTGTAATTTTCATAAATTAACCCAGCTCAGTGGTCTAGTATTTAGAGGCGCTATTCGTCTCATACTAAGAGTACAAACCCCGTTATGGGTGAAATTTCGGGAATCACATTCATATTTTTCAAAAAAAAAGTTAAAAGGTTACACCACCTTGAGATTTTCAGAAAATCTATATTTTTTCTAAGCTAAATAAATTCTTTATACTTTTAAGAATATTTTAAACGTTTAAGCATTTCAAAATTCAAAGTATTTCCGAAATTATAGCAATAAGAAGTGAGCGCGGATGAAAGCCCGAAACTCAAGTAGCGATCGGACTGGCAGTATCCTTACTTGCGTATATCTAGAAACTAATTTTTAAACTAGTGTACATGATATCTCAAGATCTATCCAACCAATTCTGTTAAAATTTGCAACAAATATTCTGTATAATATTATCTACGTAGGATTTTTTTGATTCGATGCCGCGTTCAGGAGTTACTAGATTTTTAAAAGTCAAACTTACGTTAGAAATCAGAGTTTCAGCTGTTATTTCTACAAAAAATATTATTTTTAAATTATCCTATGCTACTTCATAAAAAAAATTTATTCCTTTTTTTCAAACGTTACCTAATAGCTAAACTATGTACACCATCAGCATGGAATTTCAGAAAAGGGTCCTACTAGACAACTCATATCTCCGTTATGTATTTATTTTTTATACGTTATTCTTTAATCATAATCATAATCATAATCATAATCATAATCATAATCATAATCATAATCATAATCATAATCATAATCATAATCATAATCATAATCATAATCATAATCATAATCATAATCATAATCATAATCATAATCATAATCATAATCATAATCATAATCATAATCATAATCATAATCATAATCATAATCATAATCATAATCATAATCATAATCATAATCATAATCATAATCATAATCATAATCATAATCATAATCATAATCATAATCATAATCATAATCATAATCATAATCATAATCATAATCATAATCATAATCATACATCATAATCATACATCATAATCATAATCATAATCATAATCATAATCATAATCATAATCATAATCATAATCATAATCATAATCATAATCATAATCATAATCATAATCATAATCATAATCATAATCATAATCATAATCATAATCATAATCATAATCATAATCATAATCATAATCATAATCATAATCATAATCATAATCATAATCATAATCATAATCATAATCATAATCATAATCATAATCATAATCATAATCATAATCATAATCATAATCATAATCATAATCATAATCATAATCATAATCATAATCATAATCATAATCATAATCATAATCATAATCATAATCATAATCATAATCATAATCATAATCATAATCATAATCATAATCATAATCATAATCATAATCATATTTTATTGGTGATATTGTTCGTATTTACACAAGTCATATACATATAAAAAATTAAAATAATAATACAATTTAAAAATTTTATATTTCAATACACTTACAACTAAAAATATAACTTTAAATAATAAAGTTTAATTTTTTCATATTATTCACAAAACTACCACGTATATGTGTAAAATAAATATATTTAATATAGTTAATGGCTGCATCAATTTAATTTTTCAACTTAATATCTCTTTTTCCGAGCACCAAGATGGTGTAACCCCTCAAAGTAAATACAGGACGAGTTCACTACTCTGAGCTTCTCCCTTTACTAGCGGAAAAGTCCTCGAGCTTATACTGATAGAAGTATAACTAAAACTAGTTATAAATATTCTACCCCTAATAACTTCTTTTAAATGCCCAATAGATGATTTTGAAGAGGTATCCTTAATTTATAACAAGCCGTAGAAATTTATAATGGAAATATATGGTAAAGTTCCATACAAATCTGTGAACACACAGTCGGTTAGTTAGTGGTTATTAGGCGGTTTGTAATTTATACACTCATGCGCGGTATGTACAGAAGATGCCATATGTGACATGCATGTATATACATACAACACAGTTTGTATTTTATAACGATGCATAATTATTCATCTAGCGTGAAAATGCTACAATTGCTTAGGGACAATTTGCGGATCCATATGGTCTGGACTGCTAAATAATTAAATAATATTGCTAACACTATTCACAGAGCTGCAATCGATTAATATAAAGTTTGTCACGAAAGTATCATACGTTCTCTTAAGAATGAACTCAAATATCTATTGACGTTACTCAATCACCAATTGGATATATATATATATATATATATATATATATATATATATATATGTATAAATGTATGTAGATCAAGCATATTAGTTAGACAAAAGAATATAGAGACAAGTCAAAATGAGTCTAATAAACAAAATAACTACAGTTGTTATTGGAAAATAATGTAAAATCACAGATGCGATTTATTTATGGCGAAAGCAAACTAAACAATCCGGAAGAAGTATTTATCACAGGGGTAACATTTGTATAAATAAACAAATGAAACTGAAATATTACTGAAGGAAAAGCTGAACTGTTCAATGCAAACATCGGAACTAAGTAGGAAAATTAATTTGTATTTTCAATGAAGGAGATGAATCATACTACTGTTTGTTATTACTTTATTTAATTGATAAATAAAACGATGTTCACTTTTCACTTCACAAATATATAATACAAAAAAATATTTTTTTATTATATATTTTATTAAACTACAAACAGAAAACCCTTATTACATCCCGCAAATCTAACAGCCTAATATGGAACTACTTCCAGGATTCTCAAGGTGAAGAAAGAGGGATGAAAAGCAACCACAGGGAAACATCTTTATAATGAATATAATAAAATGTATAATGATTATAAAAATTGTAAATTGTAAATTGTAAATATCTGTTCATATATGTAATAATTTTAATATACTAAAAAACATTGTTGTTATTACATAAAACCCCCCCGGCGGGTATCACTGGTTGCATTTGCTTCCTGACGACCTGGCAAGGGGAGTACTACATGTTTTTAGTTGTTGATTATTTCACCCATTTCTTCCTTTAATGAATACCCCTAGCTTTCATAGGAAGTTTCTCATATTTTTTTATATTAGTCTGATATCTTCAGTTAGTCCTTTATATAACTTTATATCATCCATTAAAAGATTTTTTTAAAAGCGTTTGTTGTACTTTTTGTCCGATAAATTTCACTTTCTCTTCTTGTATTATGTTCATGTAGAACCTTTAGTTATACTTTTTAACTTGTTTCAGCTCTAGTCAATTTCAAGCTCCTCCGATAATGAAAATGGCTCAAGCTTAGCTGAAACTAGTTGCAAAGTGTAACTAAAATGTGATAAAAAGTAAATTAAAACTCATTTTATATATCTGTAAAATTGAATCACGACAAAGTAGACGCTTTATCAATCCAATACTTATTGTTTAAAATCTCGTTTCGCCTAAGCTCTAGGCATTGTCAAGTTTATACAATCGCGCACGTTCCTTCGGCCCGATCGTTCATCGGGGAAACTTAACAATGCCTACATAGAACTTAGATCAAACTAGTTATTTTAAAATAATAAATACAATTTCTTTCATAGAAAATGATTTACCACATAGTAGACGCCTAACCATTCCGTTTCTAAAGGTGGGTTTATGCTGAAATAAAATAATAAATAATAAATAAAAATAAAGATCAAAAGGCTATTTTCTATGAAAGTGTTTATGGTCACAAAATAATAAATAATAATTAATAAATAAAATTATGGACGAACTTTATTTAATATATAACTTTTGCAATGTAATTGCCTGTTTGTTTCGATGTCAAATGAATTGATATTGTTATTTTGTTGATAGCTGTATTTTTCCCTTAATTGGTGCCAGAATCTTCTAACTATTTTGTATTTAAGCCATTTATTGCCGAGGTGCAATAAACACAAATTCGGCACAATGAGTGGTAGGCGAAAAAAACCTGTAAAATCTGCTTGGCTATAATATGGCAGATGTTAATATGTACCACGACTTCATCCCCGTTGGCCGAGATCGGCACCCCTCTTATATTATAATAAAATAAAAACAACCAAGTTTTACTTTTCGCAGTTGGTAGTATGTATTATTATTTGTGACCATGAACGGTCCTAAATAATCCTAATTTATTAATTATTATTTTATTTCAGTATAAAGCCACTTTAATTTGTATTCAGTTATAACGAATCGAATAGTAGTGTTATATATATATATATATATATATATATATATATATATATATATATATATATATATATATATATATATATATATATATATATATATTGATCATTACTTTAATGAAATAGTAACAAATATTAGCAAATTGACCTAGTTCGTAAAACCAATCTTTAATCTCTTTAATATTACTTCCACATAAATAACAAATTTGTTATACATTTGTAGTCCATACAATTTAAATATTTCGTTACTCAAGAAACTTCTAGGTACATTGTAGAATCATTCTATGCCTGCATAAAAATAGTTTTAAAACTCTTTATACCGTATAAAGCAGCTCGTTCCGTGACAATCGCGGATTTAAATCTGTAACAAAATTATTTACGGCTAATATCGTTTTAAACACGCTTAAAAGTCACTTAATTAAAATTTACATATATGTTTCATGGCAACATGAATAAACCTGTATTTATAATAATTATGTTAAGTAGTAAATGGTGTATAATAGCATACATGTCTAGCTGGCTGGCATATGTTTCCATTGCATTATTATCAACGAATTGGGTGTGATAATTATTTAACTGACTGAATTATAAACATACTGTGCATATATTTATAGATTAAGGTTAAATTATTATTTTTTAATATACTATAATATAAGTAGACAAAATTAAAAAAAAAACTTTCTGATGTTACCATATAACCAGCCGCATTAGGGAACTCTTACGGGCTGTTCTTCTTGTGTTAGAACAGCTGCTGAGCGATAAACTAAAGCACAATCCTAATCCGGAAATAACATGTGATACACAAGAAATAGTTTTAATAATGGAATAGCCCCCAATTCAGGCATTATTAATTTTAATGATTAAATCAGTCTTTCGCATTATTTTACAAGTGCAACATTTTATCTAAATATCGAATTATAACTATACAAACACCCGCCTCAGTGGCCGAGTGGTATTTATCTAACTTCACAGAAAACCTTTGAAAACTGTGCAAGTCGATTCGCGAAAATTCGCCCTGCTGAGTTTCGAACTCAGCCTCCCTAATGCTCAATACGAAACGAACAGCTCATTTTATCTAAATATCGAATTATAACTATACAAACACCCGCGTCAGTGGCCGAGTGGTATTTATCTTAACTTCACAGAAAACCTCTGAAAACTGTGTAAGGCGATTCGCGAAAATTCGCCGCGCTGAGTTACGAACTCAGGCTCCCCAATGCTCAATACGTTCGTCTCGTATTGAGCATATGGGAGCTTGAGTTCGAAACCCAGCAGGACGAATTTTCGCGAATCGCCTTAGACAGTTTTCAGAGGTTTTCTGTGAAGTTAAGATAAATACCGGGTGATAAAACTCCTATAAGACGCTCATAGGATCCTTGACCGCCGGAAAATCCTAACGGCTGATAGCCCTATAAGAATAGAAGTTTTAACTATGCCAACAAAATCGTTGGACGGGTTTGACTTGAACTATTATCTCAGTGGTAGAGTATAGCATAGTATAGTTCAAGTCATAAATAGAAATTAATCCTTTTTATTTTATCTTTTGAAACAAATTATACAGGGGAACTTTTATAGAATGATATATTCATCGATTAATGTAAGAATATCGTACTCTTATGTGACGATTCCCTTTGGAAAATGACTGTTACGTTCATCGTACTCGGCTGTATAATTAAGTAGTCCATTATAATCAAAACAACTATGAAAGCTGTATGAATCTGCATACAAACAACTGAGTCGCTACAAGATTATTATCCAAGTTGATATTAATTAGAACTTGGGATATTTTCCTTTTAGTAACAAGCGCCATTTGAATGGCTCTACCAACACTATCTAGAGGAATACTTTCTAACTCTTATCCCCGTGTATCGTTTTAAGAATATCATAGTTTTGTTAGTATATAACATGTTTGCAAAACATTATTGCCGGAAATTCTTACTGGTTTTCTTGTGGTTTCATTGTGTAATATCGATTTATTAGCGAAAGATTACTGAATACAATAGATTATCGAAAATAGGTGACTGTCCCGTTAAACTAGTGTCCCAATTAACAATAATTTACTGTTTATGCTTGTCTGAAGTAAATTATTTATTACTCCATGTGAAGAGACATATAAAAATGTTACTCGAATCTTGATACATATATTACCTATAAAATCAGAAATATGGAAACCTTGATTGTTTATTATCCAGACTCTAGATTGTATAGTCTAGCGTATCTACAGGGTGCACATTAAGTAGCGAATAAAACCTTTATTTATGATTTTTGCAAAAAATTCTAGGACACTTTTAAATTTTTAATTGTGAAATTTTTTTTTTAAAGTGTTTTTTCCGACTATTTTTGAATGTGCCATGACATCATTGACAATATTTTAAAATGACAACCCTATTTTTTATTGCGTATTCTGAAAGAGATTCGTTTTCTGCGATCAGCAATGTATATTATAATATAGATCACATAAGGAAATTTCCGGGAAAATCATTTCAAATGCAGAGTAAAGACAAACACGAAATGCGAAATAATGTTCAACTAAACAATAAAAAGCTAAATTAAATGCTCAAACTATGCGCCATTTACAGCTCATTCAAAACTGATGGAAATTTAAAATTTAAAATCGACGTGTCCGCGATATTTTCGAAAAAATCATAAAGGTTTTATTGAATTTATTCGCTACCTAAATACCACCCTGTATATATAAATATATTTAGTAAAAACATAGTTTTACAGATATTGGCAAAACTTTAACCTATAAACATCATAATAGACATTTTTCATCTATTAATTTTTATATACATTTATTATATATATATATATATATATATATATATATATATATATATATATATTATATACATACACCCATTTATAATATTATCTAGAGACGTGCATATAGATAATTGTCGGCAAAAATATGCCACCATGTAGCACTTTAATTAATCAATGGTAGAATTGACGACCAACGAAAACTAAATTCTTGACAGTAGGTCTGCGGAGGGCATTGAGGGCACTAATTCTTAAAAAATTACACTAACTGGAGTAAAGAGAGATAGATGAAGACACACATCAGTTATAGTTAATAATATACCATTGTTTCAAACGATTCTCACAACTTAAAGTCTTTATCGCGATCGACAGTCCCCTCGCCAAATCCCTATGCTTCCCATTCAATTTTTTCGCGACCAAGATAAAACCCGGTCGCGACCTTATACAAACTACACTGTTGCTGCATAATAAGAATCCTGAAAGAATTTCCATTAGGCTAATATGCAAACCAAATATCACTAATGTATAATGTGGTGTGTTATTACTTGTACACGTTTTACATCTCGTAAATCTAGACGTTATTTAGTAAGTTAGTATGTGGTATGATTGCATATAAATATTCGAAATAATCCTCAATTAACAACCATATTTGTATACTAAAGCCCTATATTCCTTGAAAGCGGGCGCTTAAAACCAGCCGCCTTTGACGTAATTCACGTCACGTGTATATAAACGAATATCGTTTGCCATAATGAGTAATACCTCAAACTTATGCAAACAGGCAATGATTACGAAGAAAAATTGTAAGTTATTCAATTAAATATACTTAGAAAACGATTTTTGTAATGTGTAAATGGCGCCGCTTTCCGTGGAAACCAGGGCCACGTAAAGTCCTGGTTTTCTGAGAAGCGGTGCCTTATAGCACTTACTACTTGTTTCCGGCTTAATTCACGTTAGTAAATACACCCGTTGATCTTCAATTTACTTGCGCGGCGCTCCTCCGTTCCATCTCCAGCCCATGCAAAGCATTGAGTTTACTTTACTCGCGAGATATGTGTTACACCCTTATACGGCACTGTTGGTTTAATTTAATTGCTCAAAAGCTAAACACGAAGATACCTGTAACAAAAAGAACAGTAGGTTATGAAATGACTAGAGTTTGTTTCTTACTAGCTTGACACTCCTGTTGCCGATGCTTGTTTGGCTCTACGGAGAAGTCGAACTAAAACTAGAACCAAATAATACCTAATTGTTTCTCAGTGCGTGGGAGAAATTGCGAGAATCACCTTTAACAGTATTCAGCGGTTTTCTGCGCAGTTAAAGTAAATACCGGGTGATTACACTCCTCTGAGTTTTTCGCTTTACCAACGGAGAAGCCCTCGGGCGATAGATATAACGATTTTTTATAATAACTACATAGAGTATTTTTTATATGTAATCACATTGCACTATTGTGTGTTTGAGCCGCATGGACGCAATTATAAATTTATTTTTATTTGGCATATAAAAAAAGCGTACATAATAAAAAAACAATCGGGAACGATATCGGCCATAAACGACTCGATAAAGTCCCAACTGGATGCCAACAAACTGGTACTAGCTATCTATATAGATATGAAAATCTCGATGAAAGGAATAAGAATCAAACAAATAAAAGAAATTGACTATATAGGACTTAAAATACAGGATAATCTAAAATGGAATAACCATAAAACGAATTAGCGAAGAAAAACTCAAAAACAATAGCAGCAATTTGGAAAATAAATCACTACATACCAACAGAAGCAAGAAAAGCCATATACCACGCACTATTTACCTCCCAGAATAACTACCTTATAAATGTATGGGGAAATACAAGTAAAAAGAACATAAGCAAAATACAAATTCAACAAAATAAAATTAAAAAATTCTGTATAACCTAGACAAGAGAACCCATACAAATGAGGTGTATAAAAAAGTACAGGAATTAAACATACAAAAAATGATAACATTAAACGAAGTTCTATACTAGTAGCAAACAAAGAAATACACCATCACCAAATAAGAAGAAAATCAGAAATAAGAACCGAAAAGTTTACAAATGCAACGTACACACAAACTCTAACCACAGAAACAGTCAAACAATACAACACCTTAAACGAACACATAAAGACATTAAAATACATCCCTTTTAAACTAAAAATGAAAAACATACTAATAAACGACAACATAAAGTAAAATAGCTTAAACACATGGACAAACAACATACATCCCTCGATGCCGATAGTCCGGGATGGGAAAAGACCCAAAAATCCCGAGGTGAAGACAGGGGCAAGGATACCATGTTTTTTATTTATTTTTTCCCCTTTTAGCCATAAGTACATGTTTGTATGTATGTGTATATGTATATATGTATTATACATGTAAAGGTGTAAAAGTGTTATGAGTGTAAATAAACGATTTTTTTCTAAAAAAAAAGTCATGTATGACATATGTAAAAGTCTGTGCCAAAACCCAAATATATATAAAATAATATGAATATAAAATAATAACATAATAATGCGAATGACTGAAACATAAGAGAGGTAATTTAGCAATGTTTGTATTTATTTTATTTAATCGAAAGCCTATATACCTGTTTTATTGTTCTAAGGCTGTTTTATTTTAATTTAGCAACTTATGAGCACAAATGTATCAACCATAAGTAGTAAATATAAAGCTACAATAGTCAATTAATTATTAATAGGTAATTCATCAGATAGCAACTATTATTATATTATTTTCCGATCCTCCGATCCTCCGACTCGTTGAATTATTTGCAATTACAGTTTCAAACAATTTCGAGTCCCCACTGCCGAACCCTTTACGTTATCCGGTTTATAATCATTGCACCAGATGTCAATTACATAAACCGCTATGAATAAATTGTGTATTAATAATTATAGATAATTTATATTATATATATATATATATATATATATATATATATATATATACATATATATATATATATATATATATATATATATATATATATATATATATATATTCAGATCACGGATTATCATTTAGATAGATTAAATAGCATATTAAAGATGACTCTTAGTCATCACTGTCAATATACTTATATTCTGATCCGTTGCCCCATAAAAAACGACTGAAATTAAATATTAGTAACTCGAGTAATTATATATTAATAACGAATATAATAAGGAATAGTTTATAAAATAATCCCCACACGAATAAGTGAGGTTGTTGCTAGAAGTTGATTTACAATTGAAATGAATCACACCAGATATATATTGTGTACATACAAACTTACCCGTACTTCCATAAAAACGCTCAGATTGTTATCATATGTATGCAATGTGTGGCTATTCTAACTTCTCACAGGGTACACCACTTATATTAAGCACGCACGCAATTAAATCTTAATAACAAATTATATTTCACTCTACTTAAACGGGAACCGGTACGCGCACAGTGCAATTCAACTTACGACTGAACGACTTTACCAGTGCTCAGCATGGACTTACATAGATGATTCATAAATCATATAAAAAACATCTCCACTATGAATAGTATTTAATCTCTTTCGCGAAAAAAACAAGATCATTTTCCTTCGAGCGAATAGTTTATTTATATGGAACAATGTGTATTATTTTACTTTGTTCACATAAAACATCATCCAGAATATTTATACTTTATGCTAATAAGAAAATATTAATTGACGTACATCAATATGGTTTTTAGCTTTATTTCTGAAAACAGCAGTGCTGTAGAAATAAAGTATTATTATCATACACACTTACATTATATTTTATGTCTTATATAGTCAACTTAGATCATTTCCAGAAAAACATATCTGTATGTAGAGTCGATTCAACATATTTTTTAGCAAACATAGTATTTAGTAGTATTCAGGGATGATCGCGCGGAACTGATCTACAGGCATGGTTACCACATGACCATTTATAAAGAAGATATAGGCCACCACGTGCTACGACCGCGAACAAATTTTGTTTAGACTCATCTAGGAAGACCCATACAGTCGACTGCTGTTATTCTCATCAGGGTCTTCAAAAACGATTCTCTCTACTTCCGACTTGTGTTCAAGAATGTTGTAAACCCACTGTAAATTAAACTATTGGATTGTTAAGGCATCTACTTTGTGATAATTCATTTTAAAGGATAAATAAATATTGTAAATTAAACTGTTTCAAGTAGATGTGTAGGACAAAGTTTTGATAAATGGTTGATTAATAATGCATGTCTGGAATATTTTTGGATGTGTTTTTCTGTGGCTGGGTGAATAATTGTTACGTTTATACCATTTAACTGCGCTTTCGGATGGCACTCGTAGTTACGGCCTCATAACATTAATCCAAAACATTCGTCACCTGTGTAGATGTTATACCCTGTATTTGATGCAACAATATTTATTTGCGTTGGATTCCGCACAATTTAACAGTCGATGAAGAAAGACAATTGTGAATTGGTGCAAGGAAAGAATTACAAAATACTGTAATTATTTCCTTGCACCAATTCACAATTGTCTTTCTTGATCGACTGTTAAATTGTGCGGAATCCAACGCAAATAAATATTTTTGACGGCTAAATGTTCATGCAATATCTTATGTATACTTGTCTTACTAATGCCCAGGGATGCCTGAATCTCACGGTAGATCACATGATGATCTTGCATTATCAGTTCGTACACAGCATCAATGTTTGCTGGCACAACGTCCGATTATGGACGAACTTCATTAAATTGGTCCCCCAGCGAAGTACGGCCGCGTTTGAATTGACCAAACCATTAATAATATAAGGCGCTTTTGTTTAACATGATTTATCATTGCTAGCCACCCCCGTGGCGTGCAGTATCGCTCAGGTCTTGCGGTCGGGGGCCGCCGGTTGTAAGGGTCGAGGTAGAATTATGCGGATCGGAAGCGGCAAATAGAACAAGAAACAATAAGCCCGTACCAGACCAGAGTGATAAACGAAAGGCACTTTAGTGTTGCCTTGGATGGTGCTTCATCACCAATCGTACTAAGTCGTCGTCGTCGAAAATCTTAGCACGAACATGTGTACGATTCAAAGACATTTTTTGACTGAGATAAAATATTCAACTCACTGTTAATAATACAAATAGCGAATGTTTGATAAAACGTTCTGATTACGTTTACTGTCAAAAATATCAAACTTTGCGATGGTGCAGTCGGATCGCACTTAGCAACACCAGTGTTGCCAATTCTCAATACATAAATAGCAACCCTCGTATGTTGAGTCAATTCAACATTTTTTCTTTAGTAGCTCGATTTGCACGTGGATTAAAATTATTAATCGGCCACTAAGAAAATATTAACAATTTCCTTTACAACATAATGAAATATTTGATATGCTTTCTAAATTTAATATAAAAATCAGAAGAAACTACACAGTGGAATGAGAGCGGTATATAAGGGTTATATGGTAATCTCTGTTCAACATCCTTCTGCAAGCTCTAAAAGACTGAGCAGGCAAATAGAAAAGCACGAGGTTCCAAATGGGAGAAAATACTCTCTATAGTCTGTATTATGAAGAAGACCAAGTCGTGATTATAGAGGATGCATAAAATTAAACTTCATGGTCAAACAACTACAGGGAGAGTATGTACAAGCTGGACTTTACAATGAATCTAAATACATGTGTACCTAATAACAGGGAGTGCAAAAATCATCTCTGGAGCAAGGCGCATCGATAAAAGTTGTAGAAAAATATTAGGTACTTATATTTTTCTACAACTTTTGTCGAATAGGAGTGCACTTTAATAAACTAGATACAAGTGAAGATGTAATATATAAGGATAGAAATTGAACCCCTCAATTCAGTTCTGTGGGAAAAGGATATTAAGAAAAAGATAAACATACAAATCTACAAGACCATCATCATCAACACATTATGACAGCTATATATAGACCTTATTAAGGCCCATAGAAAGAAACGAATGTCCACGGAAATGGATATCCTCAGAAGAAATTGTAGACGTTTCAGACTAGAAAGGTTAAGAAACGACGACATCAGACATAGCATGAACATCGAGAAACATATTACATATGAAATTTATCTGAAAACAAATCATGGTTCGGACACACAAAACGGATAAATCAAGAAAGATATCCACGAAGAATATTGTAGTGGATACCGCCAGAAAGAAGAAAACGAGGAAGACCGAAAAGAAGTTGGAGAGACGACTAATGAAAAAATGGGGCACAGAAAGGCCGGCCATAACATAAATGTTGATATTAAATATCTGTGTAACTGTAAGACTTATTTCCTAATACTAATATGTATATATATATATATATATATATATATATATATATATATATATATAAATATTGTCTGTCAATGTGTTTTATAAGTTTGTAGATAATCCCTGGTAAAAAATAAATCTTATCTTATATTATAAATTGGTATTTAAAATTTGAGCTTTCTAGCATTTCCGTTTGTATGTTTTATAATTCCAATATATATATATATATATATATATATATATATATATATATATATATATATATATAGTATATTACCAGGATTCTTTGGCCTGATGTTTACATTGTTTTTAAAGTAACAGGACAAGTGCTAAGTTACCGATTAGATTAAAAGATGTTTCAACTAGGATACATACAAAGGCGACACCGAGATTTGAACTCGGGTCCTGGGTTTTACCCCTCGCTTATGCGCTCTACCCGTGTAGTAGTTTCTTTTTTGTGACGGTTATTTTGGCGATCGTCTGTAATGGCAAACAAAGATGGCCGAAAATTATGGCTGCTTAACTTTCCGATATAATTAATGTATTAATATTATAATTTTAATGTGACATTTAATAAAACATATACAAGTGTGTATCCACCTCTTAGCAAATCTGCATATCTAGATTTCGATCTTATTAGATCTCATCAGTGTAGCTCAGCTAGTATGGATGAATTCACAAAATATCTCGAGTGGTTTTATACAAAAATGATACAACTAACTAACCCCTTAGGAGGAAAGTTAAACGCCATCTGGCGGCACCACATCAATTAGCAACCCATATGGTAATAACCGTCAACATGCGCATGCCATCAGGATCACCGAGTAGTGCCCTCTATGGAATAATATTCCAACAGAGTGCTTGAGATATCATCACTAGGCACAATTTTATAAAACATATACAAGTGAGGTAGATTTGTATATGTTGTATAAGTGTTATATAATATATAACTATATTATATAATATAGTTAATTTAGTTCGTTGTTATTGAATATTTGCAAAAAAGAAATTGCAATTTTGATCAAACTATCTCCCACTTTTTTTTCTCTAAATTTTTAAATTTTGGTTAGAATTCAATCATCAACATTTTCACATCATCAGTAGCCTTAGTTTTTTTTTAAATTAATTTTAAACTTAAAGTTGTTAGTATACGGCGTGATAAAAAAATCAATAAAATCGATTATGGATATTTTCTATATCATCTGTAGCCCTAGTTTTTTAAAAATTAATTTTAAATTTAAACTTGTTAGTATACGGCGTAAAAAATCAATAAAATCGATTAGAAACAAGTGTATGTGTTTATATTTTCTATAACGATTAACACTAATTAAAACTAGTAGAGCGTAATTTTTTGATTTTTTTAATTACTCAATTTTGACCTAATGTAGTTTAAACAATATACAATAATTTTAATAAAATTAATATTGCTAAATATTTCGCAAATCCTTCAGAAACAAATTGCGGCCATAGATTCCAGGTCAACTTTGAGAGCGTATAAAAAATAGATGGTACAATTTTTTTAACTGGAATTTTTTTGAAATCACTAAAGTCATACTTTAGCAACAATATGGTTTTATTTAAACAAAAGTTTTTATTTAGATTAATCTGTAATCAATCGTCCATGTATAAGGTTTAATTTATTAAAAATCGATATAACAAACAAATAATGGATTCCTGATAACCCAAAAAAATATTTTTTTGTAGCCAATGTTAGGTTAGCAATAAATGGTAAATATTTAAAATAAAAAATATAGGGGAAAAGATGGAAAATTCACTGATCTTGACTTTGACCATCGCCAAAATCTAATTGAGATCATTTCTTTTATTGTTTTAATTACCCAATGTTGACCTAATGTAGAATAAACAATAAACAATAATTTTAATAAAATTAATATTGATATATATATCTCGCAATTCAGCAACAAAGTGCGGCCATGAATTTCGTTTCAACTTTGAGAGCTAAATACATGCTAAACTTTTTTTCAACTGAACTTTTTTGATACCATTAAAGTCATGCTTAGTGACAATATGGTTTTATTTAAACAAAGGTTTATCTTCACATTAATCTGTGATCAACCGTCCACGTATAAGGTTTAATTAATTAAAAACCGATATAACAAAAAAAATGGATTCATGATGATCCAAACAAATATTTTTTGTAACCACTGTTAGGTTAGTAACAAATGGTGAAAATTTGAAGAAAAAAATATTGGGGAAAAGATGGAAAATTCACTAATTTTGACTTTGACCGCGGCCAAAAACTAGTAGAGCGTAATTTTTTAATTTTTTAATTTACCCAATGTTGACCTAATGCTTTATTAATAATATACAATGATTTAAATAAAATGAATATTGCTAAATATTTCGCAATTCCTTCCGCAACAAAGTGCGGCCATGGATTTCGGGTCAACTTTGAGAGCTTATAAAATATAGATGCTATAATTTCTTTCAACTGAACTTTTTTGGAATCACTAACGTCTTGCTTTAGCAACAATATGGCTTGATTTAAACAAAGGTTTATCTTCACATCAATCTATAATCAGCCGTCCACGTACAAGGTTTAATTCATTACAAATTGATATATCAAAAAATGGATTCCTGATGATCCAAACAAATATTTGTTTGTAACAACTGTTAGATTAGTAACAAATGGTGAAAATTTGAACAAAAAAGTATGGGGGAAAAGATGGAAAATTCACTAATTTTGAATTTGACTGCCGCCAAAAACTAGTAGAGCGTAATTTTTTTATTTTTTAATATACCCAATGTTGACCTAATGTGTTATTAACAATATACAATAATTTAAATAAAATTAACATTGCTAAATATGTCACAATTCCTTCAGCAACACACTGCCGTCGTCATAGATTTCGGGTCAAATTTGACGGCTTATAAAAAATAGATGCTATAATTTTTTTCAACTGAACATTTTTTAAATAACTAAAGTTATGCTTTAGCAACAATATGGTTTTACTTAAATAAAGATTTATATTCATATCAATCTGTAATCAACCGTCCACGTACAAGGTTTAATTTATTACAAACTGATATAACAAAAAAAGATTTCAGAAGATCCAAAAAAATATTTTTAACCACTGTTAGATTAGTAACAAATGGTGAACATTTGAAGAAGAAAAATTATGGGGGATAATATGGAAAATTCACTGATTTTGATTTTGACAGCCGCCAAATGCTAGTAGAGCGTAATTTTTTGATTTTTTAATTTACCCAATATTGACCTATATTATTAACAATATAAATGATTTAAATAAAATAAAAATTGCTAATTATTTCGCAATTCCTTCAGCAACAAAGTGCGCTCATGGATTTCGGGTCAACTTTGAGAGCTAATAAAAAATAGATGCTATACTTTTTTCAACTGAACCTTTTTGAAATCACTAAAGTCATGCTTTAGCAACAATCTGGTTTTATTGAAACAAAGGTTTATCTTCACATTAATCTGTAATCAACCGTCCACGTATAAGATTTAATTCATTAAAAATCGATATAAGAAAAAAATATGGATTCATGATGATCCAAAAGAATATTTTTTGTAACCGCTGTTAGGTTAGCAACAATTGGTGAAAATTAAGAAAAAATATTATGGAGGAAAACATTGAAACTTCACTAATTTTGAATTTGACCGCCGCCAGAAACTAGTAGTCATTTTTTGTTTTCTTTTAATTACGAAATGTTGACCTAATGCAGTATAAACAATGTACAATAATTTTAATAAAATTAATATCGCTTAATATCTTCCAATTCCTTCAGCAACAAAGTGCGGCCATGGATTTCGGGTCAACTTTGAGAGCTTATAAAAAATAGATGCTATAATTTTTTTCAAGTGAACTTTTTTGAAATCACTAAATTCATGCGTTAGCAACAATTTGGTTTTATTTAGACAAAGATTTATCTTCACAATCATTCATAATTCATCAATCTGTAATTAACCATCCACATATTTAATTCATTAAAAATCGATATAACAAAAAAAAGGATTCCTGATGATCCAAAAAAATTTTTGTAATATAATATTTTGTAGGTGTTTTAGTAAGAACATATTTAATTAGATGATTTTGGTTAGTTTTGTTCGCGGTTTGTTTACATTATATGATAATTTTGTATAAGGTTGGTTATACTTTACTAATGTAAAGTATAACCAACCTATTGATTACAATAGGTAGATTTTCTAGTAGAGAGCAATTGAGCGACTCTATTAAGAATTTTAAACAGTATATACCGGGCTCAGACATTAATTACACATAATTTTTAGCAATATTACATTTGTTAATTTAATTATTTTTTTAAAAGCAATAAAACATCACTAGCTCTTCAATATAATATTGTGTTAATAATAAAATACTCTTTATTGAAATAATTCCTACCGCATAAATAATATATGTTTCTAGCATAGAAATCATCATACTAAAATGCACTATAATCGTAATAAATTTTATTCCATATAAGCGGTTTCGTGAGATGAACGCGGCGAGAGATATAAGCATAATATGGTTTATTGAATATGTGACATCTGAATAAAATATGGACGTCGTCGAAACATATTCATAAATTATATACGCAGGTAGGAATGGTAATAGCCAAGTTTTATGGAGAGGAAAAATGAAGGGAGATAATAATTTGTACCAAAGTTGCACGTCTATGCCGAGAAGTATGTACTCGTAAATCTTTATGTGGAGTAATAAGCAGAGGCTTGAAACATGTGCTCGTCATAATCGACGGCCCTTAGCAACATAAAATGGGGGGCAATTCTTCATAAGAGCTCCCTACAAACTTCACTAATTAAGTTCTTCTAGTAAAATGCATTTAAAAGTACACTGCAATTATTGTTTACTATTAAATCCGAAATTTTATTTTTTCTTAATTAGATATCATAATAAAATCGCTGTGCGAATGTATTTTTAAGAGAAGTTAATATTTTTAATAAATAATATACATTTTAGTTGAAAGAAACAGCGTCTCAAAAACATTAGAATATATAGAATCTACTATGTACAACAGCTCCCGATAGTTTCAGGCAGTTTATGAAATTATTTAGTAAATAAAACTGTTCATATCTACATCGTAATACTCAAAGTGCAAATAACTTGAGCTTGATTTTACAGTTAATTCAAGCTAGTTTCAATTAGTATTGATAATTTTGTTGTTAGTTAAACTATAGTAATATAATTATCATAACTAAACTGTGACAATAATATTAGATACATATTACTGTTACAGTTTATTTATTCTTAACGCATATTTCTTTAGTTTCATTGACAACGAAATTATCAATACTAATTGAAAATAGCTTGTTTCAATTAGTCAAAATCAAAGTCAAGCTCAAGTTATTTGAACTTTGACTATAGAAACGTTAGCTTTCGGCGTATATTTTAATCCAAAATATTTCTAATAACGCTATTTGGTTATTTGGTTATCACACGTTATTTTCAGCCGTCTGTAATTAAAGAGATAGCTAATCTAATGGGTACTGTATTGATTTTGACGAATCCTATATATATATATATATATATATATATATATATAGATATAGATAGATAGATATACATTAGAATGAAATAAAGTATTCTTTTCTATCCAAAACCACCTTTCCGTTTATGTGACATTATTTCATACAACATATAACATTAAAAGATGCATAATAAGAATACTAATTACTTTGGATATGTATTAGCGCAATAAAAGCAAAATTATAGTAGTAGTTATATTGTAGTAAATACTTATACTGTAATTAAAATAAAAGCAATATAGTGTTAACTTAATACATTAATTAATTAAGAGAATATAGATAATGTAAAAGTTTCAAAGTTTGCATCACGTATAAAAATTGAGAACATTTTCCATTAACTGCTTATAAGAGTGGAATTCACTTAGCTTATAAATTCTTCTTGTTGCGCCACTATAAACTTGGGATAGTTCTAAAACCAATTTACACCTAGGTGCCGCCAGTAAACTCAAATAGACACGGCAATCTCGCTGAGAAAGAACTATATTATACGCCTGAACTTGTTCCGCTTAATTTTGCATGCTGTTATTTAAATTGGTATCAATTATTTAATTGCAGATGGTGAGGGGCCTCGTGTGGCGCTTTATGGTAGCGCTTATCCTCGTGCACGTAGCAGCCCTAACTATGATCTCGTCGCCGCCATCGTGTCCCCCAGAGTGCATTTGCTTATCGCAGACACAGGTAAATGAAAATTTACTCTAACGACACCCAAATTGTTAGTTCATTGCGGAACTTTCTTGAACTCGGTGAGCTTGATACAGTGGCATCGTAAAGAAAACGCATTGTTTCAGTTTTATATTTATTTCTTCGAAACTTCTGCGTCCCAATAAAAATCGATTACAAAAAAAAACTTGCAAGTTATAAACTGCAACTTGTTTCGTTTATTGAAACTAGCCTGAGGTACACTTAAATTAAATCCAGCTCCCACAACTGCTCATGAAGTAAAAATTAAGTTTTGCGGAAGTTTATAATTTGACATTGCGACGGGGAAAAAATCTGCTAAGATTTCAATCTGCCGCGCGCAGAGGGGGCTGTGCCGTCTGCCGGGCGGTCGCACAAAAAAATATATATCCATTATCTGAATATGCAAATGCTCGGCGCTAACTTATATTGCAAGATATGTGAGTTGTGAAACTTTACAGGACTTGAAAATCCCACTTGTGTTTTATTTTTGCTCGGTACGTGCTTATAATGTTTAGTTGGTTGCAACTTTATATAGGCCATTATAAAAAGGAACCACTTTTCAGTTATTTCAACGGAATTGCGCTCAAAATAAAAATATGGATTTCCAAACGAACGTGGAATACTGTGCGCGGGGTAACTTAATTTCGGGATTCACGTCCAACACAAAACGCAACAAATTCAATTTCCTAGCCGACACATGACAATATTAGAGATGGAAGTTTCAACAATAAAACGGTTTACCGGGTAGCTATGCAATAGTTAATATGAGCATAATTTTAATGGCACATGGCCAAGTTATAGTTATCATTTTGAAATTGGACAGCGTGCATGTCTAAGTAAATATAATCAAGTTTCTATTACGTTGATCTTTTCGTGTGAGTTGTAGATATCCGTATGCGAATAATAAAATTTAAATTTCACCTGCTTATGCTCCCATACGTATGAATGACTATATAAATCACACAGTTGTATATTTACTTGCTATTCAAATACGCAGCGGGATCATATTTGTATTTATAATATAGCAAATCTATTATAAATACAAATATGACGTAAATTTTATTTTATTATTGGCTAAACTTTAATTTATAAATTTCACTATTTATTTCAAATCATCCTTAGACTTAAGGGTATTTAATCAGGATACAAATGTTAAAGGAATAGTTTGCTCACGAAATGATATTTAAGGTACACATGATTTAAGATACTATTTACCTAATACCATTGAAGTAAGTTTCGTAGTTCATTATTTAAGTAAAACGTAAGTAACTACCATCATGAAACATTAACTAGTATGTTAAGGCCATTATAGCTTAACACGTATTTGTAGTAAATTTGCGCCTTTCCCAGCTCAGTATTATAAAGCCTTGCATGTTCAGTTTGGCAAATGAATATTGTTTCACTTCATTGTGAATTTCTGGATAGTTCTGGATAGTTGGCTGGAGGGTAGCATAGCTACAGACACTTAGGCCTCAAAATGGGCCCATTATGAAACGTCGCTTTAAGGCTACTCACTCGTCCCACCAGTCAATTTAGCGTGTGAGCTGCAGCTGGGTGATGAGTTGCCAATGCTGGTCATACTAGGCCGGCACTTCCCTAGTATTAGATGCCTAGTGTTGAGATTGTGAGTTTATGCTGACATATATAATAATAAATAATAAATAAAGATAATAAATACTCAAATAAAGATTATTTTCATTTTTTTATTATACTCACAAAATGTATACTTATTATTGACATTTTGTTATTACTACATATTTATAGCAATGAACATTATAATATAAAATATGTGTCCTTAAAGGAAGGTTTTTGCTGAAATTAAATAAGGAATGAAATAATAACTAAGATATTGTGTTTAAAGGGATATTTTCCAATATATAGTTTATAGTAACAAAATAATTGATAAGAACCAAAAAGTCATTTAATTTAATATTTATTACTATGAGTGAATAAAACCCATCTTAGGTGGGCATTAATACCCAAATAATTTACGATTATAATGCATAGAGGGGGTAAAATTTATTACTAAAAAGTCAACCACACCTGCTCGAATGGTAAGCATATTACGTGGTACACCCTGCTAGATAACAAACGAGGCTCTGGCGACCGACTTGTTGTCAGAATAAGCAACACACTTCTTCCATAGGGAAGAAGAAGGGCACTCCCTTGTCCTGGGGGGAAGAAAAAAACCCGAAGGCGGATGAACTAGAGAATATAGTCAACAACATAGAATGTAGGAGGCAATGGGAAACCCTTACATTAAAAATCTACATCGATACCCCAAGGAAAAAATCGTTATTGGCTTCATTCAGATCAAAATCATTGTCCAGAGCTTCAATTCCCCCAGCCGGTTCTCCGGGTGGGTAGAGTTTTCAATGACGTCAATAAAATAGGAACATGGTATGTCAGAAGCTGTAACATTATGAATTTTTCCTGATTGATGTAATCAGGAAAAATTCATAATGTTACAGCTGAAATGCAACGGATGAACGTTGAGATAGTTGGTATTGGTCGTCTACAACGGCCCGATCAGGGAGAATACTCCATTAATAACTACCATATGTATTACTCAGGAGGATACGACGCTCGTCCCAAATACGGCGTCGCTATAGTAGTCTCACAAAAAATCAAACAATCAGTTTTGAACGTGAACGTGAACGTGAACGTGAACGTGAACGTGAACGTGAACGTGAACGTGAACGTGAACCCATCTAACAGGGTTATAATGCTACAGCTCAGATCCCAAACAGGAAAAATAAATATTAATCAAATATATGCACCCACAGAGGACAAGAGCGATGAGAAATTAGAAGAATTTTACAACCAACTAGACGAAATCATGAAGATAATAAAAAATGTAGATGTCACTATTGTTCTAGGAGACTTTAATGCTAAAATAGGGAACGGAAGTGTAGAAGATTGTGTTGGGCCATATGCGCTTGGCCAAAGAAACAAGAGAGGAGAAAAACTTATTGAATTCGCTCAGATTAGAAATCTGGTAATAACTAACACTTGGTTCAAACTACCAAAAAGAAGGCTATACACCTGGACATCCCCAAGACATAGATCAGATAATATATATTTATATATATTCGACCTTAACCGACCAACACCTCTGGGACAAGATGGGCAGAAGATTTAGAACACTTCCTCGTTCCCTCTAGGCCCCTCTCACTTCTCGAGTTCAAAGGTGCCAACCAGGTGAATATTATGAGTGAATTTTAATAGTGTGTGCGAGGACAGTGGAGGAGATTCAGAAGGTGGAAAAGAGGTCAACAGGACAGTAATAAGATTCACAGTCTGACACCATCCAATAAGGAATCATACACGAGTATACTTCAATAACAAGAACAAATGGAATAAGGCCGAGATACAGATACCAAATGCGTCGGAACAGTGTCGGATTTACCCGGTATTACGTACCGACCCGGGGCGGAGGGGTTTAGTCGGAGAGGGTCCACGAACCTCAGAGACACACTAACCTTGCCATCGTCACTAAGTGGTTTAGTGGTGTATGCTTGGTAAATCAGGGTAGCATCATCGTGGTGCGGGAGTCGCTACTTTCTGGTCTTGTTTGTTCTTCTGTGTTTGCTTAATGTCATAAGTCCTGCCTGGTCTCAGGCTGCATTTGGGCTCTTTCATTGCATTACTGTTTCTGGAATCTTTTACCTGTGTCGTTTTGGATGGCGGTTGAGGAGCCAAAAGAATAGTAAATATATACAAGTTTCTAACACATCCCAGCTTAAGAAATCTGAACGGAGTTAACATTGAGGAAATAGACACACTAACACAGACAATAAATTGACTTACGGTAGATCCAAATGAAGGAGAAGTCAAGGTTTTTCTCTTCTTAGTTTGGCTCTGATGATTCATGTATCATCCGTGTAAGTGTATCTACTTCCTCACTGTTAATTGCGCTCAGCGTTCTTTGCGACTCTCATTGCAAACGGGCAAAAGAAGACTTCACTTTCCCAATTAATCTCAGAGAATTTAAGGAGTATGAGGTAGATGAAGATATAAATAGAAAGCATTCATTAAGAAGAAGAAAACCGAGTATGAAGAAGCAGTGCTAATACAGAGGGTTTTCGTGGCGAAGATCCATGGAAAGTAATCAATAAAAAAATGATTACTAAAAACTATATGCAAAGCAGGAAATAAGAGAAACATTTTACAAATCTACTAGACCATCCTCATATTATACTCCTTGAGAAGTAATCGAGGTAGACGTGTAGTACAATGACCCGAGAACCAAGCAAGAAATGAACGAAGCAGTTAATAAGTTGAATAAGTAAAAATCCGCAGGGCTAGTTAAAGTCTCGAAGGAGGGTGTTCAAGTTAAGCCTTGGTTTCCTAGGAAGCGGTGTGGACAAAATCGGCTGTATTTCATGTCATTTTGACGTCACACATTTCTTTTATGTATATTTAAATAAATCTGGTAATCCAGAGAGCGGTATACTTCAAAGTATTGGGAAAATGTCATGAATTCACTGTAATCTGGTGAATTATTCAATTACATGTACTTAAAACGTATCTTATAATGTGTAAATGACCGTTTTTATCGACACCGCTTGCTAGGAAACAAGGACTTTACTGCCAGAATGGTGGCATACAATTTTCAATAAAATACTGGTAGATTAGGTAGAAATATCGACAGTCTAGAAAATGTCATAGATCAAAACCCTATATAAAGGCAAATATGGGCAAAATATGAAATGCCTACAGAGAAATTGCGCTAGGAGCAACCCAGCATAAATTTCTAACAAAAGTAATAAACAACAGAGCCATGAAGCATTTGGAGGACCTTCTACCACCCGAGCGGCATGGGTGTCGTAGGAATATCTCTTGCCAATATTGTAGGAGTTGGTAGAAAAGGCCTAATATGTTTTTTAGATTGCCGCAAAGCCTTTGATATGGTGAACATAAAGATTTTATTGAAAAAGCTGATGTAATCAAGGCAAGCAATATAACTTACTACTTGATATGTTGAACACTTATTACATTAATAATCGACATGTCGAACGCAGTCAGATAAACTATAGTGCTACAAGCCCGACACTCTTTCTCGCGTATGTACACTATCTTACAAGTTCAATTAAATCTCCGAGCATTTGCAGTGCAATGTACGCGGATGATTTTTTCATATACACCAGGACTATAAGACTATAATAGAGCCTAGATCGTCTAAGACAATGATGTGAGGTCAACAAAATTGAAATAAACCCCTCAGTAAGTAATGTGCCGAAACATAAGAAGGGAAGCAGACTTGCTAAAGATGACAACCACAACAACTTGATTTTGTGAACAAATTCGAATATCTTGGCATCACAATACAAGCAACGTTAACACTAATAGAACACTTTTTCGGAAAGAATAGGAAAACAGCTAAGGTAATAGCACTAGTTAAACACTCTCAAAAGTTGATTCTGAAGATGGCAGTCAAACTGTGCAATATAAAGAGATAGCCAACAGTCACTTACGGGCTCTAAAATCTACGACTCCAGGTTAAAACGGCCCATCTTCTTCGGACAAATACAATTAAAGCTAGATATATACAGAAAGTGCTAGGATTGTCGAGGGTCGTCTAGAACACTTTCGCAATACAGGTATCGAATATAAAAGCAACGAGGGTGGAAGTGATAGAGAACTGCAACGGAATAGCAGCATTAGTACGAAGGGAATATGCAAGTATTGTCGCAAATAAGTATATTTGCCATATGTAGCAACTGTACTTCCGTTTAACCCACCGGGCGTACCATTCTCCAGTTACGCATAAATACCTGTGCCCCAGGCAGAAACTCTCTCTTGCTACTTCGTCCGCCTGGCCGAGTATAGTAACTCGACCATGGCGGTGCCCAGGTAAGTCTAGTGTAGGTTATTGTAATAGTAATTAAGTCACATGTCATGGGTGGATACCATTTTATATTAATAAATACACCGATACCTCAAGCTCTTAGAGTCTACACCCCCCTATCCGCGACATATTGGTGAATGCGCCGGGTAGGCCGAGCAATTTCTGGTGGAGGAATAAGAGGAGGTAATTGGACACATCAACCGTTATCAAGCAGGATGACCAGAGAGGCAGGAGAATAACAAGACAGCAATAACTCTGGTGCCCATGTGAAGTAATTGAATTGAATGAGAATTTGTAATTGGGGAGCACATTGTTGTTGAGGTAGCTCTGGTACCCAAGTGAATAAAATATTGTGTATGTATATTTTTTGTTAAAAGCGAAATAAATTAATTATTATTAATAAAGGGGAAGTAGGCTCAGAGCTTAAAAACCATAGCGAGATCATATTACTGAGTGCGGAGTACAAGCTAACTGACTATGTGAAAAACATACTGGAAGGTGAAATGGACAGAAGAGGGTTTCTGCTGCTAAGTTAGGGTGGGATTAGAAATAAAAGAACGACGAGCTAGCAAGAATGGTGGAGGAAGTACTAGAGTCCAAAGGAAGTATGTACGCGTTATTTGTAGATCTGAAAGCAGCATATGACTTACTTCCTGAGGGTAAGCTAGTGGAATGTATGGAAAGGTTGAGGATCGTGAAGGAAGGAAGCTGGTATGGGCGAAAAGTATGTACAAAGTTGTGGGCAAAAACGAGAGTGAATGGAGAAGTCTCGGAAAAAAATATGTTGAATGTGGCAGTATAGCAGAGATGCTCTGTAAGCCCTCTCCTGTGCATAAGTCAGTTGGCGGAAGTGTTCAGGAGAGGATAAGTGGGAGGGTTAATGGTAGGTAGAACTAAGGTTGAATGTTAGTATATGCGGATATGTTTACTGTGTAGTGAGAGGAGTGACACGTGGTTCCACCTACATAACGAATGTGATGGAGTAAAAGCCGAGGCGGTATGGGATTGCAAAAAGATGAGTGAATGCTTAGGAAAAGATGGGAAAGGCGTGAAAATCTGCAAGTAAAGTATTCTTTTTTTAGTTTATTTTTAGTTGATGTGTCTGATATTATGTGGTTTTTGGTGATAGTTATGCTAAATAAAGTTTTTTTTAGAAATGAGAAGTAGTAAAAAATTATAATTTTCTACAGAATTTCAAACTTTATACAACGATAACATGTTTAGACCAATTGTGACAAATTGTTTTAAATATCTGTAACTAAACTTATGGTGACTTGATTACAGTAATTAATTTGAGGCAATAAAAAATCGCCACAAATTCAGTTTTAAGCAACATATTGCTCGTGAATAATGAATTATGTCAGCATTAACTCACCTTTTAAGAATTAAAGGTTAGTTAATGCTCCATATTTTGTCATAATAAATAATACAATGGAAAATATCTCTTTTTTTTTTAATTGACTATTTAATTTATTTCTTCCTGTTAATAAATAATATAAAAATAATAATTCAAAGCTATAGCAATCAAGTATGATAGATGAAGATATAAAAAGGTAATTATTTTTTAACGATTGCACAAATCAAAATCATCTTTCAAATCAAAACACCCCTCAAAGTTCATTTAAAGCTCTTATTGGAAAAACTACGCGAACCGAACAGGAAAATTAAATTGCAAGCCACTTCCACGCCATTCGCAGCGTTTCATTCGCGTGTTTTTTATGATCGAGAGATCGTAATACTAGCAAAAAAATACACACAATGTGCTTTTCCACTCACTTCGTGATGCAGTGGCGGCAGAAGAGTGTTCCCCGGTAATTCTCACTCGACTGTATTTCTCCCTTCAAATGTAATTGCTGCAGCCATCGAGGCTCTGGCAGAATGTATGCGAGGTAATATTTTTTTAATTGAATGCCCGCTTCTCCTTGCAGTGATTTTACGCTGCCAGATTGCAAGGCAAAAAATGAGTTATTTGTACGCGAGCGCTTTTTGCATGTAATACGAGCACGGACGTGATACTTTTACATTGGGCATAAAAAACGCACATGGGCAAGGGAGGTTTCTGGATCGATTGGTGTGGTTGCGGGTTTCAAGGTGTACACGTCAACACTTTGATGTTTCGTGGATAAGAAAGAAAATATTTGGTTTAGGAACATAATGAACGTAATTTTATGTATAATCTATTCACTTAGCATGCGGATAGTAGAAAGGCGGACTATTTTTACTACACTAACTACCAACGGAAAATATTTATTTCATTTTACGGTATTATGTCATATTAATAATTGTATATACTGACAACGATGCGTTTACTGCATGTCTAACAAACAAGGTGTGTGTTAATATTGTTTTTATTCATAACCTGAAGCTTGTTTTAGACAAGACAATTTCTTGAACCAAAAGTTAGTCAAGACATTAGTTCATTTAAATTGTCTAGTATCATACAACAAATTGTTTGAAATATTGAATTGGATTGTAGATTAAATGGAAAATAATATGCGTTCTATTCTTCAAGGACAAATTTTATGTGGAGCTACATGATCGTGGACTCCTGAAATTGTTTCGTTTCATACATATTCATCAAGTAAACAAGACAAGATCTTAAGGTCGTTTTAGACAAGACAATTTCTTGACTCAAAAGTTAGTCAAGATGCGAGACAATCTAAATTGTCTCGCATCATACAGCAAATTATTTGAAATATTGAATTGGATGGTAGATGGAATGGAAAAATATGACGCTTTCTATTTGTTAAGGACAAATTGTATGGGAGGAGGATATATGAATTCATTTCTTGAACAACTTTTGAGCTAAGAAATTGTCTTGTCTAAAACGACCCTTAGTCAATATATTATTCATTTCTTAAACAACTTATGATTCAAGAAATTATCTTGTCTAAAATGACCTTAAGATTGTTTTAGACAATATAATTTTTTGAATCAATAGTTGTTCAAGAAATTAGTTAATATATTGATATTTGATTTGATTGATAATATTGTCTTATTTACTTGATGAATCTGTATGAAACGAATCAATTTCTAGAGTGGATCCACGATCATGTAGCTCCGCATAAAATTTGTTATTGAAGAATACAACACATCCTATTTTCGATTCCTACAATCCAATTGAATATTTCAGACAATTTACTGTATTATACTAAACAATTTAGATGAACTCATATCTTGACTAACTTTTGGTTCAAGAAATTGACTGGATTCAGCTCTTTTGGGCCGGCCCCTGGCTTTGGTTAAATGATGATATTCGGACCCAGATGGTACCCCGATCCCCAATGCTGCAAAAGGGTAGCTCCGTAAGGCGTGGGGCGAGTTTCCACTTGAATTGTTGTTGTTGGTTCAAGAAATTGTCTTTTGTAAAACGATCTTTAGATGTTATATGTCTTAACCCTTAAATGCATTTTGTTGCAGAATTGCAACATTACCTATTAAAATGTTCACTGCCTAATTAAAAACGTTATTTAAAAAAATCATGCATTTAAGGCTTAATCGCTTCCTCTTAGACCCCTTTGCAGTGTCGAGGTTCTAATATGTTACTTTTTAATATAATTAGTTCCAAATTTATATTTAGGATTAATAATATTAATGTTATTAATAGTATGCATTTTATAAAAATAAAATAAAATGTTATATTATGAATTATTATTCGCAATCTCATTATAACTCTTAATGAAGTTTAGAACAGATGCCATAAATAATTGTGGAATGAATTATACAGATAACATAAAAGGTTTGAAAGATATTCATAGATATAGACAGCAGTGTTGAAATATCATCAACCGATATTAAAAATGGGCTGTATTTCAAGAATAAACATAGCAAATCTATTCTAGTTTTCACCACAAGATAGATAATAGATACCATAAATAATTGTCAAATGAATTGTATAGATAACATAAAAGGCTTGAAAGATATTAATAGTTATAGACAACAGTGTTGAAATATCATCAACCGATATTAAAAATGGGCTGTATTTCAAGAATAAACATAGCAAATCTATTTTAGTTTTCACTAGAAGATAGAAAATAGATACCATAAATAATTGTCGAATGAATTATATACATAACGAAAAAGGTTTGTAAGAAATTGATAGATATAGACAACAGTGTTGAAATATCATCAATCGATATTAATTGGGCTGTATTTCAAGTATAAACATAGCAAATCTATTCTAGTTTTCACCACAAGATAGATAATAGATACCGTAAATAATTGTCAAATGAATTGTATACATAACATAAAAGGTTTGAAAGATTTTAATAGTTATAGACAACAGTGTTGAAATATCATCAACCGATATTAAAAATGGGCTGTATTTCAAGAATAAACATAGCAAATCTATTCTAGTTTTCACCACAAGATAGATAATAGATACCATAAATAATTGTCAAATGAATTGTATAGATAACATAAAAGGCTTGAAAGATATTAATAGTTATAGACAACAGTGTTGAAATATCATCAACCGATATTAAAAATGGGCTGTATTTCAAGAATAAACATAGCAAATCTATTTTAGTTTTCACTAGAAGATAGAAAATAGATACCATAAATAATTGTCGAATGAATTATATAGATAACTTAAAAGGTTTGTAAGATATTTATAGATATAGACAACAGTGTTGAAATATCATCAATCGATATTAAAATTGGGCTGTATTTCAAGTATAAACATAGCAAATCTATTCTAGTTTTCACCACAAGATAGATAATAGATACCATAATAATTGTTAAATGAATTGTATAGATAACATAAAAGGTTTGAAAGATATTAATAGTTATAGGCAACAGTGTTGAAATATCATCAACCGATATTAAAAATGGGCTGTATTTCAAGAATAAACATAGAAAATCTATTTTAGTTTTCACTAGAAGATAGAAAATAGATACCATAAATAATTGTCGAATGAATTATATAGATAAAGTAAAAGGTTTGCAAGATATTGATAGATATAGACAGCAGTGTTGAAATAGCATCAATCGTTATTAAAAATGGGCTGTATTTCAAGAATAAACATAGCAAATTTATTCTAGTTTTCACTAGAAGATAGAAAATAGATACCATAAATAATTGTCGAATGAATTATATAGATAACGTAAAAGGTTTGTAAGATATTGATAGATATAGACAACAGTGTTGAAATATCATCAATCCATATTAAAATTGGGCTGTATTTCAAGAATAAACATAGCAAATCTAATCTAGTTTTCACCACAAGAAAGCTAATAGATACCATAAATAATTGTCAAATGAATTATATAGATAGCATAAAAGGTTTGAAAGATATAGATAGTTATAAACAAGTGTTGAAATATCATCAACCGATATTAAAAATGGGCTGTATTTCAGGAATAAACATAGTAAATCTATTCTAGTTTTCACCACAAGATAGATAATAGATACCATAAATAATTGTCAAATGAATTGTATAGATAGCATAAAAGGTTTGAAAGATATAGATAGTTATAAACAAGTGTTGAAATATCATCAACCGATATTAAAAATGGGCTGTATTTCAGGAATAAACATAGTAAATCTATTCTAGTTTTCACCACAAGATAGATAATAGATACCATAAATAATTGTCAAATGAATTATATAGATAGCATAAAAGGTTTGAAAGATATAGATAGTTATAAACAAGTGTTGAAATATCATCAACCGATATTAAAAATGGGCTGTATTTCAGGAATAAACATAGTAAATCTATTCTAGTTTTCACCACAAGATAGATAATAGATACCATAAATAATTGTCAAATGAATTGTATAGATAGCATAAAAGGTTTGAAAGATATTGATAGATATATACAATAGTGTTGAAATATCATCAATAGATATTAAAATTGGGCTGTATTTCAAGAATAAACATAGCGCATCTATTCTAGTTTTCACTAGTAGATAGATAATCGATACCATAAATAATTGTCGAATGAATTATATAGATAACGTAAAAGGTTTGTAAGATATTGATAGATATAGACAACAGTGTTGAAATATCCTCAATCGATATTTAAAATGGGCTGTATTTCAAGGATAAACATACCAAATGTATTCTAGTTTTCACTAAAAGAGAGATAATAGATACCGTAAATAATTGTCAAATGAATTATGTAGATAACATAAAAGGTTTAAAAGATATTGATAGATATATACAATTACAATAGTGTTGAAATATCATCAATAGATATTACAAATGGGCTGTATTTCAAGAATAAACATACTAAATTTATTCTAGTTTTCACTAAAAGAGAAATAATAGATACCGTACATAATTGTCAAATGAATTATATAGATAACATAAAAGATTTGAAAGATATTCATAGATATATACAACAGTGTTGAAATATCATTAATCGATATTAAAATTGGACTGTATTTCAAGAATAAACATAGCAATTTTATTCTAGTTTTCACTAAAAGATAGCTAATAGATACCATAAATAACTATCGAATGAATTATATAGATAACATAAAAGGTTTGTAAGATATTGATAGATATAGACAACAGTGTTGAAATATCATCAATCTTATTTGAAATACAAATTTTGTCCTTGTTTATGATACTCGTCTAATTGATATTCTTTTTAGTAGCGTGGCTTTTATAATGTCCGTATGTTTGTTTATTTATTTACTAAAAATGTATCTCGAAGTGCACACAATCAATAATCAACTAAAAATCAATTTCTAGATAGCTGATATTAGTAATTTGTTCAAAGTGTCATTTTTCAATCGAAATTACTATGTTGGCACTGTCGTTAATAGACATGTTGTATTTATGAAGAATTTCAATTGTAACTATAACTTTACTACTGTAATTGATATTAACATAATAATTCCTACACTTTATTTGTAGTAAATGATATTAAATGATAATTTATTTCTATAGAAATTTGATATGGTGATTTATTTCTATTGAATTTGCAAAGGATAGTATTTTATTAACAATGCACACCCATTGAAAAAGTTGAAATATTAATCGAGTTTTCAGTTTTCTCAATTGCTGTACGTTTGTAAATATTAATTACATTATATCAATAATTATTTATATTAATATTTATTATAAATATTGTGACATACTCCATGGTTGCGGCGACTATTATTATGTGATTTTGCATGAAAGGAAAATAAATTGATTAATTTTCATTTCCTGACCTACAATAGAGGCTTATACATATTTTATTAGATGAATGAAAATAAAACAATACAATTTGGAAATGTGTAGCAAATGGAAATTTAGTATTACCTACTCTTTCCCGTGTCAATTAGCACTCTGCGTCTTTTTATGTAAAAATCAACCCACATCACTTTACTGACAGTCAATTTTATATTCAGGACTTTTTTTACATATCAAACACAAAGTGCACCGACACTAACACGGGTGTACAATTAAATTTAATCGGCATTTATAGTTATATAGGTATCACGGATTTGAATAATGTGTATATCACGAAATCCTTGATTAAGGACGTGTAGGAAATTTAGAAAGATTTTTATAATCATTTATGCATTTCTAAACTAGAGTTACTAAAACATTTTGTTTTTAATATATCAGTGTTTTAATATAACTGATGGCTGAGGAAGAAGAAAGAACAAGACTACCCTAAATGACGAATACACGCGAAATATATTCCCTAACGTGGTTTAAAAACGCGGACTAATATATAATGATTCACCATACTTTATTTCACAAAGTACACGCCTGAGGTGATAATGAAATTAACAACATAACTAAATGAAACAACTCTATAATTATACACATGATTTTATTTTTCTATGATGGTCTATTTGAAAACTTGTAGCCAATTATTATTTTTTTATATCCGACTTTAGAACCATTTATAACTGTCTTCTATGCTGCTACTTCTAAGCAGGCATTTCCCGATTTAGTAGTTTCTCTCCTAGATTTGGTTAAAATTCACTCCTCAGGGGAAGGCAAATCTAGGAAAGAAACTGCTAAATTGGGAAATGTCTTCTAGAGATGTAGTAGCATAGAAGAAAGTAAACATCAATATCAAGAAAGCTCTCGGCTTCGATAGTGTGTTCTAAAGTTTTCCTGAATGTAGCACATAATTTCCATAAAGTTTGCCAAGATGGACTCAAGTTGAATAGATTTTTAAAGTTAAACAAGATGAGCAGATACTGAACAAGACGTCATAGCAAAAGAATAACATTTATTTTACCTTGTATCATTGGTATGATATATATTATCTATTTGCCTTTTACGTTTCGGTGTAGGCTATAACCTATATGGTATATGGTATACCATAATTAAAAAATACACAATCGCTACTGGCAGAAATGATCATGACTAGTTGTCTTATTATGTAAATCATGATATATAGATATGGTGTATGAATATTACAAAAATAATACGAAAGCAATAACAAATTAGTCATCGCTGTCAATCGTTTTTTACGACGGGCTACACATTAATAGCCCGTCGTAAAAACGATAGGAAATACACATGTTACATAAATAATAACGAGTATAACTAGCAGTAGTACACCAAATAATACCCACAATATAAACAAGTATGTAGGGAATTTGCTACATGTTGAATTACGCAATTGAAATGAATCACACAAGATATAAATTGCTCGCATAAAAACTTACCCGTATATCTCTCAAAAACGATCGAATCGTCATCAAATTAATGCCATGTGTTAATGTCCTAACTCCTCACAGGGTACACCACTCATATTAAACACGCGCACAATTAAAACCAGGTAACTAATAAAATTGCACTTCACTCAACCCGGCACCGGTACGCGCACAACATGGTTCCAAGAGCGACTGAATGACATAGGCGCGCGCAGACTCGACTCGTACAGTGTGTATTTTTATTTGGGCGAGTCATAGTGCATAAATATCCATCGCAAACACATAAAAAACTCCGAGAGTTACATGCAGCATAATTGCACCTGGTGATAAGGAGATGTAATATTTAACAGGTGTTTAAAGAGAATGAATATAATTACATTTTATTTAGTACATATAATTGAGTTTATCACCAGGTTTGACTGCTGCTGGATCAAACCTACTGATAAACTCAATTATATGTACTAAATAAAATGTAATTGTATTCATTCTCTTTAAACACCTGTTAAATATTTAAACTAAGAGAAAGCACACCCAGAAAACTACAAAGGGCGAACAATTGAACAATTGAAAAATAGCTAAAAAGAAAGGAGAAGGAAACTGCAAACAATGATAAGAAGCTTAAATCAAGAAATATTGTTATATTTTATTGAATTTCATTTAGATGAAACTGTACTATTTAGCGATGTACTTGCAGCCTCCAGAAAAGGGTGCTAAATAGTTTTTAAGATTAGTATTACACGATTTGTGTTCAAGAACGGACGAGATTACATATAGGACTGTAACCTCGTCCGTTCTCGAACACAAATCGTACAATACTAATCTTAAAAATTATGTATGCACCCGTTTCTGGGGGCTGCAAGTACGTCGCGAAACTGTATAGCGGTGTTTGACTGAGTAGAGATAATAAAAGTGTACCAATCACAACAAAGTTTTATTTTATCTACACCTATCAATAATGCAATTAACTAATTCATCATATATTGTATCTAATTAAGCAATAATTGGAATATCTTATGCTAAGGCAATATACTACGGTTCAACAGGTTTCACTCCATCCACACTAAATGTAGAACCATTACCAATGCAAATAAATATGATGACTATGCTAACTAACGTCGCCGATAGACTTAACAAGAAGAAAAGGCGCTATTCCTAACAATACCTTATTTATACAGCAAGGCTGTATTCAGAAAGTAATGAAAGATACTGAATTACGAATTGCCGCATGGACTGCCTATGGCATCCTCAACAAGAAATATTTCTTAACTAGTGGTGTTCTTAAATCTTTAAATCTACAAAACATTGATGTAACTCTCTGAAACTCACCTAACAACCACACAACAAACAATAAGTTGTCATATGGTTTATCATTGATTAAATAATCCATAAACTATAATGAACAATGCCATATGGAGCGTTAAAGACATTCAGCTCACCCCCGTAAAATCTACTAAACAACACATAATAGTTGGAACAGTTTACTACCCTCCCATGGTTTAAGAAATCAAAATACTCTTGCAAAATCCGTATGAAATGTTTATTGGTGACAATACCACCTGGAATGCCAATGGCATCCCCAACAAGAAAGATGAACTAGATATGTTCTTAAATTTACAACACATTGATGTGACTCTCTGAAACTCACCTAACAAACCAGTCTTATAATATAAAAATAAGAGATTATAAAGTGTATCATTAATCAAATAATCCAGCAATGAACAATGCCATCTACATCGTGAAGACATTCAGCTCACTGTCATGGCCGTGAAGACTATTAAACAACACATAACAGTTGGTGCAGTTTACTACCCTCCCAGGCACCATCCCATAGTTGAGGAATTCAAAATACTCTTGCAAAGTCCCTATTATATGTTTATTGGTGACTACAATGCTAACTGGGGATAAAAGTTGACTACAACAAATGGTAGTGAATTAAGTAAAGCTATACGTGCGTTAAGAGGTAACTTCCATTCCACATAATAGCCTCTTACAGATCTACCGACCTAAATATAATCCCGGATATGCTTGATTTCTTCATCTCAGGAAAAGTGTCACCTAACGTCATAGATATTGAAGAAAATCTTAACTTAGTCTCCGATCACTTACCTGTGATTGTAATTTTGAGTGAAAAATCAAGAATGAAGAAATAAGAACAATCCAAACAACGCACCTGGATTTGATTAAAGTGCCTTTCGTTTATCACTCTGGACTGGTACGGGCTTATGTTTCTTGTTATATTTGCCGCATAATTCTACCTCGGCCCTTACAACCGACGGCGCACGACCGCAAGACCTGAGCAATACTGCACGCCACGGAGGCGACTAGCAATGCTAAACGAAAGCGTCTCTAATAACCGGTGTAATCCTAAAGCATTTACCAAGGAAGAGAGTAGTCATGTAGGCCTATCTCTTTAATGCAGCCTGCCGTCTAAAATATGTTCCTGGTAGCTGGAAAGTGGCAGAGGTAATTTTGTTACTAAAACCAAGAACGGCGTCAAACGACTTACAAGCCCATTTCATTACTGCCAACTATATCGAAATTATTTGAAAAACGTCTTCTTAAAAGAATAAAAAATAAATAGAAAACAGTAACTTGATTCCAGATTTCGTCATAACCATTCAACAATAGACCAAGTATACCGCATCACCGATACTATAGATAAAGCACTTGAAGAAAAGATAAGTTCAACAGTCCTTCTAGATGTTTATTTCTTAGGCATTTTATACGGTATGATTTTCGAAATTCAATCAAATTTGATCAATCCATCAATCATCGAGAAAGAATTAGTCGAGATGTTAACATCCTATATAACAAATAGATGATTGAGAATAAAACAATAAGAATTGTCTGAAGTAACTGAAATAAAACCGGTGTATCATAGGGAATTGTATTGATATCTATACTGTATCTACTATACATAAGTGATATAGTAATTGATTTGATTGATTGATATGACTAATGTTAAAATTGACACCTCTGCATACGATACTATTCTTATAGTTGTGGAGAACTGTGGATGACGTGAGGTGGGCCCCTCACAGAGCTGAAGGTGGTCCAGATCAATCTTAGCCGCTGCCGGATGGCCCACGATATTCTGTAGGCCACAGTTGAGGTGTATACCACTCGATATTCGGTAGGCCACAGTTGAGGTGTATACCACTTCGTGTCAGAGGAACGTGGGGCATCCATCTGAGTGGGAGTATGGGTAAGGAGGAAAATATTAAGTAGGAGGGGGGAGGGGGTCAAGTCGCCATGAGGCTAGAGGAGTTAACCGTCGTAAGTGTATCTCTCGCCGAACAGTGAAATTGCATGGGCGAACTAGATAGGGCAGCTGGGAGAACACTTGTAGTCGGGGAAGACTTCAAACCGAACTAGATAGGACTATACATCGGGCAGGTGGGAGAACACTTGTAGTCGGGGAGACTTCAAACGCAGGTATGGCGTATCGGTTGTCAGAATGAGAGGGGATGGACACTGGCGGACTTGGTCTAATCCTCGCGAACGACCGATAACCCTCGTTCGTGAGAAGATATTATCAGTCAATACTAGACCTCACTGTGAACAGCGAAGATCAATCACGGAAGGTTAGGAGCTATGGAAACCCTCGCCATACAAGGTATGAGTATGAAGAGAAGAGGGGAAGTGGTAGGGCGCAGAAAAAATAGAGTAGTGGTCTACAAAAACTACGCTGCACGTGCTACAGGCGAGAAGAAGGCCGCGATCCCCGACAGGTAGGACTGGCCACCAGCTATAAACTAGCCATACGAACCATGGGGATGTGAAGAAGTCCTAGAGGCACTGAACGAAGACGTCTGATGGCAGGGGTACGAGGCGCCTTCAGCTATATTAGTATTAGTCAAGGCACCGGGGCTGTATGGTATCCCGCTAAAAATAATTAAGCGGGCAGCAAAGAAATGCCCGGAAGCTTTCCTGGGACCATAGAATGAGGCTAGAAGTAGAAGAAAAATCCCGAAATTTTGGAAGAGGGCGAAGCTGGTCCTCATCCCAAAGCCGGGAAAGCCGATAAATTGACCATTGACGTACCGACCGCTTTGTATGCTTGACGTGGTGGGAACGCTGCTGGAGCACCTAGTTCTGGGACGGATCAGCAAAACCATAACAAATCCAGGTGAATTAGCCTGATTCCGACTGGGAAATTATTGCAGTATCAGAAATTGCTCGCGGGGGTACACGGAGGACGAAAGATCTCTACGCCTTTGTGACCTTAGATGTCTGCAAGGCCTTCAACATGGCGCGGAATGAGATAGATTAGTGGTCTGCAGAAACTACGCAGCACATACTACAGGCGAGGATAAGGCCGCGATCCCCGACAGGTAGGACTGGCCACCAGCTATAAACTAGCTATACGAACCCTGGGGATGTGAAGAAATCCTAGAGGTACTGAACGAAGACGTCTGAGTGCAGGGTTACAAGGCGGTTATAGATTAGTATTAGGCAAGGCACCGGGACTCGATGGTATCCCGCCAGTTATAATTAAGCAGGCAGTAAGGAAATACCGGGAGCTTTCCTGGGACCATAGCATGAGGCTAGAAGTAGAAGACAAATCCCGAAATTTTGGAAGAGGGCGAAGCTGGTCCTCATCCCAAAGCCGGGAAAGCCGGTAGATTGACCATTGACGGTGGGAACGCTGCTGGAGAACCTGGTTCTGGGACGGATTAGCAAGACCATAGCAACTCCGACAGGGAGATTGTTGCAGTATCAGAAATGGCTCGCGGGGGCACACGGAGGACGAAAGATCTCTACGCCCTTATGACCTTAGATGTCCGGAAGGCCTTCAACATGGCGGGGTAGGAGATCATCCGGGTTCGCTATCTTGAAATGGGAATAGAGAGGGATATGTGCCACCATATCTATAAAAGAGATATTACTGGTGGCCGACCGACAAGAGGCATGGCCGGACGTATGGACAATGGCTTGTGACGTACCCCAGGGCTTGTCCTTAGGGCCAACCCTTTGGAACATAATGTGTAACAGAGCGTTGTGCAGCGGTACATTCGGCGGGGCAAAACTCGTCGATTAGGCTGACGATGACATAGCAGCCGTGACCACCGCACGCGCTAAGTACTGCTGCAAACCTCTGTAAACGGGAATCTGGAGATGATAGAAGAGTGGCTCCAGGAAAACTGAGAGGCGGTGCTGCTAACAAGATTATAGAGTATCAGGAAAGTTAGGTTCCACATTGGAGGCGCGGAAGTAGTACCCAAACCGCACCTTAAGTACCCCGGACTCGGAATAAACCTCGGAATTACTTTCTGGGCAAATGCCAAAGAGGCTGAGGAGTGGCTCCAGGAAAACTGAGAGGCGGAACTGCTAACAAGTTGATAAAGGATCAGGAATGTTAGGTTCCACATTGGAGGCGCGGAAGTGGTACCCAAACCGAACCTTAAGTACCCCGGACTCGTAATAAACCTCGGTATTACTTTCTGGGTAAATTCCAGAGGCGCCAGCAAGGGGCGGGCGGTTTGAGACAGTGCTAGCCCGGCTTATGGCAAACATGAGGCGGCCGGACGAAAATAAGGCTACTGGCAAGCGTCGCGGAAAGCATTCTGCTATACGAGTGCCAATTTGGACCGGAAAAATGGGGATGGCCAGGATGAGAGATTGCATGACCAGGGTGTAGTGTAGGGCCGCACTGATGACTATCCGACCGTACGGAATAGTGTCCCGGGACACTCGGAAGCCCCCACCACATCTCCTGGCATCGGAAAGTGCCAGAGATACGTGGCAATACAGGATTGGAGAATTTTTTTTAACGTCCCAAAGGAAAAACCTATGGATAACCAATTACGGTGGAAAGAGGGAGTAAAGGAAAACTATTAAGCTTAACTTAAAATGACAGTATTATTAGTTGCTGGGCAGAAATTCTCGGCTGTCAATATAATAATAATAATAATAATAATAAGTTTATTCCCCCAATTTTTTTTACAAATACATTTTTAATTATAATAAAAAAAATATATATATATATATATATTGATATTGTATATATGGAGTTTAGCTTATGGGGACCAAATCAGCAGCTCTGTCGTGCTGGTATGATGATCCCCTTCCTCGTTGGATTCTTTCTTATATATGTATATGTATTATATATGTATATAATATATATATATATATATATATATATATATATATATATACATATATATATATATATATATATATATATATATATATATATATATATATATATATACTAAATTCTAATTTACAACCAAATCTTCAAAAGTTTCGGTTTGATGTCCAGTTGTGGGGCGGTGTACTAGAGAGAACTCCATTCCAACATTCATAAATACATTTCTACGCACAATGATAAATGCACCATGGTACGTAAGCAACGCGGACATTATATTTACATCGGCATTGTATTGTATTGTATTGTATTGTATTGTATGTCAAATCAGAGAACAAGAGAATCACCGGCAAACATGAAAGTAGGCTGCACCATCTTGTCAGTGCAGAAATGATCCAACTGCTTGACAACCCTCAACTTACTAGAAGGCTGAATAGAAACACACCCTTCGATTTGGAGAAGTGAGTGTGACAACGATAGGGTGAAGTGCGCGAGTTAAGTAGTATAGGAGCATTATTAATAATTAGATATAAGCTAAGGGCATCACTGAATGAACCCGAGAACCAACATGTTTTCGCAAACAAAACAAAATTTAAATAAATCTCTTTTCTTTGAAATATTGAATTGTTAAGGCGTCTACTTTGTGATAATTCATTTTAAATGATAAATAAAATGATTTTTTACTTTGTTTTTATCATACTTCGGTTACACTTTGCAACTAGCTATAGCCATTTAATGTATCTCTTTGTTTGCGTTGTAATATATAAAACACAGTTTCTAAACACTTTAGGATCGTTAGAAAACACAATTCGAGTTATTGCATTAATATACATTAGGAAGCTTAATTGTATTATATAATCTATTCATAATTATTCGGCAAGTATTTGTAAATTAAGCTTCATGGTAGTTGTAATTTAGTAATAATATATAATTCATTGTGAAAGTATTTTAAATATACAAATACAACACAATACAAATGCACGATGAGTGAATTTATTTTCAACATTTTTTGCCTAAAAAAAGTCTGAAGCACGAATATTTTATTTAATATTTTAAAATTTTAATTTTATTCTTTAAACTGTTTCATGTTCTATTTGTTCACATCTAATATTGTTGTTTTCAAGCTTTATATTCATCTACACAAATAACGCCAAATTTGTAGCTTTAAAATGAAAATTAAGGAGCTTCAGCTAACAATCTTATTGATGTTATTCAAATAAACTTATATTTGGATATGGATACATTTTGGAAATAAATTCCATGTCAACATTAAATGGCCACAGTACCGCTTCCAATTACGATTTTATCATTTAATAAATATTTAACACAGATGTTTTCTTTTCCTAGCTTTCCTGGGCTCTATGGATATGCTATTACCATAGTGTTTCAGTTTTAAAACCATTTTGAATTCGATTAATTAAATCAATCTTATCTAAAATGAAAATTAAGTAGCTTCAGCTAACAATCTTATTGATGTTATTCAAATAAACTTATATTCGGATATGGATACATTTTGGACATAGAAATGTTTGTAGAACAAAGTAAAATATATTCACATTAATTTCATGTTATTTTATTTATTTATTTGTTTCGGGTACATAACAGGTATGGGATAGATATACCCCAACCCTATGACAATGCACCACAGACATACGTTTTACATTACATGTATGTTATATACAAAATACAAGAAATAGAAATAGAAATAAAATAAAAAAAGAAACCACTAACTACTAAAAATAATAACAGCAATTCTAGACTTAAACACAATAAATGACGAATTAAATAGATCCGGGTATGACCACAAACGACATATTATTAAACATATAACTAATAAGTTTTAATATATAAAATACTAATACATATATTAAATTGCATGCGAATATATTAATTGAATTTATGGTAAAATTAATTAAGTCGCCCATTTCATTAAATAGTTTGTATTTGATGAGCTACGTTAATAATTCATTGTTGTCCTATATTATTAATCCCTGTTTCTCCAGTACAGGTTTAATTTCTCTCTCACTTTGAACCCGTGATGATATGTGCATGCATGTGACACCATTAGATGCAAAAGGTAAATCTCTATAATAGATAAACTTGCCAGTGCATAATCAAATACGTGATTATATCATACATCTATTTGCAAACCGTCGTGTAGGTTGATTGACATGTCTGAACATATGTTAATTAAACTTGAGTGGATGGGTTAATTAGAATTTTAAATTTCTAAGAAGGATATATTAATCTACCAGTACGTATTGTATAATAAATATTTACTAATTTTATTTTGACTCTGTCTCTTGCTGTGTGAAAAAAAAATTGAACAGTTCTTAGGCTATTGACATTATGGATATTTCGCAGCCATGGCATTTATTTCCGACCTATTCCTCTGTTGCGGCATATTTCATCATATTTTGTATATTTAATTTACTACCCTAAAAACACTTGTTAACTATATGCAACCATATTCCCCATTTTTGTAATCCCTCTAAAACGTCCCTTAGTGGGACAGTCTTGCTACACACGTCGGTCTGTGTAGACGCTAAAATATATTACTTCAACATAAGTGATTAGTTTTACTCTTCCATATCCACTGAAACTATTAACAGAGAAGCCTAGGGAACACAGCGTTTACCTTTGGCATAAAATAAGTACAAGTATCCTCTTTTACCTTCAATCTTGGGTATATTCGATTACATTATTTATCTTCACTTTTCTTAGAAGATAAATAATGAATACAAATATACAATGATCCCAACCTTATATTAATGATATTATTCGAGGAGATGTTTACAGACAGAAAATATAGATTATTACCATTTTCAGATGGTTAATATATATGCAGATACTTCTACATCCTAAAAATCAACGAATTCCAATATAAAATAACAACCTCATCTAAAACTCGACGGATATTAGACATTAAAACGTCATCCCGAATGATTGCTTGATTATACAGACTACTGAATATACATGAGCAAGATCAATTAAAAAAAAAACCTATCCCGGGCCAGTTAATTACTTCTCCTAAAATCGATCGGGCCATCCTCTATCAGTATATGTGTGTTGATTTTTCTACGCCCCTCCAACACGGTACTTCTTGATTAATATACGTGCGCCGGCTCTTAAATTCGTTACGTGTAGGTACGCTCGCAAAAGTTGTATTTCATTTTACGAACGGATAGGAATTTAAATTTGTCCGGGAATTGCATTGGCAGGCCTGGCACGCGGACGAGATTTTGTTAGATTAATGTTGTTAATGCATGCCGGCTAGGGAATTTTCCAGCTGAATTTTGGATGGGGAGCTGAGTGTGATGCTTTTATTTTATTCATTTTACAGAATATGATTGTCAATCATCAAAATTGAAATTCATACTAATAATGCATATATTCAATTACTAATAATAGTGATATATTTGTATGAGGTTTAAGGATTGAGGCCTTGATTATTAAAAGTTTGCAACACTTTTATGTGGAAAAGTGGGGCGAACTTTAAATAAGCAAGGCCTCAATCCTCAATTGTTTAGTGATGATTATATATATATATATATATATATATATATATATATATATATATATATATATATATATATATATATATATGTATATATATATCCATATATATGCAGAATGAAATTGTTTATTATGTGATCTTAATCAATAATAAAATATACATTCCATATCAACATTAAACCGCTTCCAATTACGATTTTATCATTTAATAAATATTTAACACAGATGTTTTCTTTTCCTAGCTTTCCTGGGCTCTATGGATATGCTATTACCATAGTGTTACAGTTTTAAAACCATTTTGAAATCGATTAATTAAATCAATCTTATCTAAATTTCAAGTTTACCTGTTCGTATCTTGGTAAGTTGAAGGGATTTTGTTTGCTATTTTTCCCAGACTCTTTGAACGCTCGGCTATATTTCATACTGAAAAGGAAATGCGTCAATTTATAATCAACTTATATATGAGGCATTGAGACCAAAAGTGGATGTTATATTATATATCTTTCGTTATATGTTATTATTTTTGTTATTAGTATTATTAGCACTAACATAAAAATAGATTTTTTTATGTTGAGGGTTTGTTCAATTTTTTTCTCAATGCCTCATATATAATAGTGATTTTTCAATGTTAAATTATAAATTTCGCATTAATGATACAAGAGTTATGAGTTCTTAAAACTAGCGCGCCTTGATGTTTTTATAGAAAAGGATCAATTATGTTGAGAATTGAACATAATTCATTCCTTTCTTTTTCCTTTGATTATATTATATAATATGATTGTCAATCATGTGACATACAAATTAAATCAATAATAGTAATGTATGTATTAAAATATTAATAATAAGGATTTATTTTGTATGTTATATTATAAATATCGAAATTTAATGGAGGCTAAGAGTACGTTCTTAAAGCTGTAGCGCCTTGAGGCTTTAGATTGCTTAATGCTCGCCCGACTTTTCAACATAATTAAGTTTTAAAGTTATATGATCAATTTACTGATTATCAAAGCATTCTTGCTATAAATTTTAATGTGATAATTAGCCGTGAAGATAAAATCTTTAAAAAAAATTAAGGAGTTATTACCCTTCAAAAAGTGTATTTTATATAAGAGAAATGAGCAAGTGATGTTTTGTATGTTGTTGAGACTTTAGATATGTTGAGATAAAGTAAGAAATCCGTCCACTAATCCCTTACTTGTTGGCAGGTGCTGTGTAACTCAGGAGGATTGAGGGAAATACCAGTAAAGCTGCTTCCCGCCACAGTGGAACACTTGTCTCTTACCAGGAACCACTTCCCCCTGATAAGGAGCGACGCGTTTGCGGGACTCCGTGCGCTGAAAAAGCTCTCCCTGGATGGCAACAACATATCAATCATAAAACCGTTTGCGTTTAGGGGACTGCCGCGATTAAAGGAAATTTCAATCCAGCAAACGCCGCTGGCGACGGTTGCGCAATTCGCGTTCGCCGGCCTGCAGAACATCACGTCAATTTATTTGAGCCACAATAAGATCAAGAAGGTGGAGGGCTACGCGTTCGCCGGCACGACGAACCTAAAGCTGCTGGTGCTGAGCAACAATCCGATAATAAAAATCGAGTCGAACGCGTTTAGTGGTTTATCAATTGTCGAGCGATTAACCTTTCCGTCAGGGGTACGTATAGTGGAGCCGGACGCGTTCAACGGGCTGGATACCGTAGGGTATCTTAAGTTGGCCTACATGGATTTACCTTCGGTTGGGAACGGCACGTTCAGGGGTCTGACAAACGTCGGCGTCTTATCAATACAGGAATCCGATCTTGGCATTATAAGACCTGGGGCCTTCGAAGGGATCACCCACATAAGCAACTTAAATTTCCTAAATAACAAAATAGACTCGATACAAGAATTGATATTCACGTCAGATATGCACATAAGGAACGTTAAACTCCAAGGGAATCATATACTTGATATCCCTAAAGTTGACGCTGTATATTTTGCTGTTGCGAAACTAATAGTTGTAGCTAATCATTTTCCTTGCGACTGCCATATACATACGCTACTCGAGGGGCCACTAACAAATGAGAGCGTTTACGAATTTACAACTAGAAATTACTGCATATCACCGCTGGAGTACAACGGGCGGCCAATGAGCGAGCTTGATTTCGATTCCATTGGCAGGTGCCAGGAGGAAGTCACACGCAGCAATTTAGAATCTAAAGACATTTCGTCCTCGAAAACTTCAAACGTTAACGTGAGTTATGTGATTTTAATATTAACAATGGTGTTCGTATGGACGCGAAAATAATGCGGGCAGTTGTGAATTATTAAACGCATAAGTTAAACTAGTTCAATCGATATTTAAAAAAAGGTACTAAAATATTTACAAACATGTCAATTAAACGTTTATTTCGATTGGCTCGTCCCACTTTTCAATTAAACAACTCCAACCAACGTGTGTGGTTGGACTAGTGAATTAACGTGTGTTGTAAATGGGAGTAGTAAGTTTATTTTGTGCGGTTTGTGCTATGTTACATGTTTATTATTGCAACTGCACCGGTAGTGTGAGGTTTGTATGTTATTAGATTTTTAGAAATATCCCTTCCGATTCATTCGGCATACCGAGCGGATTTGCGAGCTGATTTTATTAGGATTTAAAATTGCGGAAATTCCCCCCGTCAGCACCGATTTAAGTGAAGTAATGCATGTCCGTGTAATGCATAAGTTTGACAATTTATTGCTATTATCTCATAAAGAGGAAAACCGTTTTACGCGAAAGTGCACAATAGCAGTAATAGCGGAGGATAAAATATACCGATTTATGTGGTTTTTCAATGTTTTAATGTAGAATGTTTATATATATATATATATTATATTGTCTGCATTTATACATAAACAAATTTCCACATTTATTTCTTGGTGGTTTTTAATTGAGTTGGCAAACGCTTTAGTGATACACGCTCCGGCGCCTTCACCATTTTTTCTTAATAGACCTTTCATTTTCAATGGTGTCTTATATGCTTTAGATCAATTTACATTACAAGAAATGCAAATAACACAAAATATATAAAATATTTTATTATAAGTATACAAATAACGAAGCTTTATGTTATAGGGAACCTTGTTTTTTAAATATATGCCAGCAAAATTTACCCGAGTGAAGTTATCAATTTTCTATAATTCCGGCGGCCGCGCGGGGTCGCAACGCAGAATATGATTCTCCAGTAGTGGAGCATTAAAAAAAATTGATTTTTGGTACAATTGTTTACACATGTCTTGGTAACCATAATATAAGAGTAAAAAAAATTAAGTTGATTTAGTTAGTTGTTATTGAATAAAATTTGCAAGAAAACATTTTGTAATTTTTAGCAGCTTAGCCCACGAAGATTTTTTTCAAAATTGTCATGTTTTGTTTAGAATTTAATAGTAATCATTAAACATATTTTTTTAAAGATGCGCGGGCCTTAGTTTTTTTTAAATTAATTTTGAACCTAAACTTGTTAGTATACGGCGTGCTAAAAATCAATAAAATCGATTAGAACCTAAGGAATGTGTTTATATTTTCTGTAATGATTAACACTTACAAGGTCAGCATATGTTGGAATAAAAAATTAAAAAATTACGCCCTACTATTTTTTGGCGGCAGTGAAAGCCAAAATGATTCAATTTTCCATCCTAGCCCACGATTAATTTTTTTCAAATTTTCACCATTTGTTGCTAACCCAATAGTGATTTTTCGCAATTCCTTCAGCAACAAAGTGAAACCATAGATTTCGGGTCAACTTTGGCAGCTTCTAAAAAATACTTGCTATCATTTTTTACAATAGGACTTTTTAGAAATCACTAAAGTCATGTTTTAGCAACAATATGGGTTGATTCAAACTAAGGTTTGTATTCAAATGCACCTGTAATTAACCATCAAGCTATATGGTTTAATTAATTAAAAATCGATATAAAAAAAAATATGTATCCGCGCATATCTAAAAAAATCCTTTTTGTAATCACTATTGGGTTAGCAACAAATGGTGAAAATTTGAAAAAAATTCTTCGTGGGCTAGGATGGAAAATTAAATAATTTTGACTTTCACCGCCGTCAAAATCTTATTGAGCGTCATTTTTGGATTTTTGATTTTATCCCATGTTGACCTAATATATTATAAACAATATACAATAATTTAAATAAAAATAATATTGCTAAATAATTCGTAATTCCTTCAGCAACAAAGTGAAACCATAGATTTCGGGTCAACTTTGGCAGCTTCTATAAAGTACTTGCTATCATTTTTTACAATAGGACTTTTTAGAAATCACTAAAGCCATGTTTTAGCAACAATATGGTTTGATTCAAACAAAGGTTTGTATTCAAATGCAACTGTAATTAACCATCAAGCTATATGGTTTAATTAATTAAAAATCGATATAAAAAAAAATATGTATCCGCGCATATCTAAAAAAATTCTTTTTGTAATCACTATTGGGTTAGCAACAAATGGTGAAAATTTGAAAAAAATTCTTCGTGGGCTAGGATGGAAAATTGAATCATTTTGACTTTCACTGCCGCCAAAAAATAGTAGGGCGTAATTTTTTAATTTTTTATTCCAACATATGCTGACCTTGTAAGTGTTAATCATTACAGAAAATATAAACACATTCCTTAGGTTCTAATCGATTTTACTGATTTTTTAGCACGCCGTATACTAACAAGTTTAGGTTCAAAATTAATTTAAAAAAAAACTAAGGCCCGCGCATCTTTAAAAAAATATGTTTAATGATTACTATTAAATTCTAAACAAAACATGAAAATTTTGAAAAAATTCTTCGTGGGCTAAGCTGCTAATAATTACAAAATATTTTCTTGCAAATTTTATTCAATAACAATCTAACTAAATCAACTTAATTTTTTTTTACTCTTATATTATGGTTACCAAGAAATGTGTAAATAATTGTACCAAAAATCAATTTTTTTAATGCTCCACTACTGGAGAATCATAATCCGCGTTGCGACCCCGCGCGGCCGCCGGAATTATAGAAAATGGATAACTTAACTCCGGTCAAAATTTCAACTTGTAGTTCATCGCGCGTGCAACAAATATACTTTCTGCTATCACAACTCCTAGCAATATAACTAAATCTATAGGGCAGGGATCGTCCAAGGACAGTATACAAGAGAGCGTATCAATTCGTCATCGAAATGCGATCTTACAGAGATATATGGCGGTAAATGTAAATTACATTGCGATCGCTTTGGATATTTGGCGCCAAAAATAAAACTGCTGTAGAACGATGCATGTCATTTTATTAAAATAAAGTAGTTTATTTCAATATATATATAATAAGGCACATAATTAAATATACATACTAATATCAATATAATTTATAGTTAAAGAACGCGATCTGTATTTTGATGAATTTGTTTTACTATTTTATCAAATTTCTATCACTATCCTATTATATAAAAGCCAAGACATTGTTTTAAAGCAAACTATGTTTAATAAATAAATAAAATGAACATTCTTTGTTTTTTATCACTTGTTTATTGTTGTTTGCGAATATTTTCGGCTAGGCTCTAGCCATTATCAAGCTAATCCGATGACAATGGCTAGAGTGTAGCCGAAAATATTCACAAACGACAATAAACAGGTGTAAAAAACAAAGAAAATTTTGTTTTTTATTTATAATAATGAATTATCACAAAGTAGATGCCGATTGAATTCAATATCATATTATGTTTTCCATTAAAGCCGTGGGTTCTAATTTCCGTCGAGGCTAGTGCCTTTTTATATTAACACAATTATTTAATTACTGTATTAAGTATTATAAGTTAATTATAATCCTTAAAGTAATATTTTTTGTAATTAAATGTCATTCCCCGACGGTCCACAGACATTTCATATAGTTATTAGATAACAAGCAAATACACATGTCTTGTAATCAACGAAGCAATATTGATGTGCCCATTCATCGTTAAAATTATATGTTATTTTCCTTTTACATTTATTCACAATGGGTACGCGTTATCTGTGAATGGTGGTCGGTATTTTTATGATCTCTCAAACGATAATTCAGTGAGGGCGCATTAAAATGAACAGCGGATGCCGTTTACCGATACCTGCTCTAGAGAGAATGATAAAAATCCACAACTCATCGGAATTTGCTCCTTGTTTTTCGTTTGTGCCCATCATATTCTTTTCTCTCTCTCTTTAATTGGCACTAGCTCGATTAAATGTGTTGTTTCTTTCAATTTTACTGTATTTGTAATTGCTACGAGCGCAGTGGTAAGGCACTGCTAACCTCTTATCTCTCCAAATAATGTACACATTTTTCGCATCATCACTCATCCAAAACTACTTTGTTTGTTTCTCATTTCCACATCTGAAGCATAACAGAATTATCTTTTTCTCTAGTTTTCTCGAAATAGATATGTCAGGAACATCATGATATTATTTTATTATTATGAAAGTATATTGATACAAAACTGCACATCAGGGTTTGGTATCGATATACTTTCATATTTGTACTTCTGTGTAGGATATCATATCTGCCTGTAGAGGTTAACTCCTGAATATAAGTCTCTTCCTTCTGTCTACACGATTATCTGTTTTGGGCTATCTGTGGATAACAACTGGATTGGTTTTCCACATGGCGTCTCTCTATCTTTCTTTTGGTCCACCCACGTGCTGTTTTGATTATCGTGGGTTCCACTGCATGACTCTTTTCGTCCATTGTTGGTCATCCCTGACGATATCGCCCATCTCCATTCGCTTTTGGTAATCTTTTCCGTTACGTCCGTAATCCCTGTTTTCCTTCTGATCTCGATTTTCTTCCTATATTTAATACTCATCGCTATTATCCTTCTCTATATTACTCGCTGATACACCCGAAGGTGGCTTGCACTGTTCTTAGTTATTGATGCGGTTTCCAGTCCGTATGTGGTTACTGGCAGGTTGCAAGCGTGGTATAGCTTCAGCTTTATAGGGATTTTCGGTTCCTTAAGAATACGCCCAAGGTTGCCAAATGCGGGCCAGGTCTGCCCTGTACTATTTGATTTTCTGTTCCAAGTTTGATCGTGTGTCCCAGGTATACGTATTCTTCAGCCACCTCAAGTGCTTGATTATTGACAATCGCCGTGATATGGGTGTGGCTCATAATATTTGTCTTATCCAGGTTCATCTCTAATCCTATCGCTACTGAAGCTTTGTGTAATTCGTTAATCATTTAATTTATTGTTCCTCTTCGCTGCTCACCAGTATCGTGCCGCCTGCGAAACGGGGATGGCTTAAATATTTCCCATCTATGTTAATTGCCATTTCCTCTCAAAAGAGACTTTTGAAGACCTTCTCTAGCGCTAGGGTGAAGACTTTCTACGCTGGGGTACTCCTATTCTGATTGGAGCTTTTTTCCATAACTCAGTATTTATGTTATGTCAACTTTGGCTTCGTCTATAGCCTATAGTACTGCCCATGTTTCAACAATGTCAAGCGATTTAAGATAGGCGACAAACGCCTCCATCTTGCGTTTGTCGACTATCTTAAATCGTTTGACATTGTTGAAACATGGTCAGTACTATAGGCTCTGGACGTGAAAGTTGACCCTCCAAGCAAAAATACTGAGTTATGGAAAAAAAGCTCCGATCAGAATAGGAGTAACCCAGCGTAGAAACTTTTCATCCCGGAATATTATACTCAGGATTATCGCGCGGATTGTTTGGATGTGGACAGTTGTACTGAATCCTTTTCTAAAGCCAGTCTGTTTAATCAGTTGATAAAAGTCAAGCCTATTTTATTACTCAGGCGTTTAGTAATAAACTTCATAAGGATTCAGAATCTCCTATATATGTGCTTTAACATTACTAGTCGTCCCGTGGTGTGCTGTATCGCTCCAAGTTTTGCGATCGCGTGCCGCTTGTAAGGTGTACGAGGTAGAATTATACGCATCCGGAGTGGCTTGCACGACAAATAGAACAAGAAACAATACGTCCGGAGCAGCATACAGTGATAAACGAAAACAGCTATAGACTTATAGGCCTATAGTTGTTAGTGTCTGTACAATCGCTTTTTGTGTACAGTACGGTTTTCTAACCTTCTGTTATTGTATTCTTATCAAGACATTTATTTATTACATCCAATTTCTCAAGTGCTACTCCATCCGTATTTAGGATATCACATGTGATTCTGTCAAATGGCAAAAGTAATCGATATAATGGACATAGCATGCATATCCACTAATCTCTCTATCTCTTGGCTGTTACCCATTTATTTCATAACAGTTGATTATTTCTTTAAAGTACTCTAAAACTATTTCCTCTTCCTAGATCATTGCAGAAAAGAACAATCTAGAAATATGAGACAACTAACCCCCTAGGAGGAAAGTTAACTGCCATCTGGCGGCATCACACCAATTAACAATGTACACTCATATGGTAATAACTGTCAACATGCTCATGCTATCAGGATCACCGGGTAGTGGCCCTCTATGGAATAATATTCCAACAGAGTGTTTGAAATATCAGCATCTTATAAAACATATATAAGTGTGAATCCACCTCTTAGCAATCTACATATCTAGATTTCGATCTAATTAGATCTCATCAGTGTAGCTCAGCTAGTGAGGATGAATTCACACAATATCTCGAGTGGTTATATACAAAAATGATACAACTAACCCCCTAGGAGGAAAGTTAAACGCCATCTGGGGTTAGTTGTATCATTTTTGTATATAACCACTCGAGATATTTTGTGAATTTATCCTCACTACACTGACGAGACCTAATAAGATCGAAATCTAGATACGTAGATTGCTAAGTGGTGGATTCACACTTATATATAATCTAGAAATAGTCTTATACATCTTCAAATTAAAGGATAAATAAAACGATTTTTTACTTTGTTTTTTATCACACTTCAGTTACACTTTGCCACTAGTTTCGGCTAAGCTCTAGCCATTTCCATCAGAGTCATCGGAGGAGCTCGAAAATGGCTAGAGCTTAGCCGAAACTAGTTGCAAAGTGTAACTGAAGTGTGATAAAAAACAAAGTAAAAAATCGTATTATTTATCCTTTAAAATGAATTCACAAAGTAGACGCCTTAACAATCCAATCTTCAAATTGTCTCTTCAAACACAATTTAACCCGGCGTTTCTCTATCAAGCCCTACAAGACATTACAATGCTTATGGCTGCGCAGAAGATCGTAGTTTAGACCTCGCATAAAGCAAAAAATTCCAAGCTTGTGAACGGCCCCCACTTCTCAACCCACTTTGTCAATATGAGGTTTCACAGCTAACACCCCTCTCTGGTCCGTCCGGAGTGGACGAAATTCTACTAAAACTAAAACAGTAGTTAGGAAGCAACTGTAGCTCCACCTGTAGTATCAGTTAGGTCTTCTATAGGCAGATATGAGGCCAATACGCCGACATTGAAGAAGTTGAGGGCGATATTGTAGTGCCACCACGATTAGTTTTACTTTGATAGTAGTAGAATATGTGGTAGTGTATATGCCTTTATTGCCTCATGCTGTCCCCAGTGACGAGAAAGCTAATTAACGACTCTTAACTGATAAACGCTTTTCAATTCCACACAGTTTGTTGGATAACTCCTGAATAATAATAAATATAATAAATACTGAATAATAATAAATGCTTTCTTTGTTCGAATTTTCTATGTTTATGTCAACTGTCAGAAATATACTTGTTTGTCACGACATGCTCTGACAGTACACAAGCCATAAATAAATCGGTCAGTTTCAAAACATTGTCTTTATTTTTATATTATAAGGATTATAGTTGTGTATAGATCTGTATATTTAGGTCGCTAGATACTGAAAATTGTATTGATTCCGTTTGTATTCTCGTTTGTTGTGTTTTTCATGTATTTGGTCCTTACTTGGTTTATATGTAGTCCTGCTTCTTTTGCTGTTTCTCTCAACATTCTGAAGGCATTTTCTAGCCATCTGTATTATTTTTACGAACCCTTGCGATGTTGTCGTCCGTAGTATATTCTTTGAATGCGGTTTCTTCAAGATTGACCTGTAGCTATCTACATATGTTTCTATTCATATATTTGTTGTACATATAATTTGCCCTTTCTTTGTCTTCTTTATAGACCGAGTCTTTATGGACTTCAGGAATATAATCAGATTCGATTCTCACTGCGACTTCAAATCTTTACCATTACTTCTCTCCATAGTTTCCCTATTAATTAATACATCTACGTGGTTAAGGCTTCCCTGTCTAGTTTCATTTTTATTATATCATTAAAATTATTTTGTCCATGTTTAAAAAAGTCTAGTCTCTTATTCTTTTATCTAAATTAATACATCTGCCTGATCAAGTGTTTCCTTCATATTTGAACTAATCAAGGACTTTTCATTGCTACCGTTTCAACGCCGTTCATTTTATCTCAGCTAAAGACTGCTCGTACCGATTATTGACCATGTGGAAAAATTATTACTATCCGAAATATGTTGTCAGTATACCGATACTTGAATTATCCACGGATGACTGTTCGCCGATGCATCAGCAAACATTTGTGACTTTTTTTCGCCGCTACTTTGCTATATATCGTGGATCATTCTGAAAACGTTAACCTTCCAGCTGAACTAAATGAGTCCACCGACGATATCCCGAACTATTCCCACAACTTATGAAGTCAGAATATGTGCTGCTTTTCCAGGTTGCGTTTCTCTTAAATTTTTAACTGCATTAGCCCGTATTTTTTATTTCTAGAAATGAGTCCTATACTCGAATCGCCGAAGTAATTGAGCTGCGTGCACGCTCACAAAGTCCTGCCCACTCTATGCGTCCGAATTACACTGCACAAGCAAGTTTAAACTTTTTTATGAGGTTGAAGATACTGATGAGACTACTGAGACCGATGTCTTTCTTCTAAACGCACAATAACAGCTATAATATAAACAGAATACTGAGGCATAGCATAGCAAAGGGGTTGTGAAAGCAATGCCGTTGATACTACTTCCCCGTGTAAACTAGGTTCTTGAAATTCGCCCACCCGCTTTAGCGTAGCCATAAGAAGAGCAGTCCGGAAAATCAGGTGAACATCACCCGTTTTTAATACTCAATTGCTTCGTCGACGTTTGACGATTCGCTTCTTTTTAACGGAGAGGATTATGGTTTCCTTATTTATACTCCGCAGCATTTCAATGTTATTAGCTGTTTTTTTTGTGATGGGTGATGTGGTGCCAATGCTGGCTGTACTAGGCCAGCACTCCCCTAGTATTAGATGCCTAGTTTTTACTAGAGCTGGACAACTAGGATGTTGGTCAATAATTTGAGATTCGTTTTATATAAGTTAAGGCGGGCCGCGGCTGCAATTTTACAAGGTTGCCTAATTGCTACCTTTGATTGCTTGCAGCCCGGCGTTTCTCGCAATCTCTATCTCTATTATTTTTTCAGAGTACTTGCAGAAAGTATTTTATCCTCTTGGGTTATTAGAGGATTTAAGGATCCCTTTCTGGCAAGCTCATCTGATATTTCGTTCCCCTTGATGCCACTATGTCCGTTGATCCAGCAGAGTCACTCAGTATGCTCCTGTGTGTAATAATGCTATCTTTATCATGCCACAGGTTGAGTGAAGAGAGCCTTAAAGCTGTTTTTACTGCAGTCTCCCTTATAAGAAGGTCGAGTGGTTGTAGACCTAACAGTGCTTCTAATATTCTTAGCCACATACTTAGTGTTTTTCGTTCACTTAAGTTACTTTAAGCACCTGGGACGTAATTTGTTTCCCGTTCCTCCATTACCACCACTAGATGGTAATAGGCATGTCGAATTCACCCCGCGTACTGGCTGGGGCGCCTACCGACTAAACCAAAAACTCAGGTTCTACTCCCCTTGACCGTCTTATCGTCAGTAAGTTAGTCCTGTCTCTTGTTCATTGGCTATGCTGTATGCGGACAGACTGACGACCGGACAGATAGGTCGTCAGTCTGTCCGTGGGGTCGGCATGCCATCGTCGAACTACTTCCTATCGCCTTCCGTGACAATGACGCAAATGCGTCCTTTTTTCTATGATTTTTGCCTCTGTCCTGGAGGGGTTTCCCCCACCTGTTGGCATAGCGTGGACCGTTCGGCGTGCCATCAGGGGTAGATGGTGTGAACTGGATTGTCCGTCCCACCACAGTATCGACATCTGGCCGAGGCTGCCTTCCCTATCCGGTAAAGCTACGTCTGGAATACTGCATGGCCGGATAGGGTCTTTGTGGTCCTGTGATCCAGCTCACCATGTCCCCTGTTGACCCAAGGCTCGATCGTCGGAATCAGCTTTATTGTCCCTGACGGGTGAGAGGTGGTTTCCCAGCGCGCCTGCCACGTTTTAAGCATGTCCTTCCTGGCTTCTTTCCGGGCTTTCTTGGGTGATTTTTCGCTCTTGGTTTTTTTGGTGGAATCTGGGACGTAGCCTAACTGAACCAATAAAACGCCTAACAGTCCGGCTATGAAATAGCTCGATGATGGAATGGTCTAGCGTGAATCGGCGGCAATGAAACTTGAACTATTCTTAAATGCTTGTTCAACAACTGTTCAACATAAAGAACGTAAGATCGTAACGATGTTTGTTTCTTTCGATCAATGTAGCCTTTACAACTTAATTCAATAGGTATGTAAATTAGAATAAATTGTTTATTTCGATTAACTGTCTATTATTCATGAATTAAATAACATAAAATGATTCAAGTATTAAGCGGATATGCACAAGAAAACATAGTTGTATGGACAGTGTTTCAATAAAAATGTACAGTGAGTGTTTCAGGAATTATAAATGTTACTAGAAAAAAGCTATTTTTGTATTTACATCTATTACTAGATCATATACTTTATGTACATGTACTAAAGTACATGTACATAAAGTATATATATATAAGTTTAAAAACTTAGCACGTTGTCTCTTTTTATTTAGTAATTAAATTCCTAATTACTACAAAGAAATGTAGAAAATACTAACGTGTTCACCGCATATCCTAAAAATAATTATAAAGTAATTAATTGGGTTAATTAAGTACAAAAGTTGTTGCGTACATCATAAAAAACTTGCTCGCTTAACTTTACATGTATAATTAGGCGAAAAACGGGAACTATAGAAGGTGGAAAAACCTTAAAACACTCCGTGCGTTATAAAATTAACCGTGCACCGCTTTTTGTGTCTGTCTAAAATCCCCTACCCCATTCCAATATACTCGTGCTATATTTTCACCTCCACTACTGCTTTAAAATAATCGAACCCACAACTCGATTTACATGTGCATTAAACCTACCAATAATGCATGTCTTCACGACTCACTGCGGCGGACTGCGCTCGACTACTGCCCAATTAATAATAACACTAGAGCTCTCGATTCCAATCGAAATGAACGCTTTCCGATAAATTGTGTGCATTAATAGTTACTAATAATGGCCAAATTTACAATCTAATTATTTATTTTAATTATAATATTAATTACGAGCGCTTCACATTAAAGGGCCTGAATAATGAGGTATCGTTTTCAAAAGGCCACTGTCCAATAATATCCTGTCCCGCTAATCACTTGTTTTAATCAGATTATTTTGTATGTAAATGTGGTAAGTTATAGAGAATTGATGATGCATTCGTGTTGTAAAGATATTAGTAAATTGCCCTAATTAATAATAATAACTATTTGGTCAATTACTATGTTGAAATTATGACTTTTGTCAATATTTATTGTTATAGTCAATTAAAATCAATTAAAATGATTGATTTTTTAGAGAGTATTGATCGTTGTAAAAAGTATATTCCCTTAATATACACTATTAACTAACATAAATAACAGAAGAAAAGGAAATACGACTAACTAAATTATTTAACGTTAATACATGTGTCATACTCTCTTATTATTATTAATACCAAACTGTATATAAAGCTTGTAGTTGTTATTTTATACAAGCAAAAAACTTAATTTGCAGCATCCCAAACTGCAATACTGCGGCAAGTCATTAATTTTGTGAAAAAACCATGCATTCCTGCATACAATTTATATTTTAGAACAGTGTAATAAAGCACCATAATCAGCTCAATTAAAAAATACGTACCTATTCAACTCTTAAATCAATAGGAGTCAATTATAAAGCATTCATACATTCCTAACAATACAAACCAAAAGTCAATACAGCTTAATTTATTTTATGAATTAGGGCAATTTTTTATTATATATATAAAAATGTTCAATAATTGTAAACGAGATAAATATAGTAATCTATTGAAAAAAAATATATTGTTAAGAATTCCCCCAAAAAATGCGAATATGTTACATAACGTGTAAATAACGCTTCATTACTGTGGTGTTGATTAATTTACTAATTTACTTAGGTGAAAATCGAAACTATGTAATGTATACGAATTAATATTAAGGAAAATGAAAACAGTGCCTAAAATTGCTATTGTAAATAAATTGTACATAATATATCGTCATCCATGTGTTCTGTTGTATACTGAATTATTATTAAAAAAAGACAAACGCAATTATATAATATTTTTTTCGTAACCTGACCTATCCCGCAACTTTCTGTATGCAGTGTTTTATATACGAAACCCACTTCAACTCCAGGATTATTTTATACGATTATTCCATGCCCCGAACTAATTTATCGTGTGGCGCGCATGAAAACTCCACGGACATATCACACCGAAAAGGCACGAATTGGGTTATAGTTTTATTTATTTGATACTTTTTTATGTGGCTTTAATTAAAACGTGACCACGGCCAACGCGAGATCGCCGTTTTTATTCAGGGCTAAAGGTAAGTTCTATTGATTTGCCTACATACTGGCAGAACTTTTTAATCAGCTTCAGGCGAAACTTTCATAACGGAAGTTTAACAATTAAATTACAATTACGGGATCATGTAATGAATTAGTTGGATTACAGTTTAGCTTTTTAGAAGAGGATTATATAATGTGTGATTTATGTTATAGGCAGGTACGGTTAATTAGTATTCGTTTCGAGGTAAAACTGCAAGATTTTCTAAAGTAATTTTAATAGCCCGGCTAAGCCTAGTTAGAGGATGAGCACTTACAAATGTGGGTTATATTAATTAATAAAAAAATAGTGTTAAAAAATAACAAATATGGATGTGCTAAAATCAAAAAAGCTGTATTCAAATAATTTTAGCAATATTTATTACAGAGTTAATCTATTATTAAAAAATAACATTTAAAAAATAGTAGTTCTATTGAACCAATTCCAAAGCACATCATTTTATGAAATTTATATTTATGACGTGCGTCATATATAAGGAGTTCTGAATTAGGATTTATTCTTTTTAAATCTATGGATATATAATTATTGAACAAGTTCCACACAACAAATATCTGACTGGTAACTGCTGGGCAAAATTAGCGCATCATCAAACGTTCTTGTCCACAACAATCCTTTCTAACCGTCTAATTCCTATGGAGATTTTTTCTTTAAACGCGAACAGCGAAAAGGGTCCTGGTCTACTCCCCACGGCAAAACTCGAAATAGCTTAAATTCATCAACGCGGACAACAAATCTATTGCACAGGACCTCACAGTACTTAACCGGCTAAAAGTGGGAAGTGATCATAGGATAGTAAGAGCTACGGTAGTGTTTAATCCAATAAAGAAAGGTAGATCACCCATCGAGACAAATAGGAAGTATCAAAACATAACTAACAATGACGATGAGTACATAACAACCATAGCATAAAATCTAGGAAATTCACAATGAACATAGAAACTTTTAAAGATACATTCCTGAAGGCGGTTAAACAGCAACAAAGATACACACTGCGAAAGTGAATAAAGAGAAGGGAAACTTTTCGCAAATATAAACCAACGTATGAACCAAAGGTGAGAACTACTAACCAAATACTCGTTACATAAAGACCAACTAAGAACACTAAATAAAGACATATCACAGGTAACTTGCAAGGATATTAGGGATTATATATATTGGCTGCGCCGTTCGGACTAGCCCACGTCTGTTTCCTTCCGCCGAAGTCCTAGAACGGCTGCCGGCGAACTGGCTGGATAAGATGATAGATGAATCGGGCGGATTGGCACCATTTCATTATGCCTTCCGCAAGGGGCGGTCAACCGACGTCAACTGACCGACCGACGATGAGACCGACTACTGGGACACACAGCTACTTACAAAGCACGGGTGCTTCCAGTTCTACCTGGTCTGGATCGGGAAAGCTATCAGGGGGGTTTGTTAGCACTAGGGCCTTTACTATACCGTCGAATAACATGTCTATTTATTCTTCATCTGATGATCCTGTTGGTGCGTAAGAATTTCTCGGTTATTTTAAGGATTGCAAATTTTGTGATTTTGTACAATAAGTATGACTGTAGTCATACTCCATGCCAGCCTGTCTCAACATTTCTATCAGTATAGCGTGGATCAATTTTAAAGAACATTACATTTTTGCCTTTCAGCTTAAATAATGCCTACTATGTTCCACTTTCTATTATTTTAGTTCCAGATCTAACTCTGCAAATTTAACATCTGTACCATATGTGCTTAAGTTACACGTTGCCATGTTCAGTGAGTAATAGCAGCCTGATGTATTTAGGTGAATTTTAACACCTCTTGCCAACTACTGCTTTGGTTGGGGTTGGGGTTGGGCGAAATCGAGACGTCAAGGACTCGGAGCCAAAGTGTTTGTTGTGAAATCATGCAAATTATTGAAAGTTATTGTCATTTAAACGCGACATTTGCCGAACGGGTTGGCGAGTTGGTAGGGATGTAGTTAAGCGAGAGCGGGTAATTAAGACAGTTCTCTCTACGAAGAATCTGAGGGAGAAGGCAATGCTGATAAGAACAGGGTCAGTTGCCTGAAGTAGATTCATTTCCACTGTGAATGTGAAGACTATCTATGCGCTGCCCAATTCATATGGTATAGTTTTGAAAACCTGGGGGTATGCACTGCGGTATAGAAAGGTAGCGGAGCTTATATAATAAAATTTCCAAATCATTCATAATGACAGGAACAAACAAAAACATTTGCAAAGTTTTAGATTGGAATATTTGTAGGATTTCATTGTTGGAGGAGCTCGTGTTGTCCTACTGCTGAATTTCATACGTCCACATAGATTTATATTGAAACCTATATGGGCGTATGTACCTTTTGTGTCGAAAGAGCTATATTCATGTCTACACAGCCTAGAGGAGCTATGTAAGCATAACAAACTAGAACTCTGCTCAAGGGAAACGATATAGCAGATGAGTTTGTCAGGAAGGATCCTTACATTCTCTAACAACCCAAGAGGAAGAAATACTTTCTATAGGTACTCTGAAAAATATAATAGAGCAGAGGACACATGCTCTCCACAAGGTAAGATGGCGTGAAACGCCGGGCTGCAAGCAATCAAAGGTAGCAATTATGCAACCTTGTAAAGTTGAAGCCATGGCCAGCCTTAACATATCTAGAACTAATCTGAAATTATTGACCAACATCCCAACTGGTCACTGCCGGCTAACAAACACCTACACACGATGGGTCTGGTGGACAGCCCGTTATGTAGAGGGTGCAATGAAGAACTAGAAACAGCAGAGCATGTAATATGCCTCTGCCCAGCTCTAGTAAACAATAGGCATCTAATACTAGTGGATTGCTGGCCTAGTATGGCCAGCATTGGCAACTCCTAACCCGCCAAAAGCTTTGCAGCTCGTACTCTGAATTGACTGGTGGAACGAGTGAGTAGCCTTGTAGGGAGGATTCACAATGGGCCCATTTTGAGGCCTAAGTGTCTGTAGCTATGCTAGCCTCCAGCCAACTATCCAGATGTAAACTTTAACTTCAACAATTATTCTCCAGTGCTAATTTACATCGACATCGACATCCTATTAACCAGTATAGTTTAGAAAACTCTAATCCTAGCTGTTTGCATTTTGTGAAAATGTGTTTCTTCCAGGTAAGCCTGCTGCCAAGATGCATTCCTGGATATCTAGCATCATTGGCTTGCGGCAACAGCAGCTGGTTTAAGTTAAATTATGGACAGTTTCCTTTTTCGTAGTGTGAATGTTGCTCAGTTCAGGATGCTCTCACCTTGTTGGAGTGGATCATGTACTCGATGTACCGCTGGTGGTTTCCTCCTCTAGTACTCTCCAGCCCCGCACTGTTTCCATCAGCTACGTTAACGCTAGTGTTATGTCATTGAAGGATGCCAAGTCCCTTCTCTCGAAGATCGGCATCCCTCCGAAGACCAGTCCTCTCATGTGCCTTGTTGTCTTCCACAGTTTGGCGAAAGATAGCAGGCCACGATGGTTATGTCCAAACGCCCAAGCGATCCCTCTCGTGGGTGAACCATGGGACACGATGTACCCATAGAGACCGCCCAGGACCTTAATTGCGACATCTCCCATGGACTCATCACATAACAATCGAGTTTAGAATTGTTGGGTGCACTGGCTATCATCACGGTCGCGCCCATCTTCGTCGCAGAGGCAAGCAGCAATAGGTAGACTGCTCCACCCCTACCGACGTCCTGTATTATGTAATTCGGCTGTGTGGTCATTTAGGTTGGCCTCCTCCGCCGGTGTCCCGTCTCTTGGCTTCTTCTATAACCCCCTTTTTGGGGAGCGGCGGAGTATCCCTGCAGTCCCTCCTCCTTGCATAGGCTAATACGGTAGCGCTGACTCGCGCCTGGTGGCCTTCCTCACAGCATCTAAAGCACTGCCTTCTGCGATACTCGCCTGTGCAGGTTTCTGGTTTGTATCCATCTAGCATCTACTACAGCTGTACGGAAACTGCACTGCACCAGGCCAACCCGGATTTTTGTGGCCAGCAGTGCTTCCGCTCCTCGCTCTGTAGTGGTAACCGTCTTGACCTGGGTGCAGTTCTTCCTTTGTGCTCAGGACTGGACTGGGCTTTCCCCTAATATGCAGCATGCTACCAGGTCGCCTTACTCGCGCTTCCGCCCCATCTGTTTTATCCTTGATAGCCCCGCACAGAGCATCCAGTTTCGCCCTTTGCCCCTCGCCCTGATCCGGAGGTCACCACTGTCAGTCTTCTTCGTGCGGACCACGCTGTTGGTTTCGTGTTTCAAATCTCTGACCCTCCAGACCAGGTCAGCGTATGTTTTTCCCTCGAGTGGCCTGACCAGGATAGTTTCTGCCTGGCTATTCTGTGTGTTGCGGTCAGTGTTTGGTGGCCCATCTGGTTTGCTGGTTAGCTAGCCGGTGGCCCTTTGTAACCGCAATTACAATAGCAATATTCGTATGTCTGCTCTAGATGTCCTTTATGTCTCGGGCCATGAGTTCAGGAACGATCGTCCCGTTTTTCTTTGCCGTTTGTGATCGTCAGTCTGTGTCCATTAATCTGACCAACGGTGTGTCGTGGAAGGGTTTGATTTCCGCCTTTATGCTTTTAACAGTTTGGAAGACTACTAGCGGCTATTCCTCCCCCAGTGTCTTCTCGGCTAACTCGTATGTGTCGTCTTCGCTGATTGCGTTGTGGATTCTTGCCACTCTCTTCTCGACTGTTTCCTCCTCTGCGGGTTTGGGTGCTCCCATGCGTGCGTCAAGCGCGCCTTCATGTCTATCAGCTCTTGTTTCATGAGGTTCATTTCCGCGTCCGTGTTTATTTTGTCACTTTTTACTGCCTCGACCTCAGCCCGTAGCACCTCTGTTTTGTAGCTGTGGGGTATGTTTAGAGGAGTTCCATTTTTGCCCAGGAGCCTCTTGTAGAGCTCCTTGAGTGCCTCCGCATCCGCCTTTGACCTCCGAGGTATGTTACGGGTGTTTCTACCTGTAACGGCGAGACGGTGCACTAGGGGTAGCACTGTCTCTAGCTTCGGCTAGTTCCCTTCATAGTTCGAGTATGTCATTATATAGTTTCTTATATCGATTTCGATATGGTTTTCGATACAGACACAACTACATGGTGTCATACACAGATGTAGAAACTAATATAGGAAACGAAGTAGAAATACGATAAAACATAATGTTGGATACGCAGCTCTAAATTAGGGAGATAATCGGCTCATGGTGACAATGACGTCGACCGGGCGAGCAGCTGTATTCTTAATAATAACATATATTCTTTAGTCGTGTGTACATTTGCGACGAAGGTTTATCTTTATATGTGTAAGTCTCACTTTAAGATGTTTGAACAAGAGAGCAAGTGTTGGCGCTAGTGAAACAATACCCACTATAGTGCCTTTCGTTTATCACTCTGGGTTGGTATGGGCTTATTGTTTCTTGTTCTATTTGCCGCTTCCGATTCGCTTAATTCTATCTCGGCCCTTAAAACCGGCGACGCACGACCGCGATACTGCACGCCACGGGGCGACTAGTAATGCCAAGCAATGCTAAACGAAAGCACCTTATATTCCAATTTGTACGACGGTAAATCGTGGCAATATAATAATAAATGCACCCGATAAACCGCCAATAATTTACAATAATTCAACCAATTACAACTCGTGCCTTATCCATTTTTGATATAAGAAACAACATGTCATTTACAATGTTAATTCCTATATCGTTTTCCATGTAGAAATAGTTATACAGTTTCATATATCAATTCTTATATCGAACACGATATTAGAAACTAGATCTAATACGGGCTTCACTGCGTTTTCAGGTTGTCCCTGTACCTCCCTGTTCTCGGTCGCACCCGCTTTGAGTCTCAGTTGTGCCGCTGGTCTTGTTTGTCACTGGTCTCCGGCGCTTCGGGCAGTGAAGAGGCCTTCCTTTTTTGATTGGACATCTCAGCTGTCTTCCTAGGTAGCCGGCCCCGGTAATTCGTCAGCGTCCCAATTTCCCCAATTTTGCTACATATTTATATTTAAAATATGTCTAAAATATTTTATTTATTTAATCGAATGCCTATCTACCATATTTTGGTGTAAGACAAAAATAACTACCTATAAATAATGCCGCAATATTCAATATACAAAAAATGCAGCTGTCTAGAACAGAACAATGTGGCGGATACGTTGAACATTTAAAATCCAACCATCACTTTTTTTATTCAATTATTTGTATTTCTCGGTACAGAGGTTATATATATATATATATATATATATATATATTTTTAAATGTTGTAATTACCTTATAATATAAGGTAGCAAAACATGTCCATCTAGGACTGCGGTATGTCGCCGCTCTAGATGGACAATATACAATATACCGTATATAAAACTAAAAATATAGTTCACATATTTCCCATTTTATATTATAATACCCCATTAAAATCATTACTGTATTCAAATATTGAAAGAAAACGCTTCAACTGCACTAGCAGAGATATTAAAGAAATAAAGAAACCCATCGATGCTGAATAAAACAGTGAATCGCCTGAAACGTGGCACAGATGTTAACCCCTTTTCAGTGCCAAAAATATTATCGCATTGGACGATGGGAAAATGGGGTCATAAACACACGCCTCATTACTAGTGGCTGTTTTTCGCAAATATTTCTCGGCGAGAGAACATATTCGTCGCAGGGAATCGGCCGAATATGTAGCGCAACCGTTTAAAATAATTTACTCGCTGCATTTTCCGGACGTATATCTAAATTTAAATGTTTTACGGAGGAAAATCACGGAAGCATGTGCACTTTATATAATATGATTTCGGAGTATGTACTGGAATAATAGTGTACGGCTCGTAACGAATGTGGTTGGGAGTGTTTTAATTCTAAATAAATATACAAATTTCAAAAGCATTTTCACGTTTGATTTTATAATGCAATTTATGAATAGACAAATCGATTGTGAATATTTTGGGATATATATTGATGAATTTTTTTTTATTATAATGAAATTTTTTAAAAGTTCAGAAATGTTGGTGTTAAAATATACAAACTCCTAAAGGCACCTTACACGATCAATATTACTGTCAATATTTTAGAATAATGACAGTATTACTGTACGATAATATGTTTAAAATCTTCATTATTCTAAAATGTTTCTAGTATTATTCATCGTGTAAGGTATAGTAATGATGTAATGAAGAGAATACTGATCTTTATCGGGATAACTTATTACTTGATAAAAATAAAAGGAGGATTGAAGCAAATATTGACAGTACTAGTATTGACCGTGTTAGACCCAATTCACACATAAGCGGCGTCGGGCGCAGGCGAGGCGCAGGCGAGGCGCAGGCGTGACGTATGTTCATATGCAGTGAAGGGGTGGACATTGCACCTTATGTTTACGTAGAAGCGGCGTGGAAGAGTTATGCCTTTCGCCTCTTCGCCTGCCATGTCTTAGGCGAAGTCGCGGTGCCGGCGCGGCGAGAAACACGAGGCAAATGTCCGCGCCTCGTCACCTAAGTGGGCATTGCTCCACATATTTATATAGAGGGGGCTTGAAGTGTCGTGCCTCTCGCAGCGTCGGTACCGCGTCCTTGCCTCTTCGCCTAAGACAAGGTAGGCGAAGAGGCGAAAGGCATAACTCTTCCACGCCGCCTCTACCTAAACATAAGGTGTAATGTCCACCCCTTCACTTCATATGGACATCACAATCGCCTGTGGAACGTCTCGCCTGCGCCCGACGCCGCTTATGTGTGAATTGGGCCTAAGGTACCTTATATGTGTATCAAATACTGAGTTTAGCATTTTAAAGACACCTTACACGGTCAATAAGACTGTCATTTCTACTACTGTCAGTGTTTGATTCAATATTTATCAACCAATCAATTATCCGCATTAAGATCAGTATTCAGTTCAATCCATCAATACTACACCTTACACGACTAGTAATACTGTCAATATTTTAGAATACTGGCAGTTTTACTACCAGTGTAAGGTGCCTTTAATTGCATGGAAACCAATAACACAGTAATATTTGTGGATATTTCAATATATTGGTATTGTACAAGTAAAGTTTTAAAGATATTGAGAGATTTTTGAAACATTTTCTAATTAGGAGTTAAAATATACAAAATTGTCTTTGTATGAAATACTGTAAAACTAAATATATATATGAAATATATGAAAACTGTGTCTTTAGTTTTCACATATTTCAAGATTTTTTATAAAGACTAATAGATATACTAAAACATTGCTGATGCTTTAACGAAGCTTGTGAAATGTCCATAAGAGAATAAATAAATATCCATGCATATCTGCAATATCGTTATTTGCGGATAGTTATATATGTCCTCTATTGTTTTCAAGTATAATATATAAACTTTTGCATACAATATCCTACACAACCCTTAACTTATTGTATACACCCTAATACATAAATAGGTTAACTAACTCCTTTAAAATTAAAATTAGTGAATGGTTACTTGGCGTTTTATGATGTGAAAACGCATAATGAAATTTACAAAACGTTCCATTTGCGGAGCACCCCCCGCTCGTTGTTTTATTTCGCATTCAATTATATGAAAATTAGCTCTAAAGAGTTTATGTAAATTTGTATTATTAAACCCCATAATTTTATGTATTATAAACAGTTTCCATTAAAATGTAGATTGCTTTATTTCCTTAATATATTGCCGTTTCCGTTATTAACATTATACGACGTTGAGTTTATACTTTGCTATGCAAAATATCGATGCGTACCCCTTTACTTTCAATCTCTACAAAAAAAAACCGATTGAAGTGGTATACACAAATGGATTTATAAGTGAATGCAATTTGTGGTATAAGCACTGTATTATTCCAGCATTTACGATTATATATTGCCTTCTTATTTGATATGTGGTATTAAAAATGTATTTATTATTTTATTGTAGCTTTTATTGATTTTATTGAAAATAAAACAGTTTAGAGTGGTTTTAATTTTAATAGAAATATTATCGTTTATTAAATTAAATTATAATGTTTATAATGTATTTTAGTGCATTATAAATGTTCTTAAACATGATTTTAGTGAAATTTAAAAGTAGTTTATATTTAAATTGCATTAAAAAGTAGTTATATATCATGAAATTTTCATAAATTATATTATAATTGTTTTATTTATGATTTATGAGTATTATTTGTTTTAAATAGGCCTAAAGTGAAATTTAAAAGCTGTTTTAAATTGAAATTGCTTTAAAATGTAGTTCTATATAATGGTTGTATTAATAAATTCGACTAAAAGTGCTTATAACATAATTTCGTGCATCATAATTAGTTTCAAACATAGGTTAAATGAAACTTAAAAGTAGTTTATGATTTAAATTGCATTATAAAATGCACACTTTTAATAAATTGGATTAGAGGCATTTATAAATGAAATTTATTGTATTTTAACTGTTTTTAAGCATGGTTTTAATGAATTTAAAGATAGTTTATGATTTAATAGTATCAAAAATTGTTCTACTCACGACTCGAGTTCATAAAGAGAATGCGTCAAATGGATGTACCGTACAAAATGTAGCCACTATGGTGTAAATTAAAGAGTGACATCGAACACTTATACAAAAAGACTAAATTAGAGACTGGAGGACGCAAATTGGATAGAAGTTCGCATGTTTCCTACGCCTTCAATGTACGCAATTGAATAATGTACCCCCAAAAGTAACTGTACACATTTTCAGGGATGCAGAATAAATGAAATAAAAACTACTTTTTCCGTAATGAAATGTTTGCAATAAGAGGAGGGTAAATAAAAATATAAGTTCTGATATGGTTTATACTTTGTTTTTACTGAAACCGGTGATAATTAATTGTATAGTAATGAACTTTCCTTCTAGGGAGAAAGTTTATTGCCATCTGGCGACAATACATCAATATATTTTAATTAATTGTATAACAAATTGTCACCGGTTACCGCTATACACTAGCTATTGTGAAACAATTCAATGAAATACCTCAAATTAGATGTCGTAAGAATACTACCCCTTGTGGGGAATCTATAACCCCCATAGGGCGCGTAGATGGCGGATAGGGGAATGCCCGGGGACCAACAGATCTGATAATGGGCAGCAGTATTATCAGTACCGTGCAGAAGACTACTGAAAAATGATTTTTAAAGGCTCTTGTTTCGGAAAGCTATAGGCGCAGCTGAAAGCCGGCATAATCGGCTATAGTACTGCGGTGCGGACAGCAACGAGAAACTACCGCACAATAACTCTCAAGACAAACAATAATGACGAGAAACCAAATAGAGCTGGCCTCCAGTCCGTGGCAAACTTTAAATGGTCAATGGGTGCGAAGAATACCCGCGATGAATAAGGATAGGACCAACCCGGAAGTGGAAACTAATCTCCATTAGATAAATATACCATAGAGTCGTCTATACAGGTTTTTCCCGCACCAGGCCACCTCATCTCGCTAATGCCCAGAACGTTGATACCTAGTCTTCTTATCTCTTTGTTTGTATTTTGAATTTTTCTGGACATGTACATACTTCGTGCATACCATGTAGCGATTATTATAGGAATTTCTCCAAATTCATAATACAAACAAAGAGATGAGAAGACTAGGTATCAACGTTCTGGGCATTAGCGAGATGAGGTGGCCTGGTGCGGGAAAAACCTGTATAGACGACTCTATGGTATATTTATCTGGCAACGACCAGGCAGACCACTCAAATGGTGTTGGAATAATACTAGACAAAAACGCAAACAAATCAGTCTTGAACTATGTACCGCACTCGCACAGAGCAATGCTACTACAACTAAAAGCAAACCCCAAAAATATTCATATCATACAAGTCTATGCACCAACAGCTGACAAACCGGAGCCAGAAATATCCGATTTCTATGCGCAATTAAAAGAACTAAAACATATACGAAGAAAAACGAAATTACCATAATTATGGGAGATTTTAATGCGAAAGTGGGCAAAGGAAGAGTCGCTGGTGTTGTTGGTAACCATGGTATGGGTAATATAAATGACAGAGGCGACTTGCTGGTGCAATTCTGCCAAGAAGAGAACCTAATGATTAGTAACACTTGGTTCCAATTACCTAATAGACGACTCTACATTTGGACATCTCCACAACATCAGCCACACCACATCGTACACAATCAAATAGACGTTATACTAGTCGACAAGAGATATCACAATGGTGTACTTAGAGTGAGAACGTATCCGGGGGCGGACATTAGGTCAGATAATAACCCCGTAATAGCTCAAGTAAGATTCCGCATTAAAAAGATAAAGCGTAAAATCATTAGAAGTCCAAACATGGAGGCACTCAAAGATCCAAACATGCAAGAAAAATTAACGACGAAGCTCTACACTGAACTAAAACAGACCCGTTCGTCAGAAGAGCAAACGATTTAGGCAATATGGGATCAACTACTACTACGCAAATATTTAAAATAATTCAAGAAATATTGAAAGCATCAAAGGCTAATAAACGAAAGCAGTGGATGACGGAAGAAATCATGAATTTAATGGATGAACGAAGAAAACACTAAAATGTGGATCAGCAGAAATATAATTAACTGAACTTAAACATAAGAAGAAACATTGGAAAAGCCAAAGAAAAATTGATGGAAGAAAGATGCCAAGAACTTGAAGAACTACAAGACAAACACGATCTGTTCAACCTCAACAAAAAGGTGAAAGAAATAGCTGGAAATACCAGAAGCCATCTACCATCCAGACTAGTAATGAGGACAACCAACTTTTGACAAATAAAGAAGAACTGATACAAGAGTGGACAAAGTATATCTAATTCTAAATCTAATTTACCACATCCAAATCAAGGTAGGTACACTGGCCCGAACAACATGATATCAGAAGTTATTGAAGCTATAAAATCCACTAAATCAGGTAATGCTCTAGGACCGGACGACATGTACATAGAAATCCTAAAGCTTATACAAGAGGAATATACCGACATTCTTGTAAACTTCTTTAACAAAATATATGAATCCGCAAACATACCGCAAGACTGGCTAAAATCAGTATTCAATTCCCTACCAAAGAAATCAAACGCAAACGAATGCAATCAATTCCGACTGATAAGCTTTATGCGCAAAGTTTAAAAGGTATTCCTAAAAATCCTACATAATAGAATACGTAAGAAATGCGAAGAAGACCTATGCAATGAACAGTTCGGTTTTAGAGATGGACTGGGAACAAGAGAAGCGTTGTTTGGGCTGTCAGTTCTCATGCAAAAATGTAGAGACCAAAGGAAAGACATATACATCTGTTTTATTGACTATGTAAAGGCATTTGACTGTTTAAAACACGACGTCCTAATTCACATTCTGGTGGCCTAAGGCATCGACCAAAAAGATATCTTCTTCATAAAAAATGTGTACGAACACCAGACTGCTGCAGTAAGACTCGAGGACGATACGACCAGCGATATTTCTATTAAACGTGGAGTCCGCCAGGGCTGTGTACTATCACCATTGCTGTTCAATATCGGGGCAAATATTTCTGAAAGCCTTAGAAAACTCTACAGATGGAATCAAGATCAAGGGTGAATTATTGGACAACCTCAGGTACGCGGACGATACGGCTATAATTGCAGACAGCGCAGCTGGTCTACAACGTTTGATAAAACAAATAATAGCAGAAGGTGATGCGCTTAAATCAGGCCAAAACGAAAACAATGGTTATCAGTAGAACACCAGATATCCAAGCCAATTTGTAAGTATACAATAAGCAAATAGAGCAGGTCACTGAATTTAAATACTTGGACAGCTGGATCACCGAAGACTTGGATCCAGATCTGGAAGTAAGAACACGCATCAAAATAGCCAGAACAACGTTCCTTAAGATGAGAAAAGTATTTTGCGAGAGAAGCCGAAACCTGAAACTAATATACCGGTTCGTTAACTGCTACATTCACTCGGTACTATTGTATGGTGTTGAGACTTGGATGTTGAATATCAATACTATGAACAGAATAGAAGCGTTTGAGATGTGGATCTTACGAAGAATTCAGAGAATATCTTGGATGGAGCATATCACGAACAATGGTGTTTTTAGACGCATGAACAGGGACATATAACTATTGGCTACTGTGAAAAAATGTAAAACAGCGTACCTAGGACTTATCTTCAGAAGTACAAAATATAGCCTTCTAAAATTAACAATGGAGGGCAAGATAGAGGGTCGGCGTGGTCCAGGACGAAGGAAATGCTCCTGGTTAAAGAACATAAGGGAATGGACTGATTTGGACTCCCACTCATTGTTCAGAGCGTCACAAGACTGTACGGATTTTACCATGATTGTTGCCAACCTTCAGTAATGGAGAAGGCACCTTATTTCTTTAGGTGCCTTCTCCAGGAAGAATACTAAATTTCATAAAAATTTGTTTAACAAGGCACTATTACAGGGAAAACGTAAAAGAAAATTAGGAACTAGTACACAATTTAGTTATCACTTAAGTTTGCTTTCACAGGTCTTGTAGCAGTGTATAACTGGATTTATTCATTTTTTTTACCATAATTCTCAACATCCTTCTAGAAAGCCATAATTCGAAAGCTTCTAGCTTTTTACTTGATGTTGCCGACGTTGTCCAAGCCTCCATATCGTAGAATAACATACAGAAAATATAAAAACGCAAGAATCTCATTTTGGTCGTAATTTGAGTCGCGTTACTAAAATATTAATTTAATTACTATTTGTATTGTTAAATGCGCATCCAACTTTTTCTACACGTATTTAAAAAACTTATTAACCAGAAAATTACAGAGGAATAAACCAGCTATACACAAATACTTTCGACTCATATACATTCTAGAAAAAACTTAAGGTCGTTTTGGAAAAGACAATTTCTTAGCTCAAAAGTTGTTCAAGAAATGAATTCATATATCCTCCTCCTATATAATTTGTCCTTGACAAATACAACGCGTTATATTTTTTCATCCAATTCAATATTTCAAATAATTTGCTGTATGATATGAGACAATTTAGATTGTCTCGCATCTTGACTAACTTATGAGTCAAGAAATTGTCTTGTCTAAAACGACCTTTACACATAAATTGGCCAATGAATATAAAGAAAAGTATACTCTTCCTTGTGTAGTATATTATGATTCGAGCAATTATTGGAGTAATAGAACTGACTACAATAATACATTATAGAAACAAACACAGTAAAAATACTCATAAAACTAAGGTTATTTCTTCATCGCATTATAATTACATAACCCGCTATTGTTACGGCGTTACAAAGGAAAAAAATACGTGTTTTAATTCTTGCAGAACAGGAAAAATTATGTAAACGTAAAACGTTTCATTTTTACTGTAACCGCATTGAATCGCTGAAAGAAACCCAACACGCAAGGAGTTTTAATAAATCTAAAGAACAATGAAATTCTTTTATGTATTAACCGCAGTATAACACCGAGTAAAAACATTAAAGGCAACGCGATTACGCTCCGTTTCTAAATTCTCGAGCAATATTCATTTAAGGAATTAGACCGATCGACTTCCGAACCTGTCCCCTGATTTAATTTAATTGATGCATAACTTCGCCGGCGGGAGGGCTGACGACATTTATCCTTTATTATTTCCTCTTTGACTCATCAATCGATCGCATTAATTAAAGTGTTAATTGCCGCCAGCGACGACGTTGTTCCGTAATATTTTTCCATTCAGAAGCGCCTCGTTGTAATAAGCTAGCTAGCTGCATAAAAAGTGTTGTTTATTTTTTACCGCTTGTTTTGTTTTTTAAGGAGCGGATCGTAAACGAACTGCGCTTTTAGTACTTACTGTATTACTATTCATAATAATTTTAATAAGGAATTTAATTTTCTCTGCAGCGTTTTCGCGGATATAGGGCCCTTGAGTTGGGTGTACCGAAATGTAAATATTTAGAATGTGTTTTAAGGATTACATTCATGTTTTAAATTACATTATTGTCGGATATTGTAGGTATTGTAGGAATTTTCACACTTATAGTTCTTATACCATACATTAAAGTACCCTTCTCATACCATTATCGCAAATCTTTAAATATTATGATCTGCTTGCAGTAATACGTAATAGAATGTCGGACTGAAAGCTAATAACATGTGACACACTAATATAGTACAACTTACTCCCTAGGAGGAAAGTTAAACGCCATCGGCACCACATCAATTAGCAATGCATACCCATATGGTAAAAACCGACATGCTCATGCTATCAGGTTCACCGGGTAGTGCCCTCTAGGGAATAAATTCCAACAGAGTGCTTGAGATATCAGCACAAGGCCAATCGTATAAAACATATATACGTATAAAAATGATAAATATGTAGATTGCTAAGAGGTGGGTTCACAGTTATATATGTTTGACACACTAATATTTGGGAAAAAATAGTTATGTAGACTAATATGACGAAGTAAGAAGAGAGCAAAAGCTGAAACGAGGATTGCAAGAGAAAGGCAAAAATAATTCAGAATCATAAGAATTATGGAAAGTAAATGCGCAGAAAAATAGAATATAAATAAATAAATTTAATAAATAAATTTATTTATTAATTAATTTTGAAAATTTGAATTACAGAACAAAAAAAAATTGTTCACAGACATACACACACACACACACACAGCACAGACAGACATTTTCTAAAACTAGTCTCATGGACTATATTAGTTACGAAAATTAAAAGATATTTGAAAAATTACGCCATAACAATACCTTCCATATACACAGTGCTGTACCTGGAATGTAAAAATGTACAACAGAGTGGTATCGAATACAATATAATCCAAAAGCATGAGGACGACACTCTTCGGAAATCTTTGACATTTGGCAGTTCGTGGGCATACCAACAGTAGTTTATTTGGTTGCAGTGGGTAACAGGCCGGTCTGAACTTACGGCACGATAAACGAAAACGGCTAAAGATATAGTACTTGGAATCCACCTGTCGTTTCAGTAAATAATAAACTGAAGATTCTAGCGATCAATCTGAAGAAGAACAAGAATTGCAAACGGAAAGGCAACAGGAACACAGAAACATAAAACATAAAGCAAAAATAAGGCGCAAGAAAAATCTAATAAGGATAGAATATAAGGATCTAACTGGAAAATCTACTTTATGGAGACATGATACTGAAACTTAGAATCTATAAATTTTCCTATATTTGACATAAACACAAACACGTTTGTGATTGTGATTTGTGTACCCTAAGACAATCACAAACGGACTCGACTATGTTCGTTGAACGAAACAATGAATGAAATAGGAAGAGACCCACAAATTAGCAAAATAGAATAGGAATACAAAGTAGACTAATCGAAGTCAGAAGGATTGGAACGGCAGTTTTTCGCAATGCAGCGACGCGGGGCAACAACTGCACTCAGGAAGAGATGAAAGCGCATACGCCGTAGTAGTGGCTCCTACGAAGAAAGGCCAATAACAGCCTTTTCATCTGCGAAGCGATATTTCCAAGGATCATCAAAGCAAGACTCAAGTCCAAGGCAAAATGTCCAATCTAATGCCTCCGTCGCAACCTCGAACGAAGAAAAGTAGGACATCTTCGACCAACTAAAATATGCACTAAGAATATGCACCAGAAAGCAGGACATAATCATAGCAATTGCTGACGAAAGTAGGAGTCGACTACAGCAACAGGAAGCAAATTAAGGCATGGGATGGGAACAACGGGAAAATACGGAGACACAGAAAATGACCTCAGTGTGGGGAGTAGCTTCGTTCCATACAGAGAATGCCACAAAATTAAATGGGTGTTACCGAACGGGCAAATAAAGAACCAGATAGACCACATTATGATAACAAAGAAAGGAAGGTCCTGCTAGACGTACAAAACCGACGAGGAACATACATCTCAAGCGACCACCACCTTGTCGTTGCAACTCTATGCTTAAATGTAGTCAGATCTAACATGGGAAAGACTAGCAGGTAAGGCACAGCATCGAAGCCATAGACATGTCATACACATTATAAGAATATTTCAAAATGAAATACGAGGAACACAAAGATGAATACGAATTGAGTGAAGACATAGAGCACAGTGGGCCATTGTGAAGAAAATCTTCACATAAGCAAAGATTGGTTATGCACCAAAAGACACAAACAGTTGGAATTGATAACGAAAGAAACCTGGAAACTAATCCGCCAAAGAAAATATGACGAATAAAATATAAACAACAACAAAACTAGAAGCCAAAACTAAATGTGGGTAGGGTATATCATACCCCGACCATACGCCCAGACCAGGAGGTGCTATATTGGAATTTACAGGGAAAAGAACGAGGACAGGTTGAAATCTATATAGAAGAGAGCAACCAATAAAGAGGCAATTAATGAAGGTCTTATCTGATGAGCGATGGACCGCCCCGGTTGAAAATGCAAGTCGCGGGCCTATGTTCCTAAATTGGAATTGGAGGACATACCCACAAGACTATCACAATCCCTAACTAAATTCTCTATAATCATTCACCATCCAGTCTCTGTACCTCTTCATTTGTCCGCCGCTGTCAGGCAACTGCTCAGAGGCCAAAAAATACATGGGCAGAGTATAATCCGTTTAGAATACCTGGTACTTTACATACCTGCTATTTATTATTGCATTCTGCCGCTCTTGTGCTTCCATGTACTTTAGCCTCTCTCGCACTATTACTATCCTGTCTTTTAGGTTGCCCACTTCGATCAGTGAAAGATCTGCACAGTCTTAATTCTCTCTTTACTTCAAAACATTCTGACACACCCTCACCCTATCTACATATCTATTATATCGACATCGGAAACAGTTTCCCGCCCTTCTTCTGTAGCTTACTGTCAAAAGTGATAGCAGGTATTCTGACAGGGTCAGGATGAACTCGCTGGAATTTGGGTAAAATCCGGTTTATCATGCCACAGGGCATAACATTGAGCGATACTAACAGAACTCATAATTCTGTCTAATGATTTTGGAGAGCCAACTTCTCGCAGAGGGGATCAAGAGGCCATCCTAGATATAACTCTGCTGCCTGCGGCCTTGGGAGACTGAATCTCGGACTGGCAGGTCAGGAAGAACGCTTCAGCGGTGATATGTAAATCAGCTTTAAATTGGTATGTACAGTGACACTGCAGCGGCCCCTCGCAGCTACGACTATCGGAAGTTCTGTGAGACAAATTTCTTAGATATCACAGGGCTTCGAAAACTGTACCACACACACCCCTAAGACCTTACTAGCAGGACTAACAGGGCGAAAGCCTAGAAAGAGCGTGTATTGGTAGACTAACACCATTACAGAACTTTTTACAGGACGTGCCTACGTACAAAGAGGTGCGTGACCAGAAACCCAACGAAAGTCCTGCTAGTATTGAGTAAAAGTAAGTAAAGAAAGCCATTTGAGATGAAATTCTATTTGCGAAGAGGAATAAATAAAGATCATCGACTGATGATAATGACACGGATACAAAATTGTCCTGCGAGGGCTGAAGACAAGATACCCCTACCACCACCAAAAGATGAAGGCTCACCAAATGAAGATGATGGTTAAAACCGTGTTCCCCAGAGCCCCAGCTGCACAACCACGAGGATAATGGGCATAGCTCTTTTTCTGAGGAGTAGCTGACTGTAACAAGAGGACGGTTACGTTACAACAGAACTTCTGGGCCTAACAGAGTCTCGCCTGAAATAGCGAGACTTTTAGCAAATGAATTCCCTGCTGCCACACTCCAGCTATGAACGAGGCTCTGGACACAGGAGTTTATTCGCCTAGATGAAAGTATGCCGTACTTATCTCAAAGTCTGGGAAGTCAGCAGACAACTCATTCTCATGTATACCGTTCCACATGCTGAACACTAGGATAACTACTGGAATACGGTTTGAGAGGATGACCAGATACGCTCTTGTAGCATGGGAATGCGATGTGCCCTTAAAATGGAGGGAACCTAGACGGACCGTGTATTGGTGGGCAGGCACCATTGCAGACATTCGCAGGATGTGCAAGGAGACAAAGAAATTGGACACACAACCGGCAGATGTATGTTCATAGTTCAACAATATATTTGAAGATCATTCAATAGAGGCACCATATATTAGAATCTTAAGGTAGATGCAATGCCAATATTTTTCCGAACTAGACAAGTGTGACCAGAAAAATGGGGAACCCCAGCGAAAGCCCAGCTAGAATAAGCAAGCAAAAAATGAGACGAAATTTGTCTGTATTGACGGCTATATATGAGGGCAGGGATACAAGATTGCCCTGCGACGTCTGAAGGCAAACCAACAACCCCCACCAAAGTTGGATGCTCACCAAATAGAGATGATTGTTAAAACCCTATTCCCCACAGTATAAGTGGCGTACCAGATACACAATCACGAGGCGAGCATAGGTCTTTTTCTGAGGAAGAGCTTGCCTGTAGCGAGATGACGCTGCAACAAAACCCCTGGGCCCAACGGAGTCGCCCGAAATCGCGAGTCGGTTAGAAAATTATTTCTGTTCCTATACTCCATGAACCAGGCTCTGGAAACAGGAGTTCTCCCACCAGACTAATACGCATCCCTAAGCCTGGGAACCTAGCAAACAACCCAACCTCATATAGGCCGCTCCCCATACTAGACACTCTAGTGAAACTAGTGGAATACCTCATGCTAGGGAGGATAACCAGATACACTAAGTGCCAGGAGGGCTTTGCTGATAACAAACACGGCTTGCGTCAGAACAAGTCGATCATCGAAAAGATCTTTGCTATGTACAAAAGAGCACGGAAAGGGACGTGGCAGACAAGCCAGATACTAGCGCTGATTACATCCGGAATGCTTTCAACATTCAATCCTGGCACCTGATTGTCACGAGGAACCTCATATGGCTCATACAAAGCTACCTACACGAACGACCCTTCATTATACTTCACTATGACGCTGGAGTGGGTAAAAACAGCAGAACCACTTTGACCTGTAGAGTACCACAGGACTCCACCCTTGAGTCTGACCAATATGAAATATTCTCAGCACATCGTCATCTGCTGCGACTCTCGTCACCAGAAGGAGTCCATATTGTGGCGTAAACAGACGACTTGGCACATCTGGTAATTGCTGGGACGGTCGAAGAACTGGTCGAAATAACAACTGAGGGTCTGGACACAATTAGTAAACAAAAATACAACCGTTATTTGGCAAGCATTACTTATAAATCAACTAAAGAATAGTCATCTCGAAATAAAACCCTTATCCCATAACATCCCTATCCATATAAAAAATGCACACTCTACGACAGCCTTCTGCAGATTTCTACGCCATTCCCTCTTAGCCATGCACCCATTTTTCTACACTCCCCCACCCACTCCTCTTTCACACCCTCATACTTGTGGCTCAGGTTTCACCAGGTGTCACTTCACTTACTACGCAGTGATGTACCCTTGTCCCATACATATATTCCTTAATATTACTTGCGTGTGGGTCGTTCGTGCATACATTTTCCTCTTTGAGCAATCCTAACCTGCTTACGTAGCCCGGGGATTTCCCTAGTACCAGCCACTCCACTCTACTCCACATACCACCCGCACTAGTTTTTCCTCCTCTAACTCCTGCAGCTTTTCCACGAACCTTACCACCCTCCCGCACATGTCCCACTACATACTCATTCGGTGGGTCTCTTGCAGGAGAATCGATAAAGAGGTAAAGTTTCCATGCCTGCTCCCTTTCCAGTAGATCCCACTCTATCGCACCCCATATTTCCACTCCTTATAGCAATATGAGATTCACGCACGCATCCCATATCTCACATGCAATTACTATATTCCCGTCCCACCATTTTTCCCATTTTCTCCTCGCTATCCCCCATGCCAACCTCGCCATTGCTTGCACCCACTCCATAAAATTAGTAACTAGATCCAGCAATTTAGCTCTGGTCCCGGAAAACGGAGGCAATACTGCTAAAAGGCAAACGACGCATGGTCCCTGTTCAATTCAGAATAGGAGGCCAGAGGATTACCCGCAGAGGAAGTCTGAAGTACATAAGTGCGATTATGGGTAACGAGAAACACGTGCAGCTCACCGCGGCAATGGCTGATTAGGTTGCTACCGCTCAGAGTAATATCATGTAAAACATTAGAAGGGCCAAGACCAGCAAAAGATACTTGTCTTCGCGGTCAGTAGCATCATGCTACACGGGGAGCCGAAGTCGGTAGGATCGATGGAATTGGCTCGCACTAGGGCACACTAAAATGCAGCGCAATATGGCGTTGAAAGTGGCAAGTGTGTACCACATCGAACTGCTTGCTACGGGAGAACACACGATTTTCAGAGGTGAGGTGTTAATGCTTAATTAATCTAGTAGACAATACTATGGTTACTAGTATGTTCACCAATGATCGTTAAACGATCACAGCATATGAGGAAGAATATGATGGTATTCTGTCGTGGACCTGCTCTTCGCGGTCAGTAGCATCATGCTACACGGGGAGCCGAAGTCGGTAGGATCGATGGAATTGGCTCGCACTAGGGCACACTAAAATGCAGCGCAATATGGCGTTGAAAGTGGCAAGTGTGTACCACATCGAACTGCTTGCTACGGGAGAACACACGATTTTCAGAGGTGAGGTGTTAATGCTTAATTAATCTAGTAGACAATACTATGGTTACTAGTATGTTCACCAATGATCGTTAAACGATCACAGCATATGAGGAAGAATATGATGGTATTCTGTCGTGGACCTGCTCTTCCTTAAGCTAATTTGGGATTCTGTCATTGGCCTCTTCTCCTCTATTACCACATCTAGTCGTTTTTTTAAAATTAATTATGTATAGATCTTACAACTGATATAGATTAGCGTAATTTACGATGCTCTCTTTGTCCGCTTTTTTGAACACCGGGAAATTGTACCCCCTCTCCATATTTCCGAAAATGATGCTCTACCTGCTCATACGTCGATTGGACCTCTCGTAAGATACTCACATCTCATTTTTTCTACTTCTTTCCACATCTCTAAGCGTATACCATCTGGCCCTAGTGTCTTCCCGATTTTTTTTCAAAACCGAAATTACTTGTACTGTTTCCTCTTGGAACTGTGCTTACTCTAATTGGTGCCATGTTTGGATTGTTTGTACCCTATTTATTCTCGACTTAGAATTAACCCGCCATACGAAATTCGAAACCAGTAGCTCAAAAGTCGAAAAATGTATTTCTTATATTTCTTTTAGCTTTACAGAAGTCTATACAGAAGCAACCAGGAATGAATGAAACGTCGCTACAAAAAATAAATTCAGGATCGTTAGGTAAGTACAAACCACCAAATTGAGAATATTATTAGGGCAATAATAATCTCAATGAGTGAGTCATATTTTATACATCCCATTAAAGGCTTTTTTATCTCGAGTTTTTTTTTTGTATAAAAGCTATGGATATAATTTCTAGAAGTATATGTGAATTACTCAAGTAGTTCATTAATATACAAAATAGGTCCATATAATATTATTGTTAACATGAATGTGAGCAATTTATTTAATAAATACTTGTACATACTTGACGTGGATTGGAAATAAAAGACTAAAGGAATTCAGTAACTTATAAAATTTATCGATAGAAAGCCATAAAATGTGAAAGAAAAATCATAAACAGAAATGTAGAATATAAAAATCCAGTATACTAGTATATGACCATATAGGACGAAGACTGCGTATAAACCTATGGTTCAGGAAATAATAAAATTAATATGGATAACTAAAAAAAGATTATATTACACAATCGTTATCAATTTAAATTAACTTAAAAATATACTAGAATATTAATCAAATTAATTATATAAAAGATATAAAAGGCATCCACCAATCACGCAATGATATATTACATTATTATTTGATATATAAATGTTACTATTAATAAATGATTAAGGACGCTATTAAAACATAATAAAGATAAATCACCGCAATAATTCCAGGCAGGCATTGCGTGCGGAAAATTATAACAAAGTTTTACATGGCTAATAATGTCGCTACCGATTTTGTACGTATGATATAATTATATGAGCACAGTAGGGAGCCAAATCGGTAATCCTAAAAAGGAACGGCACGAAGTATGCATATTCCGTAGTAAAATTCGCCATTGCGCGCACTGAATATAAAATATTACTTTTAAAGAAATTCATGATTTTCGGGAGGAGAAATGCAAAGGCGTGTGGAAAATTATATATTTATTACATTAATATTGTGTGGAACTCGTGTCTGATTCGTACTGGAAGTAGCGAACTTTTGTCTCTCGCAGACTAGAATGCATACAGAAACCTGTTTAACAGACAGTGGCTAGCTACAACACATGTATGCAGACATGGCACAATGATTTGAAGTTTCATATGGGATGTTTTGTTGCAAATATATTGTAAAGATTTTGACCAGACCTTGTTTATATTTACATGTAATATTATGTAAAATATTTTATATAAATAGACAAAAGCACAATAATAACGGTATTCATTATCTTATAAATGGCTAAAATTAATTTTGTATGAATTGATTACCATGTTTTTTATTAATCTTATATATACATAAATAATAATAATTCAGTAAATAATTAAAAATAAAATAATAACAATAATTTTCTCTGCGGTAGCTCTGAATAGCCATATGGTTTTGTAAAATCTATAAAAAATCATTTTTTATTTATAACAAAATTGATTTAACAAATATTTCACTTACATGTTTATGTTTAAAAATTATTTAGTCCGTAACCATACACGAACATTTGTCTGATGATTTTTGTTAAATTCTAAACAATATATTGAAAGTTTCAAGGAAACTCGTGCGCGGTAATTTATGAAAAAATGTAAATTGTTTTATTGCAAATATTATTCAATATCAGGCTTAGAAAAAAATACTTTCTGTCAACTTTTTTGACTGTACTATTTTGAAACCACTAGAGTAACGTCTTATAAACAAAATGGTATTATTTGCGCTATTTTAATACTTATTACCACTCAAAATAGTATTCCTATCATATATTATCTATTAAAATAGCATCAATAGTTTCTGAGAAATATTGATTTATCTTCGTCCTTATTGCACTAGTTAATGCTTATTATTTTCGAATTTATTCAATAAATAATTTATGATTGTTATCAACTATCCTCCTTGTAACCTAAATTATAAGGTTGTCAATAGATTTTGATACCGACAATAAGAGAAAGAAATAATTGTAACAGAAAACAATTAATGATTAACTCCTCTTGAACAAAAGATAATTTAATTTCAAAAAGATTAAAATTTTATAACTGCTAGACTATGCCCAGATAAACGTTATCGCGAATACTTCCCTTAAATCGTAGCAAACCTTAGTAATAACCATCATTAAAGAGACAGACGGATAAATCAAATCGAGTGGAGGGTGTCAGAGAAACGTCTGCATTTCGACATGTCAGCTCCAAACCTGACAACTTGAGGTTAGAATTTAATTAACACAACTTTCGCCAGCCAGTTTCGGTGTATGCGTGTGCTACCTCCTATGTGCTACTCGGGGAGAGGCGGCTGAGCGGTCTAACGCAGCAGGAACACAGACTCTGTGGGGTGGCGAGGGCATGAGACTAAGACGTGTCTACTTATCATATCCCGTAGAGATTGTTCACACGACGAAATGAATTCTGATGCCTGAAAATAAGCCGGGGAACATCCTGGAGATTATGTCTCCTACAGGAATATGCTAACAGTTACGAAGTCCGCCTAATTAACACCTTGAGGTTGTGCTAATAATAATACACGCAATTAATTTAGAAGGAAATTGCTGATGTGGAGGAATATTTGATTACGCAATTATTTAAATTTAATTATTTAATGTATTACTACGAAATTACTAAAACTTAATATTCTTTTAGTAAACAATTAATACAGTAAGCTTACCTTATGCACAGACAACTATTAGTATACTAATTAGTCATATTTAATTATATATTGATATATCTGGTGATTCTTCAGTCAGATAGCCGTATATGGTAAGAATTCTCAAACGAATTAGTTATATATATATATATATATATATATATATATATATATATATATATATATATATATATGTATTTTTATTATTGTATTCATATAAATTGTTATATATATATATTTGATTTCCTGAAAAGGGCTATAGACCTGAGGACTTTCAGTTTTATGGCATGCTATCGTGTACGTTGTTTCTGTCATGTGTTTCTGTAATATTCTGATGGAGTGTTTTGTTTGGATGTTTATATGTGGGTAGTTGTAAGAAATATATTTTTTTAAATTACAAAATACCATTCTTTTTACTGTTTAGAATAATTGTATGTGGGAAGGGTGGCTTAAATGAATGGAAAACCCAAATCATAATGTTGTGCAGCAACAAGACGTATAAAATGGCCAACATTAAGAAGTTTGTAGCTGGATGAACAATTCATGGGAAGCAGTGGAAGAAGAGACGATTATAAAGTCATTTAAGATTTGGGAAAAAAGTAATGAAGAAAATCTGTTAATATTGTTATTACGAATTATTTTAGAAATAAATAAAATATAGGTAAGAATTTTAAAATATTTCTTAATAAAGGTGTTTCAATCTGTAACACAAGATTTATTTTTTTATAAAACAAAGTATTCATATTCAAATAAATATAATTGCAAGTTTCGAGTAAATTATATTTTATTGCAAAATTAAATCTCGCGCTCATTTCCAAATACCAAAAATATAATAATAAACGACAAAGCTGAAAATTGTGCATGCATTTATTTATATATTAGTGTGTTTGCATTGTTATGAGCCTTAATTAAACACAATTCTGTATATGAATGATACAACACTAATAATATTTTAAAAACATGAATTTTATATAAAGGATATTTCAAAATGTGCACGAGATATATATATATTTCGATAAAACATATAATTTACTGAAAAATGATTTTAATTTTAATATAAAGTTACATATTGCTTCGTTGATAGAAAAGTGACACAAATAAAAATTGAAATATTCTGTCAATTATATATTCAAAATCAATCCTAATTTATATACTTAATATACATACATTTGTCGAAAACAAACATCAACATGTTTTGAGTGTATATTATTAAACATGTAGTTAATTCTTTATTACATTACATTATTAAGAATCTTGTTATTTTAAAATAGTTCTATTTTAAAATAAATTATTTCTAGTTGTGTTACTTTTCTATCAACGGAGCGATATGGCGATTATGTGTTGAAGTGTTTTAGTGAAAAAATAAATCTTCCGCTCATTTCAAAATACTCTTTACATAATTCACTTTTTTTTCCTAAATATTTTGGTCTTTTATCTCATACATTTGAGGTGCCTCTAATCGTCCGGTCCAAAAAATCCGGTCATACGCTCTGAGCTTAATTCATATACATAATTAATTTTTATTAAGGCTCATAACACACACACTCACTAATATATAAACAAAATTCTTGCAAAATATTCAGTGTTGTCGTATATTCTTCATATAGCAGATTTTAATAATAAAGGCACGCAGCTCGTATTTATTGTCGGAATTTGATTACGTCCGAAAATGTACCTACATAGTAGTATCGTCCGCGCTAGGATGACAAACGCGGTGTCGTGCCCAGGCCATAATTTATATTATTGGTGCAAACAGAGTTACAGCATAATAATGGATATTAATGAAGTGCGGGCTAATTTAATTATGTAATAAATCGGAGGAAGGCTTCGCTACCCACCAAACCGTGTCTCATGGGGCCTCTAAGTAGACCGTCTACTATATGGCACGGGGGGGTCGAAGTCCTAAAAGACTCACTAACCAAACTGCAAACTTGCTACTTTCATTACTGCAAACATTTTCGGAATTATCCAACGGAATCATTTATCATACAGGTTCGTTAGAGTGTTGCGGGATGTGATTTAATATACAGGGAGGAGAGTGCATGTGAATGGAAAATTTTAATGCTGTAAATTTATTTATAATGATGGTGGCTTAGTATGATGTATTCTGGTATTTATATCACATTTATAAATAAAACATAAATAAGGGATCTGAACTTTGAACTTCTATAAATGTATTCCTATTAAGTGAAATACAACCCATATATTTACAATTAATTTAAGTTATGGTATATAATGCTGAAATTAATTGAAAATTGGATTCATGTCATCTATATTTAAAGGTCGTTTTAGACAAGACAATTCTTGACTCAAAAGTTAGTCAAGATACGAGACAATCTAAATTGTCTCGTATCATACAGCACATTATTTAAAATATTGAAGTGGATGGTAGATCGAATTGAAAAATATAACGCGTTCTATTTGTCAAGGACAAATTGTATGGGAGGAGGATATATTAATTTATTTCTTGAACAACTTTTGAGCTAAGAAATGATCTTGTCTAAAACGACCTTAAGAAAGGATATCCACGCATGTACATTAATGAGGAATATCTTTAGTCGTTAAAGGAAAAGATTTCGACGAGACAGAATGTAGTACTAGAAGCAGAGGAACAAAGCACCTTCAGGGCAGGACAATTTATTATGCTTAGAATATCTTATGGAAAGGAAAACAAGTATGATAGCTGCATCTTTTCATAAACCTAACAAAAGCGTATAATAATGTGCCTAGACTGCAATTATGGAAATATCTAGAAAGCTCCAATATAAGTAATAGACTAATTAAAGCTATACAAGAATGTTATCAAGATACCAATATAAAAATAAAAATGGTAGAATCAATATTGGATGGAATCAGGGTAACTAAAGGTCGTTTTAGACAAGACAATTTTTTAAAAGTTATTCAAGAAATAAATTCATTTATCCTCCTCTCATACAATTTCTCCTTGACAAATAGAACGCGTTATATTTTTCCATTCGATCTACCATCTAATTCAATATTTCAAATAATTTGCTGTATAATATGAGACAATTTAGATTGTCTCGAATCTTGACTAACTTTTGAGTCAAGAAATTGTCTTGTCTAAAACAACTTTAAGAGGCAAGAAAGACAGCGTTCTTGCCTCTTAGGCTCCAAGTTTATTCAATATTTACAAAAAAACATTCCTTGAGAACCCGGAAATAGAAATACAAAGGCAATGGAATTAATAATGGAGAACACATTCACATACACACTCCAATTTTCAGACGATCAAGTTATAATGGCCCAAGACAAAGATTACCTTCAATATATGACCAACACAATTAAAGAAGAATACGAAAGGGTAGGTCTCTATAAAAACCAGAGCAAAACTAAATACATATATATTAGAGGAGTATATAATGACATAGCTCCATAATTAGAAGAAGAAGACATAGAACCTCAGTGGAATATGGCTAAGAAGGCTTTCATCGACACACACGAAAGTAGTATAAAATATACAAGGGACAATAAGAAATAACAGTGGATAACGGATGTGATTCTACAGCTTATGTATGAGAAAAGGAAACACCCAGAAATATTGACCGATACGAAGAAATAAATAGGGCCGTGAGAAGGGCATGCCGCAAGGCAAAGGAATACCAGTTAGCAAAAAGTGCAGCGAAACAGAAGCATGGCAAAATAAGCATGACTTGTTTCATCTCCATAAAAGCTTTTAGAAACTTACAAACAACTAATACAAGCGTAGCCAAGGGTGCTGAAAGAGGCCAACAGCAAACTCTTGATGGGCGTTGCGGATAAGTTGAAAAAATTGAAGTAGTTAGTCGTAGTCCTCTTCAACAAGGCCTGACCAACTACTCCTAGACGACCATCGCAATGACGATAGTCCTGATATAAGAAGAGAGGCTATAAGTCTCCAGGAATACGACAAAGCCGCAGGACCAGACATTGAAACTGATTGCCGAAGCAGATGGGAAATGCTCAGGTGCTTCCCATCTGCTTCGGCAATCAGATTCAATGTTTCCGTGTGTGTCCTGCCTGGTTCTGCGGCTTTGTCGTTTTCCTGGAGACTTATAGCCTCTCTTGTTATATCAGGATTATCGTCATTTCGATGGTCGTCTAGGAATGACACCATGGTTAAGATCTATATTCAAAGCTGGGAAAATACCAGTTGAGTAATTGAAATCAACTTTTATCACAATACCCAAAAAATAAATGCTTCCCAGTGCGATGACTAGCACATGATCAGCCTAATAGCTCACGTTTCAAGGTATTTCTTCGTATCATTCATACACGCATATATCCCAAATGCGACGTGGGTGACACCCAGTTTGGGTTCAGAGGCAGGATGAGCACGCGCGATGCTCCATCTCTCTTAATGTACTTACGCAGCGAAGCATGGAGATAAATGTTGAGGTATACGCATTTTTTATCGATTACAGAAAGGCTTTTGACTTGGTCAAAACCGGTATATTTGCTCGTAGTAGCACATCTATCTTCTTCTTGCAGTGCATCTCCTATCGGAGGTTTGCTATCATCACAGCTATCCGAACCTTATTGGCTGCCGATCGGAATAATTGAGTGTTACTGCAGCCAAACCAGTCCTTTAGGTTTTTAAGCCAGGATATTCGGCGTCTTCCGATGTTCCTTCTTCCTCTGATCTTTCCTTGTACTGTCAATTGTAGCAGCGCTCTCATTATGTTGCCTAGGTATTGTAATTTTCTCTTCTTTATGGTGTGAATTATTTCCAGTTCTTTTTGCATTTTATTTAAGACTTCAGTGTTAGTTACCTTATCTGTCCAATACGCCACATTCTCCGGTAACACCACATTTCGAAGCCATTTAGTTTGTCTAAGTGATTCTTCCAAGTCCAAGCTTCTACGATGTATAAAAGACATAGCACATATATACTAGAACCAAAACTGCCGAAATCAAAGTAGAGGGGGCGACATCTGAATAAGTAGAAATACGGAGAGGCATCAAGCAGCAGTGGCGTAGCGAAGGGGGGGGGGACAAGGGGGCATCATGCCCCGGGCGCTACTCACAAAGGAGCGCCAAATGGTTATATTATATGGTTTTCGAATTGGGGGGGGGGGGGGGGGGGGGGGGTCTAAAAAGGTATTGTGCCCCAGGCGCGAGTTAAGCTCGCTACGCCACTGTCAGGCAGGGTTGTGTCTTATCCCCTCTCCTTGTTAACATCAAATTACGTTAAAAAGGCACTCGAGAATACGAGGAAAAGATCAATGTAAATGGCACACTCATCAACATACGCTTCGCCAACAGTCTTGCTCACCTTCAGAATTTGATTTGATTTTCATTGTAGTGAGCGTTCACATCCGGTTAACGCATGAATGTTGCGAAAACAAAACTGAATTTATTCTCCAAGATACCAACAAGGGCTGTACTTAGTATAAACAAGTATCATCCGTTAAATTATTCAGGATCCCTATAAACGAGAAGAGCCACACCAAGAAGGAAATGAACTCAAGAATTGAACAGGCCCGAAGAACATTAATCTATATGGATACTCTCTTTATCAGCTGGGACCTAAGCCTTCAGGCCCGCATCTGCATGCTAAGATGCTACACCTTCTCATTACTTCTCTATGGCTTCTAGAGCTCGTCACGTATACACGCATTTGAGATATATCTATATCGACGGATTCTGCGTATAACCTGGATGGAAAGAAAAACCAACGAATAAGAACAGATGGTAGCGGAGGTGGATGGAGAAAGAGAAAGAATCACCATCACAGAATGGAAGCTCCAAAACATAGAACACATTATGAGGGAGGAGCACTATCAGATACTTCGGCTCATCATCGATAGGAAGATCGAAGGGAAAAGATATGTGGGAAGATGACATTACTCGTGGCTGAATGATGTGCATCGGTGAAACGGACGGAAATCTATCGAAATCTTTGGAGCTACAGTTGCACGCACTATAATAGCTAATTAGATCGCCAACTTTCAGGGCGAGACTCAGAAAATGAAGAAATAATATCTGCATGCAGTAATTACCATTAGTTGGGGGGTAAATATATAACAAGATGGAAAGGATGAAAAAGAACTCTCACAAAGAATCAGACAAGGACAAAGATGTATCAAGAGGCTAAAGGGCATATGATGAAGTAAAAAAAATAACGAAAAAGATAAAGTATATTGTATATAATACGGTTAACAAAAGTATTATGCGGATTAGAAGCACGAATAAGGATAAAAGAAGACTAGAGGGTGTGAAGATTATCCTGGTTGAATAGGGTAAGCAATACAAGAATTTAGAAAGTCTTTAATCGCCTTGAAGAAAAATATCGTGCAGCAAGCAGGAAAACGCCAACTTATCTGATACAGAGAGGTGAAAAGTATGACAGATCATCAACAGTCAAAAATGGTGCTTCCCCCGGAAAGAAGAACACAGAAAATCCTAGAATGACGGCATTCAGAAAGCAATGAGCGAATGGAATCATGCAATATGACCAATAGGTTAGGATGGAGGAAGAGTTTGGGGATTGGACAATGTCAACCGGCGTTATATAAAAGAAATTATGATAATAATACACACGCCAAAAATTGCGCTAGGCTAGGTTCCTCTGGGAAGGTGAAAATGTAGTAGACACAGGAAATTCTGGAATAACGGTATCCAGAGAACAATGAGCGAGAAGAGTGATGCAAGGTGACCAATAGGTTAGGGTGGAGGAAAAGTGTGGACATTGGATGGCTTTATCACCTTACGTATGGTCTTTTTATGAGTAACAATCCAACAACTATATCTATGCAACACTTAATATTTGAATACATGTTTATATGAACTTTTATTTAAACTTGTCCACATTACCACCTACTTAACTATTGGACATTCCTCCTAAAACACCCTGTAGATCTTACCTGGCCATAGGGGAGAGGTATGTGCAGAGAAAAGGGCAAATAAAGAGAGGCAGAAATGGGTAGAAGCAAAGGTGGTATATTGCAAAATAAAGACTACGGATAAGTGGTGATGCGATATTCACCACTTATCCCTAGTCTTTATTTTGCAATATACTTATACATGGGGATTGCTTAAGCCTCAGAGCTGAAACTAGAAACTATAGGAGGATCACGTTAATAAGTACGGGTTACAATTTAACAATGAAACTGGCGATAAACAGACTTGAGTGCATGGAATATGGATACTGCTGGAAAGTCAAGGTGATTCTAGAAACGGAAAATGGACATGGGAGCAGATTTTCACGTTTGCGAGATTGGTGGAAGTACTCCAGCACTTGGTCCACGAAAGAGAGAGTATATGCGGTATTTTTTATCTGAAAGCAGCATATGACTCAGTTCCTAGGGGCAGTAATGGAAGAGGAAGCGGTGGAATGTAAATACTACAAAGAGTCGTATAAAAAAGTGAAAGTGAATGGAGAAATTTCGAAGAATTTTAGAGCGAAAGATAGCAAAAGCGAGAACACCTTAGAGTATAGCGAAGAGAGAATGGGAGATCTGGCATGTGTGTGTGAGGCCTATATTGTTGTACGGAGTGGACGTGTTGAGTTTGCGAAATTAGGATATATTAGAAAAGGGGTAATGCTAGCTCCTGAAGAATCTGCTGGGTCTGGAAAGATCGAAGTCTCTGCCGGTCCTCCTGCAGGAAACTAATTGGATGAGTATGTGGTGAGAGTCGTGTGGGAGGCTGGTCAAGTTTGAGGAAAGACTGCATGGGTTGTAGTAAGAGAGACTCATGAGGTGTGGATGGTATGTATGAATAGAGCAGAGAGCGGATGGAGGTGGAATAGAGGGAGGATGTATGTGTATGTAATTGTGGGTATGTCTAAGCTATAGTGAATGAGAAGCTGCAGGAACTGAGATATATCTAACTGAAGTTATGAAGAGAATGAAGGAGGCTGAGTAGTAAAATAGGTAGGAGAGAATGAACAAGGAGAGCTCATTCAACCCGGTATATGCGGAGTGTACGAGGTAAACCCCCCGAGTCAACCAGGTTAGGGTGGAGCAGAGAGGACAAAGTATCCATGGTGCGAGCGAAATGCGGATCGGAAGTAAGAGAGGGAGGAAAGTAGGGATGGGGTATCCTTTCGAAAAGGCTTGGAAATATGCAGAAAACTGCAGTTGCAGTTGGTGAGGGAAGGAAGTGGGTTAAGAGAATAGTACAATGAAATAAGGGATATAAGATATTTGGTGTAATCTTTTTGTATTCGTATTACTTTCCGAATACAGCATGCTGTATAAGGAAGGTATTGTTTTAGCGAAAACATCTTCATGATTATTAACTAAGATTGTCGAAATATAAGATAACTTTCCAGGAAAAATAATATACTATAAGGAATTGTTGTCGAGAACAATTTAGAAACAAAATATTTCTTTACGTTTTAAAATGGTCGAAATAAACCGGATTTTCGCGATGTATGTATGTGTGTCTGTATGTCTGTCTGTGAACAAAATTCCGGGAAAATAGCAAAGCTGATAGTAAACAAATTGAAATAGGCTGAGAACCCGGGCTGGGACGACCTTGTGAAAATTTGAGCAAATTCGGTCCACTAACAGAGAACAAAACTGGATCAAACAAATTTCCCATTGCGCATATAGCAAAAAAGGAATACGCACAACAAGTAACGGCATCGGCGGTGATGTAAATCAAGTGGCGAATTTGTAAAACTATTCGCTTGTTAAATGTAGTCATGGAAAATGTGAAAATGTGAGAAATTTTGAGGAAATGAGGAAAAAATCTGAAAATAAAAATAAAAATAAAATGTGAGAAAACGTGTAAAAATGAGAAATAATTTGCGAGGAACATAAGGGCAACTTGTTAGAAAATTGGGAAAACATGAAGAAATGTAAGAAAATTATTTAAAAAAAAGGTAAGAAAACATGCAAAAATGTGAGGAAATCCGGGAAAATATCGGAAAATATAGAAAAATCTGAGAAAATTTATGAAAATATGGGAAAATTGGTGAAAATGTGTGAATATTCCCACATGAATGTCAGAAAATGTGGGAAGATGTGTGAAAATATGAGAAAATGTAAGAAAAAATTGAGAAAATATGAGAAAATGCGGGAAATTGTTGGGTAATATTAGAAATTTTGAAAAAAAAAAAATTTTTCCAAAAAAATTGACATTTGCAATTTAAAATATATAATAAAAAATTAAATATATATATATATATATATATATTTATATATATATCCATATATATATATATATATATATATATATATATATATATATATATATATTACTTAAGTCATTCGGAAAGTCGTATTGTGCCCACACCAGATATATTATTTTTATTTATTTAACCACCTTCATGGTGCCTGTGAGCAGTACCCCGGATCCTGTGCTCAGGACCCGTACTTGATCGAAATTAATAATTTAATCAATTAAAGTTAAATTAAAATAAAATAACTGAGGATGTGTAAATAAAATAAATATATGTACAGAATCAGTAAATCATAAAATAAATCTGAATAAGAATAACCTAATAGAAAATCAAGCTACAAGATATCTAAATCGTGTACATCATTTTTCTTAACAAAGATATAAAATGTTTTATAGATATAGATTTTTTTACATCAGAACTTAATTGGTTATTTTCACTAAAGTAGTTTTTATATGTTGAATTATTATTTATTTATGTTTCTTGATTGGATATATCATGGATAACCTTACCCTTTATAAGGTTTATATTACATTTATATCCAAGTTTAATAATTTTATGCATGTGTGTGCATTGTTGAATAATGTGTATTAGGTAATATTTTACATATTTTACAATACAATATGTTACATCTATGCTTAATCATTTTTTCCCACTGAAGTTTATAATCCGGATAGATAAGCCTAGATATTTATATTCCGTTACAATTTTGAAATTTACATTTTGATTAGTTGTTATGCCCTATAAAGGTACGTTTTTTCTAAGTAATTTTTTTAAAACTGAATGAATATTTTAACGAAAAAATACCATATAAAATTGTATCTTTTAATTAAAATGATACGTATAATAAAGTAATGTACACTGAATGTAATTTTAAAATATCAGATCAATTATTAATTACGTAGTCTAATAATTAATATTGAAGCGAAATATTTACATTTTATTTATTTTTTAAATTGAAAATATATCATGGATTATCCAGTTTGGTTCAACGAATCACGCCTTAGGTGACGATTATATTAAAATCATTGGAATGTTTCCTTAAACTAAAATAAATACTAGGGGATTCTCTATTTCAGAATTGAAAGCATTATTCCAGCAGTGTGCATTTAATTAAATTCCATTGTTATGCCGGGTACAATTTGCCTAATCCGAACTAGCCAACGAACATATTTACTAAAGGACTAAAAAGTGAATCGTAGGGAATGGCTTAATAAAAACATTATTTAAATTGACCCTCATGTTGTATGATACCAATACTTTATGCTATATATTTTAATTAATTTTTCTTTAACTAAACTATACAATATATACTCGCCGCCATAAATAAATATACACTCGCTGCCATAAATAAATATACACCCAGTAAACGTCGATGAAAATTTCAGAAAACTTGGGTTTTATTCCTATTAAGAAATGATGAAAATTTCAGCAAGATCAAGACGCACCACTAATCGTGAAGATCGTGCTCTTCGGCTTGCGACTCTTTTCTGGATCGTTTTTCATCAACAATTTCCCTTGTTGATAGATGGAGAGATTGATCATAAAACCTCCTTACGATCGACGTATTGTGGAATTCAATCTTTTAGGCTCAAATCATTTTGATCATTGCTTAGCTTACCTTTAACTCCTACGATGGCGTGGAGTTAAAGGCAAACTAAGCATTGATCAATATTATCAATAAGCACGAGAGATTGCATTCGAATGTGTATCGGCTTCCGTGGCCTTCTCGTTCGGCTTACCACCAATCGAACATGTGTGGGATATGGTATGACGGAGGTTAAATGATTTACAGCCGCCCCTAAACAATGTAGATGCCTTTAAGCAACGGATTTTAGAAGCATGGGATAGTATACCTCAGGATAGCATATATTCGCTCATTTCAAGTATCCCTAATCAGTCACCTGAATCTCTAAGAATTATAGGAGGGTGGACGTATTGTTAGTGTTAACAATATGTGTATCTTGCTGAATTATTTTTCGTTTCTTAATGGAAATAAAATACACGTTTTCTGAAAATTTCATTAAAATACATCAGCGCTTACTGGGTGTTCATTTATGTATGGTGGCGAGTATAGATTTGTTTCTTACATTGTAAGCATACACGTTCTTGTAATTATAACAATAATTGATTTTAAAAATTCACTACTAACTAAATTAAAACATAGTATTTTGTTTTCGACATTCATAGGTTAATTTGGTAAACTTATGGTAAGCACTCACAATTCGATTAGTGTAAATGCACTGCAACTCGAGTTATAAGGCATTAAACAGCTAATATATTTTACACTATAACAACTTTAAATTTTTTAAATTCGTCAAAAATTCTACTCTTACTGTAAACATTCAATGTTTTCGCTCTATATAATATTGGTCGATTTAAATGCATTCAAACTGGAGCATAGTTTCATTTATTAATAGGATAATATGAACGTTTCACTTCAAATTGCATTAAACATACAATAAAAAATTAATTTAAACAACATTTGTATCATAGCTGTATTATACCGTTACCTTCTTAAAATAGGAATGTAATTAAATATTATTTGTGCAGCCTTGGCTAAACGGCCACTAATTTATATAAAAAAAACAAGTTAAAACATTTCAAATAATAATCCAATGGCAGATTTATAAACTGGTCAGTTGCAAAATAATTTTTCGTTAGATCACATCAAATTAAACAGAGCCGATTTCAACAAGATATATAAATTATTAATAATTACGGCTATACTAATAAGACCGCCAGTGTGTGCATTACAGTGACATGAATACAAATATTATGTAAAGGTAAGCCACCGCTTGACTAATACTGAAAGAAGAATACTACAATAATATTTATTTCCACAGATTGACATTTATATAACACCATGTATATCGAAACAATACTTCTACTTGTAACAGCAATTTACCTACTGTATAAATATATAACAAGGAACTTTGATTACTGGCAAGTGAGGGGCGTGCAATCAATACAACCCCTTCCGTTCTTCGGAAACATTAAAGATGTAGTATTTTTCAAACTTGGAATCGGGGAGTTTTTAGCTGAGGTGTATAAAAAAACAACTGGAGATTTTTTCGGGATATGGATTTTAAACACACCGTATTTGGTGCTACGGAGCCCTGAATTAATAAAACATGTGTTGCAAATTGATTTTAACAATTTCTGTGATCGAGCTATAGTAAACGACGAGAAAGCCGATCCGATTGCATCCAAAACAATGTTGTTGTTGCGCAATCCCGAGTGGAAGAGTATGCGGACCAAACTCAGCCCGATATTCACGGTCGGTAAAATTAAAGGGATGTTTCCATTAATTGATCACGCTGGAGATGAATTATTGAATTATCTCTCTAAAGAATGTATGCACGGTAAAACTATTGAGGCCAAGGATTTGTGTGGGAAATTCTCGGTTGATGTTATAACATCGTGTTCGTTTGGAGTGGACGCGCATTCGTTTCGAGACGAGAACGCGGAGTTTAAGGTCATGGCCCATAGATTATTCGAATTCAGTATTCTTAATGGGATTAGAGGCATGTCTTACTTTTTTATACCTTCTATAGTGAAATATTTTCAATTACCTATGTTTCATCCATCTTGCAACCGATTCGCTCGCGTTGCTTTTAAGGAAGCTGTCGCAGCAAGACAGAAGACTATGATCAAACGAAATGATGTTATTGATTCTATTATTGATATGAAGAAAATGGGGTCAATTGATGGGATTAATTATGGTGATAATAGCAATATTAATATATAAATTATGATTATATGTTATTTTAATTATTATTACAGATGAGAACAGGGAAATTGCGACTGCTTTTCAATTTTTTGTAGCAGGTTACGAATCGACAAGTTCTACAATTGCATACGCTTTGTATGAAATGTGTATTCAACCTCATATACAGGAAAAACTAAGACAGGAGATTAAATATACTATAACTGAATATAATGGGATTACTTATGAGGCTATTAACAGTATGAAGTACTTGGATATGATAATTAAAGGTATATTATCTATAATCTTTTCGAAATCATTTGCCCATTTTTATCCGTTTAGTATGTAAATTTTCATTAACAAACTTATAAGAAGTTTAGCATGCAATTGTGAAATATGTTTCTCTGAGCGATTTGTTAGCGACAAGTAAGTTCGACAAAAATTGCTGTGCAATAGCTTTCTTGTCTATTCAACTAAAAAACTCGACAATAAAAGACAAGATGTTAATACATCCCGATATTCACAGGGGCTCAGTATCTAAAACGTAATACTATTGTAACGTCAGCTCTCGGTTATATTCTCAACATTTTTCAATAACGCTATTTCGTTCTATCACATATTATTTAGAACGTTTATAATTGGACAGTATAGAAAAACCACAAGGATAATCTTGGATACATTGATTCAAAAAATTAAATTTATTTTCGAATCATCCATTACGCAGTTACATTAATCTAATAAAATGCTTTTTAATTTAGATTCATTATTTTGCTAGATAAATATTTCTGTGGCTATTTGTTAAAAGCTGATATGTCTATTTCAATTATTCTAGTTACTTTCTAGTAACTTTAAATTACCACATTTTTTATTAGATAAAAGTAATAATTTACATATGCAAATTAAAGTCGCCGGTTTACAATTACATATTAATATTAAAACATTCTATTTATTATTATATATTTATTTAGTTATATATATTTTAAGGAGTGAATTTATGGATATTTATGAAAAAAGTGTGTCAACTTCACGTATCAGCTTGTGCTAAATAGACACAGATTTAAATAATCATAAGTTGCTAATAATAGTATAAAATATATTCCCATAAAACCCTATAACGGTTCTAGAATAATAAATAATATTATACAACAATCCTGATTGCTTGCTACATGCTGACGGTTATTACCATATGGTTGTGCATTTTTAATTAATGTGGTGCCATCAAACGGCGCTTAACTTTCCCTATAAAGGACAAGTTGGATTATTTTGTACATAACCACTCGTGATATTATGTGAATTTATCCTCACTAGCTGAGCTACACTGATGAAATCTAACAAGGTCGAAATCCAGAGACGTAGATTGCTAAGAGGATGATGCACACTTATATATTTTATAAGATTGGCGTTCTGCTGATATCTCAAACACTCTGTTGGAATATTATTCTAATAGAGGGCACTATTCGGTGATCCTGATGGCCTGAGTATGTTACCGGTTATTACCATATGCATTGTTAATTGATGTAGTGTCGCCAGATGGCGTTTAATTGTCTCTGTAGAGAGAAAGTTGTATTAATAACTATTATAGTCTGATTCTTTAGTAAGTGGTGAGGAATTGGAGATGTTAAACTATTCCAACATGCCGTTTGATAAATATTTGCATGTTACTTTTTTCTTTATAATGTTATTAGAGGTTCTACGAAAATATCCAGTGCTACCATTTTTGGGACGTGAATGCATGAAAGATTATAAGATTCCAGGCAGTGATGTAATCATAGAAAAGGGAATGTCCGTTCAAATACCCATGTTCGGATTGCATTATGATCCACAGTATTATCCAAATCCAGAAAAGTTTGATCCTGAAAGATTTACGCCAGAAAACATTGCAAGTCGACCAGGTTTTACGTTTTTACCTTTTGGGGATGGTCCACGTGCTTGCATTGGTAAATGAAATATTGAATAAACAATAGAAATAATGTATCTAAACAACATTTGTTTTAGGTGAAAAACTGGGTTATATAATTTCAAAGTTTGGATTCGTTAAAATCCTATCAAATTTTCGAGTTGAACGAACCGAAGCTACTCCAGAACCTATTATTTTTGATACTAAGACGTTTGTGTTGCAGTCAACAGTTGGTTTGCCAATGAAATTTATACCTCATGGACTAGACAAATAATTTCTATTATAGCTAGTGTATAAAAAAATATTAATAAAAGTGAGGAGAACTGAAGCAGCTCCACTTAGATTATTACAGTTTTATATGTGTGTTTAATAATAATACATATAGTTTAGTTTAAAGAATACTCTAGTAATGTTAATAGCAATAGCAATATGGTTTACACAGGTTATTTTACAATTATATAATAAGTATAAGATTCATCACATCAGAATAATATATACATGTAAAACAAAGTTTAAAACTAATTCTCATTAAATATATCAATGAATACATTTAGTATAAAAAAGAAGTTAATACAAAAAAGCACATTTAGTACAAAAAAAACACATAATTACATATATAAAACTGTAAGAATTTTAGTTGAGTAGTTTCAGTTGTTCTTACTATAATAATTATGTTATTATTAACTGGAATTTTGATAAATATAGTTGTAATTAGTAAAAATAAATATATAAATAAATAAGTAATTAGTCACTAGTATTGTATATGAAATGAATTGTAATATTTATCGATCTATATTAAACAACTCAATAAAGACATTTAATAACATACGACTAAAAACTATCGAATAAAATCTATCAATAATAACATCAAGAAAATTTTCCGCTGCGCACATTTAAGTATTGTCGGTTTTAAAATTTACACCTGTTGTAGCCATGGCCCAATTCTTCAGAGATTATTTACCACTAATATATTACTTTTAATATCTGCCCAGTATATATTTTTATATTTAATTAATTTTTTAATAATTAATACCAGTATACCCGTTGGATAGTTGACAAAACAATTGTTACTTACTATATTTGTTTCCATATTTTATGAAACCAATTTCCGTGAACCATGTAATTTCACTTGTAACTTCACATTTAACTTTCCTCGTGACAATTTTGGGGTGATTATATTTTATTTATAGTACTCAGTAATTCATATCCATGTGGATACCAGATCGATATCGTTTCATGCACGATATAAATCAGTTAGCCCTTTAGTTTATTGCATAAGGCTTTAGTTTGTGCGCCATAAACCTTTATTATAAACTTATATATCTGTGAAGGTGGTTTACGAATGCTTCGACTGAATTCATTTAAGTTTTATGTTTGTGTGTATAAAATAATAATTAATATATATTTACAAAACATCATATTTTCCGCATCTATATAGTGTCTTCCAAAATTTGGGACTTTCTTCGTAGGTGCTACACGAAGTCATTTTACCCAACAAGATCTAATAAAAATCTTTTTGTACGCGAGATCACTTATAATTCAAGCAAAACAAAAAGTAGTACCGGCCATGTCAAAAAATTGCAGGTATTTAAAATTGACGGCGTTTTCATAAACACACAACCTTGTTTGGCGTATCCAAGACTCCGTACATGATCTCTACAAACCATCCTATTGACGAATTATTTCACCGGCCTTGTAAATCCTCTCCCTCAATTAGTCAACCGTTTCTTATGTATGGTAAACTATAGATTTCATATGACCCCATAAGTACAAATTGGGGACTTAGGTCTGGGGATCATGGGGCCCATAAAAGTGGCCTGTTACGGTCAATCCACCGATCAGGTATGGTTAAGAATCCTGCACCTATCTTGGGGCGCCATCGTGAAAAAATCACATGTTTTGCCTAATATTCAAAGGTACATCTGCTAATAACTCGGGTAGGGTATCTTGCAGAAACTTTAAATAAAAGAGGAATTGTTTCAGAGCGGGGTGGGCGGGAGCGTTGCGCTTAATTGCGAGATGCAGGTGCAGTGTTCAGATGGCACTAACCAATCACTAACATAATGTCAATAAGTTCATCATTCTCATACATATGTGCCTTTTTGAAAATAAATATAACGTAACTACAAATAAAGAGAAAAACTTTAAACTTAAACAACTCTGAAACTTAAGAAACAGTTTGACACATAGTAGTTCAGAATAGTTAGTTCTGGATAGTTGACTGGAGGGTATCATAGCTACAGACACTTAGGCCTCAAAATGGACCCATTGTCAAACCTCCCTTAAAGGCTACTCACTCGTCCCACCAGTTAATTTTTCGTGCGTGCTGCAAAACTCAGGCGGGTGAGGAGTTGCCAATGCTGGCTATGCTAGGCCAGCACTCCCCTAGTATTAGATGCCTAGTATTTACTAGAGCTGGGCAGAGGCATATTACATGCTCTGCTGTTTCTAGTTCTTCATTGCACCCTCTACATAACGGGCTGTTCACCAGACCCATGGTGTGTAGGTGTTTGTTTAGCCGTCAGTGGCCAGTTAGGATGTTGGTCAATAATTTCAGTTCAGTTCTAGATAAATTAAGGCGGATCGTGGCTGAAATTTTACAAGGTTGACTAATTGCTACCTTTGATTGCTTGCAGCCCGGCGTTTCTCGCCATCTTACCTTGTGAAGAACATGTATCCTATGCTTAATTATTTGTTTCAGTACACGCAAAAAGTATTTCATTCTCTTGGATTGTTAGAGGATGTAAGGATCCCTTCCTGGCAAGCTCATCTGCTATTCCCCTTGATGCCACTATGCCCTTTGATGCAGCAGAGTTCTAGTTTGTTATCTTAGGATGTGTAGACATGAATATAGCTCTTTCGATACAAATGTGTTGGAATTTAGTGCATTTAGTCGGTGAGTATTTGGATATGTCTATCCTTAGTATTCCCTTCAGCTAAAATTTGATCACACATTAGTATTCCTGTTAATTCAGCTTGGAAGACTGACGTGAGTCTTCCAAGTGGTGCACTTATCTTGAGATCGAGTTCTGGTGAGAATATTCCATAGCCAGCTCTCATCTTAGTTTTGGATCCATCAGTATACATGGTGTGCGCCTTGTGGGATACCGTCCAGTGTGGTGATGGTCTGAAAATGTTTGATAAACCTGTATTTGGGTAGAATTCTGTCGCACTTACCTTCAATGAGGCTAGTTTGATGGCTTCACTTAGTATGCTCCTGTGTCCAATGATTCTACCTTTATCATGACACAGGTTGAGTGAAGATAGCCTTAATGCTGTTTTTACCTTATAAGAAGGTCGAGTGGTTGTAAACATAATAGTGCTTCACGAGCTGCTGAGGGTGTTGTTCTTATAGCGCCGGTGATGGCAGGACATGCAGGATGTGTGATAGCTTTGAGATTGTTGTGACTTGTTTGGTTTTCGATCACCAGACTATTGCACCATATGCGATAATTGGTCTTATGATCGCCGTATATATCCATTGGGTGATCTTGGGAGACAGGCCCCATGTTTTACCAACCGCCCTGCGGTATTGCCAAAATGAGATGCAGGCTTTTTCCACCTTGGATGTTATATGCTCATTACAGTTCAGTTTTGTAACCATGATTAGTCCTAGATATTTTACTTTATCTGTGAGTGTCAGAGAGATATTAAAGATAGTTGGTAGGTTCACGAGCTCGAGTTTCCTCTTCCTCGTAAACAATATCAGCTCTGTCTTCTTTGGATTTACTGTTAGTAAATGGATATGACATCAGTTCTCAACAATCTTTAGGTTAACCTGCATTGTAACAGTGCTGGGAATATTCCATCTAGTCCTGGGGAATAAAAAAGATGAAAAGCTAGATATTGCCCATTCTATTTTACTTATACTTGTCATTTGGTCAGCTAGCAGGCAATCTTCCTCATCATTTAGATGAGGATCAGTTAACAGAAATACTAAAGTGTGTTCAAATGTTAGCTGAACGGAATATTAAGGATAAATATGTCCAAATACTCACCGACAGCAAAGCAGCTCTAAATGCACTAAATGCCAACGCATTTGTGTCGAAAGAGCTATATTCATGTCTACACAGCCTGGAGGAGCTAGCTAAATATAACAAACTACAACTCTACTGGATCAAAAGACATAGTGTCATCAAGGGGAACGAAATAGCAGATGAGCTTGCCAGGAAGGGATCCTTACATTCTCGAACAACCCAAGAGGATGAAATACTTTCTGAAAGTACTCTGAAAAAAATAATAGGGCATAGGACACATGCTCTTCACAAGGTAAGATGGCGAGAAAAGTCGGGCTACAAGAAATCAAAGGTAGCAATTAGGCAACCTTGTAAAATTGCAGCCACGGCCCGCCTGAACTTATCTAGAACTAATCTGAAAAGATTGACCAACATCCTAACTGACCACTGCCGGCTTAACAAACACCTACACACGATGGGTCTGGTGGACAGCCCGTTATGTAGAGGGTGCACTGAAGAACTAGAAACAGTAGAGCATGTAATATGCCTCTGCCCAGCTCTAGTAAACACTAGTCATCTAATACTAGGGGAGTGCTGGCCTAGTATGGCCAGTATTGGCAACTCCTCACCCGCCAGTGTTTTGCAGTTCTCACGCAAAATTGAAGGAAGGTTTCACAATGGACCAATTTTGAGGCCTAGGTGTATGTAGCTATGCTACCCTCCAGCCAACTATCCTGAACTATCCAGAACTATCCAGTGTCAGTTAACATTAAGTTGGTTTTGTACAAGTATTCGTTTCTTTCTAAAGCTACGGTAACCGCACCTTTATCAGCTCTCAAGATTATTATGTTTTTATTGTCTTTGAGGATACGAACAAACACTTTAAATCGAACCTTATTTTACAAGTACCCTGTTCGAATTATCACCTTATATACAGCCAAACAGCAACGTGGCTACGCACACGATTGACTACACATAGGAGCGACACAACAACCCAAAAGACTAGATGTTCATTGTCGATCCATATGTTGCAAAAGGGCCATCTCCCTGAATTGGAAAACACAAAGATCTTAAAAATGGCAAAAGATAAAACTAATCGTGATTTATACGAAATGATATATATTAAATCTAATAAAACGCAATGAATTTTAAGTCTGATACAGATGGCTTAACTTGTATATACTCTTATCTTATTTCACTATATAATAAGAAGACACTGTAAATAACTTATGTGCTTTTAGAGATGCAACCAAGTTGTACCATGTTAGATCCTTAACTAAATTTTCGACGAAATATAAATTATGTTGGATGCACTACCCATCATGGCGAAGTTTTGTGTCCCGCTGGCTTAACGCGTTAATTATATATTATTTGCTTTTTAATCTCAATACCTTATTTATACCTAATTTGTAGCCGAGCTGTTTTAGCTACGAAATATTGGCAAAAAAGGAAATAAAGTGTACTTCAACTAAATAGCGTTTTTTTTACTTGTGAATTTTCTATTAGGAATATATTTTATTTACACCATTGTCAGGCGCAATAGGAAATATAATCTCAAAAAATATGCCACCGAATTAGGTTATTAAATGCTGATTTGCACTAGTACATTTATATGGAATATTCTTAATAAATTATATGATGTACGCCACTATTCACATTTCTATGCAATCACTGCCGCGTTAGATAACTCCGGGATTTAGTTGATGCGAATGTTGTTCATTCTCCGAATATCTAGATGGGTAAGTAAATAATCGTACATGCACCTTGCCAAATCAGGCTAACATACTTTTACAACTATTGTAACAATTGCAATTTTCAGCCAACAGATATTGTATTGTTATAGTTTACCTAGGACTAATTACTTGTTAAATAGTGTACGCATACATAAATAGAATTTAATTTTTAAGTATATTCTATAATAGAGAGAAAACAATCTTTATAAGGCTATTGGGCAATGATTTTCCCGCCTTTTTAAACTACTATTTCAAATGAAAACATGTAGCAATACTATTAAGTGTAATATATAGCAACAAATAAGTATGATGTTTCGCAGCCATGACCTTCTTCCATAACAGTCCTCTATTTCCTTCAATTTTTTCCTCGATTACATTTTGGATAAGCTGGCACGTTTGGTTGTGCATCACATACCCCAGGTAGGCTTCGTCTTTAGTCTATTTGTTGTAATCTTCAAAGCTGCATCTATATTTATCCATCGTAGGACTTCCTCGTTGGTCTTCCTCGCAGTTCATGGGATCCTTAGAATTCTCCGACAAAGCCACAGTTCCATAGCTTCTAGTATGTTCCATATGCTTTGATTTTAGGATCCATCCTTCTATGCCGTAAAGAAGGATTGCCAAAATATAGCACTTGAAGAGTCTTAGGTTAAAGGTTAGGCTCTGGATAGTTCTGGATAGTTGGCTGGAGGGTAGCATAGCTACAGACACTTAGGCCTCTAAATGGGCCCATTGTGAAACCTCCCTTTAAGGCTGCTCACTCGTCCCACCAGTCAATTTTGCGTGCAAGCTGCAAAACTCTGGCGGGTGAGGAGCTGCCAATGCTGACCATACTAGGTCAGCACTCCCCTAGTATTTGATGCCTAATGTTTACTAGAGCTGGGCAGAGAGTTCTTCATTGCACCCTCTACATAACGGGCTGTTTACCAGACCCATCGTCTGTAGGTGTTTGTTTAGCCGGCAATGGCCGGTTAGGATGTTTGTCAATAATTTCAGATTAGTTCTAGATAAGTTAAGGCGGGCCGTGGCTGTAATTTTACAAGGTTGCCTAATTGCTACCTTTGATTGGTTGCAGCCCGGCGTTTCTCGCCTCTTACCTTGTGAAGAGCATGTGTCCTATGCTCTATTATTTTTTTCAGAGTACCTGCAGAAAGTATTTCATCCTCTTGGGTTGTTAGAGGATGTAAGGATCCCTTCCTGGAAAGTTCATCTGCTATTTCATTCCTCTTGATGCCACTATGTCCTTTGATCCAGCAGAGTTCTAGTTTATTATATTTAGCTAGCTCCTCCAGGCTGTGTAGACATGAATATAGCTCTTTCGACACAAATGTGTTGGCATTTAGTGCAGTTAGAGCAGGTTAGGCTCAAAATAACTTCTAAATGCGCCGCATGCATGTTCGATTCGGCATTTAGTTTCCATATCTAATATCCATTCGCCGCAGTGTCACACCCGTTAAGTATTTCAAATTGTTGATTCTTTCTATGGGTAGGTCATTAAATGCTAATGCTAGATAAGTTAATATTTTGTTAACGTTTTTTAAACATTAAAAGTGTTTTATATCCAATCACTAGTATTTCATTTTATACGTTAAACCATAACGTAGTAGTTCTGCAACACACATGTTTTTTGATATATTTCAATAAATATATTTTTTCTACCCACTCAAGTGGCGGAGTGCTTAGAGCCGTCGTCCGTCTCGTACTAAGCATTGGGGGAGCTTGAGATCGATTCCCTTTGACAGTTTTTTAGAAGTATGAAGTTATATAGTAAATACCGGGCAATTAAACTTCTCCCCTGACCGGCGGAAATGCCCTATAAAGTATTTTTGCCGATTTTTATATAAACAATTCTCACAACTAATGCCATCGCTTAAACTCAAATATATTATTTAACATCAATTTAAACGGATAAGATATTTCATTAAGATACGTTTGTATACTATTTATTAAGTTCATTTAATAGAAAGTAAAATAATAATCCTCCCAGAATTATTTTATATTGAGTAATCAATTTAAATTTAGATAAACTCTCTTCTCTAAATGATTAATCGCCGTATAGTCAACAGGAAATTTTGCACGATGTTATTAGGGACGAGTTGAGGGATTAGTAGTTTAAGTTAGTAACAATTTGGGCAGTTTAAATTGTCCTTAAGAGAACAGGCCGGATGCCGGGAGTGCGGCGTGGACATATTAGTCCCAGAAGGGTGTGTTTATACGTGAAGCACGGCGGTGTAAGTTGCATGCTATATAAGCGGGGGGAGCTGGTGTTTGCGGGGGTGGCGTGCGGGGGCTGGTTTGCAGGAGCTAAGCAGTCAGGTCCTTAGCCCATATTGATGTTGATTAGTGCACGGTATCACGGGCTCGCTACAAACAAGCCTTTGTCGCCGGGATTAGAGGGTGTAAAGGGAGCTTATTGCTTATTCTGGTCGGGCCTTCTTCAGCTCCATAATGAACTAGCTACGTTGACGCCCCTGACGGACTAAAATATGCTAATCTAAGCTCACCCGACCACTACACTTTAATTGCAGCTTTTTAGATTTAAATTACATCACCGCTTTTGGATTTAATACCGAAGCGAATATCAATATTTAACACCACACTGCACTAATACCGAATTTCTTTCGGGTAGAATAAGCGCACAATTATGAGGACCATTTGTCCGTATTGCAGTCGAGTATCTTTATTATAGTATCTTGGGTCCGTTGTTGTCCTTTATCGGGGCATAAAATTGAACGTCGAGTTGTAATGTAACTTTTGCGAAGGCACATTTAGAAACTCGGAAACAATAAAATGCGATAATTTATTAATTTCCGATAAGTCCCAGCGATGGACCCGCTGGGACTGCGCCGGCCGGGCCGGTCAGAGACGATAAACTTACAGCACGAGGAATGATAGCTTAAATGCCATTAAATCCGCTGCTTTATTTACACTTCATCATGGGCTAATACACATTATCACACCGGAAATAATTTATATGATGTTAATTTATTAACCTATATAATCCTTGATGACAAACATTTATAATATTAACAATTAATTATGTTTAATTATGATTCACTTATATGTAAATTTACCGTTTCCATGCACCATGACCTTCATAAAATACATATAATGTTAATTGTTTACTAAATAATTCTTAGATTGATTTATTTTAGAATTCATTATCGCTACATGCTGAAGATTGTCGTAATTTTTAAACATTTTATAACTGGCTTGACAAGATATAAAAGTATTGCAATTTATCAACAAATTCCATATAAACTTCGGATTACAGATTGGTGACATTGGGAAAGTTAATGCTGGGACAATTTAAAGATAAACTTGTAAATGTGCGTGTCAATGTATCCGCCGATGTAGAAAGTTATGAGTTGAGGCATAACATCCTTAAAGTTCTTAAAGTTTTATCTTTTGTCAACGTTACACCGGAACACATCGTTCGTAAGACGCTGAAAATTTCAACAGGCACAATCAACAAGTTTCGCCATCGGGGTTGTATGAATGAAACGTATTGATTATAATGTTATTTAATAAAAAATATTTTAAAAAATCTTCTTTTTGTAGATTTATTAGTCTAAGGGCATTGTCCGCTTATAGCAAAATATTCGGATACGCCTTTGGACTGATAACTCTGCCAAAAGAAGTATTTTTTTAAACATGCGATCATATATATATATATATATATATATATATATATATATATATATATATGCATGCTTTATTGATCTAGGATACTCATCAGCTTATCGTGTTTGACGTTATTGAACGCCTAACGTCAAACACGATAAGCTGATGAGTATGCTAAAGGCAAGCTGAAAGGCGCATAATAGTGAACTTGCAAGGTGCCAAAATGCAATGATCAGAACCCAAAACTTAATCTCGTCCCAGATAAACATCCAAATAGGTGTCAGACAGGGATGCGTTTTATCAACCATTCACGGAGGAACTATTCAGATAAGCACTCGAGGTACAATAAGAAGGACTACATGATAACGAAATGACTAAACGAGATCCGATATAACAATGACTACATTATTAGCAAATAGTGTAGAAGAGCTGCAAATAGTAATCACTAGCAGCAGAAAAGAGGGAAGAATATGACCCAAGTCTCAATATACCGAAAAGAAAAGTTATGATTAACAGCATACAGAACATAAGCGATGATATTTATCTGCAAAAAAGAAATTAGAACAGGTAGAAAACATTACATATCTGGGATGCAACTTGAATTCAGGATGAGACCATGTTACAGAAATAAAGATCAGTATTGAAAAAGCAAGAACTGCATTCAATAAAATAAGAAGTGGATTTCGTAACCTAAAAGCAAACATCAGACTACGAACTAGGACCAACCGATGCTACGTTTTTTCAATATTATACTACGGAGTACAGGAGATTCTGAGTATTCGGCTGTAGCACCAGAATACTCACAATCTCCTAGACGTAAAAATACTAGAAATACCTTTTTTGGACATATTATGAGAGGAGCAAAATAATATCTACCTGAAGTTATACTACAAGAAAAGGTGGAGGGACCTGGTCGAAGAAGGAAGAGAAGGATATCATGACCGAAGAACCTAAAGCAAGTTATTATATTTTTCTCGTCAGACATGATCAAAATTGAAAAAGTAAGAACTACATTCAATAAAATGAGAAGTGGATTGCGCAACGTAAAAGTAAACATCAGACTACGATCTAGGACCAACCGATGCTACGTTTTTTCAATATTATACTACGGAGTACATTAGATTCTGACTATTCGACGGTAGCACCAGAATACTCTCAGAATCTCCTAGACGTAAAAATACGAGAAATACCTTTTTGGACATATCTACCTGAAGTTATACTACAGGAAAAGGTGGAGGGACCTAGTTGAAGAAGGTTATTCAAGTTATTCTGTTTTGTTCGTCAGACATTGACCGTAGTTGTATAATGGTTCATTTGCTGGTGTTGGTTGGAATTATGGCATTTGTGTTTTCGGTTGTTGTAATTTGTATCATATTCATTCTCTCTTCCGAACCACAACTCGCTATTGTCATGCACACTTTATCCTACCACCTCCCTGGTTAAGTAGCTTGGAGATTTCCACCGCACTTGCCACTCCACATGACCAGCATTGTAACAGCTCTCAGCCACCACTCAATATCCTTCATTCTTTCTTCGAACTTACTACCCTCATATACAACCATGCATGAGGTGCACATGCTTATCCAGTTCGTTTCCTGTAACAGCACCGCCTTAGGTGTAGATCTTTCCAGTCCTAGCAAACTCTTCAGGAATCATCCTTGCGACCTTTCTATTACATCCCACTTTCGCAATCTCCAGATGATTTTTACCAGTTAAACATACGACATTAACCCTTTACACTTTATAAGGTTATTTTAATGCTAGCTGAAATATTGAGCTTAATCAATTTCCATTTATATTATATTTGCATTTAGGTATTGGTTTTGTCGTAAGGACGCCGACAAGGAGACGAGAACGCAGACAATGTCAATCTGGCAAAGACAATGGAATGTGCCTGAAAACGGGACATAGACTAGACGAATCTTCCCCTAACTGGGGCCACTGATAGACAGAAGACACGGGGGTAGATCTGGATAGTTCTGGATAGTTGGCTGGAGGGTAGCATAGCTAGAAACACTTCGGCCTCAAAATGGGCCCATTGTGAAACCTCCCTGTAAGTCTACTCACTCGTCCCACCAGTCAATTTTGCATGCGAGCTGCAAAACTCTGTCGGGTGAGAAGTTGCCAATGCTGGTCATACTGACCTAGTATGACCAGCATTGGCAACTCCTCACCCGCACCCCTAGTATTAGATGCCTAGTGTTTACTAGAGCTGGGCAGAGGCACATTACATGCTCTGCTGTTTCTAGTTCTTCATTGCTCTACATAACGGGTTGTCTACCAGACCCATCGTGTGTAGGTGTTTGTTTAGCCGTCAGTAGCCAGTTAGGATGTTGGTCAGTAATTTCAGATTAGTTCTAGATAAGTTAAGGTGGGCCGTGGCTGCAATTTCACAAGGTTGTCTAATTGCCACCTTTAATTGCTTGCAGCCCGGCGTTTCTCGCCATCTTACCCTGTGAAGAGCATGTGTCCTATGCTTTATTATTTTTTTCCTGCAGAAAGTATTTCATTCTCTTGGGTTGTTAGCGGATGTCAGGATCTCTTTCTGGCAAGCTCATCTGCTACTTCGTTCCTCGGGGGTAGATCTCTGTATGACGCAACCGCTGTCGGGTTATGGCGTTTTCCAGGACTGTCAGTATGCCGTCACTGCAGTAGAAAGACGATTCTGAGCACACATTATTTGAATGCCACAAATGGTACCGGGAACGGGCCAACTTGTGACCGGAACTGAGGGTTGTCGACGCCGTATTTGCCAGGAACACTCAGGCTGGAGACTGACGAAAACTGGGGAGTCGTAACTAAGTTCGCCGAGCAGGCTATGGAGCAACTATTCCACTTGGATCCACGGACGTGGCATAGCAAGACAAGATGGACTAACTCATGTGAGACGGTTCTAGGGCGCATAATGGCAGTCAAGCCCCTAGCTACAGAACGTGAGTTTTTGGTTTAGCCGGTAGGTGCCCGTATGTTTTTGTTCTGTGAGGTGGAAATCATCTAAAGACGCCCATGTCTACCTATCACTACTAGGTGTTAGAGGCATGGCTAGTGTCGGATTCACCCTGCGTTCTGACCGGAACGCCTACCGACTAAATCCAAAACTCACGTTTTGTCCGCCTCAAGACACTTCATGCCTCTCGTGCCGTCTTGTGTCGGTCTGCTAGTCCTGTCTCTTGTCCTGCTTAGTTTGTCCCTAACGTAGGACAAAGTGTCATTGTCACAGATCGTCCGTATACTTCTGGTTCATTACGGTATTCGCGAATTTAGTCACTACTTCCTACATCGCGTTGCTCTCCAGCATTCGTTCTCCCCCAATACTAGACAAAGTGCAAAGAATAGCTTGTCTAGGAATAACAGGGGCAATGGCATAAGCCCTACCGCTGCAATGGAGGTTATATTGGACCTGCCGCCACTTCACAGCAAAGTGAAGATAGAGGCCAAGATAGCAATCTACAGAACTAACGTCATGGGGAAGTCATACGATTCATCCATAGACCACACCCTTCTATCGGTAGGTAAAACAGAAGAATACATTCTAAGAATGCGTCCCGACAGGACAATAAATACACTTCACATGATGAAAACTTACAAGGTAGTAATACCAGATAGGGCAGAATGGGAAAATGGGCTATATGCAAATACTCAAAGGATCAATTATCGCAATTGAATGCTGCGTTAAAACTCTATTGGATAGGAACTATACTAAGAAGGAGATCAATATTGTGACAGATAGTCAAGCAGTGCTAAGAGCTCTAGTCTCCAGCGTGAATAACTCCAGAGGTGTCATAGAATGCATTGAAGACCTGATCATACTGGGAGCCCAAAACAAAGTATCACTTGTGTGGGCACCTGGACATCAGGGAATCAAAGGCAACGAAAAAGCGGACAAATTGGCAAAAGAGACTAGCGAATTAAAATTCAACCAACCTGCGGGATACCATATAGAACCGCAAGGAATAGCTTAAGAAAGCACCAAAGAAACCGCCACAGCCGATACTGGGAAGCCCAAACTGAAATGAAACACTCGAAGGGGTTCATTAACGCTCCCAGTACGGAGGCGACGGAAGAAATCCTAAAACTAAATAGGAACCAATTAAGAAATGTCGTAGGACTCCTAACAGGATACTGCACATTAAATAAACTATGGGAATAGACAACTCACCAACGTGCAGAGGCTGTGAGGAAGAAGAAGAAACCCCACTACATGTAATAACTAGCTGCGAGGCATTCAACTCAGGCAGGACAAAGCTCTATGGTTCAACGCGAATGAACCTAAAACAGCTCCAAGCTCGCCCATTCACAAGACTTCTGGACTTCATTGAAGACGCAGAGCTCATGAATGAGGAATAGTTATGGGGGAGCACAATAGGCCAAACGTGGCTGCAGTGCAGTGGGATGCTACAGCGAAACCAGACCCTTCAAGGAAAAAATCCTTTCTCCCAGTTCTCTAGGAGTGGCTTCCCCTATTTCGAGTCACAGGGTGGCTCGTGAGCGGTACTAGCGTTGACATCGAAACAGCGTGTGAGCTGAATCATCTGTTCCACGACAGTAACGGCATCTGGCCGTTGGGGCTTTTCCTATCTAGAGCACGGTTTGAAATACCCCATGCCATGATAGTATCTGTGTGGGCCAGTGGTCCAACTCTCCGTGCGCCTAGTACACCTATGATTTTTGGGATAATCGTCCTTGTTCATTCAGCATTCGTGGTCTCATTCAATCTCTCCATTGCGCGTTCTCTTGTTGCCGCGTAGATTTTAGTCCGCTCTTACACCAGCAGGTCGGCTGGTGTTGCCGCGGCACTTCCACCGCGTCCATGGAGGTGGTGAGGTAGGCGCGGGTGATTCTAAGAGCGCTGGTGCGCAGCGCCCTCCTTAGCCTGTTTGGATTACGCTGGGTGTTGGTTGCCACGTGCGTGCTTCATACAGTGCGTCGACAGCAACCTCCTTTTCTTCTCCCCCAGACCCCCGATGTTTAGCAACAGCCTTGACAGAGCTGCTTCCGTGTGGCCTCCAGCACTTAGTGGGTGTTGTTGGTATTCGACTCTAGCGTAGTCCCCAGGTAGCAGATTCTCCTTTGGATGGGGAAAATCATTTGGAGGGTGGTAGCGTCATGGATTCCTACTTTCTTGGTCGAGAGCAGAGTCTGCCTTATTTTTGGCGATGCGAGTCTTACGCTCGTCATTCATGTTGTCATGGTTTTCATCTTGTTCTGCGTGTCTTGTAGGTCTCGTCCTCGGGCTACTAACGCCATATCATCTGCTAATACCACTGATGCGATGTTCTCTGGCAGTTCCCTCTCAATGCGTCGTCATATGCGTTTCAGAGCAGGGGCTGAAGGGCGGAACCCTTGGGGGCCCCTGCTGTCACCTGAAATCGCGTCGTTTCTATGCCGCCCTCATACTTAATATCTCTGTTTTAAAGTTACAAAGTTATTAGTCTATATAGATCCTCTGGTACCCTGCTCTTCTGTAATGCCACTAAGATGACAACCAATGGTATCGAGTTAAACGCATTTGTAGCGGGTGGTCACCAGGCTGTATTTGCGCCTCGTCCTGATGCCTGTGTTTGCTTCCATTCTCAGACTATGGACTGCCAGTATCCGTGGTCGACCTCCTCTTGAGTAAGCCGTATTTCCGGTTTTGTAGCACTCCTGTCGCTTCGAGAGCTTCGGCTAAGCCATAAGCAATCAGTGGCTTCCTTAGCCAACCCGTCTAGGAGACACAGTGGGCGGTATGATCGAGGAACGGTGGCTGGCTTCCCCAGTTTGGAGATTACCACCAGCCTTGCCGACTTCATTGGAGCGGGAAGGGTACTCTCTTCCATGCATTTCTTGGCTATTTCTGGTCCGGTAGGTACCCTGGCCAGAACGAGGTTTGAATCCGGCACTATCCGTGCCTCCAACACCTGTGGTGGTAGTGAGGCACGAGTCCACCTAACAGGACAAAAAAAGTATAGATTTTGGATAGAAGTATGAATTATTAATTTATTTCAATATAGCTGCAAATTTGATAATTTATGACCGGGGCGTGGATGAGAATTAAAGCTCAAAAGAAGTTATAAATTTAATAATACATAATAATTAATAAATTTAATATTTATATAATACAAGGGGATTAAATGCAATTGAAATCAGAAACTGAATAACATAATGGGGATACATGCAGAAACTACCAAAAATAGCAATGGAAATAAACGTTTCTATAACATAAATGGCATTTACAATTTTTTTTGAACGTAAGTGCATACATAAATATGAACCGTGAAGTTAAAATCTAAAATATTTTTATGTCGTAAAAAAGAACGCCTTTGCATTCATAATCGTTAAATATTTTTTATCTTAATAAAGTAACGTACACTGGTCACATCAAATGTTTTTATAATCAACACATTGTACAATTAAACACGTATTTTCCATTATTTATAAGTTCTGTACTGTTCAGTATGTATTTTATAATCGATTATTTTTTTGTATTGGCAATAAATATCGAATGCTTATATAAACGGTGAAAATCAAATTAATTTATAAAATGATATCCGATGAGTTTATTGTGGCGGGTCCTCGGGATCCATCTGAATATCCTCAGACTTCCGTGGCACAGATTATCATTGATAAGCTAAAACAGCATGGGGATACTGTGGCATTTGTAAGTATGAATCATTTATCAAACTGTATGCTTTTTAAGGTCGTTTTAGACATGACAATTTCTTAGCTCAAAAGTTATTCAAGAAATTAATTTATATATTCTCCTCCCATACAATTTGTCCTAGAACGCGTTATATTTTTCCATTCGATCTACCATCCAATTCAATATTTCAAATAATTTGCTGTATGATACGGAACAATTTACATTGTCTCGCATCTTGACTAACTTTTGAGTCAAGAATGGAAAAATACAACGCGTTGTATTTGTCCAGGACAAATTTTATGGGAAGAGGATATATGAATTCATTTCTTGAGCAACTTTGGAGCTAATAAATTGTCTTTTCTAAAATGACCTTTAGTTGCAAGTGTTAATTTTAAATTTAGGAAATTATTTGTTTCAATTCTTCTATGGCATTTCTAAGTAGAAATAATTTATTTAGAAATAATCAATTTTCAATTTATGTGCCTCGTCTGCCAGAAGGCAAACCAGATAATTAAGTATGCAATAGTATTACATTCTATAAACATCGTTTCTTTTGCATGCTGATTTTCGGCGTGTTGATCTCTGTAGGTCTACAACTTCACTGCTGCTCTCTTTTTCATAACATAAATTAAGAAACACAATTTAAAAAGCTTTACCAAAAAGTTTGATATCCAGAGATAGTGATCTCACTACAACCAAGTTTCAATCATTCATTCACAATAAATCCTGCTGTATAGTTGTTCGAGTAAGTGCTTGAGCGAGTTGAATTTGTATAGGTGGAACTTTATATCACTCTTCAAAATACGGAATCTCTGCATTTGAACTATGCCTCCAGCATTGGTGCATGGTGACCACCAGTCTAACGCTCCATGACTACTGAGCAATAAAAAAAAATAGGACTGCAACTTTCCTTCATTCAAAAGTGGTCGTAGATTAAAATATGAATGCCATTATCATCCTGTATTATCAATAGCCTTGTTATACTATATAATGTCGTTTGTTTTCATATATGAAATAAAATTTAAGATCGACGGAGATACGGAAGCTACAGTAACATATTCAAAAATTTTGAAAAAAACGGCTCAGCTCTCATCAGCTTTAAAGCGCATTGGATTGGTAAAAAATGACGTGGTATCTATAATAAGCGAAAACGACATGAACTATATCATCCCTTACTTAGCATGTCTTTGCAACGGCATTGTTGTAAGTCACTTAAATCCAGAATACACAAGTTGTATGTAAAAAAAAATCATTCATACACATTATTTATCTAACCGAACTATATTTTCAGATGAACTCGCACATTCAATAGAAATCACAAAACCTAAATTGATATTTTGCTCAGCAACCGTACTAGCGGCTGTTAATGAAATGAAACAGAAGTTCGATTTTATACATTTTGCAGTTTTATTGAGCGATGATTGTGATGACTGGCATATGAATTTGAATTATTTGATAACAGTAGGTGAGACATGGAATGAGAGTTTTGAACCAATGCAGTTAAATATCAAGGAAGATGTTGCTTGCATTTTTATGTCCTCTGGTACTACTGGGTTACCGAAAGCTGTCATGTTGACTCATGATAACATCAGGCATATACTTTTTTATACAGAGTAAGTATAAGAATTTTTTTCATCTAGTATATATATATATATATATATATATATATATATATAAATTTAAAAAAGTAGTTTTAATAATTATAAGCAAAATGATAAATATCAAAATTATTCACATAGGAAATGTTTCTTTTACTTTTCCTATGCTTATAATTGAATATCATGTAGTAATAGTAGCAGCACTATTTATTATTTCTATGTATCGTGCGGAATCAGCCTTATTATTTACTTAAATATCTTATATATATATATAGATATATATATATATATATATATATATATATATATATATATATATATATATATATATATATATATATATGTATATTATGCCAAATTACTATTTAATTCTACACTTTGTCATTAATATTTTATGTCTACTAGATACAAAGAATTAGGATTTGGAACTGGTGAAACAACACTATACAACTTGCCAAGTTTCCACATCTTCGGCTCACTTGTAATGCTACCTAGCATAGCATCATCCACTAAACTAATTTTTATGAAGAAATTTAAGCCTGATAAATATTTGTCCTTCATAGAAAAGTACAGTGTCACACGACTATTTTTAGTGCCACCAATAGCACTGTTTCTAGTCAAATCGCCTTGTATTGACAAGTACAACTTGAAAAGTATCCGAGGGATTTACTCTGGAGCTGCGACGCTTAGCGCCGAGACGTTACTAGCTTTGGAAAATCGGTAATATTATACATAAATTTTATTCACACCCAATTATATTACACTATTATAGCCTGAATGTTCTGGTTCATCAAATGTACGGATTAACAGAAACTACTGGTATGGTAACTTATGATCCAAGAGACGTTACAAAGCTTGGTAGTATTGGAAAATTAAAGCCACACACATTAGGAAAAGTAATAGATATCGAAACTGGAAAAAATTTGGGGGTTGGTAAGTGTGGGGAGTTGTGTTTTAAAGGAGATTCAATTATGAAGGGATATTTAAACAACGAAAAGGCTACTAAGGCAATAATTGATGAAAATTCGTTTCTACATACTGGAGATATTGGGTATTATGATGAAAACGGCTATTTTTTCATTGTTGACCGATTGAAAGATATTATCAAGTATAAAGGGTTTCAAGTAAGTAATTTTTAATATACTAAACCAAAAAACGTATGTATAGGGCTATAAACCGAGCATCTTTTTCGCAGGTAAAGGTAGAAGTTCAGAAGAGTGTAATTGCCCGGTTCTTAGTTTAACGTAACAGAAACTCTCTTAAGAACTATGAAAGATGATTCGTGAAAAATCGTTCGTGATCACCAATCACTAGTTTCATGTCGTATATTTTTATTTTCTCGTCTTCGTGATAGATGATACATGACATTGCCCCGTCCCTGGACATCTGGTCTTCGTATATGCCAGAATGTTTATTTGCATCCTTTCCATTTTCTGTAAAATGTTATGAGTTTTCTCTGCCTGGTATACACTTTATACGTTCTAGGTTCCCATACTTAGTTGCGTATTTGAATAAGTTGGTTGTTTATCTGCTTCTGTCTTTATTGGTATCTCTTGAAACCGTCCTCTACGGGATCCGATTGGAGGACCTAATACTCCTAAATTTATCTTGAGATTAGCCATTTCCATGGTTGATTTACTAGGGATATCCATGGATATTTACACTAGCGGTTTCCCGTTGCCAACTCCGGCCTCCAGCCGTTGACCAAATGTGTGTTTGTTCCGCCGCCTTTAAGAGCGATATCTCGCGTTAGGGGATAGGGTGTGCCCCCTCTATAGCCGCCCAATCTGTAAAGGATCCTGCTGTACCACTTTGGTCCACCTTGGATATTTTATTTCATTGCGTTCCCCCCGATGGGCGACTGGCAACCCTACACAGGAGCCGAGATTCACCTTTATTTCACAGAAAACCTATAAAAAAGCTGTGAAAGGTGAAAATTCGCCCGTGATGGGATGCGCTCCCCAATTCTCAGTACAAGAAGTGGAACTACTCCTCTAATCACTAGACCACTGAGCTGGTTTATAATTTATTATGTAATTTACCATTCTGTAAAACTCTCTCCTTAATAAATTTGCATTGAACAATAATAAAAAGAGTAGGTAGCTCTACCCTTTTTACTATTTTTTATTATGAACTTCAATCCATGGCTTCTGTTTCCTTACCACCCCATTATTAAAGTACCTATATATGTTTTTTCAGTCATTTTCATTTTGGTTTCTTAGTGTCTTAAAATATCACTACATCGAAGTTACCTCTTCATTAAAGCTCCATCCATATTCATTCGCTTCCTATACATTCCATAATGTTATCCTTTTTTCCCGGTTACTTTTTGACGTCTCTGCTGCGTCATAATATTTCCCGCCCATAAATATACTAGCGTGTTCCTTATCATAGAACTAATTTACTCTTTTATTTCCTTCCTGTATCAATTTTATTTTATTTATTTATTTATTTTTCTTTTGTCCATACATATACAGTATAATCATAATTATATAATTGTAAAAATATAAATAAATTGCATATCTACAAAAAAGAGAAAAGAAAAAATTGTGCAAAATTTGCATGCCCTTCCTTGCCTTAACCACATCTAGTTTTTTATAACGCATTTTTTTAAATTTGAACCTAACACCAAATTACAAATAAATAATATTAGCAAAAACAAATATCAAAATTAATAGGTATACACAGGTTGTGTATAGCAAGGACCTTAGCTACCTTGCTAAAACAGCTGCGTATCTTACTACACGTATTGCTTCCACCCTAGACACCTTCCTCCCATCAGTTTGCTGAAACACAATGTAACTCCTTCTACTTACAGAGCATTTCTCATATTTTGAACTCTTTCATTTCATCCATTTGCTTCTACTGCATACAATATTATAGCCTGTATAGAACAGTCCCAAATACATAGCTGTGCTCACATTTTTACACTCTTTATCGCTTTTCAATCATCCTGGCCTTCATACATATATAATTCGTTTGCTCTTCTTTCATACTATTGTAAGAAAACACAAACATCGAGTATTTGACTTTCTTGACTTGTTCTATAAATTACACATCATCTTCATCGCCATCCGATCGATTTTCCCATACATATGCCTTTTCCACATTCAATTTCAGCCTCCAATTTTAAACATATCTATCTAGTCTATCTATCATTTTTATCTCTTTTCCGTCTTTTGTTAGCACCACAACATCGTCCTTGATACTCCACGCTTTACTATATACATCTTTCAAGCTATCTACGATTTGTTCATTAACATCCGGTCCAATCCACTTTCTATCTACTGTATCATATGCAGTCTTGAGATCTCAATAGCACTCCCACCTACGATATAATTTAGAGTCACTTATGATCTATGATCTATATTAGATGTTCCGCTTCTGAATCCGGCCTGGATGTCATGTAAAGTCTTACCACTACCTCTGCTGTCACCTTTTTCTTAATTAATTTATTATACAGCTTATATCCCGTATTCATCAACGTATACTGTCTTTTGATGTTCTATCCAGTTCATTATAATTCATTACAATGATATAGTAACTTCCAGCCCAATTCAGTCACCCATGCATATGTCTTCATAATTACTTCGGTTAACGGCATATCAATTTCCTCGCCTTGCAGTATCTTCATTTTCCTTCGTGAAATCATGTTATATCTAAATTTTTGTTACAAATTAAACAAATTATTATAATATTTTTGTTAAGTTAAGCTTCTCCTTTACCAGCGGAAAAGCCTTGCGGCTGATAGCCTTATAAAAGTAGAATTTTTTTCATTTCTAATATTTCTATTCTGTTCAATTCTTCCTAGACCTTTTTATTTTCATTCCAATTTTTTTGGTTTTCTTCACTTGCCCATCCTTTTTCCAATTTTAATTTTTTCATTTCCTTATGGAATTCACTATGCTCGGCCCTCGTATTTCATCTTCCTAGTCTTCATTACTTTCACGACAAAATCACGTCGTATTATTATTGTAATAATGACTATTAGGTATCTCCTTCCGAGATTGAAGCTGTTCTAACTTCACACGTTGGTGTGAAAGATGCTGCAGTCGTAGGAATCGAAGATGAACGAACTGGTGAAAAGCCATTGGCATATGTTGTCAAACAACCCGGATATCAAATAAATGAAAAGCAATTAATCGATTTTGTGGCTGGTAATTAATTCTTTACGACTTATAATAATGATATATATATATATATATATATATATATATATATATTATATTTGTATTTTTTATAGATAAATTGTCTGTCCAAAAACATTTATATGGTGGTGTCATTTTCACAGATGAAATACCTAAGAATCCAAGTGGAAAAATTCTGCGGAAGATCTTGAAACAGTATGAGTAGTACCAAATAATTAATTCAAGCTAATTATAGAACTAATAAGTTCCACTTTAAAATATGTAAATCGTTGCACTCAATAAATAAAACTAGAATCGTGGAAATGGTAAAATATAATAATAATATTATTATTGTGTATAATTAATTAGTTATTAAATATGGTTTCGTCAGACACAGTTTTTACCCAATTTGCCTCTTGCCCTCCCTTTGCCACAACCACTACATTATCCCCATATGCTAACATCCATACCTTGGTCCTTCTTACCACAGCCACTCTCGCTTACCCTTTCCTAAACACCTCCTCTAACTGACGGGCACACATATTCCTCCACATTATTATATATACCCCCACATTAATTCTAAATTTCTCTGAAATTTCTTCATTTATCGCCTTTGAACACAATTCTTTGTACAACCTTCCACCAAATAATTTCACTACCACCCCTAACCTTTCCATATACTACTACACCTAATAGTAGTAGTATATGGAAAGGTTAGTTCAGATCCACAAATACCGCATACATTATCCCTTTGTACTGCAGTACTTCGTACACCATTCTCGCTAGCGTACTAATTTGCTTCCTCGTCCCTAAGCCCACCCTGACTTTGCCGGAGCAACCCACTACTGTCCACTTTACCTTTAAATCTATTGTTCACAATTTTAATAGATAGCTTGTACCACGCACTTTATAAGATGATCCCCTATGTACTGGCACAATCACACCCACGCACCTTTTTTCAGAGCGAACTTAACCAGCGAGTTCCGGAGGTGCAACAGCCTGAACACTAAACAGGGGAAGAAAAGGAAAGTAGAAGACACCTGCTTCGCACAAAAGTAGCATAGAGTCAGCAGCGATATTCTCAAAAGAACTAGATAGCAGAATTGATGAAAACCCGAACACAAAGCGGGAAATAAAAGAGATGCAATTAAGCTGGGAAGATGCATGGATATCTTCCATAGAAACTGCACCAAGAAATGGTTAATGAAACACTGATAGAAATGTTCCTAAACTCCTAAGAGGAAGAAAATAAAATTAATAAACCGTAGATTAGACAACAATAACAGCTATCAGAAAAATGGCCATATACATTACTACCGCGTATAGTATAGAACCAACCGTGGCATTTCTAGCAACTACTGGCCTATCACCCATTAATCTGAAAGAAGATCTGGAGGAAAAAAACTGCTACTCGATCACCAGTATAGATTCTTCTCACCAGAATTCGAACTCAAGATAAGTGCACCAATCGGGAGATTCACGTCAGTCTTCTAAGCGGAATTAACAGGAATACTAAAGTGTGTTCAATGAACGGAATATTAAGGATAATTTAATTAATTAAATTTAATTTATTTGATCATATACCTTCTACCGTGAGGTGTAGGCATTTTTCTTTTATCCTTTGTATTTTTCTTTCCATGTTTTCTGTTCTGTGTCAATTGTTTTATTCCTTCCCAATGTAGTATTAAGGATATTATATATATCCAAATACTCACCAACCGCAAAGCAGCTCTAAATGCACTAAATGCCAACACGTTTGTGTCGAAAGAGCTATCTATACAGCCCATAAAATTACACAGTGGCATCAAGGAGAACGAAATAGCAGATGAGCTTCCCAGGAAGAGCATCCTCTAACAACCCAAGAGAATGAAATACGTTCTGCAGGTACTAAATAATAGAGGATCACAAGGTAAGATAGCGACAAACGCTGGGCTGCAAGCAATGAAAGAAAGCAATTAGGCAACCTTGCAAACTAATCTGAAATTATTGACCAACATCCTAACTGACTATTGTCGGCAAACAAATATCTACACACGACGAGTCTGGTAGACAGCCCATTCTGTAGAGGATGCAATAAAAAACTAAAAACCGCAGAGCAAATATGTCTCTGCCTAGCTCTAGTAAATACTAGTGAGCTAGTACTAGAGGAGTGCTGGCCTAATATGGCCAGCATTGACAACTCGCCTGCCAGGGTCCTGCAGCTTGCACATACACAATTGACTGGTGGGACGAGTGAGCAGCCATATAGGAAGATTTCACAATGGGCCCATTTTGTAGCCTAAGTAGCTATGCTACCCACCATCCAACTATCTAACTAACTAACCAGTATGGATGCAGACCCCGGTAGATTTACTATAGACGCCATTAGGCATCGAAATATTGCGAGCTATGAGCGATGATGTGCAAAATACTGTCAACTAGGCCGTATGGAACACGAACGTAAGTGGCTACCTAATAAGAATAGTCCAGTCCTACCTTAACACTCGATACATCATCTTCTTCAACAGTAAACAAATTAAGACCTCCTCTGGTGTCGCACGAGGTTCGGTCTTGGGCCCAACCCTATGGAATATCTTCGTAATAAGATATTGAAGATCACCATCAAGGTGTGGCGCTAGTTGCATACGCTGATATCTTGCTGTCCTGATTACAGGAAGAGCAAAGACACTGCTGTAGGAGAAATCCCAATTTGCAATGGAAAAAGTATCCCCGATATTAGACCCCCATCTCTGATTATCAGGGATACATTTTACGCTTAAAATAAGCAAGACGGAGTTGGTACTCCTCGCCGGTAGAAGGAAAGTGGCGAATCTGCAAATATATCCGAAATGAGTATAGAAGAAATTACCATATCCAGACAAATGTCGCTTACATACATGGAAGTACACCTGGTCAAGGATGCTCGCCTGACAACCCATATCAAGAAAACCTGTGAGAAAGCTAACAAGACCCTACTGGTTCTAGCGAGGGTCAAACCCAACATCGGAGGACCACGATACAGACAACGGAAGATTCTAGTGATGGCTGTATCATCGATTGTACTGTATGGGACACTAATATAGGCATAGGCCCTAAGGCACAAACATTATCAGGGTATGCTGGAACACATGAACAGAAAAATGGCCATATACATTACTACCGCGTATAGTATAGAACCAACAGTGGCATTTCTAGCAACTACTGGCCTATCACCCATTAATCTGAAAGTGGAAGAAAGAGTAGCCATCCACTAACATGGCCTTGTGTCCTAAGGCAAAGGAAAAAGCGAAATCTCTAGAATTATGGCAAGACAACTGGAAACTATTTATCAAAGACGTCAGGGACTGGTGAACACACAGTGAGAGCAAGTGGATTTTTACAAGACGCATGCCTTTCAGGACATGGGGTATTCAGGACGTTCTTAAAACGGATCGGTAAGAGTGAAAACAGTGTGTTGGTACTGTGGAAACGAAGATACCAAGGAACACACAATATTCGAATGCGACAGATGAGGGGAGTGCAGGGCAAACTGAAAATGTGGTACACAAGTAACATGAGACAACATCGCATATCGCATGACTCCTCCTGGAGACTGAGACAAATTGGATAGCGATCACCGAATGAATCACGACGGTGATGCGAAGAAAGGAGACATACGAACGTATAATGCAGGAGACAGAACGTAGAACGCAATAAGAGCAGACAATGCCCATGAATGAAGAAATGCACAAAGGCGAATACCAGGATGGAGCCGAGAAGAGATAGACCATTTTTTCGGCACGTCTGCTGCTCCAACCTCTTCTATGCTTCAGTCTTTACCCCATCTTCGCCCGTCGTGTTTGCCAATTTCAACTGACCCTGCACTAGTTTCAGCTTACTCCAAGGGAACTCACGTCCTACCACTAGCCTTGAACTTCCAGGTTCACTTCAGTACCGTCACCTCTTTGCAACTCTGTCCCTACTCTGTCAGATCTATATTCATTTTACCCATCGTTTCTCTGCCCTTCAAAACAACAAAACCAGTCCGACACACACCCATTTAGTCTCCTTTCCACCATCTGACTCTCCTCTAATTTTTCTATATTCATCTTATCCTGGTCTCTCGTCTCCTTAGTGTTAGTATACTCATTGAGCTGCTATATTTTCTGAATTTAAGAAATTTGTATATATAAATATATAATGTATCAATAAGGATTACGTAATATTTCTGATATCGTATGATTTCATTATATTAATTATATTATCCTTCATTCAATGCTTTTGTTTGAAACTTTATTTAGCCGTTGCCACTGTATATCCTTAATCCCCTCTTTATCTCATACATACTTTATATATTGAAGGTGTCAAAATATGTTGTAAAATACACACCTACCGGTTATATATGGGATGTGTAGATACATGACATATATACGTATATTTCGTTTTTCGGTTCTGTTAGAGTAGAGCATAGTAGATTTATTTAATTCTAGTAGCTGCTATTACACATTAATCCTATTTAAAAGAATTAGTAGTTTTATAAATAAATTAATCTGAAATTTAATGTATTAATAATAACAATAAAGTTTATTACTCTGACACATCTAGGACATACTCAATAAGTCTTAATTATCCTTGCAAATTATTCTGTAGTCGGAAGGACTCCCAATGCATGGCGGTAGAAAATTTGAATGTACGTGCGGATGTTATGTTAAATATTTATTAACCCGCCCCTCTGTGTGAGCGTAATCTGAATGCATCGAAAATGCAAATAACCGCAAACTATATACAGGATAACTATTTCAAAACCACGCCAAAATAGATACGTCCTTAAAACACCAGCTGAATATAAGATCAAACCGAATATGCGAACGAAAACAAAAATGTCGTATATTTTATTATTAATATTTTTGTTTGAGTTGATCCCTTTACATATGTCCAAATCAAGCGCAGGAAAACAACAGCCAAATAAAAATATCATAAATGGAAATTCGAACATATGTACCTTAAATATTGCAAACTATTTTACAACTTTATAAATTACATATATTTTTAACGATGAACATTCTTACTTTACGAATACGTCAGTATCGTGTATAAAGAAAGTATTGTTATTACAAAAATTACCACTAACCACTAACTACTAAATCGGCATGTTTTATACACGACGCCGATTTAGTAGTTAGTGGTTAGCACCTTCGCTTTACGAACAGGCAGCCCGAGTTCGAATCCCGGCCCAGTAGTCGGTACTATTTGTCGTTCGGATACAATTAACGACACTAGAAGACTCGGTATACGATTTTCTGAAGTAGCATGTCCTGACACTCACATATACCTACACTAACACACGGCAGAAGGACCCGAAGGTAGCCAGTTTCAGAATTGTAACAAATACAATAAGTAGTATTATTACTATATATTACTACTACGCGTACATACATTACATTCATAATGTTACATTTTTAGTATGTCTTCGTATGTATGTATGTTAGAACAACATTAGCGGAAAACGTCTGATTAAATATACATTTGTTCGGAAACTCGATAATAATTTTATTAAGTAATGTGACAGCATACTTGGCCAATATAATATAAACAAGATCTGATAAATCAAAAGTGCTATAAGTGATAGATTATGAAATTATGTATATCGTTGCCCTGTCGAAACGTGAGCTCCTCTGTATAATCGAAATTAATCCCATAAAGTTTTACGGTCGCGTTTGAGACCACGGACTTGTATGAAAAATATTTTGTAGAGTACACACTAAAGATGTTATCATGTTATAATATATTTTTATGCTTTTTGCGATCATAATGTGGCAATAAAAGTGGCATGATCGTTATCGCTGTTGGTCGGACGCAAGAAGTAGCAACGAAACAAAAAAAAATATGCGGTGGCTACTTGATTTTGCGCAAATCGATTTGGGATAATAAGGGAGGTTGTTCGATTGGCAATGTAAATCTGTGCCGCTTCAGCTTTCCCCCAGTCCGAGCTATCCTGTCTTGATGGATGCAGGAATCGTCTACTGAATACTAAGAGGACCACCGGGATGAAACTCAGCACGCGTACTCAGTCTCCGCTCGCTAACTTAAAACATATATCAGTTATATTCCCATCCGCGCGGGGAACGATAATATTACATTTTTCATCCACAATTTATGTTTTGATTTTAACATTGCACACGCTTAGCTTTTTTTTAAACAAATCCACCCGTGGGCCGGCAAGGGTTTACCAATCTCCTTGGGGTACTATGGTGATAATACGCAATAAAATGTCTCTTCTGAGAGTTTCTCATACGAAATTATTTTAGAGAGAAACTTTGTTTATTTGGGGCGCGTGCTCGGGTTGACATATTTTTCCATTGGCATATTTCATACCCGCCGAGAAGAGAGTCGCATTGATACTATAAAACTTACGTTTTAAAATTTATCCATCCCACAAATAACGCCTGATGGCGGATTACCGCAGATACAATCGATCGGAGACGGATAGGCTCATAAAAATCACGATTAAAGTTAAGCTTGAATCATGAGACTGTTAGATGTTTATAGATTTATGTAGCTTATTGATTTATATCATATAATAAATGTTACTAAATATTCTATAAATATTATACTCAATCAATCTCAAATAATTTGAATATATCATTAACCGTAAGTATCGCGGAGCATCGCTAACAAATTTTACCGAGCACTTCAGTGTATAATTAGAAAATGCCCATGCATTTTATTTTGGAATAAAATATATAGCCAAAATGTGTAGTATTCGAAATTTATTATAAATGTAGATGCAGTTTGTGCAACGAGAATAAGTTTGATGAGCACACAACATAAAACTATTTGAATTTCATCAAATTAATTTAGCCGTGCTTTAAAACCATTTGAATAAGTTTTATCCCCTACTATTAACTAAGAATAACACATAGTGAACTACGTAGGGTATTTGTCTTTAATTGATATTCAGTACTTTTTGTCTCCTGGTATATGCCTGGCAGGAATATGCAAATATAATAGTTGCGGAAGCATCGCCAGTAAAAGTTTACGTTGCTTAGATCTCACGTTTAACTAATTTGTAATTATAATTTAAGCTGGGATCTAGCAATCTGTGTTTTAAAACTTCTAACATAAAACATAAAAATTTATAAGTTCCCCGGGAGAAGTTGCCCATTGTTTTCGGCCAATTAAATCACGTGTTGCCCCGCGTCTAATTATTTCCGAACGAACGCCATAACTCACGTTTATTATTAGGGGGGCCGATCGATTGAAAAAGAAACAACAAAATTTTCGCTGTCGGAATCTTTGTTACGTGAGAAACGGGGCAGCTTTTATAATATTTAGTCTTGTATGTTCGGTTTTTGCTATGTGTAATTTTCTTAAGTTCAAAATAGAACACGGTAACGAGTAATTATCTACAAAGTCGATACTGGGAGTCACGTAAGTTATGACCCTGTTTATTTCAGGCATCGTAAAGGTACCATAACTCTACTTAACGCTACTTTGTGAATTTCAACACGCGCTACACACTGAAATAGTTTTGCGTTTCCGAGTTATTATATTAGTAATTGTATTGAGAATGTAGTTTAGTGATGAGACTAACGATATCAACAATGTATGTATACATTGATTAACACAATTATTCAAAATAAAGTGATCATTGCCAGAGTGAAACACTTTAGAGGACCGATGTATAAAAATAAAGTGGATGTCTTTATTTTAAAGAAAGTTAGCAATATTTACAAATTAATTTGTAGCCCCATATTGGACTATGGTAGTATTTAATTTTAGATCCGCAGAAATCTTGCACGTAATAATTTGAATGTTGTAGAAACGGCTAGCCTTCGACCTATTTTTGTTGTGAAAAGTGGGGATAATTTAATTTTAATCTTTTTTTTTATAAATTATATATTATTCTTATATTTATAAATAATACATAAATACTATTCAGTAAAAAAATAAACTTAAAATATAATTTACCTACGGCAGCTTTAAAGCTAGACGCGCAACTATTTGCAAACAAAAATCACCCCGATTAATCAGAGATTACAAATACTTTAAAAAAATCACTCTCAAAAACATCGAATTGACCATTAGCTTATGCTATATAACCCATCAATACCTAATAAACGAAACTTCCCATCACTCCTTCTAATCTAACAAAGAAAACTCAAATATAATATTAAGATTAAGGCCCTGTCCGCTACTACTAGTGACTAGTAGTGACACATGCTGACGTCACCCTGTACTATTAGCAGGGACTATTAGTATGAGCGTGATGTCAGCATGTGTAACTAATAGTCACTAGTAGTAGCCAAACGGATAGAGTCTAAGTTTAAATTGTAGATAATAAAATACCAATTTAACTGTTTATATTCAGACATTTTGACGCGAGCAGTAAGACTCGTTAGTTCATTGTAGGATGTATATGTAAATGTAAGTATTTTTTTATGTTAAGTATCACTATACATATTATTATTAATAATAATAATAATAATAATATTTGGCACTTATTTAGCTTTACCATTAAACATTGTTTATTTTGGTCAACTTTCAAAAAGTTATTATCTGATTATAGTTATTTCGTCTATATATTTAATTATAATACAATTAACTAATCAAAATCAATTAATTAGCAGTAATACTTAATATAAGTATATATTTCTAATAATAGTGTATGATATTATTTGCTACCTTCTATTTGTTTCCCATTTTTAATTACTATAGGTTATCATGCCCACTAAACTGTAGTTTAATTTTGTTTATAGCCCACGAAAGTTCCAAGGAGGTAATAGCTCCCGTTTCAATTAGCTTAATTTAATTAATATGTAGGGAAGTTTAAAGTTTTGCAGTTGGATGCGCGTTAGTTGCCGTTTCTTAATTAATTAATGAAAATTGATCAAAAGGTTTGCCGAAAATAGTGTTTAATCTATGTCTTACGTTAATGCCTTCTCTTTCGGGGCGTTTCATTGCATGCCGCCAGAAGTGGGTTAGTATAAGTCAGTTAATTTATCAGCGAAGTCTGAAGGCGAAAGGTGGTCGGTCGGTTGTCTTATGCCTACTCCCGCACAGAGACACGCGTATTCCCCAGTGCGAGCAGGGATGAAACCTGGATTAAATACTGGTTTACCTAAATTATGAACAGTGGGGTCAGTATATCAACTTCCCGGTTAGTTAGTAAGCGAAACGGATATGGGTGTCACAAACAATTAGTTTCAATTTGTTTCTAGCATGATTAATGTGTTATATACGTGTCAATATGTGTTGTAATTCAAATAACTGTTTCTTTTCTTGGAATTAAAGATATAGTTCTTTGATAAGACATGAATAAGCCATAATATATTTTTAATTTTCTTGTTAATGTCTTAAAATATAAATGTAATTGCCACAACTATGTTTTCTGGGGTTATATATATATATATATATATATATATATATATATATATATATATATATATATCAATTTTATGAATATTTAAAATAAGAGTATTCAAAGAATTTTCTAAAAAGTGGGAGGTTTATCTAGTCTCTTGTACTAAACAATACAATTTTAAAATAATAAGTCAACATCTCCTATTAATATTGATCGTAAGATATTTAATATCACTAATGGGGATCGCAATTTTACAAGTAGATAAGAGATGTGAGATGTTGCAGAATTCATTACCGACACTTCTTTGTCACAATTTTACATGGACGCTAGAAAATGTCAATACTGGACAACTTCAACATATATAGGTATATAATTGAGATAAAAACGTAATATGCTGGTAGAATATATAGTGTTCTGCCACATAAAGGAATATTATTAATAATAATTAATAATCTTTAACTCAAAGGGGGTCTTTCAAATTTCAGAGGGCCCACCGAAGAATGGCTATATGTAGAAAAACAGCCCGTAGTTAATTTCTTTTATTCAATTACATTGAAACACCTATAATTTTGATTTATATTAGTATCGAATAAAATATTCTATTCACAATAAGACAGAAAAAAACAGGAAAAAGAAAAATATTCGTAACATTTATAGAAATGCAAAAAGCATTCGATAAAGTATCACGGAAGAGAAAATAATGAAAGAAAGAGGAATTAGTGAGAAAATAAGGACAGTAGTAAAAGACGTACAAAAATAATAATAATGCAGTCGTATATAAAAATAAAACATCAAAATAATTCACGACACATATAGGACTAAGACAAGGAGGAGCACTTAGCCCGGGACTGTTTATATTATTTATGGATGAAAAAATACACACAAATAGAAAGAGTGGAAATAGCAGAGGGAGCATTTGCGGACGATGTAGTTCTATTTGCAAATAGAGAAAACACTACAGGAGAACATAAAAGTATGGAATACCACTTTAAAAGAGTACGGAATGAGAATGAATAAAGACAAGACTAAGGTCATGATAATAGTAGAAAACCAAGAGAAAATAAGTATAGAAATTGAGAGGGAAATTATAGAATAAGTGGAGGTATTTAAATACCCGGGAATGCTGATAGAGATGGCTGGTAAACAAGACATAGAGATCAACAACAGGGTAGAAAAAACAATGAAGGTGTATCATGCTAAGAACAAAAAATTCATAAGCAAAAATGAAAACAAGAGAAACGAAGATACAAATATATAAAGCTATAATAAGACCTATATTAACATACGGATGCGAGACATGGACATTAAATAAAGCACGAAAGAGCAAAATACAAGTAGTTGAAATGAAGTATATAAGGAGAGTTAGAGGAGTGACAAAAAAGGACAAAATGAGGAATGAGGATATAAGAGGAGAACTAAATGTAACACCGACAATAAAGTACATAGAGGAAAGAGAATTAGAATGGTGGGGACACATAATTAGGATTGCACCAGCCAAAAGAATATGGAGAGCAAAAATCAAAAAATGAAGAAAAAATTGGATGAAGCTATATATCAAAACTATTAGAAAGGAAAGGAAAAAACTGGAAGGAAGGAAAAGAACTGGCAATAAATAGAAGATAATGGAAAAGGCGACCCCCACTTTGAGAATCACTCGTATATAACACTGTGTGGAAGTGAGATAAAAATTGATGTTTACCACCGCTCTGAAATCAATTACGAATACGGAAGTTTTCGTTTTGCCAGACTATGAATACTGAAGACAAACAGACAAAAAAAAACTATCACCAAGAGCATATTGTAACGACGAGGAAAGTCTATAAATCAAGCAAGAAAATATTGCTAAACAACGCAAAAGAAAGTAAAAACTAGGCACAATGACACAAGAATATGACGATGAATATATGGATGAACTAAAAGAGATGATACTTAAAATGATCGCGGGAGACATTGGAAGAGAAGCACAAAAACGAAAACAAGACGGAAAAAATAATAAGAATAAAGATAAATTTTGACAAGAAGAAAAATAAGAACGATACAAATTAGTGAAAGCAATAGAAGTAAAATTCGAAATACAAGAGAAAAAGGGCCGGAAAAGTAGTATAATAATTAAAGACCTGAAAATAGATAGTAGCAGGATAATAGAAGAAACGGAAAGGATGAAATGGAGAAAAATACACTACTAAAAAAGACATCTACTATTAGTACAAAAATAATGGTTAAATAGAAGCACCTGGAAAATATATAGACGAATAGCGATATATATATATATATATATATATATATATATATATATATATATATATGTATATATATATATATATATAAAATTTAATGACTGTTATTGCCAGAGGCGTGGGTTCGATTCCCACCGGAGGGTCACATTTTTAGAGAATTTGCATTTATATATATATATATATATATATATATATATATATATATATATACGGAAATAAGACGAATAGCACAGGAAGCATATAAAGAAGAAGCCACAACCAACGTCGGATATCAAAAACTATAAGTAAACAATACAGAACATAGGTGGAACCACAAAGATGCCGGGCTGGTAGAAATAAATATAAAAAAACAGCAACAAGGCTGGAAAGACAAGATACAACGGTTAATAGCTATGAAATAAGGAAAACAATTTTAAGGGATAGTAAAGAGTACAAAACAGAAGGAAGAGAGAGAAAGAAGAAGAATTAAGAACTGGCGCATGGAACATTATGAGCATGAAAGGAAAATAAGTAGTGGAAGAAGCTAAAAAATAGGAATAATGTAAATCACTGGTGAGGGTAGAAATAAAACATATGAAGAGGGAATCTGGACAATAATAACTGCATATTTTTTTTGCAAGCCCAACCTCTTGAGGCAGCCGTGGGCCGTCAGCTCCTGGGTTAGGTTAGGTTAGGTTATAACCACGGAAACTGGGGCGGAGACACTGATGTCGATAAGACTTATGGCATCTTCTTTACACTGTCTAGTGTTCTGCAAGCCACGTGCAGAGAGGAGACTCCGCTCAGGTGCACCCGCCGCTGGCTGGACGGGTACCGCCCCGAAGCTTGCACGTGTGAAGAGAGCTGAGACCTATGCCTGAGATGCGACCAGCCAAGACATAAGGCTAAAGCATGCAAGCGGGAGGTACCCCATTGTGCAGTCTACAAAAAAGAGGGATATGGCGCGAGAAGTCGCCGGTGCCCCCACAAAACGGAAGCCCATGGAAGAGAGAAAAAGAAGGGAAGCCATCGGAGGAGGCCAACCCAGTCAAAGATGACCCAGCAGACGAATGTGCTGTGGGCTCACGTCGGCTAGGGGCGAGCGGACCACCAACTACTGCTCGCCACCGCGACACCCCTCCTCGTCGCAGTGGCTAACGCAGTAGTGGTCAGTGAGCCAAATTATCAAAAACTAGACATCCGTCACCCATGGATGGGCCCATGGACATGGCTATCAAATTTCTGGGCGGCCACCATGAGTTCATCATATCGCACGGCTCATCCAGGAAAGGCATCGCGAGGGCTAAGGTATATCAGAACTATTAGAAAGGAAAGGAAAAAACTGGAAGGAAGCAAATAAACTGGCAATAAATAGAAGGTAATGGAAAAGGCGACCCCAACTTTGAGAATCACTCGTATATAATAACACTGTGTGGAAGTGAGATAAAAATTGATGTTTACCACCGCTCTGAAATCAATTACGAATACGGAAGTTTTCTTTGGAGGACTGGACATCACGTATGAGGAAGCACGCGAGGAGGTGGATCGAGGTCCATAAGGACAGTGGGCGGACAGATCGTGGTAGCAGGTAAATGCCAAATTCGTCCACTGGGGATCCCTCAACACACACTCCAGACGGGAAGAAATGATGGAACTCGCGACGGAACTGGGCTTGGTGACGTCGCTGGGGCATCGACCTTCATAAGAAGAGATTCGGTGTTACATATAGATATTATGATGGGGTCATCCCGGATTCCGAGGAGAGTCCAAGGATGGAGTGTGCTGGGGGAAGAAACGCTGAGCGACCACCAGTACATAATGTACTGCAGATAACCGGACGCAGTTGCTCAGCCCCGACCCTAGCTGTAACAGTCTGTGTATACATAAACAATTGTGGAATTGTTGTATTTAGGGGAACGTCGTAAGACGTGAGTTATTCATTTTTGGGATTTTATATTACTCGCTCTCATCGAGTAATAAGACTCCTTAGCATTCCCCTAATAACAGAGATGTGTTTATGTATGCACAGGCTAGGGTTATTATATGAAAGAATCATTTGTATTTCTTAATAATGTATAGGAAATGCTCATGTATCCATCCCGCACTCCGCTAGAACAAAGCGTTGTTTGTTAGTACCGTGTGAACGGAGCGTTACGCACAAGTTTCGGGGGTTCGCGGGGGTGATAACATACGGAGGTAACGTTTAGCCTTTTCCGACTACGGAGAGGCAGTCTTCAATCGTCAACCTTCTCACCCTGTTTAGTTCCGAGACTTGTGCTCGTATCCCTAATTTCTGTTTAAGCTTCAATATATTTCGTTGTTAATTCGTATTTACTTGTTATTTCAACCTACCACAAACCTTTCCCAAGTGATTGTGCAAACGGCAAGGCAGCGGTCCCCAACAAAGCGGTTCGCAGCAGGAGGAAGGCATAAAGGTAAGTAATGTTAATATCTTAATCGATTGACATATTACTTATCATTTATATCGTGGTACGCTCGTTTCTGTTAGGGCTAGTAAGTAGAAGCGATACGCGGTGATATAGCCAAGATCACTAATAATTCAGTCATTAGCTACTTAATAGCGCGGCATAAACGACTGTACTCGCTTCCTTGTTCCGGTCACTTTACCTGCCGGATTCGACATTTGTTACACAGCAATCCCGGCCCCAAGACACGACCCCTCCACCAACGTGGTGTACACTGGAGTGTACAACGGACGGGAATTAACTGAAAATAACCATAGCGTCCGTGTAGCCGCATAAATTGGGTTATTCGTCATTCCTATCTTAGCGTTAATGTTCCTATCACGACATTGTAGTGTATACTTTTTTTGATGGCTCTAGAGATGTCTTCGTATATTGATTTCGCTGTATCATCCTGTATAACCTTCACTGAGTACTTATTTGTTACTTGTTGTATCAGGTATGTCATTCTTGAGGACATGCTGCCGATCTCTGGGATGTTTTTGTCATTGATTTATTAACCAGGAAACCTACGTCTCCCTGAGAAGTCTCGTAGCGATGTTTGAAAATATAGGAGGTTTTCGGACTGGAGCTCGATAGTTTCTTCTCCATCTCTGCGGATCTCCAATATCCCAACAACATACCAGTTGATGTTCTTGATTTATTTCCTCTTCTATTTCGATAACCTTTACATCTGATTTCAATGTTCTGCAGTAAATCGCCAGATAGAGTTGTGGTTTTCTTTTTCATTTTATCAATTTCTGGCCTCCCCAGAATCCTTAGGGCTCGCTGAAAAAGTGTTTCGTCCGTTTAGGTTTTCGAGCATGCTGCTCTACGCACCTGGAGCAGTATTGTGTTTGAAAGTGACATTCCTTTCGTTAGGAGGTAGTTGGCTTAGAATGCCATGCTTGACGGCTTGGTGAGTGACGATAATCCCGCTAACAAGGGCTGTGGAAGCTGCCCTTTGCCTAAGGCTATAGATTCATTCGCCATCTTTTCTACTCGTCGAAAAGTACTTCATCAGCCTTTAGGTGGAACATTTTAAGATAGCACAATGAAATTCATGTTTGGGGGTTGCTTATTTGATGGCGACACTACTCGCCATGCCACGGTACTCTAGTTGATCATTTGTATGGCATTTTTAAATTAAACCTCCCCCAGGTTTAACTACCACATCCTCCGGTATCGCCACTCCTTAGTCGGGGACTGCTAATTCAATATATTCGCAGTTACCCTACATATTTAGAGGCCACACACTATCCGCCACCCTGGACCCCACTAGTAGCTTACAGCTCATCCCTAGCCTAGGAAAGAATCTTCGTGTACCATATCCTCTCAGCGAATGTTGGCGATTATGTTTGCCATTAACACCTTGTTGGCTGCGGCTCTGAAAAGCGATTCTGAAGTCTGGCCAACCACTGTCGCAGATTTTTGGACTTTTCCTTAAATGATAAGTGATGCGTGTAATATGTATCCGGGTCCCTCATATCATGCGCAAAATAGCCCAGTTTCCGTGCCTTGATGGTTAGAAGGATTTCTTTGGTCTTATTCATTAGTTCCATTGAGGCATTCTGCATATCCGGTTTTCGCCTACAATTATCTGTAAACAGTTCCTCCACATACTCTTTCCATCTTGTCAGTTTTTCGTCTATATCAATAATAAGATTCCCATTCTTGTTAGTTAGTAAATTGTTGTCTGAGTATTTCCTGACACCAGCCACATCTATTATCTTATTATGTAGTTGGAACATATCATGTTTTTTGTCGTTTGTTTCAATTTCTATACATTCTTGTTTAAACCATTCGGCTTTTGCATTTCTTATTTTTCTTCGGATATCTTTGTTAATTTCTTTATACTTGCCTTCATCTCTGTTTTTATATGTTCTTATTTCCATGAGAGTTAGCAGGTCTTCGGTCATCCATTTTATATTTTTAGGTGGTCGATTTCCCTTTAGGTTTTCCTATGCTACTTTATTGATGGCACATTTAAAGTTAGTCCATGCGGTTTCAATTTGATTTTGCTGCTCTGGGTTAATCTTTCGGAGCTCTCTTTCTAGTATTTCGCCAACTTTGATGGCTTTGTGGTGTTCTTTCAGTTGGTCCAAGTCTGTTATATTAGTTTGTGACGGCTTTGGTGTTTTCTTTAGGCTTATAGAGAGGTTTGCCAGTAGCAGATTATGGTCTGATGATACGTCGGCACCCGGGAACGTCTTCACGGATTTTATAAAATTCCTATATCTTTGCTTTATTGTGGTGTAGTCGAATTGGTTTCTTACAATATGTGCCGGTAATGTCCATGTGCATAAGGGTCGTTGCGGTAGTTGAAAGAAAGTGTTCATTATAGCTAAATCGTTTTCTACACAGAATTGTACAAATCTATTTTCTCTATCGTTTCGGTGTCGCAGACCGAAATTTCCTACAGTGTTTCCTTCTATACCGGTTGCTACTTTTGCATTTAGGTCTCCCATTATTATTGTAATGTTTTTTCGCTGTGCCCTAGAAGTTGATCCAAGTTGTTGTAGAATTCTTCTATTACTTTATCTTGACAGGTTGATGGTTGGTGCATATATTTGGATGAAGTTCATATTTATTGAAGACGCTTGTATGTCCACCATGATGATTCTATTAGAGACAGGGATGACATTCGCTACTGAATTTTCCGTTTCTCTACTAACAATAATTGCTACTCCATTACGGTTCCTCGTATCATCCTCGCCAGAGTAGTATATTGTGAAATTTTCCACCTTGCATTTCCCGCTTTTCTGTCAGCGTATTTCACTTGTGCCTAGTATGGATATATTAAGTCTTGTCATTTCCTTGATGGTGTTGTGTAATTGGCCAGGTTCGTGCATGCTTCTGACGTTCCAGGTTCCTATTCGTTTTCTGGATGTTCATTGAAACTTGACTTGGGAATCCGGGAAATTCTTCGCACCCCTGTCTCATTGAAGACGCCCGTACTCGGGACCATTGTTTGCAGCCATTATTATGTTTTTTCCTGGGAATGTTTAGTATCGTGGTTTTCCATTGCCTTCTATACTACTACTGTGTAAACGTCGATGGAAAGAATATAGAGAAAAGACATAAAATGGGAAGAGATAAAACACTAACCAAGGACAGAAAACGATGGAGAGAAATATTCGCACGAACAACGACTTACACCTAACAGTAAAAAAGTGATAGGTTCAAATAAATAAATGAATCGTATATAACTTTGAATCATTAAAACCAGATGGTTGATAAATTATAAAGTCAACAGATAGAGAGATACTCATATTGATTACTCAATTCGTTGCAGCCACCGAAAAAGCCATTCAAGTAATTTACACATCAGATTACCTCTGCAAGTGTAATTCGTCTTAGTTAAATGTATAGTCAGTGAAAGCCCATTACCGTTATTACTCACTCAGCGAGGATGAACATATCAAGGGGGCATACAATTGTCCGGCATTCGTTCCATGGAATCGTTAAATACATTGCCATTCGATATGTGTGTTCGATACACAATGGGGATTCTATACAATTGTTCTGATTTCCCACTAGACAGTATTTGTTTTTTTTTCTCCACCCGCAGCCTAGAGCCTCTATTCCAGTTGGCTCATGCGGAAGTTATCAAAATGAATGGCAATTAATAGCGCGCGGAGGCGACAACACGCATCTAAAGATGATAGTACATAATAAATGAGCTGCGATAACAAAAAATAATAACGCCAGCCCTAACATATTTCATCACATAAAAATGTTACAAGACTACTTTAATTTAAAGTAAAACAAAAGGTAATTCCGTGGAGTGATTTTTTTTGGCGTATCCTTTCAATCCAATTGAGCTGTAAAAAAGTGCGTTAAATAAATTACAAACGACGTCATTACGAATTAAATTCAAGCCGGCATTAATATTCCAACTCATGAATTTGGTGCTTTTCAATTAACCATATGTGATTTTAGTGCGGCAGCACAAAGGAGCTAGCCTTTGCAGTTTTAATGATCTTTACCGCGCAAATGTGTATATAGGAATTAGCGATGTGCGAAGCAAAAATTTATGCGCGCTGCGAACTTATAAATGATTAAGCCTGCCACGCCGGTTGTATATAAAAAATACCGGGAATAGTTGAACCATGGGTTGAAGCTAAAATGAAAGTGTCGGAGAGTAAGTACATGAAATAAATTCCACGCCAGGCTTATCACTTCGTGTTGCCCGGACGTAATTTCAACAATCTGCGATAGTTCTTCACTTGCTTCATTACTTCTCCCACAGATCCGCGCACATAAAGGACACGTGGGAATAAAACATTCTCTGGGCTAAAAAATATACTGCTTTTATTTTAAACTGCAACGATAAAGTTCGGGGATGTTGCGGGATCTATATGTGGCGTGGGTGGCAATCAGAGATAAGACGTTTTTATACTGGATGAGAGGTTTTGCATTTTTATTTATATTATTTTCTTGGCAAGTATACTATATACATTGAAATGCTTGAATAATATTTATTGGCACAAAAGTTGTCAATAACTTTTTTTCTCTCAAATAATTGTCATGGAAAAATGCCAATATATCCTTGGTTTAGAAGTTTGAAAGACTTTTTATTAGCAATGCCTAGTATTGGTAATAAACAATCCAACTTCCAAAACAATTTGGCATTTTAATTATCTACAATTGTCCATGAAAATTATCGCATTTTAGTTCGGAAAACTGAGTAAAGAATAGTAAGTGAATAAATATTTGTCAAGTTAATACAAAACCTTTCAATACTGATATTACAAGGACAATATTTAACTAAACAATTTTGGTTATTTTATCTTGTTAAAACATACAAATTTCTGCTATACATTTATTAAAACTGATATATTTAAATTAATAATCTTTACAATATAACGTATTTAATGTGCTAACCACATACGTGTACAGTAAAGTACAGTACTTAGCAAAGCTTATTAAAATATCCAATTACTTTATCGTCGAGTCCCGTCGTCTTTCATGCCACTACAATGTCAAAATTTGTTAGATCTAAATGATAACCGGAGGTGCCTAGTACCAGGGGTGACATGCCCGAATAAAAAACGAACGGAACTAAATAACGGAACGCAGTGCATAAAACGTGCCGTCCACCGGCAGTAATAAATGATCCCTATGCTTGTCTAATAAATCATAAACACTTTTTCGCATTACTATGAGGTGCATCAATTAATAACAAGCTAGGCGTGCTCTTAAAATGTATGAGATTAATTTTATAATTGCTCTCAAATTATAAACAAATTACGAGCACTAAAGCATGTTAGTGAGAGTTGGATCATTTATTTGCAATTAAATGGAATGCTAGATTGTAACAAAATGTTATCTAATATATTTATTGGTGTTTTGTTGCACAAACATTTTTTTTAAATCATAGAGTAGGGCCGGTGTGACGAGTTCCTAATATGTATTATTTATCATTTTTTTTTTATTGATTATTTGACTAATAAGGGATGCTATTCGGTAAATAAGTGAATAACCCGTCCAAGTTCCTATTAAGCAAGGATACTGAACCAGGATCTGCCTAATTTAGTATCCTTGACTTCTAAATACCTAATGAGAATAACTTAACATCATATACACAGCCGGTCCTGGCGGAGGGCAAACGCACGAGTGGACGTTGTTGGCCGAAACAGGGGACGACCGCAGACAGCGGTGCTGTTAAATTTTAAATTTTGAGAAAATTATAAAAATAACCCAGATTAGTGACCGAGAGGGAAATAATTCAAGTAGCTACTAAATATTGTCTTGTCGTAAATTATAAATATTGGTATTAATTGTTTTAAAAAAACTGAAACACAATAATAATAATAATAATAAAAATGTTTTACATTATATATATATATATATATATATATATATATATATATATATAAAAGACCTTTATTGGCATTTCCCTCACTGCCCCTCCACATCACCAACCTCAACAAAAATATACAAAAATAAAAATACAATATAAATAAAAGTACTACTCCGCCAAAAATTACTAATTACCCCCATCTATCGCCGCTCCCTTTGCCCTTGCCACTTTCCTCTCCCACGTCAGCCTCCTGCAGATTTTCACGCCTTCCCCATCCTCGCATAACCATTCATTCAGCTTTCTGCAGTCTCCCACCCACTCTGCTTTCACACCCTCACATTCTTCGCTAAGGTGCCACCACGTGTCGCTTCCCTTACTACACAGCGCACACGCGGTGTACCCTAAACCCATCCACACTTTCCTCCCTCTCTCGTCTGACCCACACCTCGCTCTTGCCATGCATACCTTGTCCTCCCTGCTCCACTCACCCCTGGCTAAGTAACTCGGTAGTCTCCCACTCACTTGGCACTCTACGTAGCCAGGGTTGTAAGAGCTCTCATTCATTCTAGTCTGCCGTTCTTGCCACTTAATATCTCTCAATCTCTCTCTTACCTCAGTTCCTAGGTTTCCCATTTCTCTCAGCTTCTCCCCTACCCACACCTCAGACATACCCACTCTTTCATACATCCTTCCTCTATCCTTTCTCCAACCACTCTCCGTCCTACTCTTACACCTCATCCATACCTCCCGCACCAGTCTTTCCTCATCCAATTCCTGCAATCTTTCTTTAAACTTCACAACCCTTACACACGACTCCCACCACATACTCATACGATTCGTCTCCTGCAACAGCACTGCTCTCGGTGCCGACCTTTCGAGACCCAGCAGACTCTTCAGGAGCACACCTTGCTCTCTCTCTATCACATCCCACTCACGCAATCCCCACACTTCCACTCCATACAACAGAATAGGTTTTACACACGCATCCCAGATCTTGCACGCCATTACGAGGTTACCGCCCCACAACCTCTCCCATATCCTTCTCGCTATTCCCCAAGCCATTCTCGCTTTCGCTTGCATACTTTCCACATGCACCCTAAATCCTCCTCCACTGTCAAACCAGAAGCCCAAATATTTAAAGACATTCACTCTCTCAATCATCCTTCCCTTCCATTTCAGCTCTTCCACTCTACCCCTTCTACCCCTATTCCTAAACATCATCCATTTAGTCTTCTCCACATTCACTACTAGCCCTCTCCTATCCATGTACCTTCCCATTCTTTCCAACATCTCTTGCATCTCTTCCACTCTCTTGGCTACTAATACTATGTCATCCGCATATGCCAGCATCCACACCTTGGTTCTCCCCACCACGACCCCTCCAGCCTGTCCTCTCCTCAGCACCGCCTCCAACTCGCTTGTGTATAGATTGAACAGGAGGGGGCTTAGCGGGCACCCTTGCCTTACACCCACATTCACCCTAAACTTCTCAGACACTTCTCCATTCACTCTCGATTTTGCCCACGTCTCTTTATATATACTTCTCACCCACTCCACTGCTTCCACTTCCATACCCAATCTATCCATACATTCCACCAGTTTCCCCCTAGGAACTGAGTCATACGCCGCTTTCAAATCCACAAACACCGCATACACTCTCCCTTTGCACTCCAACGCTTCCTTCCTCCACCATTCTCGCAAGCGTGAAAATCTGCTCCCTCGTCCCTCTTCCCCAGAAATATAGTTTATTAAAAAACAAATAAAAAAATTAATTAAAAAAATAAATTGAAACCTGAACACAAGACGTGAGTTTGTAATATCTATTACAGCTTGTTTTCTGCAGACATATCTGTAATTGAAATACCACTTTTTGGTTGGTCGTAAGATTCCCTATCTGACTTTAAACTGCAATAAGAAGGATATACGTCTAAGCCCTTCTTTAATGTTAATTGTCTCAATTGCAGGTATTGGAGCTTAGACACATTTAAGGAAGTTTGGGAGTGAGGTCAGGGAAGGAATGAGGGATGTCGAGTGACAAGAAAGGCAGAAGAAAACGATGGAGAGCTACCACAATTCTGGTTATGTAGAGTGGTAAGTGCATGGGAAACTCCCGAACTATGTAACTAGGAACCAGGGGAGGGTGGCGCAGGGAGAACAACGTATGCATGTTAGGATCGTATTGCGGTTCGGAAGGAAAATATGGATTGGGCAAGGATACACCGCGTGTGTACTATGTAGTAAGAAGAAGAACTCGGGGTGCCACCTCGGAAACTAATCTCCCTCATATTCGTTATCGAGGTAGCACTAGGGTGGGTGAGGGATTGCAGAACAGTGAGTGAATGGTTGAAAGATGATGGGAAAGGCGTGGAAATCTACAAATGGCTGTCGTAGGAGAGGAAGCGTGTGCACACATTATTGATGTCGATTTGATAGCATGTTTTCCAAATTTTGCGGTAGGATATTTTAACACTGTATTATCGAAGCTCGGCGTCGACAGAGTTCATGAAGGAAACTGCAGTCAGGCATGGGGAGGGTTAAAAACCGTCAGGTCGCCTTACGGGGAAGATAGATATGTGCTCGAAACGGTTCTCTGAGTCGCGGTGAGGGAGAACCGTCACAAGAGGAATAAGGGGGGCACAATTATCAGTGTAAGCTGATAGTTGCAAGGAAATAAATCGATCGCCTGTGTCTTGGTGAGGGAGGATCGATTTACCAAAGGTAAAAAGTTAAACTCAAGTATCGGTTGAATGGCTGTGATTTTCGCCAGTACAAGGCTATGATTGGATCCGGCAGTTGCGAAGGTCCTGAATCTTGCGGGGGTGGATATTATATTTTAGTTTGTGATTACAAAGTCTATCATGAATTTCTATTCTCGTGTGTTCTCCAAGGTGAATTTGTGTTGTGGCTTGTATGGAAAGAATGTGCTTTTTATGCTTAGTTCGTTTTACGTTTTTACTGATGAAATTTAAAACCGTATATACATTTTAACACAACAACTCTGTTACTGTGTTATATTAACTTTATATGCATTTTATTTGTGTATCCTACAGGCCATGCAAAAGTATGAAATGAAATATTTTATACTAGAAACTATAATTAATTACAACAGTATGTATATAAACCCTTCCCCCTTAACTTATTTAGATGCGATTACCTATCGCTTTGTAACACTCACCTCTATGAAATTGGGTTTAAAGTTTTGCACTTCTATTGCATAATTTTCCTACAAGATTACCTTTCATGTTGAGAAACAGGAGGGCGCCATCCGCGAGCCAATATTATCACGATGTAAATATGTTCTAAATACTCATGAATTATTTATGAGCTGTAGTTTAATTTAACATGATTATCAAGTCAGCTCCCTATATTACACGAGATAAATTAAAATTAATTTTATTATAAATATTAAAAAGATGGTTTTTGTAATAGTTACATCATATTTCAATATATAATTTACACATATGCTCGTTCATTCATGTTCAGAATTTACGGTTTCGAAAAAAGATAAAACCAATATCAAGATGAAACTAATAGATGCCTCCTATTCGGACCATAGGGCAATAAGAACATCATAGGATTTGGAAATTAAAAAAGTTAAAAATAAATATGTTACCAAATACAAAAAAAGTCAATTATAAAAATATTAAAATACAGTTCGCCGAAAAAGAAAGGTCACACATTATACAAATTTCGACCATCTCATAGACAACCTACAAAAAATAATTAACAAGAACACGAAAATAATAAAATTCATCGCGACATCGCGAAGACAATGAATGGATTAATAGCGAAACAATAAACATGATTAAAGGAAGAAATCGACTATATAAAGAATACAAAAAGAAACCCACAAATACTGATTATTATACACAGAAAAAAACAATTGAGAAAAAAATTACAGCAAGGAAACAAGATTACTACAAAAGTAGAATAAACGCAGTGGCAAATAACCCAAAAAAGACATGAAACGAAATCAACAAAATACTACATAAGAACAGCAAAACACAGCAGAAAATAAAAACGATTCAGAACAAAGATGGTTTACAACTAACAAACATATATAATTAAACAATGAAACATCTTACTCATGCAAATTAAAAATAAATCAATAAAAACTAGCAATCATCTAAATCAAAGAGAGAGAGAGAGAGAGAGAGAGAGAGAGACTTACATCACCACTATACAAGGAGAAAAAGTGATATAGCAACAGGAAGAAGCCGGGCATCAGCTCTACAGAATGGAATAAATATTGGAATCAAACACCAATAATTTACCTAAATACATAAAAAACAATACCACCCTAAAATACATTTTAACAAAAATTAAAAGACGTCTTAATGCAGAATCAAGAAAAACAAGAAAATCTACCATCAACAACAGCACCAATAACAATAACAATAAAAACAAGAACAACAAGAACTCCTTCACACCAGGGTGTCTAGGTCAGTGGATTGGTGACAGCACTGAGAGGGAGCATATTTTTCTGAAATTACTATGTTATTTATATGAAACATATGTATGCTTTAAAAATTAATAAATGATTTTTATATTTAAAAAAAAAGTGACATTTTTTAGGTTATCCCTAAACCAAAGTTTCTATAATTTCCTTGCACAAAATCCCCCCAACAACAATACTATCAGATAAAATGTACAGATACAAATTTAAGAAAAATATATATAATCCATATATAAGTGTGAATCGACCTCTTAGCAATCTACATATCCAGTTTTCGATCTTATTAGATCTCCTCAGTGTAGCTCAGCTAGTGAGGATGGTTATATACAAAAATGATGCTACTAACCCCCTAGGAAGAAAGTTATATATGTTTTATAAGATTGGCCTTGTGCTGATATCTCAAGCACTCTGTTGGAATATCATTTCACAGAGGGCACTACCCGGTGATTCGGATGGCATGAGCATGTTGACGGTTATTATCATATGGGAGTGCATTACTAATTGATGTGGTGCCGCCAGATGGCGTTTAACTTTCTTTCTAGGGGGTTAGTTGTATCATATTTAAATATATAATCCCTTATGTAACATAGTATGCCCTCCTCCTCCACACTAAACCTCCTCTGCCCTCAACAATGTATTCTACCATGTCAGCCTCTTGCTTATTTTCACGCCTTACCCATCCTCTTCTAACTATTTATTCCCATTTATGCAATCTGAAACCCACTTTGCTTTCACACCCCCACACTCATAGCTAAGGTGCCACCACGTGTCGATATATAAATTTAGTTATCACTTGATTCATAAATTTTAAAATAATATAATAATCAATATTAAAAAGCAATTTGAATTATATTTATTAAATTATCCTTGTATTCGATATGTGTACGGTAAACAATTTGTTTAATATGGCCCCATAAAATAATCAAAGGATGTCAGAGTTAAAGGGGTTTAAAAAATACATTAATAAAATTAAATCAAATTGCACTTTAAAAAAATCCGACAAATATTCAATTAAATTAAAATATCAATGGCAAATTGCATATTCTGGGTAATCAACTTGTTTATTATCTGGACATCGATTTTCATTAATACTTATATTAATTTTTCATAAATAGTTTGTATATGAACTTCATGTATGTTTTAATAAATATGTTTAGAGACATATGACCTGGTTTAAAAATGGACAGCACTGTAAAAGTAAAAGGCTAAGTGCCACCTACTAAAACGGCACTGCAAATAAATGAGTGATATATTGTACCTTTGATGACCATTGATTTTACACGATAAAATAAAAATTGCATTAAAATATATTTGAATCAAGCGGGGTTATCCTCTCTGTGTTTATATCGCGTACATTGGAAAAACGAGAACAGTGCCCCAGACGTTTCGTGACGCTATTAAAACACGTTAGTCTAATCAGATTATGGTTTACAAAGCAAACTCGATTCGAAGACGGCTTTGTCCCCTATCGACAGGTCCCACTCTAAAAGATCTGTTGTAAATTAATCTGCAGATTGAAAGTATTACATTCAAAAGAAGTTCGCAGACTTTTACCATTGTACGAATCGTTTTCCCATATACGAACTTTGTTTCCATTCCCACGTTTCCCCAATAAAATTTCAATTTACGGAAGTTCGCCAATATTTATTCTTTAATATGTTTTTTATTTTCCATCAATTCGCGCATTACTAAACCAGCATGGAAATCAATAAAAAGCTCAGTAGTTGTGGCTTGTTATTAGTTTTAACGGGCAAGTCTTATGAATACTATCGAATTTATGGGGTAATATAAATTAAACCTTTTTGAGTTGTGTTATGGACGAAATTTAATCTGAAAGAACGCACGTGTCGGTGATTTTTCATTAAACGCGAAACGAATTTGAAGGAGATTTATAAAGGCGTCGTAAACAGTCCTTTATTATGTTGTTTCCTAGTCCACGAATGTCTCGCATAGAAAATGAAAAAAAATCCCTACAAAGTGAGAGATGATGTATGACAAATCACACGCCACGACTCGACGCAGCGAGATAGAAAAAAATGCGCGAATGTGTAAATTCCGTGCGGATTCTTATGTTACTGTAAAATTGAATTTTGTATTGAGTTCGTACTGCGTGTCATATCCAAATATATATTTTAAGTAAAAACTTTACGAATATAGTTCGCGCCCGGAATGGATTTTACCTTGCGCTTGTTTAAACCCTAAAGATAGATTTATGTGGTTCTAAATTGTGAAACTTCGGGAGTATTTTTATATGCGAATAAAATCGTTAATTAAAGCGCTGCCTTTGTGCCTTAGGGGTGGTAGCGAGGTGCAAATTTAGCAATTACAACAACCCGCTGCGTATATAACTAATGCGGCCAATTTGTCGTAATTATTCAATGGTGGTCCTTCTAATGGGAGGTTTCCAGGACTATAAATGGACATGTTGATTATGTGTCCGATTTAGCCTAGTTAGGCGTGATGGACACGTGCAGGACGCACGGTTTTATGCCGTCCTATATCTGGATTAATTGTGCGGGTCGGTTCCGTAGGAGATTGTAAAGGTAGCAAGAAATTGAATAAGATATGGCAACCGCATTTGAATGTTATTTGGAGCATAATAATGTGAATGGCAAGTAGATCCGGAGAGTCCGGAGTATAGGGTAGGATTATTAGTTTACATGTAAAATCTGGGAGCCCTGCAAGTGTAAACAGCGGTCCGTGGTCCCCCCATTGTTAACCGTAACGGTGATTGTTCTTCCGAGACCGCAAACGAATTAATCGGGGATCGAACGGAGCATTTATTGCCTCAATATACTCGCAGATATTGCATGAGGATGCTCTAAATTGCAAAAATGATGTCTTATTTCACTGCCACAGACAATAAAGGCGGGATTTCAGCGAGTACACGAGACGCTTTATGTCCTTTTTTTAGTCCCCTTTTTCCAAATTGCCTCCCTTCCAATGCCGCGAGCTTTTATTTTATGCGGGATTACGTATTATCTCATATGTCATTGCTTCCGGTTTTGTTTTAATAAGGGTCTCCCAGATAAAATGGGTGGAATTGAAATGCGTTTGCATTTCATCTTAGAGCCGTGTAGCGTAAAGTAATAGAACAAATACGGACAGAAGGATTTTTCATGGAAAATATACACGGTGCATCGCAACGATGCGCACATATCCGGATTAATGTTATAACTTTTCATGTTTCTAAAATTGAATGTATTATTCTAATCTCGCGGGGCCGAATCCGGGGGGAATTTGGAAATTATTTGTCGGCAATATGAATATATTTTGCATGCACCGGTATGCATGAGTTTTCTCTCTCAAATATTAGAGTTTGTCAAAGTAAATAACGTTTCTTATTGGGCGGGAAGTTTATTTCCGAGACACGTTGGGTGATGAGATCGGGAAATATATTCACAAACTGGTTTCCACTTGATTTTTCAACACGAAAATAAATTCCATTTACTTTAAACATTGCCGATACTTGAATTATTAAAATATATCTATCATCACTATTTTATTTATTTATTTAATCATATGTCTTCTACCGTGATACTTTAAACACTAACTTAATAATAAAGTAAAAAAGTGTAGCTTCAATTGCAATTGAATAAGATGGGGGTATATTCATAAAAATTATAAATTCAAGAAATAATATATTAATTATCGAATACATTGCATTGTATTTAAGATTTAGTTAGCCCTAACATCTCTGTGTATGAAAAATAGTTCCCTAATTAGTATAGTTTATATACGAAAATATAATATTGAAATGATAATGTGCCTGGTGTCAAAGCAAGTAAGATGAAGGGGCGAAGTTAACTCATAGCTCGGGGTAGATTCAACACTCCTTCCCACTCACAACGAGCCAACTAAGGTCGCATTCATTATCACACTTACAATGTTTGTTTCAGCCACGGATGATTAAACGCCTTCTTGCTTATTTAGCGCACTTAAACGCACCACATCCGCCTGCCTCTTCTCTTTCTCTGCTTTTTCCACAGCACACGTAAAACCGTCGGCGAACACCTAAAAGATTTGTTTACTTATTTACTTCTTCCATTTAATTCCTTTATTTTTACAGCCCGGAACGAGAATACGGAAACATTTTTACGTTCCGCATTACCACAGTGGAATTGCTAGTTGCGGCGCGAATATCTACATAGGTAAAATCATTTGGGTGTGTCGGGCGCATGTAAAAGAAGGCGAGCTAACGATTTACGATTGCTAATTGATATTCGCGAGATAAACTCGGTAGGCGAATTAGAGGAACGACAGTACAGCACTATAATTTAAGCTTACAGGGTCGCCGGGAATGGCCAGCTAGGCTACTTCTTTATTGTAGTTTGACCTCCGACCGCAACTGCTGAGCCCGCGTTTGGCCCATCGGGTTTAAAGCCCTTGCAAAACATAGGATTAATCCTCTCTCTCGTCGCCGCATATTTGCCATGCACTAAATTGCTACCATTATTATTTTATATGTTGCATACTTTACATTAATCTTTCAGCTATGAATTAAATTTTATATTATGTTTATACTGAAAAATAAATTATTAATGTTTGATTTTAACTAATCTCCGGATGAATAGCTTCATCATAAACATTTTGCTTGTTAAATATATAATATAGTTTGTATATTAACAGATCACTCTCTCGTGGAATAGAAAATTATTCCTAGGCCGAGAAATTTGATTATTGCTGGGTTTAGAGCTTCAACATATGATAAACGTTTTGTTACGAAAAACGGTAATAAGTGTATAATAACTAAGTATAGTAAGCCGCAGAGAAATCCGTAGTGCTACCAGTACCAGTGCACCAGAGTGGGCGAGGGTAGACATTATAAAATTCAATTTCACTGCTCGGTCAATTTTTATTTATATATTGAAAAAGAATATTATGTGAAATTAAGATGCTATATTAATGCGGGGAAAAGTACATAGATGCAGGAACATTCAGAAGAAGCGTAAAACTATTTTTTATGACGTACTGTTGCTAATTAATATAATTAAGTTTAAGGAAGTGTAATATTCTTTTTTTATCTCCATCAGCACAACAATAAGGGAAGGTGGTTAATTGGCTACTATGTTAATAATTACTGATATCCAATGAACTTAGGTATCAATCAAATTCTTGTTAAACTATCAGCTAAATACTATAGATAACAATAGATTATAAAATATCAGTAGCAGAGATGTAAAAGAATAAAGTGGTTTTTTTCAGTTAAACTTGCCGTATAGTTCATATATATCATATGAACACATCATTGATCTAATTATTTCTCTAATAAGCTAGCACAGTTTAGTGGATTTTTCCATGTCTACCATCGTGTCTCAAGATTGTCATTCATTTCTTTCTAAGTCATGTCCACTATCCATACTATTGATGGTTTAATTATTCTTATTTGATCATTCCCATTACTACTAAAAGGGAGAAGTTAACAGAGGAGAACACAAGGAGAATAAAAATAACTGAATATAAAAGATCTCTCAGGGACTGGGAATAATTAAAAGCATATTTTTTAAAACATATATAAGCGTGAACCCACCTCTTAGCAATCTACATATCTAGATTTCGATCTTATTAGATCTCATCAGTGTAGCTCAGCTAATGAGGATGAATTCACACAATATGCCGTCAGATAGGGTATAACTTTGTTCCTAGGGGATTAGTTGGATTATATTAAAATAGTTTTTAATTAATTAGTGTTATGTTTTATTTTTCAGTTGGGCAACAAGGCATGGTGCAGGACTGGGAGGAAGAGAGACGCATTCGAAAGATATGAATGAAATGTAGGAGTAGCGAAGAGATCGGTTTCAGAAAGGATAGAGGAAGGATATGTCTGAGGTGTGGGTGGCTATAAAAGAGCTGCATAGCACCAATAAAATCAGAAAAGCAGTGTTTTCCCACTCTTCTCCCCCTGACCAGACGCCAACTAGTTTGTCTAGAGTCCTATAAAATTTCCTTCCACACCAAGCCCAGCAGAAACCTATGTGTCTGCCGTTGACGCTTGTTCGTACTCCAAATCCTGCCGCACCGACTGTCGACCTGTACCAAAGGCGCTTTCATTTAGCATAGTTTTGCATTGCTAGTGGCGTGCAGTATCGCTCAGGTCTTGCGGTCGGACGCCGCCGGTTGTAAGGTCCGAGGTAGAATTATGCGCATCGGAAGCGGCAAATAGAACAAGAAACAATAAGCCCGTACCAGCCCAGAGTGATAAATGAAAGGCACTCAAGTACAAGGATGGTTTCTGAAGAGTCTTCTAGGATTTGAAAGGTAGATGTCTATGACTAAGGTGCTCCTCCAGAACGCAGAATCTGATGAGCATGAATTGGGGGGGTCGTATGGAAGGGTAAAGTTGGTAAAAACGCTGCAGGACTGGGGGGAAGCGAGACGGTTGTGAAGGGTGTGGAAGAAATGTAAGAATAGATAAGCGATCAGATGGAGAGAGGATAGAGGAAGGATGTAAGAAAGAGTGGGTATGTCTGGGGTGTGGGTGGATAAAATTCGAGGAGGAATGGAAAAATTAGGTCTGTGCGCCGGGCACGCTTAGCATGTTGTGCGCCCTAGATGTCAAGGCCCCCTGTGGAAAAGATGTAGGAGTAGGGTAGATACCAGATGCAGAAAGCATAGAGGAACGTTATATAAAAGATCTGTCAGATGTGTGGGCGGATGAATTGCTTAGGGGAATGGGAACGCCTTGTCAGGCCTCCTTTACCCTAACTCTCTCTTCTCCCGATTCCACCGCTGTCGTTCTACCTCTAGCCACCGCTGTTACCCTTGCCCATAATCGCGTCTGGCTGTAAAAGAACTGCACAGTACCAGTATAGTCAGAAGGGCAGTGTTTGTCCACTCTCACTCTTCTCCCCCTCACTGGACGTCAGTGGTTTACCTGGAGTCCGATTAGGTTTTCCTCCGCCCTAAGCCCAGCTGACGTCTCTAGGTGTGCCACTGACGTCTGTTGGCATTCCATATCCTGCCGTACCGACCGTGGATCCGTACCATGCACGAGGCTGGTTCCTGAAGAGTCTGCTAGGACTTTAAACGTCGACGCCTAGACTATGGTGCTCCTGTAGGAAACTAATCTGATGAGCATGTAGTATGAGAGGATAGTAAAGTTGGTGGAAACGCAGGACTGGGGGAGAGGGGGAAGGTGTGAATGTAACGTAGGAGTAAGGAAGAGATCGGATGGAGAAAGGGCGGATGAATGAAATGCTGGAAGGAAATAGAAGTTTAGGTGAGACGAGGCATTGGTGCGCGCCGGGTACACTACATGCTCAGCGCACCCGACGCGCACGGTGTAACCTAAACACCGTGTCATGCCCCCCGGTGGATGCGATGTAGGAGTGGGATAGAGAGCAGATGGTGAACGGATATATATATATATATATATATATATATATATATATATATATATATATATAGAGGAAGAAAGTATGAAAAAGGTGGATATGTCTCAGGTGTGGGAGGATGATATTCTGAGAAAAATGAAAATGTATACACGTCCCTCTTCCGCTAATTCCATCGACGCCGTTTCCGTTCACCGTCCCCAAAAAGAAAGATATTAACTACTGCACAGAACCAGTATTGTCAGCCTCCTCCAAAAGGAACGCGATTTTCTTGTCCCGAAGGATATGGCATTCTATTATTTTATAAGAAAATTCCCTGGAGTGGTTCTGTCACATATCTATAATCCTGATCGCTCAACTGAGCCGACATGTACACCTGGAGGCGGCCCTGGTAAAAACCAGACAAACGGCTGGCTGGCCATTTCTCTTAATTGGGATACAGCGTCCTTAGTTCACGTAATAAGGTTCTTCAGCTCTGTGCTAAGACTGAAACTTACAGCACCGTATGTAAAGTTTCAGTCGCAGGTATGGGCTGGGAGCCTAACCTCAACAAACTGGCTGAGCTTGTAGCTGTTCCAAAATATTACCATGAGAAGATTCCTGAATCCTGAAGCCTCGTGATATATCAAGAATATCTAAATTAGAGACGAGCTAGGAGTATATCTGATGGTTATCCACATCAAATATATTGTAACAAGCTTTCACGAAAGATTGCAGGAACATCCAATGAGTCAATGAAGTCATGTTCCAACTATGATGATCATAATTGGAAATATGATAGGCCCAGGTTGATTCTTGTAAAAGAACTGCCGTGAATTAGACTAACAATTAAAGTAAAACCCCCTGGAGCTGGCTGATATAAACATACTTAAAATTATTTTTTTCGTTATGTTAAGCGGGGAGTGCCTTTTTAGTCAGTCTAAGAACCTGACACTATCTTCCTTAACATTTGAAGGAAAGTTGATGTGATCTTCGGTGCGGGGTGAATAAATACTTGTGTTTGTGGTAGAATTGAAGGCTTTTAAATATGTAAACACCATGTGCGGAAGACACCGCGGCAGGAGTCCGTGGTTTTCATGTTGAACATTATAAGAATAAGAATAAGAAGTCAAGTGGCAGATTCAAAGTATCGAGAATCAGGAGGAGCATTCCAAGATTGGCACTAGCTCTCTCCGAGGTACTTCAAAATTCAAGTCTGCCGCATACTGCCGAGCTATCTATCTTGATAAGGACGAAACAGTCAAGCAGCATTTTATAGCAGGGTTTAGATGTGGGAGCATGAAGATGAAGAATGAAGAGAATGGTTAAAGTAAGAGGCCCAGGTATTGGACGACTGGGGGTATTATTGTAGCAAGATTGAGGGGGTCATAATTTTTAGATATATAGGTTATGTTATATTATATCTCTATATTATTAAGGTGACCAACTATTTTTTGTTCAAAAAGAGTACACTTTGCAAGTATTTCATAGGTGAAAAAAAGGTGAAAAAACGATAAAAGTTTTATTTTCTTTTAAAAACATATTTTTCTTCGGAGTGGTTTTTTTTTTTGCTAAATGAGGATGTTTCAAAACGGTCAGTTTATTCTTTAGAATTAGTGGTAAAAATCCATTATTAAATCTTGATTTACATTGCAGTATGAAATCGTATTTAATTAATAAAATTGAAATAAAATAATGTAAAAAAATGTTTTAGAAATACAAATGAGTATAAAATTATACAAATGAGTACTTTCAGAGTACAGGATTTGAAAAGAGTACGGTTTGCGAAAAAAGAGTACAAAACTCAGTAAATGAGTATAGTTGGTCACCTTAATATTATACTAAATTTCAATTATTTTTTCATGTAATGTACGAGTAAATGGAATATAAAATAATTTACTTAATTAAATATATTTTATTTATTTATTTTATGTTATTAATCGAATGCCTATCTACCGTATTATTAATGTAAAGCAATTTCAATATTTTAGATATCAATGGGTATGAATTTAATAAGACAACGTTAAACTTAACCGTAAAAGACAAGAACATTGAATTATTACTGTACTATGTTCTAGCCCAATTTATAACCCCCAACCCAAGAAAAACAATAGATGCATGTCCGTCGTGTCACTTTTCAGTGAAGACGAGCAGCTTACGCCACTCCACTGTATAAAACTGTAACCATCTTTATCTATTAACTGCCAAGTTGGCGCTAGTAGCCGTCCTCCAATTTAAATTTCAGACTCATCGCGCAAACTTTTCCTTGCCGAACATCATGGATCGTTTCCTGTTGCTTATTTGTCGTAAATAGCTCAGAAAGCGGAACAGAAAATGAAGACGTGCACGGGGAGTTCCAGTTAATTCCGGCTACGCGGGGCCCTGCTAACTCAGCGATTAAAACGTTCCTGCGACGTGCCGTGAAAAAGCTCGGACTCTAACGTAGCACTAAAGTTCCTGTTTAATTAAATAGTTTAATAAAGCAGCATCTGGTTCTGTGTTGCGCGCTCACAGAGAGACGGCATTGTTCATAACTAGCACAGTTTTCGTATATTCGTTTGTGCACGAGCTCAAAAATAACAATTATCTTGCATGTTAATTTTTAGTTGTCATGAAACTGCTTTTGACTACTAATTGTATGCACACATAATTTTATTTATACCGAACACTAACAGGGCATTTCTTTTTGTATCTAATTCAATATTCTTAATTATTATATGTTACATAATTAAATATATTATATAAAATATAATTTATTATTTATTGTTGCGAATTATTTATACGCATATGCCGACCCACCTATACACACTCACACTCACACGCATACGTGTATATATATATATATATATATATATATATATATATAGAGAGAGAGAGAGAGAGAGAGAGAGAGAGAGAGAGAGAGATAAATATATACTCAACCAACAAATTGATACGATAGAGGTTATAATTAATTTTCTACAATAACAATTTTATATTATCTGTTAATATTATCATCTCGGATAGTAGTTTTCAACCGGTTCGAAGCACTTTGAATACACACCGGTAGTACCAGAGCTTGTTGAAAGTGCTCCTACTGTATGTGATTGACGATTTTGGTGTTCGGCGAGTTATCGATCAAAAGTACTCACTGACTTCAAAAAGATTATAAGAATCACTAGTCTAGACTCTTAGAGCTTCAGATATCGATATTTATTGAGATTTGCTAGCAAAACGTTACTTAACAATAGCTTCAAACTAAATTTACGCTGCGCATCCACCAATATGTCGCAAATGGTAGGGGGGTGTAGACATTAAGAGCTTCAGATATCCGTATTTATTTAGATGTAAGGGTCTCTACTCGCATCATGTTACTAGTGGTGGAGATGCCGGGTAAATGTAGTTTTCAGCTATTGTTAAGCTTAAAACTACATTTACCCGGCACCTCCACCATTATATCGCAGATAGGTGGGTGGAGCCTTTAAGAGCTTCAGGTATCTGTATTTGTTTAGATAAAATCGTATCTACCTGCAACATATTATTTAAGTTAGCTTAAAACTAGACTTACCTAGCCATCGCCATCTGCGAGTTACTTATGCGTAACTCGACTATGGTATGCTCGATGGGGTGAACGGCAACGCAGTTGTCACATACGAGAAATATACTGCGACAATACATACCATGTAAATTTTTCAGTAAAAACAACAAAAAATATTAATTTAGCATTCACTCTGTTCATAATATAAGGATTTATGAAAGGGTTGCGGTTATATCAGAAGTTCTTAGATATATAAAATAAATTAATGAAATCCATAGTATTTGCGTAGTTATATTGTGCATAAAGGACTATATATTTATTATATATTATCGGGATTATTTTGCGAATTAAATAATATATACATATTTAATTCGCAAAATAATCCCGAAAATATATAATGCCCTTCTGTGAAACATTTTACAGTTTACAGTTTGTATTGTAAATGAAATAAAGATTATTATTATTTAAGTTTAAGAACAGTATTGTACCGTGTGTTCCTAATTGGCACATATGTTTTAATTTAGAGGAGTATAATCATTTTGTTATCGCATTGTCTCATAAACCATTATTTGACTATCGAGCTGTTCATGTTTTCCGCGTAGTTTTTTCATAGTTTCAAAAATCCATAGTTTAGTGTACTGTACGTATTTTACAAATTTTTTCTTCATTATACTGAAATAACTATGAAAATTGTGCTTTCTTATGATTTTAATAATAATAATAATAATAATAATAATAATAATAATAATAATAATAATAATAATAATAATAATAATAATAATAATAATAATAATAATAATAATAATAATAATAATAATAATAATAATAATAATAATAATAATAATAATAATAATAATAATAATAATAATAATAATAATAATAATAATAATAATAATAATAATAATAATAATAATAATAATAATAATAATAATAATAATAATAATAATAATAACTTTATTAACATACCATTTACAGTTTACAGTAATTAAAGAATTTTGTTTTAAATACATACTTTTTAAAGAATAGAATAAGAAGATATATTTATTGTAACATACATACATACGATAAGATACACATACATGTACAAGAGGCCATCGACCGTGGTCTTTCAGCCTTAAGGGATACATTTTTTAAAAAATTACTTTGTTTTTTATCATACTTCAGTTACACTTTGCAACTACTTTCAGCTAAGTTCTAGCCATTTTCGGCTCCTCCGATGACATACTTTTTGTTTGTTAAAAGAGGCAAGTATTTTCGGCCTGTTATAATTACATTTTTATGTACATCCTTAATTGACATTTATAATAGAATAGTAATTTAATTATGACTGCTGTGAACATTTTATTTGCAAGATTCATTTAAATTGAGAGCCCCTTGACGCACCCAATCCATTTGTTTTCCCGCCCGACAGCGTCGGTCGCGTCTGAGTCGAGAGGAGAGGATCTTCGAATGAAATCACATTTAATTTATTTGTCCTTAAATTACAAAACAGCCCGTTCCCTGATAAAACTTTTAGCAAACGGTTTAAGCATTCTTGAAACAAACTTTTTTAAAGATTAATTTTTTACTGAGCATTAAAAAATTTCTATGCATATTAAGTGGTTTTGAACAAACGCGGTAGTATCGGTATTACGTGCAAGAAATACTAAATTGTTTATTAAATCACTATTGTTGTTGTAAACTATAATTTTATAATAATAAATACTCCTACTAAATACTTAAAAAGGAAAACGAATATCTTGTTTCCAAACAAGCTACAACACAAAATTCGCATTTGAGAACACACGACGACAGAAATCCATGTTAGACTTTGTTATCTATCAATCAGAAATATCTAAAATAACAGAATTCAGGACGTGAGAATCGAAACAAATGCCGAAACCAACCATAGCCTTGTACTGGCGAAAATTACAACTTCTCTGCAGCGAAAATAAAAAGAGAGAACCTGCAGAAAGCATCGACAAACTTAATGTGGAATTTCTATCTGATGACTTAATAAGATAGTTATACCAGCTAAGACCAGAAGAAAATATCTGGTGTGGGCACACACGATTTTCCGAATTACATTAACATTTTTCACTTTTTTTGACACAATTTGACACATTTGAACAGATTTTGACAAATTTTGACACATGTTGACATATTTTGATACATTCTGACACATTTAGACATATTTTGGCACATTTTACCATATTTTGGCACGATTTGGCACATTCTGATATAGTTTGACTGCCTCAGGACATACTTTAAACGTATGATCATGGAGTAGTCTGATAGATAATGAAACTAAATATAATACATCATATTGTTGCACAGGGAAACATCTTACAAGAGGTATAAGTATTTAACGTTACTTATACATCTTGTAAGATGTTTTCCTGTGCAACAATATGATGTATTATATTTAGTTTAATTATATTAAAAATGTTATTCTACATATAATGTTCATAAGATTGTTCTTGTGTATACTTATTGTACTTATTGTATATTGATTGTATATACTTATGAACATTGTAATACAATATCGATTACATTCGAACTTGATGACAATAATACCACTACTGGCAATAATTTTCATATTAAATTGTATCCTTACATTACTCAATATTTCTGCTATCTTTTATCTAAACAATTAATTGATTTTTTATAATATAATTATAAAATAATAATTTCCAGCACGATAGTGATCATTTCAAGATATAATCATTCTATTGCATTATAATATTCGCATCATGCCGCAATTGCTTTGATTTGAATATCATGCGAAAATAAGCGGCTTTTTGTACTGGAACTCTGGTAATTAGATTTTAATTTGTCAATTTATAGCTAATGTTGGCTCATTATGCTACAATGCAGTCGTCAAACTGTACTAATCAATCATTTCAGTTCAGTATATTAATGCTAATTTATTATTTGAACTCCGTATCTTATTACGTTTTTATGTTATCTTATCAAATATATTTATAGAATTAAATGATAAATAAATAGATCTTTATTGGCATTTTGAAACTTTTTATATAAATGATGACATGAATTGAGTTGAGGAAAAATGAAAATTAACATTTTTCCTCAACTGAATCCATGTCATCATTTATATAAAAATAAATTTGTAACTAATTTGCATACTAAAGTGTAATTAACGCTTTAGTATGTAAATTAGTTACAAATTTATTTTTATATAAATGATGACATGGATTGAGTTGAGGAAAAATGTTAATTTACATTTTACACATAGATTCGATAAGAAACTTAAAGAAATTTCTAGTTTTAATTATACATGAACTATGTTCAGCTCGTACTATGACCAATTATGTCTTGAATAAAAAGCAAGCACAGTACGTGATTGGTTATGGTACGAGCTGAACATAGCAAATGCATACTTGAAACTTGTCAAGTTTCTTGTCGAATCTAGTACAATGTAATTCACGCTTAACTATATTAAAAATTACACCAACTAGACCTTTTCCCTTTCTCTTTACAAACTTTATGCAAATACTCACGCCATCGCCATCCCTACTCAACCATGCACATCTATTATTTACCACCCTCTCTTATTAACTCCCTCAAACGCAATCGTCATGGGTCATACTCTTCCTCATCAAACCACACTTTGCTACCCCTTTTTCCGAACCGCACCTTGTTCGTGCTAAGGTTATTTTATTCTCTTTACTGTTTTTTTTAAATAGAGAACATCCTATACAGTATGACTAAATCAAAAAAATAGTAAGAAAGACCCTAACAACTATAGAGGGTGGATATCGACTCCTGGAGACTGTCCTATAAGATTATTATTAAGAGACTCTGGGCAAGGCCTCCAGGGTCCGATGCGATGGGAACAGGCGGAACGACTTAAGTACTCGCAGCACATATAAAGAGACGTGGGCAAAATCGAGAGTGAATGGAGAAGTGTCTGAGAAGTTTAGGGTGAATGTGGGTGCCCGCTAAGCCCCCTCCTATTCAATCTATACACAAGCGAGTTGGAGGCGGTGCTGAGGAGAGGACAGGCTGGAGGGGTCGTGGTGGGGAGAACCAAGGTGTGGATGCTGGCATATGCGGATGACATAGTACTAGTAGCCTAGAGAGTGGAAAGGCTGCAAGAGATGTTGGAAAGAATGGGAAGGTACATGGATAGGAGAGGGCTAGTAGTGAATGTGGAGAAGACTAAATGGATCATGTTTAGGAATAGGGGTAGAAGGGGTAGAGTGGAAGAGCTGAAATGGAAGGGAAGGATGATTGAGAGAGTGAATGTCTTTAAATATTTGGGTTTCTTTTTTGACAGTGGAGAAGGATTTAGGGTGCATGTGGAAAGTATGCAAGCGAAAGCGAGAATGGCTTGGGGAATAGCGAGAAGGAAATGGGAGAGGTTGTGGGGCGGTAACCTCGTAATGGCGTGCAAGATCTGGGATGCGTGTGTAAAACCTATTCTGTTGTATGTAGTGGAAGTGTGGGAATTGCGTGAGTGGGATGTGATAGAGAGAGAGAGCAAGGTGTGCTCCTGAAGAGTCTGCTGGGTCTCGAAAGGTCGACACCGAGAGCACTGCTGTTGCAGGAGACGAATCGTATGAGTATGTGGTGGTAGTCGTGTGTAAGGGTTGTGAAGTTTGAAGAAAGATTGCAGGAATTGGGTGAGGAAAGACTGGTGCGGGAGGTATGGATGAGGTGTAAGAGTAGGACGGAGAGTGGTTGGAGAAAGGATAGAGGAAGGATGTATGAAAGAGTGGGTATGTCTGAGGTGTGGGTAGAGGAGAAGCTGAGAGAAATGGGAAGCCTAGGAACTGAGGTAAGAGAGAGATTGAGAGATATTGAGTGGCAAGAACGGCAGACTAGAATGAATGAGAGCTCTTACAACCCTGGCTACGTAGAGTGGCAAGTGAGTGGGAGACTCCCGAGTTACTTAGCCAGGGGTGAGTGGAGCAGGGAGGACAAGGTATGCATGGCAAGAGCGAGGTGTGGGTCAGACGAGAGAGGGAGGAAAGTGTGGATGGGTTTAGGGTACACCGCGTGTGCGCTGTGTAGTAAGGGAAGCGATACGTGGTGGCACCTTAGCGAAGAATGTGAGGGTGTGAAAGCAGAGTGGGTGGGAGACTGCAGAAAGCTGAATGAATGGTTATGAGAGGATGGGGAAGGCATGAAAATCTGCAGGAGGCTGACGTGGGAGAGGAAAGTGGCAAGGGCAAAGGGAGTTGCGATAGATAGGGGTAATTAGTATTTTTTGGCGGAGTAGTACTTTTATTTATATTGTATTTTTATTTTTATTTTTGTATATTTTTGTTGAGGTTTGTGATGTGAAGGGGCAGTGAGGGAAATGCCAATAAAGGTCTTCTTTTTTTTTTACTCGCAGCACTCTTTCCAGCTAGAATGCGCACGAGCCACGACATCCCGCCGGACGACAATTACACAGATGAGCACAGACAATGGAGCGAGGAGGAGGTGCTAAAGGTCTTAGGAAACCTACCGAACAGGAAAGCGCAAGCCCTGACATCTGCCAAACAAGGCCTTGAAGGCAACGCTACCATAAGCCTGCCCGCCAAAAACACATTCAACCTGTGCCTAACGGACACATTTCAAGCCAAATTCGTGTTCATCCCGAACAAATGGGAGCTAGCCGCGAAGCCTACGTCCTACAGGCTACTATGCATGTTGGACGGCATGGCCAAAGTCCTAGGATCAACTGAGGATCTTCACATTTCCAGTATAGCTTCCACAAGGAGCGGTCGAACGTCGACGCTATACTGGCTGTCAGAAGAATAGTACACGATGCAAATAGCGAACCCTGGGAGAGGCAAAGGCATTGCATGATGGTCACTTTAGACGTCAGTAATGTCTTCAACTCCATCCCGTGGGGAAATCATCGAGGCGCTGCGGTTACTCACACCGACACCGCTGATACGCCTGCTGAGTAATAAGTACACAGGGCACCGGGCGGCACAGACATCAGACACCATATGGAAAGAGGAGTCCCGCAGAGTTCAGTCCTAGACCCCTGCTTTGGTACGATGGGGTCCTGAGACTTCACCCTCCACCAGGGATTGAGTGGCGTTTGCTACCACTACAAGGTCGTCCGCAGTCTTTCTTGTCTATTTTTCACTCCCACTATTTACTCCCTTTTGTTCTGCACGTTCCCTACTCATTCCTCCTCTTGTCAAACACGGTTCCTTAAAGTCTGCCGTCAAATTTGACGAATGCATGCAATTAAAAAATTTGTGTAGCTTAAATAAATATTGTCACGAAAGAGTCAGGAAGGCAAATAAGTAATTTTTTAATTTTTTTAAAATGTTAGGAGTGAACCGTGATGAAAATTTTTTTGAGAATCACTGGTCTACTCTAACGTCGCTATGAACTTCTCATGGCCAATAGTCTGTATAACACATTTTGTCTCGTCTCCGATAGGTTTTGTTCAACTTTTCGACCCCGGCAAATATAGTCGTCGCGATACCGACGTGTGGATTGCTGAAATTACCGAAAATCGCAAAGATGTAGGGAAATTTTCCATGACATAGACAAACCATATGTATCTTTTTATTTACTATTATTAATGAAGGAAATCGTGAACTTACAGGAATCATTTATATTATGTAGGGTTGTAAGAAATATATTAATTGTGAAATTAAAATTAAATATTTTCCAAATATTGGATTGTTAAGGCGTCTACTTTGTGATAATTCATTTTAAAGGATAAATAAAACGATTTTTTACTTTGTTTTTTATCACACTTCAGTTATCGGAGGAGCTCGAAAATGGCTAGAGCTTACTAGTTGCAAAGTGTAACTGAAGTGTGGTAAAAAAACAAATTAAAAAATCGTTTTATTTATCTTTTAAATATTTTCCAGATTATTGTAATTTACATATTAGAGCTCTTACAACCCTGGCTACGTAGAGTGGCAAGTGCGTGGGAAACTCCCGAGTTACTTAGCCAGGGGTGAGTGGAGCAGGGAGAACAAGGTATGCATGGTAAGAGCGAGATGTGGGTCAGGCGAGAGAGGGATGAAAGTGTGGATGGGACTGGGGTACGCGTGTGTGCTATGTAGTAAGGGAAACAAAACGTGGTGGCACCTTAGCGAAGAATGTGAGGGTGTGAAAGCAGAGTGGGTGGGAGACTGCAGAAAGCTGAATGAATGGTTAAGCGAGGATGGGGAAGGCGTGAAAATCTGCAGGTGGCTGACGTGGGAGAGGAAAGTGGCGGGGGCAGAGGGAGCGTTGATAGATGAGGGTAATTTGTAATTTTTTGTATTACTTTTATTTATATTTGTATTTTTATGTTTGTATATTTTTGTTGTGGTTGGTGATGTGGAAGGGCAGTGAGGGAAATGCCAATAAATGTCTTTTTTTTGTAATTTACCTTTAATTTTTTAAATCTAAAAATGTGTAAAATCTTATTTCATAAAAGCTTAGTTTTAAAACTTGGAAGTTTGTGAATTTTATCATTAGAAACTCGCCCTGTGCAATCGTAAGTGCATTTAATTACCTTGTTCAGTTTTATCTTTCTATATGTTTCATAACTTGAATAACGACTTATTATTATTATTATTATTATATACGAGTACTGGTATAAAATATAAATACACCAAAATAATCGCGGCCGCAGTTGACAGATGCGGCACGTAATTAAACAAAAGATAGTTACGATGTTTACGCGGTGTGTGCCTGCGCAAATAAATGTTAGCAATTACTTTTTGTTATCAGGAAGTCGAAATGCGGTCTTTTATGACACAACAAAAGCCACCCGCATTTGCTATGGATATTAAATATGACAAAAAAGTAAAATAAACACGAAGGAACTCCTCGCGCTCGGCACAGTTTACCGCCTCAAATTCCAAGCGCTATTTACAGAAACAGTGGGAATTGCATTGTTGAAATGCAATGTCAATTGCGTATACGTGTGTTAATTGATCATTAAAAGTTACAACATAGTTAAGACTGTTCGCGAGTTCCATGCGAATCAACTGCCATATTACTCACTATTACTGTCAAAGTTTTCAAACAAAATTAGGATGAACTAAGCGAGAGTGCGTGTTGTTTTGTTAGTTATATTCCGAAACTACACAATTGTTGTTAAATATTAATTACGGGTTGATGCTGTAAATTGTTTAATATTTTCATTGTTTAATTAAAATTTTATAACTGTTTGTATTGACTTGCAGCGATTTTATTAATTCAATTATATTATTAATAAACAATGATAATTATTAAAATCTCATTCGATTACCACATTATTTTATATACTATAACAATCAAATAATAAACAGATTACATTTTTAAATGAAATGAACATATTTATATATTTCATTTAATGGTGTATTTAATATAAACTTAATTACAATAAACTGTTAAATATTAAAATGGTCTATTAGGTATATTATGTATATATAGAATATATATTATGTAATATGTTCCCAATAAAAATATAGTCACTTCCATATGGTCGTATCTTCGTATCTGACATATCTCTCATTGTGAGTACCTTTATTTGTATTTATTGATTGCCTTTCTGTTTCACGTGCGAAATAATAAATATAATACAATAAAAGCTTTCAATAATACCTATAGAATTCAAGTATGTATAGCATTAATATGTTGATACAAAAAGATATTCAGAATGGTATGTTTTGAAGATTTATAATTTAATAACGTTTTTATTAAAAGACGTCCCGTGGAGTGAACGCTGATTTTTTCATATTGCACGAGTAAGCTCTATGGAATTATTTCGCATTTTCTTATGTCGCAGCTGTTTCACATTTTCTTTTACAAATAACATCATACATAATCACATTATTTTCTTGTTGTATTCCGCATGGGCATAAAAATGCAAAACCGGATTTATTAAAAGTTAATATTGTAATTTCAACAGATTTCCGTTAGTCAATATTTCTGAACTAATATGACGTCGAAATCAAAGCTGAAATATTTGTTTCCCTTTTAATCCCACACGATATTAGCTGCTCAGAGACGTGAAATATCAAAGGGCCAATCTTTGAGGTGATCGCCGACTTTATTGAGAGAAATTGAAAGGAGTTTTAGGAACGTTTAACGGAATTTATTTTATGTGTCGAGTCTGGTTCCCATTTTACGTACACAAATGTCGAAAACATATTCTCGATTCCGGGGAAATAAAATTCGTTGATAGCGCTGAACTGAATTTCACTGGGTGTAGAAAGAATTATGTTCAATGTAAAATCCGTGTTGTTCAAATGTGAATCGAACAAAAAAAAAATAAACAAGATGATGAAAAAAATCGCATGGTACGACAAGGGATGGTTTTTAGTCACTAAAAAAGACTTATTAATCTAATAAATAGATTGAATAAGTTTCTATGGCGGGAAAATACTAATCGATATAAATATCCACATTTCCCTTAGTATTGATTACATAATGATTATATTTTATGCCCGCATTACATTTTTGAAAATCTTAGTATTTAAGTTCATCATATAGTAGTAGTAGTTTTTTATTTGTAAATATTTATTGAATAAAAAATAACAATAATAATACAATATAAATTAAATATAATCAATAATAAAAAAAAGTGATTCTCTCTGCAGGAACTCGGAGGATGGCCCTCTTGGTCCTGCTATCGAGATATGCAGTTGGTCGTGATATGGTGGTAGTAGGTGATTTGGATGTCTGTGTTATTTATCTCTATTTTTTATAATAGTTACAGTATCTATCGACCTTCGGGGTCCTTATGCCGTGTGTTAATATATGTGTATGTGTATGTGATTGTTTCGCCATATATTATTTCTATCATATTTAGCATATTTATTAAATATATTGTTGACTTAATATCGATATAAAAGTGCTAAAAATTAAAAATTAAAGTGACTAATACGTTCATGAACGTTCCAGCAGCCACCAATTTGTTTCGTAAATTCAATATAAAGCCCACCGTGCAAGCGGTGTGATATCAAAGCACGAAATCATAAATAATACCATGATATTTTTATTCGAAATAATTTCACGCGCCGTGTACCAGCGCGGCGTCCTCCTCATGCAAATTAATAAAAAGAAAATCCAAATTTATGTTGAATCTCCTGCAACGATTTTTCAAGCGAAACATTCACCTGTTTCTAAAAGGAAATGGGGGCCATAAATTTTATCACTCTCTTATTAGTTTTATTTGCTTGTTTTTGTAGCCATGTTAAATTCATGAAAAGGAACTGCGGGCTGTGTCGTGGGGGGCGACTTTGAGGGCGTTGAGTTTTCCTATTAAATTTGTTAATAATGTCGTTCAGTATTTAAAGTTTCTCAATTATGTGGTTAAGTATACAGCACGGGTTGAATTTTAAATAGTCGGAGCGGTGTCGGTGTTTTTGCTAAGCCGCCATCCTGATTTACATATTAATTCTAAATATATATATATCTGAGAGGGTAACAATTTACTGCGTACAAATTAACTAATAACCTTCCCAGTTTGCAAAACTTGTTTTGTAATTATATGACAATGAACCAAACTGTATAATTAATGAGATTAATTAGGTATACAAAGTGCACGATTTGCATGCAAAGATACGCTAATAACAATAAATGCATTTTGCTAAATATTCATTAGATGCTAAATATAATTTTGGATTAATAATGGTTCTATTTTAGTAAATTCTACAATCATATCCACATATTCACACTATGAGACTTTGTAAGCTAAAGACGGATTTGATTTATTACTTAAGTAGCTCCAGTCGCACACGGACAACTCAATCAATTATTGGATTATTTATTTGTGTTGATACTAAATCTTTACATACGGCAGTTCTATCTTTATAGTTTAATAAAATATACTGAAACAATGTGTACCACCGAAAAAAAGGACTAACTAGAACTACAGAAAGAAATTAACACTATTGCGAAATAGGAGGCTAACGGATAGAGTATATAAATAGCAAATAAGAAAACAATAATTGGCGGGAAAGTCCTGGAATGGACAGGACAAAAATCAAAATAAATCTTTTATCTTTATAGCTATTTTCTTGAGGGCTTTTCTGCTGGTAAAATGAGAAGGTCAAAGGAGTGCAATCACCCTTGTTATCTTATCTTCACAGAAAACCTCTGAATATATTAAAGGTAATCCGCTCCCCAAAGCTCAATACGAGGCAGACGGCGCCTCTAACTAGTACGCCACTGAGCTGGTGAAAATTAGTATTAATTAATCAAAAACAGGATATAGAGACGGAAAAAAGGATACCTCAAATGGAAAATTGAAAATTCAAAGCGTAAAGGGAAAGGAAATAGAACTAGTAGAAATATTTCAAAAGGCAAAACAAATATAAAACTACCACAGCATTGAAGTGTTGAAGTGCATGAAAAGGTTAAGGATGGGAGAAGAAGCGGTGGAATGGGTTAGAGGGCAAAAGTGAGAGTAAATGAAGAAGCTACGCAGAACATTTTAAATAATGTGGCAATAATACAGCGTTGCACTGTGGGCCCACTCATGTTCAATCGTTACACAAGTCAATTGTAGGGGGTGTACATCAGAGGGAGTCGTGGTAGAAGGAACCTAGTTATGGATGTCAGCGTATGCATATCCTATAATGCTTGTGACCAATAGAGTGAAAGAGATGCAACAAATGTTGAAATGAATGGAAAGATAACATGATAAGCGGAGGTTGGTAGTGAATGTGAAAACTCAAATAAGTGGGTGCTGTATAGAGAGATGAATATGATGGGCGGAGCGAAACTTGAAATGAAAGAGAGTAATGATTCATAGAGTGAATTGTTTTAAGCATTTAGGGTTTTGGTTCAACAGCGGTAGGTTAGGTAGCATTTGCAGTTGGGTGAAAGTAAATGGGATAAGTGGTGGGATGGTTACTTCAGAATAGTAAGTAAGATCTGTAAGTGATCCCAATCTCACTTACAGATCTTACTTACCATTTTATTTTATTTGATAGAAGGGGAGCAAGGCCAGTTCCTGAAGAGTGTGATAAGAGAAGAAAGATTCACGCCTAACGATTCTTCTATAGTAGACTAATCGTAGGAGCATTTAGTGGGAGTGGTGTGGAAGAGTTATGAAGTACGAGGAAAGACTTCAAGAATTGGGGGAACAGAAACTGGTGTGGGAGGTGTAGATGATAAGTCGCAGTAGGACAGAGAGCGGTTAGGGGAAGGGTACAGGAAGAATGTATACAAATTAGGTATGTGTGAAGTGTGATGAGATAAAAAGAGTATTGGAAAGTCTAGGACCTAAAGTGATGGAGAACATAAAGGATGTTGAGTGGCAAGAAAAACAAAAGATAATGAATGAGAGCTCGTATATATATATATATATATATATATATATATATATATATATATATATCCGGGCTATGTGAACCGGAACGTACTGGGGAAACCCCCGGGCTATACTAACTAAGGTTAGGGTGGAGTAGGGTAGTTAAAGTGTGCATTGCACGATCGTGATGCGGATCGGAAAAGAGAGGAAGCATGGGGCAATGGTACACCGCGTGTATAATGTGTTGAAATGAGAGTGACGCAAGGTGGCTCCTGAACAACGAATGTGAGAGACTGAGCGGGAAGTGGGTGAGAAATTGAAGAAAATTTAGGGTATGGTTAAGACAGAATGGGAAAGGCGTTGAAATCTACAAAAGATTGGCGAGGGAGAGCTAGTGGGCGAAGGAAAATGGAGACTAGACGGAGATGAGGAGTATATTTTTGGTTTATTTTGATGGTTATGTCAACTAAAGGTCTGCGTATCAAAAAAGGACTAAACAGGATGCAGGAGTTGGTACAATGGGGGTTTGGAATGTGGCCAGGCTAGCAAGGAAGGTAAGGGCCTGGTAAGGGAGGCGCGTGGCAAAATATATTGAGAATTCATTAGGGATACGGGCGTGGCGGGTACGATGTTATCGAAGCTCGGCGTCAAGGGGGTTGGTGAAAGAGGTTGCAGTCCGTCGGCGGGGTCAGATCTTCGTAAGACATGTGCCACCCCGATAACGTGATAAGCGGAGGTTGCTAGTGAATGTGAAAACTCAAACAACTGGATGCTGTATAGAAAGATGAAATGGAAAACAGTCATGATTCAGAGAGTGGATTGCTTTAAGTATTTAGGTTTTAGGTTTAACAGCGGTAGGTTAGGAAGCATTTGCAGTTGGGTGAAAGTAAAGATGAGAATGACTTGGATGATAGCTAAGAGAAAATAGTATAAGTGGTGGGATGGTTATTTATCGTAAGATCTGTACGTGAGAGTGGGATTTGATAGAAGCGGAGCAAGGCTAGTTCCTGAAGAGTCTGCTAGGAGAAGAAAGATTGATGGCTTTGACGATTCTTCTGTAGTAGACTAATCGTATGAGCATTCAATGGGAGTGGTGTGGAAGAGTTATGAAGTACGAGAAAAGACTGCAGGAATTGCGGAAAATAAACTGGTGCGAGAAGTGAGGATGAGATGTCGCAGTAGGGCAGATAGCGGTTAGGGGAAGGATACAGGAAGAATGTATAAACATTAGGTATGTTTGAAGTGTGATGAAATAAAAAGAGTATTGGAAAGTCGGACCTGAAGTCATGGAGAACATAAAGTATGTTGAGTGAAAAGAAAAACAAAAGATAATGAATGAGAGCTGGTATAACTCGGGAAATGTGAACCGGTATGTACTAGGGAAAACCCCGGGCAACACTAACCGGGTTAGGGTGGAGTAGGGTAGTTAAAGTGTGCATAGCACGATCGAGGTGCGGATCGGAATAGAGAGGATGCATGGGGCAATGGTATACCGCGTGTTTATTGTGTAGAAAGGCAGCCTTGAGGAGCTAGCTAAGCATAACAAATTAGAACTCTGCTGGATCAAAGGACATAGTGGCATCGAGGGGAACGATATAGCAGATGAACTTGCCAGAAAGGTATCCTCACATCCTCTAACAACCCAATAGGATGAAATACTTTCTGCACGTACTCTAAAAAAAATTATAGAGCATAGGACACATGCTCTTCACAAGGTAAGATAGCGAGAAACTCCGGGCTGCAAGCAATCAAAGGTAGCAATTAGACAACCTTGTAAAATTGCAGCCACGGCCCGCCTTAACTTATCTAGAACTAATCTGAAATTATTGACCAACATCCTAACTGGCCACTGCCGGCTAAACAAACACCTACCCACGATGGGTCTGGTTAGCCCGTTATGTAGAGGGTGCAATGAAGAACTAGAAACAGCAGTAATGTGCATCTGCCCAGCTCTAGTAAACACTAGGCATCTAATACTAGGGGAGTGTTGGGCTAGTATGACCAGCATTGGCAACTCCTCACCAGCCACAGTTTTGCAGCTCGCACGCAAAATTGACTGGTGGGACGAGTGAGTAGCATTAAAGGGAGGTTTCACAATGGGCCCATTTTGAGGTCTAATGGTCTATGCTACCCTTCAGCCAACTATCCAGAACTATCCAGAATGTGTAGAAAGGGGAGTGACGCAAGGTAGCACCTGAATTACGAATGTGAGGGAAATGGGTGAGAAATTGAAGAAAATTTAGGGACTGGTTAAGACAGAATGGGAAAGACGTTGAAATCTACAAAAGACTGACGAGGGAGAGCAAGTGAGCGAAGGAAAAGGGAGGCTAGACGGAGATAAGGAGTATATTGTTGGTCTATTTTGATGGTTATACCATCTAAAGGTCTGCGTATCAAAAAAAGACTCAAGGTCCTAACTAAAGTCGAGGGCAGTGAGTAGGATGTAGGGGGTTGATAAAATGGGGGTTTGGAACGTAGCCAGGCTAGCAAGGAAGGTAATGGGAGGAGTGTGGAAAAATGAGTTGAAAAATGAGTTAAGGGATACGGGCGTGACGGTTATGATGTTATAGAAGCTCGGAAAGGAGTTGGTGAAGGAAGTTGCAGTCCGTCGCCGGGGTCAGATCTTCGTAAGACATGTACGGGGGATTATAAACCATCAGACCACCTTACGAGAAAGATAAGATGAACTCGTAACGGTTGTCTGAGTCATGGTGAAGGAGAACCATCACAAGAAGAATAAGGACACAAGTGGGTGTAGAACAAAACATGGAATAATCATCTGAGTGAGATAGTGATGGGATGGTTAAGAGAGACAGCGGGCCGATAAATTGATTAGTGGTGACACAGGTGTTAATGAAAGGGATGTTTATGATGGTGGGAACTGCATACTGAAACAAAAGCATGACTCGCTGAATGAGCTGGAAAATGAGGGGACAGAATGGGTGACTGGAGATGATTGAAATGTGAGTGTGTGGCAATTGGAGTAGGGAATTATCTAAGCGCTTTCCTGTTTCATCTGTACACAAGTACGTAAGTAAGGTGTTAATGGGATAGCAAGCCTGGAGGGATTTTGGTTGGAAGAACGAGGATATAGTGTAGTGCTTGTGGCCAAGAGGGTAGAAGAGATGCAAAAGTTGTAGTTAAAAAGGGAAGGTACCCTGATAAGAGGATGTTAGTAGTGAATGTGGAAAATCCAAATAGATGATGTATAGGAATTAGGATGGGTAGAACGGACCAATTGAGATGGAAGGGAAGAATGACTGAGAGAGTGAATTGCTTGAAGTATTTAGGCTTTTAGTTTGTCTGCAGAAGTGGCTTTGCGGAGTATTTGAAGTAGGTGCGAGAATGACCATCCCCTAGGCGAAGAAAAAATGGGGGTGGTGGGATGGTAACCTAGTGGAAGAGATGTGGATAAAAAAGGAAAAGTACCTCGATCACAGGATGTTAGTAGTGCACGTGGAAAAATCCAAATAGATGATGTTTAGAAATAAGGATGGGTAGATCGGACGAGTTGAGATGGATGGGAAGAATGATTCAGAGAGTGAATTGCTTGAAGTATTTAGGCTTTTGGTTTGACTGCAAAGGTGGCTTTGCAGAGTATTAAGAGTAGGTGCGAGAATAGCTTGCGTGGTGGCGAAAAAAAATGAGGGTGGTGGGATGGTAACCTAGTGCAAGAGATATGGGTAAAAAACGGATGGTACCTTGGTAAGAGGTTGTTAGTAGTGAATGTGAAAAACTCTAAGTGGTTGATGTTTAGGAATAAGGATGGGTAGAACGGACGTGTTGAGCTGGATGGGAAGAATGATTGAGACAGTGAATTGCTTGACGTATTTAGGCTTTTGGTTTGACTGCAGAGGTGACTTTGCGGAGTATTTGGAGTAGGTGCGAGAATATCCTGGGGGGGGGGGGGGCGAAGAAAAAATGGGGGTGGTGGGATAGTAACCTAGTACAAGAGATGTGGGTAAAAAGGAGAAGGAACCTTGATAAGAGGTTGTTAGTAGTGAATGTGGAAAATCCAAATAGATGATGTTTAGGAATTAGGATGGGTAAAACGGACGAGTTGAGATGGATAGGAAGAATGATTGAGAAAGTCAATTGTTTGAAGTAGAATGGCTGGGGGATGGCGAACAAAAATGGGGGTGGTTTAGGAATAAGGATGGGTAGAACGGACGAGTTGAGCTGGATGGGAAGAATGATTCAAAGAATGAATTGCTTGAAGTATTTAGACTTTTGGTTTGACTGCAGAGGTGGCTTTGTAGAGTATTAAGAGTAGGTGCGAGAATAGCTTGAGTGGTGGCGAAAAAAAAATGGGTGTGGTGGAATGGTAACCTAGTACAAGAGATGTGAGTAAAAAAGGGACGCTACTCACAAAGGGGCCCGAAATGGTTATATTATATGGTTTTCGAGGGGGGGGGGGGGGGATTAAAAAGGTATTGTGCCCCGGGCACGAGTTAAGCACGCTACGCCACTGAAGGGACATAACAGATGAATGAAAGAGTGGGTATGTCTGAGATATGGGTGGAGGAATGGGGTATCTAGGAACTTGAATCAATGAGAGAATGAGGGATCTTGAGTGGCAAGAAATGCAAGGTGAGAATGACTGAAGGACCATTCACAATAAGCGTGGTAGGGGTAACGTAGCGGTGAGCGAAATTGCACATACGTAAAACTATGACAGACCATGGGTAATTATCTCTACCATAAGTATGCCATAGTATTACTGCCCAATTCTGAACGTCTGAATGTTCATAGCCATGCCAAATATTGCTTACCGCCACCTTACCACTACCGCGCTTATTGTAAATGGCCCATGAGAGCCCATACAACCCTGATTAGGTGGTGTGGCAAGTGTGGGGGAAACCCCCGATCTACATAATCATGGGAGAGTGGAGCAGAGACAGTATGTATGGCAAGAGAGAGATGCAGTTCAAAATAGAGAGGAAGGAATGTGTGGATGGAACAAATATACACCACGTATGTAGTGTTGTAAGGGGAGTGACACGTGGTGGCAGACAACGAATGTGAGGGTGTGTAAGAAGAGTGGACTGCAGAAACGTAAATAAATGGTTAAGAGGGCATGGAAAGAGCATTTAAATCTGCAAAAGGCTGAGGGAGGAAATGGGCGAGTTAAGATATAGTAGGGATGCGGGTTAATTTTTACTTATTATTCTTGAGTTCATTTGTAAGGATTATGCCAAATAAAGGTTGTGCAAAAGCTGAAAAAATATTGTAATAATCCAACCCAATCCAACCAACGTCTTTATTAGAAATTTATCATTAAAAAATAAATATTTTAGTGTTTTACTATAGGCAATTCATTGTACACATAATGGGCAACTTCTAAATTGTTTCATACAGGCAACTCAACATACATCAGTTGGATTGTGTGCGTCACGGATTGACGAAAATTAAATAAACATTGATAAACACCATCCCAAATTACACTCAGTAACACTAACAATGGACTCGGACGTGCAAACTCTTCTTGCAGGCGACAACTGCAAAGCCGAAGTGGCTTTGAAGCGATTTTTGCTAAAGGTATAAACAAAAACAAAGCCGATATAACCTCAAATTGTCAACCCTATACTTGTTTCAGAGCTCACAGTCCTTTAGTTTTCCGGAACTAAATGAAAATGACTACAGGAGACGCTTATGGAAATCCCTTTACAACTTTATAAACAATCCGCAGCTTGCTGTTATACATGCTGATGCACTAGGGGCTATTCGTATTTTAAGGTAAGAAACACTAATATCACCAAATGTACTCCTTTTGGAAGTTAAGGAGTAAATTTTTGTATATTGTATGTAATTGTATACTTATATTCAGGTATCAGGAGATCATAAGAAATCACAGGGCGAGTTTTAGTAGTTTTAGGTGTTTACCCAATTTCCAACTAACCCTGTTACTTGGCATTTATTAATCATTATACTTTTTTAAAACAATATCACATTTATCTTTTTTAGTTATTCTAATAGATTATTATACTTAGAATATATTTGATATGGATATATGCTTTTATCAATCCCTGAATATTGAAATTACCTTTAACAGGAATAAATATTTGATTATATGCAAGCCCCTCCCCACTGTATGATTAACAAATATGATATGTATACTTTTGATAGTGTAGTAGTAAAATTAAATTAAACAATTTGCATAACAATGTTTAATATTAGTAAAACCTTTTATTAGCATAGCACTTGGCTTGTAAATACAATTTACATGTCCTATATAACATATGTAATTGAATTAAATATAAAATGTTTAGTAATTATCACTTATTGAAGTGAAATAATTTGTTAGAATGACATTTTATATTATAGTCGTGACAAAACAAGTTTAAACGAACTTGTAAATGATGATTTGCTGAATGCAATCAATAACCATGCTGGTTTGAAAGGTGACCAGGATTTCAGCAACCAGCAGCAATATTTGATCACACTGGAAGCACTAAAGTGTTTGAATAACTTACTTTTGAATAGTTCTGTGGCTGCTGCTATTAGTTGTAAGAATGGCACTTTAGATGGAATTATCAGAAGACTTCTTACATATAGGTAAGTTGTAATTACAAAATTCTATAGGGTTATGCAACTTATCTCTATTATTATTAGGATCAGTTGTATAAAGGAACGGTAACTATAATCTGTGATTATATTGTTAGATGTTGCATACATTATTGTTAACTTTCCATTCCATAGCCTCATTACGTCTGTTTATATATTGCACTAGTATTTCTAAAGTGACACAACTCAAAATCATGTATTTTTGATTTGTGTTCATGTAAGAATAACTAAAATATCCTTCTATCAATAATGAATAAGTGTAATAATAATAAAAAAGAAAATAATATTTTCAAACTTAAAAATCTAGGACTAAAAGGGTTAACTTAGCTTTAGAACTTGCCTGCTAGGTGCACTTGTGTCACTCTTACTACCCCAAAGCTACTACCTCCTTCTAGTTCAGGGTTTCCAGAAATACAGGTTTTTGGGTTGTGTCATTTTAGAAATACTAGTGCTATATGACAATATCCATTGTGTGTTATCAAAAGTGAGGTTAGAATATTGGATTGCAAATTATAACTTGAGGGTTATCTGCTTTACACAACCAAGCCTTAATGTTTATTTCATTTTAGAAAATACTCTTCTGTATTTTTTGTTTATTGTCTAGTTTTTTTTCAATTATTTGTAGTAATTAAAAATAAGTTTTATTCAAGTTTATTTCCTTACGTTGTCATCTTAAATACACTTAGGCTTGGTTGTATAAATCTGATAACTCTCAAGTTAATTTCCAGTCACTTTTGACAACTTTGGCATACATAAACAGAGGTAATTTCCATTCTGTCACTTTTGACAACTTTGCCATATATAAACAGAGGTAATTTCCAATCTGTTACTTTTGACAACTTTGCCATACATAAACAGAGGTCATTTCCAATCTGTTACTTTTAACAACTTTGCCATACATAAACAGAGGTAATTTCCAATCTGACACTTTCAACAACTTTGCCATACATAAACAGAGGTAATTTCCAATCTGACACTTTCAACAACTTTGCCATACATAAACAGAGGTAATTTCCAATCTGTCATTTTTGACAACTTGACAACTTTGCCATACATAAACAGAGGTCATTTCCAATCTGTTACTTTTAACAACTTTGCCATACATAAACAGAGGTAATTTCCAATCTGACACTTTCAACAACTTTGCCATACATAAACAGAGGTAATTTCCAATCTGTCATATTGACAACTTTGCCATACATAAACAGAGGTAATTTCAAATCTGACACTTTCAACAACTTTGCCATACATAAACAGAGGTAATTTCCAATCTGTCATTTTTGATAACTTTGCCATACATAAACAGAGGTACATAGTACATGAGGCTATGATTTGGAAACAACAAAAATGTATGCAACATCTAACAATATAATTATAGGCTTTAGTTAAGTCACCTTTATACAAGTGAGCATTAGTATAGAAATTGATAATCATCCTGTATCTTAAATTGTCTCAAATGAAATGTTTTAGAGATCCAAAAATGCCATCCGATATCAAATTCTTTGACATGAAGTTGATGTTTCTGGTGACGGCCCTTTGCACTGAAATTAGGATGAAATTAAAAAAGGAGCTGCATGGCTTTACATACCTTGTTGAAACACTTGATGTGATACTAAAAGATTCTCATGAAAATGATGGTCTATTAAAAGTAACTTAACTAATGTTATTCTCCACAGCATTGTAGTGAACCATTTTGTATTTTATTGCTCTAGGATGATCAGATCGACTTATCTTGTGAGATCCTAAAAGTTTTATTTAATTTAACTCTGGTGGACATGGATGCAGATATTACAGAGAAAGAGGAGGCCACTTATTTGCGACTTGTGACTATTCTGCATGACTATCTCACAGTGGAAATTGATAATGTGGAGAAAAGGATTGAATTGCATAGCCATGTTATAAATTTGTTGTTAAACATGCCAAAAATTTGTTTTAAAAATATGGTAACCCCCATATTAGACATCCAAACTGTGCCAAAGGAGATGCAATACAATGAGTATGACATGAGAGCTGTTTATCAAATATTGATGTATTTGAAAGGAAAATTTGAGTGCAATTTATCTGTGAGTATTGTTTGAGGTATTGAGGGCAAAAGTGGACTAACCCTCAAATTAAAAAAAAACTAGTTTTTATTTTTAATGTTTGAGGGTTAGTCCACTTTTGATCTCAATGCCTAATTTATGTATTGCTGTGATATTTTATCGGTTGGTACTCTTACAAATATCTTGATAAATTCAATGTATTTTAAACTAGGAATTATGGCAAAAATATTTTTTTTAAATCAATGTTTAAACATTTATTTCACAAATAAGGGTTTGTTCTGCATAGATATGGTTTTAGTTACAGTAAACTCAATCAATTATAAATTATGCTATATTATAAAATGTGCTATTATGTAATTGCAAAAGGTGGCACACAAACAGCACGAACAACTATCACCAGTACTTACAACAATATTGAAAGCAACTACAAGCAATAGAATAATCCGCAAATACCTACGGAGACAAATACTGCCTCCACTTAAGGATGTGCACAATCGTCCTGAACAAGGGCTCACGTTAAGAAATCATCTGTGTAAATTGTTGACAACGCCAAACACACAAGTAAGGGATTTAGTGGCTGAATTTATATTTGTTTTGTGCAAGGAAAATGGTAAGTTGATGTACATTTTAGTTAATTGGTTGGTTTCATTTGAAATTTTGTAGCTAATCGAATGATAAAGTATACTGGTTATGGTAATGCAGCAGGATTGTTTGCATCTAGAGGTTTGCTTGGAGGCAAGAATGGGGATGTTTCAAAATATAGTTCGGAGAGTGAAGATAGTGATACAGAGGAGTATAAGCAGTACAAAAATAGTATCAACCCTGTCATGGGGTGCTATGTGCCACCTCATCCAAATCCAACAGCACATATGACTGAGGAGCAGGTAATTTATAGAATTGTAGTAAATTAATTATTATTAATTCTAATTTGCATATATAATTCCCAGAAAGAGTATGAGGCTATGAAATTAGTAGAAATGATGAACAACCTGACCAGAACTGGCGTGATGAAGCCCTGCAAGATCGGTAAAAGTGGAAGGCCGGTACCTGTCGACCATGTGCTTCAGTTACAAGAGGGAATGAATGATGATGAATATATGGACAGCGATTAAAAGCAATATCTCTATCTATAAGCTAATTGGTCACTTTTAATTGTATAACCAAAAATGTATTAATGTAAGGTCCAAATGTGTTATTAATTTATTTATAGAACAACAGTTTTGTTTGTTTAATGTTATCTAAGTAAATAAATGTATTTATTAAAATGTTTTCCTAAAAGTTGCATGAGACAAAACTATCATTCTTGGATGAAGAGGACTTCTCACCTAGTATATTAATAAAGATAAATAAATCGATCTGTTGTGGGCACAGATTTTCAGAATGAATGAATTAATATTGAATCAAAATGTAAGATATTTCTCTATATTATTTTACTTGATTTGATTTGGTTTTCATATTACTAATTGGAGAAATGGAGACCTATACTTAATGATCATTTGAAGGGTTTTACTAATTTATTTACTAATCCTTGATTAGTTAAGGATCATTGGTTTAAAGAATAAATTAGTTTGGTACATTAGTTCTTTATTTACAAAATTTCGCTACCACCAAACCAAAGGCAGTTACAACAATAAATACTTTTTCTTAAACAACAACTTTTGGTGGGTCAGGTGTTGGGAAGGGTTCATCAGCAGCATGTCCATGGTACAACCCATATGAATATGGCTTCAACTCCCATGGTACCTGATCCTCCATCTTGGTCAATTTAACTCCCAAATCCTCCAATGTTGGTATACCTTGATTTACTACATCTGTGACACACTCGCGCTCCAATCGTTCCCAAGAGACATTTCCCACTGGAAAACCTGGGCAAAGCAGTTCAGTCAACGCCACTTTGATTTTAAAAGTTGGATCCCACTTCATATCATATCTCATGTAACCCCATTGGTCATCCTTCCTCATCACCCGGTAGAACCAGTCAACCAAATCGGATAGGTAGTAACGTCGAGGACTACAATAAAACGCTGTTATTTTCAAAAACAAATTCAATTCTGCAAGTACTTTACCCAACAGCTTGGTATATTTTGCCAGCACTATCTGGATCTTTAATCGCGGCTACAATACCAGCAGCAAGATCACTTACATAAACAGGCTGCTTGATTGTGGACTCGCCTTTCTTCCATAATGGCATATATTGACCTTGTCTACGCCATGCATTTGCATATAACCTGTATAGGTAATAAATGTATTTTATATATGATGTATTACATGAAACCAGGTCAGAACAAAAGAACTGGAATTAGGAAAGTCATGTGGTGCCCTCATGAGATAGTTGATTTGTAAAGCAATAATGATTCTAGTGAAATATTATTATTTGACTGAAATTTTCAACAGGTCAAATCGGCCCTAGGCCTCCTCAATGCTTCCCAAAAAACATTTGTGATTCCATTACCTACATATATGGAAACTTACACATACCACTTTCACTCTATAAATTCCCAGGGTGCATAATTTTCGTTTTTTTTTCTCTATATAAAATCCTATGTATACTGTACCTCAAAAACCTATCTTCCTGTCCATAAATATCTGAAGGTCTGAAAATAGTTGCTTCAGGGAACTCAAACAGAACAGCCTCCTCACTTTTTAATTTGCTAGCCAGAAATTTAGAACCACCAGGCAGTATATGTGACTTACTGGCACTTTCACCATTCAATGCAGATACATGAATGAACCTTTCCACACCTGCAGCCTTTGCGATTTTGGCCAGTTCACCAGCTCCAGTAACATGAACATCATCAAATTTGAAATTTTTGGTTTCCCAGTCGCGGCCTACCAAATTAATGACCACGTTTGAGTAACGAACTGCCTTTTCAATCGACTCTCTGTCCTGTAGGTGGAAAGGCAGGAATAGGACTTGGCCCAAGTCACCACAGATTTTTAATCGGCCTACCTCGTATGGATCGGCTCTGTATGGCAGGATCAACTGAAATGATTATGACAATTTCTGAGATAAGTAAATTATTGACACCATATGTTTCCTAACTATTTGGACTATTGCCCCCAGTTCAGAAAAAAGATAATCAGTGTCTTCTTGGTGTAGGCAAAGGCAAGAAGAGGCGACTGATAGCAAAGCAAGTCATATGTAAGATCTAGGATACATGTGTGAAGTCTATATTGTTATACAGAATAGAAGTGTGGGAAATGTGGTATGTCATAGTGCTAGGTCTGGATAGTTGGCTGGAGGGTAGCATAGCTACAGACACTTAGGCCACAAAATGGGCCCATTGTGAAACCTCTCTAGTGCTAGGTCTAGAAGCATCAACAGCTTTCTCGATTCTACTGCAGGAGACTAATTGTATGAGCATGTGGGATGGTTATAAAGTTTAAGGAAATATTATGGAAATTGGACTGGTGCAGGTGTTGATAAGATGTAGGAGTAAGTCAGCAAGCAGATGTAGGAAAGATATATGAGGTGTGTGTGGATGAGAAGCTGAGAGTAGTGGAAAGTCTAGGAACTGAGGTCATGGAGTTTGTACAATCTGGGTTATATTATTATATATTATATGGTTAGTTCAGAGGAAATTCTAGAATGTAGTGATTTGTATTATGAGCACCTTGTATCACAGGGTGTTATATTGGATTGAAAAGTGCAAATATATTATAAATCAGAATATGTCAATAAACGTATCTAAGTATGAAATATACATAGATCACCCACTGGTTTGTCGTTTTTTTCTACCATAAGACTATTCACCAGTTAGAATTGCACATTACATAAGGGTGAAGATTAGAACAGCTGAAGATATGATTGCCTCAGTGTAATGTATATATTTATATTATTTGTAAAATATATTACCTTAGATATAAAACTTATAGTTTTAACAATGCCAAAAACAAACATAGAATTTTAATAACTTTCTTCTTTGACACTCACCAAATTAAATTTAAATTATAAATAAATTTCTAGATGACAGATCCTGACCTACACCTATATTGTACATCAAACAGTACTTTTAACAACTCAAATGACATATATGTCTTTCTTCAAAATGTAGTCAATAACACTAGTATACTACAAAATCTGTGTCCTTTATACAGTAATTAATGTGATTACCTGTGATCCTATTTTGCCAAGTTTATTACAAACATATCGTCCCACAAAACCAGAGCAGCCAAAAACAGTGGCAACAATTCCATTGAAACTAGACCTTCCACCAGTTCCTCTTTTTAATGAAGCCAAATTGTAGGCTTTGTTTTCGGTGCTATAATTGTTTATACGCACACATGCTATCCCAACAACACCAGTTTGGGTCTCTAAAATAATGTTTTAGGTTAGATTATGTAATGTCAACTTACCTTCATTCAATATTCAAAGATGTTGCACGGTAACGGTTCAATAGGTATTACATTTATTCGTAGTAATTTTTAGTGTTTTGTGTTATATCAATGGTTTTCTTACTTAAAAGTTTGGCTCCAGTAAATATTACCGCAGCCATTTTCACTGATGACATTAGCGCAGTGTTTTCGTGGTGTTGGCAGTAACGTTTTTAAGATGCAAGTAAGGTTGCATATAATGTCGGTACATTTATTAATTCCCGCATTTTTCTTTCTAAATATTCACCATTAAAACAACTACTGTTTCTAAACATAGATGTAAAACCCATAATTCTGCTTTCACACGCATTTTCACGCACTAACAAAGAGATAGAATATGGTTTTAATCTGTAACTGCTGTATCAGGAAAGTAGTCTTGTGTTACATGAATAATGTCTTTACATATCATGGCTAATATAGTTGAAATGATCATTTATATAAAATATAAACAATTTGTAATATAATCCATCGTCTTCCCTCTCCCATTTCTTGTCTCATGCCAAACTTTTGCAGATTTCCACGCACTTTCCATCCTTTCTTTGCCATTCACTCCTCTATCTGCAATCACCCGCCCACTCTGTTTTTACACCCTAACATTTGTTGAATAGATCCCATCACGTCTCACTCCTCTTACTAGAGAGCATACTTGAAGGGTATCCTTGCCCCATCCACACTTTCCTTCCTCTCTCTTCTGAACCGCACTACACTTTTACCATACATACTTTGTCCTCCCTACTCCGCCCTCCCCTGGTTTTGTAGCTCAAGGGTTTCCCCGTACTTGTCACTTAACACAACTAGGGTTGTGCGAGCTCTCAGCTATTCTTGCCTTTCTTGCCACCCAGTATCCCTCATTCTCTCCGTGATTTCAGGTCCTAGATGTCCCATTCCTCTCAGATTTTCCTCCACCTGCACCTGAGATATACCCTGTTTTTCATACATCCTTCCAATGTCTGTTTTCCCGCCGCTGTCTGACCTACTCTTACATCTCATATACACCTCTCGTACCAGTCTCTATCCCCTATCTCCTACAATCTTTTCTCGAACTTCGCTAGCCTCCCACATGCTCATGAGATTAGCTTTCTTTGGGAGCACCGTTATAGGCGTCGATCTTTCGAGTCCTCGCAAATTCTTCAGAAACTAGTCTTGTTCCCTTTCAATTATGTTCCACTCGTGCAATCTTCACACTTCCATTCCATTCAACCATATTGGCATCACACACGCATCTCAGATCGCTGATGCTATTCCTAAATTACCATATGACTTATGCGATATTACTATGTTATCATCCCTATTCTCCATCCCACAAGCCATTCTCGTCTTTGCTTGTATCCACTCCAAATGCTTCTTAAACCCACCTCTGCAGTCAAACCAAAGCATACATACTTTTCACGCTCTCAATCATTATTTTCTTCCCTTATAACTATGCGGCTCTACCCATTCTACCCATATTTCTATACATCATTCATTTAGTTTTTTGCACGTTTAGTAGCAACTTCTTCTTTTCAAGGTATCTTCCCGTTCTTTCCAATTTCTAACATCTTTTGCATCTTTTCCACGTTTTTGGTCGACATATAGTCCGACCCCCATCGTTTTCTACTTTGAAATGTACTAGCTTATCCCTTCCGATCTTCTTCCCTTCCCAGTGCCCCTCTGTACCTCACCTTTCTCACGCATTGCATCCACTCTGTACCTTCTTGATTGACAAATTTGTTCTGAGATTGTTTTCCTCTCCGCCTATTCCGATTTCTGTTTCAAAATCCTCCTCCCCTCACAGTAGTTTTAGTCAAGATTTCTTTTGATAGATTTAATAGATTTGGGACTTTAATGAATACGAGAGTAAATTTAATAAACACACATTTTTTACTAGTTTCGTTTATTTATTTTGATTTCAATTATACCATAGTCAAAGACAAAATATAGTTTTCCAATTGTATGTGTATAGCCCATATTCCTGTCTTCCTTTGCTTTCGCTAATTAAAACATATGCTCAGGAATCAGGATATACCAATAAATCTTAATTGAAGAGATTACGACTAACATATACATACATACTACCAGTGGCAATCTATGACCTGGAAACAATATCAATGACAAAAGGGAGGATAAGCCCAAGGACTGTATTCAAGAGGACACCGCTCCGCATGATTAAAGGAAATCATCTGTCGTCTTCAAACTGTTATCTGGCAGGGATATTTGGCGGTAAATTTAATTATGATTGGGTGGGGACGGCAAATTAGCGGCTGAATCTGCTCTTGCATACTACCAACTCTACAGCAGATTTAAATTTTCCACTAATTCCCCGCCCAATCGTGTCGCGCTGCCAAATATACAAATCCGATCTATCCCGATCGCTATGATATTTAAATTTACCGCCAAATATCCCTGCCAGATCACAATTCGATGACGACAAATGATTTCCTTTCACCATGCGGTGCGGTGTCCTCTTGAATACAGTCCTTGAGTTTATCCTCCTTTTTGTCATTGATATGATTTCCAGGTCATAGGTTGCTACTGGTATATATAAGTGATTATTGCGGTGTCCTCTTGTATACGGTCTTTGGGATAAACCAAATAATGGCGATGCATAGAGCACAGGAGCGCGATATGCTCGGTATTAGTTTACGAGATAAATTCAGAAATGAAGAGATCCGACGAAGAATCAAGATCGTTATTATAAAATCACGCGTTGCAAGTGGCAATAGATGGTCTACATAGCTAGGCAAATCCAAAAACAAATGGCTTCAAAAATAAAATACTGGCGACCAAGACAAATAAAATGCAGCAAATATAAATAACATATTGGTGCGGGAAGAGATGGTTCAAGGCAGCACAATACTGGGGACATGGAAAACAATGAAAGAGGCCTACATGCAGCAGTGGATAAACGACGGCTGAGGAAGAACAAGAAGACAAACTTTCATTTTATTACAATTTCTATGTCGTGTAGGCTTTTTAGAAATTGATTATTTTCTGTCGTTAATTATTTGATGAATATATTTCCTTAATTCATCATATAATTAACGACAGAAAATGTAGAATACGAATGAATTAAAAATAAGAGAGACACGAGAAAACCAGATAGCGGTTTATATTAAATTTTGTATATAATTAAATTTGTAAAATATTGCATTAAAGTAATATGCAAATGTAAGATTTCCTATCTATTATAATTACTGAATCTCCACGAGCTAAAAAACACAGGATGAATATTAATTTTTTTTTTTAATGAAATTTAAAAATGGACCAGAGCAAGGGTGGAAAAATCAATGAGCCTACGTGCGGATTTGTGTAAGCATCATTATCCGTGCGTTTATTGGCGATGCTAAATGGTTTCGGATATTAATGTGGACATGTTGCGTGTGGAATATTATCAGCAGCCGGATAAATTCTAACAAAAGACAGCCCTAATTAAACTAAATATATGGCACAATTCTCTTGATATATGATATTAATAATAAATACGAAAGAAAATCAAAATATGATAATATGAATCGAAATGATTATTATAATAATATATAATTTAGTTAATGGTTGTTACTTGAAAATAATTAGTGTTTTTTTGTGATAAAAATATCTTCCTTAAGTCCTGGTTTCCTAGCAAGCGGTGTTGATAAATACGGCCGTTTTACACATTACAAGATACGTTTTAAGAACATGTAATTGAATAACTCACCAGATTCCACTACAATTCATGACATTTTTTCAATACTTTGAAGTATACCGCTCTTTGGGTTACCAGATTTATTTAAATATACATAAAAGAAATGTGTGACGTCAAAATGACGTGAATACGGCCGCTTTGGTCGACACCGCTGCTTAGGAAACCAAGGCTTTAGGCCCAATTCACACATAAGCGGCGTCGGTGTAGGCGAGGTGCAGGTACAACGTCGCACAGACGATTGTGATGTCCATGCACCTTATGTTTACATAGAGGCGGCGTGGAAGAGTTGTGCCTCTCGCCTCGCAGCCACCGTGTCTCAGAAGAAGAGGCTAAGGCCCAATTCACACATAAGCGGCGTCGGGCTCAGGCGCGGTATAGGCGAGGCGCAGGCGCGACGTCGCACAGGCGATTGTGATGTGCATATGCAGTGGAGGGATGGACATTACACCTTATTTCTACATAGAGGCGGCGTGGAAGAGTTATGCCTTTCGCCTCTTCGCCTACCGTGTCTTAGGCGAAGAGGCGAAGACGCGGTGCCGGCGCTGTGAGAGGCCCGACTCTTCAAGCCACCTCTATATAAACATGTGGTGACGAGGCGCGGGCATTGGCCTCTTCTCCTAAGACACGGTAGGCGAAGAGGCATAACTCTTCCACGTCGCCTCTATGTAAATATAAGGTGCAATGTCCACCCCTTCATTGCATATGGACATCACAATCACCTGTACGACGTCGCGCCTGCGCCTCGCCTACACCGCGCCTTTGCCCGACGCCGCTTATGTGTGAATTGGGCCTAAGATGATGCGGTGCCGGCATGGCGAGAGGCGCGTGGCAAATATCCGCGCCTCGTCACCTAAGTGGGCGTTGCACCATATGTTTATATAGCGGGGGAGTGAAAGCGTCGTTCCTCTCGCCGTGCCGGCACCGCGCCTTCGCCTCTTCGCCTCGCCATCTGTGAATTGGGCCTTATACAGCAGTGCTGTATTCGGAAAGTAATAATATAAAATTTTATTAATAATAGAGTATATAATAAATTAAATCTGCATAGTAAGTAATTAATTATATGATTTATTATATATTAAGTTTACAGCAGGATTAGGTATATATTCTTCAAAATCCTTTCTATACTAAGTGACAATGCGAATTCGTATTACAACAAGCAGGGTTGGCCAAACTTTTGATCTTTTTGGGCGACCTTCTTTTTAAATTATAGGCGGCGGTCGACCAACCAGGAGTCTATTATAGTTACTAATATACCAAATTTAATTTCTTCAGCCCTCAGAATTAACGTTATTATCACTTGTTGGTTTCTTGGATTTAAATAATTCTGTGAGGTTTAAGGAAGAGCGCCATCTAAAGCTACGTGTTTATAATCGCGATTATAATGCGTGTTGCAATTTAAGACTGCAAAATATAAACTCTGTTTATTTGTTTTGTCACACAAAATTATAATTTGTACAAATATTAATAAGTAATTGTAATTATCTGGGTCAAATTAAAATGCCACTATTTTCTTTGTACGTCTGTAGCATATAAACTAAGCTTGTTTTACTACACACACTGAATACATGAATTTATAATTTGTACAAGTATTAATAAACAATTGTAATTCTTGTGAGATCTGAAAACGGCGCTACAAAGCGGAATAGTTCACTGGAAGAAAGTAAATATTTATTTTCAATTATTACCCGGCGCATCCACCATAGTTACAGTAATTCACAGCCGTTCCCTGCCACTGGCATTCACGCTTGTGTGGGCGTGGTGATCCCTTCTTTATCTAGAATGCTTTCAACTGATACTAGGAGCAATTTAAGCTGGCAGATGCTCCATCTGGTGGCAGCAAATGAACTACAAATTGTAACTTATTGTTATACCAGAAATATGACAATACAACTAATGTGTTTCTATAAATCACACAATATTGTAGAAGAGACTCAAATCGTGGCAAATTTATGCGATCAATAACAAAAATCAGCTGTCCACACACCTGTTTGATGAATATCGTTAACTGTTGAATAGCAAATAGGTGTTTCTTTTTCATCGACATCCAGATTATAGTAGTGACTGTATTTATTACAATGATGTCCTATCGACTTTCTGCCGTGTATTAGTGTATGTTAGTGTTCTGAAAATCATACTTTACTCGTGTCGTTAATTGTATCCCAAGTGCCTTTCGTTTATCACTCTGGGCTGGTACGGGCTTATTGCTTCTTGTTCTATTAACCGCATTCGATGCGCACAATCTCAGCCTACAAACGGCGGCGCACGACCACGATACTGCACGCCACGGGGCGACTAGCAATGCTAAACCATGCTAAACGAAAGCGTCTCAACGACAAAAGGTACCGACTATGCAGGTTGGGATTGGAATCCTGGCCTCCCGAGTTTTTACCTAAAATACAAAAAACTTTATTTATATATTCACCTAAAAATTTTCATTTTTATGTTATCTATCGCTGATAATGTGACCATATTTTTTTTCAATCATTAATTTTAATTAATTAATTATTAATTTAATAATAATAATTAATTAATTTCGTTGACATCTGAATGGATAATAAGTGTATCTATGATTTATCGTGAATTACGTATCACTGTAGTTTGTTTCTTGGATGATAAGTATATCTACTCCGGACCAGAATAGGTGTTTTAGCACTTGCAAGGTTGGGAGCCGCATATAAGCTGGTTTTATATTTAGCATTCGGTTTTAATGTAAGTTTGAACTTTCAATATTCAGCGTAACAGCTCGCTAAGCGTCTTGACCACAGCACTAAATTCCCCTTATAAATACATTCTCCTTACATAACTTGAATAAAATCCGAACGCGGTGAAGATTTGTTTAATTAGTAATGTATTAAAACATTTAGCAAACAAAAAAGGCAGTAAATACGGAAATAGCTTTCGGTAGAAAACGATTAATTAAAGTAGTTAACGATTCGGAAATATACGGCCACAGGCAAAGCGAGCTTGAAAATTTACTGTTTTTATTGGTGCTCTATTATACACATTAAATTGGAAATTGCTTGCAATTTGTGTAATTAATTCTTATGGGGATTTAATATTGACTATTGGCAATTAATTTCTAAATTGAAATAACGCATCAGCTATATTATTTCAGCGTACCATTTTTTGGTTTTACATTAAAATACTTTATTATATAGCGAGAGACATGTTACTCGTCTCGCTTACAGTGTAAAACTCTCCGTCTAAGACGATATTATGCGCCCTCTTACCCACTTAAGGGTGGTAAATATATATATATATATATATATATATATATATACAAAACTAGATGGAACACCATTATTCGAGAGGCACGACGCTCCAAGCCCCCTCTATATAAACATGTGGTGCAATGCCCACTTAGGTGACGAGGCGCGGGCATGTGCGTCGTGCCTCTCGCCGCGCCGGCACCGCGTCTTCGCCTCTTCGCCTAGGACACGGTAGGCGAAGAGGCAAAAGGCATAACTCTTCAACGCCCATCTATGTAACATAAGGTGCAATGTTCACCCCTTCACTGCATATGGACATCACAATCGCCTGTGCGACGTTGCGCCTGCGCCTCTCTTACACCGCGCCCGCGCCCGACGCCGCTTATGTGTGAATTGGGCCTTATACCGTCAATAATACTGTCAGTCCTAGACTATCAGTATTTTCGTCAATCCTCCTTTTATATTTATCAAGTAATATATTATCCGGATAAACATTCTATTCATTTCATCATTACTATACCTTACACGATCGGTAATACTGTCAATATGTTAGAATAACATTTTAAACATGTTATCATACAGTAATACTGTCATTATTGTAAAATATTGACAGTATTATTGATCGTGTAAGGTGCCTTAGGCCCAATTCACACATAGGAGGCGAAGAGGCGAAGGCACGGTGCCGGCGCGGCGAGAGGCACGACGCACATGCCCGCGCCTCGTCACCTAAGTGGGCATTGCACCACATGTTTATATAGAGGGGGCTTGGAGCGTCGTGCCTCTCGAATAATGGTGTTCCATCTAGTTTTGTATATATATATATATATATATAATAAATAATAAATAATATATATAAACATATGGTGCAACGCCCACTTAGGTGATGAGGTGCGGGCATTTGCCTCGTGCCTCTCGCCGTGCCGGCGCCGCGTCTTAGCCTCTTCGTCTGAGACACGGTGGCTGCGAGGCGAGAGGCACACCTCTTCCACACCGCCTCTATGTAAACATATGGTGCAATGTCCACCCCTTCACTGCATATGGACATCACAATCGCTACTGTGACGTTGCGCCTACACCTCGCCTACACTGCGCCTCCGCCAGACGCAATGCCCACTTAGGTGACGAGGTGCGGGCATTTACCTCGTGCCTCTCGCCGTGCCGGCGCCGCGTCTTAGCCTCTTCGCCTGAGACACGGTGGCTGCGAGGCGAGAGGCACACCTCTTCCACGCCGCCTCTATGTAAACATATGGTGCAATGTCCACCCCTTCACTGCATATGGACATCACAATCACTACTGTGACGTTGCGCTTGCACCTCGCCTACACCGCGCCTACACCGCGCCTCCACCAGACGCCGCTTATGTGTGAATTGAGCCTTATAGGAAAACACCCCCTGATCGCTACTGAGTTTGATTGAGATTTATATACGTCAGTGTCAGATTTCTATCATAGCAATGTGATTATTTTTTTAATCCAAAATGTGCACACGTTCTCATTGGTCAACTTTAAAGTTCTCCAGTTACCAAACGAAGATGAACTTAAAAATAAAAAATTCAAATTCTTGCTGGATTCACTCACTTCTACCACCACTTAACGGATTGTCCTCGAATTACATATGGTGCATAATATATATTCCGACGGGATGTTGCTAAAAATAGTAAATAACACGTCATATATTTTGAAAACGTGTGATTTTTTTGCTGTAAAATAGTAAAATATGAAGAAACAATAAATTATATATTGCCAGAATTAATAAATAGATATGACAATAAAAATGTATGAAAACTAAAATAGGCAAATGGAGAATACGATATATGTTTAGGTGTATTTATTTAAATGTTCATTTATTTAAATGTGTACTGTATCAAGAGCTATGTCTATTATAAAATCCAGATTCATTATGAATATATTCTACATTTAACGTAATCCCATATGTATATTGAATCAATTTTAATGTCAAATTAATGTTAATGCTAGAGAAACGTCCCTAGTGTATTTGACTCAATATAAATTATGCTAAGTATTTAATAAATATTAAACCAGGACTAGCACTTAATGCGCCAACTGGAGGCAAATCCTGTGAATAAATATATAATTAGTTGCCAGTATCAATTTTTAAATTCGCAAATTTATACTTTTAATTAAACATTCAACACAAGTCCTGGTTCCATTGGAAACGGTAGCTTAAAAACGACAGCTTTTGATATCATTTAGATAACACAAAAATGGAACAACTCACAATTTTTCATCGACATTCATTGAAAATATCTAGGTGGTGTAACCCCTTAAACAAAGCCCAATTTATTGTTTTCTCTTCAAGAACACCAAACACCAAAAAAAACACCAAAAACCGAATAATATTTCCGTACAAAGAAAAAAACTAATGAAAGTAAAGAGAACTGCATACATGGAGAAAATTCTAACGCATACAGGATGTATGCAGTTCTCTTATCTTTAATTAACCTGTAACCCCTTAAACAAAGCCCAATTTATTGTTATCTCTTCAAGAACACCAAACACCAACAGAAAAAACACCAAAAACCGAATAATATTTCCATACAGAAAAAAACTAATGAAAGTAAAGAGAACTGCATACATGGAGAAAATTCTAACGCATACCGGATGTATGCAGTTCTCTTATCTTTAATTAGTTTTTTATAGTCTTTTCTTTGTATGGAAATTGTGTTGTTTATTCCCATTGTAACAAGATTTAGGCATGGTAGGTCTTCAAAAAGCACATAGTTTTTCCAGGTGTATTCTTAGCTGTAGCACGTTTTTTCCAAAATATATTGCTGCGCAGTTAAACCTGTATAGTTCTCTAATAGAGAACCCACCAAATAGAGACTCTAAAAAAAATAATTAATTAATTCTGAGATGAAATCTCAATCATATATATATATATATATATATATATATATATATATATATATATATATATATATATATATCCATCTTTATTAGACTATTGACCCTTCACGGGTCTTTCCGTCTGTGTGTGTACATTTCATTTTTCAAAAATTTAAAATAATACAAATAAATATTCCCTTAATACTTAACACAATAAAAGTAAACCTAAACTAAAGTATGTTGAATAAAAAAACAAAACTAATAACAAATTTAAGAATTAATGATAAATAAATAGAAAATAATACTGATTTCAAAAATAAGATTCGTAGTGTCTGTGCCGGGTGTTTTTTTCCTGTTCGTCTGTCATGTCGTTTTATACATATATATTATCAATTATCGTCCTGTTTGCTTCTTTTTGCTGAAATTTTGTTCGTAGTCGTTCCAGTCTCTGTTGAAGAGGTGAATAGGAATTAGTCCTGTGGTGTTGTATAAGTATGTGTTTGAAATATTGTGTAGATTGTTGTTCGGGTGTCTAAGTTTAGTAATCATGCTTAAAGTCTTCCGTTCGGTAATCTCCGTCATTTGTTTGCACTTGACACAATTGTTTTTGAATAATATCTGTCCATAGTCGATAAGTGGCCTGCAGATGGTTCTCAATCTTATTTTTCAAAACAAATCTATTCAAAATGTTTCTCTAATGCCGGAAGTATATTACATTCAGGACAAATGTAATTTTAAATTTAATTGTAAACACAAGGATAATCCATTTTTTGTCTTTCTGTTTATCAAAGAAATGAAAATTGCATTCATAACTCATACTGTAGCTACAATTAAGGCTCCCCTTATCCCACGCAAAGTGGCCGCCCGCTTTCCGCTATGGAAATGTTAACTTTAACGGTAAATCAATACGCTTCGACGGCCTAATTATTTCCTAAGATTCTACAATATTGTAAGCGTTTTGATGGATGCTATAAATCTCATGTTTATGTTTCCGGGTTCCTGCTCACACAGATAATTTACGCAAAGCCGGGCCCGTAAATTGAACACGCCTTAAATATATGGAGCCTGTCAAATTAGAAAACAACGGATGTAACTTTATCCAAAAGAATAAATTTTATCCGTGCTGGATATATGTGTGAAAAGATATTAATTTAGATTTGTATGTATTATAAAATACATAAAATGTTTGTGATAACAGCAAAAGTGACTTGTATGTTGCTATACAATGCTATTGGTGTCACATGCTATGCTGGGCTACACAAAAACCATTGCCCGTCCCTAAACGATGACTAAATTAATCAAATGTTGTTATTTATTTAATCATATGCCTTCTATCTAATAAAAATAAAGAATATTATGGAAGTACAAAGAAAAAAGAAAGGAAATGAAGATAGAAATAAAAAAGCAAAACAAGGTTCATGGACACAATTTGGTAAAAAGATGACAGGAAAGACAGTCAAAAACTATTTTATAGAACATTAAAACAAATGAGAAAAAAGAAAGAATATAGTATGATGGATATAAAAAGCAAAGAAAGAGATTTAATAACGGAAGAGGGCAAAATAATAGAAAGATGGAGACAATATTTTGATGAACTATCAAAAGAAGAGGGGGCGATAACAGAACATTTGGAGGTAATAGAAATAGAGGAGATACAAGACAAAAAAGTAATAGAAGACATAGAAAAGATTAAACTAGGAAAAGCACCCGGAATAGGTAACATAACACCTGAGTTGATAAAGTACATCTAAAAGAGGGAAAAAACAACTGACAGAGCTTATGAATGACATAGTATAGAATATAAAAGTACAACAAGAATAGAATACAAGAATCATATTGCCAATATCCAAGACAGGAGATAAGAGAACGTGCAATAATTATAGAGGGATAACGATTACTTGTATCCCAGGCAAGATTCTAACAAGAATGATAGAAAATTAATCAAGGAGAATATAGAAGAATAAAGACATACACATCTGATTCATAGACCGACAAAAGACGTCTAAGCTGGTGAAAAGAAAAAACATATGGAAAGTACTGGGACGAAGAGGAATAAAGAAAAGAATAATAGCGATAATAAAAGAAATATACAAAGATAACAAAAATATAGTAAGGACAAACAACGAAGTGTCGAGGGAATTTGAGACAAAAATAGGAGTGAAACAAGGATGGATTATGAGCCCATTACTATTCTCTCTAGTACTACATAAAGCCATGAAAGAAAAATATGAAGCTGCTAAAAATAGGATACTGGAAAATTAAAATGACACAAGTAATGAAAATAAAGTTCGCTGATGACATGGTAATAATGGTAGAGATGGAAGAAGACCTACAACATAACATAAAAGAGTTGAGGAAGGAACTGGAAAAAATAAATATGAAAATAAGTATAGAAAAATCAAAATCCCATGATAATCTCCAAAACCATGAAAGAAGCGAAGAAAAATATGAAGCTGCTAAAAATGGGATACTGGAAAATTAAAATGACAACTAACGAAAATAAAGTTCGCTGATGACATGGTAATAATGGTAGAGATGGAAGAGACCTACAACATAACATAGAAGAGTTGAGGAAGGAACTGGAAAAAATAAATATGAAAATAAGTATAGAAAAATCAAAAATAATGATAATCTCCAAAGCCATGAAAGAGCGAAGAAAAATATGTAGCTGCTAAAAATGGGATACTGGAAAATTAAAATGACACAACTAACGAAAATAAGGTTGGCCGATAACATGGTAATAATGGCAGAGACGGAAGAAGACCTACAACATAATATAGAAGAGTTGAAGAAGGAACTGGAAAAAATAAATATGAAAATAAGTATAGAAAAATCAAAAACCATGATAATCTCTAGGGACAAGAAACAACATTCAATAAAACTTCAGGTCAAATTATTGAACAGGTAGAAACATTTAGATAATAATAAATAAATAATCGAATACAATGAAAAGTGAGACAATAGGAAAAACAGCGACAATCTTCAAAATAATAAAGGTGACATTCTTCGGAAGGAAGAAATAACAAAAGAAATAAAAACAGAAACAGTGAAAAGTATTATAAGACAATTAAATCAGTGAAACATGACAATGACAGAAAAACACAAATCAGGAATCAACGCTATTGATATGAGATTCCTAAGGAAAATCGAGAGTAAGACGAAACGAGACAGAAATGAAGGAAAAAATAGCAGAGGGCCAATTGAGGTTGGGACATGTGTGCCAGATGAATGAGGAACGATTGACAAAAAAGTGTATACGAAACAAGAGTACAAAGGAAAAACTACAGGGGAAGATCAAGAAAACCATAGAGGACGGTTACGAGAAGAAGTAGAAAGAAAATATATATCATATGAAAGAAAAAGAAAAAAAATGGAGGGAAAAATACAAATACAAAAGATAAAAGAATGCTTACGGTAGAAGACACATGATTAAATATATAGTGTGGTTAACTTATTTTTTTAGTGGATATTCACATGAAAATTTAATTCTTGCAAATAAGTCTCTTTTGAATTATTTTATTATTCATTTCTATTTCTTCTATATATTTTTTTCTTTCAATTACTGTAATCTCTAAATGATATATTAATAAAGTTATTATTATTATTATTTAGCCCAGCTCAGTGGCCTAGTGGTTAGAGGCGCCATCCGTTTCGTACTGAGCATTGGGGAGCGAGAGTACATACCCCGCTGTGTCCGAAATTTGGCTAGACACCTTTCACAGTAAATACAGGGTGATTACACTTCTTTGGGCTCTTTACCAGCGAAAATACCTTCGAGCTGATAGTCATATATTTTTTTAAATTATTGATAGTGACATTAATCGTATATCTATCTGATTGCTTTAATAAGGGTTAAATCTCTCCCTTCATTATTTAAAAATTAGATTTATTAACCAATATGCTACGTATGATAAATGTAAATTGCACTGGCTACATCAGATTTTTTTAACTAATCCTATACCGTCTCTCTGGTCCTAGATGTTCGCCCCCTTGGGAACATAAATGTCGAGGCTGATGCGGATTCATATTACATTTACTCAATAAATTAACATAATAATGGTTGAGAAGAGGGTCGTTTTTGCCAAAACTAGTTAGGGAGCGGGCGTTGTCGAGAATCCGGCTACTGGGCAGCATTTTTTTTGTTAATATTATCAATTGGTGTGTTTTCTTTCAGCATAATCAGGATAAAAACTACAATGAAAGATATTACACTCAAATATCTGGAGATGTTGTGTAGGTGATTTTTGTGTATCAAAATGTTGCCATGCTTTTTGTTACGTTGTGACTGTTATCTTTCTACATTGGTCTCATGCATTCTTAAGTATTATGTACCTATAGTCGGTCAAGGACCTGCAGATGGCTTTGTATATTTTAACGCTTGTTTTAAGTTAATATATTTTTTATACCCAGCAAAGTGGCTTAGAGGTTGGTGTATCTAACTACTAAGCCACTCGTCTCGTCTCGTACATAGCATTGGGGAGTGATTCAAACCCTGCTGTGGCCGAAATTTTTCGAATCACCTTTCACAGTTTTTCAGAGGCTTACTGTTAAGTTAGAGGTAAATACCGGAAGATTACACTCATCTGAGCTTTAATATTTACCAGCGGAACCGGCCTCGGGCTGATAGCTATAAAAATTGAATTTTATTTCTTATTTAAATTCTCTTATCTTATTGTGGAATAATTTATTATTATTCGGAAAACTCTCGTATATCCTGAGAAATAAGAAAATAGCGCAGCACCTAAGAACAAGGATTTTCAACCAATGCATACTGCCAGTGATAACATACGGCGCCGAAAACTGGACTACGACGAAACAAAACATAGAGAAACTAAAGGTCGCACAAAGAGCTATGGAAAGAGCAATGATAGGTAAATCAAGAAAATACCGATACCGAAACGAAAGAGTTAGAGCAATAACAAAAGTCACCGACGTGGGAGAGAAAATCGCATCTCTCAAATGGAAATTTGCGGGGCACGTTGCAAGAAGCGATATATCGAGATGGGACAGAAGGATAATAGAGTGGAGACCATACGAACACAAAAGGGGAAGAGGAAGACCACCTATGCGCTGGTACGACGTTCTCAAAAGAAAAGCAGGGCTGACATGGATACAAGTGGCACAGAACAGAGAACGATGGAAACAATTGGGAAAGGCCTATATTCAAGAATGGATTTAACGGCTACTGATGATCTTGATGATTGTGGAATAATTTACTACACTATTATTTTAGTTTAAACAAGCAAACTTCATTCCAATTTGTATGTTTTACAAGCTATAACAAGCCCAATGTTTATGACCTGAATATTCCCTGTGTTATTATATCTAAACTACCCTGATATATCCTTGATAAGCAAGAATAAATAAGTATTACACACGTAATAACTACTACAACTAAACTTCTTTATAATTGTACACTTAAAATGTTGTTTTTTACAGTTAAGATCTTTACCAGCGTAATAATAGCAAAAGAACATAATATTTAGACGGTTTCGTGCTACATGTTGCTTTTTTTTATTATTGCTATTTGAGTGCAAGCACAATTAATGTTATGTGTCCTATTTTCGTCAGGCAAGGTGCGTGTTTGAAATCTGGATTTCGTACGGAAAGTGGCTTGAATATAAAAAAAGGAATCAATCAAATGATTTTCTGTTGTGACGCTTTTTTTTTGACAAGAGGTTGACGTAATGGGAAATGCCGAATAGGAATGTGCAGCTAAAACAATTTATTATAAAGCACGGTACAATAGGAAACGAACGGAATTGGAATATATATTTTTTATGATTGATTCGATTTAATAATAACCAGAATATTTATTTACTTATATACATGGGTGATTTCGAACTAATAAAAGTAATTATATCGTTCTACAATAATTTATTATAAAGCACAACAGGAAATGAACGGAATTTGAATATATATATATATATATATATATATATATATATATATATATATATATATATATATATATATCAGTATGATTAGCGGTTCCAGCCACGCCGCCTCTTATCTACTGTCCCATCCACAGAATCTGACTTCCAGTCGCTGGATTACAGGAGTGCGCTACGCTCCCAGTATATATATATATATATATATATATATATATATATATATATATATATATATATATTACTATTCTTTATTCTTATTATTTACATGTTTTTTTTAATAATAACTAGAAAGTTTTAATAAGACTAAGATATAATAATATATACAAATGTAATACAGATTGTTAAAAAAAAATATGTTTCCTGGAAGCAAATGGACCCTAGCTTCTTCGGTGAAGGGCTTGTCCGTCTGCTTGTTTTAGAAAACTGCTTCCATTGTCCATTGTCTTAGATGGTTGGTTAGATGGTCAATTGATTGACTTATGTAAATGTAATAATACATGAATGGTTCGAACTAATAAACTATATAAAGAATTTAATGCTTTTATATCAATGGGATCTGCCCGGTTCGTTTTGTCTTCTGTTCTCCCATCAATTGTTCAGTATTATTTCCATGTGTTCATTATGTTGTTTTCTTCTACTAGTATTTCTTCTTCTGCTTCTGCTCCTCATTTATGATATTGCAGATTTTTTATTTTCCTACATTTTTTAGTACCTTGGAGAATAATTTTTGATTTCCTCTGATGCAATCTTCTATTTACCACGTTACGGTGCCATTAATATAACAGAAGTTGAAACAAAAGCAGCACAATAAAAAGTAAATGGAGAGAAGATGAGATAATCTACAAAGAATTATCCACAGCTAGTATAAGCAAATTCAAGTTTTTAAAAAAAATTAAACAAGTGGTAAAAAACATAGTAGTTTTATTCATCTCCTTTATTGATAGGTAGAGTAGTTGAACATGATAGTATAATACCGAAAGAAATAAAATACATGGGGAAAAAACAGCTCTAAATATATGACAAATGACAAATGACTTGGAGACACAGAAGGTTAACAGTTTACTGAGAACTGGCAGTTACAGTATAATAATCCCATCCTAATGTTGCTCAGTGTTTGTCATTTCTAGGATGTCTCTCCTCTGCCGATATAATGGCCACTGGGGTGTTACCGTATGCCGAGCTTATACTGACTGTCCGGTTTAATTATTATTTTGGACCAAGTACATAGAATTAAAAAACTTTAAGCCACATAATAATAATAATAATTTTATTCCTTCAATATAATAAAGTTGACATTAATGTATAAATTAAAGAAACTGTCGATGTTCCGGTTTGTATATGAATAATAAACAAAATATTCAAACCCTATTATTAGTGTAAGAAAATTATTACATCAATTTTATTTACCAAGCAGTTAGGAGCACAAAGAACCTAGCTATTACTCATAAATATTTTAGTACACAAACCACATACGTACACTCAATTCTAACACGAAGCAACCACACTTTATTATTTATAAAGAAAAAATATTCAGCTCGACGACTTGTTGCAGTACAACGCGCCTATCTCATGTCGGTCAGTCAGCCAGGAGAACTTTCACCCTGGAAGTGCCGCCGCCGTGCTGCAGCGCATGCTTCCGAAAATTTCAGCATTCATTCAGTATTCCTGAAGCCGCTGAAAATCACACAGCAAGCTCGAAGCGCTTGCCGCGTTCGCGCGCCACTGAATTTATCGCAACTTTCACACTCACTTGAAACTCCGAGTGTACTCAAAACTGTGCCAGGTTAATGTGCTCCCGCGGTAATGACTATTAAAAAGTGAATACCCATAATAATAAAAGGTAATTATATTACATTTTTTATTATTAGCCATAAATCGGGGGAGGTGGTGATTAGCATTGTTTGCCGGCGCCGAGAGTGGTTAGCGGCGAACAATTAATTAACAGAAGGTTAGGAAATTAAAGAACATTTCTGTGGGCTGTTTGAATAAGTGCCGGTTGGCAGTTGTTAATTACTTTCTTGGTAAAAAATCACGTGCCGGTAAATAGAGGGTTTAAATTTTGGGATTTATATAGACTGCTATAATACTAAATAAAATAATAAAATCTAACTTTATTTGACATAATACAAAATTATTTAGTGGCATGTAATTATTATTTGAAATAAAACTAAAAACCATGTGGGGAACATACAGGATTAAAGTTTTACAGTTTTAAGTAGTAATTGTTATAGAGAATTTGATTGATTCTCTATAACAATTACTACTTAAACAACTATAATACAAATGTATATATATATATATTTATATATATATATATATATATATATATATATATATATATATATATATATATATATATTTATATATATATATATATATATTTATATATATATATATATTTATATATATATATATATATATATATATATATATATATATTATTTGGCATACAACACATCTATTAGATGGTATAATATTATTAACTGAAATCTAATCATTAAGAATTAATTTGAAAAATAAATATTTATATTGCAAATAGTTAATCAACATAGATTATTAAATCAGTAAGATCTATTAATATAAATCACTAAATATAATACTATCATACAAAAGATTGTCAAACGATTATTAAAAAAAAAAACATAATTTACAAAGTAATTTATATAAAAAACCAAATCATTTTTATTATTATTTGAATAAAAGTTGTGCACAATAAAATTCATAATTATTATAAATCAATACACTTTTCTTACTAATGGAGCATTACATAATTCTACACAATTTATTTTGTTCTAAATCGTTCCCAATTTCTAAATTGATTGTGACCATTTATCACAATCAGTTTAAAAATTGGGGCGAGAGAGTTCGAGCCGATAGCCCATTTAAAGAAAAATAAACAAAATATGAAAATGTTATGTATAAACAAATGTATATTATTTTCTTCAAATAAAGATGTTATTCTCTGTCAATTTAACAATTTGGTATTAATGTAGCGAGTTTAAACTAAATACCTGAAATAAATTAAACTGCAAATTTCACTCTCTATCTCTCTCGATGTTAATTAAAAGAAATATAATGAACGTGGAATGAACCAAACCACATTTCTGTGGTTTTCTGCATTTGTACATAAAAACAAATTTCCACTGCATTATAAAGTTTTATAATATTCCGCTTTTGTTAAAGTTTATACTAATAATAATGAGAACGAGTTCGTGCTATACAATTTTAACACGAACTTGTTCTCATTAAGGTCTAATTTATATATATATATATATATATATATATATATATATATAAATATATAATTATATTTATTAATATAACCGTTATATTTTTCTCATTTAAATGTCAGCTGCCCGAATATTAAAAACTAAATAAACGGAATTGTTGTAAAGGTTACGGATTCATAATTTAAAGTTGGTTTTAAATTTTGTATAAGCTTTATTCGATAGGTAGATTTTAATTTATATTAATTAGATTATTATAAATTTACGCAACGAACTTTGTGGGTAGCATTTTTTCAGGCCACATTCTTTGTAAAAAAAACTTTGAATTATAAATGTGTAATCGAATTTAGTATAATTAATCATGCTACCCATTTTTTTATATATGCTTTTGTATATGTAAACATAACGTGCTATATTCATAATATATTGTATGGATTATTAATATTGATGAGTTGAACGGCCTCTGCTTCCTTTATTCTGTTATAGTAGAGTTAGGTTAGCAGTCATTCTTGTTCTATATTCGCGAATCTTGCTAGCCTTTTTTGTCATGTGAAGTGGTATCTTCGAAAGACACCCATGTGTTCGGACTACCGCTATGTGACAAGCTTGAGTAGTGTAGGATACTCCCCGTGTTCTATTCGGGGCGCTTACCGGCTAAACCAAAACTCACGTTCTGTCGCGAGAGGCATGTCCGCCACTAGGCATACTAAGGCCCAATTCACACATAAGCGGCGTCGGGCGGAGGTGCGGTGTAGGCGAGGTGCAGGCGCGACGTCACACAAGCGATTGTGATGTCCATATGCAGTGAATGGGTAGACATTGCATTATATGTTTACATAGAGGTGACGTGAAAGAGTTGTGCCTCTCGCTTCGCAGCCACTGTGTCTCAGGCTAAGACGCGGTGCCGGCGAGAGGCACGAGCCAAATGCTCGCGCCTCGTCACCCAACTGGGCATTGTACCATATGTTTATATAGAGGGGGCGTGAAAGCGTCGTACCTCTCGCCACGCCGGCACCGCACCTTCGTCTCTTCGCCTCCTATGTGTGAATTGGGCCTAAGGGCCCTAGTATCGCCTCGCGTTAGTCGCCTCGTGTCTGTCTTACATTGGCATGTCTGCAGATCGTGTTCTGCCGCAATACCTGCTTGCAAACCTGGCAACGGCCCTCCAGTTCTCGCCCGCTTCTATCATGAGCGAACTGTTTCGGCGTCGGTAGGTTTACTCCCAACACCAGCCACAGTTTTGCCTGCTCCCGGTGCCACTGGTGGCAGTTATACAATCCGGGTCGTCCATCCGGTCGCAGTACCGGCGGTGTGGGAGGTAGGACTGGAAGAGCTCGTGCCATGACAGCACCTGCGACAGTCCTCTAGATGAGCGGAAAACTGTTTAGTCCAGGTCCCTTTGTCCGTCATGTCCCATCGTCATTGCCACACCACGTCATGTACGTGTCCTGGGGTACGATTTTTGACCGATCGCTATTACCATGCGATATAATGCGTACATATTTCATAGCGCGGAACTAATAGAATGAACACACAAATTAATGTCAAAACATAACTACTGTCGAACTTTCAGTTTTGTCAAAGATAGGCAGAACCTTTCGCGAAGCGTGAGGCCTCAAATCGGCACCATTTGCAATAATAGCGTATGTCTCTCGATCGCTATATTTATAGCGATTGCTCAAAAATACAGCCCCTGGCGTCCTTTTATCTTTCGGGGCAGTGCTCCTTTTTGTAGATCCCCGATCTCTCTTCTACGTGTAGGTCTGCTGGTATGGACTTCGCCAGAACTTCTACTGCATCCGTCGATATATTCCTGCAAGTTCTAGTTATTATAAGGCCCCAGTGCGCAGCGCCCTTCTTGGCTTGTCTGATTTCCTCTTGGTTTTCGTAGTATCATCCCAATTTGCTCAAAAATACAGCCCCTGGCGTCCTTTAATGCATCTTTCGGGGCAGTGCTCCTTTTATAGATCTCCGATCGCTCTTTTCTACGCGTAGATCTGCTGGTATGGACTTCGCCAGCACTTCTACTGCATCCGTCGATATAGTTCTGCAAATTATTATAGGACCCCAGTGCGTAGCGCCCTTCTTGGCTTGTCTGATTTCCTCTTGGTTTTCGTAGTATCCTCCCAGGCCGGTCCCGCTTATAGTAGTTGGGCCACTGGCAGCAGCCGCACCAATGCCGTTTCCGTGCTATCTGCTTTCATGGTTGCTTGCAAGTACCTTGGACGTGTGGCTTTTCTTGGTCTCAAGTATAGTGCCCAGGTACTTGATTTTCCTTGTGATTTTATGTGTGCTGCCCAACATTAGTATCGTATTTTCTGTTGCTCCTCTGTTATTCGACCGTTTAGTGGAGATCTGTACGCCATCCAATTTGCCACCGTGTGTACTACCAGTCCTAGCTTTGTTTATGTATATTTTAGTTTCGGCCTAGCTAAGTTGTCCATAAAGGCAATCGATATTACATACGGAAGTAGTCTCAAACGCAACGCATAATCAAACGTTATGTTCGATAGAAGGGGATAGAGGATGCATCCCTGTGGCTCCCCTCCTCTCACTTCCTGGACTATTTTCCTGTCGCTTAAATATGCCCCTATTATGTTTCGCAGGGCCTTTCTGCGCCTAAGCGTCGTTGTAATGGCCACCCATGGCAGTGTATTAAAAGCGTTGGACACGTCCAGGATGGCCATTGCGCAGTGTCTTAAAGAGCCCAGTGTTTGCCTCTGCTGCCTTTCCGCGGACCGCCAGTATTATTTCTTGAAGCCATACTGGTTTTCCTGGATCCCTTTAGTTGCCTCTAGATTCTCCACTATTCGGTTCGCAATCAAGCGGTCTACTATTTTGGCTGTGCCATCCAATAAACAGAGGGGGCGGTATGATCCTGGTTCATTCCACGGTTTCCTCTGCTTGAGTATAAGCATCATGCGATCAGACTTCCACCTGGTGGAGAAGGTGCCCTCCTTCAAGCACTTGTTGGCGATGACAGTTGTTTTCCTAACTATTACTGGTTCCTCTCTTAGAATCTGCTTTCGTATTCCATCAGGGCCATGCGCTTCCCTTAGGTAATCTGATTATTGCTGCAATCACCTCCTCCTCTTTCCAGTTAGCCATCGTCTCCGCCTGGGCTCCTGGTGGATCATCATCTTGTCCCTCTGTCTGTCTCGTGGATGCACTAGCTGGAAAAAGCGCCTCTACCATCAACTTAACTCCTCCGGGTATCGCGGCCCAGACGAGCATGGTTCGATCTTCTTCATTATGATCTTGTAGGGAAGGCCCCATGGGACATGTTCGACCACCCTACACAGATCTGTAAGAACAATTACCGGCCTGTAAACATATTCACATGTGTACTACGTTTTGAGTACATCATATCTTCCCCGTAAGGCGGCCTGACGGTTTATAACCCCGTGCCTGTCATACGACGAGATGACCCCGGCAACGGACTGCAACTTCCTTCACCAACCCCATCAACACCTAGCTTCAGTATCAATTACTATTAATTTAAAACACCTAATACCCAACTAAATAATGAATTAAAAATATAAAAGGGCTACTACCATGGATGGGACTTTAAGAATATAAGTGTATAATTTAATATTATGTCTTCAATCAACAGTTGTTTTAAAAAAAATGTAACAAATTGAATTAATAAAATTATAACTAAATAGTGGTATAATAATATTTGACACTTATTTAGCTTTAACAAGACTCATTGTTTGTTTGTGTAGTGTTCTGACTTGCTTTCATCAGCCAATAATATATGTATCTCAATTACTGGTATTGGAGGTATATATTTATGTCGAGTCCTAAGTAACAACTGTTTATTTATAATACTATATATCCTTAATACATTGTTTCCCCACTTACTTAGATATCTATTTATAATAACATAATATTATTCCTGTATATTACAGTTTGTTTGTCATTTAATAACATCTCAAAACAATCAACGGACCTGTTACAATTAATATAAAAACGTGTTATTAAATAGCATGTATCTTAAAAACTAAATCTGATACGAAATTTCGTACTTTCTCGGCACTAAGACAAACGTTACATTGTGTTGCCTAGTGTCATGTATATTTTAGTCCAACCGATTTAATGGTATTGATTTGATGATTTACTGCTTTTATACATTTTTTTATCCGACCGAATGAATGGTGTTTGTTTACTGATTTATCACATTTTCTATTTTTTTATACGGCCGAGTGAATGGTGTTTGTTTAATGATTTAATCTTTCTGTTTTTAGCTCTCACATTCTCTTATCAATTTTAAAATATTTGAATTCAAATAGAAGAATATAATAATAAAAAAAAACTATAATTGATACTGCCAAACAATCCAAATCAGATTTATAGCTATTAAACTCATCTACTGCAACTTATTAATAACTTATTAATATTTTTCCAAATCCAAATCAGATTTATAGCTATTAAACTCATCTACTGCAACTTATTAATAACTTATTAATATTCTGCTATTTGAATTCAAATAGAAGAATGTTAATAATAAAAAAACTATAATTGATACAGACAAACAATCCAAATCAGATTTATAGCTATTAAACTCATCTACCAATTAATTATTGCTTTATTAATTTATCCGATAGGTTTCGAACTAAAATTGTTATTACGATACGTTAGTCGCAGGTTGCAACACTAAACTGTTTTCTCATTTCGCGTATTAATATTAAAAATATATAAGCATAGATAAGATTTTAGAAATAACGCATTAACGCTCGAGCATTAAATTACGAAACTCAAGTTAGCTAACTTCAGCTAACTCGTATATTGCACTTTTTTGCATTAAAAGCATAGCAATAGGATTTTAGAAATAACGCAATAACGCTCAAGCATTAAATTACGAAACTCAAACTTTATTAACTAACTGTATCATTACTGTAATTAAATACTGTCATAGTTTGTAAACTAAGTTATTTAGTTCTAACTTTGTATGATGCCAACTATTATATTAAAAATATATGTCTATAAGATATTCGTTAATTAGAGTTTTTTTTTAAATTATAACTTGCATAACTAATGATTGTCAATCCGATATTAGTGTAATTCAAACTTAAAGATTTGCGTAAGAAGAAGATCATTTTCCATGATGACAATGCACGTGCCCATACAAGTGTGGTAGCAATGGGAAAATTGAATGAAATGAAGTACGATCTGTTGCAATATTCTCCTTATTCGCTCCTTATTCGCTCCTTCTGACTTCTATCTATTTCCAGTCATTATGCCATCACGAAAGTGTGATTCTTGAAGTCTTCCACAATAGTCGTTGTCAGCTACTTTCACTTCTTCGTCCGTGGAAAATCATATTTCCCCGAGGAACATTTTTAGTCGTAATTGATCCTCGGTGAAATACGATTTTCCACGGACAAAGAAGTAAGAGCAGCTGACGACGACTATTTTGGAGGACTTCAAGTATCGCACTTTCGAGATGGCATAGTGACTTTGGAACATTTTCGGATGAAGTGGATTCAACATCATGTTGAAAAATTAAACATATTTAAAAAATTTATTTTCTCATTATCTTTGTCATTTCGCTAACTTTTCAAAGCACCCTCGTATTACGATAGAGCAACTATCAGTCGTGATATTAAAAACCCGTTTATTTAATATTATTTAAAGTTAATATCACGAATATAACTGTTTCAATTTTAATCAATTATTGATAAAATTTATAATTGAAAATTGAACGAATTGTGAGAGCTTACACCATTCATATGTCATATCGAATTATTAATGGTTTTCCGTTTATTCGTTATCCAGTAATATTTACAGCAGGAATGTTTCATACTGTGTGGATAATATGATCAATTATTCAGTATACTTTATATTTGTATGCGTTGATATACATATAAAGGCTGTCACAGAAAATTCTTATCATTAATAATTACGTTATTATTGAAGATACAATTATGGTTCAAACGACTGGTAGGGAGAAGCACTGAATAAATTATGTATTATAATAGTATGGATGTATACAGAAAAAAAATGTATTTGAAATTGGAATATTTCGTTGTTGTTACTATACTATAATTAATTAGATAATGGGAGAATCCTTGATTGACCACAGCTTTAAGCGGATGCTAGACAAAGTTGCCTCTGAGTCCGAACAGATTAGAAAGGCTAAAATTGTATTTGAAATTGGAATATTTCATTATTGTTATCTTACATTATCATAAATAAGGCCTGATTTATATAAATGATATGATAACTATACTTTCACAATGCAATTTCGTATCGAACTGAACTCAAATATTGTGATAATGAGATAGCACAACATTGCACGAAATTTAAAAAAATAAAAATCATCCCGCCGCAAGCGTAATACTTTTTAATAAGAATTGCCATAGTCTTCATAATATTGAGTAATTTTTTTTGCAACCAAAGATAAAAATGGACAAGGTTAAAAATAAATAAAAATAAAATACTGTCGAATTGGTCGCCAAAACAAAAATAGTTATAATAAAAAAATTTCAAAATCCTTCCGGCATCTGATACATTGATATGTTATGAATAAGGATCAGTAGGAAAATTAAACAAAACACATTGAGTATTTTTTTTAGAGCCCTTCCCCTAAAATGAGTATTGAGTTATGAGCGCCTAACTTAAAAATTAAAATCATCCCGTCGCAAGTGTGATACTTTACAATAATAAGGATTGTGTTGTGATAATGTTCTTAATATTGTGTACTTTTTTGTAACATAAAAGGTTCAAACTGGACGAACTTAAAAAACGTTTCTATTTTGCCGTCCAAACAAAAACATTAGTAATGAAAATTTTCCAATTTCCTTTCGGCATCAGATACACTGATATATTGTGCATATGATCAGTAAGAAAATGTAAGAAAAAAAAATTGCATACTTTATTATCATCCACCCAATAAAATGCAAATAAGAGCGTGACCCTAGAACATATAAAAAAAAATAATCACCCCGACGCAGGCGTGATACTTTTTATCTAACTATCATAGTGTTGTTAACATTGTTTAATTTATTGAAACCAAAATTGCAATGGAACATGTTCAAAAATAATAATTTACGTTACAACATATATTATACCACAACGGCTATACATATTTTTAAATAAAAACAGTATTTATATGTTATGGTCGGCAAGATATGAACAAAAGATTCTTCAAAATTTGGATTTTATAGGTCACCCTAATTGGTCATTATAGACCCACAAACAATCCGCCGCCTCACGGATTTGGAGGATGGGATCTTAGAGGATATCACACAGGTTCGCCATCTGGGCTCTTGTGAGATATCAGATTTCAACAATTATCAATATAAACACGTGCCGTTTAGATTTTATATATCAGCTTTTGGCAGATTATAAAAATCATACTGGTTATTGAAATTATGCGAAAACGTGATATTAGCTTTTGGCAAATAGCCCCAGAAATATGTTATATATAATATATATATATATATATATATATATATATATATATATATATATATATAATAATATATATATATATATATAATATATATATATATATATATATATATATATATATATATATATATATATACCCTGAGGGTATAAGCCCCCCTTCAGTTTTTTTTTCATATTATACCTAATCAATAATCGATTATCAATAACAATGTTATAACACGAGAGTATATTACTTTTATTATTATTATATGCATGTACAATCAAATCTTTTTGTATGAGTAGAAAGATAAATTAATTTTATTATTGTTATATGTTGTGTTTATTTTGCAAATTATTATTATTACTGATCATTAAAAAAATTATCGCAAATTCCTTGTTTTAATACTAATTAACATTATCTGTCATTTAGGCATCCCATTATTTCATAACTTGCTAAGAAAATTATATTTGGTGATTTATTTAATGACATAATTTAACTTAAGTATTTTAATGACGGCGTTTTCATTTGAATCCATTAAATCCTTTATCACGCTCACTTAACAATTGTTTATAACGATCCATGGGACACAATGGAATTATTACGGCTAATTAATTGACTTGTTGCTCATTATATTTATACTGTGATCCTGGATTGAATCGATTCTAATTTAAAACCTCTTGAAATTTTTCACCAGTAGATAGACTTTGAGCGACGTATTTGAATCATGAAGGAAACCGGATTTCCCTTTCGTGTAATCATGGATCACCGCTGATACGTGTACTGTTTGTACCGTTTGAAGAATGGATTAAAGCAAATTTTAGACGCACAATCGCAATGTATTTCATTGAAGCTCTTACATTTTTCTTTTAATAACAATCTGCAAGGCTTCCTACCACGATCATTCTAATTAATTTTATTTATAAAAAAAAGACCATTATTTGGCATATCAGCCCAACCCTTCCCTTTTACACACATTCCCAAATCGTACTTTCACATAAAGAAATCAAAAAAGACACACAAAAAAGAATACACATTAACATAAAATACATTTTTCTATCCATTAAAATAAACCCCCTCTGCCCTCGCCAATTTCCTTTCCCACGTCAGCCTCCTGCAGATTTTCACGCCTTTCCCATCCTCTCCTAACCATTCGTTCAGCTTTCTGCACTCTCCAACCCACTCTTCTTTCACTCCCTCACATTCCTTGATAAGGTGCCACCACGTGTCACTCCCCTTCCTACACAGCGCACACGCGGTGTACCCCAACCCCATCCACACATTTCTTCCTCGGTCTTCTGAACCACACCTCGCTCTTGCCATGCATACTTTGTCCTCTCTGCTCCACTCTCCCCTGGCTAAGTACCTCGGGAGTTTCCCCTGCACTTGCCACTCTACGTAGCCAGGGTTGTATGAGCTCTCAGCCATTCTCACTTGCCTTTCTTGCCACTCAATATCCCTCAATCTCTCCCTTATCTCAGTTCCTAGGCTACCCCTTTCTCTCAGCTTCTTCTCTGTCGACCTTTCGAGTCCTAGCAGATTCTTCAGAAACCAACCTTGCTCCCTTTCTATTACCTCCCATTCACGCAATCCCCACACTTCCACTCCATACAACAATATAGGTTTTACACACGCATCCCATATCTTGCACGCCATTACGAGGTTACCACCCCACAAACTCCCCCATTTTCTGCACGCAATCCCCCAAGCCATTCTTGCTTTCGCCTGCATACACTCCACATGCATCCTAAGCCCTCCTCCACAGTCAAACCAAAAGCCCAAATATTTAAAGCCATTCACTCTCTCAATCAGCCTTTTCTTCCATTTCAGCCCTTCGTCCTTACCCCTCCTGCCCCTATTCCTAAACAACATCCATTTGGTATTTTCCACATTCACCACTAGCCCCCTCTTATCCAGGTATCTACCCATTCTATCCAACATCTCTTGCATCTCTTCCACTCTCTTGGCCACTAGCATACGCAAACATCCACACTTTGGATCTACCTACCATGACCCCTCCTGCCTGTCCTCTCCTCAGCACCTCTTCCAACTCGCTCGTGTACAGATTAAACAGGAGGGGGCTCAGCGGGCACCCCTGCCGTACTCCCACATTCACCCTAAATTTCTCAGATATTTCTCCATTCACTCTTGCTTTCGCCCATGACTCTTTATACACCCTTCTCACCCACTCCACTCCTTCCTCTTCCATACCCAATCTATCCATACATTCCACCAGTTTCCCCCTAGGAACTGAGTCATACGCAGCTTTTAAATCCACAAACATCGCATACACTCTCCCTTTGCATTCCAGCGCTTCCTTCACCATTCTCGCCAGCGTGAAAATCTCTCCCTCGTCCCTCTTCCCCTTCTGAACCCACCCTGGCATTCCGGCAGCAGCCCTTTTTGTTCCACTTCCCTATCCATTCTATTTTTCACCATAGTCATCATCAATTTATAACCGACACTCATAATGGTGATCCCCCTATAGTTTTTACGTCCGAGGCCTTCGTATTTCTTATTTCATTAAAAGCTGCCCATGCCAATATATCCGTTGAAATGCCTTGACCTCGAGAATCAGAGTCTAATCACAGGTTCAAAATTTAAATCGATATCTAATCCGATACTAATCTGTTTTGAAGTACTTTTCTTCAGAAGATACGTTACTGGCGTATGCCTTTTCATAATATATCTATATGCTTCCTCTCCTTGAAGAATGCGTCTGTTGATAATGGGATCTTCAGATTGCGGTTTCGAAATTCTAAGGTTTCAAAGACCAAAATCATCTAGGCGAGGGTTGGACCGCTCACTGAGTCCTCGTTAGTAATTATGCATCCAGCTTCAAAGAATACGAAATACCTGTTGATGATATAGATTCAACAGGTATTTCGTATTCTTTGGTGCTGGATGCATAATTACTAACACACTCAGTTTTCCGAATCATTTTAATAATCAATTACATTAATTTCCTCTACTTTCTCTGGTACATCTATTCTTATTATAAGGTTCTTGGCGATTCACTACATATTGTACAGTAATAGTTACTAATATTTTATAAAACCATAATACTGTAACGACTACATGGTTTAGTGTATGATTTTACTAGCAATTACATACATTGTATTTGACTGAATTACTCTTGTGTTACCGAATAAACTATTGGGGGTAGCATAAGTGGTAACATATTAGTTTGCATACGAATCGTGACGAGACATACACACTGGGATGTTAGTTAGATATTTAAAATAATTACTCCACCAAGTCTAAATACATGTCATGTGTGTATTAGAATTACTATGTGGCACTTATTAAAAATATAATTTAATATTACCAATGGTTTTATAAATATTACGAAATATGACTGTACTTTACATGTGTTGGAAATGGGCAGAGCTTGGTCGTGGGTGACGATTGGGCTTTAGGAAATTGTTCTGCTGACTATCAGCTGAATTACGGCTCTGTCTCAGTAGCCGGGAAGTTCTGAGGTTTTTCGTATGACAGTAGAAAATGCGTGTCGAGGACTTCGGATGTTGGAACGCCACTTCAGAATGGAAACCGGGAACGCGCTACCGATAATATCTCCTGGCGCGAGTCAGATTCAAAGAAATAAGAAGAAGAATTAATAATCATCAATTTCCGCAATAGATCATTGTTAGTTATTTTGGAAAATATAATTAAATTTGATTATATAATTAAAGTAGATATATAAGTATGGCTACGTAACAATAGTACTTGTATATCTCGCTATCATTAACACTAGTGACTAACACTAGTGACACAATTGTCATTTTTTAAATTCAACCACTTATGTAGGGATATTTTGAAGGAGTGGGTGAATTTTTAGTACCTAATTGCCTCCCTCCCCTCCACAAATCCTTGTCAATGTCACCTTGACCAACCCCTCCCTCTCCTCCTGAGAACTGTGTCAATGTCACCTTGACCAATACCTCCCCCTCCTTCTCAGAACCGTGTTAATATCATCTTTTATTTTATTTCTGTGAGGAGGAATCTTCTAAAGACGCCCATGCTCTAATCGTTGAGTGTGGGCAGTCTCCGATTCGCCCTGCATTCTGGCGGGGCGCCTATCGACAAAACCTTCTCACATCCCAAGCAGGAGGCTTGCCCACCTTCAACGCACACTAAGCTCTCCTGACGCTGTCTTGGCCTAGGGCTGGGATACCGGGTTGTCAGGATTGTTTGTCCCAATCTAGTGCTCTGATCTTTGTTTCTGGTGTGTCTCGATTCCCTATATTGCGTTGGTTCGGCGCCCTTCACCGTCACACCTAGCCTTGTTCTTCGCCTCGTCCCGAGTTCTATTTTTTATTGGGAATTGTAGCCCCCTGCGCCATCACCTTCTGCCCTGCATTGTGTGAAGTGGCCGTCCTCGTCACACCGCAGACACAGGTTTCTTCTGTCATTTCTACTGCACTCGTGGGCCCGGTGGAAATCAAATATTCATAAATGTATACCAAATTTGGTTGAAAAAGTCTTACTCTTTCTAGATGTGTGCAATAACTATGGTTGTGTTTTTTTGCGACCTAGAATGTATTAAAATACATTTAAATTAATTTGGATTAATCATTTTATAACTATAAATAATCATAACGGGATTAGAAATATATAATAGAAACAAACTATATTTGTGAAACTAATGTGAATTAAATTCGTGCTGCTATTATTGGCGCACTCGACTGCTGGATAACTTGGCACTTGATGAAAACATATTGTTTGCAAACTAGTTGGGCACATAAATAGCTTTTATATAGTCTTTTATGCTCTCGATGTTTGCAAAATTTATGACTTAATAAATAAAGCCGATTGCGAACATAACAGAACGTACGTAATTTTGTTTGAGTTATTTACATTCATAGATTATAAAACACTTACATATACATAAAATATTCCTAAGGGATGCTGTCTCCTGCATGTTCTGATCGCATTAATGCTAGATGATTGCTCCAATTGCAGTTGAGTGCATTTATATGTTTCTGGATGTCTGGCTATTTGTTCACTGTATTCTCAATGGATTACTTATATGAACATGTTTATCAAGCTTGTGAAGGAAGTGCTAAATTAATTCGTCTTGTCTGAAAAAATAATACATTTTAATGCTTCCAAGGGGCATGTACAACATCTCAAACAATTTAATTTACAATCTCTAGACTCGGTTGTATAAAGGCGAGTTAACTACAGCCCGTGATAATAATTTTGCGTGTTGCATATTTTGTTGTTAACTTTCCATTTCATAAACTCATGTCAAAGTTGTCAAAACTGACGTGTGAATCACGGATTCGAAATTAACTTAAGAGTTGAGACTTAGAGTTGTTGTATAAAGGTGAATGACTAAAAATCGTGATTATGTTGTTAAATTTTGCATACATTATTTTTAACTTTTCATTTCATAGCATCATCTACCTCTGTTTGTATATGGCAACGTCGCATTATATGGCACAGTTGTTAAAAGTGATGATTGAATCACATGATGGTAATTAACTAGAGAGTTATCTGGTTTATACAACCCAACCCAGCCTAGCCTCGGCTATACAAAGGCGGGATAATTATAACCCGTAATTTTATTGTATTATGTTGCATATTTTGTTTTTATTTTTTTCCATTTCATGGCTTCAAGTATCTTTGTGTAGTCAAAAGTAAATCATGGGGTGGAAATTAACTCGAGAGTTATCTTGTTTATGCAACCGAGCCGTAAAGTGTTAAATATTATTATTTTCAATGCCCAGCTTAGTGGTTAGATAGATATTCCCATCTAGTACTGAGCATTTGCAAGTAAAAGTCTCCGGTCTGTTTTTCTTCCTATATTCACTTTCTTAATGATGTCTTCGTAGACAAATGGCGATCGGTGGTCGATGAATTTTTAATATTGGAATTTCTATACTGTCAGGATTGAATTCAAAAAGAGAAATTTTATAGATAACACATAAAATCGAAATAAAACTAAGCAAGCATTGAAAAAAAAAATTTTATTCGATACTAGAAACGTGTCCAACGAAGAGATTTGCATTAATTAAGATGAGAGCTTTGACATTGGCTTTGTTTATTGCCCGTCGCACATTGAACCTCTGTATGACAAAGCTCGGCTGATAAGGATTATTGTCAGACGGTATCGGTTATCGCATTGTATTATCCATTACATGTGTTAATTATATATTACGATTACATCTACAGCTCTACGGCATGTTGGCTTTTTACTCAATTTGGTTTCATGAAGTTCTTGTTTTATATGAAATATATTCATATAGAATCGAACCAATTGTTTCATTATCTGTAAAAGTATGGCCGATGTATATGACATCACTCATAAAAAAAAATGTGAAGGGAACTGAGGTTAACTTGAATGACAATGCTATCTGTGATATAATTTGTATAATAAATAACAAATATGTACTTCTAAATATTGGACAATTGGAGCACCTCCTGTGTGATAATTCATCATTCATTCAGGATAAATATAACGATTTAGACTTTGTTTTATTTATCACACTAAGCTCTAGCCATTTTCAAGCCCCTCCGATGATATTAGATCGCCCCTTATATTAACACATAATTAGATAACAACTGTACGTGTCTCTAACTAGTTTTGACAACAAAGTACCCTTCATTAATATCTGAAAAACTAAAAGACATTTATTAGTTTGTGTTAAAATGAACAGCATGGCTTTATTTTCAAACGTTCTTACTCTATTAGGAAAATAACAAAGACAGCACTTTAAGCACGTGTCTAGGTAATTATGTAAGCCCTCTTAAATGCAATATTGCTAATTGAACTATACCGCCTACCGTTACAGAGTTAATTACTTTACGTTGTGAGTGTGTACGTTTAACTATATTATAATATATTGAGTGCAAAAATACAGCGGCTTAGATTTTCGTTCTTAATTAACTACAAAATAAATCAAAATTGATGATTATACGATGCACTACATTCACTTTTTTATTATACAGAGTGATTAAAACTGAAGGGCATCATATATATCTCTGAATTACTGCATTATTATTTAAGTATGTATAAATGAGGCAGATAAAATAATAAACATTAAATAAATTCCAAGCTAAAAATAGAAACATTTATTTCATAAGCGTTTCGTTTACGAGATATTCGATATAACCAGATTATTACATATCTCAATATCGCAAAGATTTACTTTATTGAGAAACATAATACGGCATAATTCGAGCATGCCGAAATTATTACTCATAACTACAATATCATATTACAAATAATATTCTTCATACCCAAGATGCTGGGAACTTTACAAGCATATATATTTCACTTGATTTTCATTGTTGTGCTTGTATTAGTGCACCAGGATTTAGATTTTGTACATATTCTATCATTTTTGTTATGTTATCGATTTTCTTTTGGAATTATTAACTTACATATTTTATACCCTGTTTTGGTCAACGTTATAATGTCTATATATTTTAAATATCTCTTAGCGAAGGGGACCAAATATGGAGATTTCTACAGAAAAGTAGTTTTTTTATGCACAATACTTTACCAGAGAAAGCAACAGATTAATGAACAAATGGAATAACAGAACAGAAAACAGACCCATGGCAAACAGTCTAAGGAATATAATCAATTAAAATCATTAACCATATTTTTTGTCGTTTCTGTTCTCCCAGTCTCCATGGTTCAGGTTTCTTACTGACATGTATTTTCTAATCTCGTCTATACGCGTTGTTTTTGGCCTTTCTTTCTGTTTTCTATTGGTGGCGAGTTTTTAATTAGTTTAGGTAGCCGATTCGCACTCATCCTTTCCACATGTCCATACCATTCGAACTACTTCCTTTCTATTTTGTGATTATATCAGTTTCGACTTTCGTTATATCTTTTATAGTGTAATTTACAACTTTCTCCAGTCTTGATTCTCCGGATAACCTGCGGCAGAAATCTATTTTTAATACCCGCAGTTCTGTTGTTGCTCTATTTTCCTGCTGTTTCGCTAACATATAACACTAGAGCTATAGAATATAATTGAAGAGGAGCTTTTGTTTTTCATCGAGATGTTTCTGGCTATTAGGATTGAGTTTAGGCTGCCGATAACTTTCTTCCAGTATCAGTTGTTCAATTTCTTGTTTCGTCCTACACAGCTTGTATATATATATATATATATATATATATATATATATATATACCCAAAATCGCACCATGCCAATAGAATATGCATATCTCGGCACGATGCGATTTCATCATCTTCGTTCACTTGGATGACTGATATTTCTCATCCTTGTTTGCTATTAAGCCCAAGATTTGTATTATTTTAGGAGTTTCCTTGACATGAATTCTAGATCTTCTTTATCTTGCGCCAGGATTAATGCGTATACAGCGTGATCGATCAATTCGACACCTTCTTGTGGCATGCTCTCCTCCATTATCACGAGTTGCCGATATAGATGTTATATAGTGTGGGGGACACATCATTTTTCTCGTAGTCTTTTTGCGGTTTCGAAGCTTTCTAATAGCTGACATCCTATTTTTATTTTTGTTGTTTGTTCTATGTATAGTTATTGTACAGCTTTTATTATGGTGATGTTTATGTTGGTTTCTTCAAGCACTTTCCAGAGCCTATTCATGGGTGTTGTTTCGTAGGCCGATAAGTCTCCGGATAGATAGTGTTATTCCGAATTTCTTACCACCCTTTTCTCGTGCAGCTGTGTAATTGTTTATATGTGGTCTATGCACGACAACCGGCTTGTTGTTCTATTCGGCATAAAACAAGAGATCAAAAGCTAGGGATCAAATCTGAAGAGAAAAAATGTATATAACTAACTTACAACAAGAAGATTAAAAACGCTGGTGGAATAACGGCAAAAAAAATAAAGCAAATATGTAAATAACAGTTCTAAACACAGAAAGACTGGAGGAAGAAGAACTAAAAATAAGCGACACACAGAGGGGAGAACGAGCCTACCCAAGCAGAGTTTATGGAGGTAATGAAAAACTAAAAAACAGAGATGCACCAGGAGATGACGAGATAAGAGGAGATCTCGTAAATAATGTGGAAGAAAAGTATTACACCAACATTAGCTGATAATCCAAATATGAAGTAGTGATGAAAAGTCAGAGAACTGGGACACAGGCATAATAGTGCCGATACACAAGAAGGAATACCTCAAAAGCTACAGAGAAATCACGCTTCTGAACACCGCATATTAGTTACTTTCAGCCCTAATACAAAAGAAACTGGAAGCACACACTGAACGAGAAATAAAAGATTAGCAAGACGAATTCAGACCGTAAAGATCGACAACTGATACTCGAAAAAAATTAACGAAGCAGGAATAGAAACAAACTTACTCTTCATAGATTTTTAATCCACGCTTGACTTATGGGCAGAAAAAAGACACTAGAGGAGATGAAAAACATGAACATACAACAAACACTTTTAACGAGAATAAAAATGAAGAGCTCAAACACGGTAGTCTGCTGAATGTCAGAAAACCTCAATAAAACGTCAGGAATAAGAGTATAACAATACTATTCAACGTAGCTCTAGAAAAATAAGAAAGATAAAGGGACATGAAAAACTAACGACAAACGTAACACAAATACTGACAGGCGACATCATAATTGTAAGTAGGACCTAAATGTGACTAGAAGGGTCTTTTAGAAGGTTCAGACGCCTCAAAAGAAGCAGGTCTACATATACTCCAAGAAAAGACAAAATACATGAAAAACACAAAAAAAGGTGGACGGAAACAAAGTACTATCAATCAACATCGGCAAATAAAAAGTGAACAACTTCCAGTACCTTGTTTGTTCTGTGAGGAGGAAATCTTCCAAAGACACCCATACATCACCACTATGTGTTAGAGGCATGGGTAGTGTCGGATTCACCCCGCGTCCAATTCGGGGTGGCTACCGACTAAAAACCTAACCTCACGTTACATCACTAGGGGCTTGTCAGACTTCTAGACACTCTATGCCCATCGTGTTGTCATGCAGTTCTTGTATAATTGTCACGTCTCGTTGGTATGGTGTCTTATCTTACGTCTGCAGGTCATCCTGTAACTTACATCACATCACGATGTTGGCGAATTTTACCACTGGCTCCAATGCTCCGGCAATTCGATCATTACTTGTTCCATTCGTTATGTTGTTGGGTCCTCTACCTTTAACTCCATCCATAGTCTACTCGTTCTAGATACCACCTGCGGCATCGGTATAATGTACGGACCGGGTCTCGAGGAAGTAGCGGCACCTGGTGGATGTAGCTCTTCATATATTGTAATGGTTGGTTTGGAAAACCTGTCCCGAGAGTAGTTGGTTGCAATAATTAGATTCGCCATGTTCTCTGCCCACTAGTGATTTAACTTGGGGAACTATCTTCTTTGCCCATGACGCCTTCGAGGTCTCGCCGGGTCTACTATTGTCTCAGGGTATTTTCACTCGCACATATGACCTCATGCTGCATTTTGTAGGGCTTTGATTATGTTTGCATATTGTGACAGTGAAGTGAGAACTCCACCATAACGTAGAGCGGGAGGTTGGGACTTCACAGTTGTAGTTCAGATTTAAGGTGGCATCGCACAGTATTCTATGCGATGCCGCCTTTATTACCTATTACACTAGTGAGTTATTTGATTAATACAGTACAGACTGATGTATCAACTGTCAATGATCATCTTACAATTCTAACAGTAGCTTATAAACTAAATGAATATGTCGTTGCTGCGAGTCGCTCGCGGTCCTTGGCATGGGAACGGCGGACCAGCCTCATTTTCATAAAAGTATTATCCAATGCTGCCTTCAAATATAATATAATAGTTATATTTCTTTTTATGGGGTTATTGGAAGTTAAAGGTCTATGTCAACAAGACCACATCCACCCGTGTATTACAGGAGGAATTAAACGCTGCATCAACGAAATTCCGCCACATTTATGCAGAATCATCATGGAAATGTTCGACAAAAGAGTGCGTATGTGCCAGCAAAGCCATGGAGGACATTTGCCCGATGGGGTATTCCATAAATAACCCTATCCTATGTACTTTATGATTCAATAAAAAAATAACAATCTAAAGACTAAAAAATGTGTTTTCTATTTAATTCAAATCTTGCGTTAATTTTGGGTCTTCTTTCGTAACTACTTCTGGATAGTTCTGGATAGTTGGCTGGAGGGTAGCAAAGCTACAGACACTTAGGCCTCAAAATGGGCCCATTGTGAAACCTCCCTTTAAGGCTGCTCACTCGTCCCACCAGTCAATTTTGCGTGCAAGCCGCAAAACTCTGGCGGGTGAGGAGCTGCCAATGCTGACCATACTAGGCCAGTACTCCCCTAGTATTAGATGCCTGGTGTTTACTAGCGCTGGGCAGAGGCATATTACATGCTCTGCTGTTTCTAGTTCTTCATTGAACCCTCTACATAACGGGCTGTTTACCAGACCCATCGTGTGTAGGTGTGTGTTTAGCCGGCAGTGGCCGGTTAGGATGTTAGTTAATAATTTCAGATTAGTTCTAGATAAGTTAAGGCGGGCCGTGGCTGCAATTTTACAAGGTTAGCCTAATTGCTACCTTTGATTGTTTGCAGTCCGGCGTTTCTCGCCATCTTACCTTGTGTAGAGCATGTGTCCTATGCTCTATTATTTTTTTCAGAGTACCTGCAGAAAGTATTTCATCCTCTTGGGTTGTTAGAGGATGTGAGGATCCCTTCCTGGCAAGTTCATCTGCTATTTCGTTCCCCTTGATGACACTATGTCCTTTTATCCAGCAGAGTTCTAGTTTGTTATATTTAGCTAGCTCCTCCAGGCTGTGTATACATGAATATAACTCTTTCGACACAAATGTGTTGGCATTTAGTGCATTTAGAGCTGCTTTGCTGTCGGTGAGTATTTGGATGTTTATCCTTAATATTCCGTTCGGCTAAAATTTGAACACACTTTAGTATTCCGCTTGGAAGACTGACGTGAGTCTTCCAAGTGGTGCACTTATCTCGAGTTCTGGTGAGAATATTCCATAGCCAGCTCTTGTCTTAGTTTTGGATCCATCAGTATACATGGTTATGTTGGCGCCTTGTGGGATACCATCCATTGTGATGATGGTCTGAAAGTGTTTGACAAAACTCTATTTGGGTAGAATTCTGTCGCACTTACCTTTTATGAGGGGGTCTAGTTTGATAGCTTCACTCAGTATATTTATAACTACTTAATTTATTACTTGTGACAATATAGTATATCTGTTTGTTGTACCATGATACCATGTCTAGTTCATTTTTGCTTAGTGTTTTTATACTTGGATCCCGTAGTTCGTTCTTGAATCTTGTGCTTAATCTGTGGACTGTTTATGAACGCACTTATTTTGAAAGGGATCTTTATTTTTGCAATCAGCTCGTGGTCTTTTTGGCGCCACAGTTGGCATCAACCTTCTCCTCTTCTCGCTCGGGCTTCTTATGTTGGGAAGCAGCGTCGTCAGCGCTGTCTGGTTTCCAGTACTTGTGCCTAGTGGTTGATATTGGACTCTCTATTGTTAGGTGTTTGATTTGGCGGCGAATGGGGAACACCATCCTTAATGTCTTAATGGATTCCTGACCTATTAGTGGAGAGCAGGGCGACTTCGAGTTTTGTAACGGCTATGATTAGTCCGTTGTCTGGCCTTTGTGGTGGTTTCCATGAGGTCGCGTCCGCGAAGAACTAGTGCCATTGTTTATTGGTTTTGGCCGACGTTTCGCCCCATCATACGCCATGTTCTATGGAACATCCTTGGTCCCATAGGACGTGGCCAAGGTCAAGCCCTGCGGTACCGGTTATCGGTCGTGTTTGGGCTTGGTAGAAAGGGGCCATTACCATCGTCCTGACACCTCCACAAACTGTAACTTCCGGGCCAGGCTGGCGGGCACCGAATTTCTTCATGACCAGTCTGTAGGAAAAAACCCACCGATCGTCCTTGACCTCCTAACAGATCTTGCGCTAGCACTCTACCTGACTGCGTTCGCTTCGCGCGATAGTGATCCTCAAGGTGATCAGAGGCACCGACCGCTGAGCCTTACTCCTTTTCCTGTTAGCTGTTGCACTTGCGTCGGCAACTTCCTGGTACAACTAGTAGGATGCGCGCCGTCTTGTCGTTGCTAGTATGGATGGTATTGCGATCCGGCATGCCTCTTGTAGTTGCCGCCCCAGGGCTTCAGCCATTTCTTTCGAGTCGTCTCATGCGTTGCCATTACTTCCAATGCGGTTTTAAGCAATTGCGTTCACTTTTTATAACTCAAATATATATATATATATATATATATATATATATATATGATGAATTGTTTATTAAAAATGGTCCACATTACCATTTCCTAAAATACTGAACATTCCTTTTCAAACACCCTGTATACTAATCTTAAATATCCGTTCAAAATTATTCAAAACATTTTCAGAACAATACAAGAAGAAATTCTTTACTAAATTATTTGAGAATTGATACAGACCTTTGTAAAACCTTTATAAAATCCTTTTTATCAATTACTTTTTCCAAGTAATTACTTTTTTGTTTCTCAAAGCCCTCAAATCAAACAAACAAGAAAATACTTTATTGTGCATCGATCAATATTGTGCGGCAAATTACGATTTTCCAGAATTAATCCTGTGGTTAATTGGCAGAAGCTTATATGTAAATTTTACTTATCTGCAATTGTAATAATCCTCGACTTTCATTTGCATATGTAAATTATTACTTATATGTAACAGAAAATGTGGTAATTTAAAGTTAAGTAGAACAATTGAAATAGTTATATTAGAATTGGGCATATAGCCTCAGCATTTATTTAGTTTTTATAATTTGGTGTACTAATTCACGTATTTACTATATAATAATGTAGATGCGTGTATGAAGCCAATTTTTGAATGGAGGATGGGAAGTAGTAAGAAGAGTGACACATGGTGGCATCTCGACAACGAATGTGTAAAGCAGAATGAGTGGCGATTGCAAAAAGGTCAGTGAATGGCTAAGAGAGGATGGGAAAGGCGTATAAATCTGCAAAAGGTTGGCATGATAGAGAAAGTGGGTAAGGGATAAGAAAAAATAGTTTGAGAGAGAAAAGTTCTATTTGTAGTTGTATTATATATTATGGTGAGACCATCTTTTGTGTAATGGGTGTGCCAAATAAAGGCTGCTGTTTATTGTAGTATTAGTTACTATTACTATAGGTAGATTATATGAACAAAGGTGTGCAAGCGGATGTTAAAGAAAGAACATAAAATACTACATGAATGTATATGTTGACCAATACAATACAGGACATATGTGTAAACCAGAGAGTCGCCACAATAACAGACTAATGAAAGAATATCAAATCAACACACTGAGCCCCCGGAACTCGTGACCGGTCGAGAATAAATATTTGCAATAGGAATAAAATTAATATAAAAACAAATGGTCAACAAACTAGTGGCGTGGAATATAAATGGACTATCAGTTCATCAGTAATCTATTCCGAGACTAATAAAAGTTGACGATACAGTTATTGGCGAGTCAAGGGTAGCCAAGTGTTATATGAGGTTACAAATAGGTGTTCTGTTTATTTACGTTAGGAAATGTTTGTTTTGGTTTCCTTTTATTTGCTATCTTATTAACTTTCATAATAAATTAAGAAAATTTCTAGTAAACAGAAAACTTATATACAACTCTTTGATATACTTGCTGTGTCAAACTTTTAGTTCATTAACAGTAGGTATGTTTGAAATATGCGTGTTATTGTGAAAAGTGAAAATATTACAAACTAGTTATATTAATATAGAAATAAAATACACTTTAAAGTTAGTGTTAAAGTTATAGAAAATGTAGATATATAGAAAATTAAATTACTAATTTAAGAATTAAAAAATAATAATTTGTTAATTTGTTTGTGTCTATAGCATTTTGGTAGAAACCGCTTATCTTACTTTAAAGATTAATTTACCTGATACATGTATAATTGAGAAAAATTACTCTAAACCATAGTGTAATATATATTATATATATATATATATATATATATATATATATATATATATATATATATTACACTATGCCCTAAACACACATGCATACATACTCTCTCTCTCTCTCTCTCTCTCTCTCTCTCTCTCTCACACACACACACACACACACATACACAAATTTGCAGATATTCTATACAATGTTATTTCCAACTCATGTAGTGATCTAACGTTTAATCTACTGAATCTGTCCTGTATTTAGTAGAGATAATAAATACTACTACTTACTCAGTAGTTTAATCGCGTCACTGTTGATGTTTTATATGTTGACATAGGAAAACGTATAAAAAATATTATTTACTTCTTATGCAGTAACTGTTTTTATATTGTATTACATTATGACCCTTTCTGGTTATTCTTACGCATCGAAGGTAGTGGGCCTTTCAGTTCCGGTACCCTTAAAAGGCACTGGGAGCGCTTGATAAAACATGAGCTGCCCTACAATTTTATATTAGACGGAAAAAGGATATATAAAATAAACGATATAAAAACAAACTCGTGCGACCCTCCATAAAATATGTGCATGATTTTAAATTAATTTGTATAAATATTTTATAGATGTATGAAAAAGATAAATCAGAAATATAATTGAGGTTTATACAAACCCGTTATGTCGATTTATATTTAATGTAGTAATTAGTTAATTTATATACAACGTGTTATAAATTCGAAAATTACCTATACATTGCGAAATCGAAAGCTACTATTAAGGATATTCATAACAATGCACAATGTTACAGTAAGATAATAAATATTTGAATAATAGTAATTTTCACATGTCGATGCAGTGTGGTAATGTAAACTAGAGACGTGTAGTTCCTGAAGAACTTTTATATTTTTTCCTAGTTTCAGCTCTGTGGTGTCTCTATTTCAAATTCTAGAGATGACTTATATATGAAAATACAGATTGAAACTAGGCGTTATTCTGTAGTTGTTACCGTTTTCTCGCTATGGCGGTGAGAAAATTATGAAATTTCATGTTTTTTTCCCAGTTTCAACTCTGAGGCGTCTCTATTTTAAATGTTAGAGAGACGGTTTATTTCAAATACTAGAGAGATGGTTTATATCTGAAAAAAATGTCAGCATATTCACAAATTCTCACCGCTACAGCTCTGAAATGGTAAGAGCTAGAGAAAAATTCTGTAGCGTCTAGCATCTGTAGGGCTAGAAATACTCTATATCTTCACAATATAGAGTATTTCTAGCCCTGCAGATGCTAGACGCTACAGAGTTTTTCTGAATATGATGAAATTTCAGATATAAACCATCTCTCTAGTATTTGAAATAGAGAACCCACTTCTACAATATAGATCAAATAAACAATATGAACATTCGAAAAATACATTTTTGAATAATCAAGTGTTGCTGATACAAAATGTGAAAATGTTTTAAGTTGAGAATGATGGGAAACCCCCTACTTTACAATTTGATGCAAAAAATACTATGTATAATGATTACGTCAGTAAAGGAACTAAATGAATAGTTTGTGAACTAGTTCGTTACTAGAAATAAGAACTAAGGAAATAGTTCGCGATAAGGAACGCGTCAATCCTTGCTTTACGAACGGTTATCAGATTCGAATCCTGGCCCGGGCAGTTGGTACCATTTGTCGTTGCGGTACAATTAACGGTACTTTAGAAAACTCGGGGTCGATTTTCTGAAGTAACAAGTCCTAAAACTTAACATACAAATACACTAATATACGGAAGAAGGACCGAAGGTTCTCAGCCAGTTACATAATTGCAACTAATACAGTAACTACTATTACTTGTAGTATACTATTCATATTTATCCCAGCCCGTACATATTACTGTATAAATATTTTTGTACCATACATGAATTAGAACCCCATACTATAAATAACGCTATCCTACAGATATTGGAAAAACAACAAAGCATACTGCTGCGCATCAGGTAATTTTTTTTCAAAACCTATGCACGCGATTTATTAGCTGCGGGATTTATAACGACGTTCATTCAGCTCTCACTAATCCGACGTTAGATAACCAATAATCCTGTATTCTACACGACAGCAATATCGTAGCGGATTTAAAAAGTCGACTTAATATTCATACAACTGTATGTGTGTAACATGCGTGTAACGTGATTTGCATACAAATGTTATATGTTTTTCATATAAAAACCAGGAAATTATACGGCACATATAAAACACTTCTGATGTCTAATTTAAATGTGTAATTATTAATGTGTTTTAACTTTTGCGAGGGCGGTTATTTATTGTTTGAATTATGTCATCACAGGGGAAATTATGTTATGGGCCTACGAATTTTCCCGGCTCCCTGAGTTATGACAATCTTTCGGGTATAATTATTTATTTAATAAAGGATTAATTTCATAATTTGATTTCTCAAGTGGTCGTTTATGAATTGAAGTACGTTTTATAATTTATTAAGTTGAAGGGTGCTGGTTCTTGCGCCGAATGCGTAATCAAGAAGGGATGCGTACTGTTATTATAACTGTGCCTAATGAAATATTGCTCTCTCGCTAGTAAATCATATAGCATTATATGAAGCCTCAGTACTGGTAAATTTAAATTCTAATACGATTCTGATATTTTCCGCTCAGGCCCTACACCCTTTTACTTTCATCTATCTAACCTCACTTGGTTAAAGCTTCCTCTTTCCAGCCGCAATGCTATTAGATTTCGAGGGCCCGGGATCTTCTATTTCCATCTCTCTACCTTTTTTTTTCATATCAACACAAAACTATGATGAATTGCTATGGCATGGAAAGTATAACTACGAAACAAGTTAAGAGAGACTGATAGACAGTCTCACGAGTTCAGAGTATGGGCACATGCTATGCCAATTTTACTCACGATAGATAACGTACGTTTTTAATTCTAAAGTTACGGAATAGAGGTAAAGAAGGCAATATTTTTCATAGTGCGGAAAGTGATTTATTTCGTAACGTGTTAGAAGAAGAAGATATATTTATATATACATACAAGAGGCCATCGACCGTGGTCTTTCAGTTTGTAACGTGTTAATTTTATTGTATGTTTACATTTATGTAATAATAGTGTAGTACTATTTAATTAAAATATATTCTGCATACATATTACATTAAACCCAGCACTGGTTGAAGTAAAACATTTTTTCTTTATATTTTATTTGCTATCTAAATTGCTGTTTTACTTCCTTATGCCATCACCAGGATTTCGTTTGTCCTTTAATATTCCATCATATATTGTCATTCTGACCCTTTGTTTGAATTGAATTAGAGCCTACCGTACCCGTGCCTGTAATGGCTTCCTATTTTTTACGTACATAATAAGGTAAAAAGGTCAGAGATAGGGTAAATACTGGAATGTATGAAATACAAAATATTTGTGCAGGCATCGGTCTATAGTGAGTTATTATAATAATATTTAATTTATACAAATCTGTAGAAACGTTAGGTAAATCACTCAACTCTACTAGAGGATACAGATTTTCACAATGTAGGAAGAATTACATTTCAGTTTGTTTATTTCATAAAATGTGTCAACATTATATATATATATATATATATATATATATATATATATATATATATATATAAGGTTTACTGAAGATACTAAAGATTCTAATAATTCTAATACTACTATTAAATATCATTTACCAGAGACGCGGTCTCTGGGAATATGATATTTAATAGTAGTATTAGAATTATTAGAATCTTTAGTATCTTCAGTAAACCTTGCACGCACCTGTTAGATGTTAACATGTATTGCATTGGTAAGTACTGTTTACATCTCGTTATATCATCATCATCATCATCATCAGTCCATTGACGTCCACTACTGAATAGGCCTCCTTCTTGTCCTTCCAAACTCTAATAAATAGAGTTCAAATATTGATACATATCAAGAGTTGCACGGCATATAGAATGCTTTCTCACTAAACAGCGTGTATTATCTTAGGGTTAACCCGATTATTAAATTGCACTAGTATTTCTAAAGTGACACAAGTCACAATCATGTGTTTTTGATTTGTGTCGATGTAAGAATAGGAAAAAAATCCCTGTATCGACAATCAAAAGTACCCGAAAGTCGATAATCATTCACAAAGTGTAACAAATATAGTAACTACTACTATTTTTATATTATGCAAGTTTAACAATTCAAGTAATTTATGTATCCGACGCCTCATTACTGACTAAATTTTAGATTAGTCATACATACATTTAAAGTAACACGTCTCCACTAATGCCCTTACGTTTTACTTTACTCCAGTAGCTGGCTTTTATATATCCCTCAGGAATGCAAGGGAACATATGACAGCGCCACATTTAGCTTTTTTTATACAAATTTAAATATATTATATATTTATTACACATCCTTAATGTAAATTTATTCATATACTCATGAAACAAATAAAAAAGTTTTTCCACCATACCGGTATTTCGTATTTCCGATCGCGTCTATTTAAGGATACGTGTGGAAATGGAAAAAATATTCGTGCTTAAAAACTAAGCGCGGGCAGCACAGTAGAATGCGAGTTTATAAAATTGCATTATTTGCAGTTGAGATTTGAATTTGAAATTCTAGAAAATGCAAAATATGTTATTAATATTGTTTGCTATATGCATTCCGCTTAGAGTAGTTTAGGTTTGTTTTTGTTTCGACAGAAGGGAATTCGTCAGATCTTCAGATCTTAAGGACGAAAGGAGATTTTTACTCGCTAAAATCTTTGCCTGTCCGTAAGTATCGCCGGGGCATTCTTCAGCTCCCTTCAAGTAGTTATTATAATAAACAACAATATTATTACAAGTGGGTTTAAAATGAATAATATTCTATTGTCGACTCATATATATTTTTATTCACTGGCTCATGTTCCTTAAAAATGTGTATAAAACAGATGGTGCGGGCGGGTGTTCAAAACCAAGCAGACTATACCTATGTTCCGTTTAAAAAGCCTTGAAGTATGGTCTTCAGGCGTTTTAACCCAACAATTATATCTATAGTCATTATCTTATCCTTTAACACAAAACAATATTCGATTTATTTGCTCAAAAACATTATTTTTGATTGCCGGCCCGGGTTGTCTGTACCATTTGTCGTTGGATGCAATTAATGACACTCGAGGACTATTTTCGTAAGTAGCAACACTTACATACACGCACACATGACCGAAGTATCAGAATTTCGATAATCAGTTACCAATTGTAAGGCCTGCCACTAGGGGTCTTTCTTCTTCTTATGGTGCCTATCCGTTCCGATCATCATTGCGAGTTTGACTTTGTTGGCCGCGGCTCTGAAGAGGCCCACCATTGTTGCGTTGAACCATGTACGCAGGTTTTTTAGCCAAGATGTTCTTCTCCTTCCTGGTCCTCTCTTTCCTTCTACTCTGCCTTGCAGGATCAGTTGTAACAATCCGTATCTTTGATTGTTCCTCATAATATGTCCCAAGTATTCTAATTTTCGAGATTTTATCGTTAGGAGGAGTTCTCTCTCCTTGCCAATTCTTTCGAGGACATCTTTGTTGGTCACGTGCTCTGTCCAAGAGATTTTCAAGATGCGTTGGTACAAGCACATTTCGAATGCTTCTAGTTTTTTTCAGCTCGCTTCTGTTAAGGTCCACGATTCCACCCCATACAGGAGTATGGGTAGGACGTAACACTTTAGTAATCTGATTTTCGTTAACAGGGATAGATCGTAGGTTTTGAATAATTTTGCCATCTTGAGAAATGCAGTTCTAGCCTTCTCTATTCGGCATTTAATTTCTAGTGAGTGGTCCCATTTGTTATTGATTGTTGTTCCGAGATATGTGTATGTTTGTACTTTTTCGATAACTTTACCGTTCACTATTAGTTGGCCAGGATGGTTGGCGTTTTTTGATATTACCATGTATTTTATTTTCTTGATATTAAGTTGAGAGTCCATATCTCTGACTGGTTTCCGCTATTCTGGTCATCAGCTCCTGGAGATTTTCGAGGTTGTTCGCAAATACTCCTGTATCATCAGCGTATCTTATATTGTTGATGTACTCTCCGTTCATCTTTATACCAGTGTCTATGTCTATTAGCGCTTCTTGAAAAATCTGCTCTGAGTATAGGTTGAATAGTATTGATGATAAAACGCATCCCTGTCGGACGCCTTTTTTGATTTTTATGTCTTCTGAGATTTCCCCTTGAATACGTATTGAGGTTGTTTGATTCCAATATAAATTGCCGATGATTCTTCGATCGCTGTTTTCGAGTCCTATGTTTTTTAGTATTTCCATAAGCTTGTCGTGTTGTACGTTATCAAATCCTTTCTGGTAGTCGATGAAGCATGTGTGGACATCACAATCGAAGTCTCTACATCTTTGGATAAGGACTTGGACTAAGGGCTTCTCTTGTACCTATTGAGTTTCTGAATTCGAACTGTGTACGGCTGTGTTCGTCGCATATCTTGACTATTCTGTGGTAAATTTTTAAGCAGCCCTATTTAATATGAGTTGCATGCCTGTTACTAGGGGTCTTTAGAAGCCGTATTTAATTTGAGTGGCATAACTGCCAGTAAGGGTCTCTAACAGCCCTATTTCATTTGAGTGGCCTTTCTCAAGTACCTTATATAGCCTTGCTGTTGGGGATATATCGTCAATCCCTTCAAAGAAGTCCAACCAGGTTTTTCGCTTACACCTTCTGAGTTTTTTGTTGTATTCGGTCAGCGCCATCTTGTAGGCGTTCCAATCGCCTGTCCTTTTCGCACTGTTAAAGGCTTTTCGTATAACTGTACGCAGTCGTTCTAGCTCTTTGTTCCGCCAGGAAACATCTCTAGAGAGAACTAATTTTTTGAGTGAACAATTGGTCTCTAGGACATGTGTCATAATTCCCTTGAGATGAAACATTGTCCCGTGGCGAGGTGTTTTTGAGACCCTCCGTTTCTGATCTGAGCGTTTCCTTGTAAAGGTCCCAGTCAGCTCTCCTCAGATTTCTACATTCCACTGCAATTGCAAACGTATGAAGGTTGAAAACAATCTTTTGGTGATACGATAGGGATGACTTCGAATTGCAACCCCCGTAAATGTATCAGATCGAGAACCTCCCCTCTGATTACATTTATAAAGTTTGTTGTGGGTGTATTTTCCCTGTTAATAACACTTCTGCGACGGATAGAGAGCACACGTAATAAGTGCCGGGGAACCAAACATCAAAAAACTCGACAACTCGTGGGCAACAGATGACCCATGGGGGACGTAGCCAAAATCCTATCGCTCACCCACGATGGGGATCAAGTGGGGTACTATCTATGATGTCACAATAGTTGCGTGTTACCAACGAGTAGATGATATTCTTAGAAACAACAATTAGAATCATAGGTCGTCGTGACGGGCGACCTCAACACGAATGCTGCACAATGGGGATTACGGACCACCGACACGAGTAGCGAGGCAATCGTCGGCCTAGTGACCGCACTCAACCTCACGGCCTTATTGTAGCTAGAGAGGTGAAGACACGGATGGTAAGTGCTGGGAGAGGAAACACTAAGCGACCACCACTACATTACCTACTGCATTAAATCAGGCAGAGTAGCTCAGCTCCAGCAACAAAGCCCCATGACCAGACCCCACCCACAAACAAAAGTGGGCGATTGAGGACATCGATTCAGATGCACTAAAACAGGCGTGAGCGTCTGGTGTGGTTTCCTCATATAAACCACACCAGACGCTAACACTGCCAGCGCAACGCAGATGGCGGGCAATCTGGCCAGCAGGTTGCAGACAGCGTGCCACACGACGGTGCCGACAAAAGGCGACACCACCGAACGGAGGAGGGTCTACTGGTGGTGCAAGGAGGTAGTGTACCGATGGAATCAAGTTAAAAATGCAAGAAGTAGAGCGCAAGGAGCCAGAGCAGCATGAGTTCCGACCGAGCTGCTCCAGGAGCAATGCTGCGAGAAAAGGCTAGAATACAGGCACAGGTAGGAAGGTCGAAGTGCCTATCCTACAAGGTCATAATAAAGAAGATCGGACTATGCTCGCCTGGACCAGAATCCGTGGTAGCCGGAGGAGCTAGGTCGGAGGGAGAGGCGCTTCTTCCAGCCATTGCATCCACGAGACAGAACAAGATGATGTCCAGGAAGAGACGGTGCCTAACTGGTAACATATATAAGTATTCAAGGAGTTGTTTACCTCAATTGTTATCGTCAGTGCTAGCCTACACCAAGTGATGCGCGTGGGCGACGTAGCAATAGATGTAGTGCTTTTTAGACTTCCTGTGCCACTGTAGTAGGCGTCTTGTTTCCTATGGCGGGGGTGGTTTTCATGACCTGGAAAGTAAGCCGAGGCCATGATAAAATGCACCTTGCCCGGCTTCATTGGAACCTGCACGGCTGCCACTGCCTGGTCTCCTGCGGTGAATTCTGGAACAGGTACAAATTGTTTGTCTTTTCTGACTATTGGGGCTGCTCTTGGTTTGGGACAGTTAGTATCGTAGACCAACTTACAGACGGCGGCTATTGATCCAGGTATCCTATAAAAAGATTATATATCAATTTGTTCTGTCTTGAAGTTTCAATGTAGGGCACTGTAGGCCTTTGTCCTGCAGTGTGTTTATAGTTGACGTGCTGTTGCTCCTCCTCCCACTTTTGGTTAAGTTGTCTGTAGTGGTATCTTGTGAGCCGGCATATAGTCTCTGGTCTCATAAGGGGAGCCAAAGAGTCTGCTGCATATACAAAAAGACGAAGTCTTTATTTATTGATCCGGGGCTTCTGTTGAAAGCCTATATCAACCTGTTCTCTCTGGAAGCTTCAATGTAGGGCACTAGATACTGCTTCTGAATGATGTAGGTTGATTTATTTATTTTTTTCATTACCGTGGTTCTTAGACTCTTGGTTTTGGCCGCCTCTAAGCCGGTACGGGCTCTTTCGGAACCTTCATCGGTTAGGGTTTCTTTCATCGAGGAGGCGATTGCGGCCCTTATACTTCCTACGCTCTTTAAGAGTTTCCTGCCCAAAACATTAGATTTTTGCTCCATTAGCTTTGATTTTCAGCCGACCCTGAGTCAATTAACAGAGTTACCTTCAGCTCCACAGAGCCCTCACATTTATTTAGGTGCTTAGGTCATTCTGACCTTTTATAAAGGCAAGGATCCTTTAGATCGACTTCTCTGAACTGTTTAGAAAGTAGCCGATGGTGATTTCAAGATGTGGTGTCTCGACCACCTAAGAATTAAGGTTGGGCCTCCAGGTCCTTTATCCAGTTCGCCGTCTCTCTGTGCACACAAGTTAATGCAAGCCATCTTGATCGTTTATGCGCCTACAGGAAAGTGGGCTTAAATTGCCCCTTCTCCCCGCCGACTATGGCGTCCAGAATGGCTTTCGGCGCAGATTTGGTCTGTTCCTCTGACATTAGGTTCTCTCAGGTGGGAATCACCTTATAATGCTGGGAAGCCTATTAAGGTGATTCCCACTTTTACAGAAGTGGCCAGCTCGCAGTATGTGGCTAAAGCATGGCTGGTTGTAGGCCGTGAAAGCTTTTCAACCTTTTTACCTCGCTCCATATTTTAGGTTTTGGACTCGTGTTCTGTCCTTTAGCTCTTTTGGCCTGACTCCTATCAGGCCTTTGGCGCTTATTTGCCTTAGAGTCCTTTAGAGGTTTATAATGTTTTTTCTATGGCCTCTTCTACCGATAAGGTCGACTTACTAAGGTATTTCATTTTTTTTTTACAGCGCCGTCCATCTTTCCCTTGGGTCGTTTGTGGTCTAACTTTAAGATTTTTGACGATATCTTCATGACTGTACGCTTTCGTAAGAATTCATCCTCCTTTTCTGTTATCAGAAGAATATTTATGCCTTTCCAGAGGTTATGATCACCCTCTAAACTGGACTCACTTGAGGTAACGCCATCACCGTACCTTGGTTCGTAATTTGGTCCCACGAGTAGCTAAGGAAATATCCGGTCACTAGAGAACACGAAATAAATACTAGGATTGATAAAGCAATGAAATGTTATTACGTTGTCTACATTATCATCAGACAGTGTCTTTTCACTGCTGTATAGGCCTCTCCTATTGTTTTCTATTTCATATGATCTTATGCTATTCAAATCCAATCACTTCCTGCGTAGGGTTTAAGGTTGTCGGTTATATTAATAAGCTAATCGGAGTGAACACTTTGTGTTATTTTACAAACCGCTTGAGATATTGCTATTATTATTGCTATCGCGTATGAAACAAACAGCCGTTGTAAGGTTTAAATTAGTTCTATTGCTCTGAACTGACTGGGTCATCTATTGTGCATGTAAATACATATAAAATTGGTCGTTACTCGTGCATGAACCGTTGAGTCGTCGCCTTATAAAGAAACTCTTTGAAGGTTCACGCTAGGAGAAAAACGTATTTCCGGATGATGTTATCCGCTTGAAATGAAGCATAGATACTTGTTATGTTATATAAAAACTGTCCTTGTCCACTTCCGACATCCGTATCGTTTTGCATAAAGCATTACTTAATGTCATTCCAGTTTTCCGTATTGACCTGAGACCTGAATAAGTTATATATGGTCATTCACCGAACGAACCCGCGCATTAAAAGTTTTTCATGTTCCTGTAATTGAAAAATGTGTAAACTTTGGTTCGTGTAAAAGCTCATGCTTTTTGTGAGTGAATTATTTTTAGAAGCAAATTACTTCCGGTAATTCATGAAACGGACACAAACTTTGCGATTTGAAATGCAATGGCATACATTTCCCGTGCATACATTTAAAACTAATTTTATTTTTTGAAATACTTATATGTAGTATTATCGAATATTGACATTATTTAATTGATTATGTCCTATAATTGCAATGCACTAAATCAGATTGGCTCATGTAATTTGTACAATGTGTCTGTATTCCGGTAAGATTCAATCCCAAGGCCGTTTGCTTTCGAATATCTCCGGAGTTTATGTATAATTTTGTTTCAAATAAATAAAAAAAATATTTACTGCATTGTACTTAATTGTAATGTATGCGACCTATTATAGCGGCCCTTATGAAGTAACGTTGTAACACAAAATTGCAGCATCATATACCCTGACATAGTCGATCGTAAAATTATACAGTTATTTCCGAATATTAACCCTGTAGCGCCACAAAGGAATTGCAGGGTTTTGTGGATTTGTGCATCGCTTAAGCTTCGTTCTATGGGCATTTATCGGAATCTCGGGATTTCGGAACCAGTAGTGCACACATCGTTCTCCATTGGAATCTGGAGAATAAAGTTCGATATGTCGGCCAGTGTACTAAGAGATTAAGTGCATAGCAAGAAGATTGTGTGTATTTAGACTGTGTTGAAATTATCAAGGGTGGCTCATTCTAATATATAAAAATTGTATACTGATTATTTCGGACCAGTATTTTGATTTTTTTTTTATATAATGGCCGTTATTAGACAATATATCCGGAAATAAAAAAAAAATATCTAAGGAAATTCCAATTGAACAATAATTTTGAATCTTGCATATTATAATTAAATTAAAACACCATTAATGGTTTTTAATATGTATGTCTTTTTATTTTTATAGATTTTGCTTTATTTTTCTGCTCTAAAACAAAAGCCTGTGTTTACCATAACTTAACATATGCAGTTTTATTGATGAACATTTTAATATTCGGCAAAATAACTGTATTGGTTAACTTAACGAACATTAGCGAAATAATAAAGGGACAGTATCAAATTCTAAATATCAAAGTATATTGTTACTACCGCATTCAATGGATGGTTTGAATGCGGTAGTAACAGTAGTGCGGTTTTTGACTACTCTAAATTTTCTACCTATTGCCCTATACATATTGCCTTTCTATAGGACTAGTGTGCAATTTTAATTAAAGTTCCTACTTTAATTATTAATATATCCCCATGAAGCAGAACTCAGTATAAGATAATCTCAAGGGGAAAATAATGAGATCAGATTATACTAATTACTTAATAAGTGGTTTACTTTAATATAGTTTCAAAACTAAGACGTTTATAGTAAAATAAAAATATTTCTCTGAACTTAGTCAGAGTATATCCTGTAAATATAAGTTATATATTTATAAATTAATTGATCGAAGTGCCTACAACGCAACTTGCTGTTCTAAGTTAATCGAATACCAAATAAAATATTCCTGAACTAGTACGAATCAATAATTCAATTAACACGTAAATGATCTTTTCCAGATATTGTTTACCATTGCATGATGTACACGTGCAATAATTAACTAATAATATTTGATAGTTTACATTTTTGTATGTAATAATTGTTCGGTAACCTAATATTTAATGTAGTTTGTGTTTAAAAATGATTTCCATATTAAATCTCGTTACATAATACAGCGATGCTAGAATGTAAACTTTGCCATTGATATACTACCATATTTTTCAAAGTAACTATTATCGTCGCGCCACGTTTGTCTGTAAAGTTTTAGTTCGCGGGCTATTATTCACCTTAACTCAGCGATATATTTAGTTCACTATCTACAATATTAACAACAATAGGTATTTAATAATATATTTAATAAAACTTAGTTGTAACAAACATTATATTGATAAAACATATATAAGTGTGAATCCACCTCTTATCAATCAATCTACATATCTAGATTTCGATCTTATTAGATCTCATCAGTGTAGATCAACTAGTGAGGATGAATTCACACAATATATCGAGTGGTTATATACAAAAATTATACAACTAACCCCCTAGGAGGAAAGTTGCCATATGGGTGTGCATTGCTAATTGATGTGGTGCCGCCCGATGGCGTTTAACTTTCCTCCTAGGGGGTTAGTTGTATAATTTTTCATTATATTGATGTGTAATCATAAAAGTATTCTTCTTCTTTGTCAGCTTTCTTTCGTCCGCTCCTGGCCTCTCAGTATACCTCTTCAGGAATGAGGTATCAATATGTGTACTTCAAGCTAAACTTCGTGAATCTTATGTCTAAATTCCATTAGAGTGTTAGGAGCAACTTAATGCCTATTCTAACTCGTATAATATCCCAGACCTGTTATATCGCCGATAGGTGGAGTGGAGAAGGAGAGGTCCGGGACAATAAAGTGATTTTGGCACCATAAGACAACTACTTCTTCTTCCTTCTATGCCTTCTCCTCAAACGACGTTGGCGACTGTACTCGTCCCGATCTTCTGCGAGTCGTATTAATATGGGACGATTCTTGATTTAAATGGACCTCGATTGGGTATATCGCCGACCAGAATGACCACTACAGGATATCCACAAGGGACAAAATGAGGGGCAGGCTGCAATCTACATGACAGAGAGCAACCATCACCGAGGCAACTAATGAAGGTCTGGGCAGGAATCAGCTAAGAACGCTAGCATCAGACCGATCAGGTTGGAAAACACAAGTTGCGGCATTATGTATTTAGCTTGGAATTAAAGGACCCTTGATTCGAACCTTTGTTGAAGGTGCCATAACCAGAAAATTTTCTTTCTTGGAACTGCTCATTTTTTTTATTTTCCCTTCCTTGATTAATTGCAGAAATTGGTATTCGTTATTTCGAAGTACATACATTTTCTGCGTTTTACCCTCCCGAGCAAACCTATTCCTGTCCATTCCCCTGACTACATCATTGTTTGTTATCCTGTCTGTTAGTGAATTTCAATATTCTCCGGTACAGCAACATCTCCAATGCTTCAAGTTTATTCATAGAAGATATTTTTAATGTCCAGCCTTTGACTCCGTACAATAAAGCCGAGAAAATCTAACATTTACTGGTTGTCCATGTGTTGTTTTGTAAGAGATCCCTGTTACTATACTATAGACCGGAGTTTTTGAAAGATGTTTTTGTCTATTTTAATTCGTTCTTAAATCATGTTCTGGATCCTATTCTTCATTATTCATTAAGTTGGTAATTGTCATCCCATTCACCTTCATACCTAGTTCATAGTTATTTCTTCGAGTACCTCTCTGAACATGGTTTCTGAGTATTTGCCATTTGCTTTTTTTTGGGAAAGTGATATATATATATATATATATATATATATATATATATATATATATACATACTCTAGTACACGTTTATTTTTAATTTTCCATTATGGCCATTGTCTCTACACCAAGACTATTCTACTTATCGCAATAAAATGGATCACATTATTATGCTCGTATATACAATGAAATCCCACAAGATATCAAACTAATTTAATTTCAAATATTTAATTCAAACAGTTTTATAGCAAATATTCTTCTGCTCGAGCATAATATTTTTTAAATTAAAATTAATAACATTTCACATTCCCTAGTTACTGTATAGTTGTGTTTTGATTATAAACAATTTATATTTGTAACTAATTAACATACTAACTAACGCAACTAATGTATTACTTTTAACAACCCCATCCACGGGTTTGTTTATTTAATTAATCCGCTACTACAGCACTTACAACACAATTCGTAAACAGCATATACAATGTTATATAAACGTAATTACAAAGGCGATATGTATTGCATTAATTACCTGAACGCAACAAGTGAATTTCCTCAATTAGCTTCTGGCAGACTACATTAATGTGTTGAGCATTACGAAAAATTCAAATATTTGTATAATTAATGTAATTGTAAAAATTATTTTCATTATCTTCAGCAATGACAACAATTTTGGCAAACGGTCTCGTCTTTTTGCTCTTGTAAAGAGTATGTGCATCGAGTCCGCTCCAGTCTCAGATGTTTTTCAACCACAAGTATCGTCCCCTTTCTATATTTCCTTCCATGATAATGTTTTTTTTCATTGACTTTAATTCAATTGTTTGAGGAATGTATTGATTTTTGGAAGTTTTATTCGAAGTGCGTGTTGAAACATAGTGATGACAAATGAACATCCTTGCCTGACCCCTCTCTTTATTAATGTCGGTTTGGTCTCCTCTCCTTCTATTCTTACTGATGTGTTCTTACCCCAGTATAAGTAGTTGATGAATTTTATATCCTCTTCGCCGTCTCTTGATTTCAAAATTCTTCTTAGTTTGGTGTTGTCGTTATTGAATGACTTCATCATAATCTAGAAAGCATACATATTTTCGTTGATATAAGATTTCTTGTAGTAGAATATTAAGGTTGTATAGTGCTTTTCTGTTTCCCATCCCTTAGTGTGGAAGGTAAACAATGTGTGCACATTTTCTGTACATTACATATTATATAACTTTCAGGGAACGCTTTAGGGCATGGCTTATAAGGCTAATGAGATGAAACTGTTCGCATTGAATAGCATTCGTTTAATCAATTGGTATAAACGTAGTTTTTAGCCAATCCTCTGGGATGCCTCTGTTCGATAAACTTTATTAAAGAGATGCGTTATAGTCTCTATATTTTCCTCATCTATTAGTTTAACGAATTCACTATATATGTCGTCTAGTCATGCACCTTTGCCATTCTTGGTTGTTTTGAGTGCATTAATTATATCAATTTTGTTTTAAATTATATCTAGTTGTTTTGGTTCGGTTGTTGCCATAAAAAGTATTATCAATGTGTCAGGATTCCTGTAGTTCCTCTCTGTCGGTAGTAGATTATCTTGTTTGAGAATTCTGTTCTATTAGTTGTCTATGATTGTTTTTTTTTATTATCTCATGCACGTTATAGGTCGTGCTTTGCTTGGGTTTCTTCTAGATCGCTACATTTTTCGTTCATCCATTGTTCATTCGCTGCTTAGATTTTCCTTTTTATTATCCCTCGTACTCGTTAATGTTGGTGCCTGTTAAAGTTCTTCTTGCTTCATGAGTTGCAGAATCTCTGTTGTCAACCAATGTTTTGTTTGATCTGCTGTACCATCATTCTAGGAGTTAGACATGATGAATGTTAGTCTTCGTTTTATTCCATATGTTATTCTGGGAAAGCACAGTTTCAGGTTATCGTTTAACATCTGTTCGACTCTGCTTTCTCGGGATCTTACTACATTTGGTTTCCTGTGTCCTGTACACTGAATCTTTTTTAATATAATGGCTTTCCCACAACTAGGTTATGGTCAGGTCAAACATCGGCACTGGGGTGCGTTCTTAATACATACAGCCACATTTATGTACCTCTTATCTATAGATATGTAATAATAATGTAGTCTATTTGGTTGCGTACTATGTGGTTTTCTCCATGATGTGAGGTAATCCATGCAAGCACATCGTACAACTCTTATACTTAAAATAGCATTAAAAATTAACGATATGTTACTGATTAAATATAATTTTGAAGAAAATATAGACTTTAAATTATATGTAATTGGTCGTGTGACATATCCTATTTGTCACAACAACTTTTAATAACTTGAAATAAATATTAAGTAGAAAAAATAAGATACATTATTCGTGCGATTAGGCTGTTTCCCGAATTCGCTCTTAATACAGCACTCGCTCATTCGGAAAACTTGCCTTCCTGAACTAATAATCTAAATTACTATTACAACATACAGGTATATGATTATCATAATCTAAGCTAACCAAACGCGATTGAATATTAATTACGTATAGTATTATAATCCCCTACATATTAGGATGCAAACGATCTATTAGCAATTTCAATAAACAGCATTGCCTCAATAACTACTACTGAATTTCATGTAAATGTAATTATTATCCTCGAAACCTGCTCCATCTACACGCAACCATAAACAAATTACGGGGACGTGTTTGCTATCATTGCAATGTGCGAAATTGCTTCATGTCGGAGATAAGCATCACGCCATATCTAAATGGATCCCTGAGTTTTGTTATTAATGGCTTATTCATTCCACGGATGCCTCAGAAAGCAGGCTAATGCATTTCAGAAATTCTAAGGGGAAACGACGATATTTAATTATTGCCACGTAAAGATTAAATTTGATTTTATTATATAAAACTAGGATTTAATTACGTTACTTGCTCATTTCGCATATTTGTGAGATTATTGCGGGATTATACTTACTCCTCCCTGAAAATTATTGTTTATTGTTATATAATAATAAATTAATAACTAAACTCGTTGATTTCTAGGAGTAAATGCAGTGGTGATCTTTTAACCGAAATCAATTATAATATGTCATCACACACCATTCTCTTTAAATATTTGCTACTATATATCTATACACACTATGTCAATACAGTATATTGTAGGCCATGAGGAAAAGCAACATTTCAACATGCGGCAGGAGCAATATAACTCAACTTCAGGGTGACATCTTAATGGAAGAAAACACACTCGCCGAAATTAAATGAAGCTTCAAATCAACAGCGCTCTGCGGTTTATTCCGGATTAAGAATAACAACAAAATTTTCTGCGATAATATTTATATAATGATACAACTTGCTTATAACATCACAGCCCCAATTGCCAATAAGAGCGTCCGCATTGTTATCATGCTTTAGAAAGATATTTATACATTTATCATATTAAAAGTGTTAAAATTATTTAAGTTTTTGCTAAAAGCATGGAGGAAAAATTGATCATAGGCACCGGACGATGGACAGACATTTGACCAAGGATGGTCATAAAATGTTCAGGGATTTAATAATCAAAGAAAATTTCTTTTTTTCTGCACGAATATAAACAATATTTCATCAATACTTCATATGATGAATACTCCATATAATGCAACTTACTCCATAATGAGAAAAAACATATCATTAAATACTGAATATATTATTTCATTACTCAACCGCAGCATGGTAATATCCGTAATATACTTAAAATACTTATTTTTAAATCGTAGCATGCTAATTTATCACAGAAGCATCATATCTATTACTATAATAAATTATGCAGTGAGAAATACAATAAATAATAATAGTAAAAACAAGTTGTTTAAATTATAATACAATTTTATCACCAGAAATATTAATCAATTCCATTAATTACTCAATGTAATTCAATTAAAACATATTGTTTACATTATATTGTTAATGAATAAAACCAATAATATAGTAAAATTATTGAATGACATATTAAAAGTTATAATTTAATTATAAAGACCTAATACAATAATAATTTAATACATTTCATTTCAACAAAACTGGTTCAAACATGTAAAGGAATAAATAAGTTACAAATTATAATTTCAATCTGATTATGACAGACTAATATATTGAACTTTTAATATCATGAAATATGATTCTTCAAGATGTTTCTATTTCTTGGTTTATATCCTCTTTTATCAGTACCTACAATAGAACTCCTTTATTTGGTTGTATCTTCTTAGCTTCTATTTCTTCTTGTTTCTTCTTTTATTTTCTTTGTTCTAATTATTTGCCTTATGGCTGCTTTTATTTGTTATTTCCTTCAGTGGGATTTTCTAGATTATCCGTCTAGCTTTTTTTCTCTCAAAAAGTATATGTCGACATTTATCATCGAACCAATTTACCCTTTTCTTTGTGCCCGTTTATTTCTTGGTAGTCTTTAATGCGTTTCCTAGTTTTTATGTGTGTGGCTATCACTACCGCTCTTTTTGCTCTTGCGTCTACACCGCTATGTACATGTATACTCCCCTACCATCTTAACTCAGCTGACTTTCCTTTTGATTTTTGTAAGTACACAGATATCCATTTTCATCTTGGCCAATTCATTAACGATCTCTGCCTTATATAGATTTAATCCTTAAACAAGGTGTTGCTCGAAGAGGTTTACTACTTTGACACGACGCCATTGTTTACGTTGGTTCTGTCAGTTGATATTTAACAAGCGAGCTGTCAACACTGTCAAGATGTTTTAGTTCAAACATTTTGGTTGACGGCCAGCCAGTCCCGGTTCGCTCTCTCGCAGTTGGTCGCCTTTCCTATCCGCGCCAGGTATTGTTGGAGGCACCCGTGCCCGGTTAATATTTGGGTACTCCAGTGGTCGACCTCTCCGAGTTTCCGGTCCACCCACGTCCTGTTCTCGCCTTGATGAGTCTCGCTTTCTTCTCTTCCACTTTCGTATCGCCTCCACCCTGGACCTGTTCTTCTAGGTCCTGGTTATCGCTCCTTGTTTCTTAAGTTGGTAGGTGATCATCCTCACCTCCGCTTGGAGGTCCGCGGGCATTGCGAAAGCAACGACTTCCACTGCATCAGTGAAGACCGTCCTGTACGCACGTCCTTTAGGGTCCAGTACGGCAGGCAGTGCATATCCTCTGGCTGTTTTTCTGGACCGCCGCCCCGCTGACCCCGAAGAAGCTTCGAGGGCGATACTGTAGCCTGTACTCTCCGCTTAGCCTCTCTGGGGCCGCCGATGTACGGGAGGATTCGCGAGATTGTCGTTTTCGTTTTCGCTGTCTTCCTCGAGGCCTGGAGGATGTGGACTGTGATTTGCTTCTAGTGTTGTGCCTAGTTAGATAATGGTACGCTTGACAATCACTGTCTCGGTCAGTAGTTTGATTGTGCCACATCTCTCTGTTCCTGTGTCCACTGTACCTCTCACCACCAGAATGGTGGCTACTGTCGCGCCTCCTGTATGGAACTGCATCGGAGCCAGTCAACCCACTTCTGCGATGAATTCCTCCAGGCAGTTCATGTCCAGCTGCTCTATGGTCTTAGCCATGTCATCCAATAGGCACAGTGGCCTGTAGGCTGTGGGATCGGATCCTTTTAGGTATCAGCTCGATCAGGCGACCTTCCATCTGCTCGACGTCTTCTGGCAAGCACTGGTTCAGGGGTGCTTGTGGTATTCTTGATGATGGCTGTGGCTGCCTTGATCGCCTCATTTGGCAGCGCGTCGGGGCCGGGTGCCTTTCTGATGGCTGCGGAGGATCCTCATCACTTCCGCCTCTGTCTAAGTCGTGGGTTCTCCAGGGGTAGTAGGTTGTGGCATGCGGGTGGCCCGGCCGGAATCAGTGTCGCGACCACCGCTATCACTCCTTCTATTGCCATCGCGTTGTGTCCCGGGGTTCTTACCCCGAGTCTCTTGGTGCCGATTTTGTATGGGAGTTCCCATGGGTCGTCATTTACATCCTCACAGAGGAGACGCCAGCATCGGTTTTGGCTCCGCTGGAAGGAGTACCGTATAGCGCTGTACTCTTGCGAGAGTAGTGTTGTCGATCGTCCTGCCCCCTGGGTTCGTCTGCAGGCGTTATAGGTTTCTCTTCTGGCCGCTGCTACTTCCGTACATCACCAATAGACCGGTCGTTCGCAGCCGTCCACCCCGCTGGCGGGAATCGTGACGTCGCATGCCTTCTGCAGCATGTCAATGAGCAGGCTTAACATCTCCTCCGGTCCTAGTCTCCTCATTTCCGACATGCTGTCTAGGTGTTTGTTAAGGGCATCAGGTTGGAGCCAGCTCGTCGACCACCTCCACACGGTTGGTGTGTTGTCTGGCTTTGGGCTCCCCGCAGCGGTCACCGCGAATTCGACGTACACACGTGATCGTAGAGGATCTATTCGTCTAGTACCCTCCACCCCTGGATTCTGGTGTATAAATTGGTTCCCGCTATGGTTACATCGTGGGACTTTGAGCCTCCCACAAACGTTGGCTCGTTCCCCGTTTTTCAAAGTGTTAAGTTTGGGGCCACTGCAATCTCCACCACTTTTTGTCCTCTTGGGTCTGTGAGGGGGGTGCCCACTGGATGGCCTTGGCGTCAAAGGCACCTGCTACCGTCTTGACGGCCTGTCCAACTTCTTTATATACCATTTTTTTCAATGTCCATGCATCCATACCGTAGCGTAGAATATGAAAGACGTAGCAACGTATTATTTGGACTCGTAAGTTTAGGTTGAGTTATCTATTTACGAATAGTTTTTAAATTTAAATGAACGTTTCTATTTGGTGAGTTTATTCACTTGTTTGGTATGATCGTGGTTGATATTGAGACGTGTCGAGTATTGGTACTTCCGTACTCTCTATATTTTAGTGTTATTTACCTTATCATTGTTAATATCATCATTCTTTTTCAAGAATCATTCATTTGGTGTTTTTTTAATTAATTTTTAGTCCATAACATTCATCAATATTATTTGTGTCTTGCATCGTTTTTTAACGAATTGATGACACTATGCACGCTTGTCGAAATCCGCAACTAATTTCTAATTTCTGAGAATCATGTCTCTCTCTTTTTATTGCGTTCTGGTATAAATATAACGGTTTATAATTCACCTGGAGGACTAACGGCAAGAGCTAGAGAAAAGTGCCTAAACGTCAATTTGTGGAGCCAGAAATACTCTACATTTTGATATATAAATGGAGTAGCTGCAACAAAAACATGAGACGATTAACCGTATATATATATTTAAATAGTTCTCCTGCAATTTTCATCTCGGTTACAGCTGACCGGTCTTTTCAGTTTTTTTACATATATTTTATATTTAAATACACCTATCCCATTTTTAAATGTATTTTGACTGTATTTAACGCAACGAGCTGAATAGTTTTTACTGATTTTGTTAATGTATTGTTCAACTTACAACATTAATTCGTAATTAAAATATTTATTGACTGCTATAGTTTAAAAGATTCTGAATGAAGAATTCTCTATGAATTACATCTACCAAATATGTGCAGTAAGGCCTGGTAACAAGCTTCTCGCATTAGATACAATATTACACAACTGGGAGAAAATAGATTTATGTCGTGGAGGGAAGTTAAACGCCATCTGGCGGCACCACATCAATTAGCAATGCACACCCATATGGTAATAACCGTCAACATGATCATGTTATCAGGATCACCAGGTAGTGCCCTCTAGAGAATAAGAATAATATTCCAACAGAGTGCTTGAGATATCAGCACAAAGCCAATCGTATAAAACATATATAAGTGTGAACCCACCTCTTAGCAATCTACATATCTAGATTTCGATCTTATTAGATCTCGTCAGTGTAGCTCAGTTAGTGAGGATGAATTCACACAAAATCTCGAGTGGTTATATACAAAAACAGTACAACTTACCCTCGTAGAGCATGTTGACGGTTATTACCATATGGGTGTGCATTGCTAATTGATGTGGTGCCGCCAGATGGCGTTTAACTTCCCTCTACGAGGGTAAGTTGTACTGTTTTTGTATATAACCACTCGAGATTTTGTGTGAATTCATCCTCACTAGCTGAGCTACACTGACGAGATCTAATAAGATCGAAATCTAGATATGTAGATAGCTAAGAGGTGGGTTCACACTTATATATATAAGATTTATGTCTATTGCAAAATATTGCTAATACATTAACAAACATATGATTCATTAAATAATGTAATGCGATACTATTTAATCGGGTGTAAAAACACCCGGGGTTATATTGCCTCATAAATTAATTGATTGCGTATATATTATGGAGTGTGGCAATTAAAATCATTATTATTGTTCATTATATAGCATATTTATATAGGAAATAGAGTGTTTAATGTCCATTAGCATGTCCTCTGATGCGCAAAGATTTCTAATGTATGTAATCCTCCAATAATCCAACTAATAATAATATTATTTAAAAAAAATCTATTGTATATTGTTATACAGGTTGAGTACAGAATGGTGTATTTTTTGCATAGGGTAAGGTTCACACTGACTCGAGAAAAATAGTTTAAAAAATCCCAACTTTCATCTCTAGATAAGAATAGCTAAAATTAAAAATGCAAGTTACTTGAATGTGTTAGAGTTAAATTTATTTTATTAGTTCCAATAGAAAAAGTGCAACAATTACAATGATGTTTTTAAAGTTAATTTAGAAACTCGATTTATCTATCAACGTGCGTGTGACAACTAAACTGCTATTGCTGTTTCATTAAAAAGCAGTTATGTGACAACATTCATGTTAAAGCCCAGTCCAGACCTACACAAATTTGGCCGCAAATATTTAAACATCTAAATAAAAGCTTTTTAAATGTGTTTAAAAACATTGTCACTTATGTTTTCTGGTTTTCGAGTATGGAAAACACGTTCTTTTATCCTCATATACCAGCAAGTCCGGATACGTACGGGTAACATTTTGAACTGATAGCGGCAGTGCATATATTTATAATTTTTTATTGTAAGTAATATTTCTATGTCTTTGATCTGGATGCAAATGCAGCTTAGTTCAAGATATTGTATACTAAATGTTTATCAAAACAAAGCTTTCTCACATAGCAGCTGTGGTTGCAGGTCAATGTTTACAAACATTTGTTAAGGCGAATCTCGGAAAATGAAATACGGTTCAATGTTGACCTAATCGCGCGGTCTTTTCTAGTCAACATTTTATAATTTTCTGGAAATATGTTTGGATATTTCTCCAATCCAAGGATGATTTGATACTTTGTTAGGACGAAAGAGTTAATTTTTTGTCTCGAAATAGTTGTAAAAAATATGCAAAAGTAGTCAATATTTGCATCAGAAAAGTATATATTTACTCCGATTTGTAATCAAAATTCAACAGAAATTCCTCTAAGAGATTGCAGTTTCATATTTCAAGTTTTGATAAATACAATCTGATAATGCTTAAGTACAGTAGTATAGTTTATAGACATCCGCGCAATTATCACAAAATGCTTCATTATTTGGAAATAAATTTATTTCTCGGTGCGCACCCCTCCAGTTTTTGCTGGGGCCACGGTTTATACACTCAAAAGCAGTAGCAGCAGTACCGATAGTCTCACAACGCGTTTGTCGAATAGATTTTCAGCTCGAATCCTCGAACGAGAATTTCGAAGATTCGCCTTAAGGAGTATATAAGCCTGGACTATGCTTAATATAGATGTATAATAAATTTTAGAGACACACTCATCAAATTATGATTATATTGTTTGCCATTTACTAAATATTATGGACAGATGATTTAGTTTTACTATTTCTCCCAGACTTTATGAACATTCTTCTATAATATGCAGCCTAGTTGAAGATATTGTATACTAAATGTTTATTAAAACAAAGCTTTCTCACACTGCAGCTGTGGTTGCAGGTTAATGTTTACAAACCTTTGTTTACGAGTACATAAGCCTGGACTATCCTTAATATAGATGGATAATAAATTTTAGGGACACACTCATCAAATTATGATTATATTGTTTGCCATTTACTAAATATTCAGGACAGATGATTTAGTTTCACTATTTCTCTCAGACTTTATGAACATTCTTCTATAATATACTGACAATAAATGCAGAATTTTGTACTCATCCTGTATAGTTCATACTATTAATATTTTTCCCTTTCGTTTGCCAATATCGAGGAAAAAATCAAAATATAATGCAAGCACAATAAATATAATGAATGCAATCATTTGAAAATATAGAAATAAAACGAATACAAAAGTAATAATGTTTTACAATGGGTGTTTGTAGTCGTGCTACCATCTACTAAAAAAAAGAACCTTTATTGGCATTTCCATCACTGCCCTTCCACATCACAAAACACAACAAAAATATTGCGGAGTATTACTTTTATTTATATTTGTATTTTTATTTTTATTTTTGTACCATCTACTATTCAGAATACAAAAATTAGAATTCTGGGGGTGCTAAATAAAAATCTTACTGTTCAATTGTATGATACGCGGCTATCAGTTTTAACAGTGGGCCGTTATCGTAATGCATCGTGTATGAATATATCAGATTTCGGCATAATACAGTGTTCGGATCATTGAAATTCAGCCCATGCAGAACAATCGGACAGTCAATGTGGGTTAGTTTGAGTAATGCAATCACCAAAACTTCCTCTTGTTGTTCTGCACAGGAAATAATACCTGCTTTACGTTGAAATCGCTCGGCTCCATGTTGTTTATAGTCCTTTTAAGAACTGTCTGTGTTCCCCTATACGTTCTGTATTCATCTGTGGGGTATATAAACTGGCTAACTTTAATTAAATAAGATGATACTAAACACTTTATACATGGCAACGTAAATTCTTTTGACGTTCTTAAAATGAAACGTAGTACATGTAGTTATTCTATGGCATAACAACATGTACAACCAACATTTATACAATGCGTAGGGAGAAAATTACAACATGATTTTACAGAATATCCCTAATGCAACTTTTTTGTCTTGTGATGAGAATATCTTCGAAAGACACCCATGCCTCACTAGCACCTCATGGTGTTAGAGGCACGGGTCGTGTCGTATACACCCCGTATTCTGCCCGGGGCGCCTACCAACTAACACCTAATCTCACGTTGTTTTACATTAGTCAGTAAGTCTTGTCTTTTGTTTCGATGTCACATCTTGCTAGTTTCTTCGTTCTGGAACTTCTGCTTCATTGTCGCGTTGGGAAATTTGACGATAGCGTCCTAATATTTAGCAGTCGCTATCATGAGGCGTCCTATTTGTCGGGGCATGGGGTCTTCCTTCCCCAGATCCATCCATGTACCATCTCTTGCAATGGTATAACCTGTGGACCGGTTCGTCATTCGTTCGCAGTACCGACATATGGTGGTGATCGCTTTGCCGACTCTATAAAATTAAGTCTGGAAGACCCCGGCGCTGTCATTAACTGGATTATCCAAAGGTCCATTTGTCCATAATTCCTCTCTAATAGTGGCTTCAAGTTCGGGGAAAAGCCCTTGGTACACGCTTTGTTGGTCGATGCCACCCACCAGCTTTGTTATAGTACTACTCTTGCCACCTCGTTCGCCGCCTTGAGTAGTGAACCACCATTTACTCCCTCCCATATCATAGTTGATACATTCGTAGGTGTACAGTAGTTGTACAGTTTACAAATATACTATATATAAATTGTATACATGTTTGGCGAATCCATACCATCATACGTTTATAGAAAAAGCTCGGATAATCTCCGACCCATTACTAAATTTTCCCAGACAGAATGAATAAAGAAAGATTAGCGCAAAGGTTCATATGGCTATGCTCAATTACCTCACATATATAAGGATTACTGTTAATCTTTTAAACGTTCATGGATGAAAGAAAATACGAATGTATAGGGGCTACTTTTATTAATTTTAGTATGTGATTTATTATCATCTATTTAACAGTTGTGCATATGTTGTATAATTTATTATGCGGCTTATTATTAGTTACGTTAAGTTCTGGCAATTAATGATGTATTAAATTTATAATCAAAAGATCAAGACAAATGTATACTACTAAAATGATAGGTCTTAATTAATAAGTAAGAGTAAATATCTGGTTGTGGGCGAATTATCTTTCACAGTTTTTCAGGGGTTTTCTGTGAAGTTAAAGTAAATACCGGGTTATTAAAGTTGTCTAAGCTTCTCCTTTGGCCAGCGGAAACGCCGTCGGGCTGATAGTTATATAGAAGTTTTTTGTATATAATCTAATAAAAAAATACACGAGAACAAAGTATTCGCAGGCATTAACGATAACCACCATTATCTTTATTCACAACAACATTACATAGAATTCAATACATTTATTTTACTAACTGGGTTAGTTAGGTGTTGTAAAAGGCTAACGATTGTCTGACTTATTTTTCGTTCAAACTAAAATTTAAAAAGCTACTGTATGCAATGTTGTTGTTGAGACAACATACAATGAAATAGAAAACAAGGAAACAAAGCACAGCATCTCTCGATACCATTAGCCCAAGAAGATATCAAGCCCACAAATCCCGAGACGAGGACACCGGGGGAAAAACAATTAAAGAAATATACTAGAAATAATTTTAACTTGTTATAATCTTTGATATATATATATATATATATATATATATATACAAATAAAGAAGCAATTAGCGTTTTTAATGACTTAAAATCGACTATAAAATAATACTTTCCTAAATCCTGTAGTGTCTTTAATAATAGTAATAATAATAATAATATTTCTTAATTCGAAACTATTGCTGCAAAATATATATATAAATACATTTAACACACATATACACCAATTGTGTTTTTGTTAAATAAATTTATATGTGTTATGTGACAGAATATACAAAATATCATGAATAAATAAAAATTTAAACATACACGTTTCCAATAAATAGATAATTCTTGTCTGAACCTTCTTCTTGTATTACAACTTGTATTCTGCTTGGCAATTTATTGAATATATATATATATATATATATATATATATATATATATATATATATATATATATGTACATAAATTGCATTGTACTAGTTTCGTCAAGAAACTTGAACAAGCTTCTTGTTTTAATTATGTTCAATGTTCGACTCGTACTATAACCAATTTCGTACTGTGCATATCTTAAATAAAATACGTAATTAGTCATCAGAATATAACACATGAATAATGAAACTAGAAAGTTTCTTGACGAATCTAGTACAATATACTTCACGCTTAGCAAACGGACCTCAAACCGATCACTATGGAACGCCATAAAATAATTTCAACAGTAAAGAGGGAGCGCACCGAACTTTTAGTCTTTAAAGAATTGCTTCATAATGATAACATATATTAGAAAAAAATAAAACACCGAAAATGTCCTCGGACTGATAGCGATAAATATACAAGATAGTAAAGGCTCCCAATTTAATTGTGCCCGATGACCCTCAAAAGTTAGACAGCACAACAACAGAAAATATTTAAGTAATTTCAATAAAATGTCTACAATTATAATTAATAAATTATATCTTAACAATGTCTTAGAAGAAGAGAAGAAGATATATTTGTTGTAACATACATACATTATTACATACATGTACAAGAGGCCATCGACCGCGGTCTTTCAGCCTAGCATATAATGTCTTAAATTACCTGAGATTTGAATTTTATTTATATTTTCCATTCAAGGCGATGTATCAATGAATTTAGTTTTCTATAAAAGAAATTAATTTTGTATTAAATGAGATATTTTGTTTTGAGTCAGCCTCCATCTTAAAAGGACACGTGGTACGTTATTAAGATGTGCTATAACATTGGTAAATGGTATGATGTTCGAAATTACAAAAAAGTAATTATATTTGAATGAAAAATTCCATACTTAATTAACTGAAATTTTCTATTCATGTTTTTAATATTATATTTCAATCAAGTTGTTGCTTCATTGAATTCAGCTTTTTGTAACAGTGTAATACTTTGCATTGAGATACATTTTTTTTTGTTCGTTTACTTGTGTTTTAAAAAATACAGAATATTATTAAAGTTAATTAAAGATCGGTGACTTATGTTTAATTTTACACAAATGTAATATAAAACTGACTGTAAAAATATTGGCGTTGTTTGGCTTTGTGTTATAAAATTTTGAATAGGCTCCATTGCCTATGCTATGTAAACTAATTAATATATGCTCATATTATATTTTAATTATTTTAATTATCTATTAATTTAATTACAATTTTACAATAATCACACAGTAAATTTCCCAAACAGACACACAGTAAACATAAACATTATTTGAATAGAAACGTGGCGGTTATGTTTAAAAAAAATACCTTTATTAGGCATAGTCATTACAGAAAAATAAACTTTATAACATATACAACCTAAATTTAAGCCTCCATCCATGCACTATTCCGTCTCAGGGCTTTATTGATCCTTCTCACCAATTTCACCACTTCCACTGCCATACACAACGTTTCCATACACACCACAAGTTCACCTCTAGGAACTGAGTCATCTAATGCTTTTAAATCCACAAACACCACATACATTCTCCCTATGCACTTCAGCACTTTCTCCACCATTCTTCCTAGCAAAGAAATTTACTTGTTCTTATTCCCTTTCTATGTCTATTCTGGCTTTCTGGCAGCAACCCTTTTCTGTCCTTGCTTGGCCTTCGTATCTGCTCTTCGACATTTTCGTCGTTAGCTTGCAACCTATACTCATCCGCCGATAGTCATTTACCTCTGAAGGTACTACCCCTTTATCTTCTGGTACCATCACTCCCACACGCTACTCTTCCGTCACCTCCTCCGCTCCACTCAATATCATATTGATGCCCTGCAATAACTTTTCTCTTCCTTGTACTGGTAACTTTGTGAATACTCCTGCCTCCAACCCATCTTCTGCCGCCTTTCCCAGTTTCATTTGTCCCAAAGCCACTTCCAAATCAGACCACGAGCACTCCTCGCTTTCTACCACCTATTTCAAACTCCGCAGATCCTTCTCTGTCCCTGCCATATATCTGCAGCTCCTCTCTCACTCTGCCAGCTCTATGTTAGCTTTGTTCTTCTTTTTCCTTCCCTTCAGAATCTTCCATAGCTCCATCTGCGATACACACACCAATAACCTTTTTTCTACTCGCTGCATATCCTCCACATTTTCGCCTCGCACGAACTCCTTCTTTATCTGGTTGGTCCTTTCCAGCTCACGGCCCCCCGTATCGCCATTCAACCATCTTACTTTTTTCATGCTACACTCCTCTTTAAACCAGCTCTCCCTCGGAATTCCGCTCTTCTTCGTCGCCAACGCAGCCACACTATTCAACTGGCATAGAATGCACCTCATGTCTTTTAGCTTTTTAAGGTTCATTAACAATTCTGGTTCGATCCATCCAAACATCTGTTGTCGATTCCTCTCCTGTCTCACCTCACCACAACCTCCATCATCCACATAATCTGACCCCACCACGTATTCTCCTTTGAAGAATTCGTTTTCATTGCTATATGTCCGCTCCTTGTTGCCTGTCCTGAATAAGCTAGATTTTTTGTTCCATTCCGCCCTTAAAAATATAATAAATATACATGGATATAGTTTGTGAAGAAATATGTCATTTATGGTGCTCAATAATAGTAGCAAGGGCCAACCATTTTAGATCAATTACATACTGGGTGAGCAGCGTAACATCTGTCGACTGTTGCGCTGAAGATCGTTCAAGTTCAAATCTCACAAATACTTTTCAGCTTGCACACGCGCCCCACTCCCCAACCCGCTTTGCCAGCGGGTTTTGTGGCCTTTCTATGGTCCGGTGTTCTGGTCCGGAGTAGATGATATTCTCATCTAAACGTACTCCAGTGGCTCGGAATTCCCACTAAACTGTAGGACCACCTGTACCTGTAGTGTCAGTTGCCAGCACTATAGGCAGAGAAAGAGACCCATACGCTAGGAGTGGCCTGAAAACGTAAGTACGTACGTACATACTGGGTCTGGGTCAGCCCGTACCCTGAGCCAGCTTGCGTGCGAATGGGCTCTGAATTATAAGTAGTGGTGGGTAGTCGTATGTGAGACACCTAGGAATATTAGCCTCAACCCCGACATGACGCGTCCCTATGTTAGTGATATGGAAAGATCCTGTAGATTTAGGATCATCAGGGCCCATGCGAATAAACCTATTCCAAATAAACACTCACGAACCTAATGATGCAAAAAGATATTTACAGAAATTGACTATATACATAACGAAGAATACTTACAATACACATACCAATCAAGACTGGCAATATAAAAAAGCTAGACTTCCTATCAGAAGGCAGAAAGACAGACGGTAGATGATCATTGGAAACATTGAGTATTCGTTTATTTTAAGTTAAGAATTTGGTACTATTATATTTTATGTAAATTGTAATGTGAATTAATATTGACCCCCCCCCCCCCCCAACCCTCTCTCTCTGACACACACACACAAACAGTATTACAAATATTTATGAAAATTATACTCGTGTTGATTTCATGTGATTAATTAAATACTGATTGAATGCGAATTATGTGAAATGAAAGCAGCCACATCGCAAATATTAATTGTTCCCATTACAGTCATACTTACTTCAGTTCAGATTGAAGTTAGAGGTTCGCATTCTTGTTAGACGGATGCATGTCATGTTCCCGAAAATTATTAAAGCTTATGCCTCCTGCGGGGATTAGCTTTGATTAATTACATTCCTACATCTCCGTTATAAATTATATTGTGATACAGGATAATTTTCGTGAAATATGTTACTTTACATTAAACTCATTTATGGGTCTAATTGTTTTTAGTATTATCTACATCTTGCAATGTGATTTGTTTTAACATTTCAGAGATTTCGTTGGATCAGCTCAGTATGCGTTATAATAATTATTATAATTATGTCCAATTATATTTATATATTCCAAAAACAACATTGGACACTCAACGCAGTTCAAGCGTCAATTTGTGTGAATAATTGGACATAATGAACATCTCACGCGTTATCCACTACCACCCTCCGTGGTGGCGCAGTTGGTAGCGCGACAGCCGCTATAGCCGAAGACGTGAAATTTGAGAAATTTCACCCTCGGGTGGGAATCGAACCCATGCCTCTGGCTAAGAAAGAGACGTGGGTTCGATTCCCCCGATTATACTATATAATGTGTTAAACAGTAAGGTATATAAATATATAATTAGAATTTTCGCGATAATATACATGTATAGATATACATTTATAATCAGACGTTTCGATTTATGCATTGTTCCATTGAAGATATTCTGCACAAGAATAAATACATACTGTCAAAATTAAAAAAAAAAAAAGAAAACAAGATTATATGGCAGAACGGCATATTTATACCATTATTGGATTTTTTTAGGGCGATGAAACTGGGACAAATTTCACTCTAACTAACTGAACGAATTTTCGGGAATTAAATTCGACAAGCGTGCCGCCATAGATATTTTTTTATATAATATTCTCACCATACTTACATTTCGCAATAAATCGGAGAAAATAATTAATTTCAATTTAAAATATATTAATTTCTAAAATTCATACTCTGATCAGAGTTGGAATTACGCCGCCCGATGTATGTAAGTTCCGCACAGAAGATTGCTAAAATGCCTATTATATTTAGGCTTTCCAACTCTGATCAGAGAATTTTAGAACTTAATATTTTTTATAAAAATAATATTATAAAAATTGCGGTTTTAAGATAATTACCCATGCCATATAAGTATTATTAATGTCTGTTTTTCCCATACAGATCTCTAATATTTATTGTCTATTGTTTATTGACTTTGATGTTAGTTGCTCACAAATTCAATAGACTGCTTACCGGATTTGTAATATGTCGTCTACTTTGAAGTTTACTAATTCATTATTTAAGTTTCCATACCAATCAACCTATCGATAAACTTGCTGGAATACTTTAGTCTAATTAACACGCACATTATAATTAATCATGTCTTAAATTAATGAAAATTACCTATATTATATACATGAGAGATATCCCTCACAATACATTCCTAGGTAGCGTAATTAATATTCAATTAATTTATGAAAATAGAAGATCAAGCTGAATATTCGTGACCCATATGTTCCAATATTCTTCTGTCTGTTTTATTATTTTGCCTGTTAAGCGGGCCGTAGACGTTCCGGTATACCGGAGAGGCAAACGGACGGTTTTCCTCTCCGGTTTGCCTGCACAGTCCCTGGAGCCAGCCATACGCGTTGCGCTATACCGGAGAGGTATTTTTTTATTACAAATTTAATTTCAATTCCTGTAATTTTTCCGGTTTAACTTGAAATAATCTCGACATTATTCCCGAAACTACTATATACTATATTTTTATTACAAAACGACAAATATGTAGCCCAGTACTGTTTACCCTACTGTGTGTGTGCAGATATACCGGAGAGGAAAACCGACATATTTATCTCTCCGGTTTACCGGAACGTGTATGGCCAGCTGATTCTTCTCTGGTCGCCCGTACAGGTCACTAAGCCTGTGCAGTTTTACCCAACTTGTCCACACACACGCTCCGGTATACCTATACAGGTCTTTGCGCAGGTAAACCTCTCCGGTATACCGGAACGTGTATGGCCCGCTTTATTACTCCTTCAGGGCAATACTGTATTCCTTTGGGTATTGCAAGCACGTTATAATTAACAACCTCTTAAGTTAATGAAAATTACGTAGAATATATGAATATAATAGCTCATGTTGAATATTGAATAACATTATTGTTCGGTCTCCATATATGTGTTTTAATATTTTGCCTGCAGCTTCTTTGGGGGTAAGCTGCATTAATTTAGGTATTGCATGCACGTTATAATTAACAACTTTATATATAAATCAAAATTACATACATTATATGCCTGGAAGATTATAAGCCTGCTTCAAAACACATTCCTTTGCAACGTTACTAAATCTCAATTTAATTTATGACCATAATAGTTTCATCTGATTTTTTACAAATCCCAGTACAAATTAAATGTAATAATAATATTAATTTTGTTCCAAATATGCATCCTTAATGAAATCATGTAGGATTATAATTTGAATATGAAAGTTTATTTTAATATTATTGAACAACTTTAGTTCCATTATTATTATTATCTCTGTATATCTATATTTTATTATTTTGCTACTCTTTCTAACCAAACTGTGTTAATTTGAGTGTTGCAGCTATAAAACCGTCGCTAGATGCATCAAAAAGCTAGCTATAATAAAAAAAAATAGGGACAAAATTATCGTCAAAAGTGTGTAATAAAAACCAACTTTATCACGGCCACTGCGCAATTTAGAAATGTAGGTAACACATATTGCTGAAAATAAATGCGATTTTAATCCCTTCTGGAAAGAACATAAATTTCCGGGAAATTTACGGATTCCATTATCAAACCTGCGAGATCGCTATACGCGAGGGGGGGGGGGGGGGGGTTATGAAATGCGTTGTAAAATCTTATAGTGGGTGGCGGCGGATTCTTACAATTCAATTCGTATTCGTCCTATATTGCGCAAATGATGAATGAGTACTAAGATATTTTTTTAAAATGCCGGTTCCTGTGAGTTTGGTAGTAAATATTACATTACAATTAAATAAATTGATTGTCGTTGAATTTTTTACTTATTTGAAATTATATGTGTGGCTTATTGTAAAAGCTGATATGTTTATGCCTCAGTAGCATACATGAACATGCCATATAACACACGTTAAGATAGCTGTGGCACGTATGTAAATGCATGTTAGGGTTAGGTTAGGTTAGTTAGAAGACAATATAGGAGAAGGAAAGACAAAAGAAAAATTTTAGATGAGAAGATGATATATTGAAGGACTAAAGGATAAAGTAATAAACAGAGTGAAAAGGACAAGAACGAAAGGAAAGTAATATCTATAGGCCTAAATTAAATTATATATATATCTAATCTAATTTGAAATATTTTTTTATTTAACTTATACTGAAAGGAGTAATAATAAAACGAGTTTGCTTTTTCACTACATATATTTGCAAAGTTAGATAGCAAATAGTTTGGAATATTTTCAAATATTTGCTATAAACAATAGGAATATAAATTCAAGCAAACTCGTTTTATTTATTACGCCTATTTAATAAAAATTGTATACATAATACAATATATAAACTCACTAGATTTCCTATTAAATTTTACTGAAGAAGCCGATCCATAATTTTTAGCAAATTATAAAATAATACGATATATGCATTAGAGTACCCGTAAAATAATGGTGGATTCGCCGGGTATCAAATGTTCAATCACACTAATATCGCTCTAAATCTAATTGTGTTGTTTGAATATTCGTGAAACTTAACGAATATATTAAATGCAAGTTCTTTAATCGCTAAATTAATCGCTAAAACAAATTTTAGAATTTTATTCTATAATCTCTATTTTGAACGAATTTTTAAAGTACGACATGTCTTTTTTATTATACGGACATACTAAAGTCGCTCTGAATGCAATTCTATAGTTAATGAATATTCATGAAAATGGTTAATTATGTTTAAAACATATACATAAATCACCTAAATTAATTGCAAAATAATATTTTATAAAATGAATTTTTTACGAATTTTCAAAATGTGAAATGACATTTTATTTATGAACTAGTTTTACTAAATTCGCTCTGAATCTCATTATAGTATATCAATATTCATACAAATTGCTAATTATGTTTAAAACTTATGCATAAATCACCGAAATGATTTGCAAAATGATACTAAATAAAATTATCCGGTTCTATATTTTTTTTGAAACTGTATAAAGACAGAGAATGAATATATTGGTACTAAGGTTCGGAACAGGTAGGAAGGAAAGTATGGATGGAGCAAGGATACACTGCGTGGGTATGTGTAGTAAGGGGAATGATACGTGGTGACACATAGACAACGCTTGTGAGGGAGTGAACACAGTGTGGGTGGAATATTGCTGAAAGGTGTGAATGGTTAAGAGGAATGGTAAAATCTGCAAAAGGCTGGCGTAGGAAAGGAAGTAGATGAGGGTTAGAGAATGAATAGTGGGAGCGGAAGTATGTTTCTAGTTTGAGGATTAAATTTTACTGTTAGAGATTATAGTGAGTTGAATTTGGTTTTAAGAATTATACCTAAATAAAAACCTTTATTACCAATTACACGGTTATGCCGAATAAAGGTTTTTATTTAGGTATTAAGATTTTCTTGTATTCTAAATGCTAAGTATTTCTTAGTTTATTATAATTTTAGCTTGTTTTATTAATTATTTCGAAAATATTGTTATTTGTGTTAAAACGATATGTTTTTTATTACATAATATTTATCTTTAATAGAGGAGACTAAGTAGTTATTGTCAATTAAGATCAATTATTTTACACAACAACATTAACTGTAATCAAAAGAATATAGCCATTAACTGAGAGCAAGGCTATCATTTAATGATTAATGATTAAAAAAAACATAGCAAACAAAAGCTCTTTCACAATAAATATGTTGGAGAAATATATCTTGGTTTTTGTAGAAATACTAATCAACGTCAAAACTATACCGTGCGAAACAAATCAATTCATTTCATGATTGTATCTTGTAATAATATATGATCTGGTTTTGCTGTATGTATTCATAATATAAATCACAAGTAATTGCAGTTCAATCTAAGATTAGTTTCCTAAATAGTTTCGTGCGTATATCAAATTAAATCTATAGCTGTCCAACATGCCGGAAGTGGTTGAATTACTCCTATATTCCATATATTCGTGATATGTATATGACTGAAATATACAAAATATTAAAATAGAATAATAGTACAACTAACCCTCGAATAGGGAAGTTAAACGCCATCTGGCGGCGCCACATCAATTAGCAATGCACACCCGTATGGTAATAACCGTCAACATGCTCATGCCATCAGGATGACATGTTTTAAAATAGAATATTTTTTTATTTATATTAGTGATACAATGAACAATGTAATAACGTATAAAGTTGAGGTTACTAACATAAAATAATTAAAAATAATTGAGTCAGAATGAATGAGTGAAAATAAGGAATATATTGGATTATTTATGCTTACTAAATAAAAATATTTACTTATAATTTAGTTCATAGTATTTATTTTTGTTACAATAATTAGTAAATGGAAAACAATCCTGACTAGTTATTTATTATTGTATTTATTAATTATTATTTTATGTCATCTATTGGAGTCAAGACATAATTATAAAAATAAGAATTCTACCTATTTGCGGTATGTTGGTTCCAAGATTTTTGATATAATTATCGAAAGAGAAATATGCTTGTCTACAGAGAAAAAAAAATAAAATTAAAAATGATAATTTACACAGGGTCAATTTATAAACAAATTATCAATTGTATAAAGCTAGGGTGGCCAAAGCGTCGACCGCGGTCGTCCAGTCGCTCGCGTAACTATTCCTAGTCGTCCGCCTATCTGATATGTATACATATCATATTATCTAATAACTAATTAGTTTGTGAGAAGAAATCATTATTTTTTCTTATTAAAATAACTTCATATTGAATATGTATTAGTATTAACCTTATTTTTGCCTTTAAATTACTACATTTCTTATGATCACTTAATACATATGATATTGGTAGACCGCCATCTGAAATTTAAGAAACAGGTCGCCCAATGAGATCTAAAGTGTGGCCACCCCTTTTAGAGGTTGGGCCTATAAAAGAATTATGCAACATATTTTGTTTAATTTTTTTACTGATTTGGGAAAATTTTGATTATAAGTAAAAAAAAATATTGTGCGTAGATCGACATAGAATACTGTTTCCTGGGGTAAAGTTTCTTGAAGTTTGGATATTTTTGATTTGGTCGCCGAAAAAAAAATACTTTTAATCAAAATCTTCCAATTTCCTTTGGGCATCTGAAGCACTGATATTGGTTGCACCAAGATCAGTAAAAAAATAAACAAAATATATTGCATAATTGTTTTATCGCCCAGACTCCTACAATCGGCATATCGAGATAGGAGCGTAAAAGTTAAAAATAAAAAATAAATACAAGGAAAAATATGTTAAGATAGAGACTTTCCATTTTCCATTGTCATTTTTTTTATAAAGATTGCGTAATTTTTTCAAATCAATCGTATAACGGATTCATGATAAAAAATAATAATTTACGTTACAACATATATTATAAAAGAACGCCTATAAAAATTATTAATAAAAATATATAACTTTATATTATGGTCGGCAAGACATTAACAAAAGATTCCTCGAAATTTGTATTTTATTGGTCACCCCAATTGGTCAGTACAGACCCGTCAACAATCCGCCGAGCGCGCGGTACCGCGGCGCCGCGCCGTAAAAAAAGACCTTTATTGGCATTTCTCTCACTGCACTTCCACATCACCAACCACAACAAAAATATACAAAAATACAAATAAAAATAAAAGTAATATTCCGCAAAAAATTACAAATTACCCTCATCTAACACCGTTCTCTCTGCCTCTTTCCTCTTCCACGTCAGCCTCCTGCAGATTTTCACGCCTTCCCCATCCTCGCTTAACCATTCATTCAGCTTTCTACAGTCTCCCATCCACTCTACTTTCACACCCTCACATTATTCGCTAAGGTGCCACACGTATCGCTTCCCTTACTACACAGCGGACACGCGGTGTACCCCAGACCCATCCACACTTTCCTCCCTCTCTCGTCTGACCCACACTCGCTCTTGCCATGCATACCGTGTCGTCCCTGTTCCACTCACCCCTGGCTAAGTAACTCGGGAGTTTCCCATGCACTTGCCACTCTACGTAGCCAGGGTTCTAAGAACTCTCATTCATTTTAGTCTGCCGTTCTTGCCACTCTATATCCCTCAATCTCTCTCTTATCTCAGTTACTAGGCTTCCCATTTCTCTCAGCTTCTCCTCTACCCACACCTCAGACATACCCACTCTTTCATACATCCTTCCTCTATCCTTTGTCCAACCACTTTCCGTCCTACTCTTACACCTCATCCATACCTCCCGCACCAGTCTTTCCTCGCCCAATTCCTGCAATCTTTCTTCAAACTTCACAACCCTTGCACACGACTCCCACCACATACTCATACGATTCGTCTCCTGCAACAGGACTGCTCTCGCTGTCGAGCTTTCGAGACCTAGCAGACACTTCAGGAGCAAGCCTTGCTCTCTCTCTCTCTATCACATCCCACTCACGCAATCCTCACTTCCACTCCATAAAACAGAATAGGTTTTACACACGCATCCCAGATCTTGCACGCCATTACGATGTTACCGCCCCACAACCTCTCCCAATTCCTTCTCGATATCCCCCAAGCCATTCTCGCTTTCGCTTGAATACATTCCACATGCACCCTAAATTCTCGTCCACTGTCAAACCAAAAGCCCAAATATTTAAAGACATTCGCTCTCTCAATCATCCTTTCCTTCCATTTCAGCTCTTCCACTCTACGCCTTCTACCCCTATCCCTAAACATCATCCATTTAGTCTTCTCCACATTCACCACTAGTCCTCTCCTATCCAGGTTTCTTCCCATTATTTTCAACATCTCTTGCATCTCTTCCACTCTCTTGGATGTTGGTATATGCGGATAACATATTATTGGATGTTATCCACATATACCAACATCCACACCTTGGTTCTCCCAACCACGACCCCTCCAGCCTGTCCTCTCCTCAACACCGCCTCCAACTTGCTTGTGCATAGATTGAACAGGAGGGGGCTTAGCGGGCACCCTTGCCTTACACCCACATTCACCATAAACTTCTCCGACACTTCTCCATTCACTCTCGCGTTTGTCCACGTCTCTTCATATATATACTTCTCACCCACTCCACACTTTCATCTTCCATGCCTAATCTATCCATACACTCCACGAGCTATCCTCTAGGAACTGAATCATACGCCGCTTTCAAATCCACAAACACCGCATACACTCTCCCTTCGCTTCCTCCACCATTCTCGCTAGCGTAAAAATCTGCTCCCTCGTCCCTCTTCCCTTTCAGAAACCCCCCTGGCATTCCGGCAGCAGCCCTTTTCTATCCACTTTCCTCTCTAGTCTATTTTTCACAATTGTCATCATAGTTTTGTACCCCGCACTCCTAACGGTAATACCCCTATAATTGTTTACGACAGTTACCGCTCCCCCTTTATGATCCGGGACCACCACCTCCACATGCCACTCTTCCGGCAGCTCATCCTCACCGCTTCAGACCCTATTCAAAACCTGCAGTAACTTATCTCTCCGCCGCGCGATATGGAGGCTGGGTTCTTAGAGGTTAACTTCACACTGGTAATACACAAACGGAAAAAAATTAATTCTGAATCTGAATTTAAAATATTTTTCAAAAAAAGTGTATCCCCCTCTTAGCAATCTACATATCTAGATTTCGATCTTATTATACCTCATTAGTGTAGCTCAGCTAGTAAGGATGAATTCACACAATATCTTGAGTCGTTATATACAGAAGAGTACAACTTTCCCTCTAAAGAATAAAGTTTTAACGCCATCTTGCGATTCACACTTATATATTTTCATACATACCGAATCAAGGAAACAAAGCATCAATGTTATCAGGAGCAATGCGAAATTCTATTTGGAATTACAAAAACATAACAGCCGCAAACCAATCAAAAACATTGCAAAGCAAGCGTAAGACCCATTCTTAGATAGTCAGCAGAAACAAGATTCGATACCGCAGAGATGAAGCGACGACTAAGGAGCATAGAACCCTTAGTCGTCGTCAATGTATGAAGGGTTGCACTTATCCAGTATGTCCACATTAGTTTTTCAATCCGTCAGTAAGTGACCGCTGATGGCTCTAAGGAGCATAGAACCCTTAGAGCCATCAGCGGTCACTTACTTACGGATTGAAAAAACTAATGTGGACATACTGGATAAGTGCAACCCTTCAGACATCATAAGGTGGATTCACAGCTGAAGAAGACAGTGGAATGGACATATATCACGCATGAAGGATGAAAGGATTGTCAAGTGAAACACAACACGGCTGTTTAGTAGACCAATAATGAGGTAACCAATAACACCGTAACACGGCTGGTCGTAAATATCACAGGAACAGGACTAAATAGTTTTTCCAACACAAGCCTTATGGGACATTCACAATAAGCGCGGTGGTGGTAAGGTAGCGGTAAGCAATATTTTGCGTGGCTATACAAATTCAAACGTTATGGTAGAGCTAATTACCGATGTTCTGTCATAGTTTTACTGCGCTGCTGTAAACGACCGCATTAGATAGTACAATTTCGCTTACCGCTACGCTACCCCGCGCTTATTATGAAAGGCCCATTAGGCTTTGGAAAAGAAGCCGAATGCTGTTCATTTCAGGTGGCATACCGAAGTGTGTTTTTATTTTGTCCATTCGTTAACCTGCATTAGCATGGGTCGTTATCGTTGCAACCATAAATTGAGCAATAGTTGTTTTGCTTTTGGTAGAGAGCGAACCTGACCTCTAAACCGTTTATTAATTGTTTATAAAAAAAATAAGTTTGAAATAAATGGGAAACTAATATTAATGTTGCATCAATGTCTGGAGCATATATTTCTATATTGTTAAACATTGGCCTTCTTTACACTCGCCGTCATCATCTTCGTCGTGATTATCATTAGACTGTTGAGGATTTACTGTGTTACTAAGTAAGTTTTCCCCTGACATACACTTGGTGGAGTCTTTCTTTTTCATTTCGTTTAAAGTAACACCAACATTATAAGAAAACTATATATCATATTGGTTTTACATCTTCCTCTGTTGTTCGATACCTAAATTCCATGTCCTTTGTCGTGCATCTCTCAAATCTCTAGTGTTCATTGTTTAAGCTATTCCTTTCTTCCTACATATCTTTGATGTTCCTCGTTTCCTACGGTGTGATGGAATCCACTTTATGGCTATTTTTGATAATCTAATTTCGTCCATTCTTTGGACATATTTGTTCTTTTCACGCGATATCCGTTATAAGGGAAACACCCATGTGTTCTTTAATGTCGTCATTTCGGATCCCGTCTCTGGATCCTCCCAATGTACGTCTAAATACATCCATTTTAACCGTTTCAGATTTTTTACTATATTAATCTGCTATTTATAACAATGCTACAAATTAATAATCCATGCAGTAGATTATTATAAAAATAAAGCATACCCAGCACAGTGGCATAGTGACGAATCACCTTTTACAGTTTTTCAGAGGGTTGTGAAGTTACGGGTGATTAAAATCTTCTGAGCTTCTCCCTAGCTCGGCCGAAAGAATGATGCACGCGATATTTTCTTTCTTTGCATAATTTGAGTTACTATTCGACATTTTATTCACACGAAATTTATTTATTTTGATCTACAAATAAAAAAAAGTATATATATATATATATATATATCCCCGACAAGTTGTTGGTGTAGTTATCTACAGCATATATTTTTAACCAGGCTTTAGATGCTGCCAAGTAGAGCGGCGGAAGGTCATATTTGAGATTTATATCACACTGCCCATAAAACAGCAAATGCATAGCTAATATATGTCATGCACATTTTCTGCTCCACATAAATCCCGAATAGAATGATTGACAGATATGAAATATTTTTATTCTTATACCGCAGATTCTCTATATTGTATTGATATTATAATATTTAGAAATCAAGTTTTCTTTGCATTATTTCGATTCATATATACGAAACTTTTATAGGTAAGTAATTTTGTATCTAAAAAAAACTTCTTTATAGTCATCATCTTCAGGGCTTTTCCGCTGATAAAGGGAGACGCTCAGAGGAATATAATTGCCTGATAATTACCTTAATTTCACGGAAACCCTCTGGCAAGTATGAAAGGTGATTCGCGAAATTTTACCCACAACTCTCAGTCGCTCAGTACTAAGCGGACAGCAACCCAAACCACTAGGCTATTGCGATGTATATTTTATTTAAACGATTTATATTTACATTATTATTGATTATTATTGATTATTATTTATTATTATTTATTATTATTTATTATTATTTATTATTATTTATTATTATTTATTATTATTTATTATTATTTATTATTAGTTATTATTATTTATTATTATTTATTTAATATTTTAAATTCTGATTCTATGTATTGTTTATTTATGTAGAATTAAAGTTATATTTTTGCTGCTGATTGTTGTTATGTGCATTAGTTGCTACTTCAGACATGATTTCAAATTATTTGTTGCTGAAGATTTGATTGATTTGAGAATTTTAATTTAAATAGGGTATTTACTAAGTGTCTTTATGTAATAAAGGTAATTTCAGCGTTTTCTCATTTGGCAGCACTTTCGTTTTTATGTTAAAGCTGAGGGTAATATCATACGAATAGGCACCGCATTAGACGACCAAAAGGTTTTATGACACTTTTGCAATGAAAGTGCCGGATTATACTTTTTACAATACTCTATAGCATTGTTTCGTCTTGTAATAAAGTACCTTTTAACTAATTGTGCTACAAACAACAATTTTACTATTTGAATTACTATTTGGCAGTAGAATATTATATTATTTTGTTTTCTAGCATGACCATATACGTGTAGCTGCTGAATTATGCATGCATATTTTATCTAGAACTGCGCGTTTAGAATATATTAATTATAACAATATTCGTAAACTATTTTTATACATTTTACTTTATGAATATTGCTATAATCGGAATGTTTATAATGCGCAGTTCTAGATAAACTATGCATGTATATTGAAATAATACACAGTTCAATTTTGCTATAATTCTTGTTGATTTTGATTATTTACTACTATGATTGACGCGACGTAAACAAAAGTACCTGAAACTATGATCTGGAAAGTTGACAAATTTCATGCGAATGTAAATAACTACATAGAGGAGTAAATCCTCGGATTTAATTGTTTAGATTCAAGTTTCCCGGGAAAATAAACCATTTCTGATTTTATAAAAAAAAAACAACAACCTTTATTTGGCGTAACCATTTTTATTATATTATATTACAACTCAACATAATATCTAATATAATCCTCAAGCTAGAAAGATGCCCCTCCTTACACTATTCCCTACATATTCACCTACTTTCTTTCCCACTACAACCTTAAATATTCACTCACCTTTATGCACTCACACCCTCTCTGTTTTCACGTACTCACATTTGTTGTCCCACCACATGAAACTTGTTCTAATTTATGTATAAGCATTTCTTAACCTAATGCCAGTTTCTTTTTTAATTATCTAGTATCATACAGCAAATTGTTTGAAATATTGAATTGGATTATACATTGGAAAATAAAATGCGTTATATTCTTCTAGTAAACATTTTATGTAATAGTATTTTTTTCATACAGATTGATCTAGTAAACAAGACAATATCTTAGTCAATATATTAATTCATTTCTTATGAGACTAGAAATTGTCTTTCCTAAAACTACCTTAACGTAATGTATTGATGACAATATTTTCTGTTTCTGTTTCAGGTGAGAAACTTTGATTAATTTACAGCAACACGTAATGGTAAGTTAACTTACTTATTTATGAATTATCTATCGGAAAAATAATAAAATCAGCTATTTTTTAATAGATTTTATGTATTTAAACTATTTTACACTTATATTATATGTAGAATACATACATACAAATATGTATTTATGTAAAACAAATCATGGTGTTTTACCCTCTCTGGGATTTGTGGGCATTGTCCCATCCCGGGTTGCATATATCCTCAATCCAATGTCAAAATCATGTTGACCATATAAATTTGTTTTGATTGTCGTTGAGCATACTCATAAAATCACCAGCATCGCATTTTAATCCCCTCGCAAACATTTATACCATCCGTTACATTGTGCACGCTTTTGGATAAATCCAGCGTTTGCCACCCTAACCGGCGACACTATATAAACAAGTAAGTGTAGTTAAACAACTCTCAATTTTACAACCCCATACAGTTAAACAGTTTGTTTTTAATCTGAATACTGTAATATAATGTCGCCAATAATGTTGTTGTCTTTATTGGCAATAAAAACGCGTTACTGTCGGCAATTCGGGCCGCTTTCGGTAATTGCAATAATTCAATTTACTCGGCCAGTTTATTGCTCAATCCCATCCATCTCAAGATTCGATTTTATCGCACCGCTCCCCGATAAATTATTATCCGCTTGGGTCACAGATAGCCCACTAAATCTGTGCTCTCATATTAATCGTTATCGACGCCCGTCTCGGCATCCAACAGTGTTGACGGGCAAACTTCTCCTGTCCACTTATTCACAGCTAGTGACTACAGTGGTATTCGCTTTGATTAACAATCGTTGCTGATGCGGATTTAATGAATTGTAAATTTAGTCCATTAGAGAGGAGTATGCTTCAGAAAATGCAGTTTGTACAGTTTCAACATAACCAGCACCTGCAATTGTAATGTATATTGCATTGGAAATTGGAATATACATACTTTTTTGAACATGTAGTATAGTAAACATATCTAATTTAAATACAAATTCCATTATTGAATATTTCAACGTTGAAATCTTTAAATATAAAATATTTGTACTGACTTATACTGACTACGAGTACGGTTGATTTGTACTAACATAAAATAATAAATTAGACAGATATAAGGAATATTTTAAATTATTTATGCTAACAGAATAAGACTATTCACTTAACTCTTTATTTCTTAGTACTCATTTTATCACAGTAAACTATATTATGGAATATAATTCTCTGAAATTGACTTCTTATTTTATTTACTGTCGCCAGATGGTGTTAAAGTATCTCTGTTGAGTTTCTATATAAACCACTAGAGATTTTGTGAATTCATTCTCACTAGCTTACATACATTGATGAGATCTGCCAAGATCTGTATATTGCTAAGAGGTGAATTTTCACGTATATATCCTATTTCTTATTTTGTATCACTATAAAGCTAGATTCTTATTAATGCCATAATATAAACAGCCAATAATTTAGTTAAAGGAAAGTTAATAATTAAAATCTAACTCAAATATGTTTTTTATTAATTCAATAAAATACTGTCAAGGTTATAGCATGTCAGTTATATTATATTTAATATTTTACATGTAGCAATAGTTGGTGTAATATATATATATATATATATATATATATATATATATATATATCAACGAGTATCATACAAACAATGCAAACGGCACAGATAAAATAAATAATACAAACTGTTCAAATAATACTGGTGGCGTTAATAGCTTTTCAGGCTGATATGACCTCAAATTAAAAATCAATCGATCAATCAAATACTGCACTGCATGCAAAACACCCTCATATATGTATTAAACTTTACAATAAATTGGGTCCTGAATTTAAAATTTTACCATAGTACATACGCTCAAAAATAATTTAAAAAAAACCTTTATTGACCAACCATGACATTTTACAATGAAATAGTGTCAAATGTGTGCTATGAAATCAACGTCTAGATGGTCGACTTGCCTTTCAGCATATGCCTCCTCTAAATTCCTCCAAATTCTCGATCTGTTCATGTTCAAAGCGCAGTGGTTAAGGCATCGGACTGCTTCGCTGAGGATCGTGAGTTCAAATCTCACAATGCAAAATACGTTTCAGCTTGTACACCCTCCCTACTCCCTAATCCGCCCTGCCAGCAGGGCATTGGTCGTCAAACCCCAGACCAACACCCTTCTCTGTTCCTCTGTTCCGAAGTAGATGAATTTCCATCTAAACATACTCCTGTGGTTTGGAATCCATGTTAAACTATAGACCCACATGTTGTCTCAGTTGCCAGCACTATAGGCATACCAAATACGCATGCAGTGTCTTGAAAAAGGTCGAGAAAAAACCTTTATACTCCGTGTTGGAACTATATATATATATATATATATATATATATATATATATATATATATATATTTTGTTACAACAAGTAATGTAAATGTAATAGCCTACACCGAAAGGTAAAAGGCAAATAGATAATATATATATATATATATATATATATATATATATATATATATATATATGATTATATTTTGTTAATATTGTATTGTATTCACATTTACACCCTTGTCTTCTTAAATAAACATATATTCTATACTTTTGGGATCATATTTTTTTTAAATGTTAACGAAAACACCAAATACACAATAGTTTCTAATAGTGAATGATAAAATTATGTAATAATAAAAAAAATATTTTAGAAGATAAAAATTTAATTGATTCGGGTCTACAAGTATAGACAAATTAGTTCAATATAAATATAGATTTCACACTATAAATAAGACGAAATAAATACAGACAATAATTGTTAAAAGCCCTTTATGGATTTACATATAAACACTGTAATAACTGTCATGCAGTTTTAAATCTCGATACATCAGTTTTGTCGGCAACGGCGATTTACGTCGGTAAGTGAGTTTTATGTATCAAATACTTTGTTTAGCTGGCAGTTTGATTGATCTCCTCCCCGTTTGAAATATGCAGAGAAACACACAACATACCTCTTATTTTATCGATTTCGTCTCTATTTTATCGGTCATTATTTTGTCGGACCGCCAATATATTCTACAAAATGTGACCCTATAAATTACAATACAACCTATACGTTAAAGTTAATTTGAGAGGATTTATAAATGTAATTTTAAAACACTTATCACATGTTAAAGCAACAATTAAGTTGATGTATACCTTTAGAATGTATGTATTTATTTTGGACAGGTATAGAGATTTATTATGGTTATTAGTAACTCTTTTTAGTCAGTTTTTATGTTATTTACCTAACCATAAAAACAACACCTTTCTGTGACATTTTATAGTAGCATCTCAAAGTTTGGTTCCAATCGCTTAACATTTGTCATTGATATATCAGTTTAAAGAGGCTAAAATGATTTGAAACTTGAACACAGAGGATTTTAGTGAAGAAGAGAGTAGTAGTGAAGAATATACTTGACTATATACTGGGGATGAGAACTAGAGGATTGGTTGGGCTCAAAGGACATAGTGGGGCTAGTAGAGACGTGGCTGACAGAAGAGGAGTGGGGGCAGGTAGAGTGCTGTATGCCGACAGGATGGGACTGGATGACTCAGGGAGCGAAAAAGGAAGCTAAGATGGGTAGAGCCAAAGGAGGAATCATATTGGGGGTGAGGAAGATAGTGGGAAAATGGAACAGAGAGACGCTAAGAGAAGCTACAGGACTCGTAATAGGGAAGGTGGAAATGCATAGAAGTGCGGTGTGGGTGGGAGCAGTTTACTGTAACAAAAACCGGGTGGAATTAATGGAGGTACTAGACGAACTGGATACGGCAGCAGATATGTGGATCATCGGGGGCGACTGAAATGTGAGGGAGGGGGAGCTGGAAGAAGGGATCGGAGAAGACGGTGACTGGAGAAAAAGCTGCTCCCAGGATAAAGTGACCAACCAGGAGGGTAGAGAATGGATGCAATGGGTGAGAAAGTCAGGATAGGATGTGCTCAACGGTTGCTGTGAAGGGGACTGGGAAGGGAAAAAAACGTTCTGCGGACAAGGAGGAGGCTCGGTTTTGGACTACGTGGTGGTCAAAGGGATCGAAAGGGAAGAGTTGGTGTGCTTCAAGGTGGAAAACGTAGGAGGGTCGGATCATGTACCGGTGGAGGTGGTCGTTAGGGTGAGGAACGTTGGGAAGGGAGAACAGAGGAAGGGGCAGCAGAGGTTTGGATGGAGCGAGCCGGATTTGGATGCATATGAGAAAAAGCTAAAACGCGTCAAGTGGGAGGATGTGCATTCGATGCTCCAGTGTGAGAGAGTGATAGTGGCTGCATTGGAGAAGAAGAAGAGTGGGGGGCAGAGGGAGAGTTGGTTTGACGAGGAATGTAGGGTGAAGAAGTCGAGCTGGCGAAGAGCAATGGTGAAGTGGAGAAATGGGAGAGGTGAAGTGGAAAGGGACAATCAGGCGAAGAGGGAGTTCGAGAGAACCTGCGAGAGGAAGAAGATAGAGGAGTTGCAGAAGGTAGAAACGAGGTTGAGGGAGTGTGTGACAGAGAAAGGGTTGTGGGAAATTCTGAGGGTAAGCGTAAAAAAGGGCAAAGTTAGCATAGAGCTGGCAGAGTGGGAGAAGAGCTGTAGAGAGATGGCGGGATCAGAGGTGGATTTAGGGAGTCCGAGACCGATGGTAGGAAGGGAGGTGTTTTCGCGGGAAGAGGTCGACGTGGCCATAGGGCAGCTGAAACTGGGAACGGCGGCAGGGGAAGATGGGCTGAAGGCAGAGGCCTTCAAAAGATTAACAGAGGAAGGAAAAGATAAGTTACTGCAGGTTTTGAATAGAGTCTGGAGCGGTGAGGAAGAACTGCAGGAAGAGTGGCGTGTGGGGGTGGTGGTCCCGGTACACAAAGGGGGAGCAGCATCGGTGGTAAATAATTATAGGGGTATTACCGTTATGAATGCGGGGTACAAAACGATGATGACAATTGTGAAAAATAGACTAGCGAGGGAAGTGGATAGAAAAGGGCTGCTGCCGGAATGCCAGGGGGGTTTCAGAAAGGGAAGAGGGACGAGGGGCAGATTTTCACGTTAGCGAGAATGGTGGAGGAAGCGTTGCAGTGCAAAGCAAGAGTGTATGCGGTGTTTGTGGATTTGAAAGCTGCGTATGATTCAGTTCCTAGAGGAGAGCTCGTGGAGTGTATGGATAGATTGGGGATGGAAGATGAAAGTGTGGAGTGGGTGAGAAGTATATATAAAGAGACGTGGGCAAAATCGAGAGTGAATGGAGAAGTGTCTGAGAAGTTTAGGGTTAATGGTGGGTGTAAGGCAAGGGTGCCAGCTAAGCCCCCTCCTGTTCAATCTATACAAAAGCGAGTTGGAGGCGGTGCTGAGGAGAGGACAGGCTGGAGGGGTCGTGGTGGGGAGAACCAAGTTGTGGATGTTGGCATATGCGGATGACATAGTATTAGTAGCCAAGAGAGTGGAAGAGATGCAAGAGATGTTGGAAAGAATGGAAAGGTACATGGATAGGAGAGGGCTAGTAGTGAATGTGGAGAAGACTAAATGGATGATGTTTAGGAATAGGGGTAGAAGAGGTAGAGTGGAAGAGCTGAAATGGAAGGGAAGGATGATTGAGAGAGTGAATGTCTTTAAATATTTTTCTGGTTTGACAGTGGAGGAGGATTTAGGGTGCATGTGGAAAGTATGCAAGCGAAAGCGATAATGGCTTGGGGAATAGCGAGAACGGTAACCTCGTAATGGCGTGCAAGATCTGGGATGCGTGTGTAAAACCTATTCTGTTGTATGGAGTGGAAGTGTGGGTATTGCGTGAGTGGGATGTGATAGAGAGAGAGCAAGGTGTGCTCCTGAAGAGTCTGCTGGGTCTCGAAAGGTCGACACCGAGAGCAGTGCTGCTGCAGGAGATGAATCGTATGCGTATGTGGTGGGAGTCGTGTGTAAGGTTTGTGAAGTTTGAAGAAAGATTGCAGGAATTGGGTGAGGAAAAACTGGTGCGGGAGGTATGGATGAGGTGTAAGAGTAGGACGGAGAGTGGTTGGAGAAAGGATAGAGGAAGGATGTATGAAAGAGTGGGTATGTCTGAGGTGTGGGTAGAGGAGAAGCTGAGAGAAATGGGAAGCCTAGGAACTGAGGTAAGAGAGAGATTGAGAGATATTGAGTGGCAAGAACGGCAGACTAGAATGAATGAGAGCTCTTACAACCCTGGCTACGTAGAGTGGCAAGTGAGTGGGAGACTCCCGAGTTACTTAGCCTTAGTTCATCCAACTTCTCGCATCCATAGAACAGTACTGACCTGACGTTGGAGTTGAATATCCGAAAGGGTATAAAGATCCCTTCGGAAACTGCTTAATAGAAACGTCACAATGCAATTTACTTAGATAACCTTGATTAGCATATTCTCTCTTACATTACAATTCTCACTTTACAATACAATAAAATATAATATATTATAATACAATATACGAGACTATGATACCAGCTGCTCTTATCTTTGGAATTAATTATCTGTAGTGTATTTTGAAAACACGGCAATTCCAAACTACAAATACGGACCACAAAGGGTTCTATATATATATATATATATATATATATATATATATATATAAATATATATATATATATATATATATATATATATATATATATATATATATATATATAAATATATATATATATATGGTGGACCTATTTTTACGTTGATTGATACTTAATGCCAGTCATACAGTTAAATAATTTATAAAATAATGGAAAGTAGATGGTGAGCATAGTTGTAAATTTCACTGTCGCCACCACTATCAATCTTTTTATAAATTATTTAACTTTATTCGCCTAACTGGCATAAGAATAACTCAACATCAAAATAGACATGGCTGGAACGACAGAAATGGATCGCTTCAAATTAATTCAAAAGTTTTGTTTGTTTACTTGTTTTGTGGCCGTCGAAATGATTGTGTGTATATTTCGAGGTTTCGTTCTGCATGCAATAGGGGACTCACATAGGGTTGCCATCCGTCCGGATTTGTCCTAGTTTTAGAGGCGTCCTAGGACGTCCGAGAGGATTTTTTAATGTTGCCCGAGTTTTTTTAATGTTGCCCGGGTTTTTAAACATTGGGCCCAATTTTATAATTGTTTGTGACTATTTGTATCTTATATAGTATTTGCAGCTCATAGGACAGCTTTTTTGTTTGGGATTAATTATTAACGAGTTTGAAATATTTGATTGGATGTATTTATAATATAAATATAACTATTGTTAAAAATAGACTTGTATTTATCACTGATTAACACGAAACATAATTTTAAAAATTATAAGTGTATTAACTTTCACAAATTGCTCAGATCTCAGAATTTAGTTTACAATTATACATTTTGAGTTTATGATTATTCTGATATTATTAATTTTCAGTTTCAAAAAGAAAATTATTTATGTTTATCTCAACCTAATAAATTAACTTTCCAAAGATAAATGTGGCTGTTTTTAGCTGCTTTCATAGATAAACATAAATTAATAAATAAAAAAGATTCAGGTTTTAAGCAGTATGTCCGGGGTTTTGAAGCGCTTTGTCCTTGGTTAGTGATTTTACAGATGGCAACCCTAGCCTCACATAATACACAAAATATTATTAAAACAAACTACTCAGTTAGATAGCTACATTGTTTTTTTCCTCGTGTGGTTAGTCTCCTTCGATAAATGCACCGACTCGGAAAATAAGATGCAAATTACTCTCTTGGCGCACAGTACTACTATATTTTATTTTTATGGGGGTGAATGCGTTCAGATGCATGAATAAATAATATAATAAAACTGATTTTTTTTTCGGCAGAAATAACTTATATAAACTCATTGAAGTTTCCCCATATTTTCGCGGGTTAAAAACAAGTAGCATACATTTGCATTAAAATAAAATATGGTAAACAATACATGCAAAATAAATTTAAGTACCCGTGTTTAACTGTATTTTTTAATAAAAGCTCAATAGTTGTATTTAGCTTTTAGTACAAAATTACGCAGTGGAACATAATCTGTTGGTTCTTAAATTTATTTTGCATGTATTGTTTACCATATTTTATTTTAATGCAAATGTATGCTACTTGTTTTTAACTCTTAAAAATATGGGGAAACTTCAATGAGTTTAGATAAGTTATTTCTGCCGAAAAAAAATGTATGTAAGTATTTATGACTATATTTATTTCTATGTTTGCGTTATAAGAAATGTATGTCCGTGATCTCGCCCTTTATTGCATTATAGGAAAAAATCATGTATAACATGTCGAGGGCAAAGGGTCGTACGTGGTTCTCTATGTGTGCATATTTCCGGTTTATGTAAATTCGTTCACCCTTTACTGCATGATAGTTTATTTTTAGGCAAAAAAATTAAATTTACAAATTTATTTTATTATTTACAAATTTGTACAAATTAGTGGAAAATATTTAAAATATTATATTTTTATTTGAAGCAAAACAGTTACAAAAAGAGTTATGTTATGGTATGTATATTATACAGAGTGACGACATTTATATATATATATATATATATATATATATATATATATATATATATATATATATATCTTACAACAATATGTATTAAACATAATATCTTCACTTTGTATGAAATAGAACAAAACAGTTTCTTTCTTTTTTGAACCCAAGAATACACATAACTGTTCTTTTCTCAATTTAACGATAAAAAATAACGCTCGAAGTCACATAATCTATGGACACACTGCATTGGACCATTAATAAGTTACATACTTCACAACAATGTTTTTTTTTCGGGTTATAACAGCGATTTTGCAGACATGCGTTTATCACTCGGTCCCAAATATATCACACAGCACAGCAGTTTAAATTCATTTTATAACGGAATTTAGAAAAAAAAAAAAATTGGTGTGTATCACATGTAACTCAATATGCAATAAAGGGTTAAACCAAGCTAAAAGTCCCTGTAACAGTAGTAACTAATACATTTTTTCCTACTACTAGTTATTGCTTAGCATTTAGCAGTTAAACATCGCCCACTGTCCTGTACGCTTATACAAATATTATGTTTAAAAATCGTTTTAAGTGTGAAATTAAATTCCAACCTTGTTTATTAATTGAGTAATACTTTCATGGCAGCGTCATGTAGATCCTTAGAAATTATAAAATGTATCATGTTCAACTTCAGAGGTGAACACCCTCGTCGTCCTTAAATCGCGCAATGAATGCAGAAGCACGAATTTCGTTAAAAATGGTTTCAAATTACAATCCTCAAGAGAAATGACATTCATTACTCTTTGAGAACGCAATTTATGGCATTGTATGTAATGTAAATGTAAAGGACTCATGATTTGTTCTTGAATAAAACGTTTTAATTATGTATACCTATTTATACATTTATATATATATATATATATATATATATATATATATATATATGTCAAGGATTTTCGATAATATTGGATGCAAAATTGATATTCAATTTGTATATAGATACCGTCGTCGCTCGTGTACATAAATTGTTGTGATTTGATCTAGTTGCATGGGATTGTTTACCAATGCAAGGTGTATCTTACTTAATACATTGCCATATCCATTTTAGAGTATCGCAAAGTGATCAAACAAACAAACAAACAAACAAATAAACAAACAAATAAACAACAAAATTTAAAAAAAAAACAAAAAACAAACGAAATAAATAATAATATATAATAATAAATAAATAAATAAATATTATTGCATTTTATTTCTTATTTTATTTATAGATACGCATGTAGTAGTTATTGTATTTGTTACAATTCTGTAACTGGATATTTATATTTACCCAGACAAGTTATCATTAAATACATATATCATACGCATATCACACATTGTAAAGAATTAGGTGGATTTAAACAGTTGTATGCATGGTAATTAGTACAGACATACACTAACATAGGGAATTACTAATGCATCATAGAGATAGTTTATTCTTACTGTGAATCCCTTTTTGCCTATATGAGAATTATTAATATATTAGGGTAGACAAGCCAACATAAGACTCCAGATGTAATCTCTAATAACACAGTCTGGTTTAAGCCTTAAGTAGCTTATCTCAAGCAAATAAAAACTCTGTCTTAGCAGATGTTGCTTGATTAATAAATTGTTGAATGAATTTCTATGAACATTTATAATCTTCTTGTATTACCCTACAGCTATGTGCGTTGCCGAATTATCGTTTATTGGAAAATAGTTGGATCTACTTAGCATATTCCCCCAAAGTTTTAATGTCAGTCCAGTTTCTGATATTCCTGAGCCATGATAGTTGTATAAGTACGACTCCTCTTCTACCTTTAATTTTTTCTCCGAGGACCAGCAGTCAGATCCGATATCTTGGCCCTCTTAATATGTGGCCGCCAATGTCATCTACTTACCAAAGGTGGGAAGAACGAACGACCACAAACCCAAGCCATATAGACCCATATGCCTCAAGATGCTAGAAATGCTGATATTTTAGGGCACTAACCACTTAAGTAATCGTCAATATGCTTAGCACCCGGGACAATTAAACAACGTAGCGCTGAATAACTTAAACAGTTTGCTGGCAAAGACACTGAATGATGGGGAGTTAGCCACGATGCCATAACTCGACATTGAAAGGGCATTTAATAATGCAATCGTCAAGGGACTACGGAAGACGGGCATACTACAAGTTCTATACCATTGGGCCCAAGCCTACAGAACAGAATCGTCATAACCACACTCTTGAGTTGCGTCCAAAAATGTGTTTATGATGGTTCTGTTAAAGACGCAAACTGAAAGGGGGTGTCCGCAGCGCTATCACCGCTACTTTGGGTAGTAGTAGACGATCTCCTAGATAAGCTATCCTCAGAAGGCCTAGAATATGCGGACGAAATTACGATCATCCTGAATGGACAATTCGCGGTAATAATCTCAGAGGACACACAAAGAACCCTGGATAAAGTAGACAAATGGTGTGAGAACGAAGGCGTGTCCATAAAAGATCTGAAAACCTCAATAGTCACCTATACAAGAAGAAGGGTACTAACATGTCTTAAACGCCCAATAATGAAAGGTGTAGAAATTCCAGTTGCATCAGATACCTAGGTATCAATTTTAACCGAAAAGTGACATGAAACTTACATACAAACAAAACCACATCAAAAGCTACAATAACCCTACGTAGGTGCTGCAGAATTTGAAAAACTGGAACCCCAAACCTCAAAATAACCCTATGGCCTTACACTCGGGTAGTAAGACGAATGATATTATATAGGTCAGTAGTATGGTGGCCCAAGACTAAGAAAATCAAAGCGGCCAGGTTTCTGAGCAGCACCCAAAGGCTTCGCTGCCTGAGAATGAAAGGGTAAAAAACACCGCTGCAATGTTCTGCTGGACCTACTACAACTACACATCCTCATTGAAAAAGAGGCAAGATCTGTACTCCACAGATTACTCCAAGGTCAAACCCTTTTAAGCATACAATACGGGGCGAACTACCAAGAACTGTATAAAGAGCTGAGGGTCTGTCCTCAACTCGTTATACCTATACCTATAATGGTTATGCCCTCTGACAGTATGGTAATTAAATATTGTTTACCTAAGGAATACAATGTGGTATTACTAGGACGGCAGTCCCTATCAAATGGCCCACCTATCAAAGCAGCTTTCTCCCGGTTCACAGGGCGGCTCATAAACATATGTTGATATCTTCAGCATCAAGCCGAAGACAAGTGTTTCAGTAACTCTGGGCAAACTTACTACCGTATTTCAGGCTGAATTAGTAGTTGAAGAACGCTGTGCAAAGGAAGCGCTGAGACGCAATATAACTAATAAATATATGAATTGCCATATACACTGACGGCAATAAAAGCGATCGCTAACATAGAAGTTAGTATGGGACTGCTAGCAGAGCCTTAGCGAGGTAGGTAGATAGAACAAGCTGGTCCTAACATGGGCGACAGAGCATAGTGGCATTTGAGACAATAACAGGACAGACGAACTGGTCCGAGAAAAATCCTTGATCGGCCCGGAGACCTACTACAGTATTTCAAAAGCAAGTACAAAGACACCAATGAAAAATAGATGACAATAAAGTCTCACGACTGATGGGCAAAACAACCAGGGCAGAGACTTGAAAAAGAATTATGAATTGACCGAGGCCCCAAATTCACAAAGGACTTACTAACCCAAAACAGGAGAACCGTTAGTATGAGAGTAGAGCTGCTAACAGACCACTGCAGGTATATATACGCCTGGCAGAAGAATCCCGTTGCAGTTTCTGTCAAAGACGAAAAGGCCGAGGAGCATATACTATGCCACTACGACCCACTATACAGAATGCGGTCTAGAGAATTTGGAACGGCAAACCACGACCATCTCTATATATGAAGAAACCGATATTGAGGCTGTGCAGACTGCTAGCCAGGATAGACCCTTCGTGGGCCAAAAAAGCTCTATAGAATGTAATCTAATAGATTCTTAATACACTCCGACAATTGAAGGCCCATCCGCTACTGATGCTTGTAACTAAAATCGTGCCTAGGAATGTATTTTACTAATACTATATAACATAGGTTCTCAAACTGGGGTAAATGTACCACTGGTGGTACATTACGTTTTTGCAGGGGGTACAAATGAAATTCCAAAAAATGTCTTACGTAGAGCTTCATTGTTAAAAATGTAAATTAAATCATGGCGATGCAACGCGGTTGTTCGTTCCGTCTTCTGCCCAGCAATTGGAAAATCTGTATGAGACGATGGAGCGCGTGCAATGGTAGGTTGTTATGAAGACGTTCGTGCTAATATTATAGAAGTTGCTCCATCTGTAAAGTTTACACATTGTAGCATACATCGTAAAGCGCTAGCTATAAAATCAATGGCCGCAGAATTAAAGACTGTTTAGAGCTCTTAATTCAAGACTTTTTACTATTTCGTATAATGAAATGGCTAGCGACCACAATAAGCTTCTACTAAATATAGAAGTTAGTTGATTGTCGAGAGGAAAAGTTTTAATTCGACTTTTTGAGTTTCGTTCAGAAGAATAGAGTTTCCTATCGGAATACAAAGTTGAACTCTCTCATTGTTTTACTGATGAACTATCGGCACAAAGTTGCACTCTCTCATTGTTTTACTGATGAACTCTGGTTTTCACGATTACCATATTTGGCTGATATTTTTTTAACGCTTAAATGATCTTAATTCCAGTTTTTAAGAAGAGAACTAAATGTAACACCGACAATAAAGTGCATAGAGTAAAGCCAATTAGGATGGTGGGGACATATAATTAGGATGGCAGAGACAGAACCAGCCAATAGAATATGGAGAGCTAAAATCAAAAACAAGAAAAATGGAAGGCCAAGAAAAAAATGGGATGAAGCTATAGCAGAACTATTAGAAAGGAAAGAAAAAAACTGGAAGGAAGCAAAAGAACTGGCAATTAATAGAAGAGATTGGAATTTTTTTATAAAAGAATAGGGGAAAATGCAAACCTTTACACCATACTGTGGTAGAAAAGGCTACCAGATAATTCCAGTTTACAAGGGGTCAATATATAACAGTTTTTACTACATGAGACAAAATAAAGGTAGCTAAACTAGAGTACATAATCAATGATATAAAAAAGATTGTTGCATTACCTAAATTGGAAGACTTTATTTCCCAAAATTAACTAACAATGAATAAAATATTGATTAAAGATATGGAAAAACATTGCATGGGTCTTGTTGAGAAATTTCGTTTATACTTTCCTGAAAATGTACGTTTAAGTATTTTATTTATGCCTGTCAAGTGACGCAAATGAATCAATATCAACTTCATTTGCATCAAATTGAATCTGAGTAGCGCCAACATGTATATATTTCCTTATTTTAAACTGGCACTTTGCGAAAAAGCTGAAATAATCTTTCATACATAATGTATGTATACGAATTGGTACATTTGGCCCTCTTTCCTGTACGTGACAGGTCGCTGTATTAAGCTTTGACGAATGTTGTGAGGTATTTCCGCAAACGCTGAATTTACTCACACGTACGATGTTACTGGAAACTGTTTAACAATGTTGTTTGTTTCATTTTCCACCTGTTTGGTCATTATAAAAGCCTTTTCTTTGGATGTTGTTAGGCGTGAATGATTAGTACTAATTTATTTGAGATGTTAATTAAATGTCACGATACACTAATAGATCAAACAAGTCATGGACATTTGTTACGTTTGATATTACTATAATAATATAATAGTTTGAGTTGTTTTGAATGGGTTTGATCTAATAAAAGCAGTCCCTTCCTCTCCGGATCTGTTTGCATGTATTCAGGTTCTAGAATTAGCACAATTGGACTGAGTTATTGTTGTTTATTGTTGATTGCTATTGTCCATTTTATTTATACATACTTGATAGGCACAATTTACAATTGTAATTTTGCATATCAAGATATCGATCATGTATAATATATATATATATATATATATATATATATATATATATATATATACTGCTCATCGGGTTCCTGCTGAAATACAATAAGAAATAATGATGATTATTTTGGGGTTGTAGATGTTTACAATATATGAATACCCGCTTTAGGGTGCCATCGCGTGTATAATATATTTATTAAACGAATTATATAATTGTATGAAGTTTTTACTACTTTTACTAATTTTTATTTGTTTTTATCTGTCAGTCACTAAATTCGAGTGAGTTAAAAATGGAATCACATATATCCTTTTACAATCCTGCAGCTTTTAGAAGAAAAAAACTATGCAATAAAATGACATACAATACAGGAAGTCAATAAAAACACGTTTGTTATTGGGTCTGAAACTTATTTGATAAGAATGGATTAACATAATTCATAGTATAAAACATAGAAGATACAGCTATATATTCGTATCATCTATACTGTCTCTACGGTCTATAACTGCAAAATATGGTCACCAATTCTTACAAAATAAGTTTCAACAATATATATTTACTAACTTACATAAATTATATGCTATTCCAATGCGTAATATTTAATAAAATAATAATTTTAATAAAAAAGACAACTTTATAATTCGTGCTATTAGAGAAATACACAGGTCATCCTTTCGTCAATATTTAGTTCTTTTTACATATATAAGTGTGAACCCACCTCTTAGCAATCTACATATCTAGATTTTGATCTTATTAGATCTCGTCAGTGTAGCTCAGCTAGTGAGGATGAATTCACACAATATCTCGAGTGGTTATATACAAAAACAGTAAAACTTAGACTCGTAGAGGGAAGTTAAACGCCATAAGGCGGCACCACATCAATTAGCAATGCACAGCCATATGGAAATAACCGTTAACATGCTCATGTCATCAGGATCACCGGGTAGTGCCCTCTGGAGAATAATATTCCAACAGATATCTCAAGCACTCTGTTGGAATATTATTCTCCAGAGGGCACTACCCGGTGATCCTGATGACATGAGCATGTTAACGGTTATTACCATATGGGTGTGCATTGCTAATTGATGTGGTGCCGCCAGATGGCGTTTAACTTCCCTCTACGAGGGTAAGTTGTACTGTTTTTAGTTCTTTTTACTTATTATGTAACATACATACTTACCATAGAAAATGTATTTCATGTCTTGATTTCTTATTGTATGTCTGCAAAAACTGTCATACGTATTTATTTTGTATTAAGCCCCTATGACTTTATACAGTTGCTTATATCGTTTTCGATGCAGCACAATCTACATTCTGTCATACACATATGTAGAAAATAATATAGCGGCGGAATAATAATAAATTCACTTAATAACACCGTAATACACAATGATAATTTTCCATATAGAAATAGTTATACAGTTTAATATATCAATTCTTATATATATATATATATATATATATATATATATAAAACGATATAGGAAACTAGAAGATAATGTCATACGGGCTTTAGTGAAATAATGAAATAAAATAATATTAAATAATTAGATTTATGCTCCTACATTCATATATGTACTTTTTTCAAACACGTTTGTTAATGACAAATCCCTAGCGCTTTACAGCGGAAATAACGGGTTTACATCCTGCTCAATTTACTTTCGAGTACTCGGCTAATACTTAATCTTGCTGTAACTCGTTTTTCCCTATCTACCCCATTAGACTGATTCTATCTATAGTACTTATCTAAATTACTAGCCGCATAGTCAAAATTGCATTATTCACTCTTTGTTCTACGCCGTATGGATTAAATCAATGGAAATTCGATTACATCGAATACGCCGCCTGTATGCAGACATTATTTTTTTACACAAATTTTCCATCCTAAAAACGAATCGTGATAATAATTAATAGAACACCTAATACTAAATAATAAACTGAAATACTGAAATAAAAAAATAACAAATACATAGATCCTTCAAAACTATTAGCCCGAGATAAGACTAACCAACTTCAAATCGCGAGGCGAAGACAGAGGGAAAGAAATAAAGAATATATTCTACATAATACTATGTAACTATGTGTATGTATAAATCTAAATAAAGTGTACATAGTGTTTATGAATTTATTGTTTGAGAGAACTAATATATATATATATATATATATATATATATATATATATATATATATATATATATATATATATACATATGTATATGTATATATAAGCCTGACCGAGAAATAACTATAAATGAAGCAATTGTACCATGGAATGGCTGATTATGTTTCCAATGTTTCAAAACTTGCACAAATAAAGGACTGCATCAAATACTTCACCAGGCCTAGATGACAAGAGGTGAAAATATTTTTAGATGCAAGAGAAATGTACTTCTTCAAGTATGGAGCTCCAAACGAGCTTTGATTTACACCAACCTATCTCCCTCCTCTGGAATATTTTCGTTATTTCCGAAATGTAATGCTGACCATATTTCCTTGAACCGATCTCTGCTCATAGTTTTGGCAAATATCGGAGTTTCTAGTAAAGGATTAGTAGACCAATACTCATCTCTCCTACCTTTACGCACTTGTCCCATAAGCACAAGAAGCCCTAAAAATGGTTGCATCTCAAAATGCGAGATTCGTTGCCACTTTTGGTTCTTTCTATAGTTTCTAAAGCGATTTACGTTCTGGTCATGATATTTATTACTTTCGGTAACTAATAAATTGATGACATCTACACTGATGAATAAATTTACTATATTTTTCACACTATTCAAATGTTCGAAATCTTCGATGTAGGCGGAACATCCATTTCTGATCAGTGGTCTAAATTATCTTCGTCGCTACTTTCATCTGAATCCGTAAGAGGTAGAGGTAATGTTGGCCTTCTTTGCCAACGAAGAAAATTATCTTCATCACTGAAACTATCTTTATCGTTACTCTCATCTGAATCCGTAAGAGGTAGAGGTAATATTGGCCTTCTTTGTCGACAAGGAACATCATGTTCATGATTATCATGAATATCTAAATACACCTCACCGGAAACTTGCAAGTAATTGTCAGCAAATATTTCATCGTCACTTTGTAGAGACATTTTATAAAAAACGTCTTTCGCGTATCAGACTTGAAATTCGACTAATGGTGTATTTACTGTTTGCGTTTACGAAAAAAAAACAATCTCGGACTTGGTGCGATTGTTTTTGTTTAGCACCAAGTGGATTGTTTTCGTTTCGTAAACGCAAACAAAAATACTTCGCCCAGCATGCTTGGATCTCGATTGTAATTTGCGTCTATGAAACTATGAAAAATGTATTGGTTCATTATAGAATAATGTTTTGAATGACTAGCGAGCACCTGAATATGTTATCATTATTGATATATTTGAGAAGCCAAATACATGTTTTTGTCACTGGAGGATTTTTAATAATTAATATTTATTCTCAAAAGTACCTACCACAACCATTATTACTAATAAAAAATTACCAAAGCTCAACTCGTTTAGCAATTATTGAAGGAACTTGGTGTATTCAGTTTCCTTATATTGCACTATAAACCGTTTTATTTGATAAACGAGTAAAGTCAGGCATTGTTAAAACTTACTCGGCAAAGAATTAGAGAACTATCGTCCACTGCTAACTTTCCACCGTCGTTTGCCAGGTAGTATTATATATTCGAAAACGCGCCCGCTCTCTAGGCCCAGAATCACTAATAATTTCCCGCGTATAATGTGTTAATACATTGGAAATTACACTTCCTGAGACAATTGACAGAAAATATTCATACCCATGTTCTGGATAGTTCTGGATAGTTGGCTGGAGGGTAGCATAGCTACAGACACTTAGGCCTCAAAATGGGCCCATTATGAAACCTTCTTTTAAGGCTGCTCATTCGTCCCACCAGTCAATTTTGCGTACAAGCTGCAAAACTCTGGCGGGTGAGGAGCTGCCGATGCTAACCATACTAGGCCATCACTCCCCTAGTATTAGATGCCTAGTGTTTACTAGAGGCATATTACATGCTCTGATATTTCTAGTTCATTGCACCCTCTACATAACGGGCTGTCCACCAGACCCATTGTGTGTAGGTGTTTGTTTAGCCGGCAGTGGTCATACCCATGTACATTCACAGTACAATTATTTTCTACGTACTGGATTATTTAGTACAACCTGGAAGACAGGTAAAATTATAGCGATACACAGACAAGACCATAATCTTTAAAAAAAAGTTACAGAACAAAAATTGGAAAAAATGAAACAAATCCTACAAGAGTAAATACTTAGTATAGTACACGATAAAATGACAAAAATCTAATTTATTTACAAAATCTAAACGTCACAACTAAGTCCCTGTTTATTCCAACTAACAATATTCAACAAACGCAAATACTGCACGTATATTGTCACTTATATGTGCACACAAGCTTGAGATTTTCCCAATGAGACGTGTCTTAATTCCAATTTGCGGAATTGTTAACCCACGCAGTACGTGTGCTATGTATATTTCATCACCACTTGCTGCACAGAATCGATACGACCACGTGTTAAATTTACAGTCCAGTTTAATCAGAATTCCACTTCTCGTCTATTTTGAACAAACCCTATTATCCCTGTACATGCACAAGGATAGATTACATTATCATGGTAATTTTCTAGCTGATGAATGAATGGCACTTACATTTATTTTTTAATTATTGCTTTGTTTATGTCTATATGTATAATTGTAAAATTTATGGTTGTATATAAAGCACATTGATTATTTTTAAATGACTATGTATGTTAAATTTGAGAGAGAGAAAATAATCTTTATTAAGCTACTGGAGGTATAATACAGACCACAAAAAAACTTAAACATCTTATTTTTCCACTCAAAGATTTCTTTCCGGTGACATTTCGCGAGAGTCGAACTTCTGGATTCCTTTTCGTATACCTGTATCATGCTAATTGCCACTTCTATATAAATTCTGTGAACGTTTCAGGAATTTCATCATTTCCTTAATGCTTTCGTTGCTTTAACTGGAGTAATAATGTAATAGTGTTCGCATCTAAATACCTCCCAAAAGAAATCCCGTTATTATTATTCATGTTTATTGTATAAACTAGTTAGTTAGTCAATGAGAATTACAACATATAAGGTATATAGTATGTCCCGGGATCGACTTAACTATATCTGTAAACATTTTTATTTTCCATTTTTTAAGAAAAAGTCTTTCTTTATAAAGATTTATTCCTATTCCGAAGAGTACTTAGACATTCAGAATTATATATATATACGGAAAGTACAGTAAAGTCAGCACATGCTCTGCACTCGATCTAATAATTACAAGGGATACCGGTGTCGTAGAAAGTCCGAAATTATTATCTGGTTCGGGCCAAGCAGTGACGTTAAACAGTGAAAAATCCAAGTCTATCCCCATTGCGGGCGGGCTGCAATGGGTGATAAACCAGCTAATACAGCCGTGGATGGCGAATCCGGTCGAATAGCTAGGGATTCCCTTGATAAGCAGACAAGAGGAAGTCATCCCACAAATAATTCCAACGAAAAAATCCCACAAAAATAGCTGAGGAACCGTCTCGAAAGTGGATCTAAAACAAATAATAGTTGATGCAGTAAATGAAAATTTGAGTATAGTATTAATAGAACTAAAACAACAGAAGTCAACAGGTGAAGGATTAAAAAAGGAGCTACAATCCTATAAAACCAACAAAAACAATGAAGACTGCTCCTGCCGTTTTTGCCATTCGCTGTCCTGTAGGGTCTGTTTTGTAATAATTTCCCCTCCTTCACCATTTATGTACTCAGCCAATGACAAATCAGTCCTTTCGTACAAACATTTAAGTCCAGACATCCATTCACTACTTTTAGATACATTCTTAATAACTTTTACCAACCTTTTATCAATGCTACCACTCTCCCATATGTCATCACTTATGCTACAGCCATCCATACTGCAGAACTATATATCTTACTACAAAAATTTTGCAACATATTTTGTTCCATTTTTTTTACTGATATTTTACCATGGATCCGTCATACAATTGATTTGAAAAAATGACACAATGTTTATAACAACATGAAAATAGAAAATTGATCTCAATCATGGCAACTTGTTCTTTCTATTTATTTTTTATTTTTAACTTTTACGCTCCTATCTGGATATGAGATAAAAAAAATATGCAACATATTTTTTTAATTTGTTTTACTGATCTTAGTGCAAAACATATCAGTGCACCAGATGCCCGAAGGAAATTGGAAAATTTTGATTATAAGTTTTTTTTTCTTCGATCAAGTCGAACATATTTTATTATTATTATTTTTTACCATGACTCCGTCATACAATTTGAAAGAATTACACAATATTTATAACAAAATGATAATAGAAAATGGAAAGTATCAATCGTGGCAAATTGTTTCTTCTATTTATTTTTTATTTTTAACTTTTATACTCCTATCTGGATATGCCGATTTTAGAGGCTGGGTCGTTAAAAAAAATATGCAACATATTTTGTTTAATTTTTTTACTGCATAACTTATCAGTGCACCAGATGCCCGATGTAAATTTGAAAAATTTGATTATAAGTATTTTTTTTTCGGCGACCAAGTCGAACATATTTGTTTATTCTAATTTTTTACCATGACTTCATCATAGAATTGATTTTTGTAAAAGCCATAGTCATATGCATTGAATATATTAGAGTGGAACTGCGTCCTATTTCCCATACATATGTATTTTCTATTATTCTATTATTTTCATTGTTACTGTGAACATTATTTATATAGTTTTTATATGTATAGACTTGTGTATGCCAAAGGGAACTTAAAGCCAATATTATTATTATTACTAAATACAGGCGCCCTGTATATTTTTCAATAAAATACATTGGTATATCTATAACGCTAATAAAAGTTAATACTACTAGTAGGAATCATATTTATTAACCCTATCGGGAATGGCAGGATATAATATAATACTATTTTCATTATACTCTATAGACGCTTCCTGTACGAAACACAATCAGAATGGCAATTCTGCGAAGGCACTGACCTTATTTGAACTCACAAAAGGATGTTCCATACAATTGAATGTTTCTATATACGTAGAATAAACAAGCCAAGGGGAGGTGGTCACAAATGTGTATCTAATTTCGTTTCAACTTCGAACGAGTTATTATGAAGAGGGCAAAAAAATGGCCAATTTATTGTAATCGTGTTTGTGTAGTAAATTAATATTTTTGTTGAGGCTGAACCAATATGAATTATTTGCGACAGTAATCCGAGCTAGCCCCCATATGTTTTCATGAACATGGTGTTTATATTATATAACACGTGTTTGCGTTTGTTTACTTTTGATTTTGTTAAACAGTTATATAGCTATTATTTGACTGAAAAGTCCAATTGACCGATTATTTATTTTAGTAGATGTAAGTAATAATTCAAATGCCTAGTTGGGAATAATGAAATAATGAAATAATTGCTTAGTGATGCACACTATTGAATGAATTAGACACTTGTTTTCTTTATTATTCTTTATGTTACGCCTAATTACAGGCAATACATTACAATTAAAATAATATGAGAGCGATTTCTAGTTGATACAATTAAATTACAATCAAGTTGATTGGTGATTAGCACACATTTTTAGAGCTAGTAGAATTTTCAATCATTTAAAGTTTTACTTTAAAATTGAAAATAAAACACGCCGATGTAGCGTAGTTGTTAGCACCGCTGCTTAAAGATCGGGCGGCCAGGATTCGAATCCCCGTCCGGACGGTCGGTACCGTTGGGATACAATTAACGACACACATAAAACTCGGGGACAATTGTCTGAAGTAGAAAGCCCTACTAGGCAGAAGGACTTGAATGTCGGTAGCTAGTTACAGAATTGTAACAAATACAGTAACTACTATTAAAAATTAAGGGGAAGTCGTCCCCATAACAATTTTCCGTATAGATAGGTTTAATCATTGCCATTAGTATCACGGTATATAATAAAAGTCTAATGGTTGAAGGCATATTAACATTTTTTCATTATTTTTCATTTAGGAATAGTATTATATCATAATATTAATATCAGATTACATTTTATGTGTGACTAATCAAAGACCGTATTGAACACGGCGTATGTCATGTAATACGCCGTGTTCAATACGGTCTCTGATTAGTCACACATAAAATGTAATCTGATATTAATATTCCTAAATGAAAAATATTGAAAAAAAATTCAATATGCCTTTAACCAATTAGACACCCGCCCCTTATGCTCAAGTAATTTCTATCGCACGGCATTTGTATTTCTATTGAGCTGGATACGATGGAAAATATTACAAACCCTGGCACCAATTGGCACTAACTTCATTTAAACTAGCATATTATTATAAATAATATTTATATTCAATAATAATATCGATCTATTTATGCCCCATAATTTATTAGAAATATATAAATGATTTTCATTAGACTATCAGAAATTGGCCTTTCCGCCTTAATTTATAAATAATAGTTACTGTATTTGTTACAATTTGTAACTGGATATCGACCTTCGGGTCCTTCTGACGTATGCTAGTATATCTGCATGTGAATATTAGGACTTGTTACTTCAGAAAATAGTCCCTGAATTTTGAAAAAGTGTCATTAATTGTACCTAACAACAAATAGTACCGACTATCCGAGCCCGCTCATTAAGCGGGAGTGTTAATTACTGCACTACATCGGTGTGTTTTATTAATAATTTTACATTTTTAAATTTTTTATTGACTTTTTTATTACTTCCTTATATCTTCTTGTGGGTGACTAACTAAAGTTTCTAAGTATCTATAATTGTTGCCAATTAAACTGGATTCAATACAGAGCATGGTGCTACTTATTTAAAAAAAACATCTGCACATTGAAAGAGAGATATAGAAAGAAATATTTATTTTTTCATGTTAATTCATGTGTGTAATATTTCTAGTGCAACATCAAAAAGCTACAAGATATTAATTAATATGCAAATACACGGACGGTATTGATCAACACTATTAATCAATATTTACAATTAGTTATTAACGAGGAAAATAAATTCCTCGTTAATAACTAAGTGTTGCAAATGTATATTATAATTTCTTCCATATGCATAAAATGCACATTCAACAGACTTCAATACAATTGTATTATGTTTGCTGCATTCCAGGTTATTATTAACTGTACTTGTTTATTTCATTTATTTATTTATATATTTAGTGCGGATAAATCACAGATTTTACACAAGTCATAAATAATTGTACATGGAGATACAATAAAATTCAACAGAGTATGCGACAAATACATCAAACAATCATAATTAAAATAAACATCATGTATTCAAATAAGATCAAATAAATATGTAATTTTACCAGGATTTTCCCATACAGTTAATTTTAAATATAAAATTAGTTTGAAGTTATTTAGTCAACAATATAAATCGTATGTACATACATAAAATTAATTACTGCTAATTCCATAAAACTAAACGCTTCTAAACTTATTACACCGTTTTATCTCGCACTACTTCCCCCTTTTATACTATTCCAAATTGCCAACGGGTATACCTAGTTGGAAACACGCTATAGTGATTATATCTTACCGGTGCGGAAACTTTGAAACTTGACGACAAATAATGAGATAAAAAGGAAATATTTTAAACGTAAGAAAAAGTTTTGTAGGGGAAAATCTAGTCTTTTAAGTTATTATTAAAAAATATATACGTGAAAGAAATTACGACAAGAATTTTGTGGCTGACATGAAAGCAACGATTTTTGTACGATTTTACAATGTGCACCATTAGGTAAATTTTATAACAATTACAATCGGCATTTGCAGTAATTGTCTAGAAAGGCATACATTATAAAAACACATATATACATTATTTGCAAAATAATTGTCAAGAAATACATATATTTAAAAATTACATACATACATTATTTATAATAATAATCGTTTTATCTACAACAAACATGGCAAGCTAGACTGGCAAAACAAACGTAAACTCAGGGCAGATCAAGATCAAGGGTCGATGGCTCATCTAAATATTAATCTGAATAAAAATTATTCTCTCTCTCTATAGTCTAGAAAAACATAAATTTCAATCGCATTATTTGACAAAATATTATATGTGAGGTACGAGTGTAAAAGAAGAGAGGGTGCAGATAAGTGAGTGAGTAGCAAAGAGAGGATGGGAATGGCGTGAAACCCTGTAAAGATGCGGGTGAGGGACTGGGAACGGTAGGATCGGTTTCTTTTTATGCACGAAGAGTAGCTATTTTTATGTTGTTTGCGATGACAATACAGCACTGCTGAATAAGGCACCTTACTCGATCAATATTACTGTCAATATTTTAGAATAATGAAGTATTACTGTAAGATAATATGTTTAAAATGTTCATTATTCTAAAATATTGCCAGTATTATTCATCGTGTAATGTATATTAATGATGTAATGAAGAGTATACTTATCTTTATCCGGATAATTAATTACTTGATAAAAATAAAAGGAGGATTGAAGCAAATATTGACAGTACTAGGATTGACAGTATTATTGATCGTGTAAGGTGCCTTTATAAGGAAGGTATTGTTTTCAAGAAAAAAAATGCTAATATTTCTGTACGTTTTATGACTTATCTAGTCGAAATAGACTATTTTTGGAAAATGTTTGTGCATGTGTGTGTGTGTGAATATTATTTTTTCTGTGAAAAAAATTCCGGGGAAACGGCTGAAGAAATCGGGACCGTATTTGCAAATCGGCTGGGAAACCCATGATGAACCCGTGAAAAATTGAGCAATATCAGTCCACACACAGAGCCAAAACTTGATAAAACCCTTCCCCAGTAAAAGTTACTTTCCCGCCAATATGTATTCCACGAACACCAACACAAATATGCGCGCAAGAAAAACAACAGTTATATAACTTGTGTATCATAATTAATATGTCACTACTAAGCTCTTTGAAACTGAGTGGCCAAACTTTTAAATTTCATCTAAAAATCTCAATGGTAAAATTAACATTGACATTAACCAACTCTCAATTTCCATTTTGGTCCCTCCAGTGGGCCGAGATAGCCGGCAATCCCTGCTTATCGACACCTTCCAGCACGTCATCTGCAGTTAAGTTTTCCGAAATCTAATTAAGACCAACGCGGAGGACCTTTTGGGATCAAGCCAATTCCATCAAGGTATGACTAACACTGGTTGCAGAATCACCCCATTAACAGTGATGCCCGCTTTACTCGTGTTAATTTCATGATTTTCGAGTTCGCAAGAATAAGTCTATATCCCTCCGTTGATTAACAGACTACATGGGAGGGTTTTCTCTTTGGAGTCGGAGGTTATGGACACTGAAACGTGGCTTATATTCTCTAGGCTCCGCCCCAGAAGAGTTGGGGCTAGACAGATCTTTAACTGTCTTTCTTCTGGGGCAACTGTATGGTTAGTGAGCATGAGCTCGATCATTTCGGGAATGGGGTCAGTGAGGATGGGGTAGCTGGAGAGTCAGTGAACATCTCCGTGCCTAGAAATACGGCGAATTTTGAGCTTTGGAGGGCCTTGACTGATGGGTGTTTTAACCTGCTTCTTGTCAAATGACTTGTTAGTCTTCTTGCTAGAAGTCTCGGTTTTAGAGAGTGGGTTTACAGAAAGGGCCTCGGTAGTGGTGATTTGGAGTTTCTCCGATGGGAAACGGGCCTGGTACGGCGGAGGGCCTACTAGGACGCTGATGATAGTGAGATACTAGCCAGGTATTTCAGGACCTGGAGGGCTACGCGAGACTAGAGACTATTGGGCACGATGCCATAGTGGAGACTCGAATTCTACATAAACTGGTCCCTCTTGTTTGAAGAAACGAGACTTGACTTTTTAATACTTGGGCTACGCGAGGAGAGACAATTGGGCACGATGCCATGTACAGACTCGAATTCTACATACATTGGTCCCTCTTGATTGAAGAAACGAGACTTGAATTTTTACTACTTTGAACATCGAATTCCTCATTGGAGTTAGCGAGCATAGACCCGAAATCCATGGTAGCCCTTGTTCGAATGTTTAGCAGACAAATATTCTACTTACGTTTTATGGTGATAGTGTGAGCATCATCCGGTACCTTCATCTTTCAGCTAGGATTTTTAGAAAAACACTTAAAATGCATTAAATTTTTTGGTTGGTAACATCAGGCGATGGACTTATTCTTGTCCTTATGCATTTCTTCTTCAAGTTAGGTCCCACTATATTTAATCAATTGTCAAATAATTCCGGTGTCATTATCGTGTAGCAGAAAATTCATTCTACATAATGTAATTGTATTTCCAGATATAATCTTCGAAACTTTCATTTCTTATCTCTACCTCTTATAGGTTACGACTTATAGTTCGAGGCAAAGAAGAAGGTAGGAGACCGAGAGGGAGATCGCTGACTCAATGGACTGACCAACTTCAAAAGCTAGTAAACTCCGGACAGCATTAAGCAATCCAGCTAGCTGGGCACCGAAAGTGGTTTTGAAAATTGTATCAGGCAAATGTGATCCTACTGGAGAAGATATTGTATGAAGTTTTGCTTTACTCGCTCGACATGTTCAAGGGTGTAGTGGCAATTTCGACTCGAATATTGTGTTTCCACGATCTTGGATTTCAGATAGCCCCACAGGAAAACATCGCAGGAGGCTGTATCAGGAGAGCGCACAGGCTAGTTTAGTTGAGGTTCCCCCCTCAGAGAGATGAGCGTCCGTTTCTATTGAAATTTAGATGTGTGCGCTGTCGCCCCATCTTCCTGGAAGCACACATTATGCAATTGAATAGCCGAAAAAAACTCTTGAGTTGAATATGCTCTCTGCGATAAAAACCAATCTTTATTTGGATGTTTTTATTAGGGCACATGGGTGGAGAAACGATAGAGGAAGAATGTATGAATAAGTGGATATGTCTGAAGTTTCTGTGAAGGAAAAACTGAGAGAAATGGGAAGTCTAGGAACTGAAGTCAGAAAGATAATGGGGGATATTGTGTGCCAAGAATGGCAGCAAAACATTATTGAGAGCTCATCCTACCCTAGTTTTATGGAGCGGCAGGTCAAGGGGAAGCACCCGAGCTAACCAAGCGAAGGTAGAGCAGAGGGCATAGTATGTATGGCAAGATCGAGGTGCGGTTCAGAAGAGAGGAAGAATAGTATGGGTGGGGCAAGGTTACAATACGTGTGTACTGCGTAATAACGGAAGTGACACATAGTTGTATTTATGCAACGAATAAAAAAAAAGCAGTGTGGGTGGGGGATTGCAGATAATTGAGTGCATGGTTATGAGAGGATGGAAAGGGCATGGAATGTTGCAAAAGGACAGCGTGGGACATGAAATGCGTAAGGGAAGATATGAAATAGTACAAGGGATGAGGGTTATAGTTTCTATACTTCTGTGTATTGGCTATTCAAAATAAAGGTTGTTTTTTTCCTCCAATTTCAACATACTATATAGCAAATCATAGAGTTCCTACTAGCGAGGTAATAATACTTAAAGAAGAAGAATACCAGAATGAACTCAAGAAGAGCTTACAACCCACAGAAGCCCTAGAAAATCTGGACATTAACCAACTCACTCAGAAAATACAAACAGACATACATACCGCCACAAAGAAAATATGCACAAATACCAAAATTCAAAGTCATAAAATCACCCCCGTCACACTAAAGCTTTTAGAAAAAAGAAGAAACTTTACCGACAGAACATCAGCAGACTATAAAGCTTTAAATAAAACAATAAAAAGACAATTTCGTAAAGATATCAGGGCATATAACACAGAGCTAATGAAAACAACTATAGAGGATAATTCGAACATGAAAGCTCTGAGATCAAAAATGTCTGCTGGAAGAACGAAAATAAATCAGATGAAGAACTCACTAGGCATAGTCGTCTCAGATAAAAACGGCATAATAGAAGTAGTAGAAGACTTCTATAGAAAGCTCTATGCATCATATCACGTTGACTTCGGAACATCTGGAAGAGTCAATGTCTACAATGTTGGCTCGGAAGAAATCCCAGACATTATAACTACAGAACTAAGGGCAGCTCTGAGACAAATGAAGAATAGAAAGTGTACAGGGGAAGACAGAATAACATCAGAAATGCTTAATATGGGTGTTGAATCTGTAGAGGAAGCACTCGTAATCCTATTAAATAAGTGCATGATTGAAGGGAAAATACCAGAACAATGGTACAATGCAGAAGTAATTATACTGTATAAAAAAGGTGATTCCGCAAATATAGCGAACTATCGGCCCATCAGTCTACTATCCCAAGTGTACAAACTCTTTACTAGACTAATAACCAATCGTTTAACTAACAAATTAGACGCATACCAACCAGTAGAACAGGCTGGTTCCCGTAAAGGTTATAGTACAACAGATCATTTGCAGACTCTACGTCTACTAATAGAAAAAACTACTGAATACAATGTATCATCTTGCATTTATCGATTACCACAAAGCATTCGATTCTACAGAAATTTGGTCATTTTTACGAGCAATGGATCATGCCAGAATTGATTCTAGATACTCCAAAATTTTAGAACATATTGCTGCATATATGTTGCTGTGTATATGCAACATTCCACGTGAGGGTCAACGAAGATCTAACAACAAATAGGATCCCAATTGAACGAGGAGTTAGACAGGGCGACCCAATATCTCCCAAACTATTCACATTAGCAATAGAGGAGGTTTTCAAACAGCTAACATGGACCAACAGAGGCATCAAGATTGATGGTACATACCTGAGTCATCTAAGCTTTGCCGATGACATTGTCCTTATCTCTAGCGTTGTCGAAGAGCTAAGAACAATGCTAGAAGAGCTAAATAATGTATCCCAGTCTGTGGGACTGTCCATGAATATTAAGAAAACTAAAATAATGACCGATAATGATATTGAGGTAGTAGTGGATAACGAAACCATAGATCATGTCGACAATTATATTTACCTAGGCCACAATATCAAACTCGGAAAAGAAAATCAAACCGCTGAGATAAACAGAAGAATAGGTCTTGCATGGGCAGCTTTTGGCAATCTAAGACACATCGTAAAAAAACCGGAAATCGCTATTAATCTGAAAAGGAAGGTTTATGACATATGTATTCTCCCGGTTGCTACCTACGGCCTGGAATCAATGACCCTCAGAAAGAAAAGCGCAAACAAGCTGAGAACTACTCAAAGGACAATGGAAAGAGCAATGTTAGGAGTCACTCTACGGCAAAGGACAAGAAACGAAGAAATAAGAAACAGAACTAAAGTGACAGATATCATTGAGCGTATAGCCAAACTAAAATGGCAATGGGCAGGCCACGTTGCTAGGAATCACAAAGAAAAGTGGCCAGTAAAATTAATATCTTGGCGCCCAAGAGAAAAGAAAAGAGGGTTGGGAAGACCACAGAAGAGATGGCGGGATGACATCGAGCAAGTGGCTGAGAAGCACTGGATTGAGATAGCACACGACAGAAGGGCATGGAAGAGTCTGTGAGAGGCTTACGTCCAGGAGTGAATGATCAGTGGCTGAAAAAGAAGAAGAAGAAAGATATAGCAAATATAGCAAACCATGTAATCAAAAAATCTTTCAAAAGTATAAAAATACTGGTAGGCTAATACGCTCCTGGAAATATTATTTAGACTTCATGACACTAGCGACTAATGATCATGATATCAATAATGGACATTGACAATACTACGTTTAGTCTCGGATATATGTATATATATATATATATATATATATATATATATATATATATAAATATATATCTATATATATATATATATATATATATATATATATATGTATATATAAATAAATGTATCTATTATATACTTAGTATGAGCATAATCTAACAAATCATGCCTTGACAAAATATGTTTAAAATAAAAATATTTGATTTCGCAGATTTATAAAGCTAGCATAAGACAATATAAGGCGCAGCCAAGCGGAATATCATAAAAGTTTAAATATTAAATAATTTGTGTTGTTGATTTCACAGAATTTTTTAAAACATTCAGCAGAAATATCTGCAACTTGTTTGCAATATGCGTGGTGGAATTGTTTTCATGTAACACAAAATTAAAACAAATTAAACTAAAATACATAATTACTACGGTTTAATATTGTAATTAATTTGAAACTCAATTAGTTAACCCTAACTTGGCTGTGTTAAATAACATACATGCTAATTTAATTTGCTAAAGTTAGTAGACCAGCAATCCGCACCGGAACACGTATCACTGCGCATGTCTTTTATTCAAGACATGATTGGTCATAGTACAATATATAAAACATAGAATATCATTAATTATAATTAGAAAATTCTTCAATTTTCTTGACAAATCAATTACAATTAAATTCACTCTATTTACTTGCTTTTTTTGCAATATTTTCACAAATAGAATTATTTGCCTTAACGCTGTATGTACCTACTGATGAGTGAGAGCGTACAATCTTCCAGTTACACATACATACCCTTGCTCCAGGCAAACGCACCACTCTGTTGCCTTTTCGTCTGCCTGGTCGAGTAAGTACTAGTACTAGGAGAAGTTGTAGTTTTAAGGTAAATTAGATAAATTTAGATAACATTGTTGTGACTACATAAACTATAAGAATGAAGATCCATACCTCAAGCTCTAGAGTCTACTAAACCTACATATCCGTGAAATAATGGTGAATGCGCCGGGTAGATAGCATAGACAAGAGTAGATAGGCTATAATAAATAGTAAAAATCTATAACACCGCAATAATATTTCCATCAATATTACTGAAAATATTGCTTGATATTAGGATAACTCTGTGTATAGTAAGTAGTAGCAGTAGTAAGTTTTGATTGAATAAAATGTATGGTATGATCCTATATAAAAAAAAGAAATTTTAAATTTACTTATTTAAATCGCATTACTTAAATTTATTACTTAAGACTTAATACAATATTTTCCATAAATTCCCAACATGTTGTTCTTAAATTAACTACCGTCCCCTATTTTAATTAAATTATTAAATACCCCTCAATCTCTTCGACAATACAGAAAAAATGATCGTCTTCCGTTTCCTCTGCGCCTGCTATTCATTAACACCTATTCAAATTTTAAACAGTTTATTATAATGTAGATGTAGTAACGGCGCCCTTTCGCGGGCGCGCGCCAAACAATTGCGTTAATTTGGCCCGGCAACGTGAGCCCGCCTTGCCGTTTCGTGGCGATACTGAGAAAGATCTACCCACGGCCCTCTGGGAAATGGAAGTTCCGCTTAAGTCAATTAACCCGGACCCTGAAATTGTTTCATTATATTTATGCACGGCGCGCTCTAAATCATCGTCCGCTTTGAAATGATGTTCTGGCGTTTCTTAACGACTTTTTCCACCTGGAAGTTAGTGCATTAGGACGTTTCAGGTCGGAGGAGTTTGCGGAAATGAGACGACGAGATTTCAGTTGGAGTAATTATTTTCATATAAAAGATTTCGAATTAAAATATTTGTTACTGGTTTAATCATTGAGGCGAGAACTAAACGGTACATTCTTATATATATATATATATATATATATATATATATATATATATATATATATATCAAATATATCAATAAGAAACTATGTGTTGAATTGTGTAACAAATACAGTAACTATTATATTTACTATATTTATGTATTTGGGTTCATATACTGGAATTTAATGAACAATATTTTTTTGGGACTTTAATATATACTCAACATTTTCATATAAAGCTATTTCATTCTGACCGACCTTTTTTTCTTGTAAATATCCTTAAGAAATACAGATTACTTGTGTTTAATGCATTACAGTAGGCGAGTATTATATTCTCTAGTAGAATATGAAAAATCTAGCGGTCTTAAAACGTATTTTTGCCATAGTCCGATGCCTTACTTCCTTGTGCTTCTTTCGTCCCATTGCTTATCTTGCAGATCTCTAGTTCATTTCTTTCCAAATTATTTTTAGCATTCGATTTTTTTACGGTATGACAGTCCACTTCATGGCTTCATTTGTGGCGATCTACATTCATCTACGTTCATTCTTTGAATATGTCCGTACCATATTAGTTATTTTCTCTCGATTTTGTAAGTGAATCATCAACACCCATGCGTTGTTTTATGTTATTTTGTACCCTGTCTCTTCTAGATACTCCCATCGTGCATCATTTATTTCGACTACCTCAATTTATTCTGATAGTGTTCTGTTATTCTCCATGTCTCTGCTCAAAGGAGTAATTAGTTTTTAATAAGCTTGTCATATATATATATATATATATATATATATATATATATATATATATATATATTGCTGTCGTTAATTTCTGACATTCCGACTCCAATATATTCCTTTCAAGAAGCCTATGGTTCTTCTTGCTTGTATTATTATTTTCTTTATTTCTCTGTCGTCCTTATTATAACTGCATCCCTAGGTATGTAGCGCATTGCATGTTATTATTTCCTTCTTTCTAGGTGTATATTGAATTCTGCTCCAAAGTAGAGATACTTTATTTCGTGAATATTCAGTTCCAATCCCCAGTTATTTTAATCAGGGCCGTTCCTAGCGGGTGTACAAGGAGTGTCCTGCACGCGGGCTAAGATAGTTAGGGGCGGCGTAATTTAATCCCAAGCATGAGCTATCGAAAAAGTTATAAACATAAAATCTGAACTCGCCTCGGTTATAAAGGATCTTTCTCAGTATTTTCAGGGATTAGCGATTATAAATAATATATTAATGTCTTCACATATGTCGCTACCCTAATATCATATATAATACCAATTATACATTTTTAAGTACAGCATGTGTGGGGCCAAATTATGTTTGCATGCGGGGGGCTATCTATCCAGGACCCTGATTGTACTCTTCAAAAAAACATACGCTAAATTGTATGAATTATGCATTCTTTTGTACAAGATGTCTCAGATATTTCTGTTAGAGTGGAAGGTATATAACTACACATTTAATTTATTTATTTTATATTCCTATAATATTATTATAATAAATAACTAACAGTAATAAAACTTTCATTTCTTGAACCACTTTTGAGCTAAGAAATTGTCTTGTCTAAACCGACCTTAAGATATATATATATATATATATATATATATATATATATATATATATTATACCAATCTGTAGGCAGTAAAATAAAATTATTATTATTAAAAGTCTTCCGAAACACAGATAAAGTTACAGGAGTTTCCTGTATCTAACAGCCTTTATAATCACCACGATTAATTAATTAAGAAAGGATTCATTTTAAAATTTTAAGTGACTCTCGAATATAACTTTCGCGAACATCTGCGCATCTCTCCACTCCTAATTCCTTATAACATTCCTCAACTTTAGAAAATTAATTTCTACCAGAACACTCGTAATTCTTTTAAAATTTAAAATAATATCATTTTTAAGAAGTTGAAATCCGGCGATTTGGCAGACCAATTTATTGCTCGATCCGTTTAGCGGATGTAAAATATTAAGGCCTTTCAATGTAATCGATAATAAACAACGTAATGGATGATCCCTCGTCGGGGTGGTTGGGTGATCGGATTGAATTCCGCTACTAATGTAATTTCAATTTATCACGGAAAACAACGTCAGCTCTTTCAAAATGCAATAGCCCGTTGCAAGTCTGAAACACGCAAAATGTTTAATTGTTCTATCCTGTTAGGATTATACAACCATTAATTAAGCTGCAGAAACCGTAAGTTTTGACTGCGATGGTTTGACTGCAGTAATTACGTCGATCTATTTAGTTATTGTGATACTTGAGTAGTATATTAATTATAACACAATTTATATTTGTTATATCAGGAATAAAAAAACTTCTATCATTATAGCTATCAGCCCGAGTTTTTTTTTTCGCTGGTAAAGAAAGAGTGCAATTGCCAGGAACTTAGCTTATCTTCGCAGTAAACTTTTTAAAAACTGTGAAAGGTGGTTCGCGAAATTTCGCCCACAACGGAAGGGATAATAATAATAATAATAATAATAATAGCATTTTATTTCCCAACAGTTGCCCATTTACAGGAAAATATACACAGAAAGAACTAATAATAATGAATAAATTTATAAAAAATATAATAATATTTATCTATGATAGGGTATGCGCACTAAAACATAATTATTGTGTTTTATTCACAGATATATGTTAAACATATGAAGGGGCGTCCATAGATCATGCATTTAAAACATCTAGGAATGGTGGAGTCATTTTACATTTGAAAATGTGTTACCTTTGTAATATATGGGACAATACTACTGATATAAACATAAATAGATTACAAAGACAAAGTTGCTCTGGGAAGTCACTTTCCTGCATCAAATTCTTAATGCTTTAGGTTTCCTAATTCGTTTAATCCCTTTTCTCGCAGTGTTGCGATCAGTTATTTAAGGCGAATCTCTTTTCTAGTCAACATTTTATAATTTTCTGAAAATATGTTATTTAATTATTTATTAATTAAATATGGATATTTCTCCAATCTAAGGATAATTTGATACTTTGTTAGAACGAAAAAGTTAATTTTTTGTCTCGAAATAGTTGTAAAAAATATGCAAAAGTAGTCAATATTTGCATCAGAAAAGTATATATTTACTCCGATTTGTAATAAAAATTCAACAGAAATTCCTCTAAGAGATTCCAGTTTCATATTTCAAGTTTTGATAAATACAATCTGATAATGCTTAAGTACAGTAGTATAGTTTATAGACATCCGCGCAATTATCACAAAATGCTTCATTATTTCGAAATAAATTTATTTCTCGGTGCGCACCCCTGCAGTTTTTCCTGGGGCCACGGTTTATACACTCCCCAAAAGAAGTAGCAGCAGTTCCGTTAGTCTCACAACGCGTTTTTCGAATAGATTTTCAGCTCGGATCCTCGAACGAGATTTTCGAAGATTCGCCTTAAGTCCCATCTGAGGCTGAGTAGTTGGTTCAAGGAGCTGTGTATGATTTTTATGACTAGTAGGTCGGTGGCTTGGCTTAAGAACCCACTTCTTTTATTCGGACTTCGGACCGATAGTGGAGCCGCCACTGGGCTGCCCAACGAACCCAGTTTCGTCGCAGTCAGCGTTTAAAAAATTTAGTAATATTCGATACTACCACATGTCACTCCCCTTACTAAATACATGTTGTATTTTATTCACACTTTATTTTCTCTCTCCTCTGAAACGCATAATCTCCTGCCATGCGTAATCGGGGGGTTTCCTCCGTACTTGTCACTGCAACTAACCAGCGTTGCAAGAGCTCTGTCTTTCACACCTGCCTTCTTTAACACTCATCCATAATATTCTCCCTGACTTATGTACCTAGTACCTAGACTTCCCATTCGTCCAGCTTTTCCTCAATCCATACCTCAGACCTACCCACTCTTTCATATATGTATATATATATATATATATATATATATATATATATATATATATATATATATATATAATTTTCTCCGGTGGGACTCGAACCCACGTCTCCGGCTATCGCGGCCGTCACGCTACCAACTGCACCACGGAGGGTGATAGTGGATAGCGCGTGAGATGTTCTTATGACCTATTATTTATGACAATGGCAAGAAGTACTTCACTATATATATATATATATATATATATATATATATATATATATATATATATATATATATATCCTCTGTCTTTTCTCCATCCACTATCTGCTATACTCTTGTATCTTATCCACATCTTCCGAAATAATGTCTCTTACTGCAATATTTCCTCAAACATGACCACTCTTCTATACGACTCCCACCACATGCTCATCAAATTAGTTTCCTGCAGTAACATCGTTATAGGCGTCGATTTTTCGAATCCTAGTACATTCTTCAGAAACTAGCCTTGCTCCTTTTCGATTATATCCGACTTTCGCAATCCCCACATTCCACTGTATACAACAATATTGGCTTCACATTCGCATCCCAGATCTCACACGGTATTATAAGGTCACCAAGCCATTATCATCTTCCAAACTTCCAAAATACTTTCTAAACCCACATCTGCAGTTAAACCAAAAGCCTAAATACTTAAAGCAATTCACTCTCTCAATTATTCTTCCCTTCTATTTCAACTATTCCGGTCTACCTATACTACGTATTTCTAAATATTGGGTTACTCCCACATTCGTTACTAACCTTATTTTTATTGTTAGAGAAACCCGCCTTTATAATATAATTTTGGCCTCCTATTATACTTCCTCTTTTTAATTAATGACTTAATTTCTTATTAATATTTCAGAATCGATTAATAAAATACATGACACATTTAGGAAATAAAGCGAACTAAATAATTAATAACGTCGAAGGAATTATTTTATAACTAGTGCGAATTTCGTTTTGTATTCCCGCTATCTTAATCCGACATTGATTGAAAACTGTTGTTAAGGCCCTTCATACACGAGAAAATAAGTTATACGAGAAGCCGCCGCCAAGGTTTATGAGTTGGATTTATTTCAATTCATGACATAATTGATTTTATACGACGGGTATATCTCTTGACTGGTTCGTTAAGAAATGGAAATGCGGATGTAGTCATATTCATCAAAATTAATACATTTCTGTGCTATTTAATTATTTCATTAACAAAATGCAGTACAATTATATAGCTTATTGTATTTTTATTTTAAGTAAGTGCATTATTTGGACGTGGAAGAATAATCGGTTTACGAGAAACCACATGAATTCGTTATGTTACCGCTCGCGTGGGTGGCAGTGTCGCCACAATTTCCATATGTTGGCGAAGATGGTCAGAAAATAATAAGGGACGACGACGATTGCGTGCTAGACGTCCTAGACGCACCACTGATTGTAAAGATCGTGCTCTTCGGCTTGAGGCCCTTTAGGATCGTTCTTCATCATCAAGGGAAATTGATGATAAATAGAAAAGGATTAATTGATCATTTAATCTCCTTAGGATCGACGTATCGAAGAATTCATGCTTTTAGTTCAGATCATACCGACCATTGTTTTATTTACCTCTAAGGTGTAAGGTTGTATTTGAATGTGCAATGGAATCAACTCATCTTTAGTGACGAATCTCGATTTGGTTTATGGGCTTATGATAGTCACAGATTTATTAGAAGACGTCCCGGAGAGTCACGAAATTTGCAGTTTTCTGTACAACAACATACTGCTCTCACTCAAGGTTTGATGGTGTGGGTGACTACCTGCCATGGCAGCAGATCTTCTCTAGTAGTTAGTCAGGGAACAATAAATGCAAATCGGCACATTAGCAACCAGAAAAAATCTGCAAGAAATAGAAAATTACATTTTGCTTCAAGGTAATGCACGGAGGCATACCGTAAGGGTTGCTATGGAGTTTCTAAATACTGTTATGTTGATCAGCTCCCATGTTCGACAGACTTATCACCAATCGAACGTGTGTGGGATATGGTAGGACGGAGGATAAATGATTTGTGTCCGCCCCCAAACAATGTAGATGCCCTTCAACAACGGATTTTAAAAGCATAGGATCGTATATCTTAGGATAGCATAAATTCGCTCATTTCAAGCTGAATATATAAGAAACAGAGGAGGGTCGACGCATTATTAGAGTTAACAAAATTTGTATCTTGGTGAGATTTTCATCGTTTCTTTATAGGAATAAAATACTGATGTTCTATAAATTTCATTAAAATCAGTGTTGGGTGTACATTTATTTATGGCAGCTAGTATACATTTCGTACCTCTATTTATACATGACAACATGACAATGGTGCATTGTGTCTTCAGAATGTGAATCCCTAATTGCATATTGAATGGGAGCTATGAAATTAATCTGCTTTTATACACCCAACCTAAATGTGTTTATAAAATAATATGCACTTATATAGGTCACTACAATCTTAAAATTTACTTTCTTGAACGTATAAAGTTGCTAATGGAAGTGTACTTATAAAGTGGATTAAGCAGATTAAGTTTACCGACTCTAAATAAAGTGTTATTTATGAAATACGGATGTATTCATAATAATGTCTATGATATAAAAACGACCTTTATTAGGCATAGCCAACACAACAGTTCCAACAACTCCCTTAAAAAAACTGCCCCAGAAACAAGATTATAAAATAAAATATACATCTCCACACTTGGAGCGTAAGTGTGGAGATGTTTATTATACAACAATATAGCTTATATATATTCATCCTAGATCTTGCACGCTCCTAGGTTACCGCCCCATAAATTCTCCCATTCGATCTTCGGTATCCTCCAATTCATTCTTGCTTTCGCCTGCATACACTTCCCATTCTCCACATTTAGACTAAAAGCCCAAATATTGAAAACTATTCACTATCTGATTACTCTTATCTTTCATTTCAGCTCCTGCACTCTACCCCTATTCCTAAAAAGTATTAATTTGTTCGTTTCTACATTCACCACTAGCCCCCCCTTTTATCAAGGTATTTTTCCATTATTTTTACCATTTTTTGTATATTTTCCACTCTATTGGCTATCAGCACTCCGCATACGCCTACATCCACACCTTGGTATTTGACACCATCACCCCTCCCATCTGTCCTTTCCTCAGCACCTCCTTCAACTCGTTCGTGTACAGGTTAAACAAGTGGGGGTTTAGCGGGCATCGCTTTCTTCCTCGCACATTCACATTTAATCATTTTCATCATTACTTTACATCCCGCAGTGACGCCCCTATAGTTCTTCACGTCCTAGGCGAGGGCTGCTGCAGGTGATAAATAGGGTGTGGTGTGAAGCACACCCTATTTATCACCTGCAGCAGCCCTCGCCTTCTTTCCAACTTTCACCTGCCCAGGGCCACTTCTACCTCATTCCGGGAAACCGCCTCCGTTTCTACTACCGGTCTAGTACTCCGCAGATCATCCTTGGTACCAACCATCTCTTTAAAGCTCAACTCCCATTCTGCCAGTTTAATGTTAACTTTGCTGTTCTTTCGCTTCCGTTCAGAAGATCTCACTGTCATTTTTCCGATATACACTCTCTTAACCTCTTTTCTACCTTCTGGATTTATTCTACCTTTTATCATACTCTCTCTTCGCCTGATTAGGCGATATTATTCATCAACCATTCGCGCAGGTTTTTCAGCCAGGACACTATGTCTACCAAAAGGTTTTCTTCTTTGTATTGTTTTTAGAACCTCTTATAACATTCAAGTTTTCTTTTCTTAATGTCTTTACATTCCTTATTCACTCTTTCAAGGACCTCCCTAGTCGTGATCTATACAGGGTATTTACCACATCCTTCGGTAGGATCACATATCGAAAGCTTCTAGTCTTTTCGCCTGCATTTGTTTTAGGGTCCAGGCCTCAACTCAAACATCAGTGTGGTAAATTTAAAGCACCAAAATATTCTCATACTAGTTCTATACTGTTCTATTGTAAAGTACGAAATGGAGAAGAGATTATGAATATATTGCATAGCGGAATTTTTCCAAATTGTAAAATATTACAATTAAACAATGCAGACTCCGCGTATACTATAATCAATAATCATGTTCTTGTTATAAAAATTAGGCAAAGAAAGGTGGAGTGGACGGCCGTTCAGGATCATCCCAACTAAGCTTCGCCAGTAGTATATATATAAACGACATGGACTTTGAACTATACTGTTTTTAATAATTTGTTATGATTCAGGTCAATTCATTAATTAATTGAGATAGCTTGTTTAATTGAAAACATGGAAAATAGTTTAGCACAAAGTTCAAATCGTTTGAAATAATTAATGAAAGTAGTTTAGTTAATATGGCTCAATAAAAAAAATGTAGATTAAATATTAAATACATTTCCATATTACGTTTGTGAAATTGTTTCTTTTACATTTAATTTTGTTTGTAATTTGGATCTTTATCTATGGCATCAAACGTAAATTTTAGCGCTCGTACATGAATTTAAAGAACTTTTTATGACGGAAACACACAAACTAATTATAAATTTTGAAATATTTAGGATACCCTTCCCCAAGGGCCAGTTTTAACGAGTTATGCTTAAGTTTTTAAACATAATTAGCAAGTTGTTCCATGCACTACAGTAATAAATAATAAATCAAATATATTCCAACATACCAACATACCATATGGGTGTGCATTGCTAATTTATGTGGTGCCGCCAGATGGCGTTTAACTTTCCTCCTAGGGCGTTAGTTGTACTATTTTTAATAAATAAAATATTTAAATCAACCAATATTATATATATATATATATATATATATATATATATATATATATATATATATATATATATATATTGTAGTCAGATTTATGTTATAAATATTAATATTGTGCCGTATTCCATCAATTCCTATGGACATTCTTTAGTATGTGTTTAAGGCAAGGTTATACCACTTTACATATTTATTATACTAATCGATTATTTTCAACCGAATGCCCCCCAAGTATATCAACTAAATTGCTTACTGAACATGACGTTCGGTATTAGACTCGAGTTGTAAAATATTTCTTAGTAAAATACAAATTACATTGTGTTATTTATATCATACAAAAATAATATGGATAAATATAATATGGTAAACAGAATATTAAAGTTGAAATATTAATATCTGAGCTTTATAAATGATTACGCTTGTGGATGTTCTTAAAATGATTTAATCCTGTACTTTTTACAAAAAAGGAAATGTGCACAAAAGTAATTCTTCAACCAATGAAATGAAATGAAACATATATATATATATATATATATATATATATATATATATATATATATATATATATTATTGTTTATTTGCTTAAAAGTAGTGTCGGGTATACGTGTACTAATTTGTCGGATATAATGCGATAACTACGCTGGTGCTACATGTGTCCATCATATCATTGTAATATTGTATACTATTTTATGTGTATTTATATCACCGAAGCCCGTATGACATTATCTAGTTTCCTATATCGTTTTATATATAAGAATTGATATATTAAACTGTATAACAATTTCTAAATGGAAAATTAACTTAGTGTATTGCGGTGTTGTTATTGTTAATTAGTTAATTTATTATTATTCCGCCACATATCATTTTCTACATGCGTGTATGACAATGTAGTTTGTGTTTGTATCGAAAACGATATAAGAAACTAAATAATGTCATACGGACTTTATACCAGCATACCGACGTATATGATGTAGCATTAATTATCAACAACTTTATATGTAACCGATTTTTGTGAAGTGCAATTAAATAAAACATTTAAAAAAATTATAAAAAATTGTGTAATGTATATCAATACTGTATAAATATTCAATATAGGATAATACTATGTCTGAAGTACTGAAGAACTTCTATCTTTATAGTTATCAGCCCGAGGGCTTTTCCGCTGGTAAAGTGAGAACATTGGATGTGTGTAATCATCTTTTGAGCTGGGTCATGTGTCTTATTCACCTAATAGAAGTCACTCAAAGTTATTAGAATATTTAAATTTGTATATTTAATATATTGTGATATCAATATAATGGATAATAGTTTTTTAGTATAAATTGCTTATATAGTAACAAATACATACAAAGAAATTAATAGTAATAGTAACTAATAAAGGATTAGTATCTTTTTTTTAAGGTTCGTCACCTATTGGAGATGCCCGGTGGGTTGTTTTCGTTCTCTGTTTATTTCTAGAAAAACATTATCTATTCTATTTCCTAGGTGCGTGTAGACTTCTGACAGTCCATGTAGCAATTCTATCGCGATTTTAACTTTGCAAGAAAATTAATTTAAGCCCTCCTCACCAGATATACGATTGGACGGGTTGTTAGTCGGAACATTTTAAATTGAATAAAGTCGTATTGGTATGATGATTTTACTATGGAATTCTAATTTTTTGTGATCCTGCTGCCGTTAATCTTCTAAGCGGTTCTTCCTCCCTCAGGACCAGAGATGGCCCTACCGTAGTCATGATTAAGAGATATTGCTTATACTGGCGCTAACTAGATTGTAATAATGTTGTACTTAGCCAATAAATATTACCCATCCTCTACCACGTGAAGATGTACAATAGAGTATATCACTTCATCGGCCATTAGGCATTTCATCAAACTCTTTGATCATTAGAGGATTAGTATAGAAGCATAGAAGCAATAGATGTTTATATATGTAGTATTATATAAATTTCATGAATTCAAGGTACATAACTGACATAAATTGGATAATATTATATTATACATTCAAAGTAAAACAGAACACTTATGTTACATTAATAATTGGATATTTCAAGTAATATTTTATAAGATACAGACCTTATTACTGAAATGCACAATATATCTTAGATTTAGATTTTAATAAGTAGGTTTTTTTATTCTCATATAAATTCCCTTATAAATTCTATTTGATATTGACTAACATAAGACATGTTTAATATTAAAATTGAATTTCCATCAAGATCCCTCAAGCACGTCTTTTCGGCGAGATTGAATACACCCGTTCAGTATATTGAAGTTTACATAACAGGAAAAAAAACCGTTACATTTTTTTGTATCGTGAGTGTCAGACGAACTGAATATCTTCCGAATCCACTAATAGAACTCAAGAACGTATATGAGATTATACTCCCAATAAAAAAAAAGTTCATGTAGATATTATTTCTTCTGTGAATTTAACCGGCATGCATTATATTACCTAAGTATGTAAATGAATAGTATATATTAAAAATATAAGAATTAAAAAAATACTATAATACGAGATGATTACAATGCATTATTATCAATTGATATCAATCTAAATGTTTTATTTCGATTCAAACCTATTATCGAATATTAGAAACGACTTGTTAATATTATAGCTCATGTAATTTATGATTTGAGTGCCTACTAACATATTAATTCACGAACATTAATGTTTGCTGAATTAAAGCCTGGGGTGACTAAGTTTCCAGACATTTCTATTCTCTGTATATTTTGTATCGCTGTTCAATCATATAGGATTGAAGTCGATGTATTCTCGAAATAGCTTTAGTTTAGGTCTTATTAATTACTACAAAAACACATCAACCAATTGTAATGCTGAAATAAACTTATGGAAACAGGAATAATAACATTTACATTTTGTTTATTGTGATAAAATAAGTAGTAACGTCAACATAGTAAATATGCATACTCATTTAGTCAGCAAATGTGTCTCCTAATTTCTCTTTTCTTATTTCACATATTCTGTTAAAAGTTTTATTGTATGTATAAAATAACGAAAATAATACAACTAACCCCCTAGGAGGAAAGTTAAACGCCATATGGCGGCACCACATCAATTAGCAATGCACACCCATATGGTAATAACCGTCAACATGCTCATACCAACAGGATCACCGGGTAGTGCCCTCTATGGAATAATATTCCAACAGAGTGCTTGAGATATCAGCACAAAGCCAATGTTGTAGAACATATATAAGTGTGAATCCACCTCTTAGCAATCTACATATCTAGATTTCGATGTTATTAGATCTCACCAGTGTAGTTCAGCTAGTGAGAATGAATTCACACGATATCTCAGATGGCGTTTAACTTTCCTCCTAGGGGGTTAGTTTTATTGTTTTTGCATATAACCACTCGAGATATTGTGTGAATTCATCCTCACTAGCTGAGCTGCACTGATGAGATCTAATAAGATCGAAATCTAGATATGTAGATTGCTAAGAGGTGGATTCATTCATGTTTTATAACATAATGTATCTAATATAATTGTTAATAGTCTTTTCTAGACTAAACGCCCGAAATTCCAGTTTCATCATCATTATCTTATTTTATATATTATGTGAGTATTATTATTTAATAACTTTAAAATCACAGGATCCGAAACTATTTGGTTTACGGCCACTTCTTCCGATAAATAAATGACTCAGCGCCACCCTAAAAATGCTTTCAATTAATAAACAGAAAGATACAGAAACAACTTGTTATAATGAATCAAATATTTATTAACTGATTGCGAGCTAAATAATATATAAACCAAACATAAATATTTATGCATAATTAAAGTGTGTTATTGTATGTATATTGTATATTGTATGTATTATATATTCAATCACTAATTGCTTTTAATTATAAATTTCATTGTTAATATAAGCAAACAACGTTACTAACTTATCAAGTCATCAATCCATATTTAATCCTCTTGGTTAATTAGCATAATATCTAAATAAACCGCTAAGTTTACTATGTACCGAATTAGAACCCTAATTAAGTTCAGAAAATGTCAAATGTCAAAACCTACTTCAATATATCAAGAGACGATCTATATCCTTTTCTGTTGGATTCTGTTGCAATATATTAGTGCTTTCATATTTTCGGACTGCCTTGTGCACAAAGGATCAATTGTAAAACGAGATGTTGGTTTATGGCTCAATCGCAAGTGACGTGTTCGTATGTAACATTTTATGTGCCAATTCGCCCTCTCTTATGAACAACGCGTGCAAAATTGAGTGCTGTGGTATGTAGCCGCCTGCGAGAAAAGTCTGTGTTCATGCTGTTATTTATCATGCCGGGTCCTTGAAGATACTGTTTATTTTAGAAATATAAGTTTTTCAATCACAAGTTTTAATATGTGTTTACGATCTGAATATCGGAATATTTTCGTTTTAAATTTAAAGACAGAGGAATACATGATTATTATATTGATATAAAACGCCAATTTTTTGATTCGAGGATATGTGGGATGTAACAAAATGGGATTAAATAATAATAATTATATAAATAATACTTAATTGTCTGCGAATGAATAAATACAATTGTAAATGCATTTTACAACAAATATAATATTGCGTGCATCAAAGAAACATTCTGGGATCAGCCCAACGAAACAACCGAAAAAGACAAAGGAGAAGTGGCCACGTACACTTCTCCTTTGGCGTTTTCGGGAGACTTCAACAGCAGAATTGGCAACGAAGTAATAGATAATGACGGAATGAGAGAAAGATCTGGGGAAGGCGTACTAAACGAAAATGGTAAGAAAATGCTAGATTGCTTTAGAATGAATAACCCAGTAATAACGAATATACTATTCAAACACAAAAACATACATAAATACGCCAGGGAAATGATAAGCAGGAACGAAAAATCTATAATAGACTATGTAATAGCAGAACATGGAAAAAGGAACAAAATAATAGACACAAGAGTAAGGAGAAGTTACGAAATTGGAAGTGATCACTATCTAGTAGAAACGAAAATAAAGGAAGACTGTCAAGATAGCGATAAAAAAACTATAGCAATACACTAGAATAAGATAAGAACATACAAACAAACAAAGGTAAAAAGAAATAGCAAAAAATATAAAGAGAAAATAAAGGCAAAATTAGAAACAGACAACTATAGAAAATAAGTAGATGAAATGTGAAATAAATTAAAAAGAAATATGCTGGATACAATACAGGAGACATGTGGGACGAAACAAAACACAAACAAGAAGCAGCAGACAGCCTATTGGTCGCAGGACATAAGAGAGAAAATAAAGGAAAAGAAAAAAGCATGGCAAAGATATCTAAATTACAAAAATAGTAACATCTACGAAGAATACAGATTAAAGAGGAAAATAGTAAAAGATGGGGCCAGAATAGCAAGAAGTCTGGAAGACAATGAAGAAAAATGCAAAGGAAAACCAAAAACTATTCTATAAAACACTAAAACTAAACAGAAATGAAAAAGGACAAAAAGTGACAAGACAATCAAGGAACATTTCTGAAGGAAAACGAAAAAATACTGAAAAGGTGTTAAGAATACTTTGAAGACTTACTAACACCAAGTAATGGAAATGAACAGCAGACCAGAAGCAGAGAACAGAACGACCCGGAAGCATATATAAAAAGTATCAATGAAAAAGAACTACTAGAAATAATAAGGAAATAGGGAAAGCACCAGGACAAGACCAGATTACAGCAGAAATTATTAGGCGCATGGGACCTGTAGGTATGAAATTCGACTAAAACTGATAAACAAAATATGGAGGACGAATAAAATAAAATAAGACTGGCAAATATCGTTACCGATCCACAAGAAAGGTGATAAGACAAAATGTTAAGACTATAGGGGTATAACACTAATAAACATAGGTATGAAGATCAGAGAAAAAACAATTAACAAGAGAATATTAGCAAAAGTAGAGCAGACGCTAGAAGAATCGCAATGGGGATTTTGAAAGGCAAATCCACATAGGACAACACTTTTACAATAAAACAAATCACAGAAAAAATAATTACAAATAATAAAAACACATACCTAGGATTCATGGACCTGGAAAAAGCGTTTGACACGATACCAAGAAATAAACTATGGAAAATCCTTGAAGAGAGAGGTGTAAAACAAAACATATATAACAACAACACCCATGTAATAATACACAAGGGACAATTATCAAGAACATTTAAGACAACCATTGGACTAAGACAAGGAGGCGGGCTCAGTCGTACATTATTTAACATATACATGGATGAAATAATGAAGAGTATGAAACCAGAACTCACAAAAACAAATATAGGTTACAAAAACATGCAAGTGGTAAAAATACCGTAAGTAGCATTCGCTGATAATGTTAATATAAGCTGATAGCTTAATCTGCAACACAACCTGAGTGTATGGAATAAGCATCGATAGAAGTATAATATGAAAATGAATTATAACAAAACAAAAGTGATGATAATAGGAAACCAGAAAGAACAAATAAACATAAAGATACAACAACAAAATCGAGCAAGTAGAACAATTCAAATACCTAGGAGTAGTACTGACAGAAGAAAGAAGGAAAATGGAAGGTGAATGAAGAGGGATAAAAGTAGAATACAGGCAATAGAAATTAAATATCTCAGAGGAGTAAAACAAGTTATGAGAAGAGATAGAATAAGAAATAATGACATCAGAGAAGAACTGGAAATTGAAGCTATAGAAAAGTATATAGAAACGAAATAACTAAACTGGTGGGGATATTTAATTACGATGGACAAAAATAATCAAACAAAACAGGTATGGGAAACAAGAACTGGAAAAAGTGGGACAACAGAATAGAGGAAATAATAATCAACAGAGGAAAGACAGTTAAAAGGGCAAGAGAACTGGCGAAGAACAGAAAAGAGTGGAAAGAATTTACAAATGCATAAACAACAAACACAAATTTAAAATATAATGTAGAGTAATGTAAATGCAATAGCCTACACCGAAAGGTAAAAGGCAAATAGATAATATATATATATATATATATATATATATATATATATATATATATATATATATATATACACGTCGCATTAATACACAAATCAAACAACAAAAACAGTTCTAGTATTACCTATGTATAATACGAGGATTATTGACCATTATAATCCTCTTATTGTACATTATATAGGTAATTTGATACAAGGATTATAATGTTCATACTAGTAATTATTATAATGGGTTTCCTGTAAATACTTTTTACTATAACATGTGAATCTCATTATACCAGTACACATGTATATTTAAAAAATGCATACATGTATATTTTTAACAACAATTAAATGTAAATTTATATTTTAAAGGTCGCCAATATTCCGAGATTAGTAACATTGGGGCAACTTGAAATACCTTTGGGTATAAAAAAATAAAGTTAACGTTTGTCAAGACATGGTGCGCCGGTTTAATTCTGCGCAAATAAGGAGTAGGGTGGGAGGCATTATTAAACACACATTAATGAATATTATTAATAATAATACTTTATTTAAGGCAAAGCCATTTCATACAAATTCTTAACAATTAAATATATACTATAGATACAATATATAAATACAAGATACTAAATGTATCAATCAAAATAGAAAATATTACTATATAATACAATATCGTATCCAATTCAGTGGACGCCACTCGGCGTGGTTAAAGGCATCGTCCTTCTCGCACTGAGCATTGGGAAATCTAAGTTCGAACCCCATCGGGGCGAATTTTTGTGAATCAGTTTTTAGAGGTTTTCTATGAAAATAAGGTATATTGTATAGGTGATTAAACTCATCTGAGCTCCCTTGACCGGAGAAAAGCCTCACCGCTGATAGCCATATATAGATATAAGTTTATTTAAACAATATCTAAGCGTACAATACAATAATATATAAAAAAAGACAGAATTTAATATTTATTTATACTAGACCTGACATAAATTTTTGAAAAGAAATAAAATTATCTATAATTATTAATTAATAATTATGTATAATAACAACCTTTTTGATTTAGGAGAAATTAAGATGATAATGGTTACTTTCTTTCGAATACAGTTCACTGCCATAAAAAAAACATATTTCATCTGTGAAAAATATGATGATTCCTTTTTTATATTCAATGGTAATATCGTTAGGGACATTTGTTCAGTCGAAACCTTTACGACCCCATAATATTTTATATTGCGAAAAGAAACATACGTCATTATACGTTACGACGCCCACACCTATCAATACCTACACATAAAGAGAACAAAAAAAATATAAAAATCTCCGTTGAAGTGGATACTGGAGATTCGCGTTGGAATAATAAATTGTTTATTTTCCGACATGAGTATCCGCGTCGAAGACATGCGAGAACTCTAATATTTAGCACTGGATAAAGGAGATATGTGCCGGAATAATAAATATTAAGTTGAGAGTATTGATGTCGAAGGTGTGCAGGAATATTTCCACTTATGTTTGAGTGAATTTTATCAACATTGCTAAATAATTCTAAAGATTTTTTCTTTCTTATTGGACAGAAAGAATCTATATCTTTATTATGACTAACGGCCAGAGGCTTTTCTGTCACTTTTGTTAGATTTATGTCTACTTTTTTTAGACCTTAATCCTACGAAAGGTTTACATATAACCGCATATATTAAATGGTTTATTTTTAGGTATTATCTGCTAAAATCACATTACTAGTTTTTGAAAAATATGGAAATTTGTAAATCATAAAATCATAATCTTAAAATACAAACGCCCGGTTATTACATGTTACAAGGAGTTTTCGTTCAATTTCCAAATTTCCTATAATTTGCATGTATGATTTTAGCAAATCGTATCTCATTTAAAACTTCCAACATGAGGTTTTAAAATGTGAGAATTGAGAATGTGAGATTTTTTGAACAAAAAAGTGTATTGCATTATTTAAAATCGAATTTTAATATATTTAATACAATTTGAGATGCGATTTCAAAAGTATTATAAGCTTTTTAAATAAAATCGCGATAAATATTTTTAGATTTTCATCCGAATAGTGGAATTCTATACGCATGACTAATTTTAATATAATTCGATTGATAATTATAGTATCGTATTTAAAGACGCTTCAAGGGTAACATTAAAGTCTAGACATTTTCCGATCAAATGAGTATAGATTGCAATGTTCTTGATCGAATTTAATGGGACACGCGGAAACGAATTCATGTTCAAGGTTCAAGGACATATTATTTCATTTAGAAGAGTGGGAATAAATTCAAGCGAGTAATATTAGCGAATAGGTCACGCGTTTTCAGCTTCAATGTTGACAATTTAAATGACAGAAATTCCGAAATCGAGTTGAAATTAGTATAATATATTAAATGGCCCGGGCATTAATAGTTTCATAAATAATTGGAATAAGTATGTGGTTAAAAAATAATCGTTTGTTAGGCAGAACTTTTATGAATCAATGATACAACTCAGTTTATATTTTCATCACAATTATTCGTACTATTTATATAATACATATATTATTAAATTAATGTTATTAAAGAATGACTGGAGCCCATGTCCAAAACATTTAAAAATAATTACATCACACATTATTGTCCAGATTTGTGTTTCCCAAAGTGGACCATTTGGGCGAATTTGGGGTCGCTGGAACGTGACTGGGGGGAAGGGGGTCTATGGTAGCTGCAGGTGAAAATATGAGGGGTTGAATAAAAATAGGGGCGGGTAAAAAATAATCAGAAAGATACATATGAATAACTCATGTCGTTTTCTTTATTACCCTTTGTTTCACCTGGTTTCAGTTGTATCTCGATTAACATATAACACAATAAATTTCATACATTTCATTCCACACAAAAAATGCATAATGACTCATGAGCTACTATACTACCTATGTAAGAAATTGCATCATGCTATACATGTTTAAATTGTAATGTAGAACAGCCGATATAGGAATATATTAAACCAGTGATTTGCATGTTACTATTGATATCTATATACGTTCCTGTGTTAAGTATTCTATACCAAATTCTGATATTCGACCTGTGATGAATTAGCCTCAACCAAAATTTATTAGTGGAACGTGTCGGCAATAAAAATGTAAAATATTGTTGGTCGTTAAACCTTAATTGCGCATTTCAGCTACCGGGCTATTTCATTTGCAGCGCTTCAAGTTGCAGCTAAATATTACAACAGCACAACAATATGGTAGTAATTAAGAGTAATATATTGTATACTTTTCCTTGCAACATACATATTATTTATTGCATATAGAGTCATTAAAAAATCCCTCTGTTATTTATTTATTATTTTATTATTTACATATCTGGATACAAACAGGAAAACGTTCAACTTCAAAATAATGTATAACACTTTAAAGCACTAGCTTCTACATACTAGATTTCATAATAGTTAGTAGTTTAGAATATTAGATGCTTACATTCCATATAAAATGGTTATAATTATTTTCTCCATGCCATCCAGTACTCGCAATTTTGAGTTTAAAATAAAATAAAATTCTAAAGGAATGTGCAACTGTACACAAGCATTGTTTAATTTTTTATCAGAACCTTTAATATGTTTCTTTTGCATACAATGCATATATTGGTTTCCATTACAATTAGAGGACTCCTATAAAAGAATTTTAATGAATACAAATACAAAAGAATAATAATCACTAGAAAGCCGCATGGAAATTCTTGTACTTATTCCATTTATTTCCACAGAAATATTAATTACATAAAACGAGGATCATTAATATTGTCGAATGCATGTGTATGAAATAGGACAAAGAATATGAACACTAATGAGCACGTGATGCCATTATATATAATTTTATATACTTCTGGGCGCAATTTATTGATCCTGTATACATTGGAATAATATCGGTTACTAACCTCGCCCAATCGCGGTTTCCGTGCGGGGCGTCTAAACAAACTTTGCGTTTAAGCCGAGAGACGCCGAGGATCGCATAAAGTTTAAGCGGTTCCTTTGATACCTCGACACATTTTTTTTTGCAGTCGCTTGATAAATTTCAGAATTTTGCGTCTACCTTGTTAAATTGCCGCGGCCGTACTCGCAACTTGACAAATTGGATTATTAGGAAGGCTCAAAACTTCATCCGAAATTCACACCGGGTCAGTGTAATTCAATTATTCTCAAGAATGAGCGAGTGTGTTCAGTTAGAGGAGTGGGGGGCCGCCAGGGGTAATTTAAAAGTTTCTATATTTCGACGACAAATTGATGTTGGGTAAATTTTTCTTATTAGGCCAATACTGGTAGTATGTAAATTGTGGTGGAGTTGAGTAAATAACAAGTTTTCAACGACTGGAGATCGAATTGCCAAAAGTCTGATGTAGTAAATAACGGCATATACCCACGATGCCATAAGACGATGATATAAATGTTGCCGCATATTTATTTCTAGGCATACACATGGAAATAAATTATTATTATTAAGACCAAGTAAGATTGATATGGTAGAAACTGATATGATAAGACAGAGACATGTAGCCACTCAAAACTCCTAATTTTATAAAGTAATCATAATGCGGCGTAGGCGTCAAGTAACACTCATCATTCTCACCAGCCCTTCCCCAATCTTCCAAGAAATAAACAATACATGTCAAGATATATTTGGTATAACTAAACGTCTGTGAAAAATAAAGCTCCCTTAAATGCAAACTGTAAAAATGAATATCAAATCGGCGGCTTGGATTCGAATCCCGATTATTTATTTTTAACGACACTCGGTTTCACTCAAGCTTGGGAGACAAAACCAGACAGCCGAGACCACCAGAAGGATAGGTCGAACGTGAGCAACATTCGGTAATCTCAGTCATATGCTCGGAGAACCGAAAATCCCAATCAATCTCAAGCAGCAAGTATACGATGCGTGCATATTACCTGTGGAAACGTACGGACTGGAAACCACGACGCTCACGAGAAATAGCATAAATCAACTTCGAAGCTGCCAAAGGGCGATATCTCTCTCTATCGCCCTTTGGCAGCTTCGAAGAGAGCTATGCTGAAGATGAGCTTAAGAGATAACATTTGAAATGAGGGGATAAGGAAAAAACGTAGCTGAACGAGTGGCAAGACAAAAGTGGCAGTGGGCGGGACATGTCGCGCTCAAATTGAGCACAATCCTGATCCAGTGGAGACCTAGAGAATCCAAAAGAAGCGTTGTCCGACCACACGCGAGATGGAGAGAAGACATCCAGCGCTATGCAGGTAGAAACTGGATGGAGACAGCACAAAATATGGATGGAAATGCAGGAGGCTTTTAACCGGGAGTGGACGTGTACGGGCTAAAGAAGAAAAACGACACACCGAGACGATTTCTAACATATAACACTCACATAGAATACACTTAAATACCGAAATCGGCAGATACTATTTCTAACCTAGGATTAATACTTAACAAATGATTAAAATAATGGTGCAACTAAATAACCAGTGATTAGTACTTTCAGCGGACATAGTGAGAACGGGTGTAGAAAATGAAACGTTTTGAAAGATAACCCTTAAATTATATATAAGTGTGAATCCACCTCTTAACAAGTGTATCTCAGCTAGTGAGGATGAAGTCACACAATATCTCGAGTGGTTATATACAAAATAATACAAGTTTCCCTCTAGAGGGAAAGTTAAAAGTCATTTGACGACACCACATCAATTAACAATACACAGCCATATGGTAATAACCCTCATCATATTCATGCCATTAGGATCACGAATTAGTGCCCTCTGTTGGAATAATATTCCAACATAATTTTTGAAATATCAGCACAAAGCTAATCGTGTAAGTTTATAAGTGTGATTGCTATTTAAAATCCTTAAAACCTCAAATAGTCAAAACATTGAACATTTATTTAATTATAATCCTTTATTACTTTTTTTTCATCATAACTGCGGAATTCCTGTTCTTTTTCTTTAGGCTATATTATTTGTATTTGCTACACCTTAGTGTTCATTCTCATCACTATCCCAGCCATCTTAACCTTAATCCTTTTATGACATCTGTTTGCTTGTAATACTTTGTTAGTTCTTCTTATCCATTCGTTTTTCACCATGTTTCCTCTTTATATTTTACATCATCTTCCTTTCCCACCCCTTTTACACTACTTTTACTTCACGTAAATAATTCTGTTATTATCCCAATTTACACGCCGTTCTAGTGCAATGATTAGCACCCCCGCTTTGCAAATGGGCGGCCCGGGTAGCCGGTACCATTTGCCGTTAGGATACAATTAACAACAATTTAGAAAACTTCGGGATGATTTTCTGAAGTTTACACATACACATACACTAATACACAGACAGGCAGAAGGACCGGAGTGTCGATAGCCAGTTACATAATTGTGAGAAATAGTCTACTACTACTACTACTATTTCAATTTACATTATCTAATTTGAGTCGTAATTTGTATATTTTATTTCTAATAGATTATTTTCATGCACGTATCTAGTATTGACAAAAATAAACTATATTCATACAATGTAAGCGCCCCTTCAACTATCTGACTTCAGGAAGTATTGAAATATTAAAACCGGTCGATATTTTTCTCAGGAAACTAGTACGATTTTAGAATATGGTTTCCTGCCACGCACGTTTTGCGGTAAGAGCCTTTATAATGTCTACGCGCTCTTACCGCAAAGCGTGTGCTTTGAGGAAACCATATTCGAAAATGCAGGCAGCATTAAAACTCCTTTATTATCATAATTATTATTATCCCTGTCATAATATCCGGTTATTTATATTATTGTTTCTAGAAAGTTCACATATTTTCTTTAAGTCTTCCCCATGGGCTGTTAAGTTAACTTGATTAATATTTATACCTCAATAAGTAAGACCTTCCAATGTTCTTTGGTGGCTTTCATAATTCCCTGCATTATCACAATAAACAACAGGGCAATGCCAATTCTGTTTCATTCAACTCCTTCTTGGTAACTGGAGTACAGCCTCTACGCCCAGGTTATATGCACTGCGACCCCCAAGGCTACTAAAGTATATATCAATTAAAGCACATAGTATGAAGAGTGATCGAACACTCTTGGACAAGACATCAACAAGAATGTGGTTTAATTGATATACTTACCTAGTAGCGGGATGTCACTGATATATTGTTTCTATTCGATTGTTTAAAAAAATCTAGATGTAAGTAATTAATAGTAGAATTTAAAATATCTCTATTTTCCTTTTCTCCACTCGCCTAAGTATTTCTTCGTTGGTGTTTCTTTCCACCTGGGATATACGCATGACCCATCATAGATATATATATATATATATATATATATATATATATATATATATATATATATATGCATCTCAAATGCGACTTGAGGTGGGGACACATGCGGTACAGGCATGCGCCAAAACACCCCTGCGAGGACCTGGCTGATATAATAGTTGATTTCTCCGTGCTTCCTGCCCATCCAGGCCTCAACATCTAGTATCATCTTCCGGGTCCAAACTGCTTTCTCTATCATCCCGCTCCACTACTCCTGCCAGAGCCTTCGAGTTGTAGCTTTCTCCTCTCTGTCCTGTTTCTGGTTGTCGGTTTTGATCTTACCCTGTATAGTCTTTCCATCTTCATTGCCTTCGCTCGATGGGGACAACCTTGCCGAGGTACTATACACACTCGATACCCTTAAAGCTGCTCGCCGATGGACACATCTGCTTAGTCCTTTCTATCATCAGTTGGTGTGCCCATATTGGGGCTCCGTACGTCCTTTAGCTATCCTTATGCGCTTTCTCTCGCGCGCCCCTGGTATGATCAGTATCACGCGTCACCCCCACACGCCCACACCAGCCTAGCCCTTCTAGACACCTCAGCCATGTGTACGGCGAAATTCATTTCTTGGTCGATTGTGATCCCGAGATACTTGATGATGCATTTCTACCGTTTCCCCCAAATTTTAGAACATTAGCCCCACACATCCCATTCGACCGCTTCGAGGTCTCGTTCCATTTACTGCGTTTCGACATTTGTATGGCTATTTTCAGGGCCTTCTTTACCCCGCTATAACCCATTTGCTGTTTTGAGGTTTACGGGTCCATCTTACCTCACTTAGCCCAAGATCTTGATTTCCTGTCGACGCATGTTTACATTACCTATGTAGAGCCAGATGATAGGCTAGTCGAATTAGAAGAGCAATTAGGACATATCAACTGGGATGTCGTTGGTCTTAGTGAAGTCAGAATAAAGGGTGAAGATCTAATCAAATTAAAATCTAACCATCTCTTCTATTACAAGGGTGAAGAGGATACAGCTACCAACGGAGTTGGATTTATCGTCCACCGAAAATGGTCCAAGAACATAGGGGCATTTGCGGCAATATCCCCAAGAGTTGCACATCTTAACATCCGAATATCACAAAGGTATGAGTTGAAAGTGATTCAAGTATATGCTCCTACATCCGCACACCCTGATGAAGAAGTTGAGCAATTATATGAAGAAATTGAGAAGGCAATCACTGAGAATAAAGCATATTACTTTCTTATAATTGGCGACTTTAATAGTAAACTAGGCAAACAAAAGAAGGGCGAAAATTGTTTAGGGAAGTACGGAATTGGAAAGAGAAACAACCGTGGCCACATGCTCATCTCATTCATGCAACAACACAAACTCAGATGTATGAACACCTTCTACCATAAGAAGGCAAGCCGAAAATGGACATGGGAAAGCCCGGATGGTAGAACGAGAAATGAAATTGATTTCATCATTAATAACAACAAGACCAAGTACTGTACTAAACCGATTCAACACAGGAAGTGATCACCGACTCGTAAGATGCAAAGTGCAACTGAACACCAAGCTCGAGCGGCGTAAGCTAATAACGAAAGGCTCAAAGAAGATCAACTTACATCAGATACAAGAAAGCCCGGAAAAAATCTGTGAAAATTTGGAAAATCAATTCAACGAACATAGGCCCCCAGAACAAATTACAGCGGACAACCTAAGCGAATACATCAACAATAACCTTAAGAAAGCAACAGAAACATTAATAACGAAACCAAGCACGAACAAACCTCCCTCAAAACTGACAGACTTTACAAAACAACTGCTAGCTGAGCGAAACGATAAAAGACATTGTTTAACTTCCGATGAACTACGATATCTTAATAAAAACATAAGAAAGCATGTAAGGAAGGATGTTTCTAAAGCCAAAGAAGCTTCTATTCTAGAAGTAATCGAGCAAAATAAAGGAAGGAAAGTCTTTCAGAAGAAAATCTCCGAAGGTAAGAGAGAATTAACACAGCTTATAGATGAACAAGGAATAGTAATCACAGATCGAGATAGCATCCGAAGAATCGAACGATTTTATACGGATCTATATTCTTCAAAAGTGCAGAAACCAACCATCAATGCAAACGAACCAAGAGCAAAGCTAGCAAAGCATTATACTGAGGATATTCCTGAGATCTATGAAAACGAGATCAACATCACTTTAAAGAAAACCATGAAGAAAGGTAGAGCACCCGGCAATGACGGTATAGTAACGGAGTTACAACAAGCAGGCGGACCAATTCTGATAAAACAACTAGAGACTCTTATTAACCACTGTCTAGACACAGGAACGATACCATCCGAATGGAACGGCTCTACCGTCATACTAATATACAAGAAAGGTAGCAAGCAAGATCTAAAAAAATAGAGGATGCTGTTACAATGTTTGGAAAATGCAATTTACATAAGATTTTTTATATATTTCTTCACTATTATATACCTAAATAATAATAGCTTGTGGTTGCGGTAACATTTGGGATCACATTACATGTTATTGCTAAGAGATTATGAACATGAAGATTAATCTTCAATATTAGACATTTTATAGCATTTATCGTCTGTTCATTTAAATGTCGAGCCCCTAAAAGAATCGAGAAAATTGAAAATTTTAAAATCTAATAATAAAATTTTAGAATTATGGCCCCAGAACGATTCCTTTTACATCTTTATAGCTCATATTACCATAGTGACTTTTCTAGAAAAAGGAGGTCTCATACTTATTTATAACCGTGGGCTACAGCATATAAATGTTAAACGATAACATATTCCACGGAAAGTCGAGCAATATGTGAATATATTGAGCATTCGACGATCGATACTTCTGAAAATGAATGAATATCATCAGTACTATACAATAATATGTACATTGTATAAGTATGATACAGTCATGGCTTATAACTGTACTGATAAAATTATAATTACTAATTTACATAAGTACTTTTGAAAGTTATAATTGTTAATTGTATAAGCACTTTATAAATCAAATTATACGTAGATAAAATTAAATTATACTATAGAAATAAATAATATTAAACTCTTTAGCGTACAGTATTGATACGTTCTGATTTATTTCCCTAGAGATGTATAAGTAGATTTCAACGATTATACGCACTCCCACACTATAAGTTATGTAATTTTAATCTGGTAGAAATTAAGTACCTGATAAATAAATACTAATCTTATAAACAGAATGAAAAACAAAAATACTCAATTGATAAATTTCTTTACCGGGAAGTCTGTCTAGTAAAAATTAACAATGTAAAACCATATTCAACCTTAGTAAATTAAAAATTTACTCAAATAGTTGTTCGTCACCGTTAAACGGTCATGATGGATTAGTCGGCGCCAAAACATGATACCCGATCGGAATATTAAACCGACAGTATCAATAACTAATGCTACTCTCAGCGTCTTAGCTATAATAAATTCATCCCTTGTTTCAGATTCTTCCGCCAGCACCATCACCATAATGAATTTGCACACGGAGCCGGATGTTGTGCCGTACACGCCGTCATCGACTGAAATTCCCGAAGGAAAATCGTGGGATCTTAATAGTACGGGCATTAACTTCACGCACGCGTTCGTACGCAATGCCACCCCCGCCGCCACTTCGGATAATGTGTTCGACAGTAAAGTTATTATTCCACTCTACGTAACAATATTTCTGCTATCCGTAATTGGAAATACAATGGTTTTGTTCACTCTGTCGCAGAACAAGAGGATGCGAACCGTCACAAATGTGTATCTCGTGAACTTGGTGAGTTTGCTCTTTTAACTTTATAATCGTTTACCTCTTTTTACTGATATAGGGTTATGGGATGATTAGTTTCCGTAGTAACAAAAAAGCAATGTACACTAATATGTATTTTTTTTATTCGGATATTCAAACATTGTAACTGCTATATTATCACAATCAAATTTAATATGAATACGCCAATAAGTGATTTATAGGAACAAATGAAATTTATCTATAGCCTACATCGAAAGGTAAAAGGCAAATAGATAGTATATATAATATGAAATTTATCACATAGAGAAGAATAAAAAATTATTGCTGCTTGAGCGAATAATAAAATTCCTTTACTGAATCTGGCGTTAAATTACTGTTTTATTGCTTTTACTAAATACGAATACGCGCTTTGTTTGCATTTCAACGCGTGAAATAAAACGATTCTACCAAGACCCCTTTCTACGCGCTGAAAAACATCCAACGTAAATCGAGCACCGGAAATCGAATTGTCGCTCACGGTAAAATCGCGAACAAAATGCTCAATCCCGATGAAAACGTAATTTTTTTTTTCTGGAATATTGTTTTCTCATATAAAACGTAATTTTTTTTCTGGAATATAAATACTTGCAGCATGAACCATATTTCTATATACGGACAAACAATCAAAGTGAACCTATCTGCAGCTGCCACAATAGAATTGTCGCTTGAGGAAAAATTGAGCATAAATACTCATGCTAAATCTGTGGAAAATATAATCTTTTTCTGAAATATGGGTTTCTGTTATAAATAGTTGCATACTAATTATGTATCTGGTAATGTTGGAGAATAAATGATTACTAACTGGAAGAGTGTTTCTAAGGGAAACGATTTTTCGCTAAAAAGCCTTTCCACGCGCAGAAAATAATTTAAATGCTGGCTGCCTTGTGAGTGGCCTCCACTACTTGCTGGGTATGGTTGACGTTCGATTTCAAATTGTTTCCAGTCACTTCAGTCTCCTAGTATTCCTCTCCCATCATTCTTAGTGTGGTCACTTCGCATGTTTTTTGGTCTTTTAATCTAGAGTGCTACCTCGGCCTTTCGGCTGGCTATGTTGAGTCCAGCTTCTGCTATCCATTTCTTCATCTTCTCTGCTCTCTGCTTCCTCCTTCATCTAGCTTTTCGCTGCCTGGAGATCTCGCCCCCTGCCCACCCGTCATCGCAATAGCCACGATAGCTTTAGCCTTAGGGCGTCGTCGTAGGCGACGTTCCACAACAGGGGCCGATGGACAAATCCCTGTGGGACCATTACTGTCGCCTCGAACCTCGACGCTCCTGTGGTGCATTCATAGGTTATCATCCTACTTTTAAGGTAGTCCGCACTATCCTGCGCAAGTCGCCCGGAACCTGCACAGTGTCTCAAGAAAGGTCACACTTGGTATCGTGGTAAACGCGTTCGACACGTACAGGGTGACAGTGTCTGCGCCACCTCAACGTGCCGCTGTTTACCTCTGTGACCATATTGCGGACCGTTAGCATCATATGCGTCTATGGTCGATCTTCCCTTGCGGAATCCATAAAGCCGATGGTGAAGCCTTCCGGATGTCTCCAGGGCATCAGTTGGGCCGTCCGTAATCAGCCTCTCCATCACTTTGGCCGTCCCGATGAGGAGTTACAGTGGACGGTATACTCTGGTATCTGTAGGCGGCTTCTCATATTGGGGATCACCACTAGTAGCGCTGCCTTCCAGGCACTTGTTTACAATGATCTTAATGCTCCCCGCTATTGGGGGTCCGGCTACCTTTAGGACTTCATTCGGCAGTCCGTCCTTTGTTATTCAGTACCTTGGCGGTGGCTTCGAGCACTTATTCTTCGTAGCTTGTCGTTGTTGTTGCTGTTGTGGTGTCGTCTAATCCATGCTGTTTCCGGGCAAGAAGAACGCTGTTACTACCGTCTTTATTCCTCCAGGTACCGTCCGGTCCAGGAGGGTGCGCTCCTATCTTCTTTTTGATGATTTTATACTGTAGTCCCAATGGGTCTTCCTCAACCCCTTCGCATAGTTTCTTCCAACATCTGGATTGGTCCTTTTTTATCGCCCTCCTGAACTCTTTTTTTCTTTGATCGGTACTTAGCCTGTAGGATATAGTTTGGAGCTCCAGCTGCTCTAACCCTCTGTACCCATCATCTGGCCCTGTTTCTTTCGCTTCGCCTTTACAGGACTTCCTTGCACCACTAGCATGATCTTTTCCTTTCATCCCCAGCGGTATCTCTGGACGGTACCACCTCGCTGGTCGCCTTCTGCGGTTCAACTTCTCTGCCATTCGTTCTGGGCTTGTCGGCTGTAGTCCTCCTATATCCTCTAGTGTCTGCTTCAGGAGTTCCTGGGTCTTTAATTCCCACCTCCTTCTGTATGAAGAATACAATATAGCGGTGGTCATTCAATATCTCCTCATCTAATACATTCCAGTCGTGTACTCTTCCCGTTAGTTGCGTGGACGAGAGAGTAATGTCTATGTGGGATGCAGACGAAGGTCGGCTCCGTCCCCACGTTGTAAACTGTCAGGTGGAGTACTGCCGGTTGATTTCCCTAGCACCAGGCGGCGGACTTTGTGTTGAGGTCGTCCGCCACAAGTACTTGTCCACACGCCCATGCTGTTTGTTCCAATTGGTCTATCCAGGTATTTGTATATTCCCGGGTGCAATTTGATGACAAATAGCAAACGAAACACGCAATTCCCTTCGTGGGAGATCCATGGGACGCTATGAGCCCACGGTGGTTCTCCATGATCTTGATGGCCACGTTCCTCATGGGCCCATCCGTTATTCGTTAGCAGGTTAAGTGGTAGAGCAGATCAGAATCTGAAATTCGCCTGTTCTTCAAATGTAAATTTGGTTGTAAATGTTGTTCATAAAAAATATTATTCACGAGCAGTCAGTCCTCCTGTGGTTGGGCTCGCTGAGGACAATCACATGGGCAGCTCTCCTCGTCACGGTGGCGAGTAGGCTGACGTTGGCTTGTACTATATGCAGGGTCATCTTGGGCCGAGTTGCCCCCTCCGTCGACAGTCCGCTTCCTTGCCTCATCCATTTCCTGCCTCTTTGTAAGGCATCGGAGCTCCCCTGTGGCATGTCCTTCTGTCTTGTATATGTTGCAGTAGGTTGTTTTTGTTCTGTAGTCTTTGGATTTGTGGCCTTCTTGTCCACATCTTATGCACAGCCGGCTCATAACTGCTCCTACACATGTGTCGCCTGGTGCTAGCATCTACTGCATCCCTTAGGGCAACTCTTCCCTATGGGTGATCTTGCATTGCACTGGACCAACTTGATAGCTGTGAGCACTTCTCTTCTGCGATCCTGTGCTGCTTTTGACTTCCGTCATTCAGGTGATTATGGCGACGCCTCCTGCCTTGGTCTCTTGATCTACTAAGTCGTGTACTATTCTCCCTGGTTTTTAGCCCGTTCTTTGCCTCACGTCATGTCTTTCGAACCACAAGGATTGCGAGGGGACGGTTTTGTTTCCACCTTCCTGACGAGTGCCACCTTGGTGATAGTGTTTTCCGGCCATTCTTCCGTAAGAAAGGTTGCGGCTTCCTCAAAGGTTGCTGATTCTCTATGTCTTCTCATCAGTTGTTTCTCCACCTGGTTTTTGTGCGACTTCAATTCAAGCAGCACCTAAAGGCTGCACCTCGAATTGAAGTGGAGGAGGCCCCGGTACTTGCTCCCCATCTGATCTAATAGCGTCGGGGTCGGAAAACCAACAGAGTGACTGAAGAGTTGAGTTGGCCAAGTGAGGCCAATATATCAACGGTGGGAAATTAAATATAACAGAGATACCTTTATGCCCATATTCACCAACATCCCATAAACTTTATAGGTCCCATAAGCTATGGAATGGATAAATTTACAACGTCATTGTGACAGAATATGCCAAAACAAATGTCAAACACCTTGTGATTGGAGCTTTAATGGCATCTTTTGTTTAATTATTCAGTGTTTGCAATACAGAGAATCTAAAGTAACTTCATTCCCTAGATAATGTATTTACTGTTGCTATAACAACGAATACTTATGGGTTCAATAGCTATTGATAGATTTATGGAACGTCGGTGAATACGGGGGTTAGTCACGCAATTAATTGTGTTAAGCCCCAGAACATCTTAGTAATGCGACGCCATCCTGGTCCCTACTATGTACTAACTGCATAATAGGGCGTTTGCTGATGTCGCCTCATTGAGCCCCCACACCACTCAAGGTGTGTTCCATCGTTGGGGTTGTTAGAATTACCTAACAAAACTGCCATGCACGAGTTAGCCATACTTATGTGCTCACAAAGTTTAGATTTTAAACGCGTAAACCGTGCGATCTTTCAGAAAGATTTGCAACCTTGAAGCACCCCCCGGACAATCATCGTTTATCTTTTTAATAAGAATGAACAATTTAAAACATTGCGTAACTTTCATGGGAGTCATTTTTAAAATCAGATTTAAATGGGGGACGGTTTATCATCGGAATATGCAAAAATTTGGTTGGCATTACAATCGACTACAAGCAGCAATTTACGCAGTGCGGAGGTGCTGAGGTGGGATTACGAATTTTGCCGTTTGGCTGGGAACAGTTTGGGCGCCCGCCGCTTTATGTTGGGCAGTATTAATTAAATATCGCTGAATGAAGATTTACAATTCAAAACCGTTCATTGTGGAGAATAATTTATTGGCGGGCGCTTGTTAAATTTGTATTTAAATACCGTCGTGTTAATGGGATATGCATCTGTTCATAAAGACGTGGGCTGTACGGAAGGTATTAACGTTTTTTGTAGACAAATATTTATATTTATACCGGTATACTGGTATCACTAAGATACTCACTTTACTACTTAGTCAAGCACTATTTTTAGGGTGCCCTTTAATTAGACAGCTTTTAGATATAATGAATCATTATTGAGAGCAGCGTTTTTCAACCTGTTTTGATACACGACCCCTTATTGCACTTACAAATTTCAAAGGACCCCCTGAAGAACGGGTATATATAGAAAAAGATCCCGAATAAGAATATATAAATATATAATCATTACAATCAATTTTTCTGCGACTCCCCAAATCGATTTCGCGACACCCACTTTGAGAATCTCTGGCTGAGGGTAATGCGGATGGTATATATTATTTTAAGTACTCAAATATTTCATTATTCTCTGACCATGCTATAAAAATGGTATTAGTTCATTACACTTAAAATGTGAAACAAGTTTATATTTATCCTAGTTTTTGTCATATACTGTATCCATGTAATATTGTTATGATTATTGTATTTTTTAAGGGTCTGGGCCGTATAATAATGATTAATTTAAATGGGTAAATATTAAACATCATATTTACCCATTTAAATTAATCATTTATATACGGGCCTTTAACTACAGATCCACAAACCGCATGTTGATGACAACGGTAATTAAATTTTGCAATCATAAATTATATGAGTAGATATTTATTGTAATAGTAACGGAGATGAGAGATAACAAATCTTACTGTAATAAATAAAATCATCAATAAGCGACATCCTAATATAATTAATCAAATCGCTTCTAACCAAACATGTTACACTAACACGCAGACATACACCAACACAAGATAGAAGTAACCGAAGATCGATAACTAGTTACATATTGTAACAAATACAGTAACAACTACTACAAACATTTTGTTACGTCGTGCATAAATCACAGTCGTAGTTACATGATAAAATACGGGATATTATCTTAATCACTTAGAGTTTTATACACATTAAGATAAAAAGTAGAACAAATGCACCGTTAATGTATATCCGAAAACAAAAAGAATTAGCTATTAACCGGAGAGACATAAGTTGTAAATCACTCTCTAATAGCAAGAAGTTCCTCATAAAAAAGCCATTTATCAAACTTAATATTCACGTCGACTTATGAAGGAATTGGGCTATTAGAGCTGATATTTTCGGTGTGTTGTATTTGTATCAAATATAAACTATTATGAGGGTGATAAAAAATGGCAGTTGTATCTATATAAAACAGTGGAACTGCAGCTATTTTTATTTTCAATTGAGGTTTACCGCCCTCTGGACTATCTGAAGACATTCAATACATGCAATCCTCCCTCCCCCAATTAACTATATGTAAGTTGAGCGAAGGTGGGGTGGGTGGGTGCCCCGTACCAACCAAACTGTGCCCGTCCACTATTTCAAACGACTTGAACTATGCACTACACTATTATCTGTTATTTTCTATGATTAAATTAATGTCATTTATTAATTTAATACTAAATTAAATAAAGATATGTGAAAAATAATGTAATGCTTAGTTCAAGTTGTTTGAAATAGTGGACGGGCATAGTTTGGTTGGTAGGGGACACCCGCCCACCCCACCTTCGCTCGCATAGTTTTTCCATAGGATATAACACTCTTCTTGGAATAGCTTAAACAATATAAAACATCCATATTCAATGAAAAAACTATGCGAGCGAAGGTGGGGTGGTCGGGTGTCCCCTACCAATCTGACTATACCCGTCCACTATTTCAAACGACTTGAACTATGCATTACATTATTTTTCACATATATTTTTTTAATTTAGTCTTAAATTAATAAATGACATTAATTTAATCATAGAAAACAACGCATAATAGTGTAGTGCATAGTTCAAGTCGTTTGAAATAGAGGACGGGTATAGTTTGGTTGGTAGGGGCCACCCGCCCACCCCAACTTCGCTCGCATAGTTTTTTCATTGGATATAGATGTTTATATTGTTTAAACTATTCCAAGAAGAGTGTTATCCTATGGAAAAACTATGCGAGCGAAGGTGGGGTGGGCGGGTGGTCCCGTACCAACCAAACTAAGCCCGCCCACTATTTCAAACGACTTGAACTACGCATTACATTATTTTTCACATATATTTTTTTAATTTAGTCTTAAATTAATAAATGATATTAATTTAATCAAAGAAAATAATGGATAATAGTGTAATGCATAGTTCAAGTCGTTTGAAATAGTGGACGGGCATAGTTTGGTTGGTAGGGGCCACCCGCCCACCCCACCTTCGCTCACATAGTTTTTCCATAGGATAACACTCTTCTTGGAATAGCTTAAACAATATAAACATCTATATCCAATGAAAAAACTATGCGAGCGAAGGTGGGATGGGCGGGTGGCCCCTACCAACCAAACTATGCCCGCCCACTATTTCAAACGACTTGAACTACGCATACATTATTTTTCACATACATTTTTTTAATTTAGACTTAAATTAATAAATGACATTAATTTAATCATAGAAAATAACGGATAATAGTGTAGTGCATAGTTCAAGTCGTTTGAAATGTCCACTATTAGGGTATAGTCAGGTTGGTATATATAGCAGGTCAGGCCATGTGATGAAATATGTATTACAAAAATCAAACACATCGATACTCATTTCGGTCCAGCTATTTTTTATGTACAAGAAAAACGTTTCAACGCACTTCAAAGTTTACATGAGCAGCTGTTAAATATGACGGCGGCCGCATAAATCAACGAGCTTTCACTTTGCACTTTCGAAATTCTCGATTTGTTTAGCTAGACGGCGCGACGAATGATTAGCATTTTCATTGATAGACGTTTTAAATGATTGCTATTCTACAATTAGTTACTGTTTAAATCAATTAAATTCGTACCTGAATTAAATTAAACTTGTTTTATAATTCGCACTATCAATACTATGATAACATAAAGTGTTCGATAGTTGCATCGATTTTTCTAGTAGAATCAATTTGAGTGACATAAGAAATAAGACAGACGAATTAAGTTTTTAATAAAAATGGGACCCTCGCCTGTTTTAAAAACCTATATATCGACGTATACTTAATATAATATTCTTGGTACCTCATATTTTAATTTTTCACTCTGGTTGGGTCGTGAGTTACTTAATTTTATGCTTGCCTAGAATGGCCATGGATGCCATTTGGTTTCATAACAAAGAAACATGTGATATATTGTTAAATTGATCTACCTAAACATATTATTTAGTTTAAGTATTATATGTTGAATTTATTATAATCTTTCAGTTTTCTGTTTTAAATTAAAAACGTGATCAATTGGGGGACAAATATTTTACTTAGCCATGATATAAAATGGATGGCTTTAATTTGTATAATATAAAGTTCGATAAAGGTGATAAATGATTTTCGGAATATGACATCCTGTGCTGCATTGATAGGCGTAAAATGCAAGCAATTTTTTAATCAGAACAAGTCGTGTATACAATGTACTGTATGACAAGGAAAGGTTGATTCTATAACGCTCGAAGTAATTACCCATAATCCATGAATTATACATGCTTTTATTGCATTAATTATAATAAAATTACATTTTATAATTAAACATGAATTTGCATGACATATATGCGATGATATAAGTTATACTTAGTATAACTATCCAAAATAAATCATCAAAATCATATATGAGGTTTGCCGTTTTTATTTCGGGATTGGGCAATCCTAGTGCTGCCATAGGAAAACTGACGTATCCATCGTAAAGTTTGTCATTTTTAACAATACGCAATTTAGTATTTGTTAGCAGTTAAATAAAATTGAATTATTATTCTCAATATTAACTACATATGCTTAATTCTGTGGTTGATGTAACTGTTAATAAATTTGACTGCAGTGGTACAGAAATGTTGTACAATGCTACAGACATTGTCCAGATTATGTAATTATTTTCAATAGGCCAACTAACGTTTTACGAAAATTACTTATTGTATTAACAGTGTTATTAGAATATTAAGCGGGCAATATGTATTTGTCAATGAATACATGCAAACCGAATAATACTCCAGCTTTATATGTACAAAACTATATTATCTACAGTTAATATTCTATTTACAGGTATAACAATATATTTGAATACATACTTAATTATTATTTTAGTTGAAAACCGATATCTACAAACGGTCTTTCTGTTCCATGTTTGTATTAAATCGTTTGTATCTAAGTTTATGTAGATTCTAATCGAATAATTATCAAAAAACCGCTGCGCTATATAATATTGGCTATTTGGATAATGTAATTATGCTTAATTTTCCTATCCTATACTTTATTATGGTACTATTACATTCTAACCGCTCCGGTTTCAATGAAAAGAATAAATAAATACTGCTAACTTTATTTACAATAAAATACAAATAAATGGAGTTGCAAAGCTCAGTAGCCTAGTGCTCACCTTTTACAGTATTCAGAGGATTTCTGTGAAGTTACATACCGAATGATTACCCTACAAGGATAGATGTTTTTTATATGGTGTGGGTATCACAGGTTAGACTAAGTCAATTGTTGGAGCATTTCCTTCGTCCTGGACCACGGCGATTGCCCTCCATTATTAATTTTAGAAGGCTATATTTTGTACTTCTGAAGATATGTCCTAGGTACGCTGTCTTACGTTTCTTCACCGTAGCCAATAGTTCTCTGTCTCTGTCCATGCTTCTAAGAACCTCATTATTCGTGATATGCTCCACCCAAGATATTCTCTGCATTCTTCGAAAGATCCACATCTCAAACGCTTCTATTATGTTCATAGTATTGATCTTCAACGTCCAAGCCTCAAGACCATACAACACTACCGAATGAATGTATCACTTAACGAACCGGTATCTTAGTTTCAGATTTAGGCTTCTCTCGAAAAATACTTTTCTCATCTTAAGGAACGTTGTTCTATTTCGATGCGTGTTCTTACTTCCAGATCTGAATCCAGGTCTTCGGTAATCCAGCTGCCCGAGTATTTAAATTTAGCGACCTACTCTATTTGCTTATTGTATACTTGCAAACTGGCTTGGAAATCTGGTGTTCTAGTGATAACCATTGTTTTCGTATGGGCCGTATTTAATTTTGGTCCAAGCGCATCGCCTTCTGCTATTATTTGGTTCATCAAACGTTGTAGGTCAGCTGTCTGCAATTATAACCGTATCATCCGCGTGCCTGAAGTTGTTCAATAATTCGCCATTGATCTTGATTCCATCTGTAGAGCTTTCTAAGGCTTTCAGGAATATTTACTCCGAGTAGATATTGAACAACAATGGTGATAGTACACAGTCCTAACGTACTCCACGTTTAATAGGAATATCTTTGGTCGTATCGTCCTCGAGTCTTACTGCAGCAGTCTGGTGTTCGTACACATTTTTTATGAAGGAGATATCTTTTTGGGCGAGGTCTTTGGTCATCAGAATGTTTATTAGGAGGTCGTGTTTGAAACAGTCAAATGCCTTTATATAATCAATAAAACAGTTGTACACGTTCTTCCTTGGAGTCTACATTTTTGAAAACTGACAGCCCAAACAACGCTTCTCTGGTTCCCAGTCCATCTCTAAAACCGAACTGTTCCTTGCTTATATCTTCTTCGCACGTATTCTATTATGTAGGATTTTTAGGAATATTTTTAATACTTGGCTCATCAAGCTTATCAGTCGGAATTGATCGCACTTGTTTGTGTTCGATTTCTTTGGTAGGGCAACGAATACTGATTTTAGCCAGTATTGCGGTATGTTTGCGGATTCATATATTTTGTTAAAGAAGTTTACAAGAAAATCGGTATTTTCCCCTTGTATAAGCTTTAGGATTTCTATATACATGTTATACGGTCCTGCAGCTTTACCTGATTTGGTGGATTTTATAGCTTTGATAACTTCGGGCCAGTGTCTCCACCTTAATTTGTATGTGATAAATTAGTTTCGCCATCGAACACATTTTTGATATACTTTGTTTTAGTTCTTCTTTAATTGTCCTCATTTACTAGTATGGATGGTAGATGGCTTCTGGTATTTCCATCTTTTTCTTTCACCTTTTTGTGGAGGTTGAAAAGATCGTGTTTGTCTTGTAGTTCTTCAAATTCTTGGCATCTTTCTTCCATCCATTTTTCTTTGGCTTTTCTAATGTTTCTTCTTATGTTTGAGTTCAGTTCATTATATTTATGCTGATTCACATTTTTGTATTTTCTTCGTTCATCCATTAAGTTCATGATTTCTTCTGTCATCCACTGCTTTCGTTTATTAACCTTTGGTGCTCAATGTTCCTTGAATGTTTTTAAATATTTGCGTTAGTTGATCCCATTCTGCCTCAACAGTTTGCTCTTCTGACGAACGGGTCTTTTTTAGTTCAGTGTAGAGCTTCTTCGTTACTTTCTCTCGCAGTTTTGGATCTATTAGTGCCTCCGTGTTTGGTCTTCTAATTATTTTACGCTATTATGCTGCATTGCAATATTGATTTAGCCTAACATATTAAACTTCAAAATAAGAATGATTGATTTAACCTAATCTGATTTTAACCTAAGCTAACCTAACAGCTCTTCCGGGCACCTACCGACTGAACTTCTTAGTGTGCCTCTGAGACGTTCAAGAGGCACACTATTCCGGTATGCTGGATACCCGTTTTATATTGTAGGCATAGGAACATTTACACGCAGATACTCTAGCGTCTCATATGACGATACAGAATTCCATCCCACGGCGACGTTCTTGAGACGTCAAGAGGCGTGTATGTACACGTATTAAGCCCTCTCGCTTGCCTTTCCATCGGCTCGATCATTGGCCCCTTAGCAGTTTGTGCTGGGTGATCAAGGGTTACATCACCGTTTGTTGGATCCCCTACATTCCGGTCTGGTTCTGATTTGCGTTACTCTACGTGTTGCTTCATGATTATTTAATGTCACTTAGTTGGTCTCATCACAGGTTGTGGTTGAGGTCTTTAGGGATCTTCTCCGCGTGACTGTTTCTGGAAACAATCTATTCGCGATAATAGATGCTGTTGGGTTGCGGATAAGGTCGTCCTTAAACTAGCGGCGTATGACCATCTCACTGTTCGCCCTTTCTCTTCTGACTCGATAATCGCCTTGCCGATGCCTTCTATGGTTGCTCGATCTTCAATTCCTGTCTACAGTTCGCCCCTTTCACTCGCCTACTGGGTACAAGTTTCCAGAGTGTGCAATGCGTCGTCGGCTCTCCGGCGTTAGTAGTAGACGTCGTTTGTCTTCCCAATTCTCAATAGGTATGCCTGGAAATGGTACCTTCGGTAAGGAGTTGGGTTGTCCAATGATCAAGATGTCCATGTCTTTTCTCCACACATCGCTTGATGTCTGGGACTGCCCTCCTGGTTCAGGCAGTTTCGTGCAGAGGTGGACCATTGTTCCAGCCATCTGTCTATGGTGGTTTGTCTGTTCGCCATATCATCGATGGTTTTGATGCCCTTTGGCATCGCACTACCCTAATGTCGCGTTGTAAGTGAGGTTCCACATGAGGGGCCCCAGGACTTATCTCATTTCGAAGTCCAGTCCTCCCATGGTTCCGTCATAATTGTTTTGCCTGTCGCTCAAGTATGCCCCGATAATTCTCGCCATCTTATGGGGGATGCCGAGCTCCCTCAGTGCTGTGGTGACGCAGATTGGTGGTGCTGCTGCAGGAAACGAATCTGAGCATGTGGTTGGAGTTGTGTGAAAGTATATCGAAGTTCAAGGAAAAAATGCAGGAAGAGTTTCTAGTGCGGGAGGTGTGGATGTGATATAGCGAGTGGATGGAGAAAGGATATAGTAAGGATGTAAGAAAGGGTAGCTATGTCTGAGGCGTTGATGGTTAACAGCTACGAATAATGGGAAGTCTAGAAACTGAGGCCAGGAAGAGAGTGAGTGATGTGGAGTGGCAAAAAACGCAGGCGAGAATGGCTGATAACTCATACAACCATGGTTATGTGGAGTGGTAAGTGTATGTTAAGCAGGGGCGGATGGGATAAGGAGGACAAAGTGTGCTTGTCAATATTGAGGTGTGGTTCAAAAAAAGAAAGGAAGGAAAGTTTTGATGGGGCAACGATACACCGCGCGTGTGCTGTGTAGTCCAACACATGTGAGGAGGTGAAATCAGAATGGGTCGGGGAGTGCAGACAGGTGAGTGATTGGTTAAAATAAGAAATAGTGGAAATATGATAACGACTGGTGTGGGACCGTTGGTGAGGGCAGAGGGGAATTAGTTTGAGGAGGAGTATATTAAAGTACATGAATTAAACCCAGCTAATTTACTTACAACGTAAACAATATTTGATATGAAAGTTTCACTTTCTATTATAATATTACCTGCCTCCATTGTAATTAATGTATACAGTAAATATGTGCATATTTTCTATATTAACAGTACAAATTATAAATAAATACAAAACACTACAAAATAAACTATTTATACAATGATATTTATTCGTTTAAATGTGCTCTTAGGTCTGAGTAAATTAAATAATAAATTTACGTTCGTAGAAATATTGGATGTGACTTTAATTGAAATTGCTTCATTAATTACACACCTAACCTTTAAAAGTACTAAAATAAATGTTAGCAGCAGTCACTGACATGCAGGTCGAACTAAACAAAGCAGATGGAGCAAGTCCCTATTTTAATTAATTTTTTAATTTACGTTTGAAATGTACGTAGTACATTATGATTTGCAATCGCTCTTGTTTGTACCTGGTGTACAACCACGAATAAAGTATAATTAGCCGATTGCGGTCTCAAAAGATAGCTGCTTTTCTGCTGTCCATATTTTTTGTTTTGCGTTTTACAGTTAAATTGTGACTTGTGATTGCTTCGATTTGAACCTGACGCACGAACATGAATAAAAAGTATTATATTATATATAGTATATACCTCAGGTTGGTGTCTTAATAGGCTACATGAAGTTGTCCTATTACTTTAGAAAGTAACTTAGACCAATTAGTAGCTGTGGAGACGTTGGAAGTTTAAGGAAATATGAGCAATAGCAAATTACTAGTGGCAGAACTTTTTATTAATTTCAATTTCCAATTTGTATATTTTAGTTTTAAGTCTAGTTCTTGTATGGGTAGTATTCTATAACTCTTGATAATTTCACTGGATTATCGGAAACAAATAATAAAGTCTTATATTTGATATTTGTGATATGGCACAAATATCAAATATAAGACTTTCCGAATGTCAAATGTACATTTTTCACTTGTTTACCATTTTCAAAGTTTTTATTTATTTTTTGATATTTTTGACATTTATCATTTGTTGTTGACTGCGCCAAATGTTCCTTTCTCGAACGAAATTTTGTTCACAGACAGGCGCGGACATACATACATACATACACACAAACAGACATCGCAAGAAATTGGTTTATATCCACAATTTTAGTCATGAAACTTTTAGTCATGAAACGTTTAGAAATTTTGAAAAAAATCAATCAAAGAAAGTGATTTTTTGTCTAAATTGTTCGTGATAACAATATCTTCCTTATACAGTACTTTTTCTTCCGAAAAGTAATCGTATGTTTAGACAATCAAACATGAAAACGTTTTCGTTGTGCCAATAACTTCCTTATACAGCAGTGCTGTATTCGGAATGTAAAAATTATTAAACCCATGTTACAGGCTGCGTTACAAGTAAATCAATTAAAACAAATTTCATAAATTCCTCCCAGCTATTAAAAAAAAACTTTTTCGGGACGAGTTTGCTGGTAGTTGTAGCTATATGGAAACCCGCGACAGTAAAATGGTTGAAGGCTGACTACTATGAGTTCGCACCGGCTTGATTACCAAAATAAGTTTCCTTGGTGAAGCGATTTTATTTTTTATTATTGTAAGTACAAGTGACAAACCGGTTAATAGATCGCGGTCACGTCTATACTTTGCTAATCGTGCGAATTGTGAAATTGGGTCCCGGCGAGCTTTTCCGTCGATGGTGGTACGTGGTTGAATTAAAACAACAATGTGTATTAACTAATATAACACCAAGATTTCGAGAAAACCTTAGATAAGGTAGGACACGATAAGCTGATTAGGAATCTGCAGCGAATAGGTATAGATGACAAAGACAACAAGCAAATAGTAAGATCGACCAAAACACTTACTGTAAAATAAGTCGCCAGGTGAGGCAGGGATGTATCCTGTCGCCCCTACTATTTAACCTATATTTCGAACACATCTTTCAAGATGCACTGGAGGTGATTGATGAAGATATAAAGGTTAACTGCGTAAATATTAATCTGATGTATGCGTGGAATCAAAACACCTAATAGTGGCACGATTAATACGGTCTGAAACTTATCTCGAAAATTCTTTCGCAAATTTTCCCTGTTCTCTAAGCAGGTATACCTCTGTAATTTTTGCATTACCTACTGTCTCCGTTTATAGATACTAATATTGTCGCAAATAAGTATATTTGCCGTATGTGGCAACTGCGCTCCCGTCCACCCCACCGGGCGTACCATGCTCGAGTTACGCATAAATACCTGTGCTCCAGGCAGAAACTCTTTCTCTTGTTTCTTCGTCTGCCTGGCCGAGTATAGTAACTCGACCATGGCGATGCCCGGGTAAGTCTAGTAGTTATTGTAATAGTAATTAAGGCCCATGTTGCGGGTAGATATAGATCAATAAATACACCGATACCAAAGCTCTTAGAGTTTACACCCCCTATCCGCGACATATTGGTGGATGCGCCGGGTAGATATATATCAATAAATACACCGATACCAAAGCTCTTATAGTTTACACCCCCCTATCCGCGACAATATATATATATTACTGCAACCCAGTCTTTAGGAATTATCTTTTATTTCCATTCCATACTATATATATATATATATATATATATATATATATATATATATATATATATATATCGCATTTATTTTATGTGTGAATAGATTGACACGAAATAAAATAATGTTTATGTTTAAAAATGATAGCTTTCTGAAATTATATTTTAAAAACTGATTTAGATTCGAAACTCGCTTTAACATATAGTGCTATTAAATTTTAAATTATGTGTTTGTGCCGTTGTGGTTTCTGTAATTTATCAAAACTTGTGATGTTGACTATATTGGAGATTTAAATTGGTTGCAGGCAGTATCGGATCTCCTGCTGGGTGTACTTTGTATGCCGTTTACTTTGATCGGCCAAGTTCTCAGAAATTTCATCTTCGGAGGCTTCATGTGCAAACTGATACCGTACTTTCAAGGTAAGTGAGGAATTAAATAAATAAATAAATAATAAATTAAATAAAGCTAAGGGGAATAATCAATAATTCTTTACAAGCACAGGATAGATTTTTGCGTAGCTTGTTTACAAAATCATTGACAATAATATTAATCTTTTAAATGAAACATTTTTAAACAAATTTTTCATTTAAATTTTATATTTAGTAGATTTAATCTTGATTATTCCAATAGTCAAATGCCTTCATATTATGGATTTATTTACTTTTACTTTTTGATTTAATATTGCATCGGTTTACTACTACTAAAGTTACGATCTCACTCTTCACAAAGTTATAATTCTATGCAGTTATAATCTCTACTCCCGTGTAGTAAGAAGGTTTACTTGCAAGTTTCAACGATAAATCTGTCGCACCATACTAACTAGTTGGAACAAAAAAGTGTTAATTATTCTGCAATGCTGAGCGCTGTTCTCCGGAAATTGTGTAATTATTAACACTAATGGTATTTATAGATTAAAATGTACCTCTAATAATCTATTGTTATCATTTATTGGTAATTAAAATAAATAACGTTAGCGTACATTCCAAGTTTTATTCTTCGCGTTGTTAGAATGATTTTTATCTTTCTTTTTGGAAATGAATTATTATATTTGCTTAATTTCTTTTTACTCTGTAATTGCGGACTTTCATGGCAAAATGGTATAGCTAGTGCACATTTATTTATTTTACGTATCATAATCATAAAACAGAATATTTTTATATGAAAATAAAATAATTTAAATTTTCCATAATTTTGACATTTCTTTCCGCGGTTCGTATGCTAATATTTTTATATTCCTAATGTTTAATTCTAGATTATTGATTTGTATAACTTTTTTCGACATTTTTAACAAAAACATAGTTTGCCTAAACCTAATGCAATTTTAAAAAATGTACACATGTTAAGTGTCAATCAGTCAGAGACACATTCGTTTAATTTCTAATATGATAATAAATTTTATACAATAATTCGCCGTGATAGTTTTTAATCGGATAACCCCAGTTGGCAAAAATGGACTTTTCGTCAGTAGATTTCCACCAAACTAATCAAGATGGAGATAATAGCCACATGCATTATTTGGTTTAAAAATATACAGTAGTTTTTCCCAGAAAAATGTATCATAAATATTGTTCACAGATAGTCTTCAAGTTATCAGGGATCTAATAAAGAGAATATAGACATTAAATCATTAACATACAGTGTGATTTGGTAATTCTATTCTCCGAGTTAATAACATGTTCGTTTTATTTTTTTACAACATAACGAACATTTTATTAACTCGGAGGACAGAATTACCAAATCACACTGTATGTTAATGATTTAATGTTTATATTTATTTTATATATTTTCCTTTTCAACAACCACGCTGCAATTGTTTTCTTATTTTACGAGTACAAATCGCGTAAATTGACCCATTAAGGGTGGGATTACATCCATTTCTTTTCAAGACGCTAATTGTGAAAGTGCAGTAAGTAGCAGACTATACACCAGAATCAGATACACTTTATTTATAACTTAATAAAAATAATTTGTTGTTGGCTCCAACACTTATTATGTATAAATTGATGACCGTAATTAGTGGGATATATAGATATAAGGTCATAAAAACGTACAAAATAATTTTAGAGCTAGCATTTCAATTCATTAAAAACATATATATGACACTTGGTACCATATGTTTTGCTAAAAGCTCAATACAATTTTACAATTGCGTCATAAGAAATGTATGGACGTGATAACATCACCACTAATTTGTATTCTATTATATCAATTTGATATATATTACATGTATTGATATTATAATGAAATCCCTGACTTAAAATATCAAAAACAATTTAATTAATGTTTGTAATGTGATTAATGTTAAGAGAATGTTATAGTTTTAATTTAAATAACATATTTTCGGCGAGAGCTAATATACGCTGCTAGGGTAATTAAATTTAATAGAAGCATTTTGCATATATGGAATGTTATTATATTAAAACTACTTCTCATTTAAATTAAATTTCAGTAGCTCGGAATCAATGAAATATGTTTGTTTTGGAGTGCCCTTATCAAAAATGCAATAATGTTTTCAAATAACATCACACAATATCCTATTATAACTAAACAATTTTACATCTGTATATAAAAAAGCAAAATATTTAGCCAATATTTTCAAGCCGATCGACCTCTCATTTATGTTTTTTTTTGTAAAATTAAGAGTCATGCTTCGAGATTTTTATTATTAATCTCATAATTTAATTTGATTATTAAATATATTGAATCAATTATAATCCTTAAAGTATGGTTTTGTTTTTATTTGTATTTATAAATTATCCGTCTCCGACTGGTTGTCTGGATCTTGATAGTTTGCTGGAGGGTAGCATAGCTACAGACACTTAGGCCTCAAAATTGGCCCATTGTGAAATCTCCCTTTAAGGCTGCTAACTCGTCCCACCAGTCAACTTTGCGTGCGAGCTGCAAATCTCTGGCGGGTGAGGAGTTACCAATGCTGACCATACTAGGCCAGCGCTAGTATTAGATGCCTAGTGTTTACTAGAGCTGGGCAGAGGCATATTACATGCTCTGCTGTTTCTAAATCTTCATTACATAACGAGCTGTCCACCAGACCCATCGTGTGTAGGTGTTTGTTTAGCCAGTTAGGATGTTTGTCAATAATTTCAGATTAGTTCTAGATAAGTTACGCTGCAATTTTACAAGGTTGCCTAATTGCTACTTTTGATTGCTTGCAGCCCGGCGTTTCTCGCCATCTTACCGTGTGCAGAACATGTGTCCTATGCTCTATTATTTTTTTCAGAGTACCGGCAGAAAGTATTTCATCCTCTTAGGTTGTTAGAGGATATAAGGATCCCTTTCTGGCAAGTTCATCTGCTATTTCGTTCCCCTTGATGCCACTATGTCCTTTGATCCAGCAGAGTTCTAGTTTGTTGTATTTAGCTAGCTCCTCCAAGCATCCGAGGGGTAGTAATGTATATTCTATTGTTTAAGTTTATTGAGCTAGGGTTAAGTATATACTAATTATAATTATTTAACATTTAACTATACATACCTAACTGTACACTATCAACTACGGTTGACTAGTTCAAAAAAGCTTCTACTTTTGTAGGGCTATCAGTCCTGAGGGTTTCAACCACTAAAGGCAGAAGATCTTCTCTTTCTTGGGGTTGCTTTCGGACGCTATTGAGGCACGTCCACTACCGCATGTTGCGCAGCCAATAGAATTGTTTTCGGCCTGGATCTCGTTTGTCTTCTATCTTTCCTTGGAGGCTAAGTTCAGGTATTGTATATCTTTCCTCTCGTAAGATATGCCCTAGGTAGGCCACTTTACATTGTTTTATTTGTTGATAGAATTCTCGGTCTACCTCGTCGTTGCGTACTCTATCAACTCATCGGATGTGTACCATTCGTCTCAGGTCCACTTTTAAAATGCTTTCTACCTTTTAATGGATGTTATCTTTAACGTGCATGTTTCTACCCCATATAATAACACCGACCAAGCGTAAGACTTTGCTATTCGGTAACGGATATTGAAGTACATATTGCGATTACATAGTAGAGTTCTGAATTTCAGGAACTATTAACGCGCTTGTTCTATTCGACACTTAATTTCTTATTGTGGGTCTCATAGGCGGTTAATGGATGTGCCTAGGTATTTTAATATCCTCACTAATTCAATCATCGTATTTCCGACAGGAACCAAGTGTTGGCAATAATGAGACATTTTCCTTCGTAGTAATCTATCAGCCTGTCTCCCCTTTCGTTCCTGTTACTCAAGCCAAAGTCTCCCACAATATCCTCGTATATATACCTTTTCTGAGTATCCTATTATAATTCTGATGTCCTCCTTATTGTTGTTTTTTCAGAGCTTTATTTACGTCGCTGTAGAATTCCTCAATTTTTTCCTGAGACTTGTCTGATCTTGGGGCGTAGACCGGTATCCAGTTAGTATTTACAGGGTGTCCTGCAACTTTGATAGCCATTACTCTCTCAGATATAGGTGCGAAATGTTTTATTGATTGTTTGATTCTATTGTCAACCATGATTGCCACTCCATGTCTGTCTGCGTCTTCGTTACATGGTATAATTCTATTTGGCGAGGGTATCTAGCCACTCATGCGACACTCATGATATCTCTCTATTTTTTTGATAAAGTTGTGTAGCCTGCCTGGTGCCTTTAGACTCCTTACGTTCCAGGTGGCCATTCTGTGGGTTTATTTCTTTATCTTTTTATAGTGCCGGAATATTCTTCACACCCTCGAACTACTTGAAATCTGCCCGGGACTGAGGGCTTTTGTTTCATTTTTCACCGTCATATAAGGATAGTTGCCCTGGAGATCCATGGGGATCTCTAATGCAGTGGTTTTCCGTTGCCTACTGCATCGTCCTGCCATTGACCGTTAGGTTTCCCCTTTTTTGGGACGATGCCTCGTACCATGAATAAGGGAGTGCCCTTATTCTTTCCAGCTCTTCCAACCTAAGCTGTTGGTCCAGCAATAGGTGTCTGCTAATTCCGGCAGACGTTCGGTCGACATTTCCACATTTATTTTCCAGCAGGATGCACCACATCCATTCATTACACCCACATCAGCAGAAGATTAAAGGAATTTAATTACCCGGCATTGACCTTAACTTCACAAAAAATCTGTGGAGGATGAAAATTCTCCACCATGGGGTGTTTCACTTAACACATAGAGATACAGATTTTTATTCCACAATTAATATTAATTATACTCCCCAGTAGATACAATGGTGTGCTACTGTTGTAAGTTGTAACACACATACTAAAACTTGATTTTGTGAGCTGCCTGCAAAAATTGTAACACATTTATAATTTCACATGATATAGACACGGAAGCTCCTGGTAGCAAACTTGCCTAATACCTCTAGTTAAATTTGAAATTAAACAACTTGAAGTTATCTATTTTACAAAAGTATGTACTTCAATACTAACCTAAAACTAGGAATGGAGAGACTTAGCGAATCACGGTCTTGGGGTGCTACGACAATATGGAACTAAAGACCCTTAGGGGGTGGTTAGCCACGATGTGATGGCGCTTACAACCCTTGAAGCATTGTGCTCAATATATACGCGGTATATATAAATATATATATATATATATATATATATATATATATATATATATACGGTCGCAGCGACAAACAGGACCCGCTATGGGTCATGGCCTAGGAACGGCTTAAATCCTTTACTTCAGGGCAATGTCGATACTGAAATATTTGTATTTTTGCCTGTTGTGTAAAGGAAACAAACTAAACAAAATTATGAAAATGTTATGTATGAACAAATTTATGTTATTTTCTTTAAATAGAGATAGTATTCTAACTGACATTATTATAGATAGAGAGACGAGTTCATACACATTCATATGATTATAGATAGATATAATCATTAATTATTAAATATTCAATACAGTATGAGAAGCCATTTAGTCCACTTACAAAGTGTATCCGCTTGGAATCAAGAGCTATTCACTTAATGCAAATCACTCAGTATCTAGGGTAATTGCCATGATCCTGCAACAAGCTCGTCTTGCCATAATAGATTTCGGCTGAAGTAGCATATGCTCGGAGCTAATCATTTAAACTGATATGGAACGGTATTTTAAGAATATTCTGTAGAATTATTGCTACTTGCATATTTATAATATCAATCATCTTAATTAAAAACCATTCAGATATACAAACGTTTAGTAAAGCGCTAAAATGACTACAATTTTAAATAATAAACAAACAAATATTATTTTATCGGATAATCGTATAGCGAGATATATAATCGTTAGTAGCTTAATACTAATATAAAATAAGAAATGAAACAGAAAAATTCTTAGAAATTAAGACGGTTTTCCCCGTCCTTTTTCTTCTTTTATTTGTATAGCCCATTAACATACACTCCTGAACATCCATAAGTCAGCATAATAGCAGAAGGAAAATACTCCCAAACCATCAGTTTGGATTCCGGAATAATCATGGAACAATAGAACAAGTACATAGATTAGTCAACCAAATTAATAAAGACCTAAATGCCAAAAGATACTGCTCTGCAGCTTTCCTTGACATATCTCAAGCTTTTGATAAGGTATGGCACAGTGGCTTACATGTTAAACTAAATAAACTACTTCCGCATCCCCACTTTAAGAAATTAATTAAATCATACTTAACAGACAGACACTTCCTAGTGAGGCATGGCCATGAATACACAGAATTATATCCCATACAATCAGGCGTTCCGCAAGGAAACGTGCTTAGACCGATAGTATACCTCTTATACACATCAGATCTACCAACAATAAGAACTATTACAGTGGCAACATATGCTGATGATACTGCTATTCTGGCATCCAACACTAATCCAACAGCAGCCTCAAGAAACTTGCAAATGAACCTAAATAAAATTCAGCACTGGCTGAAAACATGGCGCATCAAAGTCAATGAAACCAAATCTATGCACGTGACATTTACATTACGTAGAAAAACTTGTCCGCCTGTGAAAATTAACTGTCAGCTTCCACAAGTCGCAGATGCTAAGTATTTCGGCATGCATTTAGACCGACGCCTTACACGGAAAAAACATATATTCACCAAACGTAAGCAGCTTGGACCTAAACTAAGCCACACATCTATTGGCTTATTGGCCGCAAATAAAAATTATCCTGGGATAACAAAGTATTACTGTACAGGTCCATCCTCAGGACAGTATAGACATATGGAATTCAGCTGTGGGGTAAATACTAATTTCCAACATTAACATCCTGCAAAGGTTCAAAAATAAGGTATTGCGTACTATACTTGACGCGGCTTATGACGTACCCAATGAAGTGATTCAGCATGATATCCCTCTGAAACCCGTCAAGTAACGTCACAATATCTTACTACTTGAGGTATCTACCGCAAGTAGTAAGACATTGCGAGCAATCGCGATCGCCTTGTTGGCCACCCGTTCTATATATGATATTTCATTTGTGTCAGTTATAATTCACTCTGTATAGAAGTATAAAAGCAATTTCAAATATATTTTATAGTACACAAAGTACTACAATTTAGACAACTTTACAAGGAGTATAAAAAAGTGATTGAATAACAGCCCATCCAACATACAATCGGCGATTGAAAATATTAATTCCTCTAGGGAATTTGTTTAGACGTTGAACTATTACAATCGGTGCGACGACATATATGTATCGCGAGCCATATACCGCGAGTCAATATTGGTGATTGAACACAATAATTAGTCCATAGTCAGCATGTAACAATTTTTATTGAAGAAATAAAGTAGATGAAAAACCCAAATAACTTATTTTGGACAGTGCTTTGTCTAGGAGATTTATTAAAGAATAACGACAAATGTAACATAGATATTATAAACATAAATAAGTTATGAAGAATATTGTTTATATAATGTCGTTATAACAGGCTCCATAATGAAAGAAAGGCAAGGCTTTCGATTTTTGCAATCATGCAGCTTTCATACATAGTGATCAGTGTACATTTTAGAGACCCGCAAGCGCCTTTCCTCCTAGGAAGGTATATTTAAGTTATTTAATTTAATTTATTTTATTTTAATAATTTCATTGCGATTTTGCCTTACCTTGAACATAGACAAACAAGATGACGCGGACGCAGTCATTTTATACAATCAGGGCCGTGCCACAACATATTTGTTTAAAGCGCCTTTCGTTTATTACTCTGGGCTGGTACGAGCTTATTGTTTGTAATTCTATTTGCCGCTTTCGATGCACACAATTCTACCTCGGCCCAACCGGCGGCGTACGACCTCGATACTGCACGGGGCGACTATTAATGCTAAACCATGCTAAACGAAAGCGCCTTAAAAGGCATTGCTTACAGAGTAGCGGATAGTTGTAGCTAAATCAAATTTATCTTATGTAAAGCAATGTTTACTTTTTCAGTATCTTCATGAAATGTAGTACCTAAATGAAAACAGCCTATTGTGGGTTGCTTAACATATCTAAATTTATTAAAGCACTTATGTAAAATGTTTGGGTTAAAAATTGTTTATCTCATTAGTTAACATTTAAAAGACTATTGATAGAAAATAATTAATGTTAAAAATACATAACATAAAATACGTGGACAATAACTTCCATTGACAAATAATAATATTTCTCTATAAGTGTCACTACAATACCCTCTCACGATTTATTTTTCGTAGATTGAGTATACTTACGACCGTATTTTATAATCTTTGGGGTCTCGCCTATTAAAAATGGCTTAATATTTTATAAAGGATGGCACATTTCTGAAATTTTTAAATCCAGCGATTCAAACGAAAAGGCGATTAAGCTGAAATACTCGTTTAGTAACTAACGATTTTAACCGGAAGCGGTGTAAACGGATATAAGCAGTCTATATAGAACTCTCTGTACGATTTAAAATGTTGATACTGACGGGATTTCCAACCTGTCAGGATTTTTTATGTAGTGTTTTCAATCCTGTCGACATTTGTAAGGTTGGGCTTTTGAATGGGACCATAAAATTTTACTAGATGGAAATCGTTCGACGGAGTATGATGAATCAATTTTCAAATGAAAACTATTTAGGAAATACAATCCTTTCCCTCTGAAAATGATTTCAAACCTGCTATTGTGCACTCACCAATTTAATACAAAAATGATCATTGTACAACGGATAATGAATAAATAGTGTTTTAATATATAAATAACCAAACCAAACCCTTAAATAAAAATTTGCTATCCATTTCAATCACTTAATTCATAATTAAATATTAAATAAAAAGCATAAAAATACAACCCTCGATGGGATTCGAACCCGCGACACCTACTTTGAAGCCCGTATGTCATTATCTAGTTTCCTATATCGTTTTATATATAAGAATTGATATATTAAACTGTATAACTATTTCTAAATGGAAAATTAACATTATGTATTACGGTGTTGTTATTGTTAAGTGAATTTATTATTATTCCGCGGCTATATTATTTTCTACATGTGTGTATGACACTATGTAGTTTGTGTCTGCATCGAGAACGATATAAGAAACTAGATAATGTCATACGGGCTTTATACTGACCGCAGAAAAGTAATAACTGACAGGTCGGTTGGCTTCAAAACTTTGTCTTTGTCTTTTTGTCTTCGTTTTTATATTATAGGGATTTATTACTTTATTTAAGATCCTGAACACGCACATAATTTTAGGGTCACAAAGTTACTCTATATAACAATAAAGAGACCACACATATAATTAATTTGTTAAGTACAGGAAACCGGTTTTTTTTTATCTGCGGAAGCTATAAATTGGATACGACGTTTGTAAGTCACGTAATTTCCGTATTTCTCTGCGATTTACGAGAGACAGATCCGGGGCGTATGTTACTTTAGATTTTAAATTTATTACTAAACCGTCTAGACACTAAGTGGCATATTGTAGGCCATAACTATCGCCGAGAATCTAAAATACATTAAGCTTTGAAGAGCCTGAGAGATTTTATTGTACAAGAATGAAAATTTGTACTTTAGATTTACGCTCACGTTCCCGCCGAGAGCCTATTTATAGGATATTTTTGTAGGGCCACTCAGATTCTCCATAAAAGATTTCTGCATACGATGGAGTCACGAATATAGGTCGCATTAATCATTTTTTTGTAATAAGATAGTGCCAATTTATTTATTTTAGAACCAAATCTACGGGTGTCTTTATGCTGAAATAAAATAATAAATAAGAATTCATTTAGTCGCCGGCTGTTTTTCTTAATTAAATTTAAATATTCTTTACTAGTACATAGTTTAGTGTTTTAGTTTGTAGAGGCACTGTCCATCTCGTAGAGTGCATTGCGAAGGGACGTTTTACTTTTATTATAATTATTTATAAGTACATATATAAAATATTACATTGTTAACTGTATGTATACAGTTAGAAATTCAGTAATAACTAATAAAATAAATAATGTTTGCACTGTATAAAACTAAATTTAAAAAAAAAATATTTTTATTATCATTATGTGGCGGATTGCGCCTCTACTGACTAAATCACTGAGCTGAGTCATAGTGTAAATATTAAATAAAATAAATGTATGAATATAATTTGGATAGGAAAATATTTTTTATTATATTAATGTAATGCTTTGACGACAAAATGCATTCTTAATTATGCTTCAAGAATACTGGACACAAGATGCTTACAAATGTCTGGTATGAAGAAACCAGTAAATTAAGTCCTGGACATGAGACGTTATCAGTTGTGAAAACAGCTGCTGTTATCATTCGGAAAGACATTCGACCACAAGTTTATGAGACATCTGTCTACGAACCCCATTCTTGAATGAAGTTATAGAAAGGGATGCAGGAATACTTGTAGCTGCAGGAAAACATGTTTGAAATGTTCCGTTGTCTGTGGGTCCTGTAATGACCAGTCCTGCGAAAACCTACCGGAAATGAAAATAAAAGGCAATACCGTCGACTTGGATGACCACGACGACGACGAAATGGATAGGCTGCTCGACGATACAGTCAGCCAACTTAGCGGAGATATTGAAGAAGTCGAGGAACAACACTCGTATTATTGTTCATTATTTAATATAGGTATATTTTTTTAATTTTATTAATAGGTTATTGAAGATATAAAGATAATTGTATATGATGAAACATGAAAATTAGCATACCATTTTCAAGTTTGGAGATTTTGACAAAATTTGAAAAGCTGTACCTTGGAAACTATTAGGGCTATCGAGTCCATCCTGATCTCAAATTGTAGCAAGTTTAATCTAGTTTAAAAATGCTTAAAATGGTATTTGTCGGAAACGTGCTCCTTAATGGCCAAAATGGAAAGAAACCGAAAAAAGTGCAAACATTTAGCAGTTTTTGAGATATTCAAAAGTGTTCCGGAGGGCTGCTGAGGTCGAAAACTTGGATTTTGCATCTCAGGCACATCCCATACAAGAAAAAAGAACGAAACTAACTACACCCGCTTGATGCAACTTATGATGTATTAGGTTACTAGACTATATAGAATAATAATATCAAATAACGAAAGTAATATTAAATAATTATAATGCAGTATTTTAGACACGATGAAAATGTGTATAGTTTCATATTACCATTCTATTTTGCATTCAGATGTTACCCCTATAAATCTACTGCGATTCCCCTGCAAAAAGTAATTGCTACATTATGTAAATTTTTTAATTAGTACATTCCTTGAAAACTTATTTCCCTGTTTTCATGAAAACAGAATTTTAATTAAAAAATAATTATTAAACTTCAATACCTATTCGAAGTTTGGGGTGAAATACTTTTATAACCCAACTGACCCATCAGTGGTTGATTGTCGTAACACTAGTCACATTAATAACGTTATATATTCATAGGTTATATAAATAAATAATAATTGTATATATTGCCAAACACGATTTAAAAAAATATTCAGTTACAGTTCAACAACAAAGTTTGACTAAGCTGTTTTCGTTTATCATTGTGTGCTGTTCGGGGATTATTGTCTTTTGTTCTCCAGATGCGCACAATTCTACCTCGTATACCTTACATATAATATTAATTACATAGCGAAATGATTAACTCGAGCGAAACTAGATATACGCGGTCTTAACTATTCACTCACCTTTCTACAATCCTTCACATCATCACATTCGTTGCCTGAATGCCACCACATGTCAACTTCCTTACTAAATAGTAAATAAGTGCTTTTCCCCATCCACGCTTTCGTTCCTGGGTCATACATACTTTGATCTACGCCCACAATCTTTCCATGGTTATGTAGTTCGGGGATTGCCCCCGTACATGCCACTACAGATAACCAAGGTTGTACGGGCACTCACTCAATATCCCTCATTCTCCCTCTGACCTCAGTTTATAGACCTCACACTTCTCTCAGATGATTTTCCTCCATTCAAAACTCAGACATACCCACTTTCATATATCATCCTTCTATCTATTCTCGATCGGCTATCTGCCCTACACCTACATCTCATCCACACCAGTCTCTCTTTCCCCAACTCATGTAATATTTTCTAGATTTTCGATATCCTCCGAGACCATTATAACAAGCTCATCAGATGCGTTTATAGTCTAAATTTAGCGTATTTCTTATTTTATGTCAGCATAAATTCACTTTAACTTATTATTCATTTTTTATTTTAATAAATAGATTAATCTGTAAATATTTAATGATTATGATACAACCTAGGAGGAAAGTTAAACACCATCTGGCGCCACCACATCAATTAGCACACCCATATGGTAATAATATATATAATTTGTATATAACCACTCGAGATATTGTGTGAATTCATCCTTACTAGCATCCTCACTGATGAGATCTAATACGGTCGAAATCTAGATATGTAGACTGCTAAGAGGTGGGTTCACACTTATATATGATTTAATGATTAGTTCATATAATTAGAAGTTACAACTCATTTAAGAATTATAAGTTATTCACTACTATTACTATGAAATAAGACGCAAATCACATCAATAGTTAACTGTCACACTTCAAATAGTTGATTGATGTATATTGTGAACATATTAATAGTTTTGCCGCTGATCTGTTTACATTGTGCGGGGCTTTAATAGAAACTAATTAATTTTACCTCTCCACGGTATAATATATACGATATGCGGCATGTCAAGTTTAATTGGAAAAACTCTTGATTATATCTGCGTATAAGTCACAAAGTTTATAATCAGGCGTTGAATACAAAATAGGTCTATAGGTTTGGCATCTCTGCTCCTTAATAAATTAACAAGGATTCGAAGTTACGGATCACCCGGCGCAGGGGATTGAATTCGGATTAATTTCGAAACTTCGTTATTATTCAAATTATATACAATGTTATTAAAATCACCGAAAGTACACAACATGTAATTAATATTTTCGATTCGGTTTTATTAATATTTATTTATTTTCATATCAATGATCAAATTTAATTATAGTTGAGGGTTTATGATTTATTTTGCACAGCATAGTGGAGGGATATTCAAGAGTCTGGTTGGGATTTCAAATGCTCCAAATATATGGATGTGTCATGTCTCTTGTTTGAAACCGCTTTGTTCTTGAAGTGCCTCTCCATCATATATAAAATATTTCTATTTCTCACATTATTAGATGTTTTAAAACATCATCTCGAAATACCTATCATTCCCTTTTGTAGTCTTTGAGTACATGTTTTATTGACGGAAACAAGAAAGTATTGAGCTATATTATCTACAGATATATAACTCATCAAATGTTAATTGACGGAAACAAGGAAGTATTGAGCTATATTATCTATAGATATATAACACATCAAATGTTTATTGATGGAAACAAGGAAGTATTGAGCTATATTATCTATAGATATATAACACATCAAATGTTTATTGATGGAAACAAGGAAGTATTGAGCTATATTATCTACATATATATAACTCATCAAATGTTTATTGACGGAAACAAGGAAGTATTGAGCTATATTATCTACAGATATATAACTCGTCACATGTTTTGTGGCGTTATTATAAAATTGTAAGGTCTTGGCTATTGAGTTTTAATAAAAAAAAAAAAAAAAAGACCTTTATTTGGCATACTGCTCAAAAAATATACTCCTCCCCCAATACACAATGCTCATACATCTAGAGCAAGAAACAAAAAAATACATCAAATAAATAAAAATAAAAATATTGAGTTTTAATATTTGAATTTAGTTATCATGAAAGTAGATGGATAAATAGTCTAATAAACAGTACAAGAACATAAATAAAGATAAGATTAGAGTGTTTTAAGTTATATCACTTTGCTATTATAATGAATTCTAGTACACCCAAATTAACGATCTTATGTTCGTTAATTTGGGCTTTCTATAACAAATAAAATGATAAATTCCTGCATTGAAAGTAGTACACAACATAATTTAATGCAAATTAAATTGCAAATAAAAGTGAAATGGAAACGCCGGTGGGGAAAAAACACAATTTAGGGAGAACAAGGTGGTTTTATCTCTGGGTGAGCGTGGAATGAGCTTTCTGAGAAATACAATGATCACGCGAAGATTCGGATAATGATTTTAACAAATTGTAAGCAATTTAAAATAATTGCGCGCCATTTATTATATTATTTATAAATATTTGATACAAAAATATTTACTAATACACAAATAAACAGATAACTCATATTGCTGACCCATATTTTTGTCAACAAAAGCGTACAAACGTACTTTGTATCATCTTGTGTCATATATTACTATTATATTATATTCATTATATTTATAAATGACTTGTCTCGCTCAATAAATTATGCAATTACGATCTATGCACATACTAATATCTATGCGAAACATTAGACAAAAAGCTGCACGAAACTATTAAATTTGTAATTGATAAAACTATTATAACTAGGTTAAAAAAATATTATGTCAAAAACAAATATTTTACAATTTAATAATATCCGCGAAAAATCAATGTAAATAGAGTATATAATCTTATATTGTACAATTTAGTGTTTATTTGAAACTATTAGGACTATTTATAATAATTAATCAGGAATCTATATTGGGAAACCCATATTGACTATATAAAACTGAAACGCAATACTTGGTCCTTGAAAAATATGGGAATTCTCTGTGAAAACGCGCTAAGATGAATTGGTGACATTTTGAGCAACATCTCATGACTAAAACTGACTTCATCTGGAAAACAAATTTTCTTTTTCATGTAACTTTGTGACAGTTTTTTTGTATAAAAAATATATAGTAAATATGTTCATCTATAGATGATTCTGCAAAACTTTTATTATAATAGTTATTGCGAAAATATGAAAATTGATAAGATTACCCTCGTTAGGGCCAATTTTCGTGACTTACCTTTCATAATTTTTCATAGGTTTTCTGTGATGTTAAGAGAAATACTGTGTAATTGAAGTCTTCTGAGCTTCTGCCGAAAAAGCCTCATGGCTTATAGCCCTATAAAAATAAAAGTTTTTTTTTATATCGAGATAATTGCAAAAGCTTGTACTGGAAGTGAGACATGAAATGAAAAATATGGCTATAATGTATTCTTGTATGGCTTACTAAATGATTATGATTATCAAATCCCACCGAAATATGAATGTATGAGATATATGAATCTAATATACGTTTAGATATTAGATTCATATATTTCATACATTCATATTCCGGTGGGAGCCCTATAAAGATTATTGTTTTTACATACCGCGTGCATCCGGAATTAGCCGCATATTAAATGTAGTACTTAATTATTAATGCTTAATTACTTCGGAAAGTTGTGTGGTGGCTATACTAGATTTTTTTAATAGTAGTTAAGTTTCTATACGTTACACTAAATTAAATGCAAATATACTAAGCTATAATAATATACAAAGTCCGATATTAATTAATACAAACGGCGAAATACTATATCATTCACCTAATATTTGTAATTTAATCGCCTACAATACAAATGTTGCACGCCGTATATATTCCACAGAATTTCACAATGACCCGGCGCATACACCAGATTTGAATAACAATTAGCCCAACTGCAATATACGGAAACGTCGGCCTTGTACCCCCTAGCTTTGTCAAATATTACCACACTCCCTGTAATACTAAAGCACTTTTTATCTACCCTACATTTTGCATCGCATGTGTTTGAAATACTAAACTGTTGAAAATTGCAACATCATAATGTGGCAATAAAAGGGCGGAATAGCGATACAAGCCTATCGTTCTGTTATAAAAGTCAATCTATCTTTTTAGCTGCTCGTTTTATGTCTTCGTTGTAAAAAAACCGGAAATGCGGCTAACATCTGTATGATTAGGATTTATGAGGCACGTAAAAAGTTTCGTTGCTTCCAATATCGGTCGATGCGTGATTAGTTTTGAGTGGTGTAGTAGGGGGGAATTGAAATTTTATTATGGGGAAGAGGGCACGAAAGAAAAAACCATTCTATATATGAGTAAAAAAATCAATAACATATGTATACTTTATAGTAGTAGTTTCTGTATTTGTTTATCTCGGGTCCGCCTACCGTGTGTTAGTAAATGTGTATGTAAGTGTTATTGTATTATTATATCGCCAGTTATTGAGACTAAAAAAGACAAAAATTGTTTCATATAAATGTGAGACTTTTTAGTGGGACGTTAAAAGTTGTTTGAAACAGTTGAACAAGTCTGTCATTTTTGAAACTTCACCAATTATTGAGGCTACAAAAATTGATTGATACAAATAGTGAGACTTTTTACGGAGACGATTACAGTTGAACTAGACTGTCATATTTCACTAATTATGGAGACAACAAAAATTGAGACTTTTACTGAAACATTAAATTAGTTGAACAACAGTTTCAATCATTCTTCATATCCTCTCGTTCTGTTTCTCTCTTCTTCTTCTATCTCCTACGCTTCACCTTCTCATTCAGTTTTTCTACCACCTCCTATATTCTTTTTATATAAATACTACTGCTATATCTGTGCATACATACATTTCACATTATTGTGTACACATAAGTAACACCAGTTCTAGCCCTTGGATGTTCATGATATTTGTACTTAAATAAATTCAAATGTGACTTACACCACTTTAATTCTCACAGGCTCATATAATCAATATATGTTTGTATGATTCCGGAGTTAAATGACAATGTTAATGTGGCATTGATACTACACTGCACATTAGGATACGCAATTGGTGATCAAACGCGATCAAATTTATCCCCATCTCGTATCGTAATATGGCACAGTATGATACTTACGTCGTAAATAACTATTGCGTGCTTACAACCGCTATTTATGTTGGTTCTTAAATTATTATTATTTGAATTTTGTGATATTCTATATCGTATTTATTACATTTTCGTATTATAGGTACTTTGCCAACTTATGTACATTCTTAAAACCGCCATTATGTTATTTATTAAATTATTATTATGAATTCCTTTTCATTCTTATTATATAACTGAGACAGACCTCGTGGTGATCCCAATCTTAATGTTTACCGACCGTTTAATTAAGACTCTACAAACAGAATTGCCCGCAATGTTTTGATTTTGGTCTGCTTTTATCTTTTGTTAGAGAAATCCCCGAGTAACTCGCGCCGTACCGTTCACAAACGATTTCTGGTCTTCTAATATTAACAATGGAAATTCGGGTTTCTTTGATGGACTCTAATGAAATTTTCACGGACCACGTGTTTCAATTTATATAGAGTGAGCGTATCAGTGAGGTGGCTAAGTGTTTTGGACCCTTAACCGTAAAAAAAAGTTTATGTCTGCAGTGTTTTTTAATCTATTAGTTTTTTCAAATCAGCACATATTTAAATAATATATAGGTTATTTAATTTCATAACGGTATATAAATAATAATACCAAGTAGATATTTCTAGAAATGTTTAAAATAAAAAGGACTGTAAATTCACAGAAAGCATGAAAAACTTTTTTTTCTACAAATTTAGTTTGATCTTTCGTAATTTGATGATATTTTAAAGGTAACTAGCAAACAATTAATTGAGCAGACGTAATGTAGAGAAAAGTCCTTGGAGGAGGCCTTCATTCAATATTGAACATATCACTGAATATTGTGATGATTTTAAAAAGTTCATCCTAATTACACAAATAAAAATTTAGATTTATTTCCTTGTGATCGCTGACAAAGTACATACTAAATATGTGCGGTATTATTGGAAAATCGGTCCTTTCTGCATCCCACATGAAAATGTATTTATCTACTTCAAGGACTTTTCCGCGGGGAAAAAGGAAAGCTCAGAGGAGTACATCATAAAAATGTACATCGGATTTACCTAAACTTTACATATATCTCCCAAAAAAGAATAGCTATATATGGATGAATATGTACTAAATATAAATTTGTATTGATATTTTCTTTCTGATTTTCGATCGGGGTAAGTATGGTCAACATATGATGCTTAGAAATAAGAAAAGTATTGCATTGGGGCTCAGCTGCATACTACACGTAGTCCACTTATGTGGGACCTTTGTGCATCCCCCATTTAAAAAAAAAAATAATTTTCCTTTGTCCATACATATACAGTATAATAATATTTATATAATTGTAAAAATTAAAATAAATTACATATCTACAAATAAAAGAGAAAATTTTTAGTTGAGTATGGTCAACATACCATAATTACATAGCTAGTAATAGTAAATTTGTTTTAATCTTATGTCTACACTTTTCGAAAATTTAATTAATACGAATCCTGTTCAAATTCATATAGTGAAGGCCAATTACTAAGTAATGTCTTTTAAGCTTCTGTTTCATTAGTATAGAATGTAGTTGTTCTAAAATTTAGTACTCAATTTAATTACGCGGGAAACAAATTGTTCAACAAAAAACATGAAATATTTTTTCACATAAAAAAAACTGAAAATTTTAAATGTATTAACCCTTAACCGCCTAGGTGTCAAAATCGTTCATATCCGTTACTGGTCACTGATACCGCAACATGTCTTGTAGAAATATACGAAGTTTTAATTATTATTTATGTGCTGTAAGTAGCTTAAATTATTTATTGGGGTTGGTATGAGTAATTAAACCACATAAAACGTTTATTTTTTAAAATTTATAACAAAATAATTTGTTTTACAAAGATAACATTTATTTTCTATTTTATAACAGATCTCAGTGATCTGACTTAGGTGCTTAAAGGTTAATTGATATTGCTTGAATTTATAGGAAATAAAAGTCATTTATTATTATTCGCTTTATATTATATGCATCTTACATCTAACGCTGAATTTTAATTTATATATATATATATATATATATATATTGGTCAAAAGCTGATCATTTCAATTATTCTACTTAATTTGAAACGACTGTTACATAAATGTAAAAAAATACATATGGAAAATCAGGGGTTATTACAATTCAAAATAAATTATAATACATCCCATTTATTAATGAGTGAATTTATTGAAATTTATGAAAAAAATTAGAAGTAGAATTCACATATTAGCTTCTGCCAAATAGCCACAGATATACTATAAATTAAAAATATATAATATCCTATTTTACATTAAAAAATAAAATGGGTTGTACTGGTTATTTATCGTTTGGTTGTTCCTTCAAACTCCTGGACGACATCTTCCTAAGGAACTCGTTTGACAGTTTTATTGTGTCCTTAATTTTATTTGTTTGTCGTTTATTGAAATTCCTGGACGACGTGTTCCTAAAGATATCCAGGAACTCGTTTGACAGTTTTATGGTGTCCTTAATTGTATTTGTTTGTCGTTTATTGTTGTTTTATATAGTTGTTTTAATCTTTTTTGAATTTTTTAATATCAATAATGTCCTTTTTGTATTTAGGTAGTTTTTTTTTATATGTGTTTGCATTATTTGATGTATGGTTTTTATTTAATTAGTAAGTTCTATTTTATTATTTATATTATATTTTATTTTATGTGTAGGGCATAATAATAGGTTTAGAAGCTACGAATTTGAATTTGATAAATAAACATTCTGTTTACTACAAAATAGTATGCATGCATGGATGAACACGCGTATTTATATCCACTCTTTACCAACATGTTCCCCCAAAATACACACAATCAAAGCACAACAAATATTGATTACAGGAGCCATTCAATTTATCACCAAGCCCCCAAACGCGCGGCATTGCTTTTCTGTAATACTTTCACGCGGAACACCGCAGCAAACTTTCCAGTGTGAAAAATATCTGGAAACTGTCTTACTATTGGATTCACATTAATTATTTTTTTCTGCGGATCGTGTAGCAGTGGCAAGGACCCTTGCGTCCTTCAACTCCAGCACTATATCGCTTGGGCGTTGTAGCATGAGCTGGGGCAATATACATCCAATTATATTATCTACAGTCTACTACGTAATACGAGGAGAAGTTAATAAGATTTTATGTAGAAATATTTGTTTTACCGTACTTGGATACATTCATATACTTCAAAACATAATATGTATTAAAATGTAGGTTTTTTCTTGTAAATTGTGAAATTGTATCGTAATATATATATATATATATATATATATATATATATATATATATATATATATATATATATATTATACATTAAGAACAATCGTGGACTAACCCTCAAATTTTAAAAATATTTGTATATGTTACTTTTATCATTATTATTATTACTACATCAAACATCAAAATAGCTTTTTTCTATTTCAGGTCCATTTTTGCCCTCAATGCCTCTATAAAACTAGATTTATGAAATTTAATTCATATTACTCTATAACAATTTCCACAATATTCACCCTACTCAGTTATAATCTTAATAGTCCGTCAGCTTCGGCCCTTCGACCATTATTCGCCCTATTTTCTCGAGATGGAATAAATAAGCTATTCTTAAACCCAACTACTATTCTTAAACCCAACTACTATTCTTAAACCCAACTACTATTCTTAAACCCAACTACTATTCTTAAAAGAGTTTAAATGATCGCTTTTTAATGAGCGAATGTTTTCTAGGTCATATAGGAATAATCTGAAGAAATAAGTACCATAAGTTAGTACTTATGGTACTTATTTCTTCTAGTGCTAGTGCCCACTGAGCTGGGGGGGAAAGTTTTATTTATTCAATTAACCATATGAGTAATTGAATAAATAAAACTTTCCCCCCTGTTCAGTGGTCTAGTACTTATTTTTTCAACTGATTGCCTAGAAAACATTCGCTCATTAAAATGCGATCATTTAAACTCTTTTAAGCCCGAACATAAGATATTTGAAAGGTGTTAAGGATAATAAACATTTAGAGTTTAGTTTAGTTTAGTTTTTATTTAACGAACAGTTAAAAAAATGTTCCAATTACGAATGCGAAAGATATGATAAACAACGCAATATGTCTTATTGCTTTGTTTATCATATTTGCATTGCCATAAATGGGGTTCAGCAATATGTATAATCAAAATAGATATATAGACTACAGTACTTTCATGCTTGTTTTTCATGCATATGAAATTACAACATGATATATAATTAAAGTGATCAGTAGATAAGTAGCATTTTGATATAATAAAATATTGCTATCCCAAAAAGAAATTACATACTTTGTTATGAGGAAGTAACTTTGTAATATCACAGATGCTACCGAAAAAAAGTCTTTAATCCCATTGTAAAAAATATCACATGAAATCGCTTGCATAGGGTGCACGTTATCCCCGCTGGAGCATTGCCAGGCAACAACATCGTTACCTAAAGTTTACATTTTATGTAGCATATTTCAAGTGGTTATAAAATTACGTGGTATGTGCATTTATCGTTGCTCTTCATAAAGCTTTTTATATGTTTTTGTTGCATGCCTACGTTGTTGCATGCCCACGAGCGCAGTTTTTGCTGTGTAAAGGATATAAAAAAAAGACCTTTATTGGCATTTCCTTCACTGCCCTTCTACATCACAAACCACAACAAGTGTAAAGGATATATTGATTTCGTAATTTGTAAATTGAGGATATGAATGTAAAATTTAAACCTAGATACAATATAAATAAATAAATAAGAGTAAATGTATGATTGTATAAATATTTTTTGAATAATTCCTCAATATTTTGTAATTCTGTGAAATCAGAATGATTCTAATAGAACATTCAATTAATTTATGTATTTATTTCAAATTATTTTACCCTAGTGGAGCGTCGAGAATTTAGTTATGTTAGAATTTAGTTGAAAGGTTGTGAAACTTATTCATCAAATTCTCACACCGTTTTGAGTGTAATTCGCTTTGACATGTTTATTTGTATTTTTACTATAGAATTGACTTATTATTACTTTTTCTATTACATAGTTTTTACCTGGTGGGTAGCAACTAACATAGGTCCGAAAACAATATGTATTCCTATATCGATAGTATTTTCAATGTTTCCATCTGCTGTCTAGAACCGTATTATTATTATTATTATTATTAGAATTTTTCACTCGCAGAAATATTTTCTGCAAAAATGTACCCACACATATATATTTGATAATAACACCTTCGTCTGAGCCTACATCCGCTGACTAGGGTCCTGTAGTCAGCGGATGTAGGCTCGGACTGAAGGTATTACTGTCTATTATATGTTCGCCATGTTGAGAACTGTGTGGGTTATGGCGGAAGTATAAAAGATTTTTTTGGATTTAGACGAATGTCTTTGAGATGTATTTAAAGAATTTATATTTAAACTATTTATAGCCTACACCGAAAGGTAAAAGGCAATTGATAATATATATATATATATATATATATATATATATATATATATATATATATTTAAACTCAGATATTTATTTACTAAAAGTTGAAATAAGACTGCGGAAAACACATGTTATAATTGCATTAATTATATACAAATGCAAACAGATATTTCCCTCTCTATAGTACATACTATTTATTAATATATTACAGTTTTTAGATGCAGATCTATGATAGAAAATGATCTGTGTGGGTATGTTGGTGTCTCGCTGGTGGCTGCTACGATTATGGGCACTAAAATGACTACCTTGGTGCCACATTTGCTTTATTTCAATATCATGTAGTTCATATTTTCTGACTTTCTCTGATATGATTATTATTATTACTATTGTTGTTACTATTATTAATATTATAGTTATTAAATAAATAAATCTTCTTGAATTTTAAAAATATGGGTAGCGGAAACCTATATAAAATAAGCCAGTCAGATATGTTAAACTTTCCGGAAGGCGGGTGCTCTCTAGAGGACAAACGATGCTCGGATGGCCCAAGGATAATAAACTAGAATTTCCAATGCTGCAATGTATGACATTAGTTTACCTTCGAGACAAAATTGTGACGTTACTAACGGGCCAATTTTAATTCGATTCTTACAAAGGGAGCATATGAAACACATCCTATAATTACGTTTTAGGGTTTATAAACCAAAATGAATAGTAGGACTGTGGCCGGTATTTACGATGGGACCATTCTATTGAAATTATGATATTTAATAAACTATTATAGACCTCCCGTCCTTAATTTCTTAAAGCGTTTTTACCATCGTATCATCTGTGCAAAGTTTTATGAAATATTATAAATTAATAGATAACACCCAGCTTAGTGGTGTAGTGGTTAGAGGTGCCGTTTAACTCGTACGTTGTGTTTCACATATTTTTAGAGATTTTCTGTGAAGTTAAGGTAAATACCGGGCGATTACACTCATCTGAACTTCTTCCTTTAACATTGGAAAAGCCCCCGATTATTTTCTCCATAGGATGTTCCCGTTCGATGTATCTAAACCATCTCAGTTGTTGTTTCTTTATTGATTGATTTAAAATAATTAAAAGATTGCTGGGACACCCGCACTACGTCCACTTATGTAGGACCCTTGTGCACCTCCCAGTTGGCATTCTAGCTATCACTCCTCCATCCATCCTACAGATATGAAAAACTGCGAAATTTGCTTTAAAGAAATGACGCTTAGACTATGTATTTTGATGCTAGGGGTGTCAATTTTAGCTAGCATTTCGTACGTGACTGCGGACATTTACACAGTACATAAACCTGTTTCCAGTCTTTCTAATCAAATCCTCTATATAATGGATTCAGAGAGTAACCCATTCTAATGAAGTGCTTTTTTAGAGGACAATGACCCGTTACAATTCCTGTAAGCTTTTTTAAGTCATCTCTCGAAAGATATTCACAAAAACAGGGCACTGCAATATTCGGATCTGGTAAGCATTTTGCATGTTGACGCGTCATACGGCTGTCACCCTGTTATGGTGAGACATAAGAACATGTTCGTTTACGAGATATGACATTATTATTTTAACAATGCAATGATTTCGGGCAGACAACAGAAGCTGCACATGGGAGCTCATCGGCAGGTAATAGGAAAAAAAGACCTTTATTAGGCATAGCAACACACACAATTCAAGCATCTCCTCTGTACATAATTCCACCAAAAAAAAAAAAAATTAAAAATACAAATAAAAAATAAATACAATTTATATAACATTTTACCCTCGCCTATTTCTTCTTCCGCGTCAACCTGCTGCAGATTTTCACGCCTTTCCCATCTTCTCCTAGCCATTCATTCAACTTTCTGCCTTCTCCAACCCACCGGCAGGTACATTTCCCTCTTTTTCACTCTGCCCCTTGTACCATTGAAAAATAAACCTGTTGCGGATGTCAACTGTCTTCAAAGCATGGTGGCATTCGTATATAAGCCTAGATGTCAGTTTTATTGATTCCAGTGCTTGTAGTGTCTACTCTCCGTGCAGATATATTGAACCAACGATTTTCGGGCAGAGAGCTCTTCCACACGACCGATAATTGCAACGGCTCTTGCTGATCTGTACTAAAGCTACCCATTTTGAAACAAATCTGAAACTATTAAAATTAGGGAGCCATCTGTATCTACAGAAATATTTAAATTGATTGAGACCTTAGACTGTCATTGTGCCTATTTAACAGATAGACCGGCATCATTTTGTCGGACCGCAGATTCAACACAGGGCATGTCCTTACATGCCTCTTTTAATCTTAATCTGCTAATATTTGTCTATACTACCCATACACTTTCGTAGGTCTCATACTTATTGTCTGATGGCTGCCTTCATAGCCTCCCCGTAAGGTAATTATCTAAAGGTGGGAGACCTAGCATTGCTTCCATCGCTGCGGCAACAGCTGTTCGCATATCACCTATTACATACACAACATACGTGCGGGCCGGGGCTCCCAAACTATAGCTTCCTATGCTAGAATAGGTCTTACTATGGCTGTGTACATTCACAGCATGACGTGAGGTGATAATTCTCATGTGCACCCAATTGCCCTACGATACTAGCAAAAGGACTGTGAGTGCTGACTTTGTCAACAATTCTTAGATATATATATATATATATATATATATATATATATATATATATATATATATATATATATTATACAACTAACCCCCTAGGAGGAAAGTTAAACACCATCTGGCGACACCACATCAATTAGAAATGCACACCCATATGGATCCTGATGGCATGAGCATGTTGACAGTTATTACCATATCGGTGTACATTGCTAATTGATGTGGTGCCGCCAGATAGCGCTTAACTATCCTCCTAGGGGGTTAGTTGTATAATTTTTATATATAACCACTCGAGATATTGTGTGAATTCATCCTCACTAGCTGAGCTACACTGATGAGATCTAATAAGATCGAAATCTAGATATGTAGATTGCCAAGAGGTGGATTCACACTTATATATGTTTTATAAATTCTTAGATATTTTACTTGTGATGCCAACTTACGTTTTGTGTTTGGCTTCATTTTTTCTTGAACAGAACAATCTGAGTCTTATCGCGACTTACCATCAGATTGTGTTCTGTGCGCCATTTTCTACTATTTTTAATGCACTCTTCATAATGCCTAGTACACTTTCGTATTTTCCGATTAAGAAGATGTGATAATATCCGCGTACCCCAGCATGTAGTATCCTGCCGAATTATAACGGTCTATAAGGCCATCAACTACTCTAATCCATTGCAGTGGAAATAGAACTCCCCTTGTAGGCAGCCCCTAGTTACCATTCGTCTGACGGTAGTGCTTCCTACATTAATGCTTAAGTCTCCCCAGATGAGAATGTTTCGTAACGACTGTTAGTCAGTTCCCATGCTTAAAATTATTAATTACAGCTCTCTCAATTCCATTAAAAGTAGCCTTATCAAAAGCTATTTCGATGGCTGTTAATACTTCATAGATCTCTCAATCTGACTCACAATTGTGTAGGGGGCGGACTCTAGAGACTTTTCTGTTATATGTGCATGTTATTTGACATGAAGCAGATATTTTTAACTAGAGGTTCAGCCTTTTTATGCCTCTCCAGAGTTTTTAGTATAAACGACGTGGGTCTGACTAATTTGGATGTAGTCTGTGTCTGGGTTAGGTATGAAAGTCACCTTCGCCTCATTTCATACTTTTGGAATGTATCGTAATGCTATGAATGCCTTAGCAGGATATGTGCCATCTAATCCCGATGATTTGTAAGGCTTGAAGGATTTTATCACGTAAGTTATATAGGAGTCAGTACCAGCTCCTCGTTGTTAGGTGGTCCGATACTCCAATGCCCGTTTGGACTCGAGTCTAGTTTGCATTTCAAAACGTCTGCAGTTTTAGATGGTGTGGATACGTATGTACTCCATCCCCTCCTTGGACAGCTTAGTTGCTGTGAGGGATCCTTAAAGACAGCTCTTGTTAGTCAATGAGCATTGGAATCACAGTTTATGAGTAGGTAAATGTTGGCGTTCTTTCCATACATTACTAATTGTCATGGATTGTGGGGGCTATGGTGACTTCTAGGATATGTAGACTGTTGCCAGTATTATATCATTTTTCCCATCTCGTCCACATCCGCTAATTCTGACAGCTGAAATGCCGCCATTACACACTGTGTCAAGGGTATAACTTTTAATTTCCGAGGTGTATACATGTCCTCAGTGTGCTATTCGTGGGCATTGATGCAATTTCCCCGGACATACGAACTTCGGTTACGGCCTGTATACCTGATGTCTTGGACGAGACTAGGGCGACTTCTGTCTTGGATGCCGCAATGGCAAGTCCATTGTTCGTCATACGGGCCGTCATCCTTTTTGTTATTGTTTTGATATTAGCCAAGGTATCTTTCCCATCTCGTCCACAACCGCTAATTCTGACAGCTGAAATGCCGCCATTACACAACCGTCTCAAGGGTATAACTTTTAATTTCCGAGGTGTTGTTGTGTGTACTTAAGCGACGCCCGATTGTCTGGGCAGATAAGCCATTCGGTCGTTAAGTCACAACGAAACCCTAATGACCTACTAACCCAGTAGAAAGTGTAATTAGGACGACACAGAAGAGGACAGAGTGGCAAGAGTACCCTTCAACGAAACAGTCGCGGAGCGACCAAGAAGCCATACACAACATAGTCTTCACCCAAACAAGATCCACAACTTTTCAACACCACAGCAATAGTTTTAGTCCTCAGTCATAGAGGTGGTGGCAGCGATGCTTCCAGTTCCTTACGACGACGTTCCAAGAGTTAACCAGTTGGTATCCAGCAGTGGTTCCCCTCAGCATTGGCGGCATCGACTCGGCAACTGGACCTCAGTATTGACGTCATAGGCAGGATCTTTACATCGCTACACATCATTTTAATGACAGAGGTGGTCCTCCCATAATACACATCAGTGTGTACATGTTCTAAGTCTGCTATTCCTGGGCGTTAATGCAATTTGCCCTCTTAAATCTTCCCCGGCCATACGAACTTCGGTGATGGCCTGTATACCTGATGTCTTGGACGAGACTAGGGCGACTTCTATCTTGGATGTCGCAATGGCAAGTCCATTGTTCGTCATACGGGCCGCCATCCTTTTTGTGGTTGTTTTGGTATTAGCCGAGGTATTGAGGATGTCTCTTCCGCGGAATACTAATGCCAAATAGTCTAGCGGTTGCGGTAGTGGAATCTCCAATGACGCGTCGAATGCGATGTTGCTCAGGAGGGTCCAAGGATAGAGCCCTGAGGTACCCGTCCTGTCATCTCAGGTCTCACCTATCCGTCTGATCCAGCATAGGTCACCTCTTCTCAATCTACCCTTCATCCCGGTTACTTTTGCTGCATCTGCTTCAGAGAGGCGCATGCAAAATGCATGTATTCCTCTACATGCAAGGGTTGAGGAAGAGAGAGCCTCACATGCTATTTAGAACCGCTGAACTAGCCCAATATCTGAAACAGGAGATTTTTTCATGCAATTTGCTTCTACCACAGCATTATATTCTCAAAGCACCATCATATGTATATAATAAAATTTCTCTACGCAGCGCAATTCATAAAGTTAATAGCAGAAATAAAACAAACCTGTATATACCGAAACATAAAATCCATTTTAATAAGCGGTCTTCTCCTACAATGTAGCTAATTTCTATAATCTTGTACCCGGTGAAGCAAAGAATCCTGTAGCATTTCGATAATATATAAGGAATCATATAGTGAAGTTTGAAATAATTTGAGATGTTAAATATAATATACCCGAAACCATATTTTGTTGGTTCATTATATTAATATAATGTTTTTGATTGATTGATTTTGATTGATTAATATCGTGTCTATATGTGTGTCTATATCTAAATGTATGCATAAATGTGTGTATATGTGCGAGTGTATGTATTATAGCATTAATTAATGTTTATATAAACCATTTATCATTTATACAAATTATTGTTATATCTTAATTATTTAATTTTAATTAGAATAAGTCTTCTCTAGGGCCAGTGGAAGAGCAATCATATGCATTGCATATATTTGACTGGGACTGCGCCTTATTTGCCATAAATATGTATTTTCTATTTTTTTTACGTTGTTACTGTGAACATGTATTAAAATAGTTTTTATATGCATATAATTATGTATGTCAAAAGGGAAATAAAAGTCATTATTATTCTTATTAATGCTTAGTATCAGACATTTTTATTAAATAAGATGTAATATTAATATATTACTTTAACATACCTATAATAAAATAGTACCAGTAAAATGTTTCACTATGTTATTTATAGGCTGCACATGAAATGTGCAGCGAGCTAAATGATAACTAGTTTTTAAACAATTATTAATTTCATCTCGCATTTCTCTCATCATCCATTTTAAACAACTAATTTCAAACTCAGCTGACGATGAAGCTTTTAAAAATGTATGCACCGACATTTTGCGAGTATGATATGTGTCAATGTAGACACGAGAATCGTGCAGTGTGCGGCTGCAGGATTTAAATTTACTCGTTGAATGAAAACAGACATTGATTAAACTTTAAACAATATTCTTTGTGGGTATGTACGCACCAATTTTAATGAGCTATACAATTCTAATTTTATGTAATCGTTTGTTTATATGTTGCTAAGTTAGTTATTATCTTATATCATTTTTTATATCACTTGTTAGGCCACCGATAGCCGAATAAAGTTTGTTTCTCTTTCTATATAACTGTTGTTGGATATTATATGTTGTAGCAGTAATTAATTGTATTTAACCTAAATTTGAAACAAATTGTTTAACATTCATAAACATTTAGACTATTTATTATTCATGAATATTAATATCTTGATTCATGCAGGCCCAAAAAATGGTCGCATGTTATATATATTAAGGTGAACATTTTACAAAAGGTTTATAATTTAATTATTCGCAACTTTGATTATAAATGAATTATTTTGAGAAATATCTAAAATTAATTTATTAATGAATTTATTCCGAAAATCGTGTGGTGCCCACACCAAATTTTTGTGGGCAACATAAACCTATTTTAAAACCCGTATGGCATTTTTCTTATATCGTTTTCGATGCAGACACAAACTACATAGTGTTATACACACATGTAGAAAATGATATAGCGGTGGAATAATAATAAATTCACTTAACAATAACAACACCGTAATACACAATGTTAATTTTCTATTTAGAAATAGCTATACAGTTTAATATATCAATTCTTATATATAAAACGATATAGGAAACTAGATAATGTCATACGGGCTTAAGACAAGTAAAACTTGTAGTAGTATAAAGTATTGTAACTTTCCAGCGCTAGAGAAAATTTAACGCAATCTGACGATATCATATCAATTAACAATACCATCCATATGGATTACCGGTTTAATAACCGTTAACATGCTCATTCCATAAGGATTGTAAACGATAATTGTATAATAATATTCCAACAGAGTGTTGGAGATATCAGCATAAAACCATCTTATAAAATGTTTAAAAGTTTGAATCTTAGCTACAAATCTAGATTTCTATCTTGTTAGATCTCATCAATGTAAGTCAGTTAGTGAGGCACAATATGGAAATCTAGATATGGAGATTATAATATTATTATTCTTATATCATGTAATAAACTGGTAATCAAAACTCACCACAAATTTGAATTTATATGAAGCCTAGATACTAGTATTTATGTTATTATAAATAGTAATAATTTTGCAAAATTAGTGCCTTCTGAAATGCAGGTCCTTATATTTGTTGTTTTTTGTGTGTTGCAGCGGTGTCAGTGTCGGTAGCAGTATGGACGCTGGTTGCAATATCCTTGGAGAGATACTTCGCAATTTGCAGCCCCCTAAAATCCCGCCGCTGGCAGACACAATTTCACGCCTACAAGATGATAGTTCTCGTATGGGTCGCCAGTTTATCATGGAGCCTGCCCGTACTTCTGGCGTCCACTCTGACGGCCATGAAACAGAAGGGTGAGTTTATAAATGTCCATTTCCCAAAAGCACTGGGGATAATAAGGCGTGCGGTATAAAACACAGCAGAATAAAGCTACAGAGTTTTGAATTTCGTAGTGGGTCAAGGAGATCATTTTAATTGGACGGTGCTCTTTTTCTGTAAATTGAAAACTGCATATTTTATTGAAATATATACTTGTGTACTTTCTACTATTATGTGTGTGGGAGTATAAATATTTAGTATTTGGCATTTGTAACTACAATATCAACATACAGGTTTATATTATTATTAGTCAATAGTGGAATTTAATGCAATGAATATTTATTATTTGACATTTCTAACTGCAATATCAACATACAGGTTCGTAAATAGTGGAATGCAATCACAAATGATTGATTATTGGTTTACATTAATACAATGAAAATACCAACAAAATTTATTATATTATATCATATTAATTAATTAATAATTATAGGCTATATGCATCATGGTGTCACATTTTTAAAATTTACAAAGTACATAAATGGACCATTTCCCCCATAAAGGGTCACAGCAGAATATTGAACAAATAGACTCAAAGTTTAAAAAAAGCAATCTTAGTAAAACGAATAAATCAACTATTGGTTCCGGATATTATTGCGGATTCTGAAAGAGATTATTCTTCTGCGATTAGCCTTGTGTATTATAATATAGGTCACATAAGGAAATTTCCGAGAAAATTCATTTCAAATGTCAGAGTAAAGAAAAACACGAAACGCCGAATAATATTCAATTAAAACAATAAAAAGGTAAAGTAAATGCTCAAACTATGCACCATTTACAGTCTAATAATTACCTATTTGAAGAACAAATTCGTTTTCAACATTATCTATAATATCTGGAGACTTTAATCGTACTCCACGATGAATCCTCGCCTATGTCAATTCGTTGACTCTCTAGAGTGAACCATGGCTTTTGGTTTGTGTGGTTATTGGATTGGTTGATGCGAAATATCACAGAAGTAATAACGTATATATGGAAGAGGTAGGGAAAACATGCCTTCTCGCTAATGGCATGGAAAAGGGAACAAGCTATTTTCAATAAAGGAGGCGCGGAGGATTGTACAATCTACAGGGAAATATTCCTTTTAAATATTCCACAACATATACGAAAGTACGTACAGAAATTGAAAGAAAAAATCGACACGAACCTGAATGAAGAGCTAAAAGGCATAATGGCCTTGTTAGTCATCTTGAGACGACTCTTAATAGACATATCTAAAGCATTTGATACAGTATATATATATTTATATATATATATATATATATATATATATATATATATATATATATATCTGACTGATGAAGAACACAGCTTGGGGATACTTTCAGTTGGCAAATAGAGTAATCTACCATCTAGTCTTTGCTGACGACTTGGAGCATAATATACAGATGTGGATTGCAAAACTAACATCATTTGGTCTACAAATTAAAAAAGAAAAACAAAAATAATAGTAATATAAAAAGCGTCCGGTAAAACAACCATTATATATAATATAATATGTATAATATATACAAAATATAAAGTTGAAAATTTGGAACATTTTAAATATTTGGGAAAAGCCTTAGGAGAATGGTAAGATGGAAATAGAACTCAATGAGAGGATTAAACTGCACACCAAACTATATTTTGTATCAATTAAAAAAATAATAAATAAAAGCTTGCTATACAACAGAATAAAAATGAAATATAAAAAGAATAAAGCAGCTCAAGAAATAGCGTGGATACGGACACGGGAAATATAAAAAACAAACCAGGATAAATCCCTCAATACCCTCACTTCGTGGAGGAATCAAAGCCACACACCTCGCGGCGAGGACGGTGGGATAATATGGATTTCCTTTTAATGCAAATATACTAGAAATAATATGAATTTTAATTTTATTATAATTGTGAATATGTTAATATTACTGACCAATATTCAAGGTACTTATTATTAAGGAAAAAAAGATGAATTGTCAAAGGTAATTCATGTAATTTACCCGTAGTGAGGTTTGCCATATACAAATGATTAACAAACGAAAATGTGCGCTATGAGTATTGCATTGGACCACGTTGTAGGTTATAAGAAATTAAAACGTTAATGATATTCAGTAAGTTTTAATCAGTAATTAATTAATTTCGTAGTGTCAGATGAAAAGAGTAAAAATACAAATGTATAATCATCTCACACCCTTTATAATACTAAATGTGTCAAATATTACAAAAGCTTTTATCTTACAAAATAAATAGTATAGCCATTAATAAATATTATACGTACCCATATTACCCTAATACAGTCATTAGTGAGATTATATTAATGATATGTGTAGCTAAATATGCGATGTAATTCTAACATTGTTTTAAAATTACTCGAACAAATTTAAATATCTATTAAACCCTTTTATAAAATGCTGGGTATTATCATTCGGATATCGTTTTCCAACGCAGACTTAATACCCTGATTACTATGCTGACCGACAAGGATTATGGAAAGTTGGTCAAAACGAACCCCTCTAGCCCGTATTCATTTAATGTATTCGAGACCACTCTCACTTAATTTGTGCAAATTAAGGGGCATTGGCCATTAGGTTATCACATGATTTCATATACTATCTCTCAATATCTGCACAGATAATGTTTTAGTTAAACACAATAACGTGCAACTCGGCAACTCAACTTAGCATTATCAAACTTAATGTTTCCTCTAGCTAGATAATGATAACGTTGAGTTAATATGCTGTGCTTTTTCGCAAAAAATGTGTTTAATAAATGTTGTTCATAATTATTTATAGATAAATAATATTACTATAAAATGTTTAATTCAATTCAATTATATGCAACTACTATACGCCCATGTAGTGCAGTAGGTATGATCCCTATTTAACGAGCCCGTTCGGTAAGCAGGTATGTTGCTCGGGTTTGAATCCTGATCCTGGTATACGGTAACATTTGTCGTTGGGTTACCATTAATGATAACACGACAATTTTCTGCAACAGAACATTCACATTCACATTCACATTCACATTCACATTCACATTCACATTCACATTCACATTCACATTCACATTCACATTCACATTCACATTCACATTCACATTCACATTCACATTCACATTCACATTCACATTAACATTCACATTCACATTCACATTCACATTCACATTCACATTCACATTCACATTCACATTCACATTCACATTCACATTCACATTCACATTCACATTCACATTCACATTCACATTCACATTCACATTCACATTCACATTCACATTCACATTCACATTCACATTCACATTCACATTCACATTCACATTCACATTCACATTCACATTCACATTCACATTCACATTCACATTCACATTCACATTCACATTCACATTCACATTCACATTCACATTCACATTCACATTCACATTCACATTCACATTCACATTCACATTCACATTCACATTCACATTCACATTCACATTCACATTCACATTCACATTCACATTCACATTCACATTCACATTCACATTCACATTCACATTCACATTCACATTCACATTCACATTCACATTCACATTCACATTCACATTCACATTCACATTCACATTCACATTCACATTCACATTCACATTCACATTCACATTCACATTCACATTCACATTCACATTCACATTCACATTCACATTCACATTCACATTCACATTCACATTCACATCAAATTCACATTCACATTCACATTCACATTCACATTCACATTCACATTCACATTCACATTCACATTCACATTCACATTCACATTCACATTCACATTCACATTCACATTCACATTCACATTCACATTCACATTCACATTCACATTCACATTCACATTCACATTCACATTCACATTCACATTCACATTCACATTCACATTCACATTCACATTCACATTCACATTCACATTCACATTCACATTCACATTCACATTCACATTCACATTCACATTCACATTCACATTCACATTCACATTCACATTCACATTCACATTCACATTCACATTCACATTCACATTCACATTCACATTCACATTCACATTCACATTCACATTCACATTCACATTCACATTCACATTCACATTCACATTCACATATATTAACACACGACAGAAGAACCTGAAGCTCGATAGCCAGTTACAAATTGTAACAAATACAGTAACTACTACTACCATATGCAACTATATATTTTGTATTCCAATAGTTATTATTGCTATTAAAAATACAAAGAGAAAACTCAATACCAACGGTGTACTATAAATTTTTTTTGTTCTCATGTCCTAAGACAAGTCATTTTCCGCATTTATTTGGGTGCGGGAAATGCGACTTACCGCACTTATTCGCTCATTCTGGAAACTTGCTTTCCTGCACTAATAATGTAAATTACTATCATACATAAAACGAAATCGAACTAAATAGCTTACATTTCCGATTATATACCTGATTTATGCGAACTAATACAACACAATTAACTTGAAACTGCTTTGTCTATACACGTATATAAGGGCGAGAGGATAATTAGTGATAGTTTAAGCGGTGACCACTTTTCCATTAGCATAGAGCTAAAGTGTCTGCGAACGGAGGAGAGGGATCTATCAAGAAGATAAAGGTACAGGTGGGACGCGGGGACAAGAAGGAGCTATCGTCAAAATATAAAATGCGGAGAGGTAGGAAGACTGGATGAACTGGCGGAGGAAATGAAGTGGGCTTTAGTACCAAAAATATTATATGAAAGGGGCGGGTTAGGACGCATTAGGAGTATCACAAAACGTGTATGAAAGAGTAAAAAGAATGCCCAGAAACGCGATAAGAAGATGTAAAGACGTGGGAGGATATAGAAAGTATTGGAGAAAAAAAATATTGGAGGAGGCATGCGTGAAAGGGAAGAAGGGCAGAGAGGATAGTGAATTGAAAATATTCAAGAACCTTAAGTCAGAAAGAGAAATATGGAAATAAATTAGGAACGCAACGAAAATAGGACACATCAGGAGTATGGCAAAAAGTGTATGAAAGGCTAAAGAATGCCCAGAAACGAGATAAGAAGATGTAAAGACGTGGGAGGATAGAGAAAGTATTGGAGGCAACGAAAATATTGGAGGAGGCATGCGTGAACGGGAAGAAGGTCAGAGAGGATAGTGAATTGAAAATAATCAACAACCTTAAGTCAGAAAGAGAAATATGGGAATAAATTAAGAACGCAACTGAAAATCCTCGAAAGAAACAGGAATTCAATAATGATACGACCACTTCATGACTCTATTCAGAGAAATAGTAGAAAGTGATGCACACAGGTCGAGGAAGATAGAAGGCAGGGTGGAGATTAAGCACTAAATCAAGAGGAATAGGGTGGAAGCGGCGATAAATTACTTAATAGACAGGAAAGTGATCGGGCCGGATGGGGTAACGAATGAAGCGTGGGCGACGGAGGACACCAAGGAAAAACTGGTGGAGAAAATGGGTGGTATCTGGTCGGTAAGGAAGAAGTTGCCAAAGATCTGGAGAATGTGCCTATGTATAGGTGGGTAGACGAGAGTAACACATCAACTACAGCGGAATTACCCTGGTAAATTCCAGCTATGAAATATTTGCGTAAGTGGCGAGAGGCTTGTGGAAGAAAGAAATGGAAAATAAAGGAATGTTACTGGAATATGAAGGGGCGAGGGACCACGTAACATATTATAACGTGGAACTATATGATGGACCAAGGAATCAAGCCGTCAGGAACAAAGGGGTAGACTTGAAGGCAACATACGATATTATGAACAGAGGAATTATCATGGACCTATTATCGAATAGGGGTGTATCGCTAAGTGTAGTAACAAACATACAACGCATGTACCTAACTACCAGCAGGGTAATGCTGGGGGCGGAGATGACAAAGGTATTTGTGACCAAATTCTGCGGCAAGGATGCCCTCTGAGTCCGGCTTTGTTCAACTTGTATATAGCGGGCATGGAGTAGATATTGAGGAAGTTACAGGTGAAGGAGTAGTGATTGGGAGTGTGGTCACTAGCGTTTGCGGATGATATAGTATGAATGGCGAGAAGAAGTGCGGAGCTTGATGAAATGAGTACGATATTAAAGAGATTATTTGTCAAGAGAGAACTAAGCGTGAATGTGGGTAAAACCAACGTTAAGTTATGCCAGAAGGGAGGAATACATAATTATGAGACCTTTTAATGGAAGGGAAGTGGGATTGAAGGACGAAGGAGCCTAATAAACGGAGTACATATACACGCAAAAACGCATTGCATTATAACAATGAGTTAACTTAGTTTGATGACTTGTATTTGTTGGATAATAATAGTAAATTCAATAAAATTATAACTTAAAACGTATATATCATTTTTCATATCATAGTTGTCATATATACAAATGGACAGTTGCAATTTTATAAGCAAACGAAATGTTTTGTAACAAATAATCTATCAGTGTTAGCCTTAATTTTCCCCAAATTACCGCGGGTTTGTCCTATATTAATAGTAATGCTATTTTCCAAAATTGTTTTCGATCCATACAGCCGTTTTCATGCAATTTTATTTCTATTTGGATAGTAAGGTATGGTTACCACGAAAAAAATCGAATCGCTAATTTTGACGTTCTTTACGTTTCATGACTTCATCTATTCGGAATGTAATAATATTAGTGAGTTGTACAATAATAACATACATACAATATATTCCGAAGTAGAAGCTTCCAACATAAACAATATTTAAGAAAATTTACAGTTGAAGGTTGTTTGAAATTTAACGAATTTCCATGTGAAACTTGACACGCAATTGGTATGCTAATGAATTAAAATATATAATACAATAATTGTATATTCTAAATCTAGACTGTTGTTATAATATGTGCCATATATTATTGCCTTTACAATAAAATAATTCGTATAAAGTTATTCCTGCTATAACACGGCTTTCCGGGGATTTACTACACACTATATTCAGCCCGGAAATTCTATTTTGTAGACTACACAACTCAAAGCCGGCATGCAATTCAATGCACATGCAAACAGGCTTGACATTTGCAAGATGATTTTATTTCTTTTATCTGTAGATAAGCTCCGTGCGCTTATAAGTGAACTACAATCTTATAGACTGCACTTTGTTTTAGTAATACTAGTTTATGTTGTAGCCATTTTTGGTGAACAATTATTAAACTACTGTCGTGTGTGTGTTTTTAATATGAATTCAACGATAGTTGCTTAGCTTTGGTCATGGTTAGTTTACATAGGCCCTGTCCGTGTGGTTACTACTAGTTACTAGTAGTGACAAATGCTGACATCACGCTTACTATTAGTATGAGCGTGACGTCACCAAAAAAAGACCTCTATTTGGCATACCGCTCAAAAAATACACACATCCCCTAATACACAATGCTCATACAGCTAGAGCAAGAAAAAAACATAGATAAAAATAAAATTAAAAATTAAAAATAACACTCCGCACAATACAAATTAAGAGAATTTAAGAGTATACATATTCGCCCTAAACCCGCTCTGCCCTTGCCACTTTCCTCTCCCACGACAGCCTCCTGCAGATTTTCACGCCTTTCCCATCCTCTCCTAACCATTCATTCATCATTCTGCAGTCTCCAACTCACTCTGCTTTCACCCCCTCACATTCTTTGATGCCACCCCGTGTCGCTTCCCTTACTACACAGCGCACATGCGGTTTACCCCAGACCCATCTACACGTTCCTTCCTCTCTCGTCTGACCCACATCTTGCTCTTGCCATGCACACTTAGTCCTCCCTGCTCCACTCACCCCTGGCTAAGTATCTCGGGAGTTTACCAATTAGTATGAGTGTGACGTCATCATGTGTCACTACTAGTCACTAGTAGCAGCCAAACCAAAGAAAATACAAGCCAAACGGACAGGGCCATTATGTGTTAGTTTGATAGTTGTGGCCCATCGTCGTATGTCTCAGTATTAGCGAGGCGCAAGGGGTGAGGCATGTGGGCGGCCGAAATAACCTCGGTCCCGTTAATTATCAAATTTTACAAAAAGTGAAGAATTTCAGCTATGAATTTTTCAGCTATTGTCGAATGAATTCACATAAAAACTTATATTCATAATTTTTCAGTAAACTATAAATCTAGTTTTTGAATAGAAACAAAATTATTGCGATACAGTTTCGGATAGCCTGATTATTGTATTTTAAGAATATTTAGGCCAGTAGTACAATTTTTTACGATATCAATTGAACATATGCTCCATGATTTTAGAATTTTCATATATGATAAAATATTTTCACAATGTTTCAGTAAGCTTTCAAACTAGTTCCCTCCGGGAAAATAACTGTGTGATACAGAATTTTCTAGCCTGCCTAATTAATACATTTTAAGATGAAAGAAGAAAAAAATAGTAGGTTAGTAGGATATCATTATGACTCCGTTTGCAAAGGGATGAAATCGTAAGTCCATGACAACTGGATTGTGGTTGCTACCGACATCAGTGCAAGGATATGTTTTCGAAGTTTTTACGAACTTCAATGGATGATTTCTTACGAGGATGGAATCGATTTGGTTTCTGACTATGTTGTCTGAGCAGTCCGCGAAGGAATTCTATTTATATAGACGTCGTGGATGTTGTGGGAAGGTGTTAACCGGGGACTTTTGGTATTGTATGTAGAATTGCACTAACTTGTCACCTCTGGCGTTCCTTCCTCCAAGACCACACTGTCCGCATCCTTCGCCACCGATGCCTTTTCCGATCGTGGCATTAAAATCACCGATAACTATTGTTATTTCGCCTTTCTTTGTCAGGTATATCGCTTCTTCGAGTGTGAAATAGAACTCTTCTATTTCTTCCTCAGATCTTTCACGTATCACGTTGATGGCTAGGTGAGTAATAGATAGCTTGAGAAGTATAACTCTATCCCCGAAGGGGATGCAATCAATGAGCGATTTTTCCATTTCGGTAGAGGTAGTGGAGAACCCCGAGCTGAGTTTTTCGAGTTCCTCCGCCAGGCCATCGGATCTCTTAGACTCAAGACCTTGATTTTGAGTCGATGCATCTCCGCCTGCATCTCACTGTGTGAACAAAGTAACTCAGTGACGATGTTGTCGGTCCCAAGCCCGGATAGAGGAGGAGGGTTTGCAGGTGAGGTCAGCAGCCTGTCTGCAGTAAAACAACCCACAAGCTCATAGAACCAGCAACAAGCCTCGGATACAGACTGATACACCGATGACGACCTCAGCTATAGACCCGGATATGAGAAGAAGACAAAAAAAGAGCTGTGGAGGAAAAATATATTACGCTGAGCTTGTTAGTATATAAGATCTTTGAACGGGAGAGAACAGTAAGTTCTACTAGAGATGGGAACACACAAAATAGATATATGTGCATTATCAGAAACCAAACGCAGAGAAAAAGGCGATCTTACATATAAAGGATACATACTCAAGTATTGTGGGACTGAAAAACACAAACTAGCCACAGCTGGAGTAGGTCTGCTAATCAGTGACAAATTCACACAGAATATAGAAGATACATTCTACGTCAATGAAACAATCCTCAGAGTAGTCCTAGACACCGGCAGGTACAAAATACATATCAGCTTTTACGCTCCCGACACTAGCGAAAGCAAAGAGGAAATTGACACCTTCTACGAGCATCTGCAGACCGATGTCGACAAAATACGTACCGAACAGAAGATCCAAATCATAGGCGATATGAATGCCAGAATTGGTAATGCAATCGTAGATGGCGTAAAACAAAGTTTCAATTAAGCATACGTCAGAACTTCTCACCACATTTTGTGCACAAAACGAGATGAGAATTAACAATATGTATTTCAATCACAAGCCACAACATAAGATAACCTGGTCCAACACGCAAGGACACGATCGATTATATAATCTCAAATAGAGCAGTACACCGAGTCAGATAATCGACGAACACTCGCTAACGTCGGCGAACATTGGATCAGATCACCAACTAGTCATGACGAAACTTCGACTCACAACACAATTGAAAAAGAAGCTACTACCTATCTACGTAGACAAACTGATCATCGAATCCATTAGTGATCCCACCGTGAAGGACTTGTACGAAAAAAGATTAACCCAAAAGATCAGAGAACAGCCAATTCTGGACGGGGACGACGTGGAAACCAGTTGAAAAAATGTAAAATCACACATCGAGAAAGCCGTCAATGAAGCACTAGGCAGAAGGACAATAAACAAAAACCCAAAGGAACACAACACACCATAGGTCACGCCAGAAGCAAAACAAATGGCAAGAGAAAAAACGAGATACCTATCTGATATACCTAAATAACAGAACGCTGGAAGAGGGGCTACGTTACAAGGATACAAGAAATAGAGCAGAAATAAGAAGAATATAGATCGAATACTGGGAAACCTTCACTGCGGACATGGAACATAATCTCTACGGCAGCCAAAAGAAGATATGGGGAATCATCAGTCAACGAATACGTAACAACAAAAACTATTCCGGAAGAGGTATTGAAAAACCACTTTGAACAAATGTTCGAAGATAATAAGATACAACATCAGGAAGCGCCACCAACGGCAGAAACAACTATCCGCATCAACCAGGAACTGGTAGAAAAATAAATCAAGGAGCTAAAAACAGGAACGCTCCAGGTACCGACGAACTGAATAACTAACTGATAAAATATGGAGGTAAACCACTAAGCGAACAACTGGCCAGCCTTTGCCAGAATATCCTAAATGAAACAACCATACCAACTGACTAGAAGAAAAGCGTCACTATCATTACCAACCAAGACATAAGACAAATGTGCGATGTGCAGGACATAGTAAGGTGTATGAGGCAGAGATGGCGAGAATGGAACCAACACATAATCAGAATGGAAGACATAGACAGAATTGCAACAATCGCCAGAGACAGATACCCACATTCTAAAAGGCCCCCATGCAGACCACCAAAGAGATGGAGGGATAGTTGGGTGTCCATATCACAAGTCAACTCCTTAAAGCTGTAAAAAAAGGCTGTAAGCCTATTTCTCCGCGTCGACGTTGGCAAGCTCACCAGCCATGTACAGGCTGCCAATGTTCTAGGTTGTAATCCTTGTGTTTTCATAAATTTGAAAATGGTTTATCGGGGGATTCTTTGCTCCATCTCCCCACTTAAAGGGTGCCCTGGACTGATGGCTGTTTCATTCTTAGTTGTGCTCATCTTGTTGTTGGATGATTGGAAGATTAATTTCGTTCTTCGATTCAGCTCGCTAAGTGTATCGTCAGCGTATCGTCGATTTTTTAATATATATATATATATATATATATATATATATATATATATATATATATATATATATATATATATATATATATATATAAAAGCATAAGAGACAGTATGCATCCCCCATACAATTTGTAAGTGTCATCCTTCGGGACCTTCTGCATGTATGATAATAATTGTTTTCAAGACTTTTAAGGTATATATAAAACAGTTGAAATCCTTTTCCATATTTCAAGCCTGTTAGCTTGCGCACTGAATTGCATTCCGGCTTTGAGTTGTGTAGCCCCTAAAATGGAACTTCCGGGTTGTATGCGTGGAGTAAATCCCCCTAAGGCCGCGTTATAACACGAATAACTTTATACGAATTAATTTCTTACACGGGAAAGTTTATGAGCGGGCCTATATGATAGCAACAGTCCTATCATAATAATCCAATGTTTACTATAATGGAACATTTAAAATATTAAGCGACTTTAAATATATAGGGATAATCTCTGGCAAACCCGCGTAATTCAATATTTAGCCATGTCCTCCCGTAAATTCTCGATCAATGGTATTTATAGTTAAACTAGTCAGGTCAAATCGGAAAGGTTTATGGCTAATTGCCAAATAAAGATAGTTTCCCTTACTATTCAGTTCGTAATTTCATTATCCGGCTGCTTACTAAACTGGAGCAGGGTTATAATGTTTTCGGAAACGGGTTAATGTTCGCGGGGGAAACTTAACATAAACTACAGGGGAATAATGATGTTATTATTGTTATTATAAGAGAAATCAATGATTGCTCCATAAAAGACTTTATTTTCAGAAATGTTTGTGAACTGTAAAAGATTATTTTGTTGTTTGTTTTACATTTAAATAAAGTTAAGCACGGCTTACAAACAAAACAGAATGATAATTAGATTGCCTTAAACGATTTTTCTCGTTTGTTATTGTTGACAAGCAAATTGAGAAAATAATTGTGCTGGTAAATGGAATTTTAATTTGATTTTTATATAATTTACCATGTTTTAATTCAATTCAAGTAATAATATTTCAAAAAATATAGTCGTGAATCGCCAAGAAATATACTATATTTGCCCCTAAACGCAAACATTATTTTAATAAACAGTTATTTTTTTAAATCCATACAGTAAAATGTATTTTAATCAAGATATTTAATCTGTTAATGAATAAATTTAGTTTTGTTTCCCGAATATCAGAAATTTTTTTTAAAACATAAATCCATTTATTAATTGGATTTCTCTAAACCAGCAGCTTAACCTTTCTGTATGAGATGTTATAATCGTCTTAGTAAGTACATTAATGGGAGCTTAAAGCGGCCATTAGATTATAAATCGCATAACCTTGCTTATTCGGGGAAACAACCCTTACCAGGACGGTGAAATAAGATAAAATGTGTTATTTGAACAATAATTATAAATAGCTAGATAATTAGCTATTAAAAGACCGGCCCTATACAATTCTTAGAATGTCAAGCAGAATGATTTATTTTATATTGTATGTCAAATAAATCTTGGTGTGCAAATTTTCTTACAAGAACATATAAAAAGCACCCCATCACTTACAAAAAAGCAAATAACACTGTAGTGAAATATATAAGGGAAGATATAGCGTGAAACGTATCGTAAAACACATTTATTTAAAATGCCGGATATTTCTGCGTGCTTTTTATATTTTACTAATATACTGTACGCTTCCTTTGTCTAAGTAAACTGCCATACATTGGAGGAAATAATGAATATATTTTTTAGAAGCGTGCCATTCTATTAGTGGTAGATGGAGGCACATATTTCATGATTGAGCTAGATGAAAATAATTTCTTAAATTGTTTCATCGCGTTCATTCGTCCTCTAATAGGAGCAGAAATTACAACTTAAAAAACTAAAATGTTTAATTTCTAGGGGCTATCGACTTTAATTTGTTTGTTCTCATGAATGACTAGAGCTTAGTCCGAATTATAAATTATGTCATGTTATTCAAAAGATAAAAAAATGTATAATTATTTTTATTATATATATATATATATATATATATATATATATATATATATATATAATATATATATATATATATATATATATATATATATATATATAATATATATATATATATATATATATATATATATAAGTTACATGACATTATTAATTTCATTCAAATACCGTATACTATTTCGGACCTAAAATATAAATAAAAAAATACAGTATTTTCATCTCTCTAAAATCCATCGCCTGAATCAGAAGAATTGAATTTACTTAATAATAATAAATAGAGTATTTATAGTATCATACTATAATTTAATTTTATCCAATGGTACAAACAATAATAGACATTATAATCATACAATAGCAGTGTAATGAGTTGTCTGCCCTATATATTTCTGCCTTGAAATTAATTCAATTGTAAAATATTGATCCGTTAATTTTCTATCTGACCTTAAACCAATAGTATGGTAGATAGGCATTCTATTAAATTAAATAAATTAAATTAAATCATTTTACACTTACAAGTAGGCGTAAACTATGATTATATTAAACTTATATTGCATTTTTTGAGTAACTTATAAAGAGTAAACCGATAAATAATATTTATTTACAATACGTAGTGCAGTATTTAGCATCTTTGCTATACGAACGAGCGGCCATCGACTACCATTTGTGGCCAAGTTACAATTAACGACGCACGGCAAGGACCAAAACGTCGATAGCCAGTTATAGAATTGTAACAAATACAGTAACTACTACTCTTAATATTTATTTTCACAACACTATCGAATCCTCTTAATTGTTTACATTGCTAATATCTCCTATAATAAAACTCCCAATCTTTAATCTTTATTAGCATTACATCTCCACTGCATGCTCACAATAGCCTATATGTGTCCTCATAATACGAACTGCCTTTTTAAATTAGTGTATAAATTTCATTTGATTGATTGCATATAAATTCACTATGATGGAACGGAGTCTCATTGTTCTGCTTCCAATTTTTAATCAGCTAGCTGGAGGCTGATTGCAGTACTTTTCCATCTCTAGCCACCGACAGAAATCTTATAAAGCCTTCAGCTGGTAACCACTTGAAAATACGTTATAGATTGAAACGCCAATCTACAAATGCTTGTAATCCACAATCTCTATAATATAAAAACGAGAACAACTTTTCTGAAGCCGACCGACCTGTCATTTATGTTTTTGTGCTGTCAGTTGCAAACAAGATTTTTCTTTACGTATTTTGTATTCATTATTTATTTGAAGAATTAAGAGTTTTGACATTAACAATTAACATACGGATGCGAGACATTAAATAAAGCATAAAAGAGCAAAATACAAGCAGTTGAAATGAATGATATGTAGAGAGTTAAAGGAGTGACAATAAAGGACAAAATGAGGAATGAGGATAAAGAAGAAAACTAAATGTAACACCGACAATAAAGTACATAGAGGAAAGACAATTAGAATGGTGGGGACACATAATTAGGATGACAACACCAGTCAAAAGAATATGGAGAGCAAAAATCAAACACAAGAATCAAGACCAAGAAAAAAGAGTTTTGAAGTAATAGCAATGTTGTAAGTAAAGCTTTACTTTTTTACAATTAGAAAACAAGGATTTGTCCGTCTGTCGAATGGAGAGAATTTCATTCCATTCAACGCGGACGGACGATAAATCTTGTTGGAAGTTCGAACCCCCCAGTTTTGAATTTATGTAGTAGCATGATAATAATATATTTCATTAATTAATTATTCAAGTAAATTAAACAATAACGTGGTAATAGAATAATAAAAATATCTTTCGATATATTTATTTAGATATATTATATTTATCAATATATACCTCACGATATATCATATGATAAATACATATGAAAGTAATTTTTGCGACTGTAGACGTAAACACAAAACTATTTGAAAATTTAATATATAAACGAATGAGGTCATAAAAATATGCTAAAGTGACTTTTATATAAAAATAAAACTTCGCCTACTTTTATGTATAGTTAGTGCCCCACTTACGCCCCTCACTATTCAACTTCCTTTATTCTGTCCGCTACGTATATTTTTCGGATATCCCGCTCGTATATATTTTTTTTATGGCACTTTCACCTTCTCTCGCACATTTTTACTACGTCTTTAATCACGCGTCGTTTTCATACGCCCTCTTTCCAAAACATGGATATTCTGATTACAACCCGCCCTAACATTTATTTCATTTGCTTCCGGGAGTTTCGTGATTTCTTACAACTGGGCAAACATTCTTCCAAATATATAATTTTATGTATATTTACATCCGTGGCTCATGTTACTATTTAATAAAAAACAAGGAGGAAATTTTACTTAAAAAAATATAAATGAAATAAGAAGATATGGAGTAGAATTAATTATTAATTAATTTCGGAAAAAAAGTTAAAAATCGTATTAAAAAAATGTAAAAAATGGAAATAAACCTAGACATGATAATATAAAATTTTAACAACTTAATTATATGAACTGTAAAGAAGAACATTTTTGATTGCAAATTCTAAAACAAATGTGGAACCAAAAAAAAAATGACTGGAAAAGGGCAACTAGTATTAGTTACTATATATGAGATAGATCTGTAAGCAGCTATCGATCTTCGTATCTTTCTGTCGTATGTTACGGCAGTATGACATTATCTAGTGTCCTATATCGTTTTATATATAAGAATTGATATATTAAACTGTATAACTATTACTAAATGGAAAAGTAACATTGTGTATTACGGTGTTGTTATTGTTAAGTGAATTTATTATTATTCCGCCGCTATATCATATTCTACATGTGTGTATGATACCATGTCGTTTGTGTCTGCATCGAAACCGATATAAGAAACTAGATAATGTCATACGGGCTTTAGTGTAGTTGTATATAAGTGTTAGGCCTTTCTACTTTAGAAAATCATCCCCGAGATTTATAATGTGGCGTTAATTGTACGACAAATGGTATCTATTATCCGGGTTGGGATTCGAACTCGGATCTCCCGTTCGTAAAGCGGGGTGCTAACTGTAATACGTATAAGGGCAACTATTATTCCCCATGTTTAGAAAACAAGATTGTAACAGTTGGAATAACTACAAGGGCACATTCTTGAAATGTACTGCAGGCATATGAAGCTATAATAGAGAGTAGACCGTGACAAGAAATAGACTAAACATTAACAACATCACCTAGTGAATTCAGGACAGAGTACTGAACACAGGACAATTTAGACATTTATAGATCTAGATAAAGATTGGGTTCGGAAAATACTCGAAGATAGAATAATAAGCAAGACACTAAAATAAGCAATTAAAAGTCTGTACAAAAGAACAACACATAGTGCCTTTCGTTTATTACTCTGGGCTGGTACGGGCTTATTGTTCTATTTGCCGCTTCCGATGCGTCTAATTCTACCTCGGCCCTAACAACCGGTGACGCACGACTGCAAGACCTGAGCGATACTGCACGCCACGAGGGCGACTAGCAATGATACACCATGCTAAACGAACGCGCCTTATGTAAGAGCAAAAAAAAAGTTTTAGCAGAAGAGAATAGAAAGACAATTTCGACAGTCGAAACGGTATAACCTCTGTATTCACCAACATTCCATAATCTATCCAAACTATCAGTAGTTATTAAATCTATAATTATCAATATTTGTAGCAAAAATACATAGATTTTCTATAGAAATGGTATTTGAGTAAGGAAATACTGGTGCGGAACGTATGGACAAGGTGTAGAAGTAGGACGGAAAGAGGATGTAGAAAGGAGCGAGGAACGATGTATGAAAGAGCGGGTATGTCTGAGGTGTGGGTAGAGGAGAACCTGAGACAAACGGGAAGCCTCGGAACTAAGGCAAGGATGAGATTGAGGGATATAGAGTGACAAGAAAGGCAGGTGAGAATGACTGAGGGCTCGTATAACCCTACGTAGAGTGGCAAGCGTGGGGGATACTCGCAAGGCATAAAAAGCAGCAGGAGAGCTGACTTGAGAGAGGGTGCGAAAGGGGGACTAGTGTGGAGGAAGAAGGCATACAATGTGATATAAGCGAATTTTTATTTTTATTTGAATTTTTTCTTTTATTTATGTTATTGTATTGTTTTTGGGGGAGTTTTGTAGAAGGGATTAATTTGTGTAACTACACACAAATTAATCCCTTCTACAAAACTCTGCCAATTAAGATTCTTTTTTTATAGAACTAGATCTCCCTTCTGGAAACAGTGCCAGGTCGTAACGCTTTTATAGTTGAGAGAAGTTTTCACAATTTCGGCCAGAATGAAGTTAATTTAATCCATTCAATATCTAATAATAGAGTAACAATTATTAGGAACCTGCGAAGGTAAAATATTATTTCTATGCCATGTATCCTATTTGTCAGAGTCTACCCAACTTGAGTTTCTGAGGCCAAAATAATTTTGCTTGGTATCATAAATCGTATGCAATTTGCAACAAAAGGCAACACCTTGAGGCTCTAAAACCATCAAATTAAATACTCAACTCACACAAAATACACACAGTTTCCCTTAAAAACATAAAAAAACACCCCATTGTCCTCTGTCACTCACACACTTCCACTCACAAGACTGTATTCTACAGATTTCCACGCCATTCTCGCCCTCTCATAGCCATTAACTCACATTTCTGCAATCCCCTGCCCACTCTTCTCTCACACACTCACAATCGTTGCTTAGGTGCCACCACGTGTCACTTCCCTTACAACACAGTACATACACGGTGCTCCATTCCTTCCTCTATCTTCCGACCCATAAGTTGCTCGTGTCATGCATACCTTCTTGTCTCTGTTCAGCCCTAACCTGGGTACGTAGCCCCGTACCTGCCACTTCACAGACCCCGAGATTTCATTCAATCTTTCCTTTCGCTATTGCCTCTCAATAACCCACATTATCTTCGTGACCTCAGTGCTCAAGCTTCACCAGCCTCTTAGTTTACATCCAGCCACACCACATACATACTCTTTCATACATCCCTCCTCTAAGCGCTCTCTGCCATACCTCTATGTATAATCCACACTACTCGCACTAGTCTTTCCTGCTCTAATCCCTGCAGCATCAAGCTTTACCACTCTCCCACATGATTTATTCGGTTCGTCTCTTGCAAGAGGATCGGAAAGGGGTCAACCATTCTAGCCCCAGCAGCTTCTTCAAATAACCATCCTTACTCCCTATCCACTATTTCCCACTACATCCCACTCTGTACCCACTGTACTTCCACTCCGAATAGCAGTATGGAATTCACGCACGCATCCCAAATGTGCAATGCAATTCCGTCCCACCATATTCTCCTCGCAATCCCTCACGCCAATCTCGCCTTTGCTTGAACCTACTCCTACTTCCTATACCCAACTCTGCAGTCAAACAAAGCCTAAATGTTTGAAACCCTCTTTCAATCATTAAACCCTTCGATTTCAATTCCATCCATTTGGTTTTATCCACATTGACAACTAACCTTCTCTTATCAAGATACTTGCCCATTCTCTCCAACATCTTCATCTCTTCCAACCTATTATTCACAAGTACTACATCATCCGCACATGCTGGCATCCATACTTCATTCAGTCTCTATCTTGACATGTGTTTTCTTCTATTTGTATTTTATTTTATTTAAAAATAATATAAAAGTTTTTACGCTATCTCAATATGCCGATTTAGGCAGGGCCAATAAAAAAATTATGCAACATATTTTTTACTGAACTTAGTGCAGAACATATCAGTGATAACATAGAGACTTTCCATTTTCCATTGTCATTTTGTCATAAACATTGTATAATTTTTTCAAATCAATTGTATGACGGATCCATTGTCAAAAATAATTATAATGAAATTTGTTCGACTTGGTCGCCGAAAAAAAAAATACTTATAATCAAAATTATCCCATTTCCTTCGGGCATCGGATGCACTGATATTTTTTTGCACTAAGATCAGTAAAAAAATTAAACAAAATATTTTGCATAATTTTTTTATCGACCCAGCGTCTAAAATCGGCATATCGAAATAAGCGTAAAAGTTTAAAATAAAAAATAAATAGAAGGAAAAATATGTCAAGACAGAGACTTTCCATTTTCTATTGTCATTTTGTTATAAACATTATGTAATTTTTTCAAATCAATTGTATGACGGATCCATGGTCAAAACTAATAATAATGAGATTTGTTCGACTTGGTCGCCGAAAAAAAAAATACTTATAATCAAAATTATCCCATTTCCTTCGGGCATCGGATGCACTGATATTTTTTGCACTAAGATCAGTAAAAAAATTAAACAAAATATTTTGCATAATTTTTTTATCGACCCAGCCTCTAAAATCGGATATCGAAATAAGCGTAAAAGTTTAAAATAAAAAATAAATAGAAGGAAAAATATGTCAAGATAGAGAATTTCCATTTTCTATTGTCATTTTGTTATAATCATTATGTAATTTTTTCAAATCAATTGTATGACGGATCCATGGTCAAAAATAATAATAATGAAATTTGTTCGACTTGGTCGCCGAAAAAAAAAACTTATAATCAAAATTTTCCAATTTCCTTCTGGCATCTCGTACACTGATATGTTTTACACAAAGATCAGTAAAAAAAACTAAACAAAATATGTTGCATATTTTTTTATCGGCCCAGCCTCTAAAATCGGCATATCGAGATAGGAGCGTTTAAAATTAAAAATAAATGGAAGGAAAAACATGTAAAGATAGAGACTTTCCACTTTTCAATTTCCATTGTTATTTTGTTATAAACATTGTGTATGTTTTTCAAATCAATTGTATGACGAATCCATTGGTCAAAAATAATAATAATGAAAGTTGTTCGACATGGTCGCCGAAAAATAAATTACTTCTAATCAAAAATGTTCCAATTTTCTTCGGGCATCTGGTGCACTGATATGTTCTGCACTAAGATCAGTAAAAAAATATGTTGCATATTTTTTTTTATCGACCCAGTCTCTAAAATCGGCATATCGAGATAGGAGCGTAAAAGTTTAAAATTAAAACTAAATAGAAGGAAAACAATATCAATATAGAGACTTTTCATTTTCCATTGTCATTTTGTTTTAAATATTGTGTAATTTTTTCATATAAATTTCATATATGACAGATCCATGGTCAAAAATAATAATAATGAGATTTGTTCGATTTGGTCGTCCATAAAAAAATACTATAATCAAAATTTTCCAATTTCCTTCAAGCATCTAGTGCACTGATATATTCTGCACCAAGATCAGTAAAAAAAGAATATGTTGCATAATTTTTGTATTGATTCTAAAATCGTACATCGAGGTAGGAGCGTAAAAGTTTAAAATAAAAAATAAATAGAAGGAAAAATATTTCAAGATAGAGACTTTTCCATTGCTATTTTGTTATAAACGTTGTGTAATTTTTTTAAATCAATTGTATGTGGGATTTATAATCAAAAATAATAATTTACGTTACAACATATATTATACAAGAACGGTTATAAAACTTATTAATAAAAATATATAACTATATATTATGGTCGGCAAGACATTAACAAAAGATTCCTCAACATTTGGATTTTATTGTTCACCCCAATTGGTCAGTACAGACCCGCAAACAATTCACCGTGCGCGCGGTATAGAGGCTGGGATCGTAGAGGTTAACTTCGCACCGGTCGTCTAAGTACACGTTCGTGCTCCTCAGTTTGGTCTTCACCGCTATTACCCTTTCCTTATCCTGCCAGTTAGCCAGTTGTCAGAAGGTCTTCTTTACTCTCTAGTTCTACCCAACGTACCTGGATATTCACTTCCAGCTTCTCCATGATTGCATTCACTACTTGCTTCCCAATCCCCAACAGAATTACATTGTTTCTCCTCTTGAAAAAATACTTCCAGCTTTCCAATGATTGCTGTCTTCTATTCGAAGTTACTATTAGTATTAAATTATTAGAAATGTTTCTTAAATTTGCTTGCCATTTACTTGTTCTATTTTTGTTATTAATAGAAACACATTGCCTCCCTGTATGGTTTAATTAACAACAACGCATATCAGATGAACATATAAACAATTAAAATTAATTGACTCCATGAAGGAATAACAATAATAATGCCCCAATTATAGATTTTCAAATACCAGATAATTGTTCTTAAACAATGCTGTATACTCTAACAGTAGAAATCAGGATTAGAAATCTCTGGGTTTGGGCAAAAGGACTTACGTTAGGAAATTTAAAGTTTACAAGCCAATGGAAATAGCAGATGTTTTTGGTTAAAAAGACATAAAAACCTTATTTTCATAAAAGTAATGACTAAACTTTTGCCCAAACACCAGTGAAATTATATTAGTAGAATAAAATAACTGAAGTAATAAAATGCAGTATGGTCCTCAATATTATTATTGATTTTATACCACTTTCTTTATATTGATGTCAAATAGTTACCTTTAAATGATGTTGAATAACCATTTGATAAGATAATGTATGAATTTACATAGCACACTAAAGAACTTCATCATATCATTGCGATATTACGAGGATTTTCAAATTGGGGTTTATACCAAACATATTAATATACTAAACAAGTTCTGCAATTAGGTCATTGCAATTACCGTTCCATATTATTCTCATTATAAGCGAACTATTGCACTAATTGCTTTTAATTCAAGCAAAGTAGATATAGTGGATATTACTTTACTTACAATAATATGTATAACATGTTTATTAATATATATAGCAAATAGCAATTTCGAAATATTTGCAGAAGAATGCTTCACTCGTCCTTGCGGGCCATTTCTAACGAACAGGCACATTTCTGTCCTTAATTATATATATATATATATATATATATATATATATATATATATATATATAATTAAGGACAGAAATGTGCCTGTTCGTTAGAAATGGCCCGCAAGGACGAGTGAAGCATACTTCTGCAAATATTTCGAAATTGCTAGTTGCTATATATATTAATAAACATGTTATACATATTATATATATATATATATATATATATATATATATATATATATATATATATATGAATGAAAATTATATATAATAATTAACAGATCTGTGGTACTTCAAAGCATCCTGTTTTCATCATAAATACAATTTAATGTAATGGCATGCTCGCGGATCAATGTTTGCATTCAACAATAACATCCTTATTTAACTCAAAGGCACCGCCATGGCAACATTTTCTTAAACACGCATACAATCAGCACTTGTTGAATATATTTTAATCGTAAGCGAAGAGCAAGTAATTAATTAAAAAATAAACAGATTGTACATCCCCTAATTAATTTGATAAATAAATAGATAAACATAAGCTGATTTCGTTTATCGCTCGAAGCTACTCCGGGCTAAAGGTTTCATGTTCTATATCAGTTGCGAGCCGATCCTTTCGTAGTCTACTCTACCTCTGTTTAAACATAGCATTATGTGTCAAAGTTGTCAAAAAATTATGTTTGAATCGACTGTAAAATAACTCGAGAGTTATCTGCTTTATAGAAGCGAACCTATAGTCTTCATATAAAATATATAAAAGTAAATTAAAACTAATAATTTTGTATTATAACATGATGAAGTTAGGCGATATAAAATATAACTATTTTTTACTACTTCTCCTTGATACAACAACCCCGCCTAATTATGCTATCCGGGTTCATTGTTGATTTAATGAAAGTTTGGGAATGCGAAATTCCATAACGCTGACGAGGCGAGAGATTAATCCCAGCAGAAGCCCAGTATTACGGTATGGAGTTACTAAAAGGGGCGTACACATTAATCAATTTCCCAATGTCCGTTTTACAAATAAAGCACTGCACGCATGGTAACAATATTAATTTCACCAGCATCTGCGGCGGTGATTCGTCCAGACATAAAAAAAAACGTTTTATAAATTGCATGCCCACCACTAACGATATGCCCTACATTTTTTTTTGAAATCTATTTCCATCAATAAGTAAATTAAGTGCATATATCATGTCGAGATGTAGCGGAATATAAGAGTTTTTTTTTTGTTCGCTTCGATTCTGTCATTTTGTGTACAAGGAAAATGTAATATAACGGCTGGTGGCTATAATAAATAAAATTTTGATGGCGAAGTTTTATCAAAGCGTTTCAATCAGTTTTCAATATCGATTTTAGTATTCTTTTATGTGTATTGTGCGTTAGATGGCCGTAATTGAATATAGAACGCTGACGTTATTTATTAGTTATGCAAGAATATTTTATGATAGATCCAACATATCACATACAGTTTTATTATGTTTTATTTTAATAATTTATGTTATAATTTAATGATTTACTTTTATCTATATATAGTGAAGCTAGAAACGCACTTTTTGTGTGCTTTTCACCACGTCCCATTTTTATTAGCGCCGATATTACTAGCATTTTTTGTGAACATTTACTGGAAATCTCTTTAATCATATTTGCAAGTAAAACCAGATAAGAATTTAATGGTAATAGAATGAGACTGGAGAAAAAGGTGCTCCCAGGATAAAGTGACCAACCAGGAGGGTAGAGAATGTAGAGATGCAATGGGTGAGAAAGTCAGGATGGGATGTGCTCAACGGTTGCTGTGAAAGGGACTGGGAAGGGAGAAAAACGTTCTGCGGACAAGGAGGAGGCTCGGTTTTGGACTACGTGGTGGTCAAAGGGATCGAAAGGTAAGAGTTGGTGTGCTTCAAGGTGGAAAACGTAGGAGGGTCGGATCATGTACCGGTGGAGGTGGTCGTTAGGGTGAGGAACGTTGGGAAGGGAGAACAGAGGAAGGGGCAGCAGAGGTTTGGATGGAGCGAGCCGGATTTGGATGCATATGAGAAAAAGCTGAAACGCGTCAAGTGGGAGGATGTGCATTCGATGCTCCAGTTGGAGAGACTGATGGTGGCTACATTGAAGAAGAAGAAGAGTGGGGGGCAGAGGGAGAGTTGGTTTGACGAGGAATGTAGGGTGAAGAAGTCGAGCTGGCGAAGAGCAATGGCGAAGTGGAGAAATGGGAGAGGTGAAATGGAAAGGGCCAATCAGGCGAAGAGGGAGTTCGAGAGAACCTGCGAGAGGAAGAAGATAGAGGAGTTGCAGAAGGTAGAAACGAGGTTGAGGGAGTGTGTGACAGAGAAAGGGTTGTGGGAAATTCTCAGGGGAAGCGTAAAAAAAGGCAAAGTTAGCATAGAGCTGGCAGAGAACGGGAGAACAGCTGTAGAGAGATGGCGGTCAGAGGTGGATTTAGGGAGTCCGAGACCGGTGGTAGCAAGGATGGTGTTTTCGCGGGAAGAGGTCGACGTGGCCACAGGGCAGCTGAAACTGGGAAAGGCGGCGGGGGAAGATGGGCTGAAGGCAGAGGCCTTCAAAAGATTAACAGAGGAAGGAAAAGATAAATTACTGGAGGTTTTGAATAGAGTCTGGAGTGGTGAGGAGGAACTGCCGGAAGAGTGGCGTGTGGGGGTGGTGGTCCCGGTACACAAAGAGGGAGCAGCATCGGTCGTAAATAATTATAGGGGTATTACCGTTATGAATGCGGGATACAAAGCGATGATGACAATTGTGAAAAATAGGCTAGCGAGGGAAGTGGATAGAAAAGGGCTGCTGCCGGAATGCCAGGGGCGTTTCAGAAAGGGAAGAGGGACGAGGGAGCAGATTTTCACGCTTGCGAGAATGGTAGAGGAAGCGTTGGAGTGCAAAGGGAGAGTGTATGCGGTGTTTGTGTATTTGAAAGCGGCGTATGACTCAGTTCCTAGGGGGAACTGGTGGAATGTATGGATAGATTGGGTATGGAAGTGGAAGGAGTGGAGTGGGTGAGAACGTGGGCAAAATCGAGAGTGAATGGAGAAGTGTCTGAGAAGTTTAGGGTGAATGAGGGTGTAAGGCAAGGGTGCCCGCTAAGCCCCCTCCTGTTCAATCTATACACAGGCGAGTTGGAGGCGGTGCTGAGGAGCGGACAGGCTGGAGGGGTCGTGGTGGGGAGAACCAAGGTGTGGATGCTGGCATATGCGGATGACATAGTATTAGTAGCCAAGAGAGTGGAAGAGATGCAAGAGATGTTATAAAGAATGGGAAGGTACATGGATAGGAGAGGGCTAGTAGTGAATGTGGAGAAGACTAAATGGATGATGTTTAGGAATAGGAATAGAAGGGGTAGAGTGGAAGAGCTGATATGGAAGGGAAATGATGATTGAGAGAGTGAATGTCTTTAAATATTTGGGTTTCTGGTTTGACAGTGGAGGAGGATTTAGGGTGCATATGGAAAGTATGCAAGCGAAAGCGAGAATGGCTTGGGGAATAGCGAGAAGGAAATGGGAGAGGTTGTGGTGCGGTAACCTCGTAATGGCGTGCAAGATCTGGGATGTGTAGTACTATATTTATTACAATTCTGTTACTGTCAATGGACCTTCAGGTCCTTCTGTCGTGTGTAAGGCCTTCCGCACAAGAGGCAACTATTTTATGACTAGAGTTGCAAACCATTTGCCCGTGCAACTGGTTTTCGACCATTCCCATGTAGGAGAGTGGGAGACCGCATATGAGTCGACTGAAACTTAATTGATTTCAAATGAGTTTACAACTGGTTTCGTGCGATTAGATTTCCCAATCACAAAAAAGTTGCGTTACATTATTGCACTTATGTTCACCAAAACAAAATGACCAATCAAAGAATGAACACTAATTTGTTGGAGAGGTAGAAAAGCATGAAACTATAAACGTCCACAATACACAAAAGGAGATTAAACGGAGAAAGCAGCCATACAGTCTCTCATGTTTATGTCCATCTTCGTTATGGAAATCATTATAAACTAAATTCCAGATAAGAATCATTGGACATTCTATAGAATGCAATAAACTTGTTCTCTGTTTGAGTTGAACTTAAAATATCACTGTATATATCATACTAGTATTCTTTTTTTACTGCTCTTTGTACTCTACGGTACTACTACTTATGGCAGACATTTGTCCAAAAATTGCTTTAGGACTTCAGATTTGTGGAAAGCTCTCATACGATTGATCCAGAATCAGTCGCGCTCGTGTGCGGTGTGAGATTTCATTTTGATTGCAAATTGGTTGTGTGAGTGACTAGTTTGCAATTCGGGTTATAAAACAGTTGCCTCGTGTGTGGAGAGCCTTGATGTATGTGTGTGTGTGTTATGACTTAGTTATGTCATGACACTTTATCTATTGCAAAAATATCGTCCCCGAGTGTCGTTGATTGTATCCCATCGATAAATGCGCTAGCAATTTGTAGGTCGAAAATGGCTAGAGCTTAGCACTTATTTATCCATTATATTATTTTTCCGGAAAGGCGTGTCTGTCGGATAACTTTAACTACTCTAAATTTGTATAACTATTTTTTGGACAAAATGAAGGAAAGAAATTATTACTTAAGAAAATACAAATGGTGTGGTAGTTTCTAACGTGTATATTATACCATTTTAAACAATTATATTCTTACTACGAACATCAACAAAAATTTCGGAGAAATCTTGCAACACGTTATAGGCACCAATGTGGATGTGGATGAGACATGGGGCACCATAAAAGGAGCTCTGTGGGACGGCAGTAAGGATAAATTGAAACAGAAAAACAACTCCCAACCCCCAAAAATGACATGACAACATGAAATTTTGGCAAGAATGGAAAACAATACAAAGACAAGGATGGAAATAAATACAAATACATTCATCAAGAAATACAAAAAACTATTTAGAGTTGCAGCGTCAAAGATTAGAATCGGCATGATGATAGCTAACCTCCGATAGGCACCACAAGAAGAAGATTCTTACTTTTTAAAATAAATTTATATGAATACAATTATTTGTAATACAAAAGTATTATTAATTACTTTTATTTCAATGTTAATATTTAAAAATTATGGTATATAATTGTATAACTCGTGGCCGTAAACCAATATTCATTTACGATTTAAATTCTGAAAACATGCATGGATACCCTGTAAAAAAAGGACGTATAGACAATATACATATACCTCATTAGAGTCTACTTGCTTATGTGCTTAAAGAAATTAGTCATATAAACCGGGTCTACTTTACTTTAAATTCAACCCCACAAAGCCTTATATCGTCATTAAACAGTGGTCGTTGATTTAATGCCACTAATTCAAGGGTCGCTTTTTCCCTATGTAATTAACTATTTTCTTTCAGGCACATTTAAATGCAGAGAAGAATGGCCTTCCGACAACAGTGAGAGAGCATACAATCTGTTCCTCGATGCTGTTCTACTCGTTATTCCAGTAATGATAATGACGCTGGCGTACTCGTTGATAGTAAGCAAACTATGGAAGGGACTGCAAAAGGAAATCGAGCATAATAATTCCTTTCAGCAAGGTAAATTTATGTATGCTTATAGTGATATATTAACACATTCTATTGAATAAATTTACAAAAATAATTTAAGTTATCAAATGTGTATATTACAGTCTATTTGTGTGGTCTTTAAGGGGGGGCCGTGTATAGGTACTTTAAATTGGGATGTGAGCATCCGGATTAATAACAATTTATTTATAACAAATGTATGTGCTAATACACCAATGTTTTTATTTAACAATTTTGTTTATAAGACATGACTTTAGTGGTTTCAAAAAAGAACAGTTAAAAAAGTTGATAGCAAGTATTTTTTATAAGCCTGTCATTTAATAATATTTGCAATAAAACAATTTGCAATTTTTATTAATGTTCCGCCCATGTTTTTTTTTGAAAATTTCAAATATTGTTTAGAATTTAACAACAATCATCAGACATATTTTGGAATAGGGCGCGTTTTTATAAATATTCTTGAAAAAAAACTTTTTATTTGTTAAATAATTTTTTATTTATAACAAATATATGTGCCCATACACCAATGTTTTTATTTAACAATTTTGTTTATAACACATCACTTTAGTGGTTTCAAAAAAGTACAGTTAAAAAAGTTGACAGCAAGTATTTTTTATAAGCCATTGAATAATATTTGCAACAAAACAGATTGCAATTTTTATTAATGCTCCCCCACGATTTTTTTTAAACTTTCAAAATATTGTTTAGATTTTAACAACAATCATCAGACATATTTTCGAATACCGCGCTAGGCTTTAGTTTTTGTTTTAAATATATGAACATAAACATGTATGTAAGTAAAATATTTGTAAAATAATTTTTTATTTATAAAAAATGTATATGCCCATACACCAATGTTTTTATTTAACAATTTTGTTTATAAGACATCACAGTGTTTTCAAAAAAGAACAGTTAAAAAAGTTGACAGCAAGTATTTTTTATAAGCCTGTCATTAAATAATATTTGCAACAAAATAAATTGCAACTTTTATTAATGTTCCGCCCACGATTTTTTTTGCAACTTTCAAAATATTGTTTAGAATTTAACAACAATCATCAGACTTATTTTCAAATACGGGGCTGGGCCTTTTTTTTCTTCAAAATTATTTAAATAAACTAATGACTATATCGTAATTTCAAATAAATGTGTGTTGGCGGTGGTAGACAACAATGAGTTTAAAATAATAATTTTGAGAGAACGATGCGACAACGGCAAGGCTCAATTCCACAATGAAAACCAATCCTTTGAGATTGGTTATAAAATGGAAATCTCCAGTAAGTAAATAAATTTTGGTCGCTTCAACTCGGATTTATTTGAAAAACGTTGTTGTAAATCAACTCCCTTTGATGCCTTTGATTGTATTTATATATTTATTTCCATTTAAAGGTTTAATTAATTTAACTAATTAGAGTTAATTTGAATTGTAAAATAAATAGCGAACGAAAATAGTATGGTGTAAATTCGCTTTATATTATAAAATTAATATTAACTCTAATTGGCATGACTATTAATTAAATCTTATTTCGAGCTGAATTAAATATAAAGTTCATAATTTTAGAAATTTAATTCAATGAAAACACGTACATATTCATTTCACCAGTAACAAACATTAATATAATCCATTATAATTGAACTTGTTAAGGACTGTTGTATTTACTGCACAGCTGTTTTTTTTTTATTAAATACTCGCATTGATTAAATACTTATCACTCTCCGCTTTCTCCTTTACATTCTGGATGTCGTCATTGTATCAATTTACGGTGTTATTAAAGAACTAATATTTGCTGTTTATTAAAAATGTCTGGCAAAGCTTTTGAACCGAGAGATTTCATTAAGATGCGGAAATCTTGGCCGCTTACTCCCCGTACGTACATTTTCTGAAAATGGAAGATATAAATGTGTTCTCTTAATACTCATAGGAGTTTGTGTTTGTAGAATGTTAAATATTCACTTTGTCTTAAACAAACTGGGCCACTTTCAAGTTATAGTAGTTGTAGCAAAGAAGTAATATTATTTCAGCATGCATGTTGTATGTACTGCACAAGTGTACTTGTTTGTTGTATATAGTGTAATGATTAATTTAAATAGCTTGCTATCTTCATATTAGTTACGTTCTGTTTATTTGCTTTGAGATTTTTCGTTTCAGATCTCAATATATGATTAAGCATTAATATTTATATTTCTATAATTTATAATTCATAATACTCGAGTGCACAGATCGTGGGTTAAACAAAGCGCGTGCGAAAAAAATGTATTTATTGTTTTGAGCTTCAATTCAATTCAATTCTGTATGATATTGAATTCCTATCCTCCCTCCGGCTATGTATCCGTCTGTTGGCATACAATTATTTAATGAAAATATAGAAGAACGTAGTAAAACCTAGGAGCCTACATATATAAAATGATATGAATGCTTGTTATGATTAGTTATATCTTCGAAAACTCATCGGGTAACAGAGAACGATTACGAAAGAAGAAAGATTTATTAATATATATATATATATATATATATATATATATATATATATGTATATATATTTATATATATATATATATATATATATATATATATATATACATATATATATATATATATATATATATATATATATATATTCATATATACATATAATATAGAGTTATATAAGATGGGATGATATCTCATAGGCACACCACAAAAAAAATATTGAATTACATGAGCATAAGATAAAGACTAAAAAAGTAAAAAGTAAAAGCTTATATTCATAATAATATCTTTTTCTCTATAAAAAAAAAGATAATTTACAGGTATTAAAAGAAGACGGTATTGTCGAAATACCAGGCTCCTTATATGACAAGATGTAAATACCAAAAATCCGTTATTATAATTTGTTCCGGTATTTTTTTTTTACTTACTCAAATGCGCCTTCTATCGTAAGTTATAGTTGTTATTGTTCGGGTATTGCACACCCTAACCACATAATTTCTAAAATATATTGGAGAATGAGTAAGTAAATAATCTGTTCCAACGATAAAAAATGTAAACATAAAGCACTCAAAGTTAACATAATTACAAAGTATCAGAAACAATTAACTTCAACAATAAATCAAACCAGCACACATTGCCGTATTTGCCGCGATGGGTGATTCGTCAACATCCGGCTCCATTGCGGAATCGATAGAAACAAGGAAGGAAACAGTGGAATGCAGGAAAACAAAAAAATCGAGGCCGACCCCTAAAAAATAACTACAAAAGGAATCGGATATTGAGGTGTACGAAATATAAACGAAAAAATAAATTTACAAACAGCATAGAATCCACAAACACGTAATCCACAAGCACAAAGTAAAAAGCACAATAAATGTAACTAGACTGGAATATGCTGAAAATGCAGTGTTTATTAATAAATTCATACAGCTGCTGATTTGTTGTGATTGTTTTATGCATTTTGTTTTAAATGTATAAAAAAAACAGCTGTTAAACATGTTTTTTTTTTGTGAATTTAACTAAAATACCGGGTGACAAACCTCCCCCTTTGAGCTTCTCACTTTACACACAGAAATGCCTTGCAGCTGATAGCCCTGTAAACAGATCAATACAACACTTTAAACGTTATATCTTATTCAGAAATCAGCACCCTCATTTACAAAAGAGGACACACGAAAGTAAGTACAAGAAATATTCTGTACAATGAGATGGTAACAATTGAAAGTACTCAACTTGGAAAACCTTTATGCATATATTTATATTTAAAATATAATTCTCACTTTCCAATACAATAATAAATACTATAATATAAGGTGCTCTTAATACAAATCGATATATTCTAAAATACCCTCCCTAAGTTATAACGAATTTCCCTCTTCTCCTTACAATTTGTTAAGATATCCATTTCGGATTATCTTGACCTCATGTCCCATTCTGACCATCTCATATCTTAACATACGTTCATACGTTCCAATGCTTCATTTATCCTCCCCCTCCCCACACAGCCCACACTTACTTTCCTGATTCATCCAGTACCTGTTCGCTTTATCCTCACTTCTACACCTAAATTCCGCAATCATCCATAGGGTACCTTCCTGAAATCTCTTTCTGAGATAAAAAAGAAGAAGGGTTCTAACTAACCCCCCCCCCCCCCTATTCAATGGATATCTTTATATATTCTAGTATACCTGTTGGCCTCTATCTGCTTTTGCCTCTCTTGTGCATCTACTTTTCTACGCCTTTCTTTCACTACTTCTTTCCGCTGTTCTTGGAGTCTCATCACCTCCCATTTCGATATGCCCACACTCTCATATAGTTGCCTTCTATACTCTTCCCACATTGTCCCCTATCATTTGCCACCTGGTAAAATACTTTTACCGTTTCGGCGAACAGGCCGCTTACCCCTGCTCCACGCTCAGTAGGGTAGGAAAACCCGGGCTGCGTGCGCCTCTCCAGAGGATGCTAAGAGAAGGGGGCCTTTTTGCCCCCTATAAATAACTTGCACGCACCCCTAAACGGCAGTCAGTTTTTCCTCACCACTGAGGACTGATTCACATTACCCGACTATCGCTTTGAAACCGATACTTGAGCTTAACTTTTTACCTTTGGTAAATCGATCCTCCCTCACCAAGACTCAGAGGTTCGATTTATTTCCTTGCAGCTATCAGCTTACACTGATAATTGTGCCCCATATTCCTCTTGTGACGGTTCTCCCTCACCATGACTCAGAGAAGTTTCAAGAACATCCGCGACGACGAGCATTGATCCTATCTTCCCCGTAAGGCGGTCTGGCGTTTTTTAACCCTTATGAAGAGCTGAACCTGGCGACGAACTGCAGCTTCATTCACCAACCCTGTCGACATCGAGCATCGATAACAATACCTTACAATAAGTCCGCCTCTTCCCTCATGCACTCTTCTTTCAAACTTACACATCATTTTCACTGTTTCCATCCTTACCATATCGTCCCCTTTTTCCTGCAAAACAATGTACGCTAGTGTTGATGTCTCCATCCTCAGTGAACGCTTCAGATTTTGTTGCTGGACTCTCTATGCTATTCTCCATCTTTCCGCCCCACACTCCAGCTCCGTATAACAGGATACTCCACACCTCCTATGCCTTCTAGATAATTATTTTATCCTGAAAGGAAATCCTGGATCATCCCCCACGCTATCCACGGAGGCCGCTATTGGCGCTTTTGTCGTACTATACCTAGTATGGGCATTTCTGTTGTTATTTTGCGTGCATATGCCCCCAGATAGTAAAACTCCTTCACCGTTTCAATCCCACTTTCCCTCCATTTAAACGTCTCTTTCTTATGTCTTTCTCCCTTCTGGCATACCATAACCTTTGTTTCATGCTTAGTCCTCTCTTCTCAAAGCATCACTCTAATCTCGCACTCATCTCCTTCCCCACCACACTTGTTCTCGCCTCATATACTACATCATCTACATACACCAGTGACCACATTTTCCCCTACCCAATCCCCACTCTACCCGCCAGGTACAGGTGGGACGCGGGGGCAGGAATGGACACTGCCCCCGCGTCCCACCTGTACCTTTCTATTTTCTTGCCCGTTCGATTCCTCTCCTGCCTTCGCTGACACTTCAGCTGTATGCTAATGGGAAAGTGGTCGGATTCCAGTATTTCCTCCACTACAAACTTTCTGCGCTGTCGACTTATTTACCACCGCACACACTATCACTGATCACCCTCTGGCCAATATATACGTGTATCCATACCAGTGACCCTCTGCACACCCATTCAACATAGAAAAGTTATTCTCATCCGTTCATTAAAAAATTCTTCCTTCCATTTTTGATTTTCTTTCGGGTGTGAGGCTGTCCCCTCCCATCGCTGCTCTCAACGCATCCCTCTGCTGCTCCCATTTTTCGCATTTCTTTAGGGTGTGTTTGGCGTCGTCGACATCGCATTAGATGTACTGGGGGGTTGTGATCTTGCAGATCCTGTGGAGAAAGTGTCTAAAGCAGCCATGACCTGTAAGCATCCTTCCAAGTTTACTATGTAATCTTTAGATGGTCTACTGCTTGCTTGACCATCCCATAGGAGCGGGGGTATTTTAAAGTAACTACTTTATTAAAATATCCGTCCCTGCCCACTCCTATCGCCATCACCACTGCCCTCTGGTCGTTATTCTTCTCTCTCCCTCGCTATACCTATAATTACTGCCTGCGCCTTCCACCTGTGCCACTGTGGCATCCAGCTCCTATAGTGTTGTCATTTATGTTCTTGCATCCACGTTTCTGTCAGTCCTACTTACTGAACCGGCTTATAAGATACACTATCTCATCCCTCAGGTTTCGTTTTAATCCGGATATATTCCGGAACCGCATGTTTATCTTAGTGTCCTGTTTCTCTTGATCTCCAACTTTATTCCCCTTGTTCGTGTGTTTTGCCCTCCTCTTGACTACTCTCCTTTAAAACCCCTTTGGGGGACATGGTTCTTCGTACGTGTGCCATATAGTCATGATTAGCATTTTTCTATATCCTGTTCGGATCATTATTAGATGATCTATGTTTACGAGTTCGCCCCACTTGTTCATATTACCTACCGCTTTTGTTCCCACCGTTCTAGTTTCAATGAAAACTGCCCTTCTTTTGCCCTCCATAGTTTTACCTATCCTAAAGGCCTAGACTATCTTCGCCTCCACCGTAATCTGATTGCTGAGGAGCTCCGGCACCTACGTTTCTATATTCTCCTTCATTCCTAATTTCCGTCTTGCTTCCTTGCTCCCGCCTTTCCAATAGTTCCTTTCGGCCCCGTCTCCATTCCGTCTGTATTTCCATTGAAAGTAATAATTCTATTTTTTATGAGGTATTATATAACGAATCTATCTAGGCACACGATTGACTTGTTTGATTCAGTAAACCATTACGAGTATACCCAGCTGAACATTACGCTTCGACCTTGTTCTTCCTATGGCGCTATAGCCCAAGCTATATATATATATATATATATATATATATATATATATATATATATATATTCTTCAGTCTCGCATTCCCATAAGGTGTTCGCGATCTCCCGACATTCGACTTCAGAGTACTCTATGGCAGTATATCATCCTCCATCCTTGCCACAGGACTGGCCAACCGTAGCCGCTATAGCCTAATGAAACCGGGATTCTTCATGGAACTTGTTGTTGAATCTGGACCTCCAGATGTTCTCTGATTTGCTATTGTATCCATTTAATACTTTCCTTTCGAATATGTTGATCGTCATTATCAATGCTGCGTATCAATAACTAACGACCAGTCTTATTATTGTCTTGTGCATCATATTATATATTTATTGGCGATAGTTAGTCGTTTGAAATTCTTTCCCATTTCGGTGCCGATTGAGTTTAATATCTTTGTTTTTTCGTATTGATCTCGGCATCTCTGATGTTAACCTCGTAGGTGGTCAGTTTTATTATGTGGTCAGGTTTGATTTTCCGACATTCATCTATCTTATTACATATTCCAAGGCTAGATTGTATAGCGTGGGGCCATGGCATATCCTTGCTTCAGACCTTGGGATATATTGAACTCGCCTGTTAGTTAGTTTTGTATACGCACTATCCATTGTTGCATTTCCAATCTCAATCAATCAATACTAGTTTGTGTGGGATTTTTTACTTCAAGAAATATTTGGTACAGTTTATTTCTGACTACCAGGTCATATGCATGCTTGAAAACTATGAACACATTGTATACTTTGATGAATATATATATATATATATATATATATATATATACCCAGACTTTGTTTAGTATCTGCTTTACCGTGAATATTTGGTCGATCGTTGGTCGTTCCAGTCTGAACCCAGCAGTATTCGCCGATTATATTTCCGCTATGGGTAGGAGGCGTTGGTTGACTATGTGCGTTAATATCTTGTACGCCATGCACAACAGTGATATACTCATTTTTCACCCTTTATATAGATAGGGCATGTGATGTTTTTAGATGTTGGGATATCTCTTTCGACCATGTTTGTAATCAGAGCGTGGATATGTTCCATTAGGTGATGTACATCTGGTTTATTCACTTTATAGCTAATTTTATCGAATCCTGGCGCTTTGTTATTTTTTGTGCTTTGACTTCTTCTTTGACTTTCTCTAGTATTGGTAGGTCTTCTCTTTACTTAAACTTATGCTCGATTCAGAGGTTTTCTGGACCCGTATTCCCCTTCTGTCCCCAGTAGATTAGAAGTCAACAATATCTGGAAATATTCTCTCCAGATATTATTGACATATCACTTTCCAGTTTCCCTGTTCTGTTTCTGCAAAAGATTTTCTGGGGTTTGTAGCTCTGATGGCTTTTAGATATATGCATGTCCCTCTTGATCATTCTCCGTAAAGTTCTCTTCCATCGTAATAATACAGTCGTTTTAGAATTTTCTCTTATTTGTTTCTGCATGTCTTACCTGTTGTCTTTCTGGTCCTGCTTTTTTTCACTCGTTCTTCTTTCTATATCGGGCTTATAAGCTTTTTTCTATTCTTTTATCTTCTTTTTGCACTGTTAATCGAACCGAGTTGATCTTTTGTTTTGGTTTGGTGCTGCCTATTGCTGTTATTGCTGCCTCTTTAATTGCTGTTTTAATTTTGTTCCTGTGATTGTCTACTGATTACGCTAGTTTACTATTTTCCGCTAGTTTTGGCGTGGATTTTTGTTCAAAGCTTTTTCTTATTTCGGGTGACTTCAGTTTACTCGTTTTTCCTTTTTTCTCTGTATGTATAATTTAATTTACTGGCCCATAGCACGCTCCTATTCTTGACTTGACATCTTGTATGCTACTGACCGATTTTCTATCAGAATCTGGTTAATTGTGCTTCCATCCGGTGACGCCCAAGGGCTCTTATAAATGTCTCGGCGTGGCACACATGTAGAACTTACAGCCATATGTTTCCAGTGTTAAATTGAATTAGAAATTCTCCACTTCCATTTATTCGGTTATGTAACAATATAACTCTAACGGAGAATAATCTCATTAATATTAGATTACTATAAATAAATATATTTAGCATAGCATAACATAAAAAGACTTTATTATAATTTATTTGTGTTTTCTTTCAGTTACAAATCACTGCATTGAAATGAAGCAAATAGCAATGAGGAAGAACAACAACAGTACATTGCTTAATGTAACGGGATTCGACAGTTTGCGACCACAAAATTTTCTGCAAACAAATGTAAAACTTATCAATGGTACAAAGAAATGCAACGGTGACCATCCTAATCGCAAAAATGGCGTCGTTAAAAAATGGTTCTGTAATGGAATACAGCGAGTAAGTATACAAGTATTACTAATTTAGTATTAAAATATAAAGAAGTACGTTATGCATGGAAACACATTTTATAATCTTCAGAAACAAAAAATAACTTTAAGAAATGAACTTATTATTATGCTATTAAAATTTATCTCACTTGACGCTATACGACTTCAATATATGTTTTTAACTACAACTAAACTATTTACGCATTCGTTGGATAATCTAATGTATCTTATTAGAAAAAGAGAAAACTTATTATTTTCTAAAATTGTATGCAATGATAGGAACATATCTCTGTTTTCCTATAATTGGTATAAACATTTTCTTTCAGATTTACATTATATATATAATCTTGGAATTTTTCCGAATCTTTTGAATAAATCTTTATATGCTACTATAATTGTTGAATATGAATTTTTATCATTATTACGTCTAAATTAATTAATTAAATCAATAATATATCACAAAATTAATTTCATTACATTTCACAAAATTAATATGCTAATGGAAATGTATGAATACGAGGAAGTATAAAACATAGAAATTTAATTACACCAATAATTAATTACAAAATGGTTTGCTCATATTGTTTTAGTATAATGTCATTATAACGCCTTTCGTTTATCACTCTGGGCTGGTACGGGCTTATTCGTTCTTATTCTATTTGCCGCTTACGACGGGCACAATTCTACCTCGGATACTACACGCCGCGGGGCGACTAGTAATGCTAAACCATGCTAAACATTCGTTGGATAATCTAATTTATCTTAATAGAAAAAGAGGAAACTTATTATTTTCTAAAATTGTATGCAATGATAGGTACATATCTCAGTTTTCGTATAACTGGTATAAACATTTTCTTTCAGATTTACTTTATAGAATCTTAAAATTTTTCCGAATCTTTTGAATAAATTTTTATATGCTACTATAATTGTTGAATTTGAATTTTTATCATTATTACGTCTAAATTAATTAATTAAACCAATAATATATCACAAAATTAATTTCATTACATTTCACAAAACTAATATGCTAATGGAAATGTATGAATACGAGGAAGTATAAAATATAGAAATTTAATTACACCAATAATTAATTACAAAATGGTTTGCTCATAATGTTTTAGTATAAGGTCGCACTATAGCGCCTTTCTTTTATCATTCTGGGCTGGTACGGACTTATTCTTTCTTGTTCTATTTGCCACTTACGATGGGCAGAATTCCTCGGATACTGCACGCCACGGGGCGACTAGTAATGCTAAACCATGCTAAACGAAAGCGCCTTATGAGTGTCGTTAATTTCCAAAAAGAATTTTCAGGTTTCGATGTTTATTTTTATGAGTTTTATGTATATTTTAACGCTCCCATAATACTTTTTAGCTTTTAGAATAAACCAAATTATTATTTAAAAAAAAAGAGATAACATTATACTCAATGGTAAAACTACTGAAACTATTGCAATGTTTAAAATGCATTTATCTGTATTTATTTTTGGAAGTTGCGACATTTGTATGTGCGAAGTGTATTAATCCATTAGCCGATTAATAAAATAGTTACCATCGAAACTCATACACGTGCACAGATTGAATGATACGTGGAATGTCAATCAATCACCCGCCTTTCCATATTGTTTTATTTCAGGAAATTCATGAACGTGCCGAGCTACATTAAAATTAATTCAATTTTCGGTAATTAATTCCCGGCCGCAATAAATTACCTCACTGCACGCGCATTATTATTTTTTGCTTATCCCATAAAAATTAGATTTTTCCGGGACTGAAAAAAATGTCGGACAATCAATCACATTATATATCTTTAGTTCGTTTGTAACGGAACACGGCCGGCTAAAATTTCATTTTATTAATCATTAATATTAAAAGTTTTCTCGTGTACTACGTAGTAGAGGAAATAAATAAAAATAGTACTAAAATGTAAAAGGAATATTAGACTTGAATAATCATTGATTGCGATTGTGATAGTTAAATATAATTAAAAGAGAATACAACTCGCAAGATGTGATTTTCTCATAAACGGCCCACCGTATTTCTGCAAAATCACATCTTACGAGTTGTATTCTCTTTTAATTATATTTAACTATCACAGACTAAATTGGAATGGAATTGAAATAAAAGGTAAATAATATTATAACAATTATATATTCATAAATTAATTTATAAATATTAATTTAAGAGCGCAATCCATTAGTAATGTTACAATATGCAACAATAATAAATAAATATTTATTTACATAAAAATAATTTGATAAAAAATAACAATATGTTTTTAGCAAAATATATTACGGTGGAAAGCCCAGAAGGTCGATAGCTAGTTACACGAATTATAACAAATACAGTAGCTGCTACTACTATAAACATTGATAATGAATATATAATAATTCATCATAAGAATTATTATAAAATTTAATTTTATACATATAATATATCAACCTACTTTTCTGCCAACCTATGTGTGGGAGAGTGTGTATATATACGCTATCTGCATGTGCTTATACACACTCTCCCACACATAGGCTGGCAGAAGAGTAGGTTGATATTTGATATGTATAAAATAAAATTTAGTCATTATTAATATTTAGTTGTTTCTGCCTTTCATGTTTTTTTTTTTTGAAAATTTAATCAGTTATTTGTATTCCCATCTGCAAGCTGCAGTAGCGTATGATCATTCCTCCTGGGTGCGTTATTTTTATTGGAAGCGGGCAGTGTATATTAACACATGACGCATACATATATACATAACTAAACAAATACAAAAGTGCAAGCTTACACACATATTTTTTATCAAGCTTACCGACTACTGGAAGTGATAATTTGTTTTCATTGTATATACTAAACGCGCAGTGTAGACATTAATTGGAAAAGTTTGATTAACTTATTTGTTTTGTTTTGGTGAAAGGAAATGAACCGTAAACTACTAGGAAACAATGTTTACTATATTTTATCTCTACTACTACTAGGGAAACATTGAACATTTGTATTTCTACCATATGATCGAGAAAAGCCGTCGTCGAGAGTTTATTTTCATGTACGCAAATATTACACACAGATATTGGTGGGCTCACACTTATATATGAGATATTTTTTTGTTTACGTTCGTGAAAGATTTTAAATATATACATATAGATATACATAGTACACCATTGCGATATCTCTTGTCGACTAGTATAAAGTCTATTTGATTTCGTACTATGTGATGTGGCTGATGTTGTGGAGATCTCAAAGTGTAGAGTCGTCGATTAGGTGTTAGTGTTACTAATAGGGTTCTCTTCTTGGCAGAATTGCACCAGCAAGTCGCCTCTGTCATTTCTATCATCCAGACCATGGTTACCAATAACATCAACGACTCTTCCTTTGCCCACTTTCGCATTAAAATATCCCATATTTTTGTCTATTATTATTCACCACCATTTGAGTGGTCTTCCAGGTCGTTGCCAGAAAAATATACTATATATGGTAACTATTACAGCGATAAAATTCAATAAAACAATATCTTTTCATTCGCAATGCGAGCAATATATTACTAATATGTTCGTTTTAAGTGAATCCTATAGAAATATGTTTATTAAAGCGACGCCTAAAACTTCCAATCAAATACACCTGCAGAAAATTATTTTAACATGACATAATTCAACATTATTTCATTGCACTTACTTATATGTATGTGTTCTTCCCAGATGAGTTTCCGCAAAACAAAGAGCGAGTGCGGAAATTTCACGAAAACAAAAACAACTGTAGTGACAAGAGGCGAGACGCTCTACACCTCCGAAGAGCACACGCAAAAAACGATTGTTGATAGTCAATGCTCGGAAGAGCATTCCGGGGACTCCGGGCTTAATAGATTGCCGATAAGATCCAATTACATGGATAAGAGCATTGAGGCCAAGAAAAAGGTAAGGGTGGTTACACTTGGTGTAATATAATTCGCCCGGATGGGTTTAATTTTAATCATACCGACTAAAACTCATAATGTTACTATACAGTATGTTACCCCACGATGTAATAAATTTTGGACGTACAGTTACTTCCATTTAATACAGTAAATATTTATATAAACATGCATTATAATTATTAAAAATTAGTATTAAAATAAAATTTCAAATAATAATATAAAATATTGGGGTATATTATGAGTATTCCTGTTAGACAAAAAGTAATAAATGACATTTAGTAGTATATGTTTAAAGCAAAAATCCCACCAAGAAACGTTTATATTATTAAAATATCATATAAAATGCAACGTTACTACCATTTACCTGTATGAATATTCTGTATACATTTCATAACTTTTATTGAAAATAATACAGTTTCATCACCAACACAAACATTACATCTTTAACATAAATGTGTGCCATGGGAATGTTTACGTTTTAGGTTTCATATATTACCTCATGTTTGTGGGGAAAAAGCTTGATGTTATGCAAGCCTTTTCCATCAAACATGAGGTAATATTGAAACCTAAAACGTAAACAATTTTGTCTGCCCCAACTATGTTTAAGTTGATTTGATGTTAAAAATTAATTGTACCTAGAGCCCTGATTCTCTTGGTACCAATTGCTCTCAAGCGGCCGCTTTTGACGTCGTAATAATATTTTTACATATACTATAAATAAATATAGTTTCCCATAAAGAGTAATACCTAAACGTAATACAATATGGGTTATGAATTTCTATGAAAAATGGTGAGTTATTCAAGTACATATACTGAAAACGATTTTTGTGATGTGCAAACGACCACAAAAGCGCCCAAGGCGTTTGTGTAATATACCGGCACATATCAACTAACCATAATCTCTGCCACATCCAACATCAGCATACGTAAAGCCCGTATGACATTATCTAGTTTCCTATATCGTTTTATATATAAGAATTGATATATTAAACTGTATAACTATTTCTAAATGGAAAATTAACATTGTGTATTACGATGCTGTAATTGTTAAGTGAATTTATTATTATTCCGCCATTATCATTTTCTACATGTGTGTATGACACTATGTAGTTTGTGTCTGCATCGAAAACGATATAAGAAACTAGATAATGTCATACGGGCTTTATGCAGTACCATATTTAAACCGAAAATGCGTGATGTAATTTATTAAATATAAATATGAATATAAATACTATAACACAAATGATATATTTAATACCCTTTCCTTGCAGGTTATTAGAATGCTATTTGTCATAGTGCTGGAGTTTTTCATATGCTGGGCGCCGTTGCACATCCTGAACACTTGGTATCTGTATTTTCCAGAAGTCATATATAATAACGTAGGCCCGACGGGCGTTTCTCTTGTTCAGCTGCTGGCTTACATAAGCAGCTGTTGCAATCCCATCACATATTGTTTTATGAACCGGAAGTTCAGGCAATCCTTTTTGTCGATGTTCTGCTCCCACAGGTAATATTATTTAATAATGGATTGAGTTAAAAAGATCTGCATTGTGATTTTATTGGTGTTACAGGTTTTGTTGGTGCTGGGAGCCGGAGGAGAGTATAAGTGACAAAAAGAATACATTGATAAATAATGGGAAGATTAAAATAATTAATAATTCTGAAGGGTCTGGCAATGAGTCGACTATTTATCCCGGGAGGGCGAGTACGCTGGGACGATCCGGTAAGCAAACTTTTTTGTGTGTTGCTTAAATTTTAAGATTAACTATTTGAACTGGGCTTGGAATAGTTAGCTAAAACTTGAATTACGTTCTACTAGATTCGTCAGGAATGTTTCTAGTTTCAATTATTTATCTTCTCTATGTTCAGTTCTTACTTTAGCAATCATATACGCATGTCCTTTATTTAAAGTGCCTTTCGATTATCACTCTGGGCTGGTACGGGCTTATTGTTTCTTGTTCTATTTATCGCTTCCGATGCGCATAATTCTACGTCGGCCCTTACAACCGGCAAGATCTGAGCGATATTGCACGCCACGGGGGCTACTAGCTATGATTAACCATGCTAAACGAAGGCGCCTTAAGACGTGATTGGTCATAGTACGAGCTGAATATAGCACAGAAATAACTGAAACTTATTTAAGTTTCTTGACAAATCTGGTACAATGTAATTCAAGTTTAAAAAGGTCTATTTGTGATCAGTGCGTGCACGACGTTATTGATTCCAGTCCGGTATTATTAGATCTTATTTTCTATTCTGAATTTTGGTCTATCAATCCATGGGTGGTGTGGATGTCAACAGTTTAATGTATGTTTTCGTGTAATACTGATCAATATTTCCACTAGATATAATTAATACATAGCTATTGACTGCTATGATCAAGGAATCTTCGAAAGACACCCATGTCTTCGGACCACCGTTAGGTGGCAGGCATGGGTAATGCTGAATTCACCCCGCATTTTGTCTGAGGCGCCTACCGGTTAAACCAAAACTCACGTTCTCTTACTAGGGGTTTGCCCAGCACAAGATATACTATAATAATAATATATATATATATATATATATATATATATATATATATATAGTCAAATTTTTTCGAATTTCGAAACCAGAATGTTTCCTAACGCCGCATCAAAAGGGTATTCTTAATACTGGTAAGATGTTTGGTAATAATGCGAATAAAGGTATATATTATTAGACTATTATTATTAATGGTATCGCAAAAAGTATATTTGCAACCGCTACCTGGCGTACAATTCTCGGGTTATACATAAATACCCGGCGCCTCCACCAAATATGTCGCGGTTGCATTGTAAACTCTCAAGCTTGAGGTATGCGTCTTTATTCACTATGCAAATTTATCTACCCGCAACATGTTTCCCAAATCTACCTTAAAACTAGAACTTACTTGAGCATTGCAATTGCCGAGATACTGTAACTCGGCCAAGGAGACGAAAATGCAAACGTGTGATAGTCAAAAGCACGAATATTTATGTGTAACTTACGGATCGTATTCCGGTGGAGCGAGTAGACGTTCTTAATATTAAAAATTATAGTGTGTCGAAAAATATCAAAGGAGGCAATTTCAAAGAAATATTTATTTTAAAAATTCCCTTCGGCAAAGGAGCATATAGAGTGTTCGAAGGCAATCCGTTCAGTGGTGGTAGAGGTGAATTAACCTAACAAGAATTCGAAATTTGTATTCGTAAATACGTCTTCGTTTGGCAATTGGAAGACTTTTAACTTGACCAATAAGAACGTGATTCGAGTAATCACATTGCCATGATAGAAATCTGGCTTTTATAAATCTCAGTAGTGGTCCGCTATATTTTTTATTCAATTTTAAGCCAAATCTATCGACTATCAAATTCTGCATTCAAATGTCCAACAAGATTTTATTGCACATATCTCCTAATGTGCAATGAAATCTTGTTGGATCACAATTTTGCTTTACGACATATAAAATCTTCCCTTTATTGGCAAAACATCGAGATAATTAAAATGTCATATGTAGTAGGTGCACCTCCTTCAACTGATCTTTTAGAAAATCTCATTAGCCTGGTCCATTTAGATTTTTTATTTTTTTAATATTTTATTTTGATCTTGATCTATCTAATCTAATGATCATTTAGCTAACCACTATGTATTATTATTTATATACCATATATATATATATATATATATATATATATATATATATATATAAATATTGACTCATGTACTATCCCCTTTGGGTCAATAAATCTTAAGAATTCTTGAGTTTTTAACCAAATCACATGAAATTCGTGAAATTATTGCGTCCTGGTATAAAATCCACACATTTTGGCGCTCTGAGTTGAAATTTCAAACAATTTCGGCCAACATTTAAGAATGTTTAAGCTTTATTGACCCATGCCCGCCCCCCTTAGGATCAATAAATCTTATAAATTCTTAAATTTTTGACCAAATCGCATGAAATTCGTAACATATTTGCGTCCTGGTATAAAATTCATAACATTTTGGCGCTCTGAGTTGAAATTTCAAGCAATTTCGGCAAAAATTTAAGAATTTTTATGATTTATTGACCCATATACTACCCCCTTAGGGTCAATAAATCTTAAAAATTCTTAAATTTTTGACCAAATCACATGAAATTCGTGACATATTTGCGTTCTGGTATAAAATTCATAACATTTTAGCGTTCTGAGTTGAAATTTCAAGCAATTTCGGCCAAAATTTATGAATTTTTAAGATTTATTGACCCATGCACTGCCCCATTTGGGTTTTTAAATCTTAAAAATTCTTAAATTTTTGACCAAATCACATGAAATTCGTAACATATTTGCGTCCCGGTATAAAATTCATAACATTTTAGCGTTCTGAGTTGAAATTTCAAGGAATTTCGGCCAACATTTAACAATTTTTATGATTTATTGACCCATGTACTACCCCCCTTAGGGTCAATAAATCTTAAAAATTCTTAATTTTTTGACAAAATCACATGAAATTCGTGACATATTTGCGTCCTGATATAAAATTCATAACATTTTAGCGTTCTGAGTTGAAATTTCAAACAGTTTCGGCCAACATTTAAGAATTTTTAAGATTTATTGATCCATGTACTACCCCCTTTGGGTCAATAAATCTTAAAAATTCTTAAATTTTTGACCAAATCGCATGAAATTCGTGACATATTTGCGTCCTGGTATAAAACTCATAACATGTTGGCGCTCTGAGTTGAAATTTCAAGTAATTTCGGCCAACATTTAAGAATATTTAAGATTTATTGACCCATGTACTATCCCCTTAGGGTCAATAAATCTTAAAAATTCTTAATTTTTTGACCAAATCGCATGAAATTCGTGACATATTTGCGTTCTGGTATAAAATTCATAACATTTTAACATTCTGAGTTGAAATTACAAGCAATTTCGGCCAACATTTAAGAATTTTTAAGATTTATTGACCCATGCACTCCCCCCTTTGGGTCAATAAATCTTAAAAATTCTTAAATTTTTGACCATTATTTATATAATTATTTACATTATAAGTAAATAACATACACTGTAAATAAACACACCACCCATGGATAAATAGACCCAAATTCCTTATGAAAAAGAGTCTATTTTTACCGGACTCGAACCGGTAACGGCATGAACGCAGTGGCTTCAGACCGTCGCCATAGACCATTGCGCCACGACCGCCCCCCATTTAGACTTAAGATATATGGATATTTTCTTGCCAAAACTACCTGCCTGCTGTTTGTTCATGTACTGGCCAAGTGAGGATTTTTAAGGCCCAGTTGTGCACATTTCTTAGATTTAGCATTACTTTTCTAGAATAATTAGCCTCATCTGCGAACATGATGTTACGCAAAAACATTTGCTCCTCCTGATCCATTCTCAATAGCCACTGGTACTAGTTTAGCGGGCGTTCACTATATTCTGGTAATAAACCCTGCACGATAGATGCTTGCCTTCATTATTCAATGCTTTCCATACCTACAATACCTACAGATCTGGATATTGATCTTGTTACAACTAATCAGTAGCTCAGCTAGTCAGAATATAACGAAATCATTCGCATTATGATTACAATTCATATAAAATGTTATGCTACCTTTTCTGTCATGATATAATAATATCAGTGAATAAGCAATATGAAAAAGAAATTACTAAAATAGAATATAATTATTTTAATAAAATTGGTTTCATACAATTACAATAAAAAATAAAATAAGCTTCAGTACATATTGCGGAGTATTAGAGAAATCCTCCAGACGAAAATAAATGGCTGAAATTTATATAGGTACTTGTAAAAAATCGGCGGTATTGAATCAGGGGATTATTAGAGAAAAACACGCGCTGTAAGGATTACACTTTTTTTTCGGCGCAAATACAGTTATTTGTCCTTGTTTGAGAAAATATTTTTACGGTAATACATTACTTGTTTAATGAAAAAGAAAACCTTGGGTTGAGACATTATTAAATTAACTTTTTATTTTATACTTTATGATATTTATTAAAATCATTAAAAACATAGTGTTGAAGCTTCCTAATTTAACATATCTCAAAGTTTATAATTATAATCTTTGAGATATGTTAAATTAGCAAGAAGCTTTCAACACTACTTTTTAATTAAAATCATAATAATAATAATATTTTGTAATAGACTAAATTCAACCCGATGTGTGTTCAACCTTAAAAATATGTATAATAACGCGTTTGATTGATATTGTGACTGAGTGGTATTAAATTTATAAACTAATATTATTCGGTTTTCACAGTCCTTTTACAAGGATTATCTTAACCGTAATAAATAAATGTTCTATTCGCCGTCCAGATTAACGCGACTTCTTTTTTCGTATAGGTCTAACGTAAATTGGACTACTATTATAACGACATAGTAAATGTAAATGGTTATTTGAATTATTTATACCATATTGTTTGGATAATTCTGCCAAATAGACTGCGCCCTAAAAAAAGTCCATTGAATTCAAATAGTTCCGGAGCCAGGAGCAGAACAAAAAATTATATAGCGCATTTCAGTTCGTTGAAAGTTTTCTGGCAGGCGTGATTTCAATCAATAGCTTTAATTATATCCAAATAGCCGATGGCGAAACTCATAAAAATTTATTTGTAAGGGGCATGAAACCCTCTAGCATTGATTGAATTTCATACTGAATGTATTATCTAAATGGATAGATTAAATGGGAATAGCGGATATCAGCGTATTATGATTTTCTATTTCATCTCCAAGCGGATTATATTGAAGATAATATAATATTTACGCATAGCACTTTTATATAAATATATAATACGATTATTTCAAATATATATATATATATATATATATATATATATATATATATATATATATATATATATATATATATATATATATATATTAGATCATCCTTAGTTTAATACATAGAAGTAATCCAAATTGAAAGAGAAGAAAAGTATTTAATTTCTAGACCCTTCTTGGTCTAGCAATTAAACACTTTTCTTATAAACAATTATATAATTTTTTTTTAAAAAAAGACCTTTATTTGGCATATCAGCCGAACCCTTCCCTTGTACACACATTCCAGCCGAAAAAAAACAGTACTTTCACAGAAAGAAATCAAATAAGACACACAAAAAAAATACAAATTAACATAAAACATTATAAATATATATAATTATATGTAAAAAAGTATTTAATTTTTAGACCAAGAAGGCACTAGAAATTAAATAATTTTCTTTTCATACAATTTGAATTACCTACGTCTATGTATTAAACTAACGATGATCTAAAACATGTATAAACCAAATATTGTACATAGGACATCATTAAATAACAATTACCACTATAATTTATATTACCACCTATAATTTCTGAAAGTAAAATTATTGTATTAATATTATATTTATACATATATTCATCATTGGATATATTAAAAAGATAGCTCATATAAGTTTTAGTTCCATGTATCATAAAATGAATTACTCTCAGTTATGATTGCAATCTCTTTGTAAACATCACCACATAATTCAACTAGCTCATTCTCTTCCGCATCATAAATTCTACTTAATATATAGATAGGGAAAGCCCCGTAATCGAATGTACACATGTTCGCGTAATGATTCCCTGTCATTACAATGAAATATAATTTGTTAGCTGTTTCTTGTGGCACGATAAAAAAATAATGTGTATATAAACCACAGTATCAACATTGTTCAGCGGAATATCGTACAGCAATTTATCAGCATTATGTCGTATATAAGCCGCATTGAAGGAAATTTCTATAGAGTAAATTACTGGCGATTTAAGTAATTATCTAGTAATATTGCACATGGGGAAGTTTATTATATTAAATAATTTTCAGATGTGAGGTTTAAGATGGTTCAATTTATGATGATTTGATTTAATTCAAATCTATCAGACGTTTGTTTTTTTTATAATAACTCCATTTATAACAGATATTTATATTAATACAACTATGGCGTATTTGAAAGTAAATGCATGCGCATTTCTCTACTTATAATCAATAGGATTAAAACAGCGCGCAATTCTCTGTATAAAACGCAATTCACTAGACAATTCTCTGAGTGTATCTAATATTTAGTATTAAGTTATAAAAGTCCCTTAAAATAAGAAATAACATAACATATAAGAGATATTAGTATCTAGTGAATTGAGCATTCTAATTCTGAAATACATGAACCAATAGGAACTGATGTTTTTTTAATTAGATGATTAAGTATCATTATATATATATATATATATATATAGAATTATTTTTTATATGCTGTATATGTATAAGTTAAAAACAGAAATCGTGGTTTATAGCTCTTTGGGGTGGTGCAGCAATAAAACGCTATTTTTTTATATTTTCCTACACTTTAATACTAACTACAATATTTCGTAGTTCAGATAACTACTTCATCAGGGCTCGGATATAATTGGTATTGTAAAATATATTAAAAAGAAATAAAGGTTAAATTGTGTTTGATTTGGTTATAAATATATATATATATATATATATATATATATATATATATATAATAATAATAATAATAATAATAACGTTTATTGCCCAACAGATGACTCCAATTAGAGGACAACAATATATCATACAAATAACAATAACAAAAAATGTATAATAAAAATAACATTAATTACAGACTTAAATAAACAAAGCATTATTCCAACAGAAATTAACTCAAATTAGGTAATATAAAGCACAGCAAACTTATAAATATAAATATAGCTACGGTGTTGAGTATATATATATATATAACACCGTTGCTATATTTATATTTATTTTACTATTAAGACGGCCCCAGCAATATCTAAATATCTCTAAACAAGCTTCTAAACTCCGGCCTCTCCCATACCAATAATACGGCCACGTTTAGAATCATTTAGTTGCCGATAATTTACACGTTGGCATTCTCAAATTATCACAAAGCAATATTGTACAAAATAATAGAAACATTTTCATTTTATTTTATTATTTTTTATTTGTACGTGACGCAATTTAGTGTTTCAAAATTGTCTTGTAGTCCGTTGTATTGTTTTATCATTTAATTTAGTAGTGTTTGACTGTATTTCAAAATTACAGACATTTTTCAGCAATGATCAGAAGAGCTAATAACATAATTCTGCCGAATTTGACGAAGATAATAATTTGCACGAAAACATTCGTTCTTTGCATGATTCAAAGATTAATAAATAAATTATTCTCGGATATCGAAATCGCTAGAAGATATACATAAGTTTCACATGCAAGCCGCCGCATGAGAGTGGAAAAGTTGTGACCAGTACAAAGGCGCCATCCCAATTATTTAATATTCTGTATAATACAACGAAGTTGGAACGTCAATATATGAGTTTCATAAAGGCACTTCTCATCCATGACTTGGTTCAGTGCCCAATATAGATTATTACACTGTAAAATGAAACTGTTGAGAGTTACTTTTGAAATTTCTAACTTTTATCATTTTAATATTCGAGTATAATCCGTGCAATTTACATTTATCAGACAACATGAAAGGTTCGTACGGTTTTACTTATACAGATTCATATTTTTTAGTTATTTATTGATAGCACTTTATTAATATACTGTCATTTACTTTCGTATGAATACATCTTTCATTTGATACAAATTTTGCGACAATTTTCTTCTTCCTTTGCGCAAGAATGATTCTATTGTGTGTATTGGTGTACAGCATCCGGAATTGTTCATTGTGAGTTCTTGGTGTCACGTTGACACAAGGTCATTAAGTCGCTGAATAATAGTGTAAAGCCCCTATAACATTATCTTGTTTCCTATATCGTTTTATATATAAGAATTGATATATTAAATTGTACAACCGTTTCTGAATGGAAAATTAACATTGTAACATTACGGTGTTATTATTGTTAAGTGAATTTATTATTATTCCGCCGTTATATCATTTTCTACATGTGTCTATTGCCCTATGTAGTTTGTGTCTGTGTCTCTGAAAACAATATAAGAAACTAGATAATGTCATAAGGGCTTAATACTAGTATATAATACATTTTTATATTACACTGCACAAACATTTTTGGTTACCTAATATAATTTATATTTTTATTGATGTTGTCGTTACTTTCATGTTGTCCCAATTACACATAGTGTGGGATCTTTAATGCATAACTAAAAAGTCGCTTAATCATAATGTATAGGTGTATATACGTATATATTCAATTTAATACCGGGGACTAGGTAAAATTCCCGTCGTTTGACGGGGAATGATGAATCAATTTTCAAATGAAAACTATTTCAGTAAACCAATACTTTCCCTCAAACAAATTCCAAACGTGATATTTTGCAATTATAATACTAGTTTCATCCAAAAATACAATTAAAAAATTAATTTTTAATATGTAAAAAAAAACCAAACCGTTAATTTCAAAAATTGGTATTCATTCAAATCACTTAATACTCTAATTAAATATTGAATACAAACCATAAAAAATACCACCATCGGTGAGATATTAACCTACGACCTCCACCTTTGCATTTACAGCACAAAAGTCACGACTGATAAGTTGGTCGACTTCAAAACATTGTCTTTATATTATAGAGATATTATATTAATATAAAAAAAATATTATATGTTATTCATTCATGTTACTAGAATAAACTATGAGAGAAGGGAAACCGAACTTGTGATGGGTGATGAGGTCAATCGTAAGAAGCGAAAACAAATGTATCTGTTCTCCATTTCACCAACGTCCAGTCACTCTAGTTGTGAAAGTTACTATGATTACCAACGGAAGGCTATTTAGCAGAGCCGAAAGTATATGTATGCACGATAGTGGCGACGCGACGTCTGGAGAAAATTTGAGATCACAATGAATTATTACGTCCATAATGAGCTACAACTGTGATAGTACCTCTCCATATCAAGCTAAAATAGTGAGAATTTTCTTTATAGTAAAATATATAAAACAAAACTATTGGTGAATGTGGAAAAACAAATGAATAATGTTTAGTTACCCCATTTGGTAGAAGGGGTAGAGTGAAAGAACTGAAATGAAAATGAATCATTAAGAGAGTGAATGGCTTTAAATATTTGGGTTTTTGGTTTAAATGTGGAGGAGGATATAAGACGTATATAATGCGTAGTATATGTAGACGAATACGAGAATAGTGTGGTAGATAGCGAAGAGAAAATCACTGATCTTAGCACAAAACATATCAGTATACCAGATGGCCGAAGGAAAATGGTAAATTTTTTCGGCGACCAAGTCGAACATATTTCGTTATTATTATTTTTTAGCAAGACGCGCAATAGATATGGATTTGAAAAAAAATGCTTAATGTTTATCACAATAGAAACAAAAACTACTTAGAATCAAACTTTTTCAATTTCCTTCTGCCATCTGATACATTGATATGGTTTGTGCTAAGATCTGTAAAAAAATTAACAAAATATGTTTTTAGAGACTCAGCTTTTAAAACTGGATTATCGAGATATGAGCGGAAAAGTTAAAAATTAAAAATTAAATAGAAAAACAAATATGTAGAGATAGAGACTTTCCATTTTACTTTGTCATATTGTTATATATATATATATGTATATATATATATATATATATATATATATATATATATATATTAAGCAAAAAAATCCAGAACGATTACGTGACTTGGTCAAAAAAAACATCTATTATACAAAAACGCCTATAAAAATTATTTTAAAAAGGATATATATATATATAAGACATAAGCAAAGAATTTGGATTTTATTGGTCACCCCAATTGGTCAGTATAGACGCGCAAATAATCCTGCGTGCGCGCGGTCCTGCGGCGCCGCGCGGTTTAGCAGCTGGGATCTTACCATGTAATGGTAAGGAAGCAAGGATGCTTCTTGAAAAGTCTACTAGGTCTCGAAGGGTTCACACCGAGGGCGGTGCTGTTACAGGAGACGAACCGCATGTGGTGGGAGTCATGTGTGAGGGTTTTGAAGTTTCAAGAAAGATTACAGGAGTTAGGCGAAGAAAGATTGATGCGGAAAGTATGGATGAGGTGTAGGAGTAGGATGGATAGTCGATGAAAAAAGGATAGAGGAAGCATGTATGAAAAGGTGCGGGTTGAGGAAAAGCTGAGAGAAAGTAGTAGCATAGTAGAATGAGGGATATTGAGTGGCAAAAAGGGCAGTTGAGAATGGCTAAAAGCTCATACAACCCTGGCTATGTATATTGGCAAGCGCGGGGAAAATCCCCAAGCTACTTAGCCAGGGGAGTTTGCAGCAGGGAGGACAACTTTTTGATGTGAAATGATGGAAGGACCACCTCAATTACTGAGGATTAAAACTATTGTTGAAAGTTGTGGATCTTGTTTGGGTGAAGACTATGATGTGTGTGGCTTCTTGGTCGCTCCGCGACTGTCTCGTCTGAAGATACTCTTGCCACCCTTCGTCCTCTTCTGTGTAGTCCTAATCACGCTTTCTAATGGGTTCGTAATGACCGGCCGATAATAGGTTGGAGGGTCATTAGGGGTCCCTTGTGACTTAATGACCGATTCGCTTATTTACCCAGACAATCGGGCGTCGCTTAAGTATAACACAACTTTGTGTATAGCAAAAGCTAGGTGCGAGTCAGAAGGGAGAGGTAGAAAAGTCTATTGGATAGATACTCGGTGTATCCAGTATGGTACTGGATACACCGCGTATATGCTGTTTAGTAAGGGGAGCAATACGTGGTGGCATCTATGCAATGAATGTGACGGTATGAGGGAGTGGATTGGAGATTGCAGAAAGGTGAAGGAATAGCTAGGAGAGGATGGGTATGGCCTGAAAACCTGCAAGAGACATATGGAAGAGGAAATTGGACAGGGCGCGTGTAGTGTGGAGAAGCATACAATGTTATATAAGGGAATATATATTTTATTTTATTGTATAATTTTTGGAGGTATTGGATATAGTAACTGGAACATGTACGTACTGTTTCTATATAACAGAATGGCAGTTGACTGCAGGGTGCTGGATAGTTCTGAATAGTTGGCTGGAAGGTAGCATAGCTATAGACACTTGGGCCTCAAAATGGGCCCACTGTGAAACCTCCTTTAAGGCTACTCACTCGTCCCATCAGTCAATTTTGCGTGCGTGCTGCAAAACTCTGGCGGGTGGGGATTTGCCAATGCTGGTCATACTAGGCCAGCACTGCCCTAGTATTAGATACCTAATGTTTACTATAGCTGGGCAGAGGCATATTACATGCTCTGCTGTTTCTAGTTCTTCATTGCACCCTCTACATAACGGGCTGTCCACCAGACCCATCATGTGTAGGTGTTTGTTTATCCGGCAGTGGCCAATTAGTATATTGGTCAATAATTTTTGATTAGTTCTAGATAAGTTAAGGCGGTCCGTGGCTGCAATTTTACAAGGTTGCCTGGCGTTTCTCGCCATCTTACCTTGTGAAGGGCATGTGTCCTATACTCTATTATTTTTCTCAGAGTACCTAAGTAGGTATCAAAGTTACACACACTTATCATTATGAAATATTCCTTTACGGCTACAATCATCTACAATCATACCCAACGATCTATCCTACACACATATCATACGAGGGGGGTCAGAAAAATGTCTGTTATTTAATGCTATCAATACAAAAAACACAAATTATATTAAAATAACACAAATAAATCAAAAGATAAAAAATATTTTCTTTAAAAAATTTATTTTATTTTTCAACATAATGTCCTTACGAAGCTACATGCTTCTCCCAGCGATACTCTCACATCATCAACCCAAAATAGTTGACGTCTCTTTCAACACAATAGTTGCTTACGATATAATAATCCAACTAACTAATATTATCTTTAAATTATTTCCTTCACTCCCATTTTTTCCTAGTGCTTATCTATATACTACTACTACTACTATACTATTATAGTTATTTTTATTCCCTCATATACCTGTTTGAAATTGTTTCATAGTACATACGTTTCCCATTTGTACTCATAGCTTTCCGTCTGAATTTCTGTTAACGTGATTAACACTGAACTTCCCGATATAAATTCACATTGGTATTCATATCCCAGATACAATCTATAGGAAATTGGAGAGTGAGGAGAAGCCAATGCTCGTTATATTAGGCCAAAATAAAATAAAATTTGTATATGTTGCATAATAAATATATGTTTGCATCTAAATATTATATTAATTACGAATTATTTATATAATTAAATTATTTGTTTGTAGAAGTAGTGGTTCTTGAAGGGGAGGAACGTGTTTAGCAGCGGCTCGGACTGTGCGGCAGCTTCTTCGTCAACAAGCGCTTCCAGACTAATTCAAATTATAGCAGCTGGACCTGACGACGACACGTTTCGCTACCGCATCAGCTGGGTGAGATCCAACCAGAATTTGGCTAACGGCCTTAGTAATCTGAGCAACGGCAGCCTGTACTCATGAAACTTGTGTTCCATTATAGGAGCGATAATAGTAACAATTATTCGAACAGTGTTTGCAATAATATGCAATTTTAATGACCAGGAACGGTAAGGGTTGTTATTATTGTTTGTTACCTGCAGAAGAAGTACAAATGGTAAGAATATAATATATGTCCAGATTGTATTTAGAATTAATCGCTTGAGATGATATATATTTTTAGTACAACGCATGATATAAAGAAACCGAAAATAAGTGAAAAACTATTAATGTTTCTATCGTATAAAACAAAATATGTGTTAATTTCAGAGTCATATAATTATTTAACGCGCACAATTTTCTGTATCTTGTAATAACTAGTAGTCCTTTTAACATAACATTGATTCAGGCAATGAGAAGGGGTGGTTTATCCTTTTTTTTTAATAATACATATACCGGTGAAATCGTACACCGGTGTAGTACTAGGCAATTCATAACAAGTATCATTTTAAGTAAAATTCAAGATCACCCATTGTTACTGCCTCAAGTAAAGTTTTGTTGGGAGGACCAATTGACTGGGGCTTTCCAGCAAAGCTCCTTTTCAATTACCTAAATCGGCACTTTCCCAATAGCTACACCTTTAATCTCTAGGATTTCGGCACCAATAAGTATTTATTTTCTAAAAGATATTAATAATTAAATATATCAAATAAATAATCAAGACCGAAAGCATTTTCTAAAAGTATTTTATCCGGTTCCAATGATCATTAACCACAATCCGCTTAGAAATGTTTTCGGTTTTGATTATTTATTTGACATGTTTCGTAATAATTTTTTTCTGAGAAATTAATACAACGGTTGAGAAACGAAGATAATGAATTGAGAAACGATTCCAATCATAAAATACTTTTAGAAAAGCTGTCGGTCTTGATTATTGATTTGATATATTTAATTATTAATATTTTTTAGAAAATAAATACTTAGGGGTACCGAAATCATAGAGCTTAAAGGTGTAGCTACTGGGAAAGTAACGATTTAGGTTAATTGGAAAGGAGCTTTGCTTGAAAGCCCCAGTCAATTGGTCCTCCTAACAAAACTTTACTTGAGGCAGTAACAATGGGTGATCTTGTATTTTATTTAAAATGATAGACTTGTTATGAATTGACTAGTACTACACCTTGATTATTTATTTGATATATTTAATAATTAATATTTTTTAGAAAATAAATATTTAGGGGTGCCGAAATCAGAGAGCTTAAAGGTGTAGCTATTGGAAAAGTGCCGATTTAGGTTAATTGGAAAGGAGTTTTCCTTGAAAGCTCCAGTCAATTGATCCTCCCAACAAAACTTTACTTGAGGCAGTAACAAAGGGTGATCTTGCATTTTACTTAAAATTATAGACCTGTTATGAATTGACTAGTACTACACCGGTGTAGTATATAGTATTATTACGAAATATGTCAAATAAATAATCAAAACCGAAAACATTTTAATCGGATTGTGGTTAATGATCATTATTTTCGTTTGTCCCACAATCACTTTCATTTGTTATCGCTTGAAGGAAAATATATTAATTATTCGCCAATTACGACCTTGGACGAAATAATCGCTACGTGTACAGATTCCAAGAAATCTTGCTTGTTAGGTAGTGCACCATACTAGTTCATTTCTCCGCTAGTTAGCCATATTGTAAGAGGTCTTATTCCACACATATTCGAAAATAACTTTTAGCAAAACTAGGGAAATGGCTACTAAAATATTTACGATATGTTGAAATAGTAAAACACCCACAGCTGTCAAGGACCTAAAAAAACAAGCAACTTTACAAACAAACAAACAAAAATAACTATCTAAAAATATATACTAAAATATTTACGATATGTTGAAATAGTAAAACACCCACAGCTGTCAAGGACCTAAAAAACAAGCAACTTTACAAACAAACAAACAAAAATAACTATTAGCCCGAAGACTTTTCCACTGGTAAAGGCAGAAGTTTAAAGGAGTAGAACCGCCCGATATTTACGTTAACTTCAAAGAAAACTTCTAAACTGAGAAAGTGCGAAATTACGTCCATAACAGGGTTTGAACTCTTGCTCCCCAATGCTCAGTAAGATGAGGACGGCACCTCTAACCAGACACTGAGGTGTGCTTTACATTTATATACATTCGTAACTTTCGATGATAACAACTACACCTATTAAGACCGCAATTGGCGAATAAAGCGGCTCTAACTTCCTCCAATATCCTCCTAACTGCGATGTCTCAATCTAGTGCTACATACACAATGCCTCAATTTTTCAAGAGAATTTTCTGGAATTTTAATTACATCCCATCCGGATTACATAAAAGATACATTAAGATTTTTTCTTATTATGTTGCCGGAGATAACACTAATTTGTTTGAAGGCAGAACCTTCTTATTCTACTGCAAACAGTTTATTTATATTAAAAAAATATACTCTACCTGGAACATTTGTTGATAATTATTACATTGCTATATTTAATAATATAAGGAGAAATTGAATATGAATTAAACCTATACAAGGTGAGTGAATTCACTATTATACGAATAATATTAATGCGTGTTGCAAATAACCTGTACATAAGCTTTCTATTTTTATATTTATATTAATTTAAATTACAGTAAGTTTATACATGTACATAGTTTTATATAAAATGTTAATTATAAAAACAAAATCTTGTAGGTAAAACAGCCATTAAGTGTTAAGATCTCATTCAAAACAATCCACATGAAACAGTTTGAATTTAATTAAATTGTATCTTGTATGTAAATTATAGCTCTATGTTCAAAAACGCTGATCCTTGTAGTAATCAACCGTGACACATAAATATGTTGAGGGTATGTGTATAATAATATACATTCAAAGTATTCATATTAGAAGAAATATCATTAATTGATAAATATATCTTGTTATATATTAAAATCAAAAACTTTAATTGGACTTATTATTGAATTAACTAACGATTGGTTTAAATTCTACAAACAAGGAGGAAGGGAAGAAACAAAACAATCTTGACACATTAAAGGGGTATAACAGAAAACAATTAAGAAACAAGAAGACAGTAGTAGTAACTTAATATTTAGAAGAAATTCTGAAAATGGTTATTTACACTATAATAGCGATTTTCAGAATTTCTTCTAAATGTTAAGTTACTTCTATTGTCTTGTTTCTTAATTGTTTTCTGTTATGGAGATTTTCAGATTTTCTTCTCAATTTTAAGTTAATAAATTGTTAATTCCACATTATTTCAAATTAAATATTTAGATTGATATTTCTATTAATTTGAATTGTGATTTATTTATCATGTTTACATCAATTATTTCATAATTTAATTACAATGTATGCTGACACGATCAAACATATATAAGATAACAACCCTGCCTATTTATTACATCGTTATGATTATCGGAAAATTCATTTTGATATACAGGAAACATGTATTCTTTTTGATATTATAATGTAATTATTATAGAATTAACAGAAGATCGAAACATTAGATATCCTGCGTTTTGCGTTAATCTATTTTTTATATCTAGTAGTAACGTCTTATAAATGTATTTCTTATAATCTTTATTTACATTCAAATATACATATAATACATTAAAACGGCCATGAATAATATTATTAACATAAATTATAGAGTATGTAATGTAATGGTTTTTATACGGGTGATTCACAATTTCACAATAAGCGTGGTAGTTGTAACGTAGCGGTAAGTAATATTTTACACACACACACATATATATATATATATATATAAATGTAAATGTGAATACTAATTTCATCCTCCGCTGGGAATCGAAATTTTTAGATATTTATATTCACATTTACCTATTAAGTTTCACATTGGCAATAATTTTAAATATATATATATATATATATATATATATATATATATATATATATATATATTAATATATTATATATATTTGATGTGAAAGGCTATTGCCTATGTGAGGCACTTTAATTAATTTACAATTAAATGAGATTACTCTAAAAAATTCAATTTGGGAATCGAACCCACGTCTCCGGCTATCGCGGCCAACGTGCTAACCAATTGCACCACGTAGGGTCTTGATTGGAATATATATATATATATATATATATATATATATATATATATATTATATTAAACTGGTAAAACTGTTACAGAACATGTGTACATATGTGTGTCTACCTTAAGTATCCCACACCCTTACTGCCCAATGCTGAACGATTTTTATAGACATACAACACTGTTTACCGCTACGTTACCAGTACCGCGCTTATTGTGAATATGCCGTATCTCTTGCAAGCAGGCGCTAATTAATTAAAAACAAATAGTATCTAGACTTAATTTCCATAATAACACGGTAATACCTGTATTGGCTCACTAGTGCTATAATAATTTTAACCATAATAAATTCGTTCGGTGACAAACATTGTATTTACAAGTCAATGAAGGAGATGAATACAACTACTACTTTTTGTTACCACTTATTTAATTAAAAAATAAAATAAATTAAATTAAATAAGTGGTAACAAACATAGTAGTTTGATTCATTAGTTTTTCATGAAGGATCATTGAAAATGAATTAGGACGTAGTAGGTGCCACAACCATTCAATTTCTGAATTATTTAAGACCAAATTTGTGTTATGAAAATCATTCAGACCTTATAAAGAAAATCCATAGGACAGTTTTAGGCGCGTAAAATTAATTAATTAATTATTAAAAATCAACAAATATGCTCTTAATGAACTATCAATAACGTAACGCAACGAATTAAAATTAACAAAACATACATTGATATTTGTTTAATTTAATCTTAATTGGAAATATTTTTATTTAGGTTTTGTATAGGATATGCTGCAAAACATCTCGAGAAAGTGTTAAAATTAATTTATTTATTAGAATTCTTGGTGAAAATTGCATCAGATCATTTTTGAAATTTCATGAATTTATTATTTTATTCACTAACAATATTGTGAACTTCGTCCAGTCATTTGTGAAAGTTTAGTAAAGCAAAGTAGTATAATAATAGGTTAAGTTTGATTTATGCTGAAAGAAAATAAGGAATAAATTTAATAGGGTTACTTTCATTATATTATTTGCTCTGACTGTCATATTCTTTATTTTATGCCAGCTAAACCCATGTTAATTAAAAAAAAACTTTCGGTGTTAATTTTCGTGAATTACCTTACATTGTTTTTTAGAGGTTTTCGGTGATGCTAACCTTATAACTGTATATAAGTAATACCCCGGTAATTAGGTTAAACAGTCCTAAGGTTAGCGTCACCGAATACCTTACATAGTTTTTTAGAGGTTTTCGGTGATGTTAACCTGTATATAAGTAATACCCGGGTAAATAGGTTAAACAGTCCTAAGGTTAGCGTCTCCGAATACCTCTGAAAAACTATTCACGAAAATTTAACCCCGAATGTTAAATCATTTATTAATATTTCATTGCGATTATTATTCTTTTATGTAAAGAAAGCGTTTAATAATTCAAATTAAATAAAAACTTTTATTTGTATAGTGCTATCAGCCGTAAGGGAGAAACTGAGAGGAGTTTAATCACTTGGTTATTACCTTAACTTCAAAGAAAACCTCTGAAAAACTGTGAAAGTTGATTCGCAAAAATTCACTCTGATGGGGTTTGAACTCACCCAATGTACTCAGTACGACTCGGTCAATGAGCTGGGTTAATTGAAATCAAATTCTCAAAAAATAGTTTGTAATATAAATATATTTATCTTCTAGGTATTTGAGATATTCACTTACATTAAAATGATCTTAGATGAACTACCAGTAGAATTACCGGGGTGATTTTTAAAAAAGAAGGTTTTGCTTTATGTTTAAAAAGCATAGCCTTCCTTTAGGGATTACAATTAATTCAAAATACTTCATTCACCAATTAAATTATAAGTTTAAAATTATAAAAAAAAATGGTGCCATTTGACCCCCTGGGAGCAGGGGCTATTTCAATAACAGGTCGATCGGCTTTTTAACAATCACTTTTATATGTAAAGATAAAGAATGTAAAGATCGTAATTAATTGTAATGCAGTCTAACCTAGTGTGAAATTAAGAGCTTGTTGGCAATACTACTGAATTGTATATATAATAAAAAAATAATATATATATATATATATATATATATATATATATATATATATATATATATAGTGAAGTACTTCTTGCCATTGTCGGCTATCTGAATGAAGAATCACCAGATGTATCAATGTTAATTAATAATTTCTCAAAAATTTTTCACTCTCCGGTGGGACTTGAACGACGGCAGCGATAGCGAGACGTGGGTTCAAGTCCCACCAGAGAGTGAAATTTTTGAGAAATTTGTATATATATATATATATATATATATATATATATATATATATATATATATATATGTATAGATAAGAAAAATCAAATGGGAATTACGCCGATGTCCCAATATCTCCCTCTAATTAGTTTTTCTGAAAAAAAAACTACTCAACAGGGAGTGCTATTTAAAGACTCTAAGGTAATTAAAAATAATCATGACACAACAATTGCGCCATTCATGTTCACCACAACATTAAAAAATAATTCCTTATGACCATTTACTTGACTGATCTATAAATAATTACTGCCAGTACAATAAAAACGTATATTTTTATACATTCCCATTTAATATTACTTATCATTTGTCGTTCGGATACAATTAACGACACTTCCTAATACTCCCATACACATACACTAACACACGGCAGAAGAACCCAAAGGCCAGATACAGAATTATAAAAAATCTACTACTATTACGTAACATTCTTTATATGATGGATTTTGCATTATATTCTTCTTCAAGATGTAAATATGATTAACTAAATAACTGTAAGCGTGATTGCAAGCCTCTACTGTAATCACTCTTGCAGCAAGAGTTTTATTGTATTAATAGATTCGCCCCACAGCGATTACAAATATATCTAACTTGTTATTAACATAAGAAGTATCATCTCACGCACGCATTGCCATGTAAATGATAAATAATAAGATTGTTTTTGTATAAAAATATGAACATTTTATTGTATAGAATTATAAGCGCAAATTGTACATTTTAATTATAAATTTAAATGTTTAGTAATTAAAGACTGAATTGGTTGTATTGTAAATATAAGCTGTCTTTCATGTGTAATTGTGATAATTATAATTCATTCTAATTGGTAGATATGTATTTGAACTCCCTTCGTTGATGTGATACCTATAATTGTTTTGTTTTATATTATCAGAAATTTATACTGCATTACTCGTGTAAGGTAATTGGTTACTATAATATATATAGATAGATAGAATCGCAAAAAAAAATTACTCTCGGGTTCGAAGCCCACCGGATAATAAATTTACGCTCAAAAAATGTACTCTCCGGTTCGAACACCGGAGAGTAAAAATTTTGGAACGATTTTTCGGAATATCACATCTCATACGCTAACCGGAGACGTGGGTTACTCATTCAGGTGCCTGATCGATAATATTTTCTCTCATATGTATATATTATATATATATATATATATATATATATATATATATAATAAAGTTCTGCGATATGAAATACTATCACATTAAATCAAAAAGAATTTTAAATTGTACTAGGATGATTGGTTACTTTTTTGAATGTAAAATAATGCTAATATAAACGACCCCCGCCTCCATTATCATATTCATCAATTTATGGGTATATTATGACGGTATTTATTTATTTAGTTTTATAAAAAAGTAATGCAAATCCCCTTCATGTGCATTTTGAGCGGCTGTGTTTTATATGTAATATTATTATTATAAGTTCTGTCAAATTTTATTAAATGTTATAAAAAATATGAATAATAATAATAAAAACAATTTATATGTGACAGTGTAAATAGTATTTGTTGCATACTAAATTATATAGATCCTCAACGAAAATACGTGTGACTACAATTCGCCGATTGCGCCCACAATTTATTTTTGTAAAATATCTTGCTTGTATCCAGGATATGGGATAATGGCATAATTAGGGCTCAAAGATAGTCATTGAGGCCTACATTTGTAAACACCGGGCATTATTTTATTTTATATTTATATTATCTACTTCGGTGTTCCTAAAAAGCAATTGAGCTTTAATCAACCAGGAGAAGATCGCTGCAGAATTAGGGATGTCTCAAATCATTTTAGAATTAAACCAAACTAAACTATGCCCATTCACTATTTCAAATAGTTTGAACTATGCACTACATTATTATTAATAACTTTCTATAATTCAATTAGTTTCATTTATTAATTTACTTAATTTCAAAAAAATATATAGAGAACAATGTAGTGTAGAGTTCAAGTCATTTGTGATAGTGAATGGGCATAGTTAAAACTTTGATTTCTCTGAATATTGTTGGCAATTTTTTATTAATTTATAAATGATGTATATAATATTTCAATGTTTAAACTTAATTTTTATATACTTTATATTGAAAGCTATAATTATTCTTATAATTGATTGAAAAGATATTCATTTATTTGCCTTTCAAACTATAAAAGTGGGCGGAGTACAAAATACCCCGCACGACCACCGATGGTATGAAACACAGCGCGCCTAATTGAGGGTTAATATTGATTTTAAAACTGCTAGGATTATGATGCGTCAATACAAAAATGTTTTTAATTTTCCTTTTTGGCAAACAGTGGATAATAAATAATAATAATTGAAAATCTTACAAATAACACGACCTACAACTGTTTAATACAAAAATATATACCTACTTTATATTTATCAGATTAAAATAGTCTGTGACAGAAAAATTCGGAATAATAATAATAATATTTAAATAATATAAATTTGGTAACAGCGTTGGTAGCATTCTAGCAAATAATTGACGAGTTAAGTCAATCAAATACTGAAACGATTTATTTTACAAGAAAGAGTTTCTGTTATGAGATGAATTGATTATTACCAACACAACAATTTAGCTGCAACGTTATTGCAGGAATTGTTTTAAAGATTAAAAAATTGTAGCACTCTTGAAGAGAATAATCGTATACTAAGCTTAAAACAACTGGCAATCTACCCAATAATAAACGACAATAGAGGACAGAGATACCAACAAAAAATTACATTGAGAATTCTCCCGCTGTGTATGATGTCCTCCTGAAATCTTTTTTTTGTTAGTTTAAATACAACCAATGTCTTTACATTTTTGCCCAGTAGTAAGGTCCGATAGTTTAAGAAACATTGACTCTCTCTGTCACCATCTAGGATGCGGCGGCTGTGACCTGTCTGTAAAGTCCTGGTTTCCCAGCAAACGGTCTCGATAAAAACGTCCGTTTTTCACGTCATTTACATATTACAAGATACGTTTTAAGTACATGTTATTGAATAACTCACCTGATTCTAGTGTAATTCATGACATTTTCCCAATACTTTGAAGTATACCGCTCTCTGGATTACCAGATTTATTTAAATATACGTAAAAGAAATGTGTGACGTCAAATACGGCCGCTTTTGTCAACACCGCTTCCTAGGAAACCAAGGCTTTTGACATACAACGAACAATACGATGTGTACTACCGTAAAAAGCGTACAACAAACACATCGTCTAACAGTAACGTCACATGACCTATATTGAGTCGTTTGCGGAGAAATTACTGAATCAAATGCCTTGCATATAAGTATGCGAACCTTTTTAGCGTATATAAACGCGTTGTTCTACATTGCAGTGGACCCCCGTTTTTTGTAGAGAATAATTATATAACAAAAATTAACTAGATAAGCGTGTTGTGAAACTTCAACAACTTTCATTAAAGGCTTCTTCAGCCGAAACTTCTTCTTCTTAAAGATCCATCTCTCAACTAAAAGTACAACTTTGTAAATCAGAAAATGTTTTGTAGCCTGAAGTTCTTATTCATGTACGGTCATGGTCATGGTACGAGCTTAACATATCATGTAGTCACATAACGCACACTTGCTTTTGAGTTACTAGAACAAAACTTCCATGTTAATTGAAAGTAGGAACTTGTTCAAGTTTCTTGTTCAATCTAACTACAATCTACAAATCTAGTTTTGGATCTTATTAGTTTACTTCAGCGTTTTAGCACGAATTCACAGAATATGAAGTGGTTTGTATACAAAGTAATCAAATTTTCTCCCTAGAGAGAAAGTTAGTACGCCATCTGACTATATACACTACCACTATATACACGTACAATTATCTATATGACGTAATAATGACATCAAACGCGGCTGCTTTTAAACGAACCAGGGGTGTGATTTTTGACCGATCGCTATTATCAAGCGCTATAAGCGTACAAGTTTCATAGCGCTGAATCAATATAATTAACTCAATAATTAATGTCAAAATCTAACTACTGTCAAGCTTTCAGTTCTGCAAAATATGAGCATTATGATTCACGAAGCGAAGTGTTAAAAATCGACACAATTTTCAATAATAGAGAACGTGTTTCGATCGCTATATTCATAGCGATCGCTCAAATATCTGGGCATACTATGACCAGTTACGTACCAGGCATTCATCGAATAAAAACCTGAGTGAAACTTGAAATAACCAATTATTTCTTATACAAAACTTTCTCTGAATTACCGAGTTCAATTTTAAGCTAGTCTTGAATATACAAATACAAAACTCTTTAATGTGTGTTATTAATATGGCCTGGATTATTTTTACAGTGTGGTCTTTGGTTAATAAAAAGTAAACTAAAATAGAGTCGAATAATCCTTATATGTTTCTGATCCATATACTTTTCCCATCCTTAATATACTATTTAAGTACACTTATATAAAAATATATACACATTTTATTAGAGCACCATTCCGAGTTTTAGCCATTATATGATTTTCCAAAGTATATGATAACAAAATCGATTTTATCTTAAAGCATTTTCGTTACTGGAAGATAATTTCAGATCAAAGTTTTGAAATAACATATAAAATTGATGAGAATATTATAAAAATATCTTTGTATAAAACGTCCCTAATATATATTACTTAAAATATTTCATCGTAAACTAGCATAATAAACGTAATTTATAGCTTGTCCTTACAAACGGGCTGTTAAGGAAGAGTATAATTACTAAAAAAATTCATTATAAAGTATAATTTAAAACGTTTAAATATATCATTAGCAAGCCATTTTTATATAATAACCCCATTGTTGAGTATAAAACTCATTTAAATTCGATTACATTGAATATTTACAAATGCCCAATATTAAAAATTATTACTAATCAGGACATTAATTTACATTACAGCAATGTTTATTATAATAAATATATACATATGTATAAAATTATGATGCTCATACAAACTTGTTTTGTTATCGTTGCTCCGTATTGGTCCTCGACGTGCATTTCATGTCCATATTAAACTCGCTGCCAGTAAGCAAGCCGCGGCTATTATTTTTCCGGAAGCATCTGAACAGATTGAGGAACGATTTCCGAAAAGCGTAATTCATAAAGCAGTACGTGATGGGATTGCAGCAGCTGGACGTGTACGCGAGTAGCTGCAGAAAACTGATCGCAGTGTACCCCAAATTCGTGTAGATTATCGACGCGTCGAACAGGACGATCGTGTTGATGATGTAAAGCGGCGTCCAGCAGATAAAAAACTCGAGAACGACTGCGAACAGCATTTTTATTACACGCTTCTTATTCAATAAATTCCGTTCGACGTTCGTGCGCCGCAATCCGCCTATCGTCGTCCTGAGCGAGCCCGCTGGGGATGTGGAGTCTTGTGACCAGTTGTTCTGGCGCAGCTGTCTCAGGCTCGTCGTCCTTGCTGTGTCGCGACCCCACCGCTTGCTGCCCATGCTCTTCATGTTAATGTATACTTCTACTACCCCATTAGCTAAAAAAATACGTTTTATATTAATAAAAAATAAATAATCTCCTCAATTTGAAATCTTCTTCTGACAAATAATATATATCTAAATATCTATATCTATATCTATATCTATCTATATATATATATATATATATATATATATATATATATATATATATAAAACATCAGTAAAGGTTGCAAAATATTCATTTAACAACACATTATCGTTGCCTATTTTTGGCATTAAATGTCTTGAAAATTATCGCAGTATTTGATTAATATATTAATGGGCAGAGCAGTATATTGCTAACATAAAAAATTATGATTGGATATAATAAAAGGATTACTGGGGCCTCGTCTGCAGGCTGCACTTAGTCCACTTGTGTGGGACCTTTGTACATCTCCTAGTTGGCATTTCAGCTATCATTCCTCCATCCATCCTACAGTTGTGTAAAACTGTAGAATGGCTTTTGGAGGGATGAGGCTTAGCGTGCGCTGAGAGCTGAAGGTGCCAATTGTAACTAGTCTTCCTGAGGTGACATTCACAGAGAAACATGAAAATAATCCATCAAGGAATCTTTGAAATGCTCGGAAATTCTACAAACTACAAAATCATATTCTTATGAAATATTAACTTCGACATTAAATAGCATGAAAATTATGTTGTAATTTTTGATTATGATTATGTATAGACGAACATATTTCTCATGTATTAGCAACATTTGGAAAATATCCATGAGGAATTTTAGAACGATTTTCAATATAATTTTTGTGTACTCCTATTATTTCAGATACAAATACAAAGGATAAAAACGCCTATACTTTAAAGTAGAAGGAATAGGATTATACAAATGTTTCAGATAAAACAAGTCCCTTAAATAAATATAATTTACCAAATATTAATACTACTATATACAAGCTGTATATAAATTAGCGAAAGAACAGGTAGATTGCTCATCAAGTTCTGCACCGAAAATCTTGATAAAAAAGATTGTACTATGCTTTCTCAGTCTGCAGTAACCATTTTAAAGAAACGTACATTTGGTAATGCATTACATTCACATAAGTAATTGCAAATTATTATATTATTATAATTATCCATAATAGATAATAGAATAATACCACATAATTGTTAAGGGTAGATAATAAACATGCCCTGTTTACATAGTACATTGTGTAAATTAATTGACTACACAATTGATGTTGAATACTATATTAGCATAGTTTAGATTTAAATAGCCAAACAAGATTTATTAGTTAGCATTTCCCACTCCACCCTCAAAGCGAATAAGTTTCCGACCTTTGAAGTTTGGGATTGCAGAATTCTTTCGAGTCCCTTGTTATTATAGTGGTGGAATGGGAGAACGGGTTTTATATAAACAGCGTTGACATAAGAACAGAAATTGTGGCAATATAAAAACGGTAGGTCCAATTGGGGTTGCCATTAATATATGTTTTTCGCACAGTTTATTTAAGTTTAGTGTAAAAATACGGCCAGAATGAAACACTTTTTTTACGAAAGTAGCTTATTACAGTGAGCAATGAGGAGCAATAAATTATCAAAGCGTGATTGATTTTAATAGGCGAAATCTGTACAAATTTGTAGCAAAAATATTTCTGATTATATAATTACATAAGTTCAAATAGATATATATTTTTTAATTTGTTTCTGGTGTAAACATAAATTTATTATAATTATTTTACACACCATGGTTACAATATATTGGATGATTTTGATAGCATATCTAGCAGATGTGGTTGGTACATGTGAAATCAAATATCAGGGGCGGACCAAAACTAGCACGACGCAGATAAATCTTCTTTTGTTTTCGGAAACACCTTTTCCCATGTTTTATGTTTTTATTTGTTTTGATTGATTTGAATTGTATTTTTATTATTATTAATGGGTGTCCTGGGTACGACATTAAACTGCATCCATCTACCGAGTGTCTACCGGTAAAAGTAGATTCCTCTTGCTAGCCAACAGCTTAGGGTGAAAGTGCTAGCAAGAGTAAGGGCATGGTCCTTGGTCACAAAATTCTGAGAAATCACTGGAAGAGAGAGGCGTAAATGGAGATCCACTCAGAGTAAGTAACGCTAGAGCGGTCCCGGGTCTGGGTGCGGTTGGAGGTGGGGTTTAGCTAGTAGATCGGCCCAACAGAATCAATATTCAGCAGGGGTAGAATGCCAGAACGGCCTCCCGGAGTTTTTTTGAAGATTCCTCAAAAAAGTTAGGCGTGAGTAAAATGATAGGGACGTGACTTTAATAGAAAGTGTTATTGCTGGAAATCAGGGCGCAAAGATGTAGCAGTCATTATGAAGAAACAGATAGCAATATCAGTTATAGCTTAACTTAGCATTGTCAAGTAATTTTATTGCAACTCAGCTCGAACACTATAAACCGGATAGCAAATTAGAAGAACATCATCCGATAGAAACCAAGAAGAGCATTATTGTGTTGAATGGGTTGAAAGACAATGAAGTTGATCAACAAGAAGTACGAAAGAAAGTAGAAGAAAACCAAATTAATGTGGGGCAAATGAATACATCCAGATTGGAGATAAACGAAATGCGAAAACTTCGGCGAATTCAAAAACAACCCAGATATGAATTCGGAATAGGAATTTACTGTGAGTATGTGTATGTATGTGTGTTCATATCTTTCTGGGTGATGATTTAATACAGGAGGAACAGGCAGTTTTAAGAGTCTTGTGTCGCATGAGCGCCAAAGGCATTGCCAAGCATATATGTTGAATAGAAGGGAAAGATAAATACTGGCATGAGCAGCATTATGAGCCTTAATTCGAAAGGTGGTAAAATAATATATCTGACAGGGAAAACAGGATTTTGGAACATTGTGTGATTAAATATAAAGTACTGCTGTAACGTAACCAGAGGAGAAAAGAACGTTTTATGTCCATATTAGATGCCATTATCCTCATATTACATGGGTGGAAATATAGACTGGGACGGCTGTCAGAGGTACTTCCCACTAGCTTCGTTTGGAAATGCCAACCGGCCCTAAAAAGCTGTTAGAGGCATTTCCCAATAGCTTTGTGAGGAAACGCCAACAGGACCTAAGAAAATCGAGCAAGGTGCGTCACAAGTGGTGAATAATAACAGGTTTAGCAAGAAATAGCCCGTGCTACGGTAGTCTAAAGACGATACTTGCCCTGAAGTAGGGGAGTGTCACATCGGCCGATGGACCCGGTAGAGCGGGTGAACGAGGCTCAACCCAAACACGGCGACTCCAAATGGCTGCTAGGGAAACATAATGGACCGATGTGAATACAAAATTAAACACCCGCGTATCAACGACAACCTCCAGGTTACGACCGGTACTCCGACAGCGTCTATCTGTAGGAACGGCTGAATAAAGTACAGTTAGTAAAGCAATGGGAAACTACCTGACTCCCGGGTATCCCTTAAATGGCAAGAGGGTGCAAAGAATCTCCCGTGCATCCAATAATGACCTAAAGATAAATAAAGAAAAGCAAATAGGCATATGTATGTACAAAGTATATACCAAGCTGGAATAACTGCAATCATGGTAAAAGAAGCTAAATCCCTCCAGGTCACCATGGGGTGCAGTGAGACAAGATGGCCATACTTAGGACTCAGGAGGCTGAGTTATAGACGAACACATGACATGACAAGGACGGGCAACCCTACAAAACTTTAGAAAAGCTGAAATAAGCAATATTTTTGACGAGACACAAAAACAAATGTCTTGAAATCCCGTATTAGAGGAATACATAAAGAATAAATACGATCTCTGGGAGTTCCTTGCATACCGCAATATGATCAGACGGGCGAGATATAATAGAAATTTGACTGTCTTTCAGAACCTACTACAAGAAGGAATAGCCGAGTTAAAACAACAGGAACAGAAACAGTCCGACGGTGTAAATAACTTCTTACAAGAAGATCTGGATAAGGCTATTATTTCTGATCTCTGTCACGCCACTCCTGGTGCATGGGTCTCTTTCTCTATAGTGCTGACAACTGGTACGTACTACAGGTTAACGGAATATTCTCACCAGAACTCGATCTCAAGATGATTGCACCACTTGGAAGACTCACGTCAGTCTTCCAAGCTAAATTAACAGGAATGATACAGTGTGTTCAAATTTTAGCTGAACGGAATATTAAGGATAAACATATCCAAATACTCACCGACAGCAAAGCAGCTCTAAATGCACTAAATGCCAACACATTTGTGCCGAAAGAGCTATATTCATGTCTACACAGCCTGGAGGAGCTAGCTAAACATAACAAATTAGAACTCTGCTGGATCAAAGGACATAGTGGCATCGAGGGGAACGAAATAGCAGATGAGCTTGCCAGGAAGGGATGCTTACATCCTCTAACAACCCAAGAAGATGAAATACTTTCTGCTGGTACTCTGAAAAAAATAATAGAGCATAGGACACATGCTCTTTACAAGGTAAGATGGCGAGAAACGCCGGGCTGCAAGGAATCCAAGGTAGCATTTAGGCAACCTTGTAAAATTGCAGCTTCGGTCCGCATTAACTTATCTAGAACTAATCTGAAAATATTGACCAACATCCTAACTGGCCGGCTAAACAAACACCTACACACGATGGGCCCGTTATGTAGAGGGTGCAATGAAGAGCTAGAAACAGCAGAGCATGTAATATGCCTGTGCCCAGCTCTAGTAAACACTAGGCATCTAATACTAGGGGAGTGCTGGCCTAGTATGACCAGCATTGGCAACTTCTCACCCACCAGAGTGTTGACTGGTGGAACGAGTGAGCAGCCTTAAAGAAATGTTTCACAATGGGCCCATTTTGATGCCTAAGTGTCTGTAGGAATGCTACCCTCCAGCCAACTATCCAGAACTACCCAGAACAGATTAACGTGGATTTCGAACCACTGGAGTGTTTTTAAATAAGAAAAACCTCTACATCGGTCCCGAGAAATGTGTTTAGCCGTGAAATCCCATGCTGGCAAATACTGGTTGAGGATTTGAAGGTGAGTACAAGCTAAAAAGTATTTCGTTTTGTAAGGTTTGAACTCACTATCTTCAGTTCAGCAGTGCAATGCCTTACCACTGTGTTAAGCTGTCCCTATTCAATGATCCTATGGAGGCGAAAAATATTGTAGAACCTGATAAAATCAACGGTCCGATATTACCCGAACTGCACAGTACTAATGGCCTTCGCGAAGAAAGATTTACAAAAGAAGATACTGGATGCAGTCGTCGAAAGTTATGCGTTAGCTGGACGCGAACTAAATACAGAAAAGGCCTCGACCGTCGAAAGAGTGAAGATAACTTCGATTACCAATATTCTGGAAGAACATACCAGTTAAGAAAAGCAACATTATTAACGCCACTTGATCTTATAATATGGCATTTTTTTTTGTTTTTGTTAGATTGATTTAAAATTCATATAAGTGTGAATTCACCTCTTAGCAATCTACATATCTAGATTTCGATCTTATTAGATCTCGTCAGTGTAGCTCAGCTAGATGAATTCACACAATATCTCAAATGGTGAAATACAAAAAAATTACAACTAACCCCCTAGGAGGAAAGTTAAACGCCATCTGGCAGAAGCACATCAATTAGCAATCCACACCCATATGAATTTGAAGAAATTGCTGGAAAGCTCATCTGTAGACTGCACTTCGCTTGTATAGGACCTATATGTATCTCCCAGTTCAGCATTCTAGATGTCACTCCTTCATCCATCCCACAGTTATGAAAAATTACAACATTGTCCTTTAGAGCAATGAGGCTTAATTTACATGAGCCTAAACTGGGGGTGCCATCCATAGCTAGCCGAAATGCTAGCTATGAATGTCGGGATGGCGGGATGGAGGTGACTTTTTTTAGGGCATAGAGGTTACAAGCAACCCACAAGTGACCCCCTACACCGAACTTACTACGACTGCTCGCGCATTAAATCAGGGTGGTGTTCATGATCGCCCTTTTTGGGCACAGCTTCTGATATCACTTCCGTACGTCCCCATCCTATAGCGAAATTAGGGCTTCAGGGGCTGAATATCTCGTGATCGAGCAGGTGCTCTCTCAACCCATTCAAATGGTGTCTCTCGATTCGCTTCAGCTCGATGTTTTTTATATGGCGAGCTTGAGAAAAAATGCGCTAGATTTTTCCTGGTTGATAGAAAACACCACTTATACCCTAATTTTGTATGTGTATCTCGATGACTCGTTTTGAAAACGCGGATTTTGCACAGTATCCTAATAACTAACAGGGATATAGGATTGCTGTTTGCTGCATCCGCTTTATCTCTGTGTTATCTATGCGGCGAGCAACAGCAGTAGAGGAAAGCCAGATTTTGTCTGGTTGAAGGTAAATGACGTACACCACCAACGCCTATTTTGTACAATATCTTGATAACTAACAGACATAGAGGATTGCGGTTTATTGCATCTGCTTCAGCTCGGTGTTTTCTATTCTATTTCAGAGATAAAGTAGTAGAGGGAAAACCTCCTAGATTTGTTAAAGGAAATTACGTTCATCGTCAATCATCATCATCATCATCAAGCGACCAGTCGCATCCACTATTGGACATAGGTCTCCCGTAACTTTATTCAGCCTTTTCGATGCTGTGCTGCCTCTATCCTTTAGTTTTTATCCGCCCATCCGCCCTATTTCGGTAGGTGTCGGTGCGTGGTCTCCATTCTAGTATTTTCTTGGTCCAGCGGTTATCGGAAACATGACCGGCCCAGTTCCATTTTAAAGTTGTTATACGTGTAATCGCATCTGCCACCCCGGACCTCTCCTTTATTATGTTGTTCGGGATCCTGTCTCTTAGGGAGATGCCTAGAATCGTCCTCTCCATTTTTCTCTGCGCGATACTTATATTGTTTGTTGTGTTCTTGGTAAGAGTAATTGTTTCGGCTCCATAGGTAAGCACAGGCAACACGCACTGGTCAAATACCTTCCTTTTTAGGCATATTGGAATGTCTGATTTAAAGATGTTATGCAGCTTTCCGAACGCTGCCCAAGTGAGGTCTATTCTTCTAAAGATCACACGGGTTTGGTTATCTCTACCTATGGAGATTTCGTGACCTAGGTATTTATAAGAACTCACTTGTTGTATGCTCGTTCCCTCTATCTCGATTGCCTCACTCATGACAAGGTTGGTCATGTATTGAGTTTTGTTGATGTTGATTTTGAGCCCAACAGATGTTGATGCTGCCCTCAGCCTCTGTAGCATTTGTTTTGCTTCGTCCATGTTATCTGCGATAATTAGGACTTCGTCGGAAAATTGTAGGTGGTTAAGTTTTTCGCCATCTTATACCCACGTCACCAAAGTTGATCCGTTTAAACATGTATTCTAAAAGCGTTGTGAATAATTTTGGTGAGATGACGTCGACTTAGCGCACTCCTCATAACTTGGTTCATATATTACAATTTTTTGTATTTTATTTTATTTTATTGTGTTGAGTTTCTCTTTCTTATTCTATGGAGGATCTTGGCAATATGATAACTAATATTAATTCAAACAAAAACCCGTATATATTCTGATATATACGATTGTAATTATTAGTACTTTTTGTTTCATTTATCAGTTGGTGTCTGTGTCAAAATTATTATTTATTGTTGCTAAAGTCCTGATTTTCTAGCAAGCGGTGTCAATAAAAACGGCTGTTTTTCACGTCATTTACACATTACAAGATTTGTTTTAAGTACATGTAATTGAATAACTCACCAGATTCCAGTGTAATTCATGACATTTTCTCAAATACTTTGAAGTATACCGTTCTCCACCACAACCAGATTTATTTAAATATATGTAAAAGAGATATGTGACGTCAAAATGACGTGAAATACGGCCGCTTTTGTCGACACCGCTTCCTAGGAAACCAAAGCTTTAGCGGTATCATTCATGTACCTATCTAAATCATTATAAAACATTTATTTTAAAAAACTTCAATATATATTTAGTTTAGCTTTTTACAAATGCTGTTTGTTAAAATAATGTTTTAAATGTAATTACATTTGTTAAATTAATTTTCTCCATGTAAAAAGCTACAAAATATGTTCTTCTTATTATTATTTTTCTAAATTCTCTCCGTAAAATTTGATAATTATTATTTAAAATATAGTGATTTGTTCTTTTTTTAAAATTAACCTAACATCATTCATACACATAGCAGGAGGTACTCATATTTAAAAGCACTATGTATAATATATCGATAGAATATTAAACAGGAAAACCTAAGTTCCCCTCGGGATATACGTCCTAAAACCATACAACATTATTTTCATCAAATTAATTATCCCAAGTTGAATTTTGACGTAGGTAGGATTGACGTCGAGCAATCTTAAAATAATTCCCGATTTCGCAGCCAGCTCCCTACATTATTGAAATTGATTATCGGCAGTTTGATTGAATTTTCCCCCGATACTATTTGAAATGAAATTGTACAAATCCTAAACTAGAAAAGATTGTACAAATTTACATGCAATTACAGAACCAATCTACCTATTAAATCGTTACGCTAAAATAAACCTGAGTTATCGGGATATTTAAATGGCGAGACCGGCCGTTTCAATACGAATTATGGAAATTGCTCATCAGCGAATAAATTTCTGCCGCTTTAACTGATGTTCGTTTAGAATTGAAAAACGTCCGCTTTTCATTGTGGGCGAAAGTGTTCGTTTTAATGGCCCTCGATTGTTCTCGGGGAAGTTCTCAAAACTTTTTAGAGGGGGTGGGGGTGTCGAAATGAGTTTCAGTGTAGGTGACGGATTTTAATTGCTTTATTTAAAACAAATAATATGAACGTATAGATTTTCTTACCTCCGTGGTCGCGTAAACACCGCTCTGTCTTCATTCCCCTGCAGAGGGTGTACGTAATGAGAGAATACGTGACGGCTAGCACCACCAGCGGAATTACCAGCAGAATGACATCCAGGAACAGATTGTACGCCTTCTCGTAATCCAAAGACGGCCAATTTTCCCTACACTTGTGATTACCTGGGGGAGGTAGACATTTTAGCTTAATATAATTCTACAAATTGAACTCCAATGCGTGCTACATGTGCGAAAAGTTAATTGAGCACGCCTCAAGTTTGCCGTATTCACGTCTTTAGTTTAGTTAACTTGTTATAATTGATTGTTATGAACTTTAGGCCCCCTACAACATATTGGATAGTTCGCGTCGGGCTTAACTATTTATTATTTCATAGCCCTGGCTTTAGAAGGGCAATTGTAGACTGCTAGAATAACTAACATATTTTAAATTGCTATGTAATGAAGTTCCCCGTAGAAATTCCAATTGGATTTTATTAAGGCGTGTTGTTGCAACATTATTAGCATTCGTGAAATGTTTGTTTCATTTGCAGGGGTGTTTCGTATTTGGGGAAGTATGCGTAATTAAATAGTTGATGTGATAATTAAATTTGATATAATCCCGTGTAATTAAGATTAAAAGGTAATTACTGTTTTAGCATACTTTGCGAATATGGTAACATGTTACGTGCTTTAATTCCGTAATATACGAATCAAATTCAGAAGTACTGATTATATTAATTTCGTAAATTGTTTGTTGCTGATACGCGAGAAATATCTAATTAGGTATATTAGATATTTGTCTGGTATCAGCAACAAACAATTTACGATATTAATATATTTATTAATAATAGTAAAACTCAGTATATTTATTAAATGTTTAAATTGCACAATTTTATAATACTTTTTTTATAGTTACTTTTAATAATTTTGTTCCATATTTTTGATACTCACTGTATACACAAATGCATTTTATTTCAAATAAAAATGATAAAAAACGTAGTGGTCTGTGCATCACCATATATTTTAATTATCTGAAAGCATAGTAACTAAAAACTGGACCGACATAATGATATATGACTGTCTGCGAGTCTAGCTTTTATCCATCCGAGCTTGTAATTTTCATCCATTTAGTCTTCAACGCATATAATCCTTTTATAATTAAATCTCATTTTATCGATATCTCTAAAATGTAGCAGTCTACCGAAACGTAAATCATTTTCACAGCAACTTATTCCAAATACGACTGACAGTTTAAGGGGGATGTTTTTTATTCTGCTTTTTGTAAATGTATTAATAAGAGATGCCATTAAAAGAAATGTAAATATATATGCTTGAGATTTCCCTATTATATCTTATGTATCTACTTTATTATATTATAATATTAATATAATATAATATAATAAGTAAATATATATATATATATATATATATATATATATATATATATATATATATAATAGATTATATAATAGAAGGTTGTTACAAACACAATCTATCATTTTCCGTCGGCTAAGGGAGACACTCAGAGGAGTTTAAGTACTAAAAAATAAAATATTATTAAGTAAAAACGGCCAAAACCCGATTTAGTCAAAATTGAGGGTTAAAAACGTTTTACATTTTCAACCTCGATATCTAATTTAAACCTTTGATTCAAAATAATCAATTGCATGTCCGATATTTATTTTATGGATATGCACCTCGATCCTCCAACAGCATATGGTACAATTTAATGTATTACTGTATATATTGTACATATTGCACATAATTAATAATTAAATAAAATAGCTTTACGAATTAACATATAACTAATATCTACAACAAAAACATATAACTCACTACTAAACGTTAAAGTTTACCTTGATTTGTGGGTTTGAGTTGACTTAGAAGTGCGATGGGCCCCATACACACAACACTGCCGACCCAAATAGCAACTATGAGCTTGTAAGCGTGGCTGATAGTCTGCCAGCGTAACGATCTCAAGGGGTGACATATGGCATAGTATCTTTCTACCGAGATTGCAACCAGAGTCCAAACTCCCACGGAGACGGAGCAGGCTGAAAAAGAGTTAATTCTGTTAGATTCATATGGCACGGATGTGCAACTAATTCTGCGAAGTTTAATCCTGTAGATGGGTGAAACTTGTTGAACCGCAACGGGGTGATAATAATAACGTATGTTTTCATACTCGCGAGTAATCTTATAATTTATGAATCGAAGTTTTCCGACGAATAAATCGTCGTCTTACTGATAAAATATGGGGAGAGAAGCGGAGAGAGAAAGTTAGGAATATTTATATAGTCTAGAATTAAGATAATGTAATATTATGTTTGTTAGTTTACACTGTTACATTTCATGCATGGTTTATTCTCATACATAATATCCTAAACACGGTAATCGACTGTAATATTATTGTTTGCTGGTTTATTGTGTTAAGTCTTATAAGGGACAAATTTTGCATTTTGAAATATGTGAGTGAGCAGTTACAAAACCACACTTGTCAGTCAAACAATAATCGTATAAAAGCATGGTCGTAATCTCAACTCACTTATATTAATGCTTTTAAGGACACTAAACGCGCGGATATATTATTTTATAGTATTTTATATATGAATACTTGTGATCGCCCACACCTTAAAATAAATTAATGTGCTGTAGCTGATATCCGTATATACCCCGCCGGAATAAACTCGTCAATCTTTCAAACATTCTAAACAAATAGCTCAATATATTCCAAGTAATTCCTCACGACATCGATTCAATCGATCGATCTATAATAAAAATCGGTTGGAAGTTAAAATTATAAATTGCTAGACAGAATTTAAACTTCTTATTAAGGCATAGCTTATACATTCAGTATTTTACACTACCCACGAATTTTTGGACTGTGATTTGCAGAGCCGATTCTGGGTATGCAGCCGCCCACGTACGAACTTTTCATCGCCGTAACTAATAAAATATATACATAAAAGAAAACCTAGTACTACTACATTTATTACTGTGTAATATCAGCTGTTATTCTTGCTCTTGCAAGTTGCTCGAATCTAAAATGGAAATAACCCACCCCAAGTCATACTCTGGTGATATATCAAACCTATAGCTGTAGACACTATGTAGTATTTTTTCGTTATTCTATGTAGACCTCTTTCACGCCCGTTACATACGTATTTGGTTATCTGCCTATATATCTGACAACGGACACTATAGGTGAACCAGTTTAACGAACATTCCAAACCACTGGAGTACGTTTAGATGAGAATATCATCTACTCCGGACCAGAGAATGGTGTTACCCGTTAAACCGCACGCTGGCAGGATGGGTTGGGGAATGGGGAGTATTCGTTGTATTAATTAAAATGTTCCGGCTATAATTTATGTATGCGTATCCTATATTTTAAAATTATATTGTATTTTAATTTTGGGGTGTATGGGGATGTGCTGAAGATGATATATTATATCTTCAGCACATCCCCATACACCCCAAAATTAAAATATAATATAATATAAAAATATAGTATAAGCATACATAAATTATATCAATCAATTTTCATAGACGAGAGATGCATTCCGAGAACTGGTCCTCACAGGACACTCAACTCTCACTATTAGCTCCTATTACCACATCCCGGTAAACTGTATTGACCCATGGGCCAAATATAGTGAGGATAGCCAGACTCATATTCCACATCAGCTATATGAGTACATCACTGAGATCGTGTGGGGTTTGCTAGTCCCCCATCGGGCGCCTCCTCGTATGGCGGATAGGAGAAAGATAGCTCCTAGATATGGGTGGGATTGGGGAAATGAAATACCCACTACCAAACTTAGCAATGACCAAAACTAGCACTGCAGCGCAGAGGCCGAGTCTCATGCAGTATAAGCAGATCATTCTTATCAGCCAACAGTCACGGGTGAAGCAGCTGACAAGAGTTAGGGCACCCTGTTGCCCTTAGTACGGAAACCCGTTCCTAAAGGCGGATGCATCAAAAATAAATAAAATGGGCAACGGTACGGATGCAGAAGGCAACCAGTGCATTAAATATCTCTAAGGATATCTTTAGTAAGCAACCAACAACGATGACAGTCAATACTAAAAACAATTCCGTAGTAATTCTCCTAGTCGGATTTTCGGAGAAGAAAGGGTTGAATGTTAATGGAAGGGCTGCGGTGAATGTACCGTGGATGAATACAAGACTAGACGCTACATCCGTCCGTCATCATATCTACATCACTAGCAAAATCGGTTATGGAATCGATACCGATATTGGACAGAGTACAGAGTAGTCCTAATCCAGCTCGAATAAAAACCATGTAATACCAACATAATATAGGTGTATGCACCATCATCGACAAGCAGTGATGAGGAGATCGAGAGCTTTCTATAAAAAACAAATAATTATTTCTTGTAAAAAAAGGCAGATAACACCATACTTTTGGGCGACTTTCACGCAAAAGTGGGAAAAGAGCAATATCAAAAAATAGTTGGCAGGTTTCGACTGGGCTAAAGAAACACAGGCGCAGACAGTGGAACAAAATTAGACCAATGATAAAGAACATCTGCCTAAGACACCTTAAAGGTAAACAGCAATATAAGAAGAGATCGAAATACTAAATCTAATGGAGGAACGTAAGCTACTAAAACACAGCAAAAAAATCGCACAAAAACAAACAGGTATTAATAAGACAGAGAATCTGGGAAGTAGAAATATCTTACTTGGCCAGCCAATGCAAAGAAATAAAAGTACTTGAAGCGGCATATAATTCATTTAATATGTATAAATAGATCAAGGAAGCAACTAGCAACTCGAAATCAAGTAGAGCATCGAGTGTACTGTACGATGAATGTGGTGTGGTAATACAAGGACTGTAACAAACTTTAACCGAATAGACAAATTATATAACCAAACTATTTGAAGATGACAGAACAGTAACACCGTCGGTTAAGGATGATGCAGTAGGATTACTAATTACATGCAGTGAAGTGGGATATGCAATAAAAGTTTCAGATAAGATTCGATTTTTTATGAGGTATAATCTAATACAAGTTGATTATATACCTCATGAAAAAATTAATTTTATCTGAAACTTTAATTGCATATTCCACTGCACTGCATGTAATTAGTAGTCTTACTGCAATTAACCAACATGAGCTGATAATAAAATATGGAGTAATGAAGAAATGCCAGAGACCTGGAAAACTAGAATAATTGTACCAATACACAAGAAAGGAGAAAAAGAAGACCCAAAAAACTACAGCGAAATCACCCTTCTAAACACCAAATACAAAGTACTATCAGAATTAATACACAAGAAACTGGAAACACACATACACAGAGAGATAGAGGACTACCAAAACGGATTACGATCGGGAAGATCGGCAACAGACGCCATCTTTACGTTAAACCAACTAGAAAAATGTCACGAATCAGGTATAGAAGCCCAGATATTATTCATAGACTTTAAAGCCATTTTCGATACAGTGAGCAGGAAGAAAATACTAGGGGAGATGCAAAACATGAACATACTACAAATACTTATAAATCTAACGAGAATGACAATCGAGGGATCCATCGCGGTAGTGCGAACAAGACAAGGAACATCAGAAACCCTAAATATTGATACAGGAGTAAGACAACACTATTCAACGTAGTTCTGGAAGGAACTATAAGAAAAATAAAAGGACATGATAAACTAGCGACAAAAATGACACAAATACTTGTATACGCAGATGATATCGTAAGTATGAGCAAAGGGTGGCTGCAACAGGCGTTCAGAATGCTGAGAGTCGCAGCAAATAGAGCAGGACTACTCATAAATAAAGAGAAAACAAAATACATGGAAAACAGAAGGAAGGAGGTCACAAATGGAAACGAAGTACAATTAAACAGCATTGCCATTGAAGAAGTGAACAACTTTCTAATTAAATTATTAAATTACCTAGGGACTCAAATAAGCACAAACAACTATAATAGGGAAATAAAAGCGAGGATACAAGCAGGGCACAGGAACATAAGCAATACACAAGAAGCTATTTAAGTCAAAAAGCCTTAGTAAGAGGACTAAAGTAATAATCAATAACACAGTAATAAAACCGGCGATAACATACGTACTAGAAACGGGAAGCATGAGAAAAAAAGACTAGGAAGAACTCAGAATCTTCGAAAGATAAGTAATGAGAGCAATCCTCGAGGCAAAAAAAAGTAAACGGAGAAAGGATACTACTAATGAACACAGAAATACTAGAACAAAATGGAGCAACAGACTCACTTAAAGAAATAAAAGTACGGAGAATGCAATGGCTTGGAAATGCTAGAGGAAAGACACAAATACAACAATAAGAAGAATAATGGAATGAAAACCAATGGAAAAAATAAGGAAACGAAGACCAAGGACAAGGTGGACAGACAATGTAGAACAAGACCTTAAAAAACTAGGGGTCCAAACTGGAAAGAAAAAGTACATAACAGGAAAGAATGAAGAAAGATAGTAGAAAAGACTAAAACACACAAAGATCTAAGAAATAAAGAATGAAGGAAAACAGAGACTGATACCCTCAAGACACGGTTTTACTAGTGATCAAACAAATATCAGAGCTGATACCAAAGTAAAAGGCGTGAGCCTAGAATAAGTGCTCCAATTTAGATATTTTGGTAGTATACCAGAAAATGCGTACACCCACACAGAAGTGAGATCAAGGATAGAACAAGAACGCGCAGCTTTCAGAAAAATAAGCTTCGTCTTAAGCTGCAGTGACCTAAAATTGCTCCGACGCATTCGACTGTTAAGGTGCTACGTGTTTTCTACGCTGCTGTATGGAGTGGGAGCTGTAATGTAATGGATATCAACGAATCCACTTGACACCTCAATGAAAATATTTACTCCTGGCTGTCAATATTGTCAAAAAGGTATCATTGCGAGAAGAAGAACAAGGTTTCAGGAAAAACTGCTCCACAGTAGATGCCATCTATGTCGTTTGTCAAATAGCGGAAAATGCACTAGAATTCATAAACCTGCTTATCTCTGCTTTGTAAATCTCGAATTCGATAAAGTGCGACTTTCCCACTTGCTCAAAGCTCTTAACGAGGAAAACATACATCCGAATGTAATAGAGACGATAAGACAACTATACACATACAGTAAGACTAAAAAACTAAGAACTGCGAACGGCGAAAAAATAAAGTTCAAAATAAAGGCAGGAATACGACAGGGAGACAGCCTCAGCCCTCAACTATTCAACCTGCCAATGCTCAACTATTCAACCTAACAAAATAATAAAGCCTGAACAGAGCAACCCACGGATACAAATTAGGAAGGACTGTTATAAAAAACGTTTGCTATGCTGACGATGGCATCATCATTGCAAATTCAGAAGATGGAGTTCAAACACATTCAAATCTGCATGCGATAGGGTCAATATGAAAATCTCCACCAGCAAAACTAAAAGCCTAGTAATTGCAAAATCTCCAATAACGTGCAAAGTAGTAGTATAGGACAATATCATGGAACAAGTATCCGCGTTCAATTAACAAATCAACTGACATGGACATCTATTTGACATATTGATACAGGCCAATAAGACGGCATCGATCTTAGGCGCACTGTGTAGACCAAAATGGAAGAAAAAACACAGATCAATCGAGAGTAAATCCAGAATATATAAAGCATGAGTCAAACCTATAGTAACATATGTAGAGGACACAAGTGCTGACACCACAGAGAAAAAGATACGGTTGAGAGTCATGAAAATGTCTCTAATAATAATATCTAGCTACACTTTGTTGGATTGTAAGTGTGCCAAGATGGGTACGAAGAAGACGACATGAGTGGAACAAACAAACAGGAGTGAGAGATGCCCATCTGGTAAAGGCAGTAATAATTAGTAAAACGTACACACACGCACCGGAAGATCTCTTTGTTGATCTGAAGGAATAGCTGGATATCGTTAACCCAGGAACAACGGGTCCTGGATTGAAATCACAGGCCGAGCGGCTTTCGATAAGAAAAATAAGAAGGAGAAGGGAATGAACGAGATGAGATGTAGTAAACGCTAGTATAATACTGGTTTATGTCAAGTGTGACAAATTATAAGAAATATAATACGCAACATGTCTCTGTCTTCCGTATATCCATAGGAAGAGTATATGACAAGGCTCGATACACGATACGTATGTTATGCTGACATTGTATTGAGCCGTGGGAATGTGGCCCTAGTTTACGTTGTCATTGTGGGTAGGTTTGACGATGGCAGTCATACGCGGTTTGACTGTTTATGAGCACAAGAGCATAACGAAATTTTTTATTTTAATGGGGAATTGAGAACCCATTACATTAAAATAATTAATTCCCAAAAGTTGATACACAATAAATAGAATTAGCTATATAACGATACCGGGTGTAATAACCTCAACGCACAGTAAACAAGAATAAACTTGACAAGATCAATTTATAAAAATAATAAAGATGATGCCAATAATGTAGGAACAAATAAAAAGATGATTAAATCCAAATAAACTTATATCGTATAAGTCAGTTACAATGATAAATTCACTTCCGTAAGTTGTTCATGGTAATTAATTTGAAATTAAATTAGCAATACCAGAGGTTGTTGTATGACAGATATATCCGTTTGTTCGATACATTCCAGATGCGTCCCGTGTATTTGCTGCTCGTTCTTATTTTGGAAAGCATCCTGTTGCCAATCGAAAACAATCAATTGCTGCAAACTTTTAATGAAGGGTCTGCTGTATTAGAACTCTATAAACAAGCCCCGAGGATATCGCTCTGCTGGTTTCGTGTGCACCTGCTACTCATGTTAAACGAGAGACAAATTGATCTAATGTCTTCTTTAAAGTTGATTATGCACTGAGTATTATTGTTTGTTACTAATTTCAGTCTTTATTGTATAATGTATACATTTATAGATTTATATATATATATATATATATATATATATATATATATATATATATATATATATATATATTCTCTTAGTAGTAATATGTCTATGTAATTAAACAGATATTTATTATGGACGTTGGAGGTTCTAGTATTGGCGCTATGATTATTTTCAACGATATTAGGTTTATTATAAAATAAAATAGAGGAATGCAAAAAAAAACTATACTTACATGCTACTTCATATAGAACAGGAATGGCCATACTTTTGATCACTTTGGACGACCTGTTTTTGAATTATAGGCAGCGGGCTACGTTTTAGCCACCCCTGATATAGTAAAAAATAGACGCGGGTGTATAAAGGCAGGTATAATTAACTATAGCCCGTGATATGTGCTGTTTTCGTTTATCACTGTGTGTTGCTCCGGGCTTATTGTCTCTGGTTCAATTTGTCATGTAAGCCTCTTCCGATACACATAATTCTACCTCGTCCTTTACAAATTAATCCGTCAACTGCTTTATACAACCAAGCCTTGCGCCCGTATGACATTATCTAGTAATAAGTAAGTAATAGTATATAAGAATTGATATATTAAACTGTATAACTATTTCTAAATGGAAAATTAACATTGTGTATTACGGTGTTGTTATTGTTAAGTGAATTTATTATTATTCCGCCACTATATCATTTTCTACATGTGTGGATGACACTATGTAGTTTGTGTTTGCATCGAAAACGATATAAGAACTAGATAATGTCATACGGGCTTTAAAGTATACATAATCGAATTTGGAATATATATATATATATATAAGTTTTTTAATATGAATAGCATTAGTATTTTGTTCTTAGTGTCTACATTCCTCTATTAAATAACTATCCAGTATAATAATAATAACTTATCACACGCTTTATATTCTATTAAACACACTATATACTTTTCGCTATTATGTAAGCATGCGTGCAAGATTGCATAGAGGCGCCTTATGAAATATTTGATATATTCAATTTTTTATGGGAAATCGTAAAACCCGAGGGCAACATAATAAACAAGAACAGCCACCCGACGCGTAATTGAACGCACAAAATGTCACACATGTATAATATATCAAGTTAGGCTTTTCACGCTCTAAGTGAAATTTACACTAACCCCGTACGCACGAATTTGCGAACATTGTTTCACAGGTGTTGAACACTTGGGTTGCTCAAAACCTTGAGAATCTCTGATCATAAACGTGAGGGTATCCTAATTTATTGCCAGTATTACACTTCATGGCTCCCATTTATTCATGCATATACTTTATGACCTGTGAAAAGAACGTATTTTAAATATACCAAATATAATCTATTTGTAAATAGTTTAATATAATATTCTTTGTTACACGCCGATGAAATGCAGTGGTTAGTACCCACGCTCTTGGAACGGACGGCCCGATTTCGAATCTTGGCCCGTGTAGCCAAGCTATCTGTCGGTATCTTTATTGTTTAGGATACAGTTAACGATACATAGAAATACTTTTTCAACTTAATATTTTGTTAAACATTTACGGTATATATATATATATATATATATATATATATATATATATATATATATATAGTGTGTTCTTTATCACACTTTAGTTACACTATGCAACTAGTTTCGGCTAAGATCTAGCATCGGAGGAGTTTGAAAATGATGGCTAAAGCTTAGTCGCAATTAGTAGTATTAAGAGTATTTAAAAAGTAAGTCAGTATAGTTATAATTTATCCTTTAAATGATTGTCGATTACAACAACAACAACAGACAAGGCATTATATGCATATCAGAATACCAAGTCAAACAATATATCTACCTAGGGACGTTGATCGCAGACGAAGGAGGTTTCCTGAAATAAATTAACAGGAGATGTGAAGTGGCTAGAGGAACAGTAAGATTTCTATTTTTAAAAATAACAAATGAAACAAAAACATATCATAAATATATAATAAAGAGTGGAAAATATTATTTTGTATTGCACCTTGAATATTAGGGAAAATCTAGTCATTCTCTAAAATAATATTCAAAATACAGGTATTTTGCAAATGATTATATAGTAATTCGTGTGCATTTCAAATTTCTGCCGGTTGCCATCGCGGTGATTTATATAAATATATATTTGTGCGCTGGTTTGAATTTCACAAAGGACGCCTGGTATGTTTATTGTTACGGAATAACAATTGAATAATAATTTTTAAATTCACGTTTTTCAAAATACCAGCAATGCATACACATTTAGTATGAAGTCAGTTTCATGTTCATTTCATTTACATTTTTAAGGATTAACTTATATAGTTTTAAACCAATGAATGCCCTATTATTAAATACCGTATGGTCGCGCGGAAAATAGATAAATCAAAAAAATGTATTGCTTCGTTCACGCAAGACCAGGATTAAGATTTTTTAGTGATCGCTATGAAGCTTACACGTTTGATAACGATGAGCTAATAGCACTAACACAAACATGTGTGTTAAAACTCTACTTTTGTCACGTTTCAAATTCTAGGAGCGATAGCGATCGTCTTTCATAAAGTTTAGAGTTAAAAATCGACACCATTCACAATAATAGCTAATATCTTGATAGCTATATTCGTAGCGATCGCTGGGTACCGATTCCTGGCACCACTCGTTCCGAATGTATTCGTTTAACTTCAAAGTCGCTCTGAAAAATACGATTTAAAGGTCGTTTTAGACAAGACAATTTCTTGACTCCAAAGTTAGTCAATATGCGAGACAATCTAAATTGTCTCGTATCATACAGCTAATTGTTTTGAAATATTATATTGGATTGTAAAAATATAACGCGTTCTATTTGTCAAGGGACAAATTGTATGGGATGAGGATATATGAATTCATTTCTTGAACAATTTTTGAGATAAGAAAAAGTCCATTGAATGATAGAATTTCTCTCACATCGTGAATTGTTCGTATTTTGCAGAAGGACTTTGACAATTAAACGAATACGTGTGGAACGAGTGCAACCCCCTCCCACATGTCAGGGACAAGCGGTTGAAAAAATTGGTCGTTGCGACTAATGTCGACGACTAATTTAGTCCGATTGTGTCTCGCGCGGACATAGTAATAAATATTTGTATTTATTGTTTTTATTGCTTTTACGCGCGACTGTCTAAACGGGGTCTCAAGTATCTCTAAAATCGTCTATAAATTCCGCATAAATTTTAATTCTTCTCTCTCTTTAAATCTTTTAACTGTTGAATAATGAATTTTTTATAGCAAAAACATTAATTATATTTTACATAATTACTTTGCCTGCATTTTGTGGTAGGATAAATGAAGTTGACTAATATGATTACCGTGTAATTATATTGAGCTAAATTCATGAAGCATCAACATATTTACCATAAAAACACGACAAGTAATATTCTTATCTTTCCGACCCAATAAAGTTCACTTCTTATAGGACCATATTTAGGGAGTGCCATAAATCACTGCAATATTTATATACCGGGGCAAAAATAAGGGCAACGCGTCACGAAACCGTTCCGACATATAAAACCGGTAGCGGGTGGCCTATAAAAAAAACTGTTGTCTCGCTTACATTTTCTATATAGAAAGATGCAATACGAACTTTATTAAAGTGAAAGGAAGGCACTGAGTCGTGTTGCTTGGAATGGAATATTTAAAATTCAAGGCAACGCGCGTATTTGAATCTTTTTATACAAATTTATTATTTGTTTGGTGGCAGAGTGGTAACGATATCGTTACAGAATTTTAAATATTTCATTCAAGATATATGCTTTAGATTCTTTCCTCTCACCTCCATATTTATTAAATTTTTAATATTATCTTGCTCATCAGATGAAGTGTATTTTTTTAAACTACTTGAATTATTACATAAGAATGTTGTACACAATTGTATAAATCTCGTGAAAAGTTTATTTTCGTTCGTTCGTTTGTTAAGCGCTATAGCCCTAGGTGGGCTTTGGCTTTCCCAGATAGCTCCCTAGTATGATACAGTGGGATTTCCATGCCTGATTTTAACGCCGTTTGTGTGTACATAGCAAGTACTATGCTACCGACCAGGATAACAGCTTAAAATGCCTTACGAAGCACCGTGAAGTGCAGAACAATTTGGATTCATGTAGCGCGACACCGAGATTTGAAATATGGCCCGCTGTGTTACAAGTGCATCGTGTTGCTGCTCGGCTATGCGATCCACTGTTTGCTTTCAAAATTAGAAAATCTCAGTTAGTAAACATAGACATTACCCCGGCGGAATTCCATTAGAAACGAATCAATACGGAGGTACGTGCGATAATAGCTACTTTCAAAAATAATATATTTAAAAATATGCAGTCGTACGAAAACGAAAATTTTATTATACAAACATTGTTTGGAGATAGTTTAAAAACTACTGACTAAATAGGATTTGCGCAAAAATTAGAACAAGAAAAATTCACCGGATTACCATAATTTTACTTCGTATGATAAATAAAAATGTAACTGTTGCTTAACATTCTTCTGTTCTATAATTTATTTCGTACATAAATTTAACTAAAAATACAAAACAACACAAATTAATCTGCACGGGTTAATTATTAATATAATCATAATATTCAAAGACTTGAGAATTCCCAGCACCTCCTTAATGAGCCCACTCGAACAATATCAGCCTCACGTTCATAATGGTAATTATCTTTAGTGGCGTATAGCCTCTTTGTAATTCCCGACACTCCCGAAGAGTTATAGACAAGCCCTCAACTAGAATACACGCGAGAATCAAACTCCGATAGAAGTGAGGGTCGGTAATATTAATTAAGTTTACTGAAAATAGGGATATTTATGTATTTTGCTACGTCGGATGTGCGTTCGTGGGAGGGCCGAAACAAAAATGCTGTGAACCAGAAAATTGTCGTGCGTTAAATGTTAAAGTCATGGAAGAGTAACGCGGGGCCGTAAATAATGCGGATTTAATAAAATATAAAAAGGCACGGAGTGTATGTGGCGACATTATGAAGAAATTTATGGAGCGTTCTGGAAAATTTGGAAATATTCAATAAAGGTGGTAAAAAGGATGGTTTTATACTATTGTAATATTGAAGTAGAGGATTTATAGGATATCCATATGAGTTATATCTCATATTATTAGAAATATACTATTTTTTCTGTATAAATTTCGGTTATGTGCTTGCAATCTTACTAGTCTTTAAAAATAATACCATACTGTATTTGGATAGTTTTTGAAGTGATGAAGGTAATTTATTAAGCTATCTAAGTTCATCTTCGACCTGCTTATAGTACACCAACGGTACCCCAGGGGTCACATTTAGCTCCGCTGCGCTTCAATCTATGCATAAATGACATTGTTGTTCCTTGTTGTTAGTTTAAATAATCATCGGAAGGTAATAGATGTTTGAAATATACAGATATGTAGGCAATGAATTAATATGTTTTATGGTTGATACGAATAAATAAAAGAAAAATTATATTATTATTTTAATTAGAAAAATACTTTCACACACACACACACACACACACACACACACACACACACACACACACACACACACATATATATATATATATATATATATATATATATATATATATATATATATATAGATAGACATATATATGTATGTACCTTTACAATATCATCTCATCCAGTTCTTATACTTGAATTAATAATGTAATTTGTATGTCCATTAGTTTTTGGTGTCCTATTATGTGTCATAAAAGAGCCAACAATCATCAATTTTTATATTACTCAGAAATATAGGTCATTATTTCTTACCAGTTCAGTACCATAAAAAAATTAACGATTATGTATCTTTGCTCCACTACGTTACGTTAGACCCTTTTGGAAATTATGTAGATTGAATATTAGCTACTGACAATACACACAATAATTCCTACGGTTGATGTGCGAGTTCAAGAGGAGAGAATAGATATTAATATTGTCATTACTTCTGAGATAATGGCATCGCAGATGGGTGTCCTTCTGCTACGGCGGGCCGTTATTGCGTAAGGATAACAACTATGCGTGATATATGCCGGAGGCAGCGAGACGGGTCCCTATCAGCTCTCTACTATCCATCATCCGCAACGCGTTCATAATTTACATGTTGTTCTGTTTGCCACCACGTCCAGGCGAAAGGATGGGCTGAGGTTTAAATTGCCAACCGCCACTTTAATATGCAAAACGCGCGAATTGCACGTAATCGGATCAGCTATTAAAATCTCGACTAATTTAAATTCTATTGAAAATATAAAATTGTTTTCCACAAAAAAAATATATATCAGCCATTTTACTATTTACTACAATATACAACATTGTAAATAGTAAATTAATAAATTAATAAATTTCAATTAAAATGTTGGTAGACAATAATCCCAAATACGAATCTAGTCGAATACTAATTATCCCGGCGCTTTCACCATATTATAAGAAGAATTTTTTTTTTTTATGAATTGAAAATTAAAACAGTTTTCTAAAGTACTACCTATAATTATTATAAATAAATATATATATATATATATATATATATATATATATATATATATTTATATATATATATCTATATATATATATATATATATATATATTTATATATATATATATATATATATATATATATATACATATATATTAGTAAGAGCATTCAAACAAACAACTAAAACCTGACTCGTACAGATACAGAGAAATTTACACAAGAAGCAAAAACTACTCTTATGCATTGTTCAAATTATTACATAAGCTTAATGAATACTTAAAACATAAGAGGGCTCTAAATATAAACGATACTACTACAGTTTGTTACTTCAAACCAACGTACCATCACAAAAACTAATTCTCTATGTTATGAACGGTTGCTTTAACTATTCACATGCACAAATTTATTAATTCTGTATTTTTTAAAATCGTTTGGTCTAATAGGGCTAGGCTAAAGTAAATAATATAAAAAAATCTTTCCATTTTTCTACATAGAGACGATAAATCGTATAGTGTAAATGAAAGTAGCGTGCATCTTAATGAATACAATATTTTGTATGTAAAAATTTAAAATTTTATTAGAAACGTTAAACGAATTACATTTTATTTTGTAGCCTGTAATTTAAGTTTAGTCATATATACTGTGGATGAGACTAAAATGAAGCTTAGTTTTGAGTGTTAGTTTGAAATATTTTATTTCAATTAATAATGAAAATATTATTCTTATTAATATTTCAGATTTGATATTATCCAACCCATCTCAGTCAAGGTAAATACCGGGTGATTAAACATCTGTGATTTTCTCCCTTTAAGGATTGAAAATTAACTCGAGAATTATCTGCTTTATAAAACCGAGCCTAAATTAACCAGAATTATTATTGTTTTGAGCTCCCTGTATAGTGCTATAACTACTAAACAAAAACTATTTATTTGAGTTATAGTAATCTGAGTTCAGATTTTGTTATCATTAGAATTTTATTTTTATTTGTTATTAAAATAAGTTGCATTTCTAAATAAATATAGTCTAATTATTAGTATATAAGAAATTTAATTAGATTTATTACCTTATCTGATATGCGGTGTAAGTTTTAGAGAAGGGTGTAAGATTTGGGCAACCTATATCGTATGCATAATGGATAATAATGATTAATGATCGCACCCTTATTCAATAATTATATACAAATAATTATTGATATATGACCTATGAACTTTATATTGCATTATAAGTTTATATTAACACCCGTCTACGTACGGAATCTATGAATCAATTTTCCAATACTTACTTTCCAGACTCATAAATTTAAAGCTGTTGTTATCGCATTTTCTTTTAGCTTTCACTTTTACTTGGAGTTTTGATTTATTTGTTTATTTAAGATGTGTTTATTAATTATTCCATCGTATCGGTAATAATTCATTCAATTTACTTATACTACCGCAATCTTACTAACTAGGTCTAACTGGTAAAATAATATTAATAATATAATTCCCTCATTCATGCATTTGAAAGATTAAAACATTATTGGAAGAAAAAACAAATTTCTTGGATAAAGTTTGGACAAACTGATGAAATGCAATGGTTAGCACCCCGTTAAACGATCGAGGCCCGGGTTCGATACTCGGCGGTTAGTCGGTAATATTTGTTGTTGCGATACAATTAACGACATTTTAGAAAACTCGATTTTCTGAAGTAGCAGGTCCTAGCATTCACATATACAAAACTAACAGATGGAAAAAGGGCGATAGCCAGTTACAAATTCTAACAAATACAGTAACTACTACTTTTTGTAATAGTGCTATTTGACTTATATTTCATAGATATTATTTTACTCTTCTTCTGTTCGCTCCTTAGCCGCGAGGGGATTCGGCCATTCGTTTTCGAAATCCTTTAATCCTTGTTTTGAAAGAATCACTCTCTGTTATTTTTCATTATTTTTTTATAGTCCTTTGTGCATTTTTGCTTTCTCAGCTATTTTCCTGCATTATTTCTTTTATGTACCTTTTCTTTCTAGTTTTTGAATTAAAGTTTTTTCATGCCAAATAAAGGTTTATAAAAAAAGACCTCTATTGGCATTTCCATCACTGCCCCTCCACATCACAAACCTCAACAAAAATATACAAAAATAAAAATAAAAATACAATATAAATAAAAGTACTACTCCGCCAAAAATTACAGATTACCCCCATCTATCGGCGCTCCCTTTGCCCTTGCCACTTTCCTCTCCCACGTCAGCCTCCTGCAGATTTTCACGCCTTCCCCATCCTCGCATAACCATTCATTTAGCTTTCTGCAGTCTCCCACCCACTCTGCTTTCACACCCTCACATTCTTCGCTAAGGTGCCACCACGTGTCGCTTCCCTTACTACACAGCGCACACGCGGTGTACCCTAGACCCATCCACACTTTCCTCCCTCTCTCGTCTGACCCACACCTCGCTCTTGCCATGCATACCTTGTCCTCCCTGCTCCACTTACCCCTGGCTAAGTAACTCGGGAGTCTCCCACTCACTTGCCACTCTACGTAGCCAGGGTTGTAACAGCTCTCATTCATTCTAGTCTGCCGTTCTTGCCACTCAATATCTCTCAATCTCTCTCTTACCTCAGTTCCTAGGCTTCCCATTTCTCTCAGCTTCTCCTCTACCCACACCTCAGACATACCCACTCTTTCATACATCCTTCCTCTATCCTTTCTCCAACCGCTCTCCGTCCTACTCTTACACCTCATCCATACCTCCCGCACCAGTCTTTCCTCACCCAAATCCTGCAAGTTTTCTTCAAACTTCACAACCCTTACACACGACTCCCACTACATACTTATACGATTCGTCTCCTGCAACAGCACTGCTCTCGGCGTAGACCTTTCGAGACCCAGCAGACTCTTCAGGAGCACACCTTGCTCTCTCTCTATCACATCCCACTCACGCAATCCCCACACTTCCACTTCATACAACAGAATAGGTTTTACACACGCATCCCAGATCTTGCACGCCATTACGAGGTTACCGCCCCACAACATCTCATATTTCCTTCTCGCTATTCCCCAAGCCATTCTCGCTTTCGCTTGCATACTTTCCACATGCATCCTAAATCCTCCTCCACTGTCAAACCAGAAACCCAAATATTTAAAGACATTCACTCTCTCAATCATCCTTCCCTTCCATTTCAGTCCTTCCACTCTACTCCTTCTACCCCTATTCCTAAACATCATCCATTTAGTCTTCTCCACATTCACTACTAGCCCTCTCCTATCCATGTACCTTCCCATTCTTTCCAACATCTCTTGCATCTCTTCCACTCTCTTGGCTACTAATACTATGTCATCCGCATATGCCAGCATCCACACCTTGGTTCTCCCTACCACAACCCCTCGAGCCTGTCCTCTCCTCAGCACCGCCTCCAACTCGCTTGTGTATAGATTGAACAGGAGGGGGCTTAGCGGGCACCCTTGCCTTACACCCACATTCGCCCTAAACTTCTCAGACACTTCTCCATTCACTCTCGATTTTGCCCACGTCTCTTTATATATACTTCTCACCCGCTCCACACTTTCATCTTTCATCCCCAATCTATCCATACACTCCACGAGCTTTCCTCTAGGAACTGAATCATACGCCGCTTTCAAATCCACAAACACCGCATACACTCTTCCGTTGCACTCCAACGCTTCCTCCACCATTCTCGCAAGCGTGAAAATCTGCTCCCTCGTCCCTCTTCCCTTTCTGAAACCCCCCTGGCATTCCGGCAGCAGCCCTTTTCTATCCACTTCCCTCGCTAGTCTATTTTTCACCATTGTCATCATCGCTTTATACCCCGCATTTATAACGGTAATACCCCTATAATTATTTACGACCGATGCTGCTCCCCCTTTGTGTACCGGGACCACCACCCCCACACGCCACTCTTCCGGCAGTTCTTCCTCACCGCTCCAGACTCTATTCAAATCCTGCAGTAACTTATCTTTTCCTTCCTCTGTTAATCTTTTGAAGGCCTCTGCCTTCAGCCCATCTTCCCCCGCCGCCTTTCTCAGTTTCAGCTGCCCTATGGCCACGTCGACTTCTTCCCGCGAAAACGCCTCCCTTCCTACCACCGGTCTCGGACTCCCTAAATCCACCTCTGACCCCGCCATCTCTCTACAGCTCTTCTCCCAGCCAGCTCTATGCTAACTGTATTCTTCGCGATTTTATTTTCATTACTACATCTCCTCGATTACTTTTTTGCTTCGAGAATCGATTTTATTACTCTTCTTCCGAATATTCTCAGGTCTTCCTTGCCTTTGACGTGTAGGTATTAATACTATTGCTATTAACCCGGTCTATGGGAACCCAGAGCCTCATTATCTGAATCCATGCATATAAATCATGACAGATGAGTCAAATCAGGGGATCATTTCAAGAGAAACGGTGGCTAAGTTTTATCGGGGTATAACCCTGACCAGGGTACGGACAAATACCACAAAAGCAGCGACGGTGAAGACGAGGGACTTCGGTACAGCGGAGCTGCCGGAAGAGGTATCTCCAACTTGTAGGGACAAGCCTGTTGGTGGCTGGCAGCATAAACTTGCCCATGCAGAGGTGTCACAAAGTAAAGACTTTTTGTGTGGCGCTACAGTGGATAATGAGGAGCAAAACTGCATCAGTTTCATAGGCCCTCATTCTGCAATGGAGAAGAAAAACGGAAAGTCCCACTAAATTAAGCCTCCAATCAAACTACTATAGCATAAATACAATTAAGAATGAAACGGCCCTCAGTCCAGGGCACCCCGTATGTGGCGAAGGTGCGTAGAATCACTGATACAGATCGCAGACTCATAAAATATGAGCTCCATTTGTTTCATAAAATTAACTATATTTAATAGAACTTTTACCTATACACTTGCAAATACTTGTTAACATTTTATAGAACAAAAAAGTATAAACCCAAATTAACTTTGTATTCCCTTATATTTCCAAATATACCTCGTATGTGATAACCATAAATTCTCTAATATACAACCTAATTATTTTCAAACGTTTAATGCGACCTGGGGTAAATGTTCAACCAGTAGCATTCACACCAAAGAACTTCAAATAGTATTTATTGGAAACTGTTTTCTCGCCACAGTCTACGTGATCCGCCAGCCATGTGATTTGTGTAGCATGCGGGTTTGGACTCGTTCATACAAACAATCTCGAAGTTGTAACGAGAGAAATAGTGCAATAATTCTTCCTGAGCGACCTTCCATATGTTACTTCGATTAAACTTATTTGTATAAGACGGGTGCTATAGTGCTTTGATACTAGCAGACATTATTTTGATACGACACGAGGTAAATGCGTAATTTCTGTGAATTTCACAACTTTTGATTGGGTTTGTTAATTTACGTATGTCTCTTCCCTATATTTTATCTGCATCTATCTAAAAATGAGAAATTATTTGACAAATAGATCAATCAGGACAGTCATCAAATTCGTTTTACGTATATGTATTTTAATGGTCCATTATGGTGAATGCGCCGGGATTTATATTATTATTTTCCTACTAGTTAGAGCTCCGAAATATGAAAGCGGGGAAAAGATAAAAACCCGTGGGTGCAATTTTGCAGCTTTCGCTATGAATATAGCAATAGAAAGACGTTTGCTATTATTACGAATGGAGTTGATTTGTGAACTATCGCTTCGTGCAAGATGATGTTTATATTTGACAAAACTAAATGCTTGGAAGTACTTTAGTTTTAACATATTATTATTATCTTTTAGGGTAATACTATTAGTTTATTGCTGTAAAACGTATACGCTGTCCGATATAAAGAAGCTGCAATTAATTATAAGTAAACTACAATTTCGAAGATTTTATTCCCTTGGAGGTTTTGTTATTGTGAATTGTGAATCGAGCTGTAATTTAAAATTGATAATAGTTTTAGCTGCAGAATTTACATTATAATATTATATATATATATATATATATATATATATATATATATATGTATATATATATATATATATATATTTTATTGTATGAAAATAAAATTAGAATAATTTTTTCAAAGTTATAGACGGTATACAAATTACATGCTTTTTATAATTAAAGCTACATACATTCTACTCTCATTCATATTCTGCTAATTGCCAATTTATATTAAATCTAATCATGCTTCTCTAATTAGTCATTTGTTTAGCATCAACTGCCCCTTTGAACATTTTCAATGGCATGGAAGCTCCCTGTTGATTTGTATGCGTGTTGTATCGTAAATACAAGCTGGATACAATGTGTTTCGTCAATCAATCAAGACTATATTTTTATATAAAAAAGATCAAGACGTTTAATTTATATCGTCAATTGCAACAGCTGTATGTTGAAATTTAAAAATATGAATTTCATGTAAATGCGCATATTTCATTCATTATTATGTTATAGAATTTCTTATTATGTTATAGAATAGAATTCAATACATTGAATATATCAACAGCAGTTACTAGAATTTAGACTTCATTTGTATTCACGAATGTTGAAACAGTTTTCGAACTCCGCCATTGCCAGCCACAAGCCCGGATGAGAAATGAGAAGAGGGAATATTATACTCGTTAAATAATTGGGGTAGTAGGCAGTAGTATTAGTAGGTAGGCTCGGTTAATAACTCCCTATAACAGCCTCAGTAAAAGATACTGGTGACCAATGGCCAACGGTGAACGGAAACAAATGAGACTTAGAAATGCTTAATGGTCCGTGAGGCGGAAGAACCGACAGGAGAACATTAGTCTGGTGAGCCCAGAAAGGCAACCAACTAGAGGAAGAAAACCTTAACAAAAAACTACCTTTCCTTGCGGTAGAGGTTGAGGCGACAGGCGGGTTACTTGTCACAAAGCCTTATTTACCAACAAAAAAAATTGCTTCGGAAAATAAGACGGACATCAAGGAAAAAACACAAAGAAGGACAATTAATTTTGGGACTTGGATTTTACAGGGATTGAGTGCAAAACTAGTGTCGAAATAAGGATTAGGAAGTCAATGATGTACATAGTAGTGTTAAGTGAAACAAACACTAAGAGAACAAGTATAGAGATGACGATGAACGACTACATGCATATGTTTTGTGGAGTACCAAAGGACTGATGTGCAGAGAGGTATCAATGATGATACACAACTATAAGATCAGAGTAACGGACTACGAGTGTGTAAATATATTGCGGGTCAATATGCGATCCTGGAGTGTAAGAAATGTCAAATAGTAAAGTAAAAGGATATATTTTTCAATATGCATATGCATATACATGAGGAAATCCTGAAAATTGATGGAACAATATAACTTATACTAATAAGAAATTTTACCACTCGCCTCTTATTAGTTAATTTAGCTTGTATTGATTGTCCATGGTATCAGTATTTAAACTTACTTATAGTTCCATTAACCAGAGTATTGGTTATTTGAAAATCTTCAAATAGACGACACACTTCAGGATGCAATGAAGCACAACTAAGTAGCGTATACTTTAAATAATCCTTCCCACTGAATAAATGAGTGGCTTAATGGAGATCAGATCCTTAGTCCGATGCGATTGCGTTATCATAAGAAGATAAAATGATAATGACGCAATTCTGATTAATACGTGATTTATGACTGACAAATAACTTCTTCAAACATAAATATACAAAACCAATAGCACAATATATTTTGCCACAATGGACCGTCTCCTCGTCGATACTTTGCCGATTAGTATGTAGGTCAATCAAGCAGACGCCCATACCGACACCATACCAGCAATCAGACTGATTGTCAACTGACGGCCGACTCATCTGTGTATGCTGGGTAGTAAATAGTAAAATAAAAATGATAATGACGAAATTCCGATTAACACGTGATTAGTGAATAACAAATAATGTCTTCAAACACACAGATATATACAAGTATACATGGCACCAGATAAATACAAACATACAATCTATAATAGACTATTTAATAATCAATTACCTTGAATATTGAAATAAAACTCCATCCATGTATTTGATTCGAATGTATTAAATCATTGTAAAAAGTATATAGCGGAAATTTCAAATTTCAAAACCAGCGGTGCTATACAAAAATACTTGTATGTATAATACAATCAGAGCTTTATTATACCGCGCCCTTGTAACTGCACAGAACATTTTGAAACGATTGTAACGGGCAAAATACAATTTGCTAAAATCGACGTATATTGAACAAGAAGCACTACATTTATAATAACATTTTTAGCATGGACATATAAAACAATTTTTCTTGCAATAAAATAGTTTATTATTATTCATTGAGACTCGCTGTAAGGACTCACTCATGCGTTTGTATAAATAATATAACAGGACGACTTGGTGGTAGGAATGCCTATTAATATTATTTTGTGACACTTGTGTGCTGGAGGCGTCGTTAAGTAGATGTCAACCTAGAAGTATAAATTGGGATGTGCGTTGTTAAGCTCCGGGCTTATTTCAAGAAATTAATAGAAACGCTCTCGTTTAAACGGCTGCGCGTTTATTGCTGTATGTTTATTTGTTGGTCTGGAAAATTACGAGGCGAAATCCGGCATAATAGAAATTTCGAGATAAGCCCGTATAATAATGCGTGTGGTGTAAGAGAGACATATTGTTTTAAAGATTTATGATTCACTGCTTCAATGTGCGAGTTCAAGTCCACTCTATATATAAATGTTGGTATACCAATGTAATGTAAACTGTAATTGCTTACTTCTTATTTAAACGGTATATATTATACTAATATTACTTTATTGGCACTAGAAGTAAAAGCGCATTACGGACCCTCATTTTGAGAAAATCGATTAAAAATTTAATTTATTTATTTAGAAACAGGCTAAACGCCGTAAAAATAAGTTAATAAATAATTGTTTATTTAGCTAAAGCTGTAAATTACAAATATACATATACATATACATATATATAGATATATAGATATATATATATATATATATATATATATATACATACACATATACATATACATATACATATACATATTCATATACATATAGGAGTGTATGAGAACAACTCGGCAGGAGGCACAAGACTCCAGCTTGGCGAGCATACCTCCGTGTTCCAAGCAGAAATTATCGCAATTCTATGCTGCGTTAAAACTCTATTGAAAAGAAACTATAGTAAGAAGGAAATCAATATTGTGACAGACAGTCAAGCAGTGCTGAGAGCTCTAGACTCTAGCGTGAATAAGAATCATAGAATGCATTAAAGACCTGATGATACTGGGAGCCCGAAACAAAGTAACACTTGTGTGGGCACCGGGACATCAGGGAAACGAAAAAGCGGACAAATTGACAAAAGAGGCTAGCTAATTAAAATTCATTGGCCCCGAACCAACCTGCGGGATACCATATAGAACCGCAAGGAATAACTTGAGAAAACATCAAAGAAACCACCACAGCTGATACTGGGAAGCCCAAACTAGAATGAAACACTCGAAGAGGTTCATTAAGACTCCCAGTACAGAGGCGACGGAAGAAATCCTAAAACTAAATAGGAACCAATTAAGAAATGTCGTAGGTCTCCTAACAGGACACTGCACATTAAATAAAAACCTGTACACAATGGGGATAGACAAATCACCAACGTGCAGAGGCTGTGGGGAAGAAAAAGAAACCCCACCACATGTAATAATTAGCTGCGAGGCATTTAACTCAGACAGGAAAAAGCTCTTTGGTTCAACGCGAATTATCCAAAAAGAGATCCAAGATCGCCCATTCACGAGACTTCTGGACTTCATTGAAGACACAGAGCTCATGAATGAGGAATAGTTATAGGGGAGCACAATAGGCCAACAGTGGCCGCAGTGCAGTGGGATCCACAGCGAAACCAGACCCTTCAGGAAAAAAAACCTCTAGTTTCTACAGTACACGGGTATTGTTTTGTGAATTGGGTTAGCAATATGCTAAATTGCAATTATTGTCTTTCCCATATCAGGCATATTATTTGGTGTAGTGTTTTTCCAAAACTTAAGTATTCGCATGGAAAGTTATTCATCCCTGGTTGGTTGTTGTTTTTAAGTTTTTGTATAGTTGCAATTATCTATTGCAATGCTGGGGACTCTTCATCATTCATATAGTCCTTGAGCAGTATATGTATATATATATATATATATATATATATATATATATATATATATATATAAGGTAAATATAATAATATAACGCACAACCGATTTATTATACTATTTTATACAATTATATGTAACGTCGTATACCTGAAATTGCATAATCCAAATAAACATCTAAATTTGGCTACAGAGGCCGAGTCACGATCAATCATGTTGTGCGAGGTTGCTTGTTGTGCAACTTGATTGTCTGTGAATGATACTGATTGACGACGCAGGCCTGAATTGTCTGATATGTTCGACCCTCAATCGTATAAAATTGTTGTCGTCAAATGTAAACCATAAAAAAATATCGTGGCCGGGAATCTTTTGTTCAAAGAGTTGACCCAGCTTCCATATCATTAAAAATACGTTAGAAAACTCTAAAGAAATCTTAATTGTATTATATTATTATGCAAACAAGTGTATGCTGCGTAATGTCTGTTTTCTACATCTTGTTATTATTAACGGTGAGCACAGCCTATGTTCCTAGGTCATGTGCACTTCTGATCCTCACGGACCTATCGCGGCTCATCCTGCAGCCATGATAGGGAAGCCGGTCAACTCATTGAAGAAAAGATTCGCGATTGGCAATGTATTCGAAACACCGACGTTCCGTATGCAATGTCTTTAGATCGTCGTCTTAAGCACGTATGATATTATGTAGATTCTTATATCGTTTTCGATGTAGAAACACTACATAGTATCATACACACTTGTATAAAATGATATAGCGGCGGAATAATAATAAATACACTTAACAATAACAACATCGTCATACACAATGTTAATTTTCCATTTAGAAATTGTTATACAGTTTAATATATCAATTCTTATATATATATATATATATATATATATATATATATATATAAAACGATATAGGAAACTACATAATGTTATACGGGCTTTAGACCACTGCGCCATAATTGTTAAGAAATTTTGTATAGATTTTGCTTATATTTTATATAAGAAAATAACTTATATACCAAATTAATTTAGTAGTAAGGGTAACAAATATATGTTACCCTTACTGTATACACCCAAATACTACTAAATTACAGACAACATATTGTATTCCTATTTTATAATGAATAATTTCCGGTAGCTATAAATATCTGTGTTTGATTATATTTAATAAATAAAGTATATTATGAATTCCATTTAATTAAATGTTCTTGCTGATTTATGGATATCGGAAATTATTCGTATTCCGCATAACATACACAATAATATTTCACTTTGTACAAATTATAGTACTGGCAGGTTTAACGGTCGACCGTTTACGGAATTGCGAGGACTATTCCAGCGAATCTCGGGTTAGCCTTAAAAAGAGCAAGGACAAAGGAAATGATGACAAAATGCGACTCGAAGATATATACGTGTAAATACATTTTTATGTTAGGGGGTTATTATTCACTAGTAATATCATGTAATAAATAACCAGAGCAGCAATTCTTATCCGGAATTCTGTAAAATTGGGTAATTTGTAAAATATTTGAACTAAATGAAAGGAGAGATAAATAACAAATATTTGTAACTAAACCCTAAGAAGCGGTGTCGACAAAAGCGTCATTTTGACGTCACACATTTATTTTACGTTTATTTAAATAAATCTGGTAATCCAGAAATGCGTATACTTCAAAGTATTGGGAAAATGTCATGAATTACACTGCAATCTGGTGAGTCATTCAATTACAAGTACATGTAATGTAATGTAAAACATATCTTGTAATGTGTAAATGACGTCTAAAACGGCCGTTGTTATCGACACCGTCTGCTCGGAAACCAGGACTTAAGTGACAGGTGCAAGTATAAGTTGTATATTATTCAAAGCCGAAACTTATGTTTCAGAGACACATGGCAAATGTAGGCTAAAGTTCTCTTCTAGATACTAATAAACTGTAAAAATACTAGAAGTCAATAATTTAGAAAGAAACATATCTATATAGATATCAGCTGGAGGACTTTTCCGCTGATAAAGCGAGAGGAGTGTCCCGGTATCTTAACTTCACAGAAAACGTATGAAAAGTTTTGAAAGGTGATTTGCGAAATGTCGCCCACCACGGGGTTTGAACTGCTCCTCAAAGCTCAGTACGATGTAGAGCAATAATATAGTTAGGAAAGTTTAATATCACACACACCCCCTGGTTCATATACTCAGTCTTACAACAAAGTTTTTCATAACAATAATACCTGTATGGTAAATCACATGTTTGTTTAAAAAAAACTTCTATTTTTAAAGTCAAGGGAGAAGCTCAGAGGAGTTGAATCACCCGGTATTTACCTTAACTTCACAGAAAACCTCTGAAATACTGTGAAAGGTGATTCAACGAAAATTCGCCCCGACGGGGATCGAACTCAGGCTCCGCAATGCTCAGTACGAGACGGACGACGCCTCTAACCACTCGGTCACTGAGCTGGGTTACGTTTCTTATTAAGTGTGCCTTCTTATTCAATTAATTTAAATAAAATTACCCACTTTTATTGTATTATTATGAGAAATTTGCGCCGTCCGAAGATGATGGATCAACCAACTGACCTGTGGGCAAAGCGTATACTGCTCCTCTCACACTATTTAGCCAAGCATTATATTGTGCGCCCGCCTTATTCTTCTTCTACGCAATTACAACTTCTAAAATATACACAACAAGTATTTTTGTCCCCGTTTGATGAACAAAACTATCAGTAATAAAATTATTTGTCACGACGAGCACTGACAGTACAAAAGGTCGGTAGGCTTCAAAATATTGTCGTTTTTATATTATAGAGATATATAAACTTATACAGACATATATAGATGATATAATAAAATGAGCTAACGACCGAATTATTTCTACCCGTAAGAATGAATTTTTTTAATTTGCATAATGTACCACTGCAATTCAGGATACATTTGCATCTGTATTTGCATGCGCATCGCCCATTCCACATTGAAACTTATTACAGCCACAACTAATTAGTTGCACGAATTCAAGCAAATTGCACATTCAGAATATTCTGAAATATGATAGAGAATTATGTACGAATAATGTACATAATTCTCTATCTGGTCCAACTAATTTGAGTTTAACAGCATCTCATAAATATGCGCAGCATAACAAGCACCCGGTGTCCGCATTGCAAGAAAGTGTGCAAATCAAAATGTTCCGGAGATCTTTATTAATCCCCATTCGCAAGTAAAAACAATTAGAATAGACTACGCATTAGGGGCACGTTGTTGGGGGGCGAAGATCGCGATATAATGAATATTTAAGAGGAACAAACTGAACCGGTTGGTAATGCAGTGTGGCAGGTAGCGAATAGCGTTTCGGTTATGGGATTATTGGGAATTTAAATAACTAGGAAGGGGATCTCGAACAGTAAAACCTCTTTATTCTCGAAAAACCGTAAGCGTCGTACAGATTTATAAATGACGATTTGCTCGCAAAGGAACTTAAAGGGCGAACGATCGTTAAATTCAAATAGAAAATTATATTATAAAATATGTAGTGATATTTTTACTTATTATTATTTACCTTTTTCATTAAAACTGGTCCTTAATGGATCAACCATTAATTTTGCTTTGGTAATTACTTAAAACTTAGTGATGACATCCTATGTATTAAGTTTATTGATAATAACCACCCTAAAAAAAACTGGCGCACTGTGCTCTGCTTTTAATCACTATACTGCCTACGCCAAGTTGAATGGTTTGGTCCTCTAACCCAGAGTTCAAGAACTTACATATTATCATGCCGATGAAATTGTCTTCGTGCTTCTCTGCAAATCTTCGAATTTCATCCGTCATGTGGATGCTGAGATTGCGAAAGATTTTGTACGTACCATGATGTACACAAGCAGAAAGCACGCATTTGATGGATTGCATAAAAATACTATGTAACCTCTGCCTGCAAAACAGCACAATTCCAGACAAATGGCGCAAAGCAATTACCATCCTGTTTTACAAAACAGAAGATAAGGCCGACTTGCAAAATAATCGACCCGTAACTCATCGGAGTCAACTCTACAAACTATTTACAAGTGTAATAACATCAAGACCAGAGAGAATTTTACCAACCAAAAGAACTGGGAACCTGGATTTCGCTGCAGTTTTGGAAAGAACAACCATCTGCAAAGTATAAAAGTTTGTCTCGAAATGTCATTAAAGTACAACAGACCACGTCCTTGCAATCATGGATTTCTGTAAAGCTTTTAATTCAATTGTGCCGAAAGCTTTACAGAAATCCAGTTTAGATCACTACCCACTATAAATATTTTTACAGAACGTTTTAGAAATATGTTACAATAATCGATTTTACAATTTTATCTAGGTGGGCTGTATATTGCTCCAACAATTAAATTTGTTTTGGTGGATTTAATACCAACTATGAATGGTTGAATTCATCCTCCGCCCATTGTAGATGGATATATTCGTAGTTATTAATGTCTTCTTTAATGATGACTACACTCTTGTCCTTGGCCTAGTTGTTCGGATGGATAAAATGGTACACTATATGTCCTTTGATTGTATGGAAAGAATATGCCGTTAGGTATTAACATGTTGATGATTTAAAAACACTACTTATTATATTTTTTTACCGGAGGAAGGAAGAGAGAAGGTGCGGCAGAGTACTAACAAGGTGTGGAGTGGAGAGGAGGAACTGCCGGAAAAGTGGCGTGTGGGGGTGGTGGTCCCGGTTCATAAAGGGGGAGAGGCCTCGGACGTTAAAAACTATAGGGGGATTACCATTATGAGTGCTGGTTATAAATTGATAATGACTATGGTGAAAAATAGAATGGATAGGGAAGTGGAGCAAAAGGGGCTGTTGCCGGAATGCCAGGTGGGTTCAGAAGGGGAAGAGGGACGAGGGAGCAGATTTTCACGCTGGCGAGAATGGTGGAGGAAGCGCTGGAATGCAAAGGGAGAGTGTATGTGGTGTTTGTGGATTTAAAAGCGGCGTATGACTCAGTTCCTAGGGGGAAACTGGTGGAATGTATGGATAGATTGGGTATGGAAGAGGAATGAGTGGAGTGGGTGAGAAGGATGTATAAAGAGACATGGGCAAGAGTGAATGGAGAAATATCTGAGAAATTTAGGGTGAGTGTGGGAGTAAGGCAGGGGTGCTCGCTGAGCCCCCTCCTGTTTAATCTGTACACGAGCGAGTTGGAAGAGGTGCTGAGGAGAGGACAGGCAGGAGGGGTCGTGGTGGGTAAATCCATGGTGTGGATGACGTAGTGCTGGTGGCCAAGAGAGTGGAAGAGATGCAAGAGATGTTGGAAAGAATGGGTAGGTACTTGGATAAGAGGGGGCTAGTGGTGAATGTGGAAAAGACCAAATGGATGTTGTTTAGGAATAGGGGCAGGAGGGGTAAGGGCGAAGGGCTGAAATGGAAGGAAAGGCTGATTGAGAGAGTGAATGGCTTTAAATATTTGGGCTTTTGGTTTGACTGTGGGAGGGCTTAGGATGCATGTGGAGTGTATGCAGGCGAAAGCAAGAATGGCTTGGGGGATTGCGTGTAGAAAATGGGGGAGCTTGTGGGGTGGTAACCTCGTAATGGCGTGCAAGATCTGGGATGCGTGTATATGGAGTGGAAGTGTGGGGATTGCGTGAATGGGGTAATGAGGTAATAGAAAGGGAGCAAGGTTGGTTTCTGAAGAATCTGCTAGGGCTGGAAAGGTCGACACCGAGGGGAGTGCTGTTGCAGGAGAAAAGTCGTATGAGTATGTGGTGGGAGTCGTGTGTGAGGGTTGTGAAGTTTGAGGGAAGATTGCAGGATTTGGGCGTGGAAAGACTGGTACGGGAGGTATGGATGGGGTGTAAGAGTAGAACAGAGAGTAGATGGAGTTAGGATAGATAAAAGATGTATGAAAGAGTGGGTATGTCTGAGGTGTGGGTAGAGGAGAAGCTGAGAGAAAGGGGTAGCCTAGGAACTGAGATAAGGGAGAGACTGAGGGATATTGAGTGACAGGAAAGGCAAGTGAGAATGGCTGAGAGCTCATACAACCCTGACTACGTAGAGTGGCAAGTACAGGGGAACCTCCCGAGCTACTTAGCCAGGGGAGAGTGGAGCAAAGAGGACAAAACATGCATGGCAAGAGCGAGGTGTGGGTCAGAAGTGCGAGGAAGAAAAATGTGAATGGGGCTGGGGTACACCGCGTGTGCGTTGTGTAGGAAGGGGAGTGACACGTGGTGGCACCTTAGCAAAGAATGTGAGGGAGTGAAAGCAGACTGGGTGGGAGAGTGCAGAAAGCTGAACGAATGGTTAGAAGAGGATGGGAATGGCCTGAAAATCTGCAGGAGGCTGACGTGGGATAGGAAATTGGCGAGGGCAGAGGGGGTTTAGTTTATTTTAGTGGGTAGAAAATGTTGTATTCTTTTTTTATTTTTTTTTTTTAGTTCTTTCTGTGAAAGTATTGTTTTTTTTGCGGCTGGAAGGGAAGGGTTGGGCTGATATGCCAAATAAAGGTCTTTTTTTTTAAATATTTTTTGTTCAGAATATCATTGGCTTTGCATGTAGATATTCTTAGGTCTCGTTGGTTCACATAGTATAATTTATTTCTCTTAGGAATTACGTCAGTGATCTTGACTTCTAATCTATCTCATCTTTCATTAACCCTCTTCAACATCTGCATTATGTCTTGCATCATTTGAAGTATTGATGTATCCTCTCTTTGGGTATTTGTAGTTGCAACTGAGAATAAACAGAATACCCCTTTATTTAATTTATTTTTAATTCCAGTTGCTTGTACGAACGAAACTCCTTCTTTAAGTTTATTATAACTAAATGTCTTTGGTTGGGGAGTAGATTTATTTAGCTGCAGTTGCATTATCCCTCCTCTTTTGTAATTACATGGCGATTTTAATAATTTAACATAGAATCCTTAAAACATATTGTATATGATTAAAAAAATAACAAGACACTAATTAACCAAATTATTATTTTTTGTTGAATTCAAAATATATCGGAATGTGCACTATTACTGAATACAACTGTTTTTTGGTTATTAAATTATTTCAAATCAATTAATTAAAAGTAAAAACACGAGCCTTGAGAATTATATGAGAAAATTATATTTTATTATTATTAATTATATTAAATTACAAATTATTACCAATATTGTCATAACAAATAAAAGCCCCAGTAATGTGAAATAGATTTTTGCCTTAGATTTTTATAAAATAGTGTCACAAAGTACCTTTTGTCAACTCCAAATAGAAAAACAGTCAAGACTATCTCTACCGTAGGCACTAAAATGGTCAATAAATACACTAATAGAAATTAATTGATACGAACAAGGCTAGACAGGAATAGCTACACATTATAATCTTATTAGTGGCTATTACTTTTTTTTATTAACATGTTTTGATATAAAAAGCAAAAGTCCAGTGGAATATGAAACTATAACAATTACCCACACGCATTAATATCCGAAACATAAATGTTAATTACCGCCCATAACAATTTCAACAAAACCCTCCATTTCGCCACAGATAACTTTTTCACATCCGTGCCCCAGGCAAAACAGTCACAACCCGATCCGGTCTTATCACCAACGCTGACCCGGTTGAAAACTTCTATCGCGCCCGGAGCAATTAAACCGGAGTGCAGCGACGCGGCGCGAATAAAACGATTGTCAACTAATCCACGTACGTATGTACGTAAATCGCTCTCGCATATGTAAAAAGGCTATCACAGGGGTACAGCGTAAGTTTTAAAAATGAATTAACCACATGTGTCGCGACTGCGATCGTTTGCAACCCCAAATCGGACATGCACCACACGTCCGCATGAGCGATTCCTGCCGCCCATTCAATTTTAAATTAAAATGGGCACCCTTCGCAGAACGAACGGCGCTGTAATAAGCTGACCTTGTAGTCTGATGCTATAAGAATTTCGCTGCAGCAAAAAAGTTAATCCTGAATTATGGCAGACAAGACGGGTGGTTTGGTTCTGAATGCTGGTAATTGTGATTGAAGGGACGGTATTATTACATGAGTAATTTTGTCAATTATATGTAATATATGGGGTTTGATTTGGAAATTAAGGGGGCGATTATCCACATGTTTGTCTTATTTCATTGTGAAATTAAAAATTAGAATTTGTAAAACGTGTGCTTTACTTTATTAAATTATAAGTTAAGTCTGTAAATTATTTATATTTATGTCGATATAATTTTAGATGTAGTGTATTTGTTACAATTTTGTAACTGTCTATCGGTTTAAAGCTTATTTCACACGAACGGCGATTTGCCGGACGGTGAAAAAACCATTGACATTTGATTTACATACGGATCTGCACCGAGCTGACCACCAACGTCAACCTGCCGACCGGTATACAAGATATGAATGGTTTGGCTGGCGCCGTCTATTTTTACTTTTGCCCGGCAGCCGGCACGACGACTAATCCATTCATATCTCGTGTATATTCTGCGGTGTGTTAGTGTATGTGTGTATGAGTCCTAGGACTTGGTACTTTAGAAAATCGTCGATGTTTCTAAAGTGTCGTTAATATTATCCTAACGACCAATGGTACTCACTACCCGGTCCGGGAGGGGGTACGAGGGGTACTAACCTCTGCACTACATCGGCTTGTGATATATATATATATATATATATATATATATATATATATATATATATATATATATATATACTCCTAATAAATTCACATTGCTCACATTCCTTGCGTCTAAAAATGAGAAATATGGATACTTCAGAAAGTAATAGAACATTATTGATCTAGTGACTAATTAATCCAATATCCATACTATAATAGACACAAGTGAAACATAATTTCTGGTCGCTCATATAAGTCTATAATAACTTGAAATTAGGCTAGTACTGAACAACTGATTACTATCTATTACAGTAATTTCATGTAAATTTATAATGAATATAATTTAATAAATAGTGTACTGGGAACATTTCTATGAAATTTCATATTTTCTTTCGACGTAGAAATTGCTTACATAAATTTATTACCTCTTATTCTTTCTATTATATAAGAGATTTATATTGTGTGTGGATTACAGATGGTTATGTTGCAATTTATATGCAGCACAGAAAATTGTGATTACGGGCACGATGTTACACACAAACCCGCGCGAATGGGGTCTGTATTATTTCGTATATACAACGGTCTTTTAAAAAAATTACGCTGCGGTGATTTTATCTAAATTAGGGGCGCATACGTGTTCTGTTTTAGTAAATTTAAGAGAGATATTATTATTGCAACTTTTTATTCAACTACAATTTTTTTTTCGCACAAACTCTTTTATTAGCTAATTCGTACATCTATTCAAGTCACGCTAGTGTGATTGATATCCAAGTTGATTTCGTGTGATAGATCTTTAATGAATGTTAATTATCACTTAAGGTCAGCTTATATTGAAATAACATAAGAAAACAATTTTAGTGTTTATTGTAATGTAATATTGAAATATTATGTAATAATGAAATCATAATAAAAAAATCTTTTACACGATTACAATACTTTAAACATAAGGTGGGATTATGCTGAAATAAAATAATATTTAAAATAATAATTAATAAATAAGGATTATTTAGGACCGTTCATGGTCACGAATAATAATACGCACTACCAACTGCGAAAGGTAAATCTTGTTTGTTTGAGTGGGTGCTGTTCTCGATGAACGGCGATGAACTCGTGGTACATATTAACATCTGTCGTATTATAGCCATGCAGATTTCACAGGTTTTTCTACCGACTATGTCGGAAGTGAGAGTCCTACTCCAAGGAGACAGGTCAGAAATAGAGACGTGGCATTACGCGAATGAGGGCGGGATATAAATTTGCAAAACCACTGTGAAAAATAGATTAAAAGAAGAAGTGTATTACAATAGAGTCAGGGATTTTCGCGCTAGCTAGAATGAATGAGACAGTGCTGTATGCAGTGTTTGTTGATTTAAAAGTGCCATATGACTTAATTCCGAGTGGTAAACTGCTGGAGTGTATAAACAACTTTTGTTTATACACTCCAGCAGTTTGTGATAAAAGTAAAATCAGAGAAACATTTTAATGAATGAGGGGATAAAGTCCTGGTTTCCTAGGAGAGCGATCCCTTAAAAGCGTCCGGTAATTTTTACATCACAAAAATAATTTCACGTTTATATAAATATAGTTTCCATAAAGAGTAATACCCTAACGTACTGCAAAAACGCAATGAATTACGAATGATAAATTGAGAGTTGTTCATTTACATATACTTAATACGATTTGTGTAATGTGTAAATGACGTCAAAAGCGGCCGCGTTTCTAGGAAACCAGGGTCTAAGGCAAAAGCGTCGACTTTGTCTTCTATTATTTTACATCTATACAAGTGTTGAGGAGGGCGCAGGCGGGTGGATTGGTTGTGAGAAGTAAGGAGGTGTGGATTTCAATGTGGTGTTGATGTCTAACAGAGTGCAAGAGATGATAGTCAGAGTGGATAAATACTTGGACAGAAGGGGGCTAGGGGTAAATGCGGAAAAAATTAAGCGAAAGTTATTCAGAAATAAAGACAACAGAAAGTTTAGGAACTAAAGTGAAAGGGCAGGCCAATACCTACCCTTTCACACTCTACAATAAACCATAGGTGCCAGAGTTTTATGTCTTTATGTTGAGTATAAGCAACCGAATGCTAGGTTGGCCTGGATATTGGCGATGAGAAAGTAGGAATGTTGGTGGAAGGGACATACTAATCTAGCGTGTAAGATCTTATACTCTTATACGATATATCATCTTTTTCTTATTCTAATAAAGTGCTGAGTTGGGAAAATCTGCGTTCACCATATTTTTGTATATACCTCAATCCGGGTGTGGAGGATAGCAGTTCTTCTACCTATAAACCCGTCCATTGTCTGAGGTTTCTTAGCCATGATAGCATTTTGTGGCTGATTCCTCTTTTGCCTTCTACCTTTCCGTCGAGAATAAGAAGGATCAGATTTATACTTTGCGCCTCGCATTATATGTTCCAGGTATTCTAGTTTGATCATTTTGATTCTAGGCATAAGAGCTCTATCGTATTTAATTCTCACTAGTACTTCCTTATTTCTCACTCTTTCGCTTCATGGCATTTTGAGCATCCTTCTATATAGCCCCATTTCGTTTCGATACGTTTGATCGTTGTCTTCTTGAGTGGCCAGGCCTCGCACCCATATAGAAAAATCGAGCATATAGTGAACCTTACCCTTATTCTCTGTTTTGATTGTCATTTGTTAAGTAATAGTTTCAGTTTTATAAATGCTACTTCTATCTTACACTTAACTTCTTCTTCGGGACTCATTGATTGATGAAACTAATTGCATAACCATTTGAACTGTTGAACAATTTCTATTCAAGGGTCAGTACTACGGTCGACCTCTATCTGACTAACTATCATTTACTCATTTGTTTTCTAGTAGTTTATTCTGAGGCCACAACTGTTGCTTCCTTCGGTTATATTGTTGAATATGTCTTGCAGTTCTTCAATTTATTCTGCCATATTTTCCATGTCGTCCGTGTATCTGATATTTCTAACATTTTCTCTACTACTTTTTTTCCCTGAAGAGTCTGGTTTCGCTGTAGCATCCCACTGCACTGCGGCCACGGTTAGCCTACTGTGCTCCTCTATATAATTATTCCTCTTTCATGAGCTCTATATCTTCAATGAAGACCGGAAGTCTCGTGAATGGGCGAGCTTGGAGCTCTTTCAGGTTCATTCACGTTGAACGTTCACGTTTTTTCCTGCCTGAGTTGAATGCCTCGCAACTAGTTATTACATGTAGTGGGGTTTCTTCTTCTTCCCTACAGCCTCTGCACGTTGGTGATTTATCTATCACCATAGTGTGCAGGTGTTTATTAAATGTGCAGTGTCCTGTTAGGAATCCTATGACTTAGGATTTCTTCCGTCGCCTCCGTACTGGGAGCCTTAGTGAACCTCTTCGAGTATTTCATTCCAGTTTGGGCTTGCCAGTATCGGCTGTAGCGGTTTCTTTGATGCTTTATCAAACTATTCCTTGCGGTTCTATATGGTATCCCGCAGGTTGGTTCGGGGCCAATGAATTTTAATTCGCTAGCCTCTATTACCAGTTTGTCCGCTATTTTCGTTGCCTTTGATTCCCTGATGTCCCGGTGCCCACACAAGTGTTACTTTGTTTCGGACTCCCAGTATCATCAGGTCTTCAATGCATTCTATGACAACTCTAGAGTTATTCACGCTGGAGTCTAGAACTCTCAGCACTGCCTCTCTGTCACAATATTGATTTCCTTCTTACTATAGTTTCCTTCCAATAGAGTTATAACTCAGCATTGAATTGCAATAATTTCCGCTTGGAACGTGGATGTATGCTCGCCAAGCTGGCGTCTTATGCCTGCTGCCGAGTTGTTCTCATACACTCCTACTCCTGTTCTTTTGTTGGATTTAGATCCATCGGTAAACCAGATTGATGCTTTAAGTTTTTGCATTTAGCCATTTTTCCCATTCTGCCCTAACTGGTATTACTACCTAGTAAGGTTTCATCATGTGAAGTGTATTTATTGTCCTGTCGGGACGCATTCTTAGAATGTATTCGTCGGTTTTCCCTAACGCTACATAGGTGTGGTCTATGGATGAGTCGTATGACTTCCTCGTGGCGTTAGTTCTGTAGATTGTTATCTTGGTCTCTGTCTCCACTTTGATGTGAAGTGGAGGCAGGTCCAATATAATCTCCATTGCGGTGATAGGGGTTGCTGTCATTTCCTCCGTTATTCCTAGACAGGCCATTATTTGCACTTTGCCTAGTATTCTCCCGCTTACCCCATCTGAGGCTTTATGCCACCAGATTGTTGGTGCGTAAGTCATAATGGGGCTTATAACCCGAGTATAGAGCCAATACACTAGTTTTGGTCTTAGTCCCCAGTTTCAACATTCGCCGGCATACTCAGAACGCTTTCACGGCTTTGTTCGTAATTTTTGTCATATGTGGCTTGAAGGTCAGTTTAGAGTCTAGGGTTACACCTAGATATTTAACTTATTCCTCCATTTGTATTTCTCTGCCGAACAGCGTCGGTATTTTTATCTTATTTAAGTTGCTTCTATGTGTAAATGGTACTAAAGAGGTTTTTGGGAGTTAACCATGAGGCCCTCTGCTGCACATCACCGTTCCACGTGTTTGAGTGCACCTTGCAGAAGTTCTGATATGGTGCTGTCAAATTTACCGACCGCGAGTATTGCTACGCCGTCGGCGTAGCCTTGTGCGTAGCATCCTTTCTGGTCCAGTTGATCTAACAGATAGACTAGGCACCACAAAAGAGGGAACAGTACGCCGCCTTGCGGGCAGTGCCTGCCGACCGATACTTCCATAGTTATTCCATTTAGTGATGTTTTTATTCTCCGCCCACTTAACATTTGGCCGATCCAGCCAACTACGGTTGGCTGTATACCTCTTGCTTGTGTGGCTCTTGTAATGGATTAAAACGAGGTGTTGTCAAAGGCGCCCTCTATATCCAAGAAGACTACAAGAGCAGTCTGCTTGTTCTTGATTGCTTTTTCCGCTCTTATGGTTATTTCGTGCACTGCGGTTTTGCACGACTTATTTTTTCTCCTGCATCTTCTCCCAGGGCATTTCTAAAGATATTTTCGGTATAGATGTTGAAGAGGATAGGGGATAAGACACATCCGTGTCTAACTTCTATTTGAATGGCTCTTTAGACCCTTCATTTGTTGACAATAACGGTTTCTGGTTGGCTCCAGTATAGGTTGGCTAACAGTCTCACATCTTTTCCATCCAGACCTATATTTTTTATAGTTTCGATAATCTTCCTCTGCTGTATTTGATCGAAAGCCTTTTCATAATCAATGAATTATATGTATATCGATTTTCTCACTTCCCAGCAACGCTGTGGAAGAGTCTACATACAGACTACGATTTTCTAGTACCTAAACCACCTCTGATGCCAAATTACTCTTTGCTCATTATGTCTTCAAACCTCCTGTTGATGCGGTTCTATACAATGCGCAATAATAGCTTTAGTAGTGGCTCAAAGGGCTCGTTAACCTACACTCACTACAGGATTGAACATTCGTTTTCTTAGGGATTGATATAAAAGCAGATTTCAACCATTTGTTTGGGGTCTATCCTATTTCATTGATTTCGATGTATATTTGTGTAATTATTGTGATTTTATCATTGTCTAGAAATCTAAACCATTCCGCCGGCATTAAGTCTGGGCCTAGTATTTTTATGAATTGCCTTATAACCTTTTCAATTTCGTATTTCATTATGCTTAGACCGTTCTACGTTGGTAGATCGTCGGGGGTTTGATCTCTATTATCCTCGAATAGTTGAGCAACAATAAAATGTGAACGGCTTAGGTACGGGGGGTTGTATGAAGGAAACAAGGAAAGTGAAAAAATTGCTAAAGGCCAGGATGGGGGAACGTAAACCAAGGAGGCGGCCGAGATAGCGATGGACCGCCAAGGGTACAGACACAAACGAACTGGAAGCGGGCCACCAGGCAGCGACACAATTTGGGCAAGCTTATGACGCAGAATGACGGTTCCATATTGCGTTATTTTTACTCATTTTCTTATCGTGAATTGCGAGAGTTGGGTAGGGGTTGGGCAATGATCGTTGCTTCGTCGTCGAGAATAGACAGAATCTGCTGTGTACTGTACACCAAAATAGCGACAAGAGGCGAGGGTGCCATCACTATGGATAAAAGGTGCTAAGACTCCAGCTGCCAATCACCATCGAGTAGCTAACACCATCCAAAGGGTAGTCGGAGTGTACCATATCGTTTGTCGCTTGTGCAACGGAAATTTAACACGTGAGTTGTCCGTCCCGACTGATTCCGCTTTCTATAATTCACCTTTCATTTTGTATTTTTGTTATAGTATATCCATCTAGTGTTCCCGGCGTCCAGAGGAACCAAACTTAACTTTAATTTTATATTAATTCACTTATTAGGCACCTTTTTTTTCTTTATTAATTATTATTATGAACGAATTACCACAACCCTGCGCTTGCCGCAACAATGACAAAGTCCTTAATGGAACGTGGCAACAGAAACAAGAAACAGTTGACCTATATGCATATGTTTTATCCCTTCAGTTTCGAGCATCGCTTTCCCATACGAGTTCTTCAGAGTATAATATATTTGTTTCCGCTTAGTAAATATGCATTCAACTATATAATTATAAATTATAAATATAATTCTCCTCCCACTATTCCATCTCTGCTCTCACCAACTTTCTCTACCACGCCAGCCTTTTTTAGATGTTTTCATTATCTCTTAACCCACATACTTTTCTGCAATCCCCCATATTGTAAATGTTGATTTTAATCAATAATAGAGACCTAATCGCTAATAGTAATGATAACTGTGGTTCTGTTCTTATAATTTACATATATATTCATTCTGAAAATTCGTTACATATAAATACAGAAACGGTTGAAGTGATGAAATATAATATTCCCTATATAACGAAAATAGGCCACATAAAAACATTTCTCTTCATTACTGTATTATATCGTGATAAATAAAAGAACTACAGTTCAGATGATAGGGCAAGACAAACGGCACCGGACGGCTTCGTCGATGATGAGAGAATTGATGGGTTTGGAGCAGACAGTTACACACTTCAAAGACACACGAATATAGGACGACGCCGCCGCGGCGCGGATAAGTGATAGGAGGTAGAGACGCAATGTAGGGGAGAATTTTCCAACTACCAAGTTATGAATTATGGCACGCACAATGTATCCATAACGTGGACGTGGTGGCGATCAGATAGGAAGTATATACCGGGTGAGCACCTTTCAATAGCAAGCACCGGCAATTAATATCCGTGGATATTTGCATAAAACTAATATTTCTATTTAAATTATAATATTTTACATATGGAAATGAATGTCGGGGGTTATTGCAATTTCAAATAAACATACCATTTATTTATGTGTGAATTTATGGAAATTTATGAAAAAAGTTAGTAAAATTCACATATTAGGTTCTGCCAAATTGCAGCTGTGAATGTTGATTAAAATTACAACTAACATATTTACAAATTACTCCTTTGTGTGCAACTAAATTGCAAATAAAGTTTTTTAATTCCCTACATTTTGCGGAAATTTAAAGGGTGTATTTAATTTAATTATTACGTGAAATTCGTCGTCTGACGGCGTATCATGTATCAACTATCTCGTAAACTTCTGTGAGTCCCCTTCAAAATATTACCAAACGTTTAATATCGGTTATCAATATCATTAGTAACACATGTTAAAGCTGCTATTGTTATAGTAAACGTCCTAACTGTTCATTTTATAGAAAATCTGCTATTGTTATAGTAAATGTTCTAACTGTAATTTTATTCGAGTAATAATTCATGTTAGATGAAATATGCATATTATAACTGGGAAGCTAAAAAAATGGAATCTCATAGGAAACTGGCTTAACGACAGATTAACCCGCGAATTAATTATTTCCACTAGATAAAAACCCCCCATTGTCTTTTCGCCGGTTTAAAATTCAGGCGATTCGGAAAATAAATGGGATTAATTTAATTTACGGGGTGATAAAAGCGTTTGCTCTATGACCCCGATTATCCCGTCTTATCGGGTCGGTATAACTAATTAACAACTGTATTTCAGCACACGCACAAACAGGACGAAGCCCGCGTTTGCATGCCGCGCGTCGCTCCACTTACATGCCGATATTATTAAGATATTATTAAATTACGGCCGATTATAAGCGCACGCCCTCTTCGGCCAATTAAATTCCGGATTATGCGAAGCTTGTAATTAAGGGGCGAATTTTCGGGAGAAATATCGTATGCTATCACTTATTAGCGCAAAAACCTGACTCGCGAGCGCGCGCCCCCCAAGTTTTTAATTAATTAACGTGATTAATTTCATTGCTGCTTACGAGGCAACAGTTTCGGGTGTGCAAAAAGTGGGGCGAGTATGGGCGAGGTATTATCTCTAGAGTCATTATTGGTTTATGGCACTTTTTAAATTTAGTATTATGAATAATGGCTTATGTTCACAGTTTTACACACAATAATCGCGTTAAAAGACATATAAAAACAGTATGTGATAAGGAACAGTACCAGTGAACACACCTCGTATCTGCCATAAAAATCACACACACACACCTTGAGCAATATTTATTTTAAAAAAAATAAACAAATATTGTATTGTATATTCCTCCTTACATGTCCAAACCATACTATATATTCTTCGCCATTAATGTATCTGTTTTATGTTTCCCATGAAATAACAATAATTTAGTTTAAACTATAAAGGAGTTGAATAAAACTACTATGTTTTTTACCATTTGTGGTAATAACATAGTAGTTTTATTCATCTACTTTATTGAAAATGAATTACCACGTAGTAGACGCCAAAACCATTCAATTTGTAACTATAAAGCATAAAATAAAAATATTTCTATAAGCATAATATTTCTTATTAAAAAATCATCTAAGTATAATAATAATTTAATAATAAGAAAATTCTGAGTATATATAAAGTTTAGGAAAACTATATGCCGTATATTTCAGTATAAAACGTATAAATATTCTCGGCTTCTATTATCATTCTCCCACAAAAAAAACTCCAGTTAAATCTATCCACTTATCTCAAACGCTCGTATCATTTTTCACCGGTTCCAATTTTCTTTTTAAAGCGCTATTTGTGGGACATGTCGTCTTTGACTACTTTAAAAGTAACACTAATTGATTATGTATACTCTATATAGTTGTTTAAGCAACACATTATTTCCTAAGAAATATTGTATGCCGACAGTTGTTCAAAGGCAAAGCACTAATTGGAGATGTAATTATTGAAAAACGGCGATTGCGCAGTATATAACCTCGTATTTTCTTATTGTCATTAGTATTTCGCTGTTTATTCCTAGTTTCCTCGGCAATTTAAGTCATTAGGAAAACAAAATTACGGCGATGTGACAAATCAACATCTAAATTACTTTGATAAGTTACGTTACATAAAATTGGCAAACAAGTAACACAGATCATTGCAGGTGTTGTGCATCGTGTTTTCTAAATGAATGTCATTTATATTATTATGCCATATACAAAATGATATTCGTTTTATATAACGTGATAGAGTTATATATTTTGATATTTTTTCGTGTTGTTCTTATGTAATTTTGTTCAGTAGTTGCACTTAATAATTATAACAATAATAATATAATAATTGATACTCTAAAACATAGAATGGCTGAATGCATTAACATAAATACACTTCACGATTATTGCTACACAGCTGCATTTACCGTAATGAAACAAATCTAATTTAACCACGAGATTGTAAGACTAATCCACAAAGAACGAGGAAAATAGCAGGATGAAATACTAGAATTAGTCTCAACATCGCTCAACTAAGAAAATATATCGGAATTCTTGTAGAATACAACAGAGACGCAAAATGTATCAGAAAAGATACGAGAAATGCATCAGAAATTATTAGGCACAATCGAGATACTTGAATCACTCACAAACAAAAACTATCCTATCAAAAAAGGTACAACTAACCCCCTACGAGGAAAGTTAAACGCCATCTGGCGGCACCACATCAATTAGCAATGCACACCCATATGGTAATAGCCGTCAACATGCTCATGCCATCAGGATCACCGGGTAGTGCCCTCTATGGAATAATATTCCAACAGAGTGCTTGAGATATCAGCACAAGGCCAATCGTATAAAACATACATTTATATATGTTTTAAAACTATCCTATCAGATTAAATCGATACAGAATGTAGAATAATTATTAATATAATATAATTATTTCATATAATACATATAACAAACAACAATAAGATCTATATGAACCTGTTTAATCAATCAATGAATTTTAGGGTCGCAAATGGGAAACACTATATACACAATACTAAGTCTAATTGGTTACAAGAAGAAACACGAAAGTAGACTCCCGACCATGCATGCGCAAGATATATCAGCTGAAGGTATTAGGAACGTTCTGGTAAATACACATAACTGGAAGGCAGCTAGAACGGATAAGATACAAATTTGTCTCGTATAAAAATGTTACTTACTGATGCCCCAATAAATCCTGAAAATAACCGTACCTGAACCAGATCCTGCTAAGTACCGTCGTATCACGTGTCTTTACTCTCTACACATTATTCAGCGGGCATTCTAGGGACAAATGTAGAAACATATGATAGAAAATAAGGGGCACAGACAAAACAGCCCGCGACAAAATAACCCGCGACTAAATAGCTTCGACAAAATAGCGCGCGACAAAATAGCCCCGCGACAAAATAGCCTCGCGACAAAATAGCCTGCGACAAAATAGTCCCGTATACTGTTATTGATAATTGATTAAATTAATCTCAGCTAAATGGATCAATACATTTTAATGAAAGTAAATTATTAATCAAATAATAGCATATAAATAAACATTCAGGATATAAAATGATAGGTGTTTAATAAATCATATTCTGCCGCCAACCTAACCTACTAACCTGGGCTGAAAGGATCAATAAAGTTCAATGAAAGTAAATTATAAATCAACTATGTGTGTGAAATTGCAATAAATATAATAAGTAACGAATAAATTTCCTGTATTATCTATCAATATCAGTGGTCGTGGCTATTTTGTCGCGGTGCTATTTTATAGAGGGCTATTTTGTCGAGGGCTATTTGGTCGCGGGCTATTTGGTCGCGGGCTATTTTGTCGTAGGCTATTTTGTCGCGGACTATTTGGTCGAGGGCTTTTTTGTCGTGGGCTCGGAAAATTATCCACTAACAGAAGAACAGAAGGGCTATAGAAAGAAAGTTCGAGGATGTAGAGAGCGACTTATCATAGTTGTTTGGGGATTTCATCCAGTAATAACACCTCATTACTAATATAAATGTCTTGGACTCTCTGCTGCTAAGGTTCATGTTGCTGGCTTCGCGGCCGTCCGTATCTTCTGATGGCTTGCGACAGTGAAAATTCACGGATGTTTCGTGTGCAGGGCGATAAAAGTACCCAGACGAGGTCGAGAAGACAAGGCCTTTGAACGATACACCATTCATGTAATTGTTATGCGGTTGTTGAAAGGCGGACTACTGGGTGGCGGAAGATTCGATAGATTGATGATATTCTTGTGCTGTTTCGGAAGCGTGAGACTCCCGCCACGACGGTGGTACTCCGCAACCTGTTACTTGGATCGTTTTCTGCTTGCGTCCGATGTTATGGTTCCCAAAAAGTCCAGAGAGCTGCGGGCCGAGTGCTGCATGATGTCGCCCGGCCCAACCATGTCCGTGGTGGATATTTAGAATCTGATTGATATCTTGTTTCCATTGTGGTTTAGAAGTGATAGTCCTTCATAGCTTAGGAACTTTATCGAAGGACTTTTGTTAAATTTACTCTTCTCTGAGATGGTTCAGATGTGAAAATGTAGATTATTCATAGCCCTAGAGATTGACGATAGTCACTTTTCTCTAGCTCTTACGGTTTTCTCGCTGTGGCGCTGAGAAATTGTCAATACGATGATATTTAATGTTTTTTCCGTGTATCAACTGTATAGCGTCTCTATTTCAAATGCTAGAGATGGTTTATATGTAAAATGTAGTGTATTCCTAGCCCTACAGATTGACTATAGAAGCTTTTTTCTAGCTCTTACCATTTTCGCGATGCAGCGCTGAGAAAATGTCAATATAATGAAATTTCATGTTTTCCCCTGTTTCAACTCTGTATCGTCTCTATTTCAAATGCTAGAGAGATGGTTTATATGTGAAACAGTAGAGTATTTCTAGCCCTATAAATTGAATTCAGACGTCTCGTTAGTTCTTGAGGTTTTCGCGCTGCCACGCTGACAACATGTGGATATGATGAAATTTCATGTTTTCTCCTGTTTCAACACAAGCATCTCTATTTCAAATGCTAGATAGATGGTTTATATGTGAGAATGTAGAGTACATACTGTTCAATCATCCGCAGAGCCAAATGTGTCAATGTCACAAATATTCGGTGCTTTTTTACCACAATGTTGACAAAATATATTGGTCAGAGTAATTATAGACAAAAGAATCACGTGGTAACAACAATCTGGAAAACATTCTTGTAACGAACAAAACTAGGCTGCAACTGCTCCAAAAGTTGGCATGTTGGGGCGGTACAGTAGCGATGCGCACGACTCCTAACGCCTCAATGGAAGTGATACTACCATTACACAAACAAGTACAAAAAGAAGATCTACTCAGTGCTCCCAGACTATGGCTAGGGCATTAGGTGCCTCTTTACAGGCATATGTAGGCACCTAGGTCGAAAAGAAATATTTGACATATCCCATGGATTTCTTGCCAGTTAAATTTGATTTCGATGAGGCTTTTGATGTGGTCATTGCTGACCACCGGAGTAGCTTTTTTGGCAGACAGTTTAAGGAATAAAAATCAATAAGCAAAAGGTACCGAACATATATAGTCTAGCATATGAAGATCTCTGGGAACGGGACGGATGCCTACTATCATACAAGCAGAAATCATGGCGATGTGCATAAATCTGGCTAGAAAGACGACTCAATGGGGTACGACTCTATATCCTTACAGACAGCCAGGCAGCTTTTTGGAACTGTAACCAAGCCCTGAAGCAACTAGGGAAAGAGACCCACTCTGATGTGGACCTCCCTGAACACGAGGCCATTCAGGTAGGATGTCGCCGACACACTTGCCAACTGTGGGGCTGATGCTCCCTTTACGGGACCAGAACCAATATGCGGGCTCACAAGTTCCAGGGCGCGATGTCGAAATATCAAACTGCTACGACAGTCTCCCAATACAGGATGACACTGTAACCATGCATGACGAATGCGAACTCGATGACATCTCCGCACCTGCCCCGTCCCAGCCCACCAAAAATCGAAACAGGAGCAACAACACCAAATATCCAACGACTCCAAGACTCCAGAACCACTTCCGCTCCGACAACGGAGCAAGAACCACCTCCGGTTGTGTTAAGGACGCCACACGACTGGATCCACATCTCTAACAAGCTTGCAGCAATCCGAATCAACTGGCAGTAGGCAGTCTCCACGAGACATAAGCATTCACACATCCACAACCGATGACTATAGGAAACTTGTCAAGTATTTCAACACAACAACATATCTCATCACATCTTCTGTCAGTCGTAATGAGAAGCATAGACACTTCCATCAGTTCCGAAGAAATCGGCGAGGACCTCAAAGCGCAAGGTTATCCTGCTTTTCACGTATCCAGGATGTACAGAAAAAACGGAGCGATTATATATAAAAATCGACAGAGATTATAAATCGATTTACAACCTGGGACTTCGCTGCAATCTATCGATAACAATGGAGTCAAGAAGACTTAAACAAACCGAGAACTAGTGCGGCCGCTGTCAAGTTTTTGGACACACGCAAGCGTACTGCAACGCTGAACTCTAATGCCTCAAGTGCGGCAACTACCATTCAACCTACACGTGCACAAAACCTAGCACCACTCCCGCAACATGCGCTAACTGCAGAGGAAGCCATACAGCCAGCTACAAGGGTTGCCCTAACAACCCCCGAAACTTCCCCAAACTCCCAGTAACAAACGAACACTGCTCATTGGCCAATGCAGTAGGAAGCAGCAGCATACCTACGAACCAACCACAAAAGCAAAGAAAACACGAACATCCCCAAAGACAACACTTCAAACAGAAGACCAATGGATGAATTAGCAACCCTCATAGGCGATCTAATCATCCAATTCTTGGCGTAGAAACCTTCGATGGAAGAAAAAATAATCTTTCTCAATACAACCGGCAACATCATCAACAAATACAACGCAAAATGAACACAAGGAAAAGACAAAGAAAAATGCATCACACACAGCAACACTTACGAATCCGGAATTTACTGATGGAGGAACATAAGCCTTGAAAACAGCCTCCAAACCCAACAACACAAAGAGGGCCCAAAAAGCCAATAATCAACAAATACTCAAACCGCAACAATACAAGATATGAGTAAATAGACCTAACCGTCTGATCTCAATAAAAGCCAGATAACAGGTGTGAATTCATCGTGAATAGCTGAGCTGTACTAATGAGATCTAATAAGATCGAAATCTAGATCTATAGAATGCTAAGAGGTGAATTCACACATATATTTTTCAAGATTGCCTTTATGCTGATATCTCGAACACTCAATTGGACTAACATTCCAATAGAAGACAATAATTGGTAGCCTAATGGCTTCAGTATGTTGAACGTTATTACCATATGGGTGTGAATTATTTTTCAACTCGGTTACTGCCAGATGGCGTAGAACTTTCTTCTGTAGAGAGAAAGTTACATTACTTAAAGAAATAGTTTTCTATAAATTATGCAATTATATAAATTTAGTTAGTGCGCCGCCATTGTGTATATAAATTTATATTACAAAGTCATGTTATTTATATAGGTAAAGTTTTTCCCGGTAAAAACCTCTAGAATCACATCGGTGTGGGTGGTTCGAAACAACAAACGTCCTTCATATCCAAACGCGACCCGCAAACGAAAAGTGAAAACCCCGCAGAGACAGAGCTGAGAATTAATGGACGGAAATTTGTTAACAAAAGAATCGATGTCTGGGCGGACTGATTTATTGCGCAAAATTTCTGTCGGCGCTAATTTAAACTGCAAACCGCGAGGAGCGAATGGATACGCTCACAGAAAACCAGAACGCGTCGTCGCCCCGGTCTGTTTGCCTAATTATCAATCAAACGGCGGCGCGCAAAGGTGTGAAAATGCGTTGGCTCTTTTCACACCCACCGGCGATCAATAAATTTGGCGAGAGGCAATCGTGCACGGAAAAACCGACAAAGCGGTAGCGGATTTTTTTCGCCGCCCGCCCGCTCGCATAGCTTGGACATCGATAAATTCTTCTCTCTGTGTGTATGCGTTGAAATTTTCTAAAAGCGTGCGAATTTTGAATGATTGATGCGAGTTGGCAAGTTCAGGAATCGAAATATCTTTTCGTTGGGGGCGGCGAGCTGTGCGTAGAACTATAACATTTATCATAAACTAAATGGGCGTTTTAACAGAGATCTTGATTTATTACATGACTTATATAAACTTACCAAAATGAATATTGTACAGATAATATTTTAGTGAATATATATATATGCAATATATTAATTACTTTTCTGGCAGTTCTTTCTTAAGGTTATTATAATTATTATAATGTTTAATTACCCTGAATCATAACAAGAAAACTAAGTATGACTATTGTTCTACCATTATTAGAATTTTTAATACAAATCTATACAATATTTAATAAAATAAATAAAATAAACTTAATTAACAAATATCTCAATATAAAAAAACATGCACTCATTATTTTAAGTCACTTTCCATCGTAATCAATGCATCATATTATATTTTTTATAGGATTATTTATATATCCAACTAGTCAACAGACATATTGGTTTAAAATATTGGATTGTTAAGACGTCTACTTTGTGATATTTCATTTTAAAGGATAAATAAAACGATTTTTTACTTTGTTTTTTTATCATCGAAAATGGCTAGAGCTTAGCCGAAACTAGTTGCAAAGTGTAAGTGAAGTGTGATAAAAAACAAAGTAAAAAATCGTTCTATTTATCCTTTAGACATATCGGTGTTTAACTATATGGTATAGGTATAGGTAATGTTTATTCAAATAGTATTCTCTTTGTAGTATAGTTGAACAGTCTGGGTTAATGTCTTATGTACATTTTTTCTAGCTCTTTCCACATCTGCTTTATTGGGATGTAATCATACGCCTTTTCTAGATATATTAAGGCTACGTGTGTGTAAAATATTATGTACTATTTTCTTAAGCATGTCCGCCAATTATCAGCTATTGTACCATTATTTTAATCAGTAGTTAAGTACCGATCATTGGTTAAAACAATAGTTAAATCCCTTAATCCGGCAGATACTAGTCACATAATCCTAAAATCAGTCCAGTAAAAATATATAGGTTCATTTTGCATATAAGGGAGCTTTATTTTAAACAGCCGTTTATGAATACCGGCCGGCAACAGTCGTTGTATTTAATATTTTTATGGGCCCTAGTTATTTTAATTAACAAACTCCCATCCACGAAATTATAATTACATTACTTTTTATAAACACGTTGCTGAAAATGTAAATTTTTCTAGTTGCTCAATTATTTTCCTCCGTTTTCCATGCATTACAAACTGTATATGTCCCAAAATTACATACAACCGTCTCTCTGTCATTTGCATTTTAAAATAGTAATAATTTATTCATTAATTTAGCTTTAGGACGAGAACTGAACAGCCATTATTTGATTCGTAATCTGCGGCACGTATTGCATTTTTTTTTCTTCTTCCTCTGAGCGAAATGAAACGGGGGGAGAGAGCCGATATTTATTCTCCGCTCGACTGGAAATGGCACGAAAATACTGTACGGGATGGAGAAAACCCGTCTCCGGAATTATTCCGGGCTGCTGTAAAGCAACTTGAAAGAATCTGGGAACATCCCTACAAACTTCAACGCAACACGATGGCGGGGTTAATACATATAAAAGTGTTCTCACAATAAAGTTTTAATAGTGGAATTATTCACTTCGCTTTACTATAAAAGCGCAACTTTGATGTTCTTATAAAGTAGTACAAATGGATAGTTTTATTTTGCATTATTCTACAGTAAATTATACATTTATGTTGCATATATAACGATGAAACTTTTATGTTTCTATAAAAGCACTATACGGTTTTAATTTGGAATAAGTACAACAGAATAATGAGAAACAGTACCTATGTGTACAATGATAATTAATAAAAGTTTAAATAGAATTTCAAAGAAAAGTATTTTTCACTATATTATAAATATTCGGTGAATTGGTGAATTATAAGTATTTAAATTCTATTTTTACTAATCGGCATACAGTACTCTTGAGCACACTATGAGAAATAAATTCGCAATAAGAAGGTGTAATACTATTCATATGTATTTATCATAAAATATGCATTTCATGTCTTTGTTTTAAAAAATACGTTTGCAACTCTAGTATATAAATAACTAAACTATTATCGAGCAACTCCAAAAATGTTAATTGTGTTTGTTTTGAACAGTGAAATTAAATGAATCTATCAGTCGCCTGATGAAACGATTGTATGGTGAATATTTCAGCGAACAATAAAAAAATAAAACAAGTCCAATACTTTTTGAAACATGACAAAACCATTACATCGACTGTTGTATGCCTAATTATAAATTATCAAATAGTTAAAGACAATATTCGTGTTTGTTAATGTAAAACTAGACACTAACAAATTTTATAATGGAAAAACTTAAGAATGCAATCGTTATCGGAGGTTCGAATCTTATTTACATTGGGCTACAAATTTCGAGTGCGAGAATAATAGTGAGCGGTAAAATTTTATGTAACATTATTATGTACATATTTGTGATCTAGCTTTTCTGAGAGGCTATATTCGTTTATGTTAATTTTTGTATAAAATTGTATGATTATGCAACATAAGGTGTTACGGCAACCGCAGGGTTAAGGTAATTTGGTTAGAAATAAATTTAAAACAAGAAAATAAGTTAATTTTGATTCTTCGGACGTCGGAACTATAATAAAAAAATGTATAAAATAGAACAATGATGAATTGTGGAATCGAATAGTACCGGACAACTGTTGACAACGCGTTTTATTCTCTTGATCCAGAGCAATGCGCTGTGGTAATGCACTGCGGCTACTTCTCTGGGTGTACTAGTATTGCAACAATCACCTCGACGATGATAAATGATCAAACATTCACCTTTCACAGGTATCATTTTAATGACTGTGTCTCTCGAAATTAGATGATTTTGTATGTCGCTATAATATTCGTCTGTTGCTATGGTCATCAGATATTTTTATATGTCAAATCGTTCGGTAAGGATTCCCAGATAATTGCTTCAGGCCCGAGAAACAACTACGACCACCGTTGCCTAGACTTCTACCCAACTATCACAAAATACGATATAAAATTCAATTAAAATACACTATCTCCCGTATTCACCGATAAATCTATCAATAGCTATTGAATCCATAAGTATTCGTTGTTATAGCAACAATAAATACACTATCTAGGGAATGTAGTTACTTTAGACCCTCTATATTGGAAACACTCACTAATTAAACAAAAGGTGTCATCAAAGCCCCAATCACAAGCTCTATTAAAGGTGTTTGACATTTGTTTTGGCATATTCTGTCACAATGACGTTGTCAATTTATCCATTCAAAAGCTTTTGGGACCTATAAAGTTCATACGAAACATAAGGATTTATGTAATTTTTACACGGTATAATTTATAAAACAAGAATAAAACGCCCCGGTTTTCAGACGAATAAAAGATAAACCTAAAAGTATACTAGCTATTTAACTTGATAATTAGGTTCTTCTGTTTAACTTCTAAACGTCCAATATGTTAAACAATTCGCATTCATTTCCTCACAGCAGAATCAATAGTGATCACGATTCAATTATTGTGAGCCCCTCCAAAAATGTTAATTGTGTTTGTTTTGAACAGTGAAATTAAATGAATCTAACAGCGCCGGTTTTCGTTAAACCGTACTTATTACAATAAACACAATGAATTATTATCAAATATAATTTATTTCACTTCGGGACGGGCATTCGCTTCTCATCTAATTACCCTCAACGAACTTGGCAAGTTATGCAAGAGCGGTAAAACCAATCTGCTGGCATTATTAAAACTTCCCGTCTTGTTCTTTCGGCCGGCGTAATAATCATTAGTAAGTTTTAATTAAACCATGATAAGTTTTAAATAAGTGGTATAAAGCTTTGAAATCGTCTAGCAGCTAAACTGTGGCTAGACGAGGCTGTAAATGCAATTAGGGTTGGAATAAATAAGAAGGTGCGATCTGACTGGAAATGCCATAGCAGAGCTGCAAATTTATTGAACTTTGTGACGGCAATTCAATAATAAACGGTCGTATATCATACATGCAATGCAATTTTATGGATCGGTAAAATCCACAATATCCTGTAATATTTTTATGGAATTATTAGATACGAATTGCTGCCGAATGTTATTTCTTTTATCATAAAAATTTTGTACGATCGTATAATCATTTTATTAAAATATTTGTCACAAAATAAATAATAATTATGACGGCTTATGGGCCATTCACAATAAGCGCGGTAGGGGAGCGAAATTGCACATATGTATAAACATGCGGGCGTTTACAGCAGAGCAGTAAAACTATGTCAGAACATAGGTAATTATGTCTACCATAATTATCGCATAGCATTACTGCCCTATTCTGAATGTCTGAATTTTTATAGCCATACAAAATATTGCTTACTGCTACCTTACCACTACCGCGCTTATTGTGAATGGCCCATTAGAGCTCGAAAACACAAGTAAATAAAGAATTATAAATAATTAGACGACGACTGGGACCACTAATTAGAAGTTCGCTGCCGCATTGAATAACCCAGAGTTGCTATCATTCGTCCGAGGAAGACCTAAAGGTAGGAATGAACCTATCCCTGAAACTGAGGAATATGATACTGAGATGCTATGCTATGTGGACAGATTTACAAACGACACCGTGATAAAGGATTGCACAAGAATGAAGAAATTGTTCGAACCATCAAAGAACGGAAGCTAGGGTAACATAAGCGGAGTATGTTATCAGGCATTCAGAAACGTATAAGACGCTGCACCTTGTAATTTAAGGATAAAGCTCATGTTTCCTCTTAAAGCGGCCGCTTTTGACGTCACACATAACAAACACATCGCCAATATCGTTTTTAAGTATATGTACTTGAATAGCTCACCATATATCACTGTAATGCATTGCTTTGTTGCATTACGTTGAGGTATTAATCTTTATGGAAAACCATATTCATTTATATATATATATATATATATATACCGAAAACTATCTTTGTGACATCAAAATGCTTCATAGGAAACCAGGGCTTAAACGCAGCGTTAGCCAGCGGAGATATTCGTGGCTGAAAAATGTGAGGCAGTGGTTTGGCCAGACATCTGTTTAGAGCCGCTGCCAACAAGGTGTTGAAGCAGTCATGATCGCCAATATTCGCTAAGAGGATATGGCACACGAAGAAGAAGGAATATAATATAAGAGGAAACAGGAAAAAAGGAAGACCAATGAATACATGGCATAGACAGATCCACAAATAATATATAAAATTATATAAATCATAACATGACCTTCGCTAAGCGGATATGGAACACGAATAAGAAGGAATATAATATAAGAGGAAACGAAAAGAGGAAGACCAATGAATACATGGCATCGACAGATCCATAAAGAAATATATAATCATGGCATGACCTAAAAAAATAAGCAGAAGCCTAAACGTAATAAAAAAAAGCACAAAAACTTCCAAGAAGTAACAAAAAGTGCTCTATGCTTCATAGGGAACTATATGGACTAATAATAATAACACCGAGAATAATTATGCAAGAAAGAAACCAATAAGTCGAGTATTATAATATTATTGAATATATACATTCTTTGCGATCAATGATGTGTGAAAGAAAAGTTTTTATATACTGCAGTTTTTCATTGATATGGAAAGCACGTGAGTAGAAATCGTAAAAGTTTATGACGCAGAAAACCCGATATTTTATGTCGCTATACGATAATCCTGGGTAATGTAATCTTGAACTTCAGTGGAGAATGTGTACCAGGTGTTAATTATGTGTATACTAAAGGCGATATGAGGTCGGGAAAGGCCTTTTTGCCGTTACGAAGGGGTTTGTTGCGTATACAGCCTGTCTAGATAATTTGGAAACAAAACTATTCTAATTATGGCCAATATGATTTATAACATGTATTGTAATAACACAATAAACGGAACTTCTAACTGTAATAATTATTATGGTATGAAATAATTTTATTCGGTAATAAAATTTAATACCATACATAATCACGTAATATTTATCGGTTATTGTTATAGTGCACATTACTTCTAATTATCGGCATACATACGTTTCTATAATTATTACTCATACATCAAATGGTAATTTTATCAACAAATATCTGCTATGAGAGAATAATTTAAACAAATAAATATGAATGGAAACATATTCTATATTTAATAGCGAAATATATCTAGGAGCGAGTGTACATGCAGAGGGATGTATTACATAGATGTATCACATATCGTGATGTTTTATTAATAGTAATAATCAGTATGATCAGTTACTTCATCCGGTAAATCGTCCTCTTTGGAGGATATTAATCAATACAGAATAAAAATAAGTCGTTCCTCACAATCAACCAACACATTTTATTAACAACTGAGTAACTAACTTCTACCACCAAGAATATATTTTTATTAAAAAGATGAATAGGATGTATGTTAAACCTTTTTTCTTAAAAAATGAGCATAGGATCAAGATATTATTTGCAGAATACAGTTACGAGATAGTTAAATTGTAAGTAATACGCGTTATGTAATTTTATTACACTTTAAACATTTGGACAACTGTGCAACAGGTCGAACACACAAATTGTGACTAATGGCAGTGCCTCCGGCGCACTTTATGGCCTGCACATTCACGACATATGCTGAGCTCCTCGAAAATGATATATGGTCGTATTTTTTAGAATTGAATGTCTCAAAATTAATCGAGCTTATTTGTGAATAAAATACATATGTATTAATAGAAAGAGTTGGAGGATATATTGAAGTTCTCTTCCGAATAGTGTAATCATGCGCGCAACGGCAAGTAAAGTCGTGAATCAGTCGAGTCATTGAGTGACAAATAATTAATTTATTCTTTAGGTTAACGTTAGAGGTAGTTTGTTTTGTAGTGACAGTATACATTCAATATGAGTTTTAAGCAAAAAGTCTTAATAATAAGACGGTCTTAAAGCGTTGCACCAAACAAAAATCGGATCTTAAAACGATAAGACGGTCTTACATTGTAAGACTAAGTAAAATCTACATATGTTTGGTGCAACAGAGGCCCTGTCCGTTTGGCTACTACTAGTGACTAGTAGTCACACATGCTGACGTCACGCTCATACTAATAATACAGCGTGACGTCAGCATGTGTCACTACTAGTCACTATTAGTATCCAAACTGACAGGGCCAGAATAAAAATGTAAGACGTGGTTATATATAAGACGAGCTTATATAAGACGAGCTTATATAAGACAAGCTTATATAAGACGAGCTTATATAAGACGAGCTTTAAGATTCGCTGGAGAAATGGGGCGTTAGTTTCTAGAGTAAAACATGTGCTATGCTCGGAATATGACCAATTAGGGGCATGTACTTTATTATGGACATGAATGGTCATAGTAAGAGAACGTAAACATTTGACACTAGAAACTTGTTTCAGTTTCTTTACGAATCTAGTACAATCTAATTCACGCTTAATACTAACATCTGATATTGACGTCAGAATTTTATGGATAAATACTAACTTGTTCTTCTTCTATATTGTATCAGGTCTTCCCGATGTTAACGATCACAACAATACAAGTTTTTCGATCTTCTTCAAGATGGAACAGTTTGCTTCCATCTTGAAGAAGATCGAAGAGCTTGTATTGTTAACATCGGGGAGACCTGATACAATACTTTATATGCCGGTCCAGTCTCGTATGCTGTTTAGCCAAGAAGCTTATGTTCTTTCTATACCTCTTATTCCCTCTATTTTAATCTTCATAGTTGTACGATGATTCAGGATAAATATCCTCTTAAAATATGCCCAATATATGCCATTTTACTACTCTCTATCGTTATAAGTAGTTCTCGATGTACATTCGCTCTTTTCAAAACGTCTTCATTTATTACGTGATCCGCTCATCATGCATTTTAAGTTTGTTAATTTTAAATTATGGCAGCACTATTAGGATTTCATAAATTAATCAGATTTACGCCATGAACTCAAATGCGTTTTGAGTTTTATTTTATATGTAATCTTCTTATTTTATATTGCATATGTTGTTACAAAGGAGGCCGATTATATAAATTATAAAATATATTAATTATTTTTTATTTTTAGAATCTTATTTTAATACTAATATATAAAACCACATAAATCAAATAACCCTCCACATCGATATAATCAATCTCCTGAGATTTAACCGCGTAAATTTCATATCAAATCACCATCAGTATCATAAAACCATAAAATATTGCATCCTTGCGACCTTCTCCTTTATGAAAGCCTAGACCTCGGATCATTATGTGCAGCTCCAGCAGGAAGAAGTGCTACGTGCCGGATAAAGTTCCACAATAAGTTTCTGATAAATTGCCACCCCCAGCTATTTACTCTGGCCGTCAGAAGGGTAATATGTGTCCATTCATTGGTAACGACATCGCATTTTTCAACATGTAGCCTTCGACTTCAGCCGCGGCCCCAATAATTCAATAAAATCCCTGTTTACATAAAATACATATAAAGTATGCAGTGCTGTTTACATATGAATTGCACTGTTTACAAAGCGCGATGTGAAAAACAAATAAACCTTGATGCGCTGACTTGTATCAGTATTATACCGTCAATAATTAATGCATAGGGAATTTACATTAGTATACGTATATATCGTGAATAAATTATTGCGTGATATTTGTATAACGTATTATGTGTTTTGAGAATTATAGATATTTTATTATTTATCGGATTTTTTTTTTAATAATTCCATATAATTTAATCCGTAAATGCCATACATTTGGAAATAAATAAAGCGTGGATGTGGAAATAAATAAACGCTGTAGCGCTGACTTAGCGTTCAATAATTAATGCGTAGGAAATAGGGTATTATTATAATATTTTATTAGTATGCGAGTTATATCCGGAATAAATTATAGTGTTATATTTATATAACGTATTGTGTGTGTATGTGTGTGTTTGTGGGTTCAGGATTAAACGTTTTTATCGGATTATTTTTGTATGTATCAATATCATTTCATCCATATATATATATAGGCGATCAATTTGGAAATAAATATTATATTCGTAATTGTTAAACAGGTTTTTCAATACTGACTATTTTCCATTAGTATTCAATATAACCAATTATTTTGTTTTTGGTTTTTGTTTGTGTTTTGAAAGAAAATAATAACATTTAGTTACTGCTATTTACATTTAAAAGTATTCAATAAAGGAGATGAATAAAACTAGTATGTTTGTTACCACTTATTTAATTTTTTTTTAAAAGTGGTAAAAAACATAGTAGTTTTATTCATCTCCTTTATGGAAAATGAATTACCACGTAGTAGACACCAAAACCATTAAATTTCTTTAAAAGTATTTATTATCTAATATCACATTTCGCATTTGTAATAATATATTTTACCGTGCGTGTATAAGATTTTAATACATTAAATAATTAAATTATAAGAATAAATAAAAACATTACAAGTTGATCAGTATCAAGAATTCTATTATAAGCCTGACTATTTATTATTTTCCTGAGATAGAAACGCTATTACATATTAGGCTAAATAAAATGACAGCATACGCATCAACAATCCAATATTTCATGTCTATACCTTTTTGTACATATATTTTCTTTTTTTTACAAAAAAAAATACATGAATACATTAGGAACTCATTTAAAAATCGGAAGATGTATTCAATATACGAGGCATATCCAGAAAGTAAGAGTACTGAGGCTCTCACGGTCGGAGGGATTTTATTTTATTCATGTTGGCCTGACTCCTCCCCTTTGCACCGAGACCGGTTCGAGGTCAGTACGTTGAGAACTGTTGACACGACAACAAGTTTCGTGAATAATGTCAATCCAATCTCCCGCCAAGTGCGAAATACGCGGCGTCATCCGTTATCTCGTTTGGAAGGGAAAACCTCCATTTGAGATTTATAATGAGGTGAAAACTGCATATGGTGATAAAGCTATGAATCGTACGAATGTGTACAAGTGGTGTCGCGAGTTTAAAAACGGTCGTACGTCTGTGCATGATGATCAGAGGAGCGGAAGACCTTCAATTGTGACTGACGAAATTGTGGAAAAAAATGAAAATGCGCTCGGTGACGATCGCAGATTGACTGTGGATGAACTTTCTGCGATGTTTCCGCAAATCTCCAGATCTCTACTACACGAAACAATCACAGAAACCCTCAGATATAGGAAACTGTCCGCGAGGTGGGTCCCAAAACAACTGACAGACCAGCACAAGTTGAATCGAGTGGAGGCCGGGCAAGAGTTTTTGAGGCGCTGGAAACTCCATGGAGATGAATTTCTCCGCTCCATCGTAACTGGAGATGAAACTTGGGTAGCACACCACACGCCCGAAACCAAAAGACAGTCTCAACAGTGGCGTCACACCTCTTCACCCTCCGTCTAGCACGACAATGCCAGACCACCCACGGCCAACGCCACGAAGGAACTGCTCGCCTCGTTTAAATGGGATGTCCTGAACCATCCCGCGCATTCCCCTGATCTAGCACCTTCAGATTACTATCTCTTTACCTCCCTGAAGCTGCACATGGGTGGAAAAAGGTTTTTAACCGACGAGGAGGTAAATGAGGAGTTGGAGAAGTGGACGAAGGAGTTGGCGGGAAACTACTTCCAGGAAGGCATCAAAAAATTGATACCTCGCTACACCACCTGCATAGAGAGGAATGGCGACTATGTCGAAAAATAGCTTTTATTATGTACTAAAGTTTCACGTAATTTTAACACCTACAAAAATTCAGTACTCTTACTTTCTGGATATGCCTCGTATATAGATGACAAGTGTCGTAACATCCAAAAATAATTTTCAGGTTTTGATCTTTGTTTTGATGATTCTTATGTATATTTTAAAGTCTATATCCTATATAATCCTTTATTGCAAATTATTATTAAAAAATAATAGATAACATTATACTCAATGGTAAAACTACTAGAACTATTTCAATTTTTAAAATGCATTTATCTCTATTTATTTTTGGAAGTTACGACATTTGTCATCTTATCTTATAATCTTATCTTATCTTATAATATATTGGATACAGCTTCCGATTTTTAAATGGGTTCCTAATGTTTTCGTGTATTTTTTGTAAAAAAAAATATATGTACGATATTCCAGTAGAGGTAACCAACACTTGTGTTTGTTTATAAGTTGTTTCAATATTATGGACAATAGATGTTTAATACACATTCAACATAACCATCGTTATGAAATAAATTATAAATATTGCAATTTTATCAAATAATCAAATATATTTCAAATAAGAGTTGATAATAAAGTTATCAGAGAGCAAGGATGCGAATGCCATTTATTACTTTCTCGTATTGGTAAATATGGGAAAATAATAAATATGCAAATTCAAATAACTTTTCATGATCAACACCTATTTGTAATATGTTTGATAAAATTTTAGTATTTATGATTGATTTCATAGCGATGTTTACGTTGAAAATGTATTAAACATCTATTGTCCATAATATTGAAACATACAATCCCCAATAATGGTTACCTCTCACTGTTTATTTCTCTGCATATCCCTGTCTGCACTATGCAATTCAATATGTTGATTAAAGTATCTGAGGTTTAATTTTCCCTTATTGCCACTGCTTTTATTTTAAAAGGTTAACTCAATCAAGATGACATTTAAAGTGGTCACGTGAAATAGTGATAGCTGTACGGCATTCAGTGAGCACTCGTATCACGCCCTTATCTCATCCCAGTGCTAACTGAGCCTTGATTGATTCCCTATCCTGCGATTTTGCGAATCCACTTCGGCGAATAACACAACCATAACAATTCCTTTCTTACCGAAATCCATTTTAAGCCATTACCATTAAAGCACAATAATAGTATTTCTTTATTATAGCATAAATCTGACAACACATCAAATTTAATATGTAATAACAGCCCACTGTTGCAAGGCAAGGAATATTATTACATATTTGTAGATTCATATATTCTTTTCTTATTTCGTTGGCGTTTATTTTATCACTTGTGTTACATTTAAATTAATAAAAATAATTCATTTCCTTAGTTACATATATTATACAATATCTGATAACAATATTGTTGACATGTCGGTAACAAATTATTTCCCTTAATTGTGCCTATGGTTTTCTTATGACACGAATTGTACGTTTGGCTCTTTCGCCTCCCAAATGCTACTGCGTTAGTAACAATTACAAACTTGCATTTAAAGCATCTACTCTTAATGTCTCAAAACTAGCCGTATCGTATTTTTTAATTATGACAAGGGATATACAGGGAACAGGGGTCGGCAATTTCCAACTCTATGAACAGGCATACATTTTCATCATACTTAACATATATTATTTTCATCAGAGTTGCATAGAGGTAATGCAACTTTTGTGAAAATAATATATGTTACTCAACTCAGTGGCCGAGTGGTTACAGGCGTCGTCCGTCTCGTACTGAGCATTGGGGAGCCTGAGTTCGATCCCCAGCGGGGAACGAATTTTAGCAAATCACCTTTCACAGTTTTTCAGAGGTTTTCTGTGAAGTTAAGGTAAATACCGGGTCATTGATCTCCTCTGAGCTGATTAAACTCCTCTGAGCTTCTCCCTTGACCGGCGGAAAAGCCTCACGGCTAATAGCCCTATAAAAATAGAAGTTTTTTTGTAATATATGTTAAGTATAATGAAAATGTATGCCTGTTGAAACAAAAATTGTACTAGATGTATTTGGCTATTTCGCCTCTTAAGTTTGCTAGCCCTTGGTCTAGAGCAAGTAATGGCATACAATTTAGGCAAGTTTACACTTTGTTGCTACACGCCGATGTAGTATAGTGGTTAGCATCCCCGATTTACGAACAGGATTCGAATACCAGTCCAAGCAGTCAGCACCATTTGTCGTTCGGATACAATTAACGACACTAAAACTAAGTGGCAAGTCCTAACATTCACACTCACATATACACACGACAATAGGACCCCAAGGTTAATAGCCAGTTACAGTATTGTAACAAATATATTAACTACAACTTTGTTGCTGTCTCTGAAACTTATTTTATAGGAGTTAAATACCATATTTCGAAGTTATATAGCCATGATCATTAACTAATATTACAATTTCTTCGGTTTAGATAATTAGCATGAGCAATCATAATTGATACATTGATACAGTTTCCATGAACGAAATTTCTCCGCAATATTTCGTTTGTTGATTCAATTGGTGAGGGGTTCCCACCATACAACCCCTCACCAATTGAATCTGTAGAGGTAGTACCTTTCACCAAAGTCAATAGATGATTAGCGGTAACTGGTCCTGACAGGGTACTCTGACCTGCTAGCCAAGCTAGCTAAGGATAGCCAGATATGGTGAACTCTGTGACGTCTGACTGGGAGAATGGGCACCTACAAATATCGTCTGACTCAAAGTGTGCAGAAGGACTCAGGGGCCCCAATGCATTTAAAATGTCCCTAGTACACCTTGGAAACTGTATGGACCTGCTGGCCAAGCTATCTAAGGATAGCCAGATATGCTGAACTCTGTGGCGTATGATTCAGAATGGACGGCCACAAACATTATCTGACCCAGAGTGAGCTGAAGATCAAAGCTTGAAGAATGACTCTGGGGTCCCACTGCATTTAATATACCCCTAGTACACCTTAGAAACTGCATCGACGTGCGGGCTAAGCTAGCTAAGGATAGGCAGATATGGTAAACTATGTGTCGTCTGATTCATAATAGTCGGCTACAAACAGCGTCTGGCCCAGAGCTGGCGGCTGACCAAATGTGCAGAAGGACTCAGGGGCTCCACTGCATTTAAAATGCCCCTAGAAAACCATCATGGAAGTAAAGACTAAAGATGGTGATACGACATGCGACCTGGATTGCGTCGCCTCAAGCTTTCCGGGATCAGAGATGTGAAATGGACTACCGGCTAGGAAGAGAAGGATACAGGTTCACTTGAAAAATATGCGACTGGTCAACGAATAGCACAAGCCGCTTAGGGTGGCAACGTATTTTCCTGCTTGACGTCTTCACGACGTCAAGCAGGAAAATACGACAACCAAAATGCAGAGAATGAGAATCGTCATATTGGGAAGGCACGAAATACGATCAATCGGAAATGGATAAATCAACGATAACGGAACAAGGCTGTACTATTTTGGAAGCTCTAAACATAATGGCAACCACAGGCACGGAGTAGTAGTTATAGTGTGACAACGTTTGACTAAATACGTTACCAACTTTACACCAGTCTCCGATCGATGTATGCTTTTCCAGATACAAGGACACACCAAAAATATTAATTTAATGTATGCACCCACCCTAGAAGAAATCGAAGAGTTCTATAGACAAGTACACGAGGTAATAAAAACCCTGAAAGATCAAGATGTTAATATAATCATGGGTGATCTAAATGTCATAATAGACCAATGACAAGCTCATGTGTCGCCACGGACTTAGACAGAGGAATGAAGGAGGAGACATACTACAACATTTCCGCTAAGAAAAGGAAATGGCAACACATGGCTCCAGCTACCTCGACTGTATACCTGGCAATTCCCATATAGGATCCAAATTAACTACATTCTGATCAACAAACGTTTCTTAAGGAGTATAAAGAGCGTGAAAACGTATCCAGGGGCAGACATCAACTCCAACCATAACCCCGTTGTATCTGAAATAGTGATTCGACTAAAACAAATTCGTAAAAAACAGTATGTAGAGAAAATCAACATTCTTTGTCTGAAAAACTCCGCAATGAAACAAAACTTTAGAAGCGGTCTTAATGACAAATTTTTCTACAGGCCCAGAACTAAATGTGAACGAAACCTGGGAAGTACTGAAGGAAACTCTGAAAGAAACAGCTGTAGAACAATAGGCTTCTACACGAATTAGAATGGGGAGAGAATAATCGATGAATTCATCTATCTAATGGACCAACGCAAAAATTGCAAAAGCGAGCAAGGTACATATAAAAACCATCCATAGAAAACAACTAGAAAGAAGTTAAGAGAAGCAAAGGAGGCGAGACTTAATGATAAATGCAGGGAAATAGAAGAACTCGAAGACAGATACGACTATTTCAACCTGCACAAAAGAATTAAGGAAATCACGAACAGCACCCCAAAAAGAACTATTGCAAAATTATTCGCTGACGAAAACAAGTTATTCGTGAAAAGGAAAGAGCAAGTGGCAATATGGGAAGCTTACATTGAATAGTAGTTTCATAACAACCGGACAGAATACGAAGAAACAGAAGAAGGGACCAGAAATAATAAAAGCGGAACTGAGAAAAGATCTAAAGCAAGCAAAACCGAACCAGGCTGCAGGACCAGACGAACTTAGGTGTCTGATCCTGGACTCAGTTAGTCTGGTCCTACACCCTTACAAACTGATTGACATAGACAAGGACTATTGCCTCCAGATGTTCCGACCACTGCTAAGGATTCCATAGGTGGACAGAGTCACAAAATGAAGGATCGTGAATCGTGAAGGAAAGCGGCATACTTCGACCACATTTTTACAAACTGTAAATACCATCTCATGCAGGTTATCATAGAAGGAGAAATCGAAGAGAAACGTGGCCTTGGGAGGCAAAAGTTTGCATGTATGCGGAATCTTTGTCGCGAACCACCGACATTAAAGAAATGTCCGCCCTGATTCGACTTGCACAAGATTGCAATAGAATAGTCGCCAAACTTCTGTAAAGAGAAGGCACCGAAGATGAAGGGAATTAATTGGTTGCAACTAGAACGTTTTGTGCTCTTTTGGTTTTCAGATTCAATCTAAATCCCCGTTTGGGAAAAGCTTAAAAATAAAACTTACGCTGGTAGAGTGAGTAGCTCAGAGGAGAGTCATCAACTTCACAAAAAAAACTCCGAAAAACGGTGAAAGGTGATTCGCAATAATTCACCCATATAGGGCTTATACTCACGCTCCACAATACAGTTTGGGAAAAGCTTAAAAATAAAACTTACGCTGGCAGAGTGAGTAGCTCAGAGGAGAGTCATCAACTTCACAAAAAAAAACTCTGAAAAACGATGAAAGGTGATTCGCAATAACTATCTCTAACCACTAGTTCACCGAGCTATTATTACTATTTATAAATAAATTTCGGGCATAATTTGAAATGGTTTTCTGGTAGATTAGTAGTTGTATATTGGCATTAACTGCTATTTATTATTAAGGTATATATAATAAATAATACAATGGATGATGACAGCAAACGACTGAAAAAAAACATGGAAAGAGATGAAAGAGGCCTATATCCAACAATGGAAATTCAAATGCTAGACAGAAAAGAGAGAAGGTAAATACCGGATGATTAAATTCGTTTGAGCTTCTTCTTTTACTACCGGAGGAGACTCATTTGCTGCTAGTCCTATAAAGATAGATATCTTTGATCTCAATATATACAACAACCACACTAATCTTGATATATAAACGTAAATTTTCCAATTAGCTATACGAGTTGCCTTTACAGCAAAGTGATATTCCGAAACTCATTTATTTAACTAACTGACGTTCTAAGATTTAGCAGTTAGTTAATTAGTTGTTCCGAGGTTCATAAAAATCAACGCCACCAACATAAATAACTCAAAATTACATTTTGTTAGTTGACATGATGATTTAATGAGCGATATAAAAGTTGTAACCATTATGCATTTCATATTGCACAATTTGATAAAATAACAAAAACAACTTCAGAAAGGGCTATATATTAATATTTCAAATGTCTCGGGGCGATGTAAGGTTAACGATTCTGAAATTGCATGCGAATAGTGTTTGCAGAATTTCCTCCGGCAATATTGCAATTTCGATTGCGAATTCGGAAACAATAGGTTCATCAAAGTTCGGACTTCATTGTCAGTTTGTGAAGTCATATTGTAAAGCATATATATTACAAATAACTGTTAGCATATAATTTAATGGTTAAACCGTAAGCAGAGCCTAAGAGTTCGCAAAGCAAGATTTCAATAAAATGTTTCGAGTAAATTTGTAATATTTATATTTTTTTTTTATCTTTATATGTTATATAATACAAGGGCAATTCCTTTAAATGGTGGTAGAGGTGAGTTAATCAAGTAAAAATTTGATATTTTTAAGAAGACTAATGAGAACGCACTTCATATTTAGGACCAACAAAGAATATTACTTACGTGTATAAATCTCAATCAAACTCAGTTCTATTCGGATCTATTTTTATTTGGTCCTTTTGAAGATTACATTCAACTACATACGCTGATGTAGTGCAGTGGTTAGCACCTCTGCTGTACAAACGAGTACCCAGGTTCAAACCACAGTCCAGTGTACCATTTGTTGTTGGGATACAATTAACGACAGAAAACTCGTGGACGATTCAGAAACCATTAACACTTATATACACATACAATAACACACAGCAGAAGAACCCGAAAGGCAATAGCTACTTATAGAATTCTAACAAGTACAGTACTACTACATTAGACTACTAAAAGATACATATTTAGTCTTGGAGTTAAAATAAATGGCCTAAAATAACTATTTCGTTCCCTAATCAATATGAAAATCTAATAGTGCCAATAGAGATAGAGATATAAATATAAATAATAAAGCATAAAACAACTGATCATTGGGAAGTGTGAGTTCAAACCCTATCAGGGCGATTATTGAGAATCACATTTTACATTCAAGGGTTTTCTGTGCAGTTAAGTCAAATACCGGGTGATTAAACTCCTATAAACTTTTCTCTTAATTGAAATTATAGCCAAATGGCTGATTACCCTATGAAAATAAAAGTTTACTAGCTACTTATTTTCCAAAATAATAGTTTTAACTAGTAGTACAACCAGAAAAACAAATTTTAGAGGGAGCTACTTTTTTAAGTAAGTTTCCACTGATTTTAACGAACAATTTATGTTTTTTTTGAGATGGGGGAGGGCGTTAGCCCCCACGAACAAATTCTTGAAAGTGTTTTAATTATAATCTTTTTATTATCATCTTTCTCAAACCGTTCAACTAAATCGCAAACTCATTTGAGGCCGTGTGACTATTTGTTATATGGTCTTTATGAAGCTAATATATTTCAAGCAAAATGTATTAAAATAAATTATACATAACATATATTTTTTACGCGTTCAATGTCGAAAAGTGGAAATACAATTCAATTTATACTATCTTAAATTGTGCGCAGCTGCTTTTTGTGACTTGCAAATATTGGATGTATACATTAGATTCCATATATTGCGAAAATGTCGCTGTATTTTAGAATTCAATCTTACTCTCCCATATTGTAAAGTAAGTAATCTATCAAAGAACATTTCCAATTTCAAGTAATAAAAGCAGATCATGTCACTTTTATTCATTTAATTTTGATACTTTATATATATATATATATATATATATATATATATATATATATATTGATTAATTACGGGTGTGGGTACTATGGTACGTAGTCGTAGAGATATAATAAAATACTTTAGAAAACACGGGGACAATTTTATATAGTAGCTTTTACGAGTTTACACCGTGAATTATTCGTATTTTGAGTATTGACTTTAACGACATTAAACGTTGTTCGCAACCCAGGTAGCTGAATATAATACGTGCGTCGTCCCAACGACAAATAAGTTTAGTGGATGTACACTACGCATGCAACATATAAGATTTGTTACTAAAAAAAAGAATGAATTAGCTTTGTTATATAATACACAATTGTGTTTAGAAATTACTTACAATAGGAAATCACGGATAACATTACAATGGTCCTCCAAAGATTTTAATAAATGGTGAATGCGCCGGGTATCACAGTATACATATATGTTTTCCTTTGGCATGTGATAATTTTCGCATAACGTTAATACTAGCCCTGCTCAGTAGCCGAGTGGTTAGAGGCGTCGTCTGTCTTATATTAAGCACTGAGGAGCTTGAGTTCGAACCCCAACGGGCGTATTTTCGCGAATCACCTGTCACAGTTTTTCAGAGATTTTCTGTAAAGATAAATGCTTTTACCTTGACTAGGCTGATAGCCCTATAAAAATAAAAGTTTTTTTGTTTATACTATTTCTAGACAATAAAGTAACTTTATTGCTTTAAAAAAATAAATAAAAAAACCTCTGAAGTTAGTATTTTACCCCTCCGTCACATAGAACATCACCTATAGGTCTGTTGTGCAGATGGATTGCATCTGGCTGTTGTAACAGCTACCATTTTGCTATATGTGTAGTGCTTTGCAGTGTTGAGATAAACACATATCGACTCAATAGAGATCTAAGTCATATAGAACAATGCTTGGATGTCTGTTATGGACATGGGTTCCACTTGGCTATGTCCAAACTATCCCTTTCTATGTATACGGTGCATAGCGGTACTCAGATCTATAAATTCTAATTCTCATAAGAATATAGTTAATTTACCTACACGAAGGAATTGGATAAGCCTGTGCCTGACACATTCACATAAACAATGGTGACCTAACAGTTACATACACATACACTAACACACGACAGAAGGACCCAAAGGATGATAGCCAGTTACAAATTGCAACAAATACTACTATTACTATATAATACATCCAAATTTATATCTTTGGTACCTTGGATTGAATATAATTTTAATAAAACCTATGTTGAAGTGTCTTATTGTCTTATGCTATAAATGAGTCTGCATTTAACTTATAATTGTGATGTTTAGCATTAATATTAATTAAAATGCATTGCTGTATAAAGGCTGACAACTTTAAGTTGCAGGTAAACATTTTATGCGATTTTATGCCAGTATTATGCAGTTTATTATATTACACAAAATATTACTTGAAAAAAAATATTGACATGATATGTCATGTTATAGAACCTACTTTTTATAATATATGATGGAAGCTTATTGAATTTTATTTACATATGAAAATGTTATGAATATTTTTGTATTTAGTTCTTTCAAATGATTGATATTCTCATATAGACTATATGGAATAATCAATCATGTTAAGAACTAAATATGTTTTTCCTAGGTAATTTAATGAAGTGCTTACAATTGATTATTGATGAATAATAATGGTGGAAGGTGAAATATTAAACTGTCGAACAGATAAAAAGAAAAAATGTACATGTTACTTTACTAATAAAAAGAGTGATAATAATAAGAATAATTTATTTATGTAAAATAAATATATTTACATAATTACAGAGGAGAGTGAGAGGGAAAAAGAAGGAAGGACGAAGAAAGAAAGGAGTGGACGGAGAAGGGTGAAAAAAGAGGTGCAGGACAAATTCGAATGAAATTCCACGGTTTTGATATTATCAGATATTGCGGCATATAAATGAAATGCTAATTACAAAATTCTATTACATTTGCACCAGTATGATCATTTTGGTTGCCACTGCAGTAATACATTATTGTGAAGGCATTTTCCAATGTTTCAAGTCTAATGAAATATTTTTAGCTGTTTATTTTTGTCGGTGAATAAAATCAATTCTAATCATCTTAATTGCAAATCCTATATATTGCCTAGTAGTAAAGTAACAGGATATACATTTACGATCCATCTAAAGTGTTTCATTAACTTGCAGCTACTAATCACAGCTGCACAACGTACGAGAAATGCAGACTTAATGACAGCATGCAATTTGTTTACTAAAGCAATTACAATTCTAGTCGATACAGAATGCACGCTATGCCGAATATGTTCTCCAACAATACTGCATATGGAATAAATTAATCTTTCTTACTCCGAAATATTCAATGATATATCATAATTATACTCGACAATTAGGAATATTGAGGATGCCCGTTTTTGGCGCACGGGTATCTCGATTATATTAAGAGATACGAAATCAATACGAGCTGAAATTTGATCTGTCATTGTTACTTTTAACGATATTTTAAAAATACGATAAATTTCAATTGTTGTTTTTTTCCTTTTTCCTTTCGTTAGAAATGCCTATAATTTCTAACGAAAATATTATTCGAACACTTTTTTTATGAGAAATCAAAATCTACTACTAGACTTGTAATTCTCTCTAACATAACGGAGGAACAACCATTATCTTTTTTTCTTTTTATGGATGCCATATTGGATTTATAAATCGACACATGATGATTGAATTTAATCAAAAACTTTAAATTATTCATTTACAGATTACTTTAGAAATAAGATCAATATGTTTTTTGAAACAACCTAAAGAAGTATTAACAGATTGATTTAGGTGTAGATATTTCTAATAATTTCGGTAAGAACCTGATACATTAAATAAATAATGCGATCAGATACGTTTTTTATTGAATACAAAATACGACCAGCATTATATTGACAAGACATAATCAAAAGCAACATTTATTGTAAATTAAATTAAAACTTTTACAAAACAATATTTATACAATCCAGAATTCATATTAATTGAGTCTCACTGCACTTTGCTGAAATTTGACCTGTCATTTTTACTTTTAACGATATTTTAAAAATACGATAACATCCAATTATTTCCTTTAAATTGAAAAACAACTATTATAGGCATTTTTAAAGAAAAGATATTATTCGAGCATTTTTTTATGAGAAATCAAAATCTGCTACTAGACTTGTAATTCTCTCTAACTTAACGGAGGAACAGCCATTATCTATTTTTCTTTTTATGGACGCCATATTGGAATTATAAATCGATACTTGTTGATTGAATTTTGTCAAAAACTTTAAATTATTCATTTACAGACTACTTCAGAAACAAAATCAGTACGATTTTTGAAAAAAACCTAAAGTATTAATAGATTGATTTAGGTGTAGATATTTCTCATAATTTCAGCAAGAAACTCATACATTAAGTTTATAACGTGACCAGACACGTTTTCTATTGAATAAGACCAGCCTGTATATTGACAAGACATAATCAAAAGCAAAATTTATTGTAAATTAAATTGAAACTTTTACAAAACCATATTTGTACAATCCAGAATTCATATCAATTGAGTCGCACTGCACTTTGCAATGAATTTCAAATACAAACAACGAACAATTGTGTATCGAACAATTGTGTATCAAAATTTTCTGAGAGACCATTTTGGAACAAAATTAGAGATGATGTAGGATATTTAAACCATAATCCGAAAATCATTGAAAACGTTAATAGTACAACTAACCCTCGAAGAGGGAAGTTAAACGCCATCTGGCGGCACCACATCAATTAGCAATGCACACCCATATGGTAATAACCGTCAACATGCTCATGCCATCAGGATCACCGAGTAGTGCCCTCTAGAGAATAATATTCCAACAGAGTGCTTGAGATACCAGCACAAGGCCAATCGTATAAAACATATATAAGTGTAAACGTTATTGGAGATTTTGATAGACGGACAAATTATTGTATTGAAACAGAAGGGCATCATATCGAGTGATTTATTTAATTAATTCCATTGTTTATTATTATTATTATTATTTACTTACTCCTTAGAATTTTGAAATTAAAAAAAAAAACTAATACATTTAATATATTATATTATTAAATAGAGTCGTCATTTGTTTTGTATTTTTAATTGGTCTTGGAAGAAGCACCAACTTTTATGAAGAATAAAATTTTCTGAGAAATCACGAATAAAAAACGTTCCCATATGTTGCATACTTACGTGGACACCTCGTATATATATATAAACATAACTCTAGAATAAGAAAACACCAACAAAGACACACAGACTGTGATATGTACTGCCAATATTTCATAGGCAGATACAAGAAACAAATTTAAGCTTTTCAGAGGAGAATTATGATATATCATTATTAAGCATTTGTTTCTCTAAAGTGTAGATTTTCTTTAAGATTTGCCCTGTACATACTTCATCACGCAGTCATTTGTGTCCACTGCAGGACATAGGCCTCTTCTAAATTTGTCCATTTGTTTCGGGTCTGGCCTGTATGTACTTACAACGGGTGTAATGTCGTTAATTTATTTATAAGTATCCACCGTAAATTATGTTCTATTTCGCTCATTTAATGAGTATATATGTCAACATACAAAAACCTGCTTCCTCAATTCAATATAAGAGGATAAATTAAGGTTACAACATTAGACTCTTAAAAAATACCTAATATAAAAAATATATTACTTTTATTTATGTTAAGCAAATAACCGACGCACGGAACAATACATTATTATCCATTCAATAGCTATTAAATAAGCAATATGACAGCACGGCAACTTTTCCATAGCCACAAATAGGGCAGTTTGTTTACTCGCTTGATTGAAATTGTGTATGGGAATCCACCCGTATAATTACAGAAATAAACTCAGGGCCTTTCGTTTATTTTCCAGGATACGTCGCGTATAATATATCGAGACTTTGGGCTTGTGTCTAGCTGGCACATTTTCATTCAAAAAGGGTAAAACTCGATTATAGGAATGGAACATGAAATTCCTTTAGGGATACATTGGAATTGACGCGAAACACGTATAGACTTTGTATTACGGTTATTGTGTAATACTCTTTCATTCACTCTAAATAAAAGTCAAATATATTACATTCGTATTTCATTTAATTGAACGATTTCAGTTTTGAACTAGAATGCATATATTTAAACACACACACACACATATACACATAACACATATCAAAATAAAAAGGAAATAAGATAGCAATAATACAATTTGATTAATTGTATTTATTAGATTAACGAACGTTAGTACATTATACTTTGTTTCTCGCACAATTGACAATTATTTCTGAGTAAAAATAGTGCATTACGCGTTAAGTGTGGCTTGAAATTAAGCAAGTAAACCTAAGTGTAGAAATAATTACAGCATTATTTTCAATAGATATATTTTGTATCTTACACTATCCTCGAATTATTATTGCATTTATAATGCATTTACATTTCTGTAGTAGGATATTCCATCCTATCCTACTACGGAAATGTAAAGGCATTCTCTACCCACACCTTTGAAAAAAATTCAGAGCTAGCTGAAAGTACATACCGCAGGGGTGGCGGAAGACCAATGTCATCTTCCTAACAATGGTGGGAAGATCCCACACCCAAGTCATATGGACCCATCAGCCTTACGTGTTTCCTCAACAAGGCGCTAGAAAGGCTGATGAACAGATACGTTAGGGATGCTATACTGAGAAATAACCCCCTAAGCAATCAGAAATACGCTTACCAGCCGGGAAAGTCAACCGACTTGGCGCTATATGACCTAAACAGGCTAAGTTACTGTATCATGGAGCGACCACGTACCTTGACATTGAAGGAACAATTACCACAACACACACAATGGCCAAGCCACTACGTAAGAAGGACATACACCAAGTTCTATGCCGTCGGACACGAGTCAGCCGACACAATAGGATCATCATATCCACACTCAGCGAGGTCACCATAAATGAACGAACTGGAAGGGGGTACCCAAACGGCGGAATACTATCACCGCTACTTTGGGCATTTCTGTTAGACAATCTCTTGGCGAAGCTATCCTCCGAAGGTATCCACACCCTAGGATATGCGAACGACATTCCGATCGTCGAGACAGGACAATTCGCGGAAATAACCTCAGAGCGCACACATAGATCTCCCTGAATGTAGCGGACAAATGGTGTGGGGAGGAAACAGGACACTGCAGGCTTAAGAGGCAGATGGCCTGGCAGAAGAATCCCTCTGTAGATTCTGCCAGAAATAGGAAGAGACCGCAGAGCACATACTATGCCAATGCAATATGCAGGCAGAGTACGGTTCAACGAATTCGGGATCGGAAAACCACTATCATCTCTATATATAAAGGAACCGACGTCGGAGCTTTGGAGTCTGCTACTTAGGACACAGCTCCTTTAAGAAGACATGCCGAGGGCCATAAAAGCTCTACAGAGGGTGCAGTGATGTAGGTCGTGGAAAACCACCCCTTCTTAATCTAATCTAGTAAGTTAATATCTATGTTATTATGAAAACTAAAATATACCAAACAATGAGTGGAATAAAATATACAAACACACGCACACAGTGCCAGTGATGTAGTTCATGGAAGATCACCCCTTCTCAATCTAATCTAGTAAGTTAGTATCTATGTTATTATGAAAACTAAAATATACCAAACAATGAGTGGAATAAAATATACAAACACGTACACACACAATGCCAGTGATATAGGTCGTAGAAGACCACCCCTTCTTAAGCTAATCTAGTAAGTTAGTATCTATATTATTATGAAAACTATACGCTCACTATACATTAATTGCACGCACTTTTAGTTAATTATTATTAATAAAAATATACCACAACCTTTTTAATGTAAGTACCCATGAATGCTGCTTTATATTCAATGAATGAGTCTATTTTCCATTATATTATAAGAGACACGTAGATGAAATTGTATTGCAAAATATAATGTTCCTAATGTTCCATTTATATTAAGTGAATAAAGTTTGCAAATAGACTAGAAATGCTATTACAGTTTACGGCAAGCAAACGAATTAGGACGATTTCACTTTCGTCCTCACATTGTTATTTGGGGTAAAATACGAAACGCCGTAATGACTATAGTAACATATCTGTTCTATGTGCTCGCTGAAATTACGGAATATTATTTGCATACTATTTGCTCTAAAGAATCCTACAGTTAAACGTATTAATAATGTCCATATTCCTAGTCTAATAGGGGATTAGTATCATGTATTATACATAAATATAAATATTAATAAATAAATAAGTATTATATCAAAGAGTTTTTGAGAAACGAGGGAAAGTAAATTACAGGATTAGAGTCTAAATAATTCAGTTGGAGGTGCGAATTAGAGACCGAAAACTTTCGAGGAGGAAACGAACGGGTATGTTTAATGGCGATTTAGTGATCCCTAGACCCCTATTATCTGTAGGTCAGTGTTGTAATGTCTGCGCATCTTCAGTTATTAAATACATTCGGATGTTCTGAACTAGCCGGGTTTTCATGTCTGCCACTGTACGGAATAAGCGGACATTTGTTTGAAATGCTAATAGTAAGAGCTAGTTTCATTGCATTGCCTTGTTTTTAGTAAATGCTCAGGAAAATTTCACAATTCGCGCCATTAACAAAGTATAATCCCAACACCCTTAAGTACAACATAACATAATTCATAACACACTCATTCAATTGAATATACTAATAGTTCTTATAATCATTATACACACACACAAACACACAAACACACACACACACACACACACACACACACACACACACACACACACACACACACACACACGTCGAATTCGTGAGGGAAATTGATTTCCAAGAAATGTGATAATTTTTTTTTGTGAACCTGCTGAAATGTAAAATTTATATAATAATGTATATTGAAAGCATGTAGTATTACTAGTTGTAATGGAGCATGTTTGAAAATAAATTAAATTAAAAAAAAAACATACACACACACACACTCACACACACACACAAGCATACATACATACATACAGGATGGAAATTAAGTAGCGAATAAATTCGATAATACCTTTATTTATGATTTTTATAAAAACTGCTCGGACTGGACGACTTTTTAATTTTTAATTCCCAATGTTACTGTACATTTTTTTCGAATATTTTTGAATTAATCATTTAAAACTATAGGGACAACCTTCATGGAAGAGGTCTGAGTTCGTACATCTTCGACGAGACCTTAACCGAGGCAAGTTATTTCCTTTTTATTTATAATTCGTTTTTCTTTATGTGACCTATATGATAATATACATTGGTTATCGCAGAAAAATAATCCCTTTCAGAATTCGCCATAAAAAATGGGGTTGTCATTTGAAAAAAATGTCGATGTCGTCATTTCTAATTCAAAAATGGTCGAAAAAAATCACACTTTCATTAGAAATTGGTAACTTAAAATTAAAAATCTAAACAAATTATTTCCACTCTGTATATAAGTACGACTGGGATGATTGGTTATGGGGAAGCCTGGAACCAATGGCTAGATGTATTAAATTAAATTAGTAGCCAAGATGTTGTTTGATCCTTGTATAATATTTTACATGCCAACGTTTCGCCAGTCATTGCTAGCATCATCAGGGCTTGTACATAAAGTTAATAAAATGATTGTAAAATACTGAACATTAATTTAGACATCACACTCCACATATCCATCTTACCATATGGGTGTGCATTGCTAAGTGATGTGGTGCCGCCAGATGGCGTTCAACTTTCCTCCTATGGGGTTAGATGTATTAAATTCCACATAATTTTTAAAAACGAAAAAATAAGAAAAACGAATTTAAAATTGTAAGATACAAGTTACAGTATTCTATTCTTTTTAATTGCAACATTTTCGCCAAGTTGTTATCATTAGCTATCTAACTGACGTGGTTTCGGTGCAACATGGCTAGCCTGATTCAGTTCCATTAACACTAATGCTTCTTCCACTGCTCTGTGTGTTTTCAGCAGTTTCGCGACTAAATTAAGTTAAGCAAAGAAAAACACAGCCACCGTACATTTTCTTTATATATAAAATAGACGGGAGGATGAATTTTTATACGGCGTTTGGTTGAAAAGCGAGCCCCCCTTAGTACACAAAAAAAAACAGTTTAATGTACTCGATAAAAAATATCAAACAAAGAGCTGGCAAATTAGAAAAACTTTTCTTATACTTATACTGTTCTGCAAGTATCAATAACGTTTATGCGCACAGGTGCACAGGCGAATATTTTTTTGCACATTACGAAAGCCCACGTACTCGTGTCGTTATTAAATGACTAAAGTTATAATCACGAAGGGAAACTCATGTTTCGGACGTGTCTGATATTTATGGGCTGCCCTGATGTTGAGCTGCAGATAATTTAATTTGAGCCCACACTCTGTAGTGCGTAATTGAAATTACTGTACACAACTCACAGTTGTCGCAGAGGGTGAGAAATAATACGAGGATCATCCTTGAAGACTACTATTATTACTTATTACTTATATATATATATATATATATATATATATATATATATATATATATATATATATATATATATATATATATATATAAATTGCCTGCTCTTTATTGTAGCAAATAATTGAGATACGTACTAATATGTATCTCAAATAGGCTGCAGTTCCTCTTGAAATATCATTTTTGTGGTATATATATATATATATATATATATATATATATATATATATATATATATATATATACCACAAAAATGATATTTCAAGAGGAACTGCAGCCTATTTGAGATACATATTAGTACGTATCTCAATTATTTGCTACAATAAAGAGCATGCAATTTTTCATTGAAAGAAAAAAAAATTTTTTTTTTAATTCTGATATTTAAACAAAACAAAAATGATTGGGATTTATAAATTCTCTTATGTCGCACCTTGAGACAACTATCGTAACCTTCCAAAACAGGTTATAATCCTGAATTCTGTTTGATATTTTTACTAGATTAATTGATTGATTTATTAGAGAATCACGTTCTTGGTGGTGGAGACCTAATGGGGTTAGAGCAGATGAAAAATTAATGGTTTCAGTAGTTTTGCCTTTGAGGTATTATATATAATATTATCTATTTTTTGTTTAAATAATAATTTGGTTTATTCTAAACGCAAAAAAGGATTATAGGAGCGGTAAAATATACATAAGAATCATCAAAACAAAAAACAAAACCTAAGATGACAAAATGAATTTTCAGGTGCAATATGTATGTTTCAATATCGAAGAGGTAGAATTTTTAAATTTGGAGGGTATATACGAAAAAAATCACACCCGCTATTTACAATATTTGAAAGGAATGAAATTTCACACACACACACACACACACGAATAAATTCACAATTATTTATAGAATAATGTTTTTTATAAAAAACTACACTACTTAAGTGTAAAAAAAGATGCGAATAAAATCCCACTGCTGCTATTTACATTAGAGATTTACATAATTTTCCCAGGGGCCACTGCAAACGGCTTTCGTGAGAATTCAATCTGGAACATGCAGCGACCGATAAGAAGTGGCGTTTTCGTGCTTTATCCATTCAGGACAAACTCGTTTTATGTAAACACTACGGCAGTAGCCTCCACAAACATCAAAGCTCTTTAAACGTCCATTTTCGGCGGGCGCAACACTTCAGAAATGTCTGCCCTTTGAGTAACCTATGCGTATAACTAATATAACGCAAGTGTATTCCATTATTTACGCATCATCGCCATATTAATCACGCATAATTGCGAATGCTGTAACTAACAGGCGTACCTTATTATTAATGCTGGATCAGCTTTTGGGTAATCGAGTCGATAAATTAGGAAGGTTATTAAACGATACTCTTTCGTGAGATGGGGGCGAACACAGCAAGTATTAAATAACTTCTTATTAAAGCATATTTTCGATGTAAAATATATTGAGAGGATTAAATTTGTATATATGGAACGATTTTTTAGTTAGAAGTTAGGCATATAAACAAATTATAGGCCAGGATATTGTAAGGCTAAAATAATAGGATTGAAAATAATTGTTCAAATTTTTAAATTATACCTAATTCCCGTTACATCGTTCACTGGTTTGTTGTCAATACATGTTTATGTTCCCTTTAATTATTTTCACTATAATTGTAGGTAAAAAATCCTTTATTAACACACAATACTATTACACACAAATAATCCAACTCACCATAATATCCAATATTAAAATATAATGCTAGCACTAGAAATATACCTCCCAATAGTCCCTCGTCCTCGGAAGTGGACCCAATCCGGTTTTTGGTAGATTTCCACACCTTTCCCATTCTCTCCTAACGATTCACTTATCTTTCTGCAATCCACCCTCTGTTTTCACTCCCAAACATTCGTTGCCTAGGTGCCACCCCATGTCAGTCCCATTCTTAAACAGTACATAGCGGTGTATCCTTGCCTCGTCCACACTTTCTTTCGTTTCACTTCCGAAAAGAATCTTGCTCTTGCCTGCATTGTCCTCCCCGCGCCACCTCCCTCTGGTTATGTAGGGGGTTTTCCCCGCACTGCCACTCCGCATACCGGAGATCAATTTCACCTGTCTTTCTTACCACTTAACATCTCTCATTTTATCCCTGACCTCAGTTCCTAGACTTCCGATTCCTCTCAGCCATTCCCCTATTCACATACTCCGACATACCTACTCCTTCATGCATCCTTCCTCTAACCTTTCTCCATCCGATCTCTGCCCTACTCTTTCATCTCCTTTAGTGAGTGTTAAACATTTTAAAATACTAACATCATAATACAACTTCACAATAAGCGTATAACACCCCTTTAATCCGTTTAGTTAAAGTTTAAATGTATTATCATATCAATATTTATATTTCAATATTTATCAATTATATAATATTGTTTCCAATAACGATCAAATCTATAACATATTAGCAACACGAAAACAGCTCTTACAAAGTTAGTTGCAGCCGTAAATAACCTCCATCCCCCCTTTTGTTTAAAGATCACATTCGTGAGGCAAAATTCAATAAAACTTTAAAACTTACCACGAAGCTTATTAACCGCTGAGATATTCTCCAAACTTAAGTTATCCATAAACAGGCCCCAGTCTTAATGTGGCATGCAAAGCGATTTAAAAACTTTTTATAACCTCCCCCAACCATTAAGCGAATTTTATGATATCCGCTCGTAAAATCATATTAATTTTTTTCCTTTAAAAATGATGATTTTCGGGCGGTTGCCGGTGAAGATAATAGGAGGTTAATTTATAAGTAAGTGTCACTCAATACAAAGTGCTGAAATTGAGAATATATGGGGTAAAAATGTGCTGATAAATATTTATGTCGGGCAAACATTCGCCCGTATGTTATTAGCATACTCTATTATATGTATAATCAGGAGCGATCCAACTTTTCCGGCTCTTGTTTGCCGAGCTGTACTAATATCTTAAATATTGTTAGATCGGGTTTGTTGATTCCGCCTTGCGGAAAGTAATCTTTGCTTAATTACAATTCCGTAGACGAAAACTAAACAGGCTTACTTAATAACGCGACGAGACAAGAGTTAATTAAATATTAAGAGTACACTGTTAATCGATTAATTAAAACTTTCTTATACGGTTAGTTTCAGATAATGTATGTAAATTTTAAAGCAAGTACATTGTGTTAAAAAATCACCTGAAAGCAAGTACATTGTGATTCAGGTGATTTTTTTGTATTAGTTTTCATGAAACTTTTTTAATTATGCCATAAAAATTCATGTATTCATATGAAACTGCAATTTTTAACTTTCTACTTACTGCAGATGAGATCTGCAATAATGTTAGTTATAAAAGTTGATCTATACGTTAATTTAGTTTGTCTTAACGATACTTCATACTTCGTCCCAATTATCAAAGATAATTTTATGATATAATCTGGTTTCTCAACGACATATCTGTGAGTTGTACATACAATTTCAGAGATTATATGTTCATCAAATTATTTCGCTATAGCTCCCCATCCCCCCTTCTGCTGTTGTTCCCCAAATTTTCTCGAATGAATTTTATTTAGTTACTATGACGTTGATATGATATTGTAGATATTCAGACTAGGGATTAGAAAACCGGAATAACAGGATCCCGAACAAAATTTGCTAGTATTTAATACATGTATTCATCTACAATATAATAATAATATATTTAATTCCTTATTAGTATCGGAAAAGGTTGGTATGAGCAGACACAATTGAGAAAAACTCACAACTTGAATTGTATCAGCTTAAAAACAGTTTATAATAGTTTAGAACAGCTTATAACAAACTTATTGTTCTTATGGTACACCTCCGTAAAAATAAAGGAAACTTAAAGAAAATAATATATTGAGCAAATAAACTTATGTATTATATTTAATTAATATAATATAAACAGGAGGAAGAATGGAGAAGAGATGGAAAAAGAAATGCGAGATGCGGCAAAAGTTGTAGGAACCTTGCCACATACATAGATATATAACAATTAAATGAGCCTGTAAACTTTAAATTTCCTTTGATTGTATTTACGGTACACCTCAGTAAAAATAAAGGAGACTTAAAGAAAATAATATATTGAGCAAATAAACTTATGTATTATATTTAATTAATATAATATAAACAGGAAGAAGAATGGAGAAGAGATGGAAAAAGAAATGCGAGATGCGGCAAAAGCTGTAGGAACCTTGCCACGTACATAAATATATAATAAAATCAAATGAGACTGTACATTTTAAATTTACTTAAAAATTTAAATTAAAACTAAATACATATACTATCTGAACTGTATTTTTATGTGTTAAAAATACGAAAACAAATTCATTATCAGTAGACAGTGTGTGTATGGTGTCTAAAGTATCGTTTTCATTTGAACTTATTTAATGAATATAAATAGAGCACGCATAAATTTCCTCGCCACAAATTTTGTTTGGGTTAGGCCTGACCTTACCTCCCCGCCGAACCCGTAACTTTCGTCAGGTTCAATTGATAATTAGCGATTAGTTGCGAAGTCTGGGGACTTTAATAGCCCCGGTCAAATTTATATTGCGGTCCGTTTACAATTTAATTATCGCCCGTAATGAGCTGAAAACAAATCGATAAATTTTAATTGCGTAAATTGAAACAATTAGTTATTCCATCGCTCAATTAGCCTTAAAAGCGGCGCTTTTTCGCAATTACTGCAAGAGGTACGGTGCTCAAATTAGCATTTATATGGCGCCAGAACAACGGCGGTAATTAATAAAACAGATTTATTGCGGTGTTTTCTTTTTCTTTAGTACAATAAGGGCGTGTTAAATATTATCTATTTTTTGTGGGTGCGACGACGGGACGTGTAAAATATGATGTGATATGATATAAATGAGTTCCGCGCGTAAATGTTTGCGTGGATGGTTGGAATATTTTTGCATGTTATTAAGGCGATCCATATATACATACATATTTTCGAAAGTTATTAGTTTCACGTTTCAACCTCCCTAAATAATAAATGATCGTACCTTGCAAGAAAGGGAGAAGTTTGCACATAACTTCGCCGAAGACGAAATCTCGCAGGAGCGCCCCGATCAAGGTGAAGGGCATGCAGAGGACACCCAGGAGTAAATCTGATATGGCCAGGTTCAACAGGAATAAGTTCGTTATCGTCCTCATCCTTTGATTCTGTACCTGAAATGTAACATGTTAAACGTTTTATTAATTGGATTATAGAGATAATTAAATTAATTAAATTCTACAAATATAATATAATATATATTATATATATTATATATTATTATATATTTAAAATTCATTTTCATATATGGTGCGAATATTATATTTTATTATGTGAATTGTAACACAATAATTACAGATTATTTAATTTAATTATTATATATATATATATATATATATATATATATATAATAATTAAATTAAATAATCTGTAATTATTGTGTTACAATTCACATAATAAAATATAATATTCGCACCATATATGAAAATGAATTTTAAATATATATTTGCTTCTTCAACGATGTTATACGATGGGATTAATATTGACATAAAAAATCATAGGCTCTTGAGAGTAAAATATTTTATTTTAGGAACAAGGGGCTTTTACAAGTATGTCCTTTATAACAGTATATAAATAACAACTATTAATAAATAAGCTTCTTGTGAATTCAAACATAAAAGTGTCCGTATTTGCTACTTATAATATAATATTTATAATATTTCGTTTATATATTCTTGATTTTTATATTGAAATACAATTTTAAATTATAAGCAGCTTATTCCATTTAAAATAAGCTGCTTATAATTCAAAGCTATAAAATATAAATATCTCCCACTGCTTTTTACTAAAGCCCTAGTTCCTTAAAACAACGCTACCGTAAGCTATGATAAAAACTATAAAGGTGATAATCCTAATAGGGTATAGAATTATGCTATTTTAGAATAAAATCTACTAGGTTACTTGATAATAAAGGTAACATACTTACCTTTATTATCAAGTAACCTAGTGGATTTTATTCTAAAATAGCATAATTCTATACCCTATTAGGATTATCATTACAATTCACATTTACATTACATTTACACTATTCGTCGAGTTTACAATACATAAAAAACATAACATTTTTTCAATATGAACTATTTATTAAGGACCCTTTCGTAAATGATATGAAGGATAAGTGTGTGTCCTATAATGTTCCACTATTCTTCTACTAAGATTGATGCAGTTACACAAATCCAAAAAGATATTGCATGTAACATATTTTTTATCATATAAAAAAACCTATTGTGGGATTTTCGTGATATTAACTAAAGTTATAACGAAATAGTTGCACCTTAAGAAATCCTACAAAATAATATACAAGCTGACATTTTTCAAATAGTATTTTAAATATACCTTCTATTGGATTTTTGTGATTTTAGGTAGATTTATGGACAAATAGTTAATTCTTTAAACGAAAAGTGTATATCCAACTGTTTTTCACGATTCCCTAAAAAGTCTATATACAATGACATGTGACACATATTTGCTTATATAAAGAAAACCTTTTCTACGATTTCCATGTTATTCACTGTATTTATAGACACATAGTTTTCTTTTCAGAAATGCTACCAAAGACAAGTTTACACATAAACAATATAAGCAAATATGTGTCACATGTCAGTGTATATAGACTTTTTAAGGATTCGTGCAGAAACTATTGGATACACTTTTCGTTTACAGTGTTTCGAATACGTGTCGACTAAATATGTTAAAGTTAAAAACAAACATAAAAACGATTGGATATTAACTGCATTTATAGACAATTAGTTACCCTTTCATAAATTATATAAAATAAAAGTATATATTTATCAGTTTCTCCACTATTCATCGTTTGTTGTAGAGAAAAAAAAATTATATGTCGTATATTTTTGGTCATATACAGAAAGCTATATGTTGATTTAGATGATTTTAATTGAATTTATAGTATATAAGTAGGCTCCCTTTAAGAAGTGCTTTAAAAGAAAACATTTGTCCACTATTCGTCGACTAAAAAAATTACATGTCAGACATGTTTGGTCATATAAAGCACACCTTTAGTGCGTTTTTCTTAATATTTACTGAATTTATAGACTAATACTTTCAAAAATATACAACTAAAACCCCTTGGAGGAAAGTTAAACGCCATCTGGCGGCACCACATCAGTTAACAAAACAGCAAATATGTGTCTCTAATAGTTTTTGAAGAAGTAGGCTCCTTTTAAGAAGTGTGCTATTTACCGACTAGTTTTGGTTATAGTTAAAAATTCTATAAAATAGCTATAATTTCACATATTTTATCATAACATGAAAACCTTTTGTGGGATTTTCGTGATATTAAGTCGATTATGGACATGTAATATTTCTTTAAAAAGTGCTATAAAACAAAATGGAATGTATGCTGTAGGAGTAACCTCATTACTGAAAAATGGTCACCGATGCGTCAGCGAAGGTGGTTCTAAAGCACTAGTCCCTACAGTGTCCTCAGCTCTCACTTGTTGGCTCCAAGCACCACACTACGGTAAATTTTGGTTGGTCCGCAGGCCATACCAAGTGAGGGTAGCCAGATATGGCGAATAATTGTTGATTGGGTAGTAGCGCCAACATTACCATGTGGCAGCGCTGAAGACTTCGTAAGCTGAGCCCTAAATGGTTGTGTCAGGCTCATCTGTATCAGCGTAAACAATGCACACACTGCGGTGCAGAAGGGAACAGAAGTCGCACTATAACGTTCATCAGATTAAACATGGCTAATACAGATCACAAAATGACCCTCAGTCCGAGGCACTCCTTAAGTGGGATAGTGTGCTATTGAATTACCCTGTCTACAAAAACAAACAAAATGCAAATTTAAAACAATAAGACAAACGTCGTGATATGGAAGATGCTAAATCTCTACATAAAGATAATGGGTTGAAGATCTTGGGTTTAACTGAGATATCCACGAGCCTGTACAAGCAAAACTCAAAATTACGTACTCTACTACTTAGCTGTACTCATCTCTTCTGAATTACAAATCATCAATTTCGACCCATTGGGAGATCGCGTTATATTTTTAAGACTCACGTTTCAAGGAGCCGTGATACAAGCGTACGCTCCAACCGTCCACAAACCCTATGAGGCTATAGAGGGGTTCTATTCCACTCTATTGGACCCCATGAAACTCAAGAAGAAAGGGGAGATACCTACAGTTCATGGCGACTTCAACGCCAAGCTTAGGGAATACTCTGATTGCGAGGTAACGAAGTTTCTCTACACCTGGACTTAAAGAACGCAACGACATGGAAGACAGCCTAGTTCAATTATGTACATTGAACTACCTCTCTGCCGCTAATACCTTCGTCAAGCAGCATTCTCGCCGTCTATATAGGTCGAAGTCTCGAGCCGTTTGTGATGATCACATAGTAAGAAATCAAATGAATTTTGCTCTCAGCAAGTAGTAATAGTTTCTGCAAGGTAAGATGGCGAGAAACGCCGGGCTGCAAGCAATCAAAGGTAGCAATTAGGCAACCTTGTAAAATTGCAGCCACGGCCCGCCTTAACTTATCAAGGGGTTCGGAAGAGACGAGTTAGGCCACTCACAGAGTTGCGAGGGTGGATCGGACCATATGCGGGTGGAAGTGTTCGGTGAGAGGGATGAATATTGGAACGGTAGAGAGGATGGAGCGAGTTGGATATGGTAGACCAAGATAAAAACCTGAGGGTCGTGAAGAGGGAGGAGGTACACTCTCTCTGTCCAGCAGTTGGAGAAGGTGATGAGGGCAGCGCTGCTGAGGTAGAAGAATGGTAACCGGAGGGTGAGTTGGTTTGATGGGTAGTGTAGGAAGAAAAAAACGGTATGGCGGATTGGAGAAATGGGAAGCGGCAGTTGGCAGTTGGCCAACCGGGCTAAGAAGAAGTACGAAAGGGTGTGTGATCAGAAAAAGCTGGAAGAGAATCAGAGGGTGGGAAATAAACTTAAGGAGTGTGGGTCGGGGAAGCATCTGTGGAAGTTGCTGAAGGATAGGGAAAATAAACATAGACCGGTTTGAATGGTAGAGGAGTTGCTGAGTGATGGCAGGGATGGTAGATGATCTAGGTACGAATTGAACGAGAGGAGTTCGCGTGAAATGAACTGATGCTGCTGACGGTGGAAAAGCGGCGAGAGTGGATGAGCTGAAGACGCAGACGGTCAAGAGGCTACCGGTAGAGGGGAGGGTGAAGCTGCTGCAGGGCATCAACAGACTATAACGTGGAGAAGAGGAGGTGCCAGTAAAATGGAGTTTATGAATTGTATTACCGGTGTATAGAGTAGGGAGCAACCTCGTAGCCAAAAATATATAGGGGAATAAATGTAATCAGTGCGGGTTACAAACTTATTATATCCATGGTGGAAAATACATTGGAAGAGAAGGTGGCTGTACTCATCTTAGCGAGTTTGGAAAGGTCAGAGGGACAAGGGGACAGATTTTCGCGCTAGCGAGAATGATAAAGGAAGGCAAAGTAATAATGTACGCGGTGTTTGTGGACTTGAGAGCAGCTTAGTTTCAAAAGGCAAGGTTGTGGATTGTATGGAAAAGTTAGGGATGGACGAAGAAGCTGTGTAATATGTGACAAGGATGTACAAAGAGACGTGGGCAAGAGCGATAGTGACCGAGAAGTTTAGAGCGAATCTAGGTATAGTTTTAAAAGTCCATAAAGAATTATATATGATACATTTTCTTTCATATAAAAGATTGGTCATGAAAGGAAAATCTTTAATTGTATTTTCATGATATTAACCGTATTTATGGACAAATAGTTACCCTTCCATATACTATATAAAATAAAAGTATATCTCTAAAGCCGGCCATACACGTTCCGGTATACCGAAAAGGTAAACCGGACGGTTTTCCTCTCCGGTTTGCCTGCACAGTCCCTGGAGCCAGCCATACGCGTTGCGCTATACCGGAGAGGTATGCCTGCGAAGGTAAACCGGAGCGTGTGTGTGGACAAGATTCGATAAACCTACACAGGCGTAGTGACCTGTACAGGCGACCGGAGAAGAATCAAAATTCGATACTTTCTACCCGAAGGCGAGTGCGTCATCGGCTTTACCGCCAAAACAGTGCACTTTTTATAACAATATTTTTTCGGAATTTTCTTTGGAATTAAAATACCTACAAAATGAGGCCAAACACATTTTAGCATGAAATAAATGTTTCCAAATTTCATTTCTTTATTTCAAATTTTATTTCAATTCCTGTAATTTTGCCGGTTTAACTAGAAATAATCTCGACATTATTCCCGAAACTACTATATACTATATTTTTATTACAAAACGACAAATATGTAGCCCAGTACTGTTTACCCTACTGTGTGTGTGCAAGGTAGTGTGCAGATATACCGGAGAGGAAAACCGACAGGTTTACCGGAACGTGTATGGCCGGCTGATTATTCTCTGGTAGCCTGCACAGATTACTAAGCCTGTGCAGGTTAACTCAACTTGTCCACACATACGCTCCGGTTTACCTGTACAGATCTTTGCGCAGGTAAACCTCTCCGGTATACCGGAACGTGTATGGCCAGCTTAACAGTTTTTTGTGATATTAACTGTCTGCAATCATTTTATTGTAAAGTTTATTGTAAATCCATAAAGAAATGACACACATTGTTGGTAATATAAAGAAAATTTCCTACTGAATTGTTGTGATATTAACCAGATTTAAGAACCATTGTAGAAATGCTATCAAAGACAATTGTGTCGCTAACAGTTTTGCCGCAATAAAAAGAGATTATTGAGCTACTTAGGACCTAAAGACAATCAAGCGTTGTCTTTCAGCAATCCCATTAATTTTCAATGATTGGCTACATTAAATTTATGCTGATTTATGTAATACAATTTTATGACGTCTGTAAAATTATAAGATTTAATTGAATTTTCCTGTGACTCGTATAAAAAAATTATATTGTTTTTATATTACTTTCTCAGTGCTGAATGGAATTATTGAAAGAAATTTCTTGCGGTGTTATTCCGTTAGCCGTTTATCGATCGTCTAGTCTTTCAGTTGTAAGATTAGTGTGTGCGTGTGTGGGTTTAGTAGATAATTACTCTTAGGTGCGTGGAATCTCTTGTCATAATCTACACTCATAGTCATATATTAGTTATAAAATGTGATAGCAGTAAGTACAGCAAACAAAAGTATCTAAATATACTGTAATGGGATAACTAGATTAAGATATATTATTTTTACAATTTTACTGATACAGATATTAAATATATAAAATAAAACATATATAAGTGTGAACCCACCTCTTAGCAATCTACATATCTAGATATCGATCTTATTAGATCTCATCAGTGTAAGTTAGCTAGTGAGGATGAATTCACACAATATCTCGAGTGTTTATATACAAATATGATACAACTAACCCCGCAGGAGGAAAGTTAAACGCCATTTGGCGGCACCACATCAATTAGCAATGCACACCCATATTATTGTTTATCCTAATCACTATATAGTACAAGAAGCAGGGAAAGTAAATCTGCATATCAATAAAAGCAAATGTACAATCACAGGAATTAACCCATCTCATAACACGGATATTAACCTAGCCAACGGTAAGATATCAACTGTGCAATTCTGCTAACTAGAAAATATAACAGATAAGGAGGATCTTGAAATGACATGAAACAGTGTAATCAATTAACTTCAAAAATATGGAACTCGTCACAAATATCACAAAAAAAAAATATATTATAATATTCGCAGTATCTTACTATAAGGATACGAGTCGTGGTCAACAAAAAGACAGAAATAAACAAACTGCACTCTTTCGTAAACAAATGCCTGTGCATGATTCTAAGAATCTATTGACCAAACATAGCTAACATATAGCTATAGAAGATAATATAACCAAGGTCCTATAGAAACACAAATAAAGAGAACACAATAGAGCTGGTCACACTCTAAGAAAAAGAAATGGAGAAATATTGAAGCAAGAATTTGAATTCAAAACTAGAGGTGTAAGGAAGAAAGAACGACTGGTAAAAACATGGAAAACAAAGAGATAGGCTATACATGGATTGGCATGAAGACAAACAGACAGACAAGGGTGAAAATACTTTAAAAACTATGCAGCGAAACGCGTGGTACAGCAAGGCAAGAATAGCGTCTTTGTTGAGAATAACCAGCCACATAATTATCTGAAAGGATGCCACAGGAATAATAATAATTTCCTATATAAAACTATATGTTAAAATATTAACATATAGTTTTATATAGGAAACACAAAGAAAATTACTGTATATATATATATATATATATATATATATATATATATATATATATATTACGAGAGAAATTATTGTCCTTCAGGCTCACTGAATGACTCCTAATCGCCAGGTGTCTTAAATGTTAATTCAATCAATTATATATATATATATATATATATATATATATATATATAATACAGTAAATGTCATTGCTTAGTATTTCCTATATAAAACTATATTTTATTATTTTTATTAATCCTGTGCCATCCTTTCAGATATTCATGTGATTGACTACCTTCCCTTATTTATTCTGTACAAACGAATTAACTCCGTTATAGCATGGGTTAGTGATAATTTTCATCGGTGCATTTTTGTATATATATATTAAGATATATTCCGGATTCCATGAATACGAGTTTGTCTCATTAATTTTCAATACATACATGTTTATATCTGATAATTTATTCTACAATGAAAATTGAACCAAATGGTACTCATTGCGAAAATATGTACATATTTCTTAATTTGATTTTTAATCGACGATATCATATTAAATATTCTAAGCAAGTTATAGGGATGTGCAATGTATTTTAAATTAGATACAAGTGTAGTGTGAAAATATTTATTTAAAATCTTATGAAATTCTCTTTATACCATTTTAAATAATCATTTTTACATCGCATTTGTAATTACACTTTTCTAATTAAAGAAAATTTAAGTGGCTCTCTTTGCGCATTTGTAAAATATGAAGAGTATATTATCAACAAAATAAGACTATCTTTCGCAATGCAATATTACCAAGCGAGTCTGCAAAGACTGTTATGATATATTGGACGGAGGGGAGCAAAAATTATTCGTTCAACGGTTCACGCTGTTTTTTGATATAACAAAAAACACTCAACAAATTGTATCGGGTGTTTATTATAGAGTCATGCGTATAAATATCAAAATCATGAGGTGCTATTTTATGACGCCATATATGGACCATAATTTCTACATTTTGTATCAATAATGAAAAATTATTATAAAAAATATCATTAAAAATAACGGCGGTAAGTACGATGATTTATTAGAAAATAGGTAAAATTGACCAAACTAATTTAACTAAATCATTTTCATGTGCTCTAAAACTATGACGTTGATATATATATATATATATATATATATATATATATATATATATATATATATATATATATTAATAACAGAGATACATGAAAGAGTCAGCATATGATTATCATTTTAGGTTTGAACTTTTGTTACCCTGATGTTACTTTTTAAGTTACTTGTTCTTCTCTTTCTGCCCATGCTAATAGTACTGACTAGTTCTGCCAACAAAAGCATATTAAAGCTACATCAATTTTAATCTCTTTAAATACATAATTATAATTACAATAAATAAAGTATTCAGAACTCTATTTAGAAAATTCGCTCGGTATTGCATTATCCTGCTGGAATATAGGAGGAATTTGTATCATATACGGCATACAAACTAGTTATAAATGTATCCGAAATATTACTTAGTGGAGACCTATTTCTATAGCAAAATAATATAAATAAATTTTTATTGTGTTTGCGAGAGGTGAAAGATGGCACCTGATAATAATACGAATGATGAAATAGGAAAGATAGTAGTAATGTAAGGAACAATTAGAAAATATGTGACATATTGAAAAACGGGCGAATCGTCGATTTCGGGAGTGAATTAATTTGTATTTAACAATATCTAAAGATTATGGTACGTATAATAAAGTAATTTGCAGGTCACATCAGGTATGTTAGATATATTTCATATCTGTTGTATATACATATAATTTATTTTAATTGTTAAGGCCTGCCAAAAATATTTTTTATTATGAGAGTTAATCATATTAAGCTAGTAATTGTTAATCTAAAATTTATAAACCCTAAATCGGCCAAAGCCCACCTAAAAACTTATTCTTGAAGTAGATTTTGTAATAGCGTGCCAGACGACCATAAAGTTACGAATTCAGTACCAGCTACTAAATATAATATTGGCAATTTATTCGTTTATTATTATGTATAATACTGATAACGTGTTATAAATAAACACAGTGCTATTAGTAAATAATTTTCAAAGAAATTTACAACCATAAACTATTTTTGGGTTAGCCGCAACGCGCTTTCGCCATTTATTCACTTACATTTTAGAAATTTTGCTGAATAAGTATCATCTTAAACTAAAAATGGAAAGAATGAATCTGCACTATGATTACACTAACCTATGGATTTAGGACATCTTGATCAATAACATAACTCAGACATAATAGAGATTAAAAATACATTAAAAGACAACGATAAGAATGATGTGGGTGCCTGTAATAAAAGTTCTGTTCTGAGTTCTAAGTGGAACAACACCAATTATCTGTATTTAAAACTGTAAATATTTTCATCTCAAGATTGTAAAATAGTAATTTAAATTATTAGTGCAGGAAGTCAAGTTTCCCGAATGAGCGAATGAATTTACAGCAAGAGCCGAAGGTGTGTATTAAGAGTGAATTCGGGAAACAGCCTTACCGCACGAATAATGTATCTTATTTTTTGTACGAATAAATACTTAATAATTATTTTAAGTTATTTAAAGTTCTCGCTTTTAGTTTATGTCATTTCAACCTCATTTATCAAGGATGTAAGTACATTGGCGTACACTACCAACTACATTTAATTTAAAATGTATTTTTTATTCAAAATTGTCTTTGTTCAGTATGATAGCGTTATTTTTTAATGTTATTTGAAGTAGTGTATGTTGTGTTTGCATGTATTCTCATATTTATAAATACACATTAAATCATTTACATTGGTACCGAATTTTGAGTTAGCGACACTGCCCTATTTCCCGTACTAGTGCGGAAAATAGTATTTCTCGCACCCAAATCATTGCAGGAAATGACTTGACTTAGGACATGAGTACAAAACAATATTTTATAGCTATCTCCCCGAGGGATTCTCAGCTGGTAAAGGGAGAATTTCAGATGAGTAATAATCCGGTATTTACTTTAACTTCACAGTGCGTAAGATGATTAAGATCATGCAGAGAATAGGTTATAAACATTTTAATTTTGAAGATTCACATCAGAAAAACTGTCAGAGGTGATTCGCAAAATTTTCGCCCACGTCGTTTGAATTCTAGACGGAGGGCGCCTCTAACTACTAGACTACTGAACTGGGTACAAAATAGTATATATTCACTTCTCTTAAATAATCAAATACATATATTAAATTACCCCGGCAATATAGCATCATCTAAACGTCTCTAAAATCCGAATCAAATACGCAACACAACAATTAAATCAAGATTCACACTCGACTATTTACTGCGTCGTGAACAGTAGACACTCTCCAGGGCTTGCTAATTGAGCCGATATGGTGCTAATCAGATTATGCCATCCGAAATCATTCATGAGGCAATTCGGGGGTGCAGTGACCGTGCGAAACCGTTGTTATTATGGAATGCTCAACTGAGATGTGTCGTTTCCACACGAGCGGACTTGCTCCGCCCGAATATACAGAACAAAGGAGCATCGAAAATAAACACACACTCACCAATGTAACAATAACTAATGTGTTTCCGATGACCGCTAAAAGGAATATAATGCTGTAGAGCGGGATCTGGACTCTGCCGGTGTCGTACCACTTCGGCACTGAGCCGGCGGAAATAGTTTCATCTGTCGCGTTTGAAAAACTTATGTTTAAGTAAAAGTCATTAAAAGTGTCGTTGATTAATTGAATATCCATTTTAATACCAGTTAAATCACGTTTATCATAATAACCTGAACAATATTTATATAGGATTCAAATTTAAATTAAAACAAGGAATAAACGAAGTTAATAAAGCACCAAGCGCGCGATTTGATAAATCGAGTTTCTACAGTTCGGCCCGCCGGAGTAATTGAGAGTTAATTGAGAGCACTTCGTCTGCAATCGGGGTGTTTACGATAAATAATTATTTACAATATGAGTTATAATTAGTTTGTCAGCACTTGTAAATTTATATTTAAATGCCACTCTTTGGGATTTAAATGTACGTATGCGTTTGCGTGTTTTGCGAAAGTTCGCGCAACAGATAGAGCGCCCGTTTTGGAAGCGTTGCAACGACTGAAATCGAAAGCCTAGACGGCGCGACGCCAGCGCGCGTTTCATTCAGCGAGCTACCCTGACCCACGCACTACAGTTCTGAGGACTAACTAATGTAGCATCCAGTCTAGTCAGATATGGTTACAGATGTATTAAAGTCTTATTCAGCAATTATGATTAGTTAATTCGGCTTGCTTATGCTAAACATATAATTAAATATTTAGTAATTTGGTTGGGGAGATGTCAACATGCTTCATATGACTGATGTGATGTTTTATAAAGAGAAATAATAATTAAAATATATGATATTTATTCTTTTTGTTTCCACTTTTAAGTACATATACTAAGCCCGGAATTGCATTGAATTATCAATAGCACCTAATACACATAGCTTTGAAAAAAACTTCTATCACTATAGGGCCATCAGACAGACGCTTTTTTGCAGGTTAGCGGAGAAATTCAGGGGAGTTTGATCGCCCGGTATTTACATTAACTTTACAGAAAACCTCTGAAAATTCGAAAATTCGATCCGATTAAGAATCCCCAATGCTCAAGTACCAGACGAACGATGCCTATAACCTGTCAGCTACTGAGCTAGGTACGTATTTTTATTTTCTGCAAAAACATACATATATAATTGCACATAAAACACACACATAAATAATGTTATCACATTGGACAAATGATGTGATAACCAAGTGTCGAGAATTCATACTGATCACTATTTAACAAAGATCAATCCAATATATTCCAGCATATGTTATCATTTTCTCTACTATTTCTCTTTAATAACAAGTATTGAACTATATTTTATTGCAACGTAGCAGTTTCATGGGAACAATGGACCATTTTAAAGATATGACATGTTTGCGCCTTTTCTATCGAAAGCAAGTTACAACTTGTAACAAATATAATACTGTATAATATAGTATAATAGAGTAACAGCTACTACTACTAATTAATAGTTAACCAAAATTAAATATTATTATATATAGTGTTTACCTTCCTATCCTTTTTATAGTACAGTTATAATATTGTATCCCATCTATACAATGAGACATTTAGAGCAAAATTGGAGCAACTCTCAAATTTTAAAAATCTAGTTTTATGTTGATATTTTTTTAATTAACGCACACTACCTCTTAGAATGTTGCTGAGTAACATTCACTAATCCCGGTCATTTGGTGGAGGGAACTTCATCCTATCCCTAAAAATGTTCGTACGATGTGGCATATCTTTAGTATAGCGACCTTCTGGATGGTATATATTATCTTATCTTGGAGGAAGCGCTGGAATGTAAAGGGAGGGTGTTTGTGGATTTAAAAGCGGCGTTTGACTCAGTTCCTAGGGGGAAACTGGTGGAATGTATGGATAGATTGGGTATGGAAGAGGAAGGAGTGGAGTGGGTGAGAAGGATGTATAAAGAGTCTTGGGCAAAAGCAAGAGTGAATGGAGAAATATCTGAGAAATTTAGGGTGAATGTGGGAGTAAGTCAGGGATGCCCGCTGAGCCCCCTCCTGTTTAATCTGTACACGAGCGAGTTGGAGGAGGTGCTGAGGAGAGGACAGGCAGGAGTCGTGGTGGGTAGATTCAAGATCTGGATGTTGGCGTATGCAGATGTGGTGCTGGTGGCCAAGAGAGTGGAAGAGATGCAAGAGATGTTGGAAAGAATGGGTAGGTATTCACCACTAGCCCCCTCTTATCCAGAGATAAGAGGGGGCTAGTGGTAAATGTGGAAAAGACCAAATGGATGTGTAGGAATAGGGGCAGGAGGGATAAGGGGGAAGGGCTGAAATGGAAGGAAAGGCTGATTGAAAGAGTGAATGGCTTTAAATATTTGGGCTTTTGGTTTGACTGTGGAGGAGGGCTTAGGATGCATGTTGAGTGTATGCAGGTGAAAGCAAGAATGGCTTGGGGGATTGCGTGCAGAAAATGGGGGAGTTTGTGGGGTGGTAACCTAGTAATGGCGTGCAAGATCTGGGATGCGTGTGTAAAACCTATGTTGTTGTATGGAGTGGAAGTGTGGGAATTGGGTGAATGGGAGGTAATAGAAAGGGAGCAAAGTTGGTTCCTGAAGAATCTGCTAGGGCTCGAAAGGTCGACACCGAGCGCAGTGCTGTTGCAGGAGACAAGTCGTATGAGTATGTGGTGGGTGTCGTGTGTAAGGGTTGGGAAGTTTCAGGAAAGATTGCAGGATTTGGGCAAGGAAAGACTGGTACGGGAGGTGTGGATGAGGTGAACGAGTAGAACAGAGAGTAGATGGAGAAAAGATAGAGAAAGGATGTATGAAACAGTGGGTATGTCTGAGGTGTGGGTAGAGGAGAAGCTGAGAGAAAGGGGTAGACTAGGAACTGAGATAAGGGAGAGATTGAGGGATATTGAGTGGCAAGAAAGGCAGAGAGCTCATACAACCCGGGCTACGTAGAGTGGCAAGTACAGGGGAAACTCCCGAGCTACTTAGCCAGGGGAGAGTGGAGCAGAGAGGACAAAGTATGCATGGCAAGAGCGAGGTGTGGGTCAGAAGAGCGAGGAAGAAAGGTGTGGATGGGGCTGGGGTACACCGCGTGTGCGCTGTGTATGAATGGGAGAGACGTGGTGGCACCTTAGCAGAGAATGTGAGGGAATGAAAGCAGAGTGGGTTGGAGAGTGCAGAAAGCTGGACGAATGGTTAGGAGAGGATGGGAAAAGCGTGAAAATCTGCAGGAGGCTGACGTGGGAAAGGAAATTGGCGAGGGCAGAGGGGGTTTATTTTAGTGTGAAGGGGAGTGGCACGTGGTGGCACCTTAGCAAAGAATGTGAGGGAGTTAAAGAAGAGTGGGTTGGAGAGTGCAGAAAGCTGAACGAATGGTTAGGAGAGGATGGGAAAGGCGTGAAAATCTGCAGGCTGACGTGGGAAAGGAAATTGGCGAGGGCAGAGGTGGTTTATTTTAATGGATAGAAAAATGTATTTTATGTTAGTTTGTATTCTTATTTTTTGTGTCTTTTTTGATTTCTTTCTGTGAAAGTACTGTTTGGGAATGTGTGTAAAAGGGAAGGGTTGGGCTGATATGCCAAATAAAGGTCTTTTTTTATCTTATCCTGCAGCCAAACTGTTCTAGGTGTAGCGTGAGATTGTTTCATACTACACCGGTTGCGGATTTAATTATTGGTATCCATTTTACCTGCTCTATTCCCAAGACTTGCTTAAGTTCAATGGCTATTTTTTCATATTTGGTAATTTTTTTCGATTTAGTTCTGGCTATGTTTTGGGAGAGTGGGCAACTTAAATCAATAACAATTGGATTATAATATAATTATTTATTGATAATTTTCAGTTCAATATCTGGCCTGATGTGGTCTAAGGTATGGTCCGTTATGATTGGGTAATCCTAAAATTAAAAATAGCTGTCCGATTCCAGCACTGGTTCACGGTCATATTTGTAGTAAGGAGCACACTTTTTGATGATTATATGATATGGATTACTTTTCCCACTTGGATGTATCATGCTGTATAGCCGGCTATGATATGGTCTATGGTTTCGCCTGGCTGTCTACATTCTCTGCATATATCTTCTACGGCTGCCTACATATTGCACACAGTTTATCGTGCTGATTACGTCCTGTATGGCTATTGCAAATCCTTCCCTCTTTTGGCATAAATATCCTTCCTTTAATCACCATGCCGAATTTTCTGTATCAATATTCTCCTTCTCCAGTATTGCTGGCTACTTTCCGTGTAAAATATTTGCTCTGTAGCTGTCTCTCCATTCCTGTTGTCGGATCTTTGTAACAGTAAATATTACAAATCATACATCGAATTTGTATTCAGTGACCTCAAAACCCCCCGTGTAAGTAATTTCGAACCAAATTATTTCTATACTTTACGCCATATTGCGTCTGAAATTTTTAATTTTTAAAATCGAACATCGGATTAGTCAGCGTCCTCGAAAACTCCCGAGGAATAAAAATTGGACTTCTAAACGTCACGTTTTCGGCCTCACCGAGTCGAACTGTCGTGACAGACAGACGTGTTTTCTTCTAAGCCCAGCTGGCAAGCTAAGCCACCGAAGGATGCTGACAACACCACCAAAAAAAGTAAGTGTAACATTTTATTAAGTGCGCACTTACCAATCTCCATCATGGACATCGACAGCTCCAGGGAGGAGATGTTTTCTTTTAATAAGCAATTGAATGGCCAACTTGCGCTTTTTACAAATTTTGAAAAGTGGGTAAACATTCCAATATCAAGCTCCGATTCACCCGAAAAGGGTTCCTTGATCAGCACCCTAGTAGGACCCCCGCCAAAGCAGATGACCGCCATAAATCAAACTTCTGAGTGTTCCAAATGGTAGTGTTAACATTACCATTGACTCCAGCTGGAAGAACTATTTTCCAGCGACATTACGTCTTTACGTTCCACAGCGTCACGGTGGAACACAAGCATAAATCTTCAGACGTTGGGCAGTGTCATAGATGCCAAACGTTTGGTCACTCCACTTCCAATTGTCGGCATGATTTTTTCTGCGTTAGATACGCAGGGTCTCACTCTCACACGGTGTGCACGCACACTCGTGAAACAGGTCCCTCTACCTGCGCAAATTTCGGCGGTAATCAGCCTGCCAATTATCGGGGATGCTATAGCTTCCCCAAGCGTAAAACTTATCAACCTGGCTAGGTATCTCTTACTCCCGCGCTACTGCCCATAAGGCAACCTAGCCAATCGCCCAGCCCTAGTCCGTCAGACAACCCCAGCCTCATCGGCGTGCGCCTCACATTTCACACTAAATGAATATTGATCCTGAAATTTCACGCGATGATCGTTTTCGTCGCCTGGATGCTCACATTGCCCTTCGAATCTCCAGGGCGCTACGGCCGTGAAGATTCAGTCAATTGCAAATATAATTTTGAACTTACTGTCAATTCACCCCGGACCATAGACTCTGAGATATCCTTCGGTCTGAAATATTTGCAAGCTGAGCTTACACTGTCTCCCCTCACATAGAGGGGATGTGTCTTTTAGAGATTGTTCACACTCCTAGACCTCGCGCCAAAAAAAGCCACGTTTTCGGGATTCGGCCCCGCTGTGGCGCGGCCCGGTAGTCGGACACTTTAGAAAACTAGGGCTTGATTTCTATTTTTGGTATGGATGTGTTTTTGGCTTAACTCATCAGACGAAATCTGAATTTGTTGTCTCCGTTCGTCTAAAGTATTTGAGGCATGCTGTAATCATTGCCAACTCCGCCCTATCATATCTCACTGTGAGGTGACAAAGTGTCATAATTTCCAAAATGACTATACAGGTCTTAGTCATCCGTACCCTATTAATATAGGCCATTGGCTTTTCGATAAACTCATTTTATCGAAGAAGGATTATAAATTTTCTATATTTTTAAATCGCAACCACAATTTGTATCTAATATTTGTGTAATAGAATTTGAAATAAATAGTATACATATGTGTCTATATATCTTTACCCAGCAGTCCAATAAACATGTAGCTAAATACGGGTATTAAAATCTATTACAATATTCATTCGTTTGCTAATGGAAATCATATTAATTCAAAATTAAACGCTTTTAATATCCCTAATGGGCTAAATATTCCTGGAAATTTACAACGGCAGAAATATAAATAATATACAACATATTTAATCTAAAGTAAATATTCTAATTCATCCAATACCCAATAGATATATTTTTATGTCTATCAATGCAAATTGTTGCATCATTTAATACATAATGTAATGTAATTTATTTCAGCTCAATATATACAGCTATTGTCAACAAAATAACATATTGGAATAATAATAACATAATAACTAAATAATACTATTACATTTTAATGGAACTGTATTGCTATATTATTAGTTTTAAATATTTGCACTTTATCTAGGAATTCCGCAACCCTATATGGAGCCATTATGCTGAATATAATATATAGTCATTTTTGAACGATACGAATGCTTACATTAATAGACGTTTAATATAAATATAACATAGAATAATTATTTGTTGTACCAATGAAAATTAATCTGCATATTGCCTTCAATTCCGGGGCGTCTTGCCTCTTGATGACTTGTCTCTTGCACCTGTCACTATTCTGGGTCTGTCCATCGTCTTAATATATGCGTTCTACTCCACCGCTTGCTTCTTGTCTTGTCACTGCTGATCACCGGCATGCTTCGACTCACTGACTATGAGGATGTCTGCCCCTCGGGCTGCTGCTGTTGGCAGGATCAGATCGTGCGTCAACGACTTGGAGTAGTTTTAGTTCGGACCCTTATCGAGTTGCAATAATTTCGTCGTTTACTCTGTCCAGTATTGTATTTCTCTCAATGCATTGAAGTACTTTAATTTATGGTAATGAGTCTGTTTGTGTAACTGGTGGGGAAATTTAATTAGGAAGGACAAAAATAATCAGTCATTTCTGGTCTCGTTTCGACCATGTAAGGGTGGACCTGATAACATCTTTGTATATTCTACTATTTGTTTCCTTGCGTAGGCGTGTGTTGGCCGATATCGTGCTTCTTAGGCAGTCTGTGATTCTGTTAGCTTTCTCCGTTTGTTTCCTTTCTTCTTCCCTTAATTCTCTTTAACTGAATATTGAGATTCCTAGATATTTAAACCTGATATTCTACTCGTCATTAATTTCTGATATATACGATACGATAATAAAAGGACTATTTGATCTTAATAGGAAAGGGGGGCACTATATTGAAATAAAAAATATATAAATTAGTTGTTTTTCTTTTTGAATATCGCTAATACTTTTTACCAGCATTTTACCAGCAAACTGTACTATTGTCTATTGACTATCTATAAATGTTGCAGAAAGTATGACGTATAAAGTATCAGTGGCATATGTAAATACAACCGCTAAACGTATATGGTGCACATTTTTCTTTTCTTTATCTTCTTACTTTCTTTCGCATTTCGATTTGTGGGAGACGTAGCATATTTTGCTGCATTAGGCTGGTATCCAGTGAAATATCGACTTGTAATTTATATAAAGTTTCCTGATTTAAAGCCACATTTGCCACCGAATGAATTTCTTTTTTATAAAATAAATCGTTATATCCTATTTGAAAAATACGATTGTTATTTTATATTCCAACGCACAAATGGAATATTTTAACTCCACTCGTCAGTTAAATATAAATAAATGGTAATAATTTGGTAAATATCATGCATTTACGCAGTAGCACAAAATCAATAGGACTAGTAAATTATACCCGGTGAAATAGATTGGACCTAAAACATTTTTATGTTAGCCCCGTTTGGAGCGGTTAGTACGCACGATAAATCCGAAATTGTAGCCGGCCAATAAAACAACGCAAAAGAGAATTGGTGGTTCGTACTTGAATCGATTTAGGCACCCTTGGGTGAGTTTTTCACATATAGAACCAAATAAATACATATAATTAAATACAAATTTACCTATTTAGTAAGTTGAAAATATATCCTAGGCTTCTACTAAATTAATAAATCTAACTAAATAACTAAGCATATTATAAAGCAGTGAATCTCAATGTGTTAGTATGGTACTGGTCGGAAATGTAAATCAGTGACTAGAAATGATGATTGAAATCCTTGTTTTGTAGCACTTCTCGATATATAATCAACTAGGGATTGCTAAAACGTGAATACAAAAAAAATTCAGGATCGTTAGGTAATTAAACAACCCAACAACGTATTAATTTTATAAAATATGTGTTCAAACATTTTTTTATCAAGGCCCCACATTATTTTTTTTGTCGATATCATCCCCTCATATTTAGTATATAATGTTCTCCACAAGCCTCTAAAACTGCCAACAGATTTTAAACAAAATATTCAGATTTTTTTCCCACTATGCAAACTTATTTATGAACGCGGCGTTCCCAAAATTGGATGTATTCCCGTCCCACCCATTCGTGCGTATGTTGGAAAGCATGTAAATGTCTCATCAACCCCCCCATATCGATCCCCAAACGCAATCAGTTAGCGGCATTTCGACCTCTACACATATAACTGCCACCCGGACTAAAGAAAAAAAAGTTCGATCAAAAGTATTAGCGAAGAAGAGAGACCCGCGCGCCGAATAATCGGCGGCTCCTTAAAGAATCGAATGGGACACTTTATTAGGGCGGCCTGTTTTAAAGGGTGCCCTTAGAGGGCACATCTGACGCCGGTTTATTGTTTTCGGATTTGAATTTTTTCGCGCTGGGGTGTTTTCCAATTAAGTTTATCAGCGACTTTATTCGTCTGCTCTATTGTGTTCACTTTGTTTGAGAGCAGCCAATTAGTTTTTAATTAACTTTCGGAAATGATTTTTTTATATGACCACTTATTTGCAGTGTCAAGTTATAATATATTTATTATTAATTTAACAGAAGCTACAGATTTATTAAAGTTTTATGAGCCAAATGAAGATTAAATTACATATTATTTTATTTACAAAATTTAAGACATAAGCAAGACACTATATGAGAAGAATTAAATACAAAAATGCAAATTTAAATATGATATAAAAATAATTACTACGTGAAATATAAATGTTTTAACACCTACTCGTCTTAATTTAACGTTGACACATAATAAATATAAATGTCTACACACAATGAGCTTAATAATGATATAAATATTGATCTTGTTATTAGTATAATATGTTCATATAAAATAAAACTCATGAAATATTGGTTCAGTTACTTCAAAATATTAATGGAAGATGATTCTTGGGTATTAATGAACTTATATTTGATATTCAATCTTGATTAACATTCAAGTACTATAAATGTCAAAAATAGAAACCTAGTAGCATACTAGGAAGTGATCTGGGCCCCATGAACCTACATGGAATTTATAGGATATACAAATATAATTGTTGTTATATGGTCATAAATGATTTATAATTTTATAAATTAAATATAAACAATATTTTTTTAAAAATTATTTACAGTTTGTGTAATAACATTCCCTGTAGTGTCTCTCATATTTCAAGATATTAAATAAAGCTATGCCAGTAGCACATGAATAATATACTTTAGCAGGCTTTTGCATTGTTTTGTTCCTTCGCATTTAAATAAATGAGATTGCTTTTTATCAAAGTTCGCACAAGTTTGTGACATCCGCACATAAATTTCCAGACTCATACGTAACGCCGTGTAATTTGCCACCCGGTTGTACCGCTATCCATTTTTTTTCTGCATAGGCCGAAATTAATCCGGCGTTATTAATTTACCTCTCGTAATTCACTCTGAAGTATTATTTACTTGTGTGGTTTACTTAATTGCAGCTTTTTCTAGCGGCGGGGTCAGTAGTGGATTTCAAAATTCTGTTACTGTAATTTGCGAAACTTTTGTGTGTGCGCGTGCCCTTCTGTTGTTTTCTTGTACTAATTTAAGATGATGAAGTATGTAATTACCGGCCGGAATCCTGGGAAGATGTAATTGACTCGCAAAGTTTTTGCAGCTACTTTAGGTGTACTTTCCTAGTACGTTGTTGTGCCGTAATTTTGTTTAGAATTCTTGTAAAAAGATGAGCATTTATTTGTTGTTAATAATTTAAATATTTTATTTAATAATTTCCTTAAATAAATAATGTTTGAGTTATTACACAATAACAGAAATAAATTAAAAAGTAATTAAAGCGGCGTATTGTCGATTTATAAACGTAGTATTTATTGATGAAAATAATAATAATAATAATAATAATAATAATAATGTTTATTGCCCAACAGGTAAACCCAATTACAGTGCAACAAAATAAAATCAATATGAAAATATAGTACATTGTAACAATAATTAATAACAAAATAATAAAAATAATAACAAACAATAAAACTGAACAATAAAAAATAAACAACAAAATAAAAAAATAATAATAAACAACATTAATATTATAATATTAATACAGTAAAATAATGTAATAAGGTAATTTATTCATAAATGTGCCAACGAATTTAATATATTAACAGAATATGTCATTCTGTTAATTTATTAAATTAATTTTATGTATAAATTAAAAAGTATTGAAAATATATTTGCGTTTTGTCAAAATGTTGGACAACTAATTATTTCGCATCGTAATTTAATATAATTAAACAAATATCTACATATGTGCATTTTCATACACACATACAAACATACATACCTATACATCTTGTCTATGCTATACATATACATGTACATGTCATGTATACATACATACAAATCATTATGCAATTACCAATAGACTGATATTATTATATCATATGCTAATTATGAAAAGTCTTGTTGAAATTTTATAGTGACGAAAATGAAATAGTGTTTACTGTAATATTACATTATAAAATATATTTAAAATATTTAAAACATACCATTCAAATAAAGTAGACCGCTATTTTATTACAATGGAATAAAATAGCGGTCATTGGAAAGTCACTTTGTGCTTCGGATTAAAATAGATCGGAACTAAATCCATACAGACTTTTTGTGTATAAACAGCAAAAAAACTAGTATTCTTATCAGCTCGTCCGCCGACCACGGAGAGCCAGTCCGGAGTCGATCAGTAACCGCAACAGTCGTGCCGTGTAAGTGTAGTGCAGTTTAATGAATTACTTGGTTTTAATTGTGATTATCGATAACGTGAATTATGTACACTGTGAGGACCTAGGTAAGTCACACTTTGTATTAATTTGACGCCGATCTGAGCGTTTTTGTATGATGTAGAGCGGTTTTTATGCGAACAATTTATTTGCGATGGCGATGATTCATTTCAATTGTGTATTACAACTTCTAGTACACGCATTATTTATTGTGTAGGGATTATTTAGCTAGTTAAACTCGTTTATTAATTACGTAAGATATGATTTGCAATCGTTTTATTTTTCGGGCGGTGGTCATCACATAGTTTTGCATTATTACGGAGATAACTATAAATAAATAAGCGCCGTAGTGGGCTGTGTTCCACTACCGCGCTTATTTATTTATAGTTATCTCCGTAATAATTCAAGCAATGCTAAAGGTCGTTTTAGACAAGACAATTTCTTAGCTCAGAAGTTGTTCAAGAAATGAATTCATATATCCTCCTCCGATACAATTTGTCCTTGACAAATAGAACGTGTTATATTTTTCATTCGATCTACCATTCAATTCAATATTTCAAATAATTTGCTGTATGATACGAGACAATTTAGATTGTCTCGTATCTTGACTAACTTTTGAGTCAAGAAATTGTCTTGTCTAATACGACCCTAAGCAATGTTTTACACGTCGATAAAAAACCAGGCGTTCATGTTGGGCAGTAATGATGTGGGATAATTAAGGTAGCTGTAATTACCTATGTTCTGTCACGATTTTACCGCGCTGCTGTAAATGACTGAATTTGTATACATGTGTAATATTTTGCTTACCGCTTATTGTGAATGGCCCTTAAGCCATTAGTTATCTCTCACCCCATTACATCTAACATTATACCCGAAAACTGTATTGTCTTTGTAATTTAATAATTATGCACAATTTATTTTCACAGTTCGCACAATGGGTTGCAATTATGAATCGGGAAACGCCGCGAATGTTATAGCATTAGATGCCAACAGTAGTTATTAAAAACAGTGCTAATTTCATAAAGCACATTATTTTACATGTCCCTATTTGCGTTGATGATGTTTTTTATCTTCCTCTATGTGTAGTGCTATTGTTCTTATGCCCGAGTTTATGCTGTTCTTGTATCTTTCCACAAGGTATAATGTAGCCGGGTGTGTCTCCTGGAGCTTTCCATGTATACAATCTCCGTGCTGGTAACTGGAACCAAGTGTACGCGACAATGAAATCTTTTCCTTGGCAGTAATCTATCAGCCTCTCTAGTCTTTCGTGCCAAGACAAAGTTGCCCACAATATCCTCATATCTACATTTCCCGAGTCCCCCATTATAATTTCCTCGTCTGTAGTATTTTTCAGATCTGTATCTACATCGCTGTAGAATTCCTCAATTTCTACCTCTGACTACTCTGTCCTATGTTGGGGCATAGACCTGTATCTAGTTGCTATCTAGAGGATATCCTGTAATTTTGATATCCATCGATCTCTCTAATATAGGTGTGAAATGTGTTATTGATAGCCTGATTTTATTGTCAACCATGATCGCCACTACATGCAAATGCTGTCTGTCTGCGTCTTCGCTGCAGGAGCAATACAGTGTGTAGTTCTGCTTGGTGAGAGTACAAAATCCAGCCCATTCGCTGACGCCCATTATATATACTTTTAGTCTCTGCATTTCTTTGGTAAGGTTGTGTAGCCTGTCTTTAGACATCTTACGTTCCAGGTCGCTATTCTATGTGTTTCTTGCATAATCTGTATACAGTGCCGGGATATTATTCGTACCCTCGGACTACTTAATGTCTGCCTGGGACTGAGGACCTTTGTTTCATTTTTACCGCCATATAAGGATAGTTTTCCTAGGGATATCCATGGAGATCTAATGCAGTGCTTTCCCGTTGCCTACTATATCCTCCTGCCGTTGACCGTTAGGTTAATCAGCCTTCTGGGACGATTTAACGTGGGTGCCCTTACTGTTGCCAGCTTATCCTCCCTAAGCTGTTGGTCAGCAAGAGGTGTCTGCTTAGTCCGGCAGACATTCAGTCGATATTACCACGTTTATTTTCCTGGTGGGTCCACGTACAGGTGTGGTTGTCATTTGGGCTGGCTAGATTTCATCCATCAGCCGTTACACCTTACCTATACTAATAGTAGATTCTTTTCTACCATTTTCTTCATTTCTTCGGCCCATGATAGTCCCTTTTTCTCTCAAGATCTCCTTTATTGTCAATAAACGAGATGTATAAAGCTACTATGTTTTTTACCACTTGGTTGTGGTAAAAAACATTGTAGTTTTATTCATCTCCTTTATTGAAAATGAATTACCACGTAGTAGACGCCAAAACCATTCAATTCCTTTATTGTCATATCCTATGGGTTAGCCTTTATGTGATTTTGCTGTCCCTATTCTCTTGGCTGTTCTCTCGTCTCTCACCCTTACCACATTCTCCTTCTTCGTATTCTTACTGCCGTATCCTCAGTAGGCGTTGGCGATCGATCTGGTCCATCTAAATCGGTCTACCGCAATTCTATATAGCTCTATTGAAGTATTGTTGGTTTATTGTCGTAAGTCCTTCAGCCGAGAGTTTAGCTGTCTTTTGATTTCATTTTTTTCCTTGGATTTTGCCTTGCATAACTAACTGGAAGATCATGTACTTGCTGCTGTTGCGCATGATATGCCCGAAATATGATAAAATATTCTCTGCTTTATCGTTTTAAGTAGTTCTATGTCTTTTTGCATGCAGATAAGTATAGTATCGTTAATTACTCGGTCTGTCCATGAAATGCTCCATTTCTATTTCTCTTCTGGCCGCTCCCTTAGTTGCTGTTACGCCAAATATATCTATTTTAATCTTCTCGAATTCTTCTACCAGTTTTCTTTCTTTCCCTCGTAGGCTTTTGGTGTTCCTATTCGCCTTTTTATTTTAATATCTCGCTTGTAACTCATATTTTTGGCCCCTTTTCATCTTTGTTTTTATATGTCCATTGTATCCATTGTATATATATATATAATAATTTGTGTAAATAATTGGACATAAGAACATCTCACGCGCTATCCACTACCACCCTCCGTGGCGCAGTTGGTAGCGCGACGGCCGCGATAGCCGGAGACGTGGGTTCACCGAAAAGTGAAATTTTTGAGAATTATTATTATTATTATATATATATATATATATATATATATATATATATATATATATATATATATATATATATAGTGTTTCTGTTCACCGAAACCTAAAAAAACTGGTAAACCAAACCAGTTTTTTTATTCCATGTCTGTCTTGTTAGTGTTAGGCCCTTCTCTCTTTTGTTCCAACGGAATTCTTCGTTATTTACGGTGTGAGTTTTATAAGAAGCAAATTTTTCTTAAGGGCATCCATATCTTCCAACTTCGAAAACAAAAAAATTGTTCCTCTATGAGTAATAATCTGGACATACACTGTGTATATGAATACGTTTAATCCTTACCAGGTGCTATCGAAGTTCACCTTCGCATTAATTCAGATTTAATAACTTTAAGAAGACTGTCATTAATAACTTCTTTTGTGACATTGTAATATCTATTAGTCCCAAATGTTAATTTGTAATTTTCATTAACATCGGAGTACACAAACTGTATTAAAACGCGCATAGAATGTAATTTAAATGCAATATAATAAAAAAAATCATAATTCTCATATGAAATACTGGAAAAATGTAATTATGTTACCCAAATTGGCAATATTACAAAGAGCAGTGGATTTTGTAATATTAATTGGAATACTTTGATCTGAATCTACATAAACTTGAATACAAACGATGTAATAAATCGCATTTGAAGATATACCGCGGGTGGATATCCCTGATTCATTAAAATAATAATTAAGTACTCAAATACATTGTTACACCTGTAAATAGAAATAATAAAATGAATTGCATATAATATAGTTTTGTATATATAATTCGGGAGTACATTAAATCTATTAAAGTTTGCATGCATTTATTATACATGCTAATTGTGCGGTTAATTTTCTAACATTATTGTTCTGTATGTAATGTTCGTCAAATATTAGTTGGGCTATTGAAAACAATTGCATAATCTGAACAAACTGTGTAGCATTATACAATATGTCTATACCAACGCATTCAAGTTTATTAAGTTACATCAACTACAATCTTTATATATAAATATGAATCTAATATTGAGAATAATAACATAATAATTAAATTTTATTTAACGGCTAATAAAGATTAAATTACGTGTGTATTGGAAATTCATAGTTCATCAGTTTTGAAGTAGTTTCAATAATCAGGAGAGATACTCAAACTCTCCTTATTATTGAAAGTTAGTATTTACTACTGGTTATAACAAATTCAATTATTCATTATATATTCGAATTTCAAGAGAAAGACTTCACATTTTCCATTGTCATTTTATTATAAACATTGTGTATTTTTTTCCAAATAAATTGTAATGAAAATGAAAATGTTCGAATTGGTGGCCGAAAAAAATATACTTAATAATCAAAATTTTCCAATTCCCTTCGGGCATCTGGTGCACTGATATATATATATATATATATATATATATATATATATATATATATATATATATATATATATATATATATATACTCAGATCAGTAAAAAAATTAAACAAAATATGTTGCATAACTTTTTATCGACCCAGCCTCTAAAATCGGCATATCGACATAGGAGCGCAAGTTTAAGCAACTAATTTTAGCAACAATTAATCAGTTATTTAAAAAATGTTGAAAATGAAACTGGATATATAAGTAATTATTTGTGCAGATAGAATTAAAATTTAGGACAGTTAAATAATTACAACGGTAACGTTTTCAAAGTAAATATGTGGATGTTTGCCTCGATAACGTATTAATTAGCGATTATCGGTTTTTAGCGATATCACAATTAGTTAGAAAGGGAAAGAGATGACATAACATAAATATACATAAAGACATATATTGTACGAAAGTAACAATTATAAATGAATTAATTTCTGTATTTTTTTGGACATATATTGTTATAATATGATTACCTACAACATAAAGTAATTATATGTAACTTTTGACCGGTATGAAGTTATCCTCTAAGATCCTATACCGCTCGGAGCCGGGTACCGCGCGCACAGCGGATTGTTCGCATTGGTCTGTAATGACCAATTGGGCTGACCAAAAAATTCAAATTTTGAGGAATCTTTTGTTTATGTCTTGCCGACCATAATATATAGTTCTAGATTTGTATTAATAATTTTTATAGGCGTTGTTGTATAAGATATGTTGTAAGGTAAATTATTATTTTTAGTCATGAATCCGTCATACGATTGATTTAAAACAATTACACAATGTTTATAACAAAATGACATTGGAAAATGGAAAGTGTCTATGTTGACATATTTTTCCTTCTATTTATTTTTTATTTTAAACTTTTACGCTCCTATCTTGATATGCCGATTTTTTTACTGATCTGAGTATATATATATATATATATATATATATATATATATATATATATATACTCAGATCAGTAAAAAAATTAAACAAAATATGTTGCATAACTTTTTTATCGACCCAGCCTCTAAAATTGGCATATTGACATAGGAGCGTAAGTTTAATATAAAAAATAAATAGAAGAAAAAATACGTTAAGATAGAGACTTTTCATTTTCTATTTTTATTTTGTTATAAACATTGTGTAATTTTTTCAAATCAATTGTATGACGGATCCATGGTAAAAAATAATTATAATGAAATTTGTTCTGCTTGGTCGCCGAAAAAGAAAATACTTAAAATCAAAATTTTCCAATTCCCTTCGAGTATCTGGTGCACTGATATGTTCTGCACTAAAATCAGTAAAAAAATTAAACAAAATACGTTGCATAATTTTTTTATCGACCCAGCCTGTATAATCGGCAAATCGAGATAGGAGCGTAAAAGTTAAAAATAAAAAATAAATAGAAGGAAAAATATGTCATGATAGAGACTTTTCCTTTTCTATTGTCATTTTATTGTAAACGTTGTGTAATTTTTTCATATCAATTGTATGACGGATCCATGGTCAAAAATAATAATAATTAAATTTGTCCGACTTGGTCACCGAAAAAAATAATAATCAAAATTTTCCAATTTCCTTCTGGTATCTGGTGCACTGATATGTTCTGCACTAAAATCAGTAAAAAAATTAACCAAAATATGTTGCATAATTTTTTTATCGACCCAGCCTCTAAAATCGCCAAGTCGAGATAGGAGCGTAAAAGTTAAAAATAAAAATAAATAGAAGGAAAAATATGTCATGATAGAGACTTTTCCATTTCTATTGTCATTTTATTGTAAACGTTGTGTAATTTTTTCATATCAATTGTATGACGGATCCATGGTCAAACATAATAATAATTAAATTTGTTCGACTTGGTCACCGAAAAAAATAATAATCAAAATTTTCTAATTTCCTTCAGGTATCTAGTGCACTGATATGTTCTGCACTAAAATCAGTAAAAAAATTAACCAAAATATGTTGCATAATTTTTTTATCGACCCAGCCTCTAAAATCGGCAAATCGAGATAGGAGCGTAAAAGTTAAAAATAAAAAATAAATAGAAGGAAAAATATGTCAAGATAGAGACTTTTCCTTTTCTATTGTCATTTTATTGTAAACGTTGTGTAATTTTTTCATATCAATTGTATGACGGATCCATGGTCAAAAATAATAATAATTAAATTTGTTCGACTTGGTCACCGAAAAAAATAATAATCAAAATTTATCAATTTCCTTCAGGTATCTGGTGCACTGATATGTTCTGCACTAAAATCAGTAAAAAAATTAACCAAAATATGTTGTATAATTTTTTTATCGGCCCAGCCTCTATAATCGGCATATTGAGATAGGAGCGTAAAAGTTTAAAATAAAAAATAAATAGAAGGAAAAATATGCCAACATAGAGACTTTCCACTTTCCATTGTCATTTTATTATAAACATTGTGTAATTTTTTTAAATCAATCGTATAACGGATTCATTAATAAAAATAATAATTTACCTTACAACATATCTTATACAACAACGCGTATAAAAATTATTAATGCAAATCTAGAACTATATATTATGGTCGGAACAAAAGATTCCACAAAATTTGGATTTTTTGGTCACCTCAATTGGTCATTACAGACTCGCAAACAATCCGCTGTGCGCGCGGTACCGCGGCTCCGAGTGGTATAGGGGCTGGGATCTTAGAGGATAACTTCATATCGGTCAAAAGTTACATATAATTACTTCATGTTGTAATCATATTATAATAATATATGTCCAAAAAAATACAGAAATTAATTCATTTATAATTGTTACTTTCGTACAATATATGTCTTTATGTATATTTGTGTTATGTCATCTCTTTCCGTTTCTAACTAATTTTGATATCGCTAAAAACCGATAATCGCTAATTAATACGTTATCGAGGCAAACATCTACATATTTACTTTGAAAACGTTACCGTTGTAATTATTTAACTGTCCTAAATTTTAATTCTATCTGCACAAATAATTACTTATATATCCAGTTTCATTTTCAACATTTTTTACATAACTAATTAATTGTTGCTAAAATTAGTTGCTTTATATCTATATGTATATATCATCGTGATCGCAAAAAATACGATGTAATGAATTAACTTTTAAGTTAATATGATTTTGGATTTGATTCCATCAATTTTATAAACACAAATGCACTTTTTCAATATGATTGCGTGATCCGCATATCGACTATGAAGCGCAATAATGGCCAATCTGTTTTTTTTTAAAAAAGGACAAAACTGATTTAAATGACTTGATACTAATAGTTAACTTTTAACTATTGTGAAATAAGATTTGAGAGGGAGACACAAATTGACCCTTGTAGAATGGTCCTTTTAGCTTTGTTGATTCTTCTTCTTCTTAGCGTGCTTCACCCGTTCCGGATATTAGCGATCATCATCACGATCTGGCGTAGATTTTTTACCCAGGGAATTCGTCGTCTTCCTGGGCCTCTTCATCCCAGGACCTTTCCTTCCAGAACCAGTTGGAGTATTCTGTACCTATCACTATGTCGTCTCATTACGTGCCCGAGGTATTCTAATTTCCTAACCTTCACAGCTTTGTTGATTAAATCAGTTTCATTTTCTTAAAAAAAGCTGATTGGCCCTTATTGCACTATACAGCATAATAATAAATTACAATAGTTTTGTACACATTGTACATTTCGTAAAATTTCCCTAGGGTTATATGTTGCCCCGTTCCAATCGAATACGAAACATATTTAATCCATTTATAAGTTGTTTATTACATATTTCGGATTTACATTCATTTTGTGATACATAAAAACAGAGGCTGGCTGGTTAAGGTAGATTACCACCAAAAAAATTGATGAACGCAACGCGATTTAAATATATTGCAGTATATTGGCAGATTTGTGTTAGTCAATTTAGAATCGAATATTACTTATTGAGTACTGTCGTTTTATAATAATAATAATAATAAATGCTTTTTTTGTAATACACATATATCCATATACTTAAATAATAAAATACGAAAAACGGGGTAAACAATGGGCGAGATTTAGTGTTCATCCAGTGTTTTATACCTTTTTTCATATTTTATTATTTATATGGATATATTGTGTGTTGAAAAAAATAAATATTATTATGTTTACTATTATTATAAAACTACAGTGTTTAATAAATAGTATTTACTAAATTTACTAACACAAATCTGTGACTATACTGCAACAAATATAAATCACGTTGCGTTCATCAATATTTCTTTTTAAAAGTTATCGCTTGTATGTGACACAACATATAACTTGTATTGAAGTGAAGAATATAGCTGCAGGTCGATATACTGTCGCAATCTTCTGTTATACCTTTACGCCATAAACTCCATTTTATGCCTAATCCCGGACCCACATCTATGTCGCCGTGTGGAGAGAGATACAATTTAAATAACGCTATAAAAGTTGGTCGATATATCTTACGATGCACGCTAAGCTAGTTACATGTAAATCTTTGCAATATACGTGTTTTACAAGTTCTCAAAATTTACTTACTAATAAAAGTAAATAAACAGAACTATAACATACTTATTCGTTTATTTTCATAATGACTCGTTTATATAAACTACAACACTGTAAATAAAACAAATACGAGTTGAGACCCGTATTTGTTTTATTTACAGTAATTTAAAATTTATATATGTTACTATTTTGTAACTGGCTATCTACCAGGTTCACTGCCATGTGTTAGTGTATGTCTTTGTGGGTGTACTTCAAAAAATCGTTCACGAGTTGTCGTTAATTCTATCAAAAGAACAAATGGTACCGACTGCCCGAATCGGGATTCAAAATTAGATCCCCCGTAGCGGGGATGTTAGCTACTGCACTGCATCGGCGTATAAATAATTTATTACCTGATATTATCAAAATCTAATCTCCATGAGGAAAGAAAGCAAATAAGTCTAAACTACAGCAAATTTGTTCTATATTGTTAAACTCAACAACGTCATGAAAACAAATTCGCTTATTTTCATTTAAAAATAATTTTCTAACTTAAATTTACTAACGAAAATTTAATATACATCCTTCCTGGGGAAAACTACATATATAAATAAGGGCGGTTGTTGCATTTCTGGGAATACAAACTCTGAGCATTAGGGTAGTTAAATGATGGATCTAGTTACTTCTTTTTATTTAAAAATAATTTACTAACTGGGAAAATTTAATATACATCTTTCCTGGGGAAAGCTACATATATAAACAAGGGCGGTTGTTGCATTTCTGGGAATACAAACTATGAGTATTAGGGTAGTTAAATGATTGATCTAGTTACTTCTTTTCATTTAAAAATAATTTACTAACTGGGAAAAAGTAATATACATCTTTCCTGGGGAAAGCTACATATATAAATAAGGACGGTTGTTGCATTTCTGGGAACACAAACTCTGAGCATTGGGGTAGTTAAATGATTGATCTAGTTACTTCTTTTCATTTAAAAATAATTTACTATCTGAGAAAATTTAATATACATCTTTCCTGGGGAAAGCTACAAATCTTTTTTTTCCTATAGCTGAACTAGTTTATTTTGCATCAATTACTAGGGATAATAACGTAATGTCTGTGCGGAGAGGAAATCTAGATATATCATACTTCGCGCTATTCGGACGATTATATTATTTATTAATAAAATCGCCGGTAAACATTAAAAACAATCAGATGTTGCCCGGAATGCGATTTTTAAGCATTTGCTATGAATATGAGAGAGGTTCGCTATTATTTCCTCTATTTTTATAATTTTTTCCGCATTTATTATGCATTCTTAATTTATAATTTAAAATAATTTATTTTTATAACTATTCTCGATATTTGCAACAGAACTGTTTATCTGAAATCGAATGTATATTTTTGAAAAATTGACACACAATACCCGGCTAAGTGACCAAGTGGATGCGTCGTCCGTCTCGTACTCAGAATTGGGGACCCTGGGTTCGAATTTTCACGAATCACCTTTCACGGTTTTTCAGAGGTTTTCTGTGAAGTTAAAATAAATACCGGGTGATTAAACTCCTCTGAGCTTCTCCTTTGACCGGCGGAAAAGCCTCACGGCTGATAGCCCTATAGAAAAGTTTTTTTTGACACTCAATGGAACATACATTGTTCTTGAAAAATTAATAGAATTTTTATAATAAGTCTTCTTAACTATGAATAATATATCGTAATATAAAATATTTTGCTTTGAAAAAAATACGTACAATTAAAATTTTATTCGTTGGATCCATATTAACCCGGCGCATGCACCATAATATATCCATAACGCAGATATATTTTTGAGCACTAATTATTTTGATCAAAAAAAGCGCATATTGTAATTAGTGCGAATGTTGTATTAAGTATATAAGTACATATCTATATACACCGTTTTTTGAAGAGATGCTGTTATATTTATACACAAAATTATTTTTAAAAAAACGTATTTGGCTCATTTAATCAAGTAATGTATGAGTATCTTGAAGAAATTACACTTTACAATTAACGGCGCATGCACCATAATGTATCCATAACGTACAAATATATTTTTGAGCACATGTTGTAATTAGTGCGGATGTTGTATTAAAGTACATATCTATATACACCGTTTTTTTTTTGAAGAGATGCTGTTATATTTATACACAAAATTATTTAAAAAAATACAACGTATTTGGCTCATTTAGTCGAGTATCGAGTATCTTGAAGAAATTACAAGAAATGTGTTGACATTTCTTGTAATTTCTTACAATAGTTGCAATACATGTTTTATCTGTTAATATCTGTTAATACCTACTTCTTAAGCTGTTTGAGCTGTTTAATAAACTCAGGTAGCTGTTTAAAGCTGTTTAATAACTTTGAATGGCTTTAAAAAGCTCGATTTGTAATGCTTTCTATTTAAATCAAACTGTATTTGTATGCCATTCCAGGACTCATATATGTACTCCATAGATGAATACACTCGTAAATTGATTATGTACATATTTGATTGTATTTAATGTATCTTATCATGTATATATCATCAAATCTCCTTATGCTGATATATGTAAGCTAGAATACATAAAACGTTGGTGACGTTAATTGATAGATTACGATGCATATATAAACAAGGGCGGTTGTTGCATTTCTGGGAACACAAACATTGACCATTAGGGCATTTAAATGATTGATCTAGTTAGATAGCTTACGTTTGTGTTTACTTAAATCAAAAGTTCGTTCGTGTATTCACATCGCAGGACTAAGCCACATGCAACAATAATATAATAAGATTAAGCACGGAGCAGAATTTCCTTATGTGACTTATATCATAATATACATCGCTGATCGCAGAAAAATAATCGCTTTCAGAATCTGTTCATTCGAAAATGATCGACAAAAATGGATACTTTTATTTAATTAAAAATTAAAAATCCGTGTCCGAGAAATTTTTCTAAAAATCAATTGTATAGTATTCTGAGGAATATTTACATCCCTCGCGATAGTGTAACAAATTGAAATACATATTAACATTTATGTTTGACTTTTTACTTATTATCGATTAATAATAATATTTATATTTAATATTAACCAGCCATTATCTATAAGAGATATCATAGGTTCATGATAATCTATCTATTTCAGTCAGACGTGTCCACTGCTGCGCATTCGGTCCTTCATTTCCAGCATTCAAATGGATTCCATATCTTTTCAATTTATAGGTCCATCTGGTTGGCTGTCTTCCTCTGTTTCTTCAAAAATCACTGAGTGTCTATTATAGAAACTGTTTTGTCTAGCGGCCGTCGGGTCGTCTGCCTATATGACCAGCCCAGTTCCACTTTAACCTGGCTGTTCGCTGAATTGCCTATTCAATGGCTGTTTATTGTGTTATATTATTTGAAATTCTATCCCATATACTAATCCCGCTCTATGGCTCTCTGGGTTATTGTCAGTTTCTGACACGTATCTTGCGTTAGGGGTAGTGCGTATGTTAGCACTAGCAACACACAGAACGATCTAGATTTTGACTGTGATTGATACGTTGATAACAGCGTTGGTCACAAACTAGTCAAAATTTATTTTTATGCGTACTTTGATACATGTTTCTTTTCAAGATCTGAACATTTGTTGTGCTTTCTGGAAGTATCTATAAATAATACAATATCATATGTGAAGCGCAGTTGATTTTTAGCCTTTCACAGTTGATATTTAGTTCCATTTCCTCCAGTCCAAACTTGAATACATACTTTAGTGTCGCTGTAAATAACTTCGGAGAGCAGGTATCACCTCGTCTCACTTCTTTGTGGACGTAGATTTTATTTGTATTTTCTCGGAGTTTAATTGTAGACGTGGCATTTAAGTAAAAAAAAGAACTTTATTTGGCATATCAGCTCAACCCTTCCCTTTTACACACATTCCCAAACCGTACTTTCTCAGAAACAAATCAAAAAAGACAGAAAAAAAAGAATACAAATTAACATAAAATACATTTTTCTATCCATTAAAATAAACCCCCTCTGCCGTCGCCAATTTCTTTTTCCACGTCAGCCTCCTGCAGACTTTCACGCCTTTCCCATCCTCTCCTAACCATTCGTTCAGCTTTCTGCACTCTCCAACCCACTCTTCTTTCACTCCCTCACATTCTTTGCTAAGGTGCCACCACGTGTCACTCCCCTTCCTACACAGCGCACACGCGGTGTACCCCAGCCCCATCCACACTTTTTTTTCCTCGCTCTTCTGAACCACACCTCGTTCTTGCCATGCATACTTTGTCCTCTCTGCTCCATTCTCCCCTGGCTAAGTACCTCGGGAGTTTCCCCTGCACTTGCCACTCTATGTAGTCAGGGTTGTATGAGCTCTCAGCCATTCTCACTTGCCTTTCTTGCCACTTAATATCCCTCAATCTCTCCCTTATCTCAGTTCCTAGGCTACCCCTTTCTCTCAGCTTCTCCTCTACCCATACCTCAGACATACATCCTTTCTCTATCCTTCCTCCATCTACTCTCTGTTCTACTCTTACACCTCATCCATACCTCCCGTACCAGTCTCTCCTCCCCTAAATCCTGCAATCTTTCCTCAAACTTCACAACCCTCACACACGACTCCCACCACATACTCATACGATTTGTCTCCTGCAACAACACTGCCCTCGGTGTCGACCTTTCGAGCCCTAGCAGATTCTTCAGAAACCAACCTTGCTCCCTTTCTATTACCTCCCATTCACGCAATCCCCACACTTCCAGTCCATACAACAATATAGGTTTTACACACGCATCCCATATCTTGCACGCCATTACTAGGTTTCCACCCCACAAACTCCTCCATTTTCTGCACGCAATCCCCCAAGCCATTCTTGCTTTTGACTGCATACACTCCACATGCATCCTAAGCCCTCCTCCACAGTCAACCAAAAGCCCAAATATTTAAAGCCATTCACTCTTTCAATCAGCCTTTCCTTCCATTTCAGCCCTTCGTCCTGACCCCTCCTGCCCCTATTCCTAAACAACATCCATTTGACCTTTTCCACATTCACCACTAGCCCCCCTTATCCAGGCATCTACCTATTCTATCCAACATCTCTTGCATCTCCTCAGCACCTCTTCCAACTCGCTCGTGTACAGATTAAACAGGAGGGGGAGATTGGCATTTAAGTAAATGTAATTAATTAGTGACCAGTATCTAGGGTCTACTTGGCTTTGTTTGAGATCTTATAATATTGCTTCATTTTATAACGAATCAAATGCTTTTTCATATCCGATGAATATTATAATGAGAGATATGTTACATTCTATTTGCTTTTTTATTAGATTTTTATAACTTGGAGATGAGCATTTATACCAAAGCCAGCGCGAAAGCCGACCTGCAATTTGGGCTTGTAGTGATATAACTTTAGTGTAAGGCATTTCATTTTACTATTTTAAAGAACAATTTCTACAGATGGGACAGTAGACTTATGGGTCTATAGTTTTCTAGATTTATAATATCGCTTTTTTATGGAAGAGGGTGATATTTGCGTTATTCCCTTCTTTTGGTATTGAGTAAGATTCCAGGGATTCCTTGAAGAGGGTCTTGATAATACTCCTCCATCATATTTGATGTATTCAATTTCTACTGGACGCGTTTTTTTCATATCCATGAGTCTGCCGATGTGTTTTATCTACCCCTTGCTATTCTTGTTCTCGTGGCCTTCAAGTTTTTGTGTTCTTCTATTGTTTTCTGGATGTAAGCTGTGTTATATATCCTAATATATTTTCTTATATTGTCTGATATTCTTTTATTGTTATTAAAACTTTTCCACGTGTACGTCTTCCTTATCTGTTTCATCCATGAGACGTTTGGTGTTTACACCTAGTTATCTTCTACCGACACTATACTGTTCTTCTGGAATTTCACTGTAGCTTTCTTGGTGGCTTCTGTTATTTTGTAAAAATACTATATGATAAATACGGATTAAATTGCTAAAACCACATGCTGACTTATCTCAAAAATATAAAAAGTATGTAGGTTACAAATCATATAAACCATAATAAATTAATTAACTTTCCTCGCTCAGTTTCATGAAAATCGCATTATAAAAATATTTTATTATCATCGTCTATAATTAGCAGAGTGTCTCCGTCAAACCCAGTCGCGTCCCAAGCGGCCGACGACGTTAGATGTTTTGAAACAAGATTATACCGATAATCCGGGTCGGTGCCACTTCGCAGGCCTCATCTTTAATTCGTCGGCTATATTTATGTATCATAATAAAACCCCAAAGCCCAAGCGGTTACCATTTGCATATTTTAAAGTACCTCGATCGCGCGCGAACATACGCACACGCACACGCACACGCGAACCCTCCCGCAAAATATGAATATGGATCATTTTTCGGTGCTAGGGCCGGAGTTAATTCGAGTTTCATTATTAACCGGTCCCGGTTGAATCTAATAAATATCATTGCACCGACCGGTGCGGCGTCTGGAATTGAATTACGGGGACACGAACGCTGGCGACTTTAATTTTAGACGCACATTTTGAAAACAATAGACGTGCAAATTAAACTTAATTCGGCGGCGGGGAACAGATTTTATTCGAGCGACTTCAATACGTGCCGGGAATTGCGTGGGGCGGCGGTTGCCGGTCGCATAGAAAATGACAAAGAAAAATGGATTGTCCTTTAAGCTTGATGTTCAATTAAATTGGTTTCGAAGGATATATATTTATTTGGAGAGAAGCTGAATGGGATGTATTGGCTGTTGTAATATATATATATATATGCTATAAAAGCAAATTAATATAGACACCACATGGGAAATATTAATGTAAACTATCATATTTTAATGCCCGTTATTTCATCAACGTCTGCTAAATCTAATACCAATTAGTATGTTAAATATGTTTACGATATTGTAATATACTTGTTAATAATAATAACAATTTTAGTAATAATAATAAATGCATTACCGAATGGATATAATCGAAATATAGGGTAAACTTAGGTGTAATATTTATACAACAAATTAATGATAGATACATTACATACAAAATGGGATTAAGATTTAAAATTACTATTTTTCTATATAACCACTCGAGATATTGTGTGAATTCATCCTCACTAGCTGAGCTACACTAATGAGATCTAATAAGATCGAAATCTAGATATGTAGATTGCTAAGAGGTGGGTTCATACTTATATATGTTTTATACGATTGGCCCTGTGCTGATATCTCAAGCACTCTGTTGGAATATTATTCCCTAGAGGGCACTACCCGGTTATCCTGATGGCATAAGCATGTTGACCGTTATTACCATGTGGGTGTGCATTGATAATTGATGTGGTGACGCCAGGTGGCGTTTTAACTTTCCTGCTAGGTGGTTAGTTGTACTATTAAAAAAAAATTAAAAATTAAAAAGTTTTTCCAGTGAGTTTTTCAACTTATCTGTAATTATTTATTAAAATTTCTTAAAACAAGTGATTTAGATTGTAACAATACGTCATGTAATACAGTGGAGAGATTTGATATACATTCGTATGCTGCGCATTCCTTCTCCTAAAGGATGCTGCAGTATTCAGTATTGTATGCAAGAGGATTGTATGCAAGAGGACGTCCCATGTTCCATCAACCAATCCGGTAAAGGAAACCATTGTCCACCAGGGATATGTGATGTAAACCCTAAACTATTCGTCCTTTTTATGGAATTATGGAAATACATTCAAAAAGATAACTACCCCTCAATTCTTTTTCTCTAATCATATTTGTGACTCAAACCGACAGTACTTCCTTCTTTATTCGTTTATTTTGCAATATGACTTGCTCCGTTTTCCTAACCCCGCTCTTTCTATCAGTTTTTACGATATAGCATCTGATGATGGATGGGAGAATATATCACACTGGAACCCCCCATTTTGTTGGTCGTTACACTAGGCGCCTAACTAAATGGCTTTCGATATTATGTAAATTCGTTCAGTTTCAAAGAAGTATCTATTAGTTGTTTTCAGACGTTTTTTTCTTCTTCTCTTGCGTAGGCAATCTGCCTGTTTTTCGTCAAACCGGCCCAATAAGTATGTTTTCCATCTTTTCCTGGGTCCTGGAAACCTGCTCCCTCTTGCTGACTTGTTTCTTATAACTCTCACTATTATTTAATATATTATATTGTCCACTCACTTATATTGTTCCCCCACATGATCTCATTTCATCATTGATTGTATTATTTCCCTAAACGCATTGAAGTGCTTTGATTTCTCTTGTTGTAATATTTAAAGTCTGTGTAAGTCGTTTCTGGCCTGAAACCAGCCATGATCGTAGGGATGCGTCTGATAACAACTTTGTATATTCTACTCTGCTTCCTTACTTAGGTATTTGTTGGCCCATGTCATAATTATTCTTATGCGGCCCTTGATTCAGTTCGTATTCTCTATTTATTCCCCTACTTCTTATAATTCGTGATAGTTGGATATTGGGAGTCCTGGATATTTCAACTTATTATCACGCTTCCATCTATTTCTTTCTTTCATTTGCATCTTATGGTATGTGGAACTATGATCATGCATTTGGCCTTTGCTGCAGCGATCACCGTGTTGAATTTCTTCCCGTTAAGGTGAATCTCGGAAAACAAAATACGGTTCAATGTTGACCTAATCGCGCGGTCTTTTCTAGTCGACATTTTCTGAAAATATGTTTGTATATTTCACAAGTCTACGGGTGATTTGATACTTTGTTAGAGCGAAAAAGTTCATTTTTTGTCTCGAGAAAATATGCAAAACTAGTCAATATTTGCTTCAGAAAATTATATATATACTCCGATTTGTAATCAAAATTCAAAAGAAATTCCTCTATGAGATTGTAGTTTCATATTTCAAGTTTTGATAAATACAATTTGATAATGCTTAAGTTCAGTAGTATAATTTATAATCATCCGTGCAATTATCACAAAATGCGCCATTATTTCGAAGAAAATTTATTTCTCGGTGCGCAACCCTCCAGTTTTTCATGGACCACGACTTGTACACTCCGCAAAAGAAGTAGCAGCAGTTCCCTTAGTCTCACAATGCGTTTTTGGGATAGATTTTCAGCTCGAATCCTCGAAACACATTCTTGAAGATTCGCCTTAAGTTAAATATGTATAGCATTTTTCTGTGAGCAACCTGAGATTCTTTGAGATTAATGCCGCATCATCTGCACAGCACACAACGTTCAACTTTTGATGTGATATCCATATCTCACTTTGAAAATGCTTTCATCCATTATTGTTAAACATGACGTTAAACAGTAAAGAGCTCAGCGTGATACCATGCCTCATTCCATTTCAGTTTTTATAGATGGCAGAATATGTAGTTGCAAAATGTAAAAATTAAAGTAAACTACTTTACACTACAATATTCTTGAGTAGTTTACTTTAAAGAATCAACGCAAGTTCTAATAATTATAGGAAACTTGATGTTTGGTAGTTTGATAGCTTTCATATATAAGTTATTCATAATAGAATATGAAGAATATTGTTTATACTATTCATAATAATATTAAAGTATCAAAACGCATTCTATAACATGATTGAATATACAGTTTGCTATAAAAATAAATATCTAGACTCAATAATTTTTTCAGATGTTGGTAGGTACCTGTTTTTAATACAGTGAGCCCTCTGGCTAGATTTACCTGTACCTTTAATTCAAGCAGGTAGCAAACGTACAGGCCAGATCAATATGCGCATGGTTACACAGAATTCTACCTGTTTATATATCTAGGTTTCTAACCATTTACAATCGGATTTCTTCCCATGCTACTTTTTTACTTTACAAGCTTTTCGTTGAAAGAACTATATTTAATTCAGCATTTATATTTTCGATTGTTTAAGTCAAATTAAACACGCTGGTTGTTGTACTGTTATTTAATTAAATCCTGTATTAAATTATTATTACACATTATTATATTAAAAATTAACAGCCACGCGCATATAAATTGTCTATTTCAATAATTTGTGCCTAGCCAAACACATCCGTATTTTTATCTCAAGATAGTCCTTTAGTTTAGTTTGCCTTCTCACCAAAGATCTCTGCTCGAGTAGCATTTACGAGTGTTGCCATTTATTTATTTATAAAGAATAATAAAAACAATCAATGATTATAATGTAGAAACGTCTTTATTGTTCTACAAAATACACTACTTTAGACTTTTTTCAATTAAACCAATTGACAGTATATCCACTCCGAAGTGGATCTTTTTTTGATCAATTTGTGCAAAATTGTGCGGAATCCAACGCGAACAAATATTTTTGATGGCTAAATGTTCATGCAATATCATCATCATCATCAACTATCCACTTCTGGATATAGGTCTTCCGCTATTTTAATAATTTTTGGGGATCTTGTGCTGCTTCTATCCAGTTTTTGTATCATTTTAATATCGTCGACCACATAGCTGGCTTAAATTACGGTAGGCATCTCTATATGGTCTCCACTGAAGTATTTTATTCTAATTATTTTATTATTCATTATAAATAATGAAATAGCAATGAAATAGCAATGAAATATCAATGAAATAGCAATGAAATAGCAATAAAATATCAATGAAATGGCAATGAAATAGCAATAAAATAGCAATGAAATAGCAATAAAATAGCAATTAAATAGCAATTAAATAGCAATGAAATAGCAATGAAATGGCATTGAAATAGCAATGAAATAGCAATGAAATAGCAATGAAATAGCAATGATATAGCAATGATATAGCAATGATATAGCAATGAAATAGCAATGAAATTGCAATGAAATAGCAATGAAATGGCAATGAAATAGCAATAAAATAGCAATGAAATAGCAATAAAATAGCAATGAAATGGCATTGAAATAGCAATGAAATAGCAATGAAATAGCAATGAAATAGCAATGAAATAGCAATGAAATAGCAATGAAATAGCAATGATATAGCAATGAAATAGCAATGAAATAGCAATGTAATAGTAATGAAATAGGGAAAATCGGTTATGTTCTCTAGGATAGAAGAATACATTACAAAAAAATTAATTAATATTAAACTTGCATCACATATTTATTAATCGAAATAAAAAAAATAATATCGTTTACTTTACATAGGTACTATCAAACTACATTATATACATAAATGAACATATTACTCAAATAACATTCACCCTCTGATTAATAAATATGATATAAATAATATAGATTGTCGGTACATGAGAAAGCCTAGGTCGTTATAAAACAAATCCATTTAAAACTAGCAAGCAGCCTGCGCTCTTGGTTCGAGACGAATGTTGAACCCTCCTGAGATCTTCAAAATGATATCACCCTGGAGGTTGAAGTCCTTCTCGGTTGCATCTGAGTGGACGTTGTAGTGCCTTAAGATTGTTGAGAGGAGTACCTTCAACTTGAGCATTGCATATTTCCTACCTGCAATAAGTTTATTTAGTTATAAAACTAATAATCACTGTTGTAAATTAGCAACATACCAACACAACTTCTTGGTCCAGCACTGAATGGAATGTAACTGTAGTAATGCCTTTCCGCGCACTTCTCAGGTAGGAAGTTGTCTGGGTTGAATACATCAGGGTTGGGGAAGGAGTCAGCACGTCTGTGTAGCAACTGCTGTGTGATAACTACTGTGGCGCCTACTGGAAGACTGTACTTGCCAGACGCTATAAATATATAACAAAATAAAGAATTATATAATGTAATACAACTAACCCCCTAGGAGGAAAGTAAAACGCCATCTGGCGGCACCACAAGAGGTGGGTTCACACTTATATATGAATTATATAATGCATTTAAGGGTGACTTTCTCATTAATAGTGATTTAGTAGTAGTAATTAGTATAAATCTTACCTAATTCAACTTCTTCCTGCAGTAACCTTGCGATGATTGGTACTGGTGGGTACATCCTGAGAGTCTCCATAATAACACGTTCCAAATATTTCATTTCCAAAGTATCAGCAAACGTACAAGGCCTATCAGACTTCTGGAAGATTCCATCAACCTCAGCAATAACTTTATCTTGAATATTCTTATGAATTCCCAACAAGCACAGAGCAAAACTAGAACCAGCAGCTGTGGTATCATGTCCTTCAAACATAATGGTATTAACTTGATCAAGAACATCTTGTTCTGTGAAATCAACGTTCTGGTTGTGCGCGTTTGTAGTCAATTGGTCCAATAAAGCCAACCTCTTCTTCTCGCCTACATCATTAGCATCATTGTCATCCAAATCGTCCCTGATGGCTGTACCGTAGTTGTAACCGGACACTTTAGTGGCTTTAACTTGAACTTCTTCTTCTTTCGTGTCATCTACAATTGTATCGAATGTGTTCTCTTCGCTGTTGACTTTCTTGAGGTATTCCTTCCTCTTGCTCATGACCACCTGTTATAGTAAATCGTATTAATATAAGCAATTATTATTATTTATATTTGATAGCACCTTGGAGGTTAGTCCAGTGATGACTTTGAGAAGTTTACTGTGGTCCATGGCCATTTTGGTCTTTTGGAAAAGGTAGTCAGGCCTCAGCCAAACTTTGTAGTGGCGTCTGTGCAAAATGTCGCACAATCTAAAGAGAATTTAAAACAAGTTAGATTGTATGATGCGTGGGTATTATTTATTATAGTTACTTCATGACAGCCATGGCGTAGTTGTAGCCAGTTTCTTCCGTGCGTGGTTCTTTGTAACCCATTGCAGTTTCTGAAAATTGTGTGTTTGTAGTATGTTTTAAAATTATTGTTTAATGTTAAATGTTTCTTTTTTATGCGTGAGTTTTTATTTTGCGAAATGTTTGATAGATTATTGAAATAAATGTCATATTTAAGTAATACTCTTCACATTTTCGAAAAAACTATAATATATCTTCAAACTAAATTTTGCAAGTGGCTAATTAACTCAGATAACTTCATCTTAATTAGTTTTTAGTGTAAATCGGTCGGTGGAAAGTCAATGTTTACTAACTGCGATTTATCGATTTTGATCAAATATATTCTATTTTTATGATATGAGCATGTGAGAATGAAAGTGGTGTAAGTCACGTTTGAATTGTTTTGAGAAGGAGAAGATTTTGCGTATGGTATTTATGTAAATCAACGTACGCAGTTACATTTTTATTTATGAATATATTCACTTCAAGTCTGTAACTGCTCGATTTACATAAATACCAGTCGCAAAATCTTCTCATTCTTAAAACAATTCAAATATGACTTACACCACTATCATTCTCACATGCTCATATCATAAAAATAGAATATATTTGAATCGATAAATCGCAGTTAGTAAACATTGACTTTCCACCGACCGATTTACACTAAAAACTAATTAAGATGTTAAGTTATCTGAGTTTACCGATTTGATCAAAATCGATAAATCGCAGTTAGTAAACATTGGCTCATATGTACTAGTTGAAATTCCCGTCGTCCGAGTGTGTATGATGAATCAACTATCTCTCCAACTCATGTGAGCCCGTGTGACTGTCTATATATACTTTTTCTCTCATAATATTACCGAATGAACTATGCAATAGCAACTTCTAAGATAGCAATAGACGCAACAAGACGCAACTAGACTGTCAGTAATAATATTATTTGTCATGACACGCACTGATAGCACAAAAGTGGTAAATGCCAGGTCGGTCGGCTTCAAATTTTTGTCTCAGTTTTTATATTATAGGAATGACAAAGTCAACATCCGATTTGTGTAACTTAAATTTGACGGTTTTGTAAATAATATGGCAAACATTTTAAAAATGTCACCTTTACATAGATCTTATTACTTTTAAAATTAATGCAAACAATTAAGGGCCGATTCTACAATTGACATTTAACTGGAGAATAAGGCTATTCGTGGTATAAGTTTGAGATATTGGCGTCAATATCTCAAACATATTCCAATTGTAGAATCGACTTTAAGAGAGCTAACATATGCTCAAACTGCTTCAGATAAATTTGTTTGCTTTACTTGAGAAGAATATCAAATATTATTAACATTAATCTTTCAGTATATTAAATTAACCCACACAGATTCTATCAATTTAATAAATAATTACCCAATAAGATATCGACAGTTGTGCCACTCATGTAATCGTGGCAATCGAAGTTCTTGCCCACTTCCTTCCTCATTTTCTCAACGACTTTCATACTGTTGGAGTAGAAAGTCGGAATGAAGTTCTTCAAAATGCTCTGATGGAAAGTGGGGGCAATCATTTTCCTATGGTGCTTCCATTTGGCTCCTAAAGAATTAAAAAAGGGTATTATTATTTTTAACTTCTATGCGTAACTATTTCAAAACCTTACCGGTACTGATAAGGAGTCCATTACCGAACCATGGTTTGAACACAGAGTATTCGCTGGATTTGTCGATGTGAACGTTACTGCTCAGTATTTTCTGAAATTAGGTTGAACAATGAAATATGATATTGTATTTTATGTTCTGTCTTACTAACCTCAACATCAGCTGGGTTGAACAAGAATATGACCAGCCTTGGGCCGAACCATGCCTTCACGATATCATCGTAACCTGATCTCATCTCCAAAGCCAATTTGAACATGTCTGTAAACGTATATAGTAATAAAATCGTAGTAGAAAAGTATTTTATAATAGAATATTACCAACTGGCTCAGCTCCAATAGTTTTAAAACTGGTTTTGAGCATTTTATGGAATGAGGGTCCTGGAATTCTGGAGGCCAGTTGGATTTGCCTGAGGAAACGTCTGCCATACCCATAAATGACTAAAAATCCCGTCACAAACAACAGGAAGTAGAGCATACTGCTCTGGGACATGGCAGTCGTGAATCTGCTCGTCGCCAACATCTAAAACATACAATAATCAATAACATACCAAATTTATGTGGCCTTTTGTAATATATGTATTCGGTTGGTTCGATTATAGTTAATCAACTTATAAGCACATAATACTTTACATGTAATGTCGGAAGTTGTTAGTATTCCTTAAATAGGAGGCACTACATTATTTTTCTAACTCTTAAAGTCATGAAATGTTCAAATTATTTTTGTATCACACTATATATAAGAGTTTATACCCAGTTGCATGTCACAGTAAAGCCAGGGAATTCCAATTAGTTTAGAAAACCAAAGCTTCATAAAAAAATTATTGAAACTCATATAATAATAATAATAATTCTTTGTTACTGTTAACCGTTACAGTATATGTATATAAATAGTAAATAATATGAAATGTATGTATATACAGGAATGGCGAGGATCAAGGATTTTTGTGAGATTCGCATCGTTTGTCTCACAAATATTCGCCTTTTCCTGTATATACATATATTTCATATTATTTATTATTTATATACATACATATACTGTAACTGTTAATAGGAATAAACAATTATTATTATTATATAAATAAAAAAGGCAGTAGCATAAAATGAAGTGAAACACAGATTTTGGTTTGTTTGTTTGGCACTAGCCTGGAAGTATTAAAAATCTTCAATAAAACGAATCTCCTCTCCGTGAGGGGAGACAGTGTCAGATTCTTACTGAAACACAGTGAAATTAAAAATGTACATAAAGTCTTAAATTTGAATTCAGTTAATGAATTCTCTACTTGAACTACTAATCAATATTTTAATGGTCGAACTGTAATGAATGCTAATTTCTATGCATAAAAAAACAATAGAATTTATGTAACTGCGTACAATTCTCGCATCTGTGTAACACTGATGTGTTATAGAATTGTTGATTGTTACATTGAAAATACTTCAATCAACAATTGGAATTAAAGGTATTAATTACAGTTTTATAATACAAATTTAAAAAGTGTTAAAATCTGACACAAATTTAGATAGTTGAAAATTATAAATCATTTAATTGTGATTTATACTCGCAAACTATCTCATGAAAATCAGTTCTTAACGCTTATAATAATAAAAACGTAAAAAATAATTCATAAAATATAAATTATTTGAATCATCTAGAAACATATAATTTAAAATGTTGATGGTAGAAAATAAAATCTAATTTTACGTATACTCAAAAAAAGGAGTTTTTTGATCAAAAAAACATGACTACAATTTTAACACTTGATAAAATTAATTATATTTAAGGTAGATTTCTGGTTATATGAAATACGGAACAATTTCAGAGATATATTTTTGATTTAATTGTTTATTGTGGCAAAATAGGTAATAATATTTTAATGCTATGTACTTCTCTTAGTCTGTGAGCATAAATAGTTGAAAATAATCCTTATTTCCACTTATTTCTTCTGTTATATTTCTAATTGTTTAGCCGCTTTCGTTTATCGGTCAGGAGCTGCTCCGGGCTGTTCTAGGCCAGCTAAAATCAGCCTAGAACAGCTCCCGAATAATAAACGAAAGCGAAAGCAGTATAAACCCACAATTAATCAATATATTTTGATACTGGCACACTTAAGTCCTGAATAAGCTAAAATATTGTATTTAATGTTTCCTAAAGTAAAAAAAAAAAATAATTTCTCAATAATAATTTTTCATTCAGATAGCCGATAATGGCAAGAAGTACTTCACTATAAGTTAAAAAAATAGTTACACAGTTGATTTATTAATCCTTGGTAATAATTATAATTGATATCTTTAGTTTAATATGATCGACGAATTAGTCTGAATTTTTGTGTTGTAATTTATAAACGATTATATATCGTTCATAGTATGTAAATATAGAAAAAACTTACGATTAAACAAGTTATGATTTATATGATATATCGAGCCTCTAAAACTGATACCAATTGTTGATAATAAATAAGTCTTGAATGAAAAAAATTCAGCAAAAAACTAAATTATTATTACGGTCATTTCGATACCTTTATTTATATATATATTTCGATTATAATACTTTTTGAATTATCACTATTACAACTCTTACTTATATTTAGAATCCAATGCACTTAGACTATTATATTTATTTAATTAAATATATTTATATACCTTGAGGTGGTAATTTGTACACTTCACTACTTGGTTCACTGTTCGGTGTGAACCGAATGCGTTGTGACTATTTTTCTGCCGCGTTTTATACTGATATTATTGGATTTATGCTAAATATTTATGAATTATTGAAATTGCATTGTTCCTGTGGCTAGCGCAGTGCGTCAATTTCATGTCACCCTGGGTGAGAACGTTGTTATTGTTCTTTAATTAACATTGAATGTGTTTTAGTAATTAACAAGGGCATATTTGCAAGGGCATTGTTTTAAATATTAAATTTGCAAAGGGATAATTTGAAAATTTGAGTTTGTCTGTATAGGATTTTATATGCACGAAGTGGTGTAAGGGGTTGCAGTTGTATTTAAGGATGTACAGTTTGGGCTGGTCCGTATAGAGGGCGGTATATATATCAAAAGGATATTAAATTCGAAAATATTTTAAATTGTATTAATGCTATATACATATACATCAAGGATATAAAACTAGTTCTTGTATTGCATGTATACTAGCTTACTTGCACAAACGGAAGATATAATTAATAATAATAAATAATATATATATATATATATATATATATATATATATATATATATATATATATATATATATATATATATATATAACTTTTATTTTCTACCTAGTGTAGTGTAAGTATTTAAAAAAATGCATTCATATACATTTTGTACCAGGATTACAGACAAAACGTTGTTTTGTTTATTTTTTTCGTAAAAAGTCATCATTTAATTTAACGAATTTAGAAATGTTGTAACAGAAACTATGAAAATAGATAAGAAAAAGTAATGGTAAAATAATATTCATTGGTATCATCAGAAAGATTATATATGCAATTATTCTGCAGAAACAATCTACTCCCGGATTTGGTCCTTAAATTATCACGTTTTCATTGAATTGTATTCAAACTAATGGAAAATTGATTGTATACTTTTAACACATTAACAGCCAAACCCACAATAACTACGTCAAATCAAACATGCTCACAATTTCAATATGTCAGACCAATCTTTATAGGGCTATCAGTCTTGAGGCTTTTCCGCCGATAAAGGCAGATGCGCAGAGTTTAATCACCCGGGATTTACCTTAACTTTACAGTAAACCCTCGAAAAAATGTGAAAGGTGATTCGCGAAAATTTGCTCAATATGCAAGCGCGATGGCGTCAATAGAGCAAGTGTTTTAAAGATTATTTATATTCTATACGCTATTGTTGTTATTGATAGATTATAATATAAAAATTACCCAACTAAGTGGCAGAGTGATTAGAGTTCGAACCCCACTCTAATCACTCTGCCATTTAGTTGGGTAATTTATTATATTATAATGTATCAATAACAAAAATGACGCATAGAATTTAAATAATCTTTAAAGCACTATTGACGCCATCGCGCTTGCATATTGGCATGTGCTTTATAGATATATACTTTAATATACTTTGCTAAACTAAACATGTCAGGACATGGACAATTTATTTTAAAATACTAACAATTCTCTTACATTGAAAATACATTAGAAAGCTTTAGCATGCCAGTTTTTTTGCAAATATAAGAGAACAACGCAGTTTGTACGTCATTTTTTTTAAATAAATTTATTATTATTTATTATTTCTATCGTTATAGGACTATCAGTCGTGAAGCTTTTCCGCCGACAAAGAGAGAAGCTTAGAGAAGATTAATCACCCAGTATTTACCATACCTTCACTGAAAACCTCTGAAAAACTGTAATAGGTGAGTTGCAAAAATTCGACCCGATGGGGTTCAATCTATAAACTATATAGCTATAAGCTCCCCCTTGCTCACTATTAGACGAATGACGCGTCTATATATATATATATATATATATATATATATATATATATATATATATATATAATCTATTTTATACTTTTTACTTAATAATAATAATTCCGTGGCTATTTGGCAGAAGCCATATGTGCATTTTACTAACTTTTTCATAAATTTCCATATATACACTCATTAATAAATGGAATGTTTTATTATTAATTTGAAATTGTAATAACCCCCGACTTTTACTTCCATATGTAAATTATTATTTTATGTAAAATAAAATGTGGCAATTTAGAATAATAGACATAGACACATCAGCTTTTTATAAATAGCCATAAAATTGTACAATTGAAAGTACAAACTATTTACTTTTTTTTTTATTTATCAAAATATATTAATCATAATTAAAAATAATTAGGAATTCATACACAACACCACAAAATTTGCATAAAATTAAAACTCTATGTAAAAGTTAAAAATAATACATAATTAACGGATTATTTTCATAACATTGAAATACTATAATTTTACTTTTTATTATAGCAACATGATCTTTTACAATCAGACTATAAAAATATAATGAGTATGATATTCTTACACTTGGCTTAAATTGGCTGATCCGCATTATTGTAGGCTTTACAGTCAGGACACAAATGTGTTATTGAAAAACATGCTGGAAACACTTAGTATTATGAAATACAATACATATTGACACATTAAAGCAAGAATTCGAATAGTTGTTATTATTGAAGCAATGAAGTTATTTTCGCGAGTATCTGTTTTCATTGCAATATGACTTCGTTATGTTAATTGTAATATGTACAAAGTACAGTATTGATTTTAAGGATGCATATACAATGTATTACATTCTATAGTTTGTGGTCAAATCGCAACCATATTATATTAAGCATAAAAGCGACAGCTCATCTAAATTGTCTTTGATATTTACAAATTTTATTAAAATAAACAAACGTGAATTTATTTTAATTACTATTATACGTTCGCCCGTATGAAATTATCTAGTTTCCTATATCGTTTTATATATAAGAATTGTAATTAACTGTATAACTATTTCTAAATGAAAAATTTACATTGTGTATTACGGTGTTGTTATTGTTAAGTGAATTTATTATTATTCCGCAGCTATATCATTTTCTACATGTGTGTATGACACTATGTAGTTTGTGTCTGCATCGAAAACGATATAAGAAACTAGATAATGTCATACGGGCTTAATACACCTTACAGTCTTTATATAGTGAGAGAATCAATTTTTGTTAGGCATGATAGCGCGTTTTTGCCATTTTTTTGCATGTGTAAAAAGCAATATATAAATATATTATTTACATAATCAATCTTAAATTTGATTGTTATGCAGGGTTTAATATTAATAGATATTGTGTCATATTCTCGCTATTTCAATTATCCCGCAATTGTACTTTATAATTAAACAACTTGTTCAGACTGTCTTTAATTTTCCGTTATATCATATTTCACCTGTTAAAACGGTTTATGCTGATTTTATCTTATTTTATCACACAGAGAAAGTGTTTTCCTGTTCAGGTTTTCGGGAAAACTACCATATATTTTATAACCAAATTGTGCTAGTTACTATTATTTCACGTAAGCATTCTTAATAATAATAATAATAATCTTTAATTACCGCACTCGCATAGAACATAGTAAATTACGAAATTGCATAAATTTGTACGACGCAGTACAATTATTTACAATATTAATAATTGATAATTCATGAGGCAGAAAGACCCATGTATCCCATATATGGGTCTTTCCGCCTCATGAAGTATCAATTATTAATATTATAGATAGCCAAATAAAGATTGATTATATATGATAATCCATAACGCCTGTTGTTTTTACTAAACAACACATAGTATTGAACAGCCTATGTGTTTGGGAAAACATGTCAAACCCAGAGTATGGAGTATGGTTGGATGAGATACCGAATTATTAAAGATTTCTTCTTGAATCATGTAACTTCTGCTTAGGATCATAGGGTCTCCACCATTATCTTAATTGGTGTATTGGTTACCTCTAATGTCTTGTTGGAGCCTGTAACTCCTGCTCAAGAGTATAGGGCTTTCGCCATTATTTTAATTAGTGTGTTGGTTAAAGAATTGATAAGTACTTCTTCTTGAAGCCTGTAGTTCCTGCTCAGGAGCATAGAGCCACGTCGCAATTTTGCGCAACTTCCTTCAATTGCTTCCAACTCCAGCCATTTTCAAAGGCTTCTTGGTGCATTATATGTCACCATGTCGTTCTGTGTTTTCCTTGTTTGCATCTGCCCTGTGGGTTCCAATCTAAATTCGTTGGTAATGTTGTTGATTGGTCTCGTTATTGTATGGCCAAGCTGTTGCACATCTAATTTCCATTGCTAACGATTTTTGGTAGGCTAGCTTCCAAAGGTCTGTTGTGTATACCACATCAGACCATCTTATCTTTAATAACCAGCGAATGCTACAGTGTAGTTTCTGATTTGTGGCTGACCAGCCAGGTTTCGCTTCAATATTCGTGTTAATCATTTGTTGGATGGTTGTGATAAATTCCATACTAATGTAAGTAATGCGAATCACGTTTCCTTATTGACACGGCTGTTTATATCAGCATATGCTCCCCATCTTCAGATATGATGCTAAGTAGCAGAAGCTGTTCACGCTCTCAATAGTGTAGCCGTCTATATCGATGCTGTTGTTTTGCCAGATTCCAATAATCATCAGTTTTCTCTTGTCCTTGTTTATGTATATTCCTACATTTTCTGTTGAGGCTACACAGATTGTCAGTCATATAGCGGTTGTTAGTGCTGAGGAAGCATATATCATAGCATGTGTGTAGTCCAGGGGTGCGATTTGCGACCCATCGCTATTACCATACGCTATCATGCGAATATGTTTCATAGTACTAAACTAATAGAATTAACTGAAAAATTAATGTCAAACCATTACTGTCTACCTTCCAGTTCTTTCAAAGATAAGCTGCACCTTTCACGAAGTGAAGGGTCACAAATCGACACCATTCGCAATAATAACGAAGGTCTATCTATCGGTATATTCATTGCAATCGCTCAAATATCCACCCCCTGGTCTTCTAACTGTCTTGTCAGAATCTAATCCATACCTCTGCGAAAGTTGGCTAGGACAGCGATGAAGATCAGGGCTAAAACAGATAACCTTGCTTAACCCAAATGTTATGGTTATTGGCTCTGTTAAACTATCATAGTGTAAGACGTGACAACTGGATTCGTGGTATATTGCTCGGGTATATCTTTGGCTCTAAAAGTATCCCACATACTGTTTCTATATAATCTATCAAATACTGGTGCAAAATCCACAAACGTCTACCACGATAACTTGCTCCGTGTTGATTATTAATATAGAGATATGCTCCACATATGAACCGTCCGCTTTGAACCCAGATTCCTATCTTAGTTGTTTATGAATTGATGACGGAATTCTGTTTAATATGTTTCAACATAGAATTTTATAAGCAGATGGCACTATTGTGGCTAAATTCCTCTCCAGTTGACACATACACTAAAATATCTCGTTTTTGGGCTTTCACGAACACAGCTTCCTTCTACTCACGTAGCAGAGTATAATCCGAAACCAGGTATGTCCGTGGAGTGACATCAAGATTTGGGCATATATCTCTGGATAGCTTTAAACAGTTCAACGCTGATATTATCAAATCCGGGGCTTCATCTTAATGTTAGGCGGGATGGTATTTCCTCGAGTGTATGTTACTATGTACTCATAGTTGGCTGTTAATTGTCTGGAGGATCATTGGAAAGGACTTCAATAAAATGTTCTTGCCGTCGCTTTGGTTGGTTAGTGTCTGTCACCAGCATTTCCCTCTTTGTTACAGAGATTTCGAATTTTTAAATTTGTGATTAGTTAGTTGTTTCATGATTATGCACACTGTGTGCTATGTTGTTGCTATTTGCTGCTCTTTGAGCAGTATCAGCTAACTTATTTGCCAACTATCATTTGTATTTCCTAACGATTTTCTTTAACATGGTTCGATTTTTTTTATACATCTCACTGTGCCCACCAATAATGGTATCTGGATAGTTGGCTGGACACTTAGCCCTCAAATTCGCCCATTGTGAAACTCTTCAGGCTTGTCACTCATCCCACCGGTAAATTCTGCGTGCGAGCTGCAGAACTCTGGCTGGTAAGGAGTTGCCAATTCTGGCCATACTATGCCAGCACTCTCCTAGTATTAGCTGCCTAGTGTTTACTAGAGCTTGGCAGAGGCATATTACATGCGCTGCTGCTTCTAGTTCTTCATTGCACCCTCTACATAACGGGCTGTCCACCAGACCCATCGTGTATAGGTGTTTGTTTAGCCGGCAGTGCCCAGTTAGGATCTTAGTCAATAATTTCAGATTGGTTCTAGATAAGTTCAGCTGCAATTTTACAATATTGCCTAATTGCTTCCTTTGATTGCTTGCAGCCCGGCGTTTCTCGCCATCTTATCTTGTGATGAGCATGTGTCCTATGCTCTATTTTTTTTTTCAGAGTACCTGCTCACCAATAATGGTAGAATAATGTTCGTTTAAAGAAGAGAGGAGAGAAAGAAAATCAAGATAAAGATCTTTTTTATCGCCTGCAACATGAGCATGAATTCGCCCATTATTAGTATTATGTCATGTTTATTGACTTTTTTAGTACTTCTTAAACTTGACTATAAAATCTTCTTCTAGTGCTGCCCCGTAATCGTTCTTCATTTCTGCAACAACTCCATGAGAATTATGCCCTTGGAATCCCAAAAAATCGTGGCCATTACCTTTCCGACCGATGGGGCCGTCTTTGTCTTCTTTGACAGATTCACCCTGAACAATCCATTGTTTTGAGTGTCGCTTCGTCTTTGGAGTATAATAATGAATCATTAGTGGATTAATGGTTTGATTAACGGTGACAATTTATGGTACCTATCTAAAAATTGTAGCTCCATTCAAAATTTGTTTTTTTGGTTGTACTACTGGTTAAAAATATTATTTTGAGTAAATAAGTAGCTTTTTTTAATTCATAAAATTTTGTGTAGGGTGAGAGGGGGGGGGGGGGCGTTAACTTATGAGGTGTTTTACCCAGGGTCCCAAAAAAGCTAGTGACATCCCAGAAGATAGATATTTATTAACTTATGCAAGAAATACAAATCTTGCAATCTATGTTGTAAGCCATTTAATTGACTGATTGTTGATAAACATTTCTGTCAATATTTTCAAATTCTCTGAAATACATCTAGAACAGCTGGAGGATATTTAAGCTAGAGACTACTTAGGCGTTCGTTTAAAAAAATTTACTCTCTTTCTTTCATATACTCTTCCCTTATAATGTAGAGTACCTTTATCCAGCTCCGGCACCCATCACCTGTAATACTAATAATATTTTTCATGCTTCTCCACGGATTCATTACTATTCTTCATACTACACTATTGCAAAACACCATTATTTTCTCCGATTCCTTATCATTGCTGGTCTACTAGCGAGAGGGGGGCTGGGTACCAGAACGCGCCCTTTTGGTTCTTGGTTTACCTCTACCTCGTGACGTGCTGGGTTGTGATTTAAATATTGTTTTGGGGGCTCTCCCTTCTGTGATGCTGATCATATGATTTGCCCATTGTACTCTCGTTGCCTTAACGTATTTATCTATGTCTTCTCCATTTACTACCTCTACCTATCTTCTATATGCTAGGTCTCTTCTTTAGAACATTTCTCTCAAATTTCTCAGTGACATCTTGTCTGGCTCTGTTAGTTTCCATGTTTTAGTACCGTAGGCCAATGCTGTTCTAATTAGAGTTTTATACATTCGTAATTGAATTCTACTACTTCTTACAGTTCGTATTCGTTTATTTCGTTTAATTTTTCCTCAAGTATTTATAGAACTTTTGTCTTATTTTTTATTTTTTTGGAAAACTTCTGCATGTGTTCCGCTATCTCTAGCTATGATTAATATGCCATCCACGTATGCACATATGTGGTATAGTGTATGATGTTATCCGTGTTGTGTAGTTCTCCTATGTCATGCTGTAGTGCAAGGTTAAAAAGAATCGCCGATAGTGCATTATCCTGCGCTCTTCTTCCTCGTGAGAGTTTAGTGATGGTATTGATACACCGATCTGACTACCGCCCATACGTCCGTGTCTTGTGTCTAACTCTTGTAAACTGTAACCAATAAATCAATAAATATTTGGACCTGGGCTATCCAACAAGTGGGAGGTGCCCTACTTGTTGGATAGACCAATCGTATTCTGCCACCTTCTAACTTCCCTTCAACAATTAATATTTCTATAGATTCATGTTTCCTTGCTATTTAACCAAAATAGCGTAAGAATGATTGGTTTGTCTTGGTGGACAGACGTACAGTAATATGAAGTTCTTGCAATAACGATGCATTGGTGAGATGTGGTTTCGCATTACGTCAGCAGTCTTCAAGATCTCTTTCAGTATTTTATTAATTTCCATTTTTTCCATATGGAAACTAAATCTTGCCACTTTTCATTAATATGTCCGTTTAATCAATCTCATCTATGCCTTTACTATCAATCAGAGTTCGTTTTTATTTATATTTCCTCTTTATTTCAGTTGCTATATATTAACCGGGTAAACTAAATTCTGTATCTAATTGAATAAATATTATGACTTGGAAATTTAGACAAATTGGTCTAATCCAATTCAAATACAAATAAAGACTAATATTATATTATTAAATTTTAATAAGTAAATAAAACGATTTTTTTTTCTTTTTTTATCACTTTCGCTAGCCGAAAATATTCGCAAACAGCAATAAATAAGTGATAAAAAAACAAAGAAAAATTCCTTTTATTTATTTATTATAATGAATTATCTCAAAGTAGATGCCGATTCAATCCAATATTTAATTAAATTTTACACTCAGCTCAGTGGTTTAGTGGAGTAGAGAGAGTAGAAACCTCGTTGTTTTACAGTGATTTAGAGTAAATATCTAGTGGTTACACTCCCCTTCTCCCTTCACCAGCGGAATTGTCCTCGGGCTGATAGCTATAAAGATAGATTTTTTTAAATGTGCACATATTTTATTCTTGAAATGATTGTTTGTGGGCGTATAATAAAACAAGGACTAACAAGGCTAACAAGTCAAATGTATCGTTCGTTTCTGATGAGAACAAATGCTAGCTAAAATTTAACTTAAATTAAAGCAGAATTGTTCGGCGAATCATTGCAATATTCTGACTGGTGACCCGAAAAATTTAAAATCCGTTATTGTTTTCGCTTTCATTCTTATAAATATTTCGGTTAATTTTGTTATATCGTTTTCATAATATCCTCTAACCAGACAAATAGAATATTATTATAACTAGATTAGTTATTAAAATTATTAATATACTTTACGATTTACAATATATTACAAAAAGACAAATTAAATATATTTTGGTCTCTTTATCTTGAACGTGTAATATATATATATATATATATATATATATATATATATATATATATATATATATATATATATATATTCATAAAATAATCGCTTTATTATATGACCGAACATGATAATAACTGGCTTGCATGCATCTATAGTTTTGGTCATATATATTGTATTTTAATGCAACCATTTTATTTACCAATATCTCCTTATTCATTTGAAATTAACTGTCAGTTCACCTAGTTTTATTCATTATTAATATCTGTAATATAAGTAAAGGATATTCATCCGGAATGCCCTTATCCGAAAGCTTGATTTTTTTAGCATAAAACGAAATAATTATGCATCACCTGCGCAAGGTGTTTGGCTTGACGTCACGGTTTTGTGACGCAGTGTAGATTATAAACTGGCACGTGCACTAATAATCTAATTATCTACATCCGGGGTGGTTATTTCACGCATTAATTTACTTCCTTGCTACCCTTAACTATATTTCCTGGTGCGAAATGGGCACCAGCGAACTGTGAATATAAAATACATGATACAATCTAGATGGAGTTATATACTACAAATCTAGTAGAATAATTAATAATCAAACAAATTATCACTAATTATTAATATAACCTACAATAGTCACTAGTGAACCTATAAAGGCACCTTACACGATTAATAATACTGTCAATATTTTAGAATAATGACAGTATTACTGTACAATAACCAAAATAGCATAATAATGATTGGTTGGTCTTAATGAAATGAAAAGACGTACAGTAATATGCAATTGCAATAACGATGCATTGGTGAGATTGGTGGTTTCGCATTACGTAAGATTCGTCGGCAGTCTTCAAGATCTCTTTCAGTATTTTATTAATTTCCATTTTTTCCATATGGAAACTAAATCGTGCCACTTTTCATTAATATGTCCGTTTAATCAATCTCATATATGCCTTTATTTAGAATAATGACAGTATTACTGTACAATAATATGTTTAAAATGTTCATTATTCTAAAATATTGACAATATTACTTATCGTGTAAGGTATAGTAACGATAAAATGAAGAGAATACTGATGTTTATCCGGATAATTGATTACTTGATAAATATAAAATGAGGAATGAAGCAAATACTAACAGTACTAGGATTGACAGTCTTATTGAGCATGTAAGTTGCCTTTATAGGATCACTAGTGACTATTGTAGTTTGTATTAATAATTAGTGATAATTTGTTTGATTATTATAGACATATTTATTGAACTATTTTATATCCATACTTCTTCCTGTTTAATAAAAATCTTTATCATTATAGCGCAAAGACTTTTTCGCTGGTATAGGAACAATGCCAGAGTGTAGTCGCCCTCTATTAAGATACTTTTTTTGATCTCAAATATATAAATATTGCCTTTGAACCCAAATACCAAAATGTATTTGTAGGAACTCAATACGTCTTATAAATGAGTTTTGCTTGGTTTTAATATTATTTCTCTTTTGTATGGATATTAATTAATTATTTAGTTTGTCTATTATCCTTAGTTTTATCCTTTCTATTTATCTAAATATGTTTGCTTTTTTTTTACCCAACTTTTGTGCACATAAGATCTACTTTTTATCTTAAAAATGTGACTTGCTGTCATTAGTATTTATCAAGTAGTCTTTATTTAAGACATTGATCCGCCCCTGTTTTTTTACGATACATAGAATTAAACGAAAAGTCATCTAGTGAATATGTCTGATTCATGTCTATTATGTATATAACCTTGTATACAAACAGTCATTTTTATAATGTATAATTTTCCAGTGTAATAATAGTGAAATGGTGTGCTTATAAAAACTAAATTAGTTCAAATTGAACAAATAGGCGCTAAATGAGAAGTCCATTATATCCATCCGTCGGTGGTTTATTGTAGGAGAGAACTTGTTTCGATGCCGTTCTTTGATGTGGGTTTATCTCCGTAGAAGTAATTACGTACTAAAGACAACCGATCAAGTGTTAAATAAGCACGTCTTTCGGCGCACAAAACAAATCTCAGTCTGTGTGTAGTCGCTGCCTTTTTTCGATAAATTTTCTGATTACAGCTGCGTAACGAAACTCGACCGCACGATCCGTATCGGCACGGCATTGTAGCCCGATCCGCACTGATTTTTTTCCCGTGATTCGGCTTCGCTAATCCGCAAATATAATCATTCTGGGATAATTCCCCATTCACTGGTGACATGCAGTCGCGTCCCCAGGTCCGTGGGTAGATTGGAATTGGGACGCGACCCAGTGTTTATTTAAAGGGAGGGTGGCTCAACATTTGCTCATTTCCCAGCGTATTACATAACGGTTTTTATAGCTTATTTGATATATGGGGTAAATATGATGCAATTTATTGTTATATTGGGAATCATTCTAAATACAAAAATAATAATAGTTTATTTATCTCTTGTAATGACAATCATATTTATTATTTAGCAACTTTTGTTACAAATAAACTCAAATCTAAATTAATTTAATAAACGCAATACACTAAATATAATCTATATAATATATAAAATTTCAAATACACCTACTTCACATAAATACATAATTCAGAGTGAGAACCATCTTAAAGTATTACAATTTTTATACAATTTTGTTTTGTATTGAATTCATTCAAGCTGTCCTAATGTGTCTTTGAATTGCCCAATCTATAGATTTTTTCATACAAATGAAATTGACATGAAATGTACTACTGTTCAGAGTGAAATTAGTATAAATTATTATTTATACAGCCAACTATTGTCTGTATTCACGCTTCAACCAGACTTGTATAGTGGTAATAGTTATTGAAAACATGGTTAATTAATGCATTTTCCTTTTCCTGTACACATGTTCGTTCCGAACAGTTTAAAAGTCCAATTAAAACTGTCGCTGATGTATGAAACGATATTAACTAATGTAAAATAAGTGTGTGCATAGTACACGCGTCATAACCGCTTGAATAATTTGTGGCACGCTTCACTTCTTTTACATTTAAACAATACTAGCACCGAAACGACAGGTGAGCCGGCTACAATGCTTTATTGACCTTACGGTTTTTTCGAGAGAAAAAACTACTTGCCGCTTCATTGAAAGAGCAATAATTTTACAGTAAAACCGTGGAATTATTCGCATTATTCAAACTGCAGCCATTAACATATCACTTATTAAATAAAAACAGCTGATTCACGCCCAGTTCCAGCAAGTCACTTCTGGCTTTGTTTTCGTATTTACATTCGGTCTGGCCCAATTCCGAAACGGCTTAATTATAAAAGCCACTAACCCCCCTCGTGTGTGGGGCAAATCGTTTCAGATGGACGTGCGTTACGTCGGTGCCCGCCTGAATAGTAAAAACGATTTCTTCTCTTTTTATTAAAAAAGCAAACGCGCGGCACGTCTTTACGGACATTAAAGCAAATTCTGTTCCGTCATGGTGGTCTCAATCGGGGCAAATGCGGATATATTTATGTATACAGACGGTTCCAATCATGAACTAAATAGACTCACGCATGCAAACCCAAAACCGAAATTATTCAAGACGAATTAAAGTGTAACATCACCAACAGCGTTTAATTTCTGAAGTCTGTGAGAGTGTTCAATTTAAATTTGAAAAAAAATCGCTCTTCTGTCAAATTCAATTTGATCCTTGTTAACTACATCAATATCCAATGCTAATCGTAGAGATGAAACGAAAATAAATTAACCCAAAAAGTAAATTATTAAACTGTACGATCATTTAATTTCTATAGCCTGTTTAAATGTGAAAAAATAACGTAAGCATTCCGTCAAATTCGAATTGATTTCAGCAATATTCACTACTAATAAAAAGAGAAAGGGACGAAAATAAACACGCATGCAAACGTGGACACCCAAAAAAGAAATGATTCAATAATAATTAAACAGTAACATCAATAGCGTTTCATTTCTGTAGCCTGAGTGTGTAAAATTTAAATTTAAAAAATCACCTAAGCACTTCTGTCAAATTCAATTTGACCCTTGTTAACCTCCAATGTTAATCAGTAGGGATGAAACGAAACTAATTATAATTGCTGCAAAACGAGGTGTATCAAAATGTCTCCCCAAAAAGAATAATTAAAATAAACTTTTAAGAACCTAAAATTCTATTTAGAAATTTCACGACGTTATAAGCTATTTAGTGGTCTGTTAATATGGCACAAACATTTTAAGGATATTATTTCTTTTTTCATCTCCGCCGCCCTTTCGAATAGGGGTTGGTGTTGGAGACTCGAAGCGTGACCGGAAGCCGGTGCTAATTCACCCCCGGAAGCCGTCGCGCGCCACTCACACAATTCCTAATAATCGCGATTAATTATCCGCGACCATCCGGAAGGAGTGGGTTTTATTTTTGTTTTGCGCCCTCAACTCGGCCGCAATAAACTTTTCAATTAACTGGCTGTAAAACGTGTGAAATAATTGATTTCGGACCTTGTTAAGACCAGCACCCGTCCGTCTCTCTGTGCGGCTAATTATACACGGACATATAAAATCAATTACCGTCAATTATTCGCTACTAAAAATACTTTAGCTGCGTCTTTAAGTGCGTTTTTTTTTGAGCGACGTCGTCGTGCGGAGGTAACTGGGTCAACAATTTGGGCGCGTTTTTTTTTTGGGGGGGCTCTTCGGCGTACGCGTTTTGCGTTTCTGCACGCATTTAAATTGCGATGGAATTAACATTCTGCGTAATTAAAACACACCAACAAATTATACGTGATAATAAGTGAAATAGCGCGGATTCTTGGTTAATAAGCCAGTAAAAATGCAATTATACAAATATCTCGCTTTTGATGGTCGCTATTTTAATTACTTGCGTTTAAGTAATTATGTATGTACTGTTGGTCGTGTTCGGAATAAAAATTTAATTAATAATAGCGGGAGGTTAATATGAATATTAATTTTAAATAATTATGACAAATTTTATGTTAATATGTTAAATTACGTTTACTAATTTGTTTTAATATGCTTAATTATAATCATAACAGTATTATAATTTATATTGTAATCATAATACATACAAATTGAAAGAAACGGAAGTAAATTCGTGTTTTTATCTGTATAAAATTATTATTTTATAACAATTTCAATTCAAATTCTCTTAAAACGAAGTTAACTAATTGAAGTTCATTTTACAATTGTACCATTATACCATTGTTTTTTTTTGACGTTAATCTAATGATTATCATAGTCATCAACTATGTATTATAATTTATATCATTTTATGCACATTACTCTATCTATACACTAATACACACACAGACTATAGACGGACACACACACACCACCCATGGATTAATAGACCCAAATTCCGACCGGAAAATAATTTATTAATACCGGACTCGAACCGGCGACGGCGTGGACGCAGTGGCTTCAGACCGTCGCCTTAGACCACTACACCACGATCGTATCGATTGTATCATTGTGAATCCTAAAAATACCGTTTTAGCAACAAACTGTTTTATATATTGAAACACATTAAACTGTGTTTGATTAATAAGGCACCTTACACGATCAATATTACTGTCAATATTTTAGAATAATGACAGTGTTACTGTACAATAATATGTTCAAAATGTTTATTATTCTAAAATATTGCCAGTATTACTCATCGTGTAAGGTATAATAATGATGTACTGAGGAGAATACTAATCTTTATCCGGATAATTGATTACTTGATAAATATAAAAGGATTGAAGCAAATATTGACAATACTAGGATTGACAGTATTATTGACCGTGTAAGGTGCCTTTATATGAACATTTAGAGATTATTGTTAACAGTAACGTGTATGTCCTCCACAAGCCCTTGGAACTGCAGTCATCCGTCTTTTCATACTTCTGATGTCACCGTTGATCATTCCTTTAGGCAAACTGTTCCACTCCTCAATTAAAACAGCTCTCACTTCTTCTATGTTTCGAATATCAGGAATTCTTGTCGTCTACCTAGCATGCCCCAGACATGTTCAATTGAATTCAGATCCGGAGAACACGTCGGCCAATTCATTTTTGTTATACCGCTCGCCATTTACTTGACTTTTTAAACCAAGTTAAAAAGTCATGTACATGGCGAGCGATGTGCTGACGCACGTGGTCCTGCATTAGAACAATAAAAATGCAATGTGTGGGGCTAAAGGTACCACATGGTTTTATAAAATAACCCTATTCTCTTGTTAAAGCGTCGCCTGCAACCACTACCAAATATTTGGCGTGCATAGACATATCCCACCCTATACCATAACTAAGGCTCCAACAAAAGAGACAGTAGATGTAAAATTAAATTGTGCATTTTGTTCTTCTTGACGTCGATACAATATTTCCCTATCGCCAATTGAATTTACTTAATAACGCCTCTCATCCGTGAACAAAACTTGACCTCATTGATAATTAAAATCCTGGTGTCCTTGAGAAAAGTCTAGACGTACTACTCGATGACATCTTTGGAGTTTTCGGGGTTATTTTAGCACATACGACTTCAAACCATCTTCCTTGGATCTTCTTCTGACGGTACACGTACTTATCCGTTTCCACAAACTTCTTCCAGTGAGTGCTATATATCTAGCGAAATCAGTCTGTGTTAAATCGCCCATTATAAACTGGTTATCAAAAAAGTTTATTTAGAACTAATTTAAAAGATTACTTATCAAAAATAAAACTTTTATCGAGACAAAGCACGCGTTTCTAAAAAAGCACAATACAATATAACTTAACAAAGGTACTTACAACTTGCAAGTATTGACCAAGATGTCAAAGCATAACAAATTATAGTGAGGAATTCAATGCTGCCTAGAATTTGAAAAAAGAAAATAAAACAGAAAATTAGTTTTAATGTTGCCGGTGTGTGTAGTAGAAAAATCGTAAAATAGAAAAGATATGTAAAAATATATAAACAAAAGACAACAAACTTTCACATTATTTTGATAACTTAACAGAAGCAAATAAAGATATAACATAAGAACGAGATAAGCCTATTCAAGTGATAGAACATGTACAAGGAAGTAATATAAAGTATAGAAATGATAAAAGAATGAAAATCATTCTGAAATAGAAAATCCGGGGACGATTTTCTGAAGTAGCAAGCTGTATTACTCTCATATACATACACTAATTCACGGCAGAAGGACCCCAAGGTCGGTAGCCAGATACAAATTGTAGCTAATATAGGAACTAACTTATCCTGAAAGGACGACATTACCTATGAAAGGATAATACACTCATGGGAAAATTTATTTATTATTTTTTAAATCACATTTTTTTAAAGGACAGTTTTAAAAATGCGGCGTAAAACCAGCAAAGGGGAGAATACTATCAAGAATATTTTGAAAGGACATAAGATCCAAAACACCATAAAGGATACATAATATAACAAAATCAGGATAGAAAAAAGCAACCTAGTTTTAAAATACAAGATTAGCAAAGGAGTGAAAATGTATAAACGAGAACAGAACTGAATAAACACAATATTAACAATTAGTGTTCGATCGGGAAGTCATACACACAACCAACAGCAGATAATCATATATCATATTATCAGGCCCGAATACTTCACTAGCAGGTTTTTGTGCACGTCTCAGGAGATATGACTTAAGGAAGATTACAGGAATTGTAACAGATCATTCTACGTTGAAGAAGCATCTCACCAAAATGGGATATGCCGTCGATCCAGTATGTAGAGGATGCAACCGATAGGAGGAGACGCCGGTCTATGTTCTCTGTGAATACCCCGCACTCACCTCCGAACGGCTAGCTGTGGTTGGCACCCATAGCCTATACCAGCGCAAACTAAGCGTCATCCCCCCAAAAGCCATTCTTCAATTTTTTACAACAGTGGGATGGATGGAGGAATTACAGATCAAATTTAATCTTGTGTTATTTCAAATCATAATCAAACATATATTTGAATTGATGTATATCACCCGATCCAGGCATATACGCTTGAGATATGGCCTGAAGCAGCTGTGTCCAGTTAACGCCTGGATAAAGGCGTAACCAACCTCCCCATGTCTTGCCAGGGCCCTATCTTTGAAATCAGCCTTTGTGTCTAGTTTCAATGATTCTCTAGTTTGTCCCACATGGTTGGTCATTTCCACATGATCAGGACTCTGTCTGTCTTGGTCCTGATACCTTCTCAATGCCTTTTCATGCGCTCGAAAATAAGCAGCTCAATCGGGGGGATGCAGGCTATTAAATTTTTCACAACGGTGGGATGGATGGAGGAATTACAGATACAATTTCAACTGGGGGATGCACAAAGGTCCCACACAAGTGAAGTCTGCAGACTCAACAACCTTGTGTTATTTCAAATCGTCATCAAACATTTATTTGAATTGATGCATATCACCCTCTCCAGGCATATACGCTTGAGATATGCCTTGAAGCAGCCGTGCCCTATTAAGTCCTGGATGAAAGCCTAGCCGACCTCCCCATGTCCTGTATCCATCCAGGGCCCTACCTCTGAAATCAGCCTCCGTGTTCAGTTTCCATGATCCTCCAGTTCGTCCCACATCGTTGGTCATCTCCACATGATCAGGACTCTGTCTGTCTTGATCCTGATACCTTCTCTATGCCTTTTCATGCGCTCCAACATGAGCAGCTCAATCGGGGGGATTCAGGCTATTTAATTTTTCACAACTGTGGGATGGATGGAGGAATTACAGATGTAATTTCAACTGGGGGATGCACAAAGGTCCCACACAAGTGGAGTCTGCAGACTCAACAACCTTCTGTTATTTCAAATCATCATCAAACATTTATTTGAATTGATGCATATCATCCGCTCCAGGCATATACGCTTGAGATATGCCTTGAAGCAGCTGTGCCTGGTGAAGGCGTAGCCGACCTCCCCATGTCCTGTATCCATCCATGGCCCTATCTCTGAAATCAGTGTCCAGTTTCCATGACCCTCCAGTTCGTCCCACATGGTTTGTCAAATCCACATGATCCGGGCTCTGGCTGTCTTGATACTGATACCTTCTCTGTGCCTTTTCATGCGCTCTAATATGCGCCGCTCAATCGGGGGGATTCAGGCTATTCAATTTTTCACAACTGTGGGATGGATGGAGGAGGGGAGATGCCGGCCACTACAGGATGGAGTCGCATGACACCGTCCCGTATCCCCTTGACTACCCTGAGCGGACTAATCCTTTGGACCTCTGTCAGTACATCCCTCGTACTATGGTATTGCCTCCCTATTTGGGTCCCGTACTGTATAATGTTTTCTGGTACTCTAGCTAGTATCCTGCGTTTGTGTTTGTGTCCTGTTTCTCTCGTATTAGGAATAATGGCCGCAAGCCTCGACTTGCTTCTTGAAAATCTAGCCCTGGTCAAGCACTACCCCCAGGTACATGACCTTATATCTAGGCACCACCTCGGTACCTCCGATGCTGAATCGAATAGCACATCTATTCCTGTCTATGAGCAATACAGCCTTCGTTTTCTCTTTGGCAATCAATATGGCGTTGTCCTTGAACTATTGCCTCATGCCCTCTAGGCCGCTTTTCACCCATGTGAAAAAGCCAATTAGGCCGCGCCGTCCGCATACCTTATCAAGGTTGTGCCCTCCGGGAGGGGTATTTTCGTAATAGTATCATACATTATATTCCACAAGATGGACCCTACGGCCGACCCCTGTAGAACGCTGCAATTCAATCTCATGTGCATTTCCCCCTGACTTGCTCTCCACCATCAGTTCCCTATCAGTCAGGAAGAATAATTCAATAAGGCTCGTGGTTTCCACTGGTAGACCTATCTCTCCGCCTCTTTTTCAAAGTTTTCCCCAGTGGGCACTATTAAAAGCATTCCTATCGTCTATTGTCACCAATGCGCAAAGCTCTTTCATACAAATATTTAATTCTATCCATTCACGACTTTTGCATACATTTCTAACCAACTTTACTAGTCTTTCATCACCCTTTTCCGCTACCGCTCTATCACCTTGCCGCAGCGATCCATCGTACATGCATCCCCTATGGTTTGTGCACTACTGTATATTTTCAGGTTAATCTTTTCAACCCTAGCAATCTCTGCAGGTATTGCAGTTGCACTCTTTCAGCCTCTTATCACTTCTGTGACACCAGATACCTCAGTACCGTGTAGCAATATGGACCTCACGCACGCATAACCAGTTGGCCAATAAAACAACTTCTTCCAAGCCACCTTTATTCGCTCCACTACCACTTGGGATATATGCATGACATACCGATTGTGCTCTTAAAATTTCCCAGTTTCCGCTAACATAACGCCCAACACTGCACTTTTTTAGCTTTTTCTACTTCCCACATCAAATTTTCTTCTATCTTTCTTCGACCTCTCTTCCTGAAACAAATCCATTTTATTCTTTTTTAACATTTGCTTCCATCGCTTGTCTTCCAAAGATCCGCTGAAGCCTCTTCACCATTTGTTTTAACTATCTGAAGGTCTTTACCAAAACTACAGCATTATGTAGCAGTATGACACGGATCAAACTGTTTATTACTACACCCGCGCTTGCTCCATTCCACTTCCTCCAACTTTCTCACAAATAAATTCAGTAATAATTGATTGAACGGGCAGCCCTCTTGAATCCCCATACCTATCCTAAATGTTCGCGATCACACGACACTACATCTCCGAATATAGATCATATATAGATGAATCGCGACTTTGTTTAACCAATTTATTTATCTATCTAAGTTTCAGTGCTTGTAATAGTCTGATTTCGTACAATTCTATGGAATTTCAATGTTTTCTCACAAATAAATTGAATAATAATTAACTCAACGGACAGCCCTGTCGAACCTCCATAACTATGCTAAATTTCCGCGATCTTGCTCTATTAACACTCACTCCACAGTCCATTCTCTTCAGCATGCTCCAGATTTTGTTCTCAATTTGAATCGTTCTAATTTTGAATGGTTCTAATGTATGGGAACTTCTTGGGCCCTCCATACTTATTGTTTCTGCTTCAACTCTTCAAACTTATTTCTACTACTCTCAATATACCTCCTACATGCATTCTCGCATCTCTACTCCCGGACCGCCTATATGTAATATGATATGAGTTTATCATCGAATTTAGATAACGCACTCCAACTCGGGTTGTAACTCTTGAATATTTATAGAAATCACAATGTATATCGAAAACAAGATGGTTAATTTGCTCAATGACGGGGTAAATTTAAAAAATCAATTTTTGAGAGATTAAAATCGAAACTTGATTTTATTTTATGAAAAAACCTTCTTAACTTGTAACTCGAGTTTTAATACTTGAATATTATTTACAAGAATACCATGCATATCGCAAACAAGTTTTTATTTTGAGAATTAAATTTTGGAACGATTTGACTGAAAGCACTGTAACTCAACTAAACTCAACTTAAATAACTGTAAGTTTTAGTTGTAAAATATTAATATAAAACAGCATGTATTTCCAAAGCAAGTTAGTTATGTAATTTAAGAATTTTATTATAAAAATTTAATATTTGATCGATTTTCAAAGCAAGACATGAGTTTATTTTATGAACCAATTTATTTAAGCAATCTAACACGAGTTTTAATAGTTGAATATAAAAAATTATCGCCTTGTATATCGAAAACATGTTAGTAATTAGCAGACGTAATTTGATGTTGTATTTGACTGATGAATCGCGACTTTGTTTGACCAATTTACTTACTACGTCTAAGTTTCAGTGCTTGTAAACGTCTCATTTCGTCTAATTCTATGAAATTTCAATGTTGTAAACTTGTCCAATCCCAAAATAATGTCAAAATAATGACTAATTGTTTACGATATATAACGTTTTAGGTATTAAAGGTTCTTGCTTTAAAATAAATAGAATTGAAGACTGGGTAAGCGTTTATAACAAAATTTATATTCAATTGGGACACTTTTCCGTATATAATACGCAATACATGAAAAAGCAATTTGATATTGTTTTAGATACGTTTTGCCCATAATAATTCAATAGCGGATATTGCAATAGTTGCATAATCGTACATTTAAGCCTCGCTGTTTAGAGAGTTGTAGGAAGACACAATTGAAATCATGTTATTTAACTAATTGTTTAACTGTTTGAGTATATAATTTTTAATTGTACTAACTAAAACTAAAAATGTGTGTGATCTGTGCAAATTACTGTATAAAACACAATCAGACAAAATATTAATCTAATTGCTGGGCGGTTAAAAATTAAAAAAAAGAGAGAACATTTTATAATTTTTTCCAATGTTCTAACTTTACACTATGGTTGCCATAATAGAAGAAACGGGCTAGACAACCCATTTTTTATTTGATAAAAATCTCACGCTTTTACTTACATGATAAACGGTAGTCATTCCACTGTTAATTTTCTAACGGTAGTGTCCATAACTCTCCAGCTTGTCTTTCCAAAACAAACAAATTATGTTGAAAAATCTACACCATTCCCGAGGCCTATAATTATCTCCTCCGCGTCGTGTAGCTTTCAATTTCATCTAGCAAACCCGAAGACGCAACTTGGGCAACCCCACGGTAATTAAATATTTCTGATTGATTAGAGCTTAAACCAAATATCAGATTGGATAGGTAATTCACGTTGACAGTTTTATAAGCCCACCCCGGTAATTTCCGAATATTCGATTAGCCACACACTGAGTCAAGGGTATGCGGGTACGCATAAGGGATGATAATTACGGAATATTCACAAAAACACAGCAGGGTATTTTATTTTGTACATATTTATTTCTACCTCTTTAGTTTCTCCACCGATTAACTGTACAAGGCACAATGCCACTTCACGTGCACTTCAGTCTATTTACATTGAAATGCTTAAGCGCGCGCGGATCGTTTAATATTGTGAATGAGGTGCACAGATGCAGCCGATTCATTCACAATATTAATAAGCCTATGGAAGCTTAAGCTAGAAAAAAAGCTCGCGGTGAGATTGTCTGTCGCCGCGGGCTTCTTTTCATGAAATGACACAGCGGCTGGTTACAATTAATTTATAGGCACCTTCGTGAATACTTAAAATCTAGTCACAAAAAATGAGATCTTTTAACTATATATACACGTTTCAAATATAAAATCTTAAACTAGGAATATATTAATATGTTATAGACACAATGGCACTATATTTATAACGCTTTTTAAAAAAATCTCTTATTTAAGCTTAAACTGGCAACATTCAATAACATTGTACACGAAAATATCTTACAATTTAAATCACAATCTTTTTACAACGAAGAATTTCTTCTCTCGTTCACTGGCACTTGTAGAGACGGATATGGGGGTTGTATCTGAAACAAAAAAGAATTATAATGAAGAACATGTGTCGTAAAGTGTGAGTATGTGCTGAATGGGCGTGAAGGGATATGCTTTGGGCGGGTTGCCGCAGGAAATTATCTCTCGCGCCGAATTTTTACTTAATGGACGACGTAAGGTAATACCCTAATTAAAACCGTGTAATATAAATCGATTATGCAGGAGGACATGGTTTGTTGAAATTGAATGCGATAAATCTTCATTATCTTTTGCGAGCTAAATAATGGTGTCAACTTATTTTGTATTGCATTGTAATTTATAAATTTAGTATTGTTTCATTTTCTGAGTAAATTAGGAACCGTGTGTATATATTTTTTCTCGCTATTTGTTTTCGATTCAAGCCTTTATATCTTACAATATCTCATTATTTAAAATGGTTTATACCATTGAATGTTTTGTAAGTTTATTATTCCGCCCTGGTACCAATTATCTTAGAGCTTTTACTATTACTGCAATACATATTCTTTGAATAGATATACTGATGTTGATGAGATATGTTAAAATTAACTTACTGATTATTTATTTGAATGAACAAATAGGTATACATGACCCTTTTCATTATAATTTGACCTTGTAACCGAACAAGTGGCGTGTCTGTTTCGCAACGAGCACGCATTACAAATGTCTTCTATAAATTATTCGACTTATTCAAGGTAGAAGGACACTTGTAGCACCCACTTCCATCCATAACTCAAGCACTTCCGTAGGGAAGGAACAAACCACATGTCTTTTATGACATCTGGCACGCTCCAGTCTAGGAGTCCGTCTGCGCTACACCCACGTTTTATTTACCGAATGAAAAAAACAGGCTGCCGCCGTGAAGTGCTAATGCGGTTGTAAAAACAAAAACAGCCGTATGCTAAGTGCGTTATTACCACTTGCCCGAGATACGCAAACATTTGCCCGTTTAATTAAATTTCAACGACTCGTTCCAGTTGCAGTAAATCAATACTTTCCATTTCGGGCTTAATTGTTTCCGAGGAGTACAGAAATAAATTAATTAGAATACGATAAATAGTGATAAGACTAATTTTTTTCTCGTCTAGTCTCTAAAGGAATTTGTTGTAGAACAATACGGCGGGTAGTAACTGGAAAACGTTTTTAATTAGTCACATGATAATGACGAACAATCTTTACGGAGTTGCATTTAGTTAAGATATGCGTGTGAAACGCGCGAGGGAATAATAACATTTTATTGATTGTCAATTAGCTGAAATTTATTGTCCATTGCGCCGGCATAGTAGTGCCCAAAAAAGTTAGATAGCGCCTTCAAACAAGGCAGTAATGATAAGATTGTTATGGTTAACTACTGAATTTCTAGCGCGCGGAAAGGATTATCTTGAAAAGCTTTTAGTAACGTTCTGTTCTCACTATTGTGTTGTGATAAATCCATTAGGGGATGGTTGTATGAGTTTCTGATATTTTATTGTTCGTGGGATTTAATGATTTTTATGTCTATGGCGATTGTCTGCGTAAAATAATTCTATAAAAGACACTTTTTAAGATTATACTGAGAAAACAATATTATTGTTTTAGTTTGTAATTGCAAGCATTAATATATAAGTTTTATTCGTTATCCTAATTACCATGGAGTTCTAATTTACATTTTTCATAGTGATGCTACAATAATTACTCAATTTTAAGATGGTAAAAGATAATATAACATATTTTGGGGAACATTTGAATTAAGAAAACCTTCAAATTAGAACTTTTATTGAAATTATATTTCTATTATAGTTTAGAATTGCAAGCATACTTTTTTTCATACATTTACAAAACGAGACTTCACTATATTGACTTTAGAAAATGTATATATTTTATGAATCAATGTACTTAAAGCCCTCCATCTATAGGTCTAGTGTTTGAATATTAATAAAAATCGACGTGCATATTAAAAACAAGAATAAAATTATCGAAAAAACATTTATATGAAAATCTAACTTATTTTAAGAATGTCTGCCTTTTCTGGAAATAATCTAGTCGTATATTTATACACACAGAGATAGTTATGTAACATGCAACATGTTGCACCATCTGCATACCGTCGGTTTTAATCAGATTTATGCCCCGCAAGTGTCGGTTTTGTGGAACTTTGCCATGTGCAACATCACCAAAACATCCCTGCGGCGCGACATCACAATTTATACATTTCCGCGGCAACACCAAAATAAAATAGAAAGCACACCCAGCGAAATAAAAAAAATGAGTTATGAGTGTTATTTAATTGATCCCTCCGCGGGCCCGCGAGTGAGACGTTAGTATAGAAGCTAATGAAAGTGACAACAAGTCATATAAATCCTTCTAGTATGAATGAAAAGCCAGCGACCATTTCTAATGCCGGGCGTAACATGATCATTTTGAATGCACCGAAATTACCGGGGACCGAAGGTATCGAATTCACTCCTTTTCAGTTTTATCCCCCTTTCTTTGCATTTTTTATCGCCGCCCCGCGAGACGTGAATACATTACGATTCGTAAACGTCCTCCCACGGCAGTCGCACAATAGCAGAGAGATCTGAGGAAGCCGTACAATGGTTAAAAATGTTGTTATCCCCCCGCTTATCAAATGGAGCTATCGAAATTGTTAACTCTTTCGGATTTAAATATCCGTAAGTCTGATATATCGGTCAAAATATTGTGACACGCATTTATTCATTCACACCGGGCCGCATTCAGACTTTCAATTCACCCGCTGACGCTAATACTGTGATTTATTTGAGTTTCATGAACAACTCGCCTACGCCCGGCGCGCAATTTCCGTAAAAAAGTCCTAACGGTTTCCGTGAGGATTTTGTGAATTTAAACGCACCCCAGTTGTTGAAACCTGATTTCAATGGGACTTAATATTTATTCACGCGCGCGGTCCCGTACGGGGATAATAATTTTTCCCACGTTTGGCCCGCACATCCTAAAACTTGTTTTTGCGCCGAACAGGTAAACTTTAGGCGTCCCATGTGTGAGCGAGCGCTCCAGTTCTCTCCCCCGGCGGCCAACGGACAAAAGCGGGAACAAAATAAACATTTGCATGGATGCCCGGCGGAAGAGGAATCAATTTGATTTCCCAGGTATTGCCCGGTTCGCAGCAGCATCCCCCTGGGAATTAGCATAATTTCCACATTACGTAATGTGTTGCCAGTTTGGCCCTTCCATTATCTGTACTGTGGATGTATACATGTGTACGGTAATATATCTTACCCTCGCCGGTCTAACCGCCGCGGACAATTTTCTGCTAGAAATCAGGGATGATTTATATACATTTTTTAATTAAGGCTTATTTACGCCTGGATGACGTTATGGTTTTTGGGTGCACCTTCTCAAGACCCTAAGGACGTTAGATAGCGGGACAATGGGACGTGATTGTGACAATCAACGTTTTTTTTACTTCAAATTTCTTACTATTTGTAGTATGTATGTATTTTAACCGTTTGGTGAGAATTTTACCGGTAGACTAAATTATATAACAGTGAGATATACAGATATCCCATTTTTAAACCATAAATCAGCAAAAGGTTAAAATGCATACGTATATACTACAACTAATATTCTTATTTCATTATTATGTTCCTTTGTCAATTTTAGTAGTTTCCCCGAGATTACGAGACAAGTAACGTTATTAGGTTTTACATTACTTGAGAATTTTAAACTCTCTCGTAAGAAATTTTAATTGCGTGACTACGCTTGAATTACATTGTACCAGATTCATCAAGAAACTGTATCAACTTTCATTCATTTGTCCAGCTAAACTTGAACCGTACAAGTCAGAAAAAGTTTCATACATGAAACCGTATAGCTTCTATGATAATAGAAATTAGGAACTTATTTAAATTTCATGATGAATCTAGTATAATCTAAATCAAACCCCAGCTCAGTGGCCTAATGGCTACAGGCGCCATTATCCTCGTACTGAGCATTGAGGAGCAAACCCCATTGTAGGGAATTTTCGCAAATCACCTTTTACTGATTTTCAGAGGTTTTCTGTGAAGTTAAGATAATACCGAGTGATAGAAATCCTCTGAGCTTCTCCCTTTACCGGCGGAAGCTTATTATGGCTGATAGCCCTATAAAGATAGAAGATTTTAGCAATTCACACTTTAGGCAAGGATACTAAATTAGATCTCTATATCTCTTTGGCATTAAGTCCCTCGTTTTGTGATTTTGCCGCATCCTCAATCCTTCTCCAGTTAAAATAGACTATTGACCTATAGAATGACCGATGGGGGCGCCACCGCGCCGGCCCGAAATGGTGTAAAGGTGACATATACTTTTGGCGCCAAGTTTTCGTTATTGAATCATTTAAATTTCCGTTGATTATTTGTTGTAAGAGTATTGTTTTCTAATAGTATGGTCTTAATATGTAAGAATCCACTACCATAAAATCTGGTGGTTTATTTATTTCGTTGGTAATTGCCGCCGACACATTTTACATGGAATTTTATTCAATGGTCGTTTTAAACTTTCTCGCAATAATGAATTTGCACAGATGGTGCCCAACGTGTTCGTCCCACATTTGGCTATACTGAGACTCTACAATTATTGTCCAATATTGCCTTTACTAATAGAAAAACATTAATTTTCATACAGCACTGTTTGCCAAATTATTGTCAATCTGTCTCATTTTAGGTTATTTTATGTGTGGTTGCATACACATTTTGAAGCTATACCAACATTCAGAATATATACACTGTTGCCGTATTTAATTGTTTTATGTTTCTAGTGTTTACTATAATTATGGGCATTGAAATTAAATTTGTGGATTGCAGTGAATATGACGATCCTGAGTTTAATGATGACTTTTACATTTCTTCATCTCTTTTTATTTTGATTCAAACTTGGAATTGGAATATATATATCGTTTTACTGAACTGATACTAATACTCTTAGAGCGATAGCAGGAACAGTGGCAACATCGCATGTGATAGGTTGATTGGCAGTACCGTATAAAGTAACGAATAAACATCAAAATGTGTCCATGAAAATTTAGTATTTGCAGCTTGTAACGAGTAGTGAGATTCAGAAACCGACTAGAATCTGATAGCGTAAAGTGAGACAAACACGACGAGACCATACACGTGAAGAATCATTAATCGAGTGAACTGTAATCTAATCTGAAACACCATACAAAATCAATGTAAATTTGAATTTTACACCATTTCAGGACCTCAATTTTTAGACACCAGGTGTCGCTTTAGAGTCGGATAGAGGTCAATAAAATAATATATAATATATTAGATAGCATGGCACATCTGCCAATTAGAGTACCTTTCGCTACATTTTTATATGTAATAAATAAAGGTAGCGTTAAATATATGAAATTAAATAATCGAATCTAATTAATGATTTTATAAACTAAACAGATGAAAAAGTAACAAGGTTAGACTGAGTAAGGACCTTTCGTCAAACACGGATCTTGTGTTTGACGAAAGTTACTTTAATTGGCTGATGTGCCATGCTATCTAATATATTATATATTATTTTATGGTCTATAGGATGGTCAAGGATTGTGGATGCGGCAAAATCACAAAATAAGGGACTTCAGATATTACCTTATAGTAGTGTTCTACAATTATCCTTGTAAGTGTATTGCCTTTCAATTATAAAAAAAATCATATAATCTTCATAGGGCTATCAGCCTTGATGCTTTTCCGCCGGTCAAGGGAGTAGCTCAGAGGAGTTTAATCACCCGGTAATTACCTTAACTTCACAGAAAACCTCTGTAAAACGAACGTGAAAGGTGATTCGCGAAAATTCGTCCCGCTGGGGTTCGAACTCAGGCTCCCCAATGCGCAGTCTAACCACTCGGCCACTGAGCAGGGATTTCAATTATATTTTAACGATTACAACAGTTTATAAATACTGTATGATAAAGTTAAAAAAAAACAAATTTTCTTACATGTATATTGTAATAAAACTCCATCCTGTGTTGTTCATTTGTCGTAACTTTAGGAAGATATAAAATTTCTTATATTTGTATATCCCTGCAAACTGTACTTGATTTCCCTCAACATTACATCCGTGTGGCCTAGAAATTTAAAGGCGGGACGGAAACGTACATGACAATACCCGGAATAAGAATGCATGAAATTCGTATAGTTCCCTATTTGTGCATACAAGAATAGAAATGAACAAATTCTGTACTATTCAATATTATAAAAGAACGAATGCTTCCTTTACACATACATTGTTTTGTATTAATTTAGTATTTGACGTATTTTGCACTCGTTCTAAGGCGCTTTCGTTTAGCATGGTTTATCATTGCCCCCGTGGCGCACAGTATCACTCAAGTCTTACGTTCGTGCGCTGCCGGTTGTAAGGGCCGAGGTAGAATTATGCGCATCGGAAGCGGCAAATAAAACAAGAAACAATAAGCCTGTACCAGCCCAGAGTGATAAACGAAAGGCACTATAATAGTAAATTTTCGAAATATATGTAATTTGTAATTTTGTCCTATTCACTATTACAATAGAACAAATATTTTGCTTTTGATAGACATTCTCTTCTATTGATTTAATATATGGAGCACAAGGCAAATTATAAGAGTTAATTTACGAACGAAATGATTTAATATTAATGAAATTATCTTCATCCTCCATAGGGAGTAAAAAGGTAACGTTACAAAATTATAACGACGTAGATTAATTAGTTATTGCAGAAACAGTTAAGTCGTGGTTTTTTAAGAAAACGGCGCAGTAAATACGTTTATAACATCATTCTTCTTTCTTCTTAGTTCCTTTCTGTAGGTTGACGATCATAACTGCTGCTCTAAGAGTTGGCATGTATTACAACTGAACCATTCCCGCAGGTTTTTTTTAACCATGCGTGGTGTTGTTGTTCCATTACTTATTTTACCCTGTATCCTTGCATGTATTATAATTTGCAGTAAGTTGCATTTTTATCCTTGTGAGATATGTCCTAGATATTGTTGTTTTCGTATTTTGCTGTTATTAAGGATTTTTTTCTTCTTTTTTACTCTTATCTGTTTTGGTTACCCGTCCATAACATTCGTAGTATACGTCTATAATACGAAAACCTATATTCGATCAACAGCATATTTGCTGGCGGTTTTTCATGTGGCGAGATAAATATGTTCGTTCCTGGGCGCCCGCGAATCCGAACAAACGATCGGTCATTAATTTCTTCTTTGGTTTTCGTTTTGCTAAACGTTCTTGCTTCTTCCCGTTTCTAACATGACTTCTTTCAGTTGTTCCCAAATGTCTTCTGTATCTTCTTTGTTCTCTGTGCTCTGTCTCTTTATACCATCAATATTCCTGTTTATTTTAGTTTTGGAGCTTACTGAGATCTATGTTTCGTTCTATAGGTTTTTGTGTAACTTAACCAGTTTAATTTTGATTATTGCTACAACTAGGTTGTGATCTGTGGGGATATGTGCTCTGGATAAGTTCCTTTGTTTGCTCAAGAACAAAAATATTTGAAAAATAGCGTTGTAAATTTGCACATGATGATTGCTTATAGTGATTGTATTTACTTGTTTTTTATATTTGCATTGCGATTTACAATTATATTCATACATTACAACTGTAATTACAAGAGTTTACTGTAGTATAGCGATTAACCACTTTATCTTCAATGTGCATGTTTTTTTAAATATGGACTACAACTAGAGTTAGAGGGCCTTAAATAAGTTGGTCCTTAATATAAAAGTAACACTTTTAATATCCGTCAAAAAATAATTTATTAAATGGCAATATCAACATGATGATTTAAATGAACTTATTTTTGATATGCATCTTGATATCTAAGTGCCTTTCGTTTATCACTCTGGGCTGGTACGAGCTTATTGTTTCTTGTTCTATTTGCCGCTTCCGATGCGCATAATTCTACCTCGGCCCACGACCGCGATAGTGCACGATACGAGGCGACTAGAAATGCTAAACCATGCTAAACGAAAGCGTCTCTATTAGTAATTACGAACTGCAACTCGTGTTGCGGGGGCTTAATAAGTTTCCTTTATAAAATAAAATCAAGCGAAAAGGGCTAATCATCTATCAGAGGTTTTCTGTTTTAGTTAAGGTAAATACCGGGCGAATATATCCCTCTGAGATTCTCCCTTTACCAGGGGAAGATCCCTCGGGCTAATAACTATGATTTTTCATGCATTTTCTCAGTTTAAGCTCGGCAGCTACTTTGTTTAAAATGCTAGCGGGATGGTTTATATATCAAAATGTAGAATATTTCACCGGAGTGAAGTTATCCATTTTCTATAATTCCGGCGGCCGCGCGGGGTCGTAACGCGGATTATGATTCTCCAGTAGTGGAGCATTAAAAAAATTGATTTTTGGTACAATTGTTTACACATGTCTTGGTAACCATAATATAAGAATAAAAAAAAATTAAGTTGATTTAGTTTAGAGTTATTGAATAAAATTTGTAAAAAAACATTTTGTAATTTTTAGCAGCTTAGCCCACGAAGATTTTTTTCAAAATTTTCATGTTTTGTTTAGAATTTCATAGTAATCATTAAACATATTTTTTTAAAGATGCGCGGGCCTTAGTTTTTTTTTAAATTAATTTTGAACCTAAACTTGTTAGTATACGGCGTGCTAAAAAATCAATAAAATCGATTAGAACCTAAGGAATGTGTTTATATTTTCTGTAATGATTAACACTTACAAGGTCAGCATATGTTGGAATAAAAAATTAAAAAATTACGCCCTACTATTTTTTGGCGGCAGTGAAAGTCAAAATGATTCAATTTTCCATCCTAGCCCACGAAGAATTTTTTTTCAAATTTTCACCATTTGTTGCTAACCCAATAGTGATTACAAAAAGAATTTTTTTAGATATGCGCGGATACATATTTTTTTTATATCGATTTTTAATTAATTAAAAAAAAACATAGCTTGATGGTTAATTACAGGTGCATTTGAATACAAACCTTTGTTTGAATCAACCCATATTGTTGCTAAAACATGGCTTTAGTGATTTCTAAAAAGTCCTATTGTCTGATGATTGTTGTTAAATTCTACACAATATTCTGAGAGTTGAAAACAAAATCGTGGGCGGAACTTTAATAAAATCTGCAATTTGTTTTGTTGCAAATATTATTCAATGATACCCTTATAAAAAACACTTGCTGTCAACTTTTTTAATTGTTCTTTTTAGACACCACTAAATGGATAACTTCACTCCGGTGAATATTTCTGTCCCCACAAATTGAGGTGTAGGCATTTTTCTCTAGTTCTTACCCTTTTCGCGCTACAGCGGTGAGCAAATCTAAAAACTATGAATTTTCATGCATTTTCTCGGTTTAAACTCGGTAGCGTCTTTGTTTAAAATGCTAGAGGGATGGTAGAAGTTAGTTTTTTTTTTAATCAAACCTGTGTTTTAACATACGTAATAAATTTAGTTTAGAAAATATATGATAGTTAATAAACTTGTTGTGACTATTTGCATGCCGATTTCAATAATAAATAACTAATTAGTTACTCACGCTATCTCATATGGACAATGTATTCATAAATATTTTGTATGTAGATGCTTTAAAACAATGTTTAGAAACATTCGATCATAAAGAAAGTGCGAAGATATAAGGTGAAGTATTTATTCTTATTTTGTGAGCATCGATGATCCAGTATAATTCTTATTACTACTGGTTTCTCGTGTCTTTATATTATCTCATTTTATAAACATAAAACAACACTGAATGAATATTTCTGCTACTGTATGATAATTCATAATAAGTTTTTAGTTTTTAGACATATTTCTTATGTAATGACAATTTTTATTCAGTTCAAGCAATAATTCTTATACATGCTCAGTTTTATGGTGCTTAATAATAAAGTCAAAGTCTTGGGAAAGGATGGAGGAACAAAGACCAACTTAGCTACGAAATTGGAAGTCGATTATGGGAACAGGGAATGTACGAGGCCTCGCAAGAAAACTAACTTGAGTAATAACTGAACTTACAACATTACAAGTGAATATACTGGTACTCACTGAGACGAAAAAGAAGGGACAGGGAAAACAGGAAACCCTAGGAAAATACGACCACTTCTATAGCGGCGTCCGAACAAAGAAACGAGCACAACAAGTGTTTTCCTACTGATCAACAGAAAACTTAGGAGATATATAACAACTTGGGAGGCAACCAGTGAGAGAATAATCAAGGTCAATGTGTATATACGAGGATATAAAATAGAGTCACTGTTATGGGAATATATGTTATCAATGATGATGCAATAGTTACTACGAAACACGATTACTTTGAACAGCAAAATGAAGAAATTAGAAAAATGGGGATCACGTGAGGTGTTACTCCTCGGAGGCTTTAATAGTAGAATAGAGCTAAGAGATAAGGAGACAAGGTAGTAGGAAAATACGACGAAGATACAACTAACAACAACGGAGACAGACTAATAGATGTATGCAACCAAAGAACTCAAGAAACATGGAACCTCAAATAAATAAACAGAAATTAAATGGTACTACGTGGTAATTAATTGTTTCATTATTCATCTCCTTTAATGAAAATAAACAATCGATTACATAATTATAAAACAAGAAGCTCAAGATAGAAGCCTAGATATACGAGTCTATATAGGTACAACGTGTGGTAGTGACTATTATCTAGTGCTGGGATAAATAATATTTCCAAGAAGGAAAACAAAAACAAGATAACAACACCGAGAAACTTGAAGATAGAAAATACAATATAGCAATCGTGGAAGAGGAAGATACAAGAAAATTATATCGGGATAGACTCGACAATAAAATGAAATGAATAACGTAGAGCAACTATATGAATATATTACACATGTCAAACACGAAGCAGGTTTTGAAGCGCTAGGAGTAGTTCGATGAACAAGAAAAGAAACAGCATGTTGAAGGAATGAAGAAATCGAATAAAACATAGGAGGAAGATATAAGAAAATTATATCGGGATAGACTCGATAATAAACTTAAATAACTAACGTAGAACAGCAGGGGGCATAAACGAGTCAGGCTTTGAAGCGTTAGGAGTAGTCCGATGAACAAGAATAGAGACACCACGTTGGAGGGATGAAGAAATCGAATACAACATAGAACAGAAGCGAATAAAACATCAGAAATATATTATAAAAAGAAGATAAACAAGAATAAAATGTATCTCGAGCTAAGGTGACACAACAAATATGTGAAATGAAAAGAAAACCTTTAAAAGAAACTATCAAAGAGTAAATATACACTTGGAGGAAGCAAAGGCACCGTGACCTGAAATTTTGTTAAAAAAATTCCAAAAGTAAAGACATTACTGTTACTATAAAACAAAGGGTTACTAATAGAACAATGGCCAAAATATCAACGTTGTTGTATCACTAATCAGACTAGGACGTGAAGAATAACCAAGGCATGCAAAACGGAAAATCGGAAGGGACTGGAGATATCCCAGGTGAACTATCTTTATTAGAGTTGGTTGTATAGGTTTTTTTAGTGCCGTACTTTTACGGCACTAAAAAAACCTATACAACCAACTCAAATATTCCAAGAATTCATCAACACATTAGAAACTCCGAAATAATGGTATTTTATATCACCACCATACAGAAAAAGGGGGCAAAACGAAATGCAAGAACTATCGCGGAATAACAATTACAAGCTCTCTGAGTAGAGTATATGGAACTAAACTACGGAATAGAGCTAGAATACCAACTACAAGAGTAACAGTCAGGTTGCAGAGCTGGTAGATCTATAACAAAGACGATGTCTTCTCGTTAATGCAACTAATAGAAAAAATTAGGCACAGAATCAAAAATTCCATCTACTTTTCGTAGACCTACAGAAAGCATATGGCAGTGTTCCATTAGAAAAGTCTTAGAGAGAACCAATCGGTATAACTAGAGCGCTTACGACACTATACAACGAACCTATAATACAAATCAAACGAGAATAAAAAGAGGAACTATAATAATAATAAACCATATCACACGAAAATTCAAATATCGGAACTAGGGATTACCAGTGAACTTAAAAAGACCGAGTGCAAGTATATATTTGGAGAATAACAGGATATGAAATTGGAATATGGAATTATAAAACATTGCAATGAATACAAGTATCTCACGAGATGGTACACTGAACATAGCAATAAAGGAAAGAAATAACATCGGATGGATAGCAATCTCCCTACTAAACGAATGACTTGGGATAAGAACAACACAAATGAAAACAAAAAACGAATATACAACACCATAATCAAAAGTCTTACAGCCTACAGCTCAGAGGTATGGCCTCTGGAAATCACAACAGAAAAAAACAGTAAAAGCGACTGGATTTCTGGAGAAGAGCGGTCTAAAATCAAGAATGGAACGAATTACAAACGAGCATACAACAAAAAGCAAATATACAACACCATAATCAAAAGTATTAAAGACTACAGCTCGGAGGTATGACCTCTGGAAATCAGAACAGAAAAAAAAATCAGTAAAAGCGACTGGATTTCTGGAGAAGATAGGTCTAAAATCAAGAAAGGAACGAATTGCAAATGAGCATATAACATAAAACGAATATGCAACATCGTTATCAAAAGTATTACAGCCTACAGCTTAGAGGTATGGCCTCTGGAAGTCAGAATAGTAAAAACAGTCAAAGCGACTGGATTTCTGGAGAAGAGCGGTCTAAAATCAAGAATGGAACGAATTACAAACGAGCATTCAACAAAAAACGAATATACAACATAATAATCAAACGTATTACAGCCTACAGCTCAGAGGTATGGCCTCTTGAAATCAGAACAGAAAAAACTGTAAAAGCGACTGGATATCTGGAGAAGAGCGGCCTAAAATCAAGAATGAAACGAATTGCAAATGAGCATACAACATAAAACGAATATATAACATCATAATCAAAAGTATTACAGCCTTCAGCTCAGAGGTATGGTCTCTGGAAATCAGAACAGAAAAACCTATAAAAGCGACTGGATTTCTTGAGAAGAGTGGCCTAAAATCAAGAATAGAACGAATTACAAACGAGCATATCACATCAACTTAAACAACTTATATGGTACGACCATGTACAACAAATGCCTGAACAGATAACCCCGAAACGAATACTAAATTGGCAACAAATAGGTAGAAGAAGACGGAGAAGAGCAAATAACAGAAAGAGCGGGCGCGAAGGCATAAATGGCTGAGAAATATTGAGTAAAGTGAAGTACGCGCAAAATTTGCGTCGAAAGTGCTATGTTCTCGTATTATGACAAACTGCGTATGTGTAACTTTCTAATTAAAACGGTTAAAATTTTAGCTCCAGCTAAATGAATGAATGTTATTCAAGTTTCTTGACGAATCTTGTACAATGTAATCCAGGCTTTAAGTTTGTTGCTATTCCGGTGTTTACGGCAAACAGTCACAAAGTGTTTTTATTAACTTGTATAAATTGTATGCTATTACATAGCTTAGTTTATACTAAAAGCTATAATTTCAGATATACAGAAATTGGTGAGCCTACTCTCAAATTTAGGGATAGTGATAAAAATAGTGAAATTACGCCATACAACTTGTAAATTGAAATGTAATTACACAATACAAGCCATAAGAAAAATTTAGATGTGATCCTGCTCTTAATTGAAATGCTTTGTGCTTTTTATAGTGTTTGTGATAGTTTGTTACATTTTTCGTCGTAGAGGAATAGTTTCATTGACGACTGTAAACATTGTATATATTAACATGAATACATTTATTATTATTATTATTTATATAAAATCGGTCGAAACGATTTTAAAATCTCAAGCATTTCAATGTTGTTGAAATAGCTTAGTTTAGTATCACATTCTTATTCAAATACATTCGCAACATAAAGAACCAATTCGTTGATATATTGCATCAACGAACTTTCGTGAAACCTTCACCTTAAATCCACACATCGTTTATAAACACGTGTTTTTAACATAAAAACCACCCCAAATCAACAGCCCGCTTCTACCTCGCCGGCTTAGTTGCATTGTTGCAGCTTAAACAACGCGCCCACGGGACGGGGCCCTAATCAAACAGAACCCATTTCGAATTTTAAAAGAAACAGTTTGTCAACCACCTTCCGCAAATAATTACACACATTAAAGGACGGCAAATATTTACTTCCTATGTGTTCCTACTACCGGCCCAGTTTCCCACATTAATACGGCCGGTGGGGACATTTAAAAGTCGTTTGAGAATTAATCAAACCGGGATAGTGCATGATTTAAGGCGCTTCTAATTTACACAAAGCGCCAACAGATATATACTGAGTTATGGTTTCAGCGGAAATAAATTTTAATTATAAATGATTTACTTATGGCTCTCTCGTTCCCATACGATCTTATAAAATATGATCGGCCCTATCGCCAATATCTCGCCTTTTGTGTCTGCACCCTTTCGCGCATTGAGAGTCCTGCGAGCGTGCAAATCGGGGAGCCCCGCAGATAAATCAATTGCCCGATCGATATAATTCTTCCAGGCAGGTATTAAAAAAAAGAGTTTTCTTCAAACTGGAGCCTCCCATTATCCGCTACCCTTGTGACATATAAAAAAAATTGATCGTTCCCGACCGCTAACGGTCATCCGTGCATTTCTGTAACGGAAACGGGTCGCGCAGACGACGCGTGTCGACATTTTGGTTTAGGTCAGGTTGGGCGAGGAGGCACATTCACGTGTGATTGTATAGATTTAAAACACGTTCCTTTCTTCCGGAGTTACTACCTTTGCGAGTTTTCATTCAAGCGCAAAGAATGGCAGTGTGGCTCGCGTCTTAAGATCGTCTGGGTCTCAAGAACGTACGCAATAAAAGAACCTAGTTAGCTTGAATAACCTTTGCGCCGCATTCATCCCGGCTGCCTATTAAGGTCAAAAACTTTAAAGTTCAATGTCAGTTGGGGCACATATCGGTATTAAATTACGCCTAGGAAGTCGATTATGAATTATAATAAATACACCGGCGTCGCGAAACTATTTCATCCACAAAAAAAACGAGTTTAATTTCTATATAAAACTAGTTTAGTTTAGTACTTATATTTTTATGTGTGCGCTACTAATATTATTCTAGACTAGACACTAGTTGATCAAAGAGGTCCGATTTTACAATGAAAATCCTTTTAAGCATTCAATATTGATATGGAAATGAAAATAGTTGTTGCATTGTGGATAGGATCCATAAATTAAGTATAATCTAAAATAAATAATGTTTTTTTTATATTCTTTTCAAATTTTATAACGTGTTTTTATGGCGAGTCGAATTAATTCAATTTATCATTGAAAATTATATATGTAAAATGTGAATACGATGACAATAAATGTATGTAGGGTCCCAATTTGCATAATTTAATTCGGGCAACGTGTGGCTTGTTAGAAAATTGTGAATTGTTCGGAAAGAAGTAATAATAAATGAGCCTGAACTGGTTATTAATAGAAATCATCAGTATGTATTCAATAGATGTTATTGTCATTGAAATTTGCTGCTCTAGTTTGAATTGCGTTCTAAAATAAACATAATTTAAAATAAATAATGTAACTGCGTATAAGTAGATTTTATAACGTGTTTTTTTGGGTTGTTAGGAAAATTGTATGTTGATTTAGAATTCCAATTTATCAAACTTTAACGGACGCATGTGATTTCTATAGAAAAACGTTATGTTCAAACGGATATCATTAAATCGAATAGTAGCTGCTATTGTCTATTATATAGCTATATAATTCAACTGCAGTCAAATAAGCGATACTGCATGTTTTTAATTCATTCAATATTGGGATTATATTGTAAAACCAGATATCACTGCAAATTAAGGTCAAATTACCGAATATTCGATATCGGTCTATAGCCAACAAGTCGATCGCGAAGCCAAGTTTGGTTGGATTGGTCAGTCTCTCGCAATGTTTTAACTTAGAAACCGATTACCGACCACTTGATAAATAGAACACTAATGATAATAAGTCGATCGCGACACATTTTTAAGATGGAAAGTCGATTTTATGTATACAAAATATGGCCACCCGTTTATACAGAACAATTTGTTATGAAAATTGACTTTTATAATGCTTGTTTCGTGTTGATTTTTTTTCTAAGCATTACTCGTAACTGCAATATAACAGTTTGAAATTGTTTAAAGATGTATTAGATGCCCAATGTCCGTATTATGCAACTTAAACATGTTGAATTTGTTTCTACTCATCTATACAATATGATTTGAAAATAAAACAGTAACACCAGGGGTAACACTATTAAACAGACATGTTGGTGCTTGCGATTTATTAACTGTATGTAGGTAACTTTTGGGTACAAAATCCAGTACAGCCGTCAGATTTGGTATATAAGATCTAGTTTTTTAGATATGCTATATTGACCAATTAATAACATTGTAAACTTTTTATAAAAGTGTAATAAATGCTTGTAATTACAACTATATGACTAACTGAATCGTATTTGGCACTTAGTTAGCTTCAGAATTAAGCACTATTTGTTTATTTTTGTAAATTAATAAAGTCCCATTGCGAGAAAAATTAAGTCGATAAAATTTTTTGTTTAAAAAATCGTAATAAATTTAATTCTGGAAATGAAAACTTATATATAACATATCTGTAATTGACACTTATTATCTTCAAATTTAAGTATTATTTATGTATGTTGGTAAATTAATACAGTCTCAAGCAGGAAAATGCATGACATGTAATTTGTCGTTAAAAATATTTTGTTTAATTGATCGTAATAAATTAAAATCATGAAATAGAAATTAAATGATCATATATGTATTTATATTTGGTACTTATTTAACTTCAAAATTAAGCATTAATGGTTTATATTGGTCAATTATTTTCGTCTTCATGCAGGAAACTAGAAGACTTTTTAAATCGTAATAAATTTAGTTCTTGGAATTACAAATAAATGAAACACAATTATGTTTGACATTTATTTAGAAGTATTATTTATTTATTTTGGTTATTTAATAACGTCTCTATCTATAAACATATTTCTCTATATTGTTCTGCTCAGGATAATATAAGTACATTATAGAGGTAAAGATAACTTTATACAAGATATCCTTGTTTTACAGTTAGAATACTTTTTATAAAACACTATTAAAACCAATACTTTTCAAAGAAAAATCCTTATTCAATCACGTCTCGTTGTTGCGTACCGAACCCATTCCCATGTATTTTTTGCAACAATGCGCCAATAAATCCTCTCGATCCCTTCATCGTTGGCAAGCCGATAAAATCAATTGAACCAGTAATAAAATCGTAACGTGGAGCACGTTAGTCCGGTATCGAGTATGATAAGTGCAATTACCTTAGGTATTCTAATAGGAGCGATAAATTGATCGGCGAATTTATGTAGCGAATTGAGTGGCCGTGTATTAAAATATGTATCGGGCAGCCTCTCATAATACGTCAACGCACACGCGATGCGGTGGCGAACGGGTCATAAAATTGGCGGCTCCGAAAGCGCGCTGCCCCCCTGAGTAACCGACTGACCGACACTAATGAGGTCCCCGTTGTATGCAGCGGATTAATGTTTTGTTTCGTTCAACCGGCGTGATATGCGTGAATGAAAAATTGACACATTTCGAATAACCAATGGGTTTCTCCGTATTAATTACACATGCAGAATATATCTGGCCCCATTAACGAAAATTATAAATCACCATCACACCGCCAATTTAACACGGAATTGCAACTTAAATACTTACAGGCTTGCTAGCTGCGGGATTGCTGCTGCTCCCACCAGGCCATGACCTGGATCATATTCTCTTTAGAGTCTTTGGGGCTTCCCGCGTCACCCTCAATCATATATTGAGGTTCCGTTTTGATTTGCGTAAGAATCTCGGGGTTTATCCTGACCTTGCTATCCTCGGTCGGCGAGTCGAACACGGGAATATACATTTTCCGGTCGTTCCTCCCAAGGGAAATCGGGGATAGCGAGCTGTCGCTGTATATTTCCGGTGATAATGACCCAGTAGTGGTATGCATAGTATTCAACAGCGATAAATCCTGATTTCCCAACTCCAAATCAGCATCAATCAAACTAGGATCGGATAAAATATTATCATCAAGCGGCTCCAAATTCTCACTATCATCATAAAAGTTATACGAAATAACCTGATAGTTTTGATTGTACTGATAAGGAGGTGGTGTAGGGTTCGTAGATAAATCATCATCATCATTACTAGGAGATAGTATTGGATAACTATAGCTCACATTATTAGCAATAGTTGTCACAGCTGGTGAGCTATTAGTTGATGAATTATATGACGACGAAATTGAGGTATTTTCACTTCCATCACAAGCCAATATATCCTCCAGGCTTCTAATATATTCAACCGCCATCCGTAATGTTTCAACTTTACTCAACTTCTTATTACCACCCCTACCACTAGTCGATTCAAACGCCGCGGCAATCGAATTGGGTATATGCTGTCGCAATGTCGCAAATCCATTATTAACTTGTTTAACTCGATTCCGCTCGCGTGCATTCCTGCGTGCCACCGCCACAGGCGCCGGGTTCGTCATTTTACTGTCAGTAGACTTTTTCCTCGCGGGATTCGACAATAAAATCTCATTTGTCTGCGGTAGAATTTGCTGGGGTTTCCGTAGGATTATAATCTCCCTGCCATTCGTGTTTTGCGATTGCTGCAAAACGTTCAATTTGGGCGCGCTTTGATATTGCACTACACTAATACTCGACATGACTAATGCACTCATAAACAGTCTCGCATCACTGAATTGAAGACAGCAGCACCGGACGTGTAATTATGATGGCGCGCTCACAATTGTACTAATATGTGTGCTGTTTGTGTCGCGTGCGCAGGATATAAAATGAACTACCAATTTCCAACGTAACTTTTGCACACACGGCACGAGACCTCGACAAATAAACCCCTCCCATAGAGGGGGTAGCTGCTTTTCGGATAACAGCTGTAGCAGGGTGCGCGGCAATAGGGGAATTTCAATGGGCGAGGGGAATTAATCGGGAATAGCGGTACTTACTATCACTATTATTTTTTCCTTACTCTCTCTCTTTCGGGATTTCGCTCATGCGCCGAACCGGCGGCGGCAACCACGGGGTTGGGTTTAATTATGCGCGCACACCCCACGGATTTAAGTAGACAATACCTGGCGTGATATTTAATAGTGCGCAAGTACTTGCTTAAATATTTTTATCGTCCAGCGGGGCGTAAATGTGTAATAAAACTTTAACCCCTTTTTATTGTTAACTCGAGTAGACTAAAATTATTAGCTTTATATTTTATTGAATTTGACCCCTCTGGGATTTGCATGGCTTATAATAATTGGATTTTAACTGTTATAATATATTTTTACATAATGCGCTGACTGTTACAACTTTCATAGGGAAAATGTAGATTTATTGAAATATGAATAGTCACCCAGCTTGGTGGCCTAGTGGTTAGAGGCACCGAATTACAATTTCACTGAGTATTGGGGAGCGAAAGTTCAAATCCCGTTGTGGGTGGGTGTTGAATTACCTTTCACATTTTTATTAAAAGTGTTTTATACTGCCATAAAATAAGAAATAAGGAACTAATATCAGAAAGATTTTCCATTTTAATGTGTATTGGGTCAAAATAAGTACTAACAAAAAAATGGAGAATGCTTATTCTTCTTTTGTGACCATAGATGACTTAAAATTTCATTTCCTATTTTATGTCAGAATAAACTCTATAATAAATGCCTATAGAAGGAGATAACATCCCAGATGATCGAAGCGCGACATATACAAGTTCAATATACAAAGAAGGATACAAAATAATATATAATAATTATAGAGGTATTAGCATTACTAGCCAAAGCGATTTTTTAGCAGGCACATGTATTGACAATATTTTTGTTTTACAACAAGTAACAGAAAAACTGAAAACCAGAAATCTTTCTACGCGCCTAATATTTAATAACCTTGAAAAAACCTTCTATACAGTACCCTGAAATAAACTTTTCGAAACATTGACGAAGATAGGGCTTAATAGTGTAGAACGACGAGCTATCAGAATCATATATAAAGAGGCAAGCCGTTCAGTAGCAAGCACATTTTCGCGGCCATTCCACACAATAAATGAGCTAAGACAGGGCTGCAACCTATCGCCAACATTGTTTCAGATCTATATAGAGGAAGCATCAAGTGTCTAGCAAATAGAAATCAAAGAATCAGCTTTCTATTTGCGGATGACAAAGTGATAATAGCAAGCGACGAACGGAATTTCGACTACATGCTAAGGAAATTAATGAAGAATTATTCAAAATGGGGACTCTACATGAATATGACAAAAACAGAATATCTAAAAAGAGGACGGGGAAGAGGAAGGCCTGGAATTGAAGTTACGAGAGATCAAACAGAGAAAAGAATACAGATATCTTGGAACCATCATCTCGAAAGAAGGAACATCGTCAAAAGATATAACAAATTGAGTGTGTCAAGGAAACAAAACTATACGTATGCTAAATCCAGTACTGTTGTCTACAGAAATGAAACTGAACTCGAAGGTGCGAATCTACAAAACTATCGTAGAACCGATAACAATGTATTGTGCCAAATGCTGGCAAATGACAAAAAAAGGAAAGATGTAGAAACAGTACAAATGGACTTCCTAAGTAAAGCATTCAGGCTATTCAATATTGATCGTGTAAGAAATGAAACAATAAAAAGGAAGACGAGAAGAATTTATAACACCATATGGACACACGACAATTAAAATGGTGTGGTCATGTACAATTTGTTTTTTGAGACCGAGAGTGGCTTTATTTTGCACCCAAGTTCTATTTTAAAAGTGACATATTTACTGAAAAATATACGTCTGTTTCATCGACTATCAGGCGTTTGATACAGTACAAAATCCACCCCGGTCCTTCGGCTGCCCTGATGTTAGGGCTCCTTGGTCAGGATAATGTCATACGACCCCTCCTCCGCCGTGGCCCACAATAGATCGTGGGTTATCCTGCACTGGTTTAAATTAATTTGAAGGATCCGGATCATTGCTGGGCCCTGCGAGGTATATTACCTGCCGGTATGCCAGTCTAAGGGCGCTATGCCCTCCTTCCTAGCAGAAAACACAGAACGGGAAATGCGCGCTGCACCTATTTCGATAGTACCCGCATCGTTGGCCATCCCTCGTCCGGACTGCGAGAACCATACCTTTTGCAATTGGCCCTCGAGTGGTCAGTCCCCCAGCATCGATGGCATCTCGTGGATCTTTCTCTGACCGCTACTCGATAGTGTATCAAACCCCACCCATACCACCCTCGCTTCCTCAACTTGTTTAGCCAGCTCGTTACTCATTGTTACGGTTGTCACTTGGGTATCCCCGAAGGCCGGCCTCAGGGCCCCTACTGCGCTCATGCCCTCGCCTGTGAGTTCTGCCAGCGCCGCCGCTACTTCCTCTTTCTCGGTGACCTCGTCCAAATCCCCTATGAAGGCCGACTCCCCGGGTCATTTTACCGTTGCCTGGACTCCAGCACATTGAATAGCCTACTTTAGAACATATACAAGTGTGAATCCACCTCTTGGCAATCTACATATCTAGATTTCCATCTTATTAGATCTCATCAGCTAGTGAGGATGAATTCACAGAATATGTCGAGTAGTTATATACAAAAATGATACAACTAACCCTTAACTTTCCTGCTAGGGGGTTAGTTGTATCGGCCTGCTTTAGCTTCTCGCCCTTTCTCTCTTTATTTCAATTTTAAGTAAGTTATCTCTGGACTTTGAGACCCGGGACACCTGTACCTCCTAGCCTTCGGTACTTACTGTCCGTACCTTTTCGGTTGGAATATGTGGCCGCTTCTGTCTGGACGAACCAGTAAGGCGTCGCTCCTGACTTCCCTGCGAGCTGCGTTCTTCTACGCGGCCCTCTGACGCTTCTGTGTCGCCCATTCCGGATTCTTCCCCCCATCGCGCTGTTTAGCTACTGGATGGATGCGCATCATTGTCCGTGTACTTGAAAAACGGTACTCTACTAGTTTCCTTAAGGTCTCCAGCTTAAACCCAAGGGCTTTCACCCTAACCTGTGCCACGACCATAGGGTCCCTGAGTTTTCCCAGGGCTTGGAAGAGGGAACTTTTCCTTGCCTCCTGGCTCCCGGTGTCAACCATTAAGATGTAGGTCCTCTTCTGCGCCTCCCTCGCCTTTCCATTTGAGTTGGGCATACGGGTTATAATCTCCCTGTAGCCTGCCTTCCCTGAGGCTAATCCCTGTTCATACAGGTCGTCACGTGGTGCGCCCTTTGAGGACTCGCTTGAAGTTATGGCTCTGGCGTTCGGCCCTATTAGGACGGTGCGTCCATGCCTCTGTTGGTGCCTTCCCAGTTTATACTTGTCGCCTGGCATGTTACCTCCGGCCGGTTTCATTTCACAGGTCCCGCGCTTGTTCATATGATCCCCCTCCTCTAGTACAGTCTGGCATCCGGCCAATACCGTGGCGTCCCCTGACACCCTTGCCCTCAACTCTCGGACGCACTCCTCTAACCTGGCGGACCTGGCCCTTAATTGTTCCATTTCAGCGAGCTTGCCTTTCATATCCTCCAATTGTCTGGTTAGCCATTCTACTTGGAGTATCGTGCTTTTTCTCTTCTTCTGCTTCACTGCCTTTTTGACGTTGCTGTCCCGTGTCATCCCGTAGCTTTTTTGCTTAGCTATGTCTTCCTTCACTGGTACGCATGGGTTTCAGGTCTCCATTACAGAAACCTGCCAGCTCTCCCAATCCGGCCGCCTTATCGTCTTCTATTGGGTCCTAATCTACTACGTCCGCCACGTCTGGGGAGTCCTCCGCTTTACGCTTGCCGCTGTCCCTTTGTGGGGTGTTCTCGCCAAAGCCGAGGTTTTCCCAAAAGGGTTTAGTCTAGCTTCTGTATCTGCTTCGGTCGTTTCTTGGAGACCTACGGCCCGGGGTGCCACCAGGGGGTGAAGGCAGTCTTTGGACGATGACGATGCCGTGCGTACCGGCGTCACCGTATCTTTTTTGATAGTTTCACCAGACATCATTTATATTTGTATGTTTGCAGGGTTGTTTTATCGCAGTGTGATTACCGTAAATCCATAGTGGGTAGAGGAACAGAAGTGGGGTGACCCCTAGCTCTCGATACCTAATGGCATCGGGGTCGGAAATGAGCCAGAGTGGTTGAAGAGTTGACCAAGTGAGGTCGATAGAAGGTGAAATGTCAAATGTCTCTAGTAGAGAGGCTCGGTAACGCAAATAGTTGTAAGCCCCAGAACCTCTTAGCAATACAACGACATCTTTGTACCCACTATTTACTTGGTCATAGTAGGGTTTTTCGGGTGTCGTTGTATACACCGAACAAACAACGAATAAGACAGTATTAGAACGAATGGGGAAAGAGGTGGAAGTACTAATATCTGTAAAGAAGACGAAGCCACCCTATCTAGACCATATAATGAGGAACAACGAGCGTTACCGATCACTCCAACTGGTATTACAAGCTAATTGGCCGGAAAAAGAGGACCAGAGAGGAGAAGAATATCTTGGCTCTAAAATCTTAGAATGTAGTACGGCACAATAACATCAGGGCAGCCAACATTGAGAAGAAAAAATCAAACTGCTGATATGATCCGAAGAATAAGATTGGCATGGGCTACATTTGGGGGCTTGAAAAGCACTTTAAAATATCAATGCATACGTCAAAAACTACGATCTCTGCTTTTCAACTAATGAATTCTCACCGTACTAACTTATGGAACGCAAACATGAACAATCACAAACGCATCAATCGAGAGGCTCCGTGTAACCTAAAGAGCCATGGAGAGACAAATGACAGGCATATCCTTAATACAACGAAAGAAAAACTAATACGTAAGAGGTATATATCGAAAGTACAGCAGGTGGGTGAAGAAATAGTAAAACACAAATAGATCTTCGCCCGCCAAGTAGCCTGATACGAGGAAGAGAGATGGACTAAATCAATACTACAGTGGAGACCATACCAACTAACCCGATCGACCTCTGCTACTACTGGATAAGGGAAGCTCAAAATAGAGAACTCTAAACTAAAAATAATGATTGAGAGAGTGGATTGTTTTAAGTATTTAGGTTTTTTTGACTGTAGACGTGCAGACAAAGGCCTATATTGTACAGAGTGGAAAATTATGGTTTGCGAGAGTGGGGTATAATAGAAAGGAGCAAGTCTGGTTCCTGAAGAGTCTGCTCGGCCGAAAAATATCGATGCCATTGCCCGTCCTTCTGCAGGAAACTAATCGGAAGTGATATGTGGCGTGAGTCGTGTAGGAGGGTAGTGAGGTTCTTCGAGGTAAGACCGCAGGGGTCGGGGGACTGCAGCGTGGGGTGTAGATGAGATCTAGATAGGAGTAGGGTAGAGAGCGAATGGAGGAAGGATATAGGAAGGATGTATGAAAGAGTGGGTATATCTGATGTGTGGGTTGATGAAACGCTGATAGAATACAGAAGACTACGAAATGAGGTCGTGAGGACAATAACAGGAGAGAATGATCGAGAGCTCGTACAACCTGAGTTATATGCAGTTGAAAGATAATCACGTTAGAGTGTAGCAGGGGGACAAAGTTTACATGATGGCACAAATGGCACGAGCAAGTTGCAAATCAGAAGAGAGAAAGCGAAAAGAATTAATGGGGTGAGGGTACACCATGTTTGTACTAAGTGAAGTAAACTATGCAAAGGTCCATTAATGACAGTAAGTAGTTAAAATCGTTGGCTGATCTACAACTAGACAAATAGATACTTTGATATTGATTACATAACCATATATATGCAAATTATTTATTATCATTTTGGAGATGATGTTGACGAATATCAAAATGCGTTGTGCATGCTTATATATGGAAATATAATGTAATTATTCCATATGATTAGAGATTTTTAAATAATAACACATTATATTTGTGTATTGCCATTTTTGCCTATGAAAATGAAATTATAAATACTATATAGTATAAAAATTTAGACTATAAATTATAAATGTAGTACAATATTTTTGTTTAGTTGAGATAACCGATTTTTTCAGATAGTTTCGTAAATTTTAGTTTTGATAAATGAATTAAAATAAAGTTATGTAATATTTTTCAACGCAATATATTTCAATTACTTTGTTTTTGAATAATATAATCGTATTGAAACGTCTTGGCAGATAATATAATGATACTTGGCAAATTTATATCTGGGAAAATTGCCATCGGATGTCTTCATATGTTTGTTTTACATAAATCCGGATACCATCCATAATCTATTTATACACATGGAATTTAAGAATCCAGACCTCTTATAAACATATTCCTCCGCCGTCATAAATTTAAATTTATATTAGCACTGTCATAATAATGGTAACACTAATGTAAAATATTCCGCGCTATTGTATAAACACATTGCAATTGTCACCCGTTGAAAATTAAAATTATATGTAACTACTTTGTCGTTAATAAAAGCGTTACTTTAAGATCCAATTAAATATTAATACTAACCACCTATGGTAATATTGTACCATAATTTAAGATCTTAACTACAACCCTGTATTGTTAAACCATCGTTTACATTAATTATTTTCGCCACGACATAATATAATACAGGAAAACAGATACTATAATTTAATATGTGTAAACTTATAAATATATGTGTGTACTAAAGCGTATGGGAATTAACACACTTCAGTGTATAATGAATTCAGTTTTATTATATATTCATATTTTTATACCTAATAAACTTATATAGAGCAATGTTATATGTATTTCAAAGCCAATCATAAATAACTTTGTCAGTTTTGACTAGCGTATCGAACTAAACGTAAACAGTAAACAGCGCCAGACGAATCGGGATGCCAGTATAATTTAATTTCCTTAAAATTTAAAATATCTACCATAAAATTTCGGAAATTAGAACAGAAACACATATGGCGAGGCGAAAGTGGATTCCGTATAGGAATTAGGCTAGCGTGCCATAAGGGCGCAATACAGTTCTTCTGTAAAGGTTTCAACATACAACCCTCTGTTTAATAATTGAAGACACGACTGGGCGTTTGTGGCGGAGACTGGGAGCCATATGGGTTGGTGGTTTCGCTAAGGAAATATCCTGTTGATTGAAGGCGCTCCACTCTCGTGGATGCCAAATGTCAGATCAAATGCACTTTCCGTATAAAAATAGATATTTGTTATATGCCACATGTGCCCATAATTGCACGTTAGATTCACCTTTTAATGCAACATGTGGCGTACCGGTCTCGGTTTTGCATAAACTGTGACATGGGGTCGCCAGGTATACCTGCGAATCGTAAAAAACCAAATCCCATTTCTAACACAAAAAACTGCATTTGACAGTGTGGAAAATCGCTTTTTTGTTAGTTTGTTTCCCGAAAAAGGGCACGTTCACGTGTTACTTTTTGTGTGCTGTTTGATGAATACAAACGGACCGGAAGGTACCGAGAGAATTAAAAAATAACATCCCGCGCGCACGCAAAAAAATTATAAAAGACGAAAACACATACGGCTTATTATTACCGGAACAATAAGGAGCCCCCCGAAAAATATGTTATGATATCGCATGAAAAGATCACGTGAGTGCTAGGTTCGCCCAAATCGCAACCCTTCATTACGTGGCGAATTTGTATGGGGTGAATAGGAATTTCGTTGGCACACGACCACCCCCCTATGAGGATTTTTTTGATTAATTCATACGCATGGATCGACGTACAATACCAAATATGTTATTATCTCCTCGCGATGGGTGTTTTGATGGATTAGAGAAAGCCGGAAGCGTGTGCGTTTGCTTTGTGTTATTGTAGAAGACCTATTAGCACGGGAGGATTTATAAACCACATCTTTGGAGGCATTAAAATATTTTATAAAAAATATTTCTGCGAGGATGTACGGGAATCCTTATATTTATGTTTAAAATAAATAAGGATTTAGATAGGTCCTCGCTCATATATGCTTTATATAGTGTTTTAATGGCTTCAGAGATGTTATTTTTTAAACGTCGTTGGTAGGTCGCAAATATCGGATATGTGGATATCCTTCTTTTATATGAAACTAAGATATAAAAGAAGGATTTTCATATTGTGATATCTTTATATGTAATGTATAGGAATAATATTATGTTATTATAAATAGATATGTAAGTAAGTGGGGGAATAATGTTTTACGGATATATATTATAAATAAATAGTTGTTACTTGGGTCTCGACATAAATATATATCCTCAATACCCGTAAACGAGATACATATATTAGTGGCTGATGAAAGCAAGTCAGAACACTACAGAAAGATTATAACAAATATAAATATTTTATATAAAACTATTCCTCATCCAGTTCAGTGATGAAAGGCCTACTGATGAAAGGCGTCGTCTGTCTCGTATTGAGCATTAGTAGTTTTACTCATCTGCTTCATTGTTTATCTAGGACTATTGAAATATTAAATTCTCAGTTTCATTAATACAGCAGTAATTAATTATTAGATATCGCTGTAAGATTACTTGAAATTGAAACTATTATTTCAGACAAATCATGCATTTAAACAGTATTAAACTAAGATATGAAAATTATTTGTTATATTTTGAGACAGAATGAGAAAATCTATTATAAAAATAGTATGATTAAATTATTTTTATTTATGTTACTGCCTTCATTTTATCATCATATAATTATACAGTAAAATATAATAAGTGTATAAAACAAAATTTATGATTGTATAAGTATTGAGTGGATTTTATTCTAAAATCATACCATTTCAAATATTATATTGATTGGATCTTATTCTAAAATCATGCCATTTTAAATGTTTACGAGTATATAAAATAATTCACACATGAAAATTTCAATTGAATTCAATTAGTTTCATTCTTTAAAGTATAGCCAATTATTTCTTGTTCAATAACAATTCAATGGTTACAATTATGCAGCGTGCAAAATTTCCAACATGCAACCATATTTTCGTTTAATGCGTTACAATATTTTCAAACCCCAACGGATTTTATGGTGTATTTACTTAATTCAGTACAAACAAGGGGCGGGCAGGCACCCTTCAGCAATTACAAACAGATTTCCCCCACGCATTTTTATTTGGACAGCATAAAACTGCTGAATCAGATATCAAATGATATAAGCGCTCGATTAAATTGTTACGCAAATTATGCAGGGTGCAGATAAGAAGTACGATCGTCGTAAACAAAAAGAGTTTAAAAAAATACATAACAATGCGCAATCTACAAGGAGTAATTTTTATTTGTGCATAACACATTGATGAGAAAACAACAACTATAGATTCATATGAGCTATAGAAAATAACAAACCAATTACATCGTATGGGTATTTTGATTATTTATATATATATATATATATATATATATATATATATATATATATATATCGAATTAAATTTTACAATATTATTACTCATAAATCATTATGTAATTAAAGGTTAAATAAAATTTTATTTTGATCATACTTTGTAGCTAGTTTCAATTAAGGTCTAGCTATTTTCCAGCTCTTCGGATGACAAAGAAATTTTAAATGATCGCTTGCTAGACCTTAACCGAAACTAGCTGCAAAGTGTGATAAAACAAAGTTTATTTAATCTTTAATTACATTTAAGGTTTACGAGTAATATTATAAAATTTAATTCGATATATTTTTATTTATGTCACAAAACACTACTTTTGACGAAAACATCCTAAAATCTTAACCATAAAATATATTTAAAGGATCCATAGTTGCGGCTTATAATTTTTTTTATTGAGTTTACTATAATGATAGTGTTATATTATTATAATATTTCGGCTATATTAGTCATGAAACCTAAAGAAAACTCGAAATGAGCAAATCGAATTTTTCGCGTAACAATGTCTTCCTTATACAACAGTGCTAGTACATGTTTCATTTGTATAATTTTCTAACTACTATTTAATCTTACAAATACTGAAATAAAAACATTAATTAAGCAAAAATGTCGATAATGACGTATAATATTTGAATGAAAGTCCGGACTATGGTTCAACGAAGCAATTACTGATCGAAAACTGTTTCTGGGTAACATTGGGGGAGCCCGGTTGCACCTGGACACCCCCCAGCGAAGCAACTGATTAAAAATACACGGCACGGCGTTAAAACCAAGATTGATTTAAATTTAATTTTTAATCTTAATAAACTCCAAAAAATAATGTATGTAGAAAGCGTCACCGCGTACTTCACGCACATTAAAAGTAATTTTGCTACACTTATATGAAATTATAATGATTACTCCGCCTTTTTATTAAAGGGGGCACAATTATTTTATTACCTTAATAACGGTCTAATTTAGTACGAATTATAAATTCATTTAAATTTATAAAATTTTAGCACATGAAAAAATAGTGAAAAATAATATACAACTTAGTTTGTTTCTTCCTTTCGTTCCGATTCCGAATCATCATGGTAATATTTATTTTTGATGATTCAATTGAGCTAATGTTGAATCGCTTTCTTAGATAATTCAATCAGTAAATACGTCTTCTTCCTATTAATTATTATTTTTATTATTAATAATTCGTTAATATAGTAATTTCCATTAAATAATTTTGTTAGTAGTAAAATATGTGACAAGCCAATATAATAAATTGCATCCTCCTAACAGTTATTCGATGATACACGTCCACCACTATAAATTAAAAGACAAGTCGCAATATTCACCTATAACCTGAAGGGTATTATTAAAAAGGAGGTAGCGGAGGGATAAAGTAAAAACTGGCGGCAAGAGCCAGGGGAGCCGGGGCCAGATGTTCAGGGGGCCCGCTTTTATGCTCGTATGCGCGCAATCCGCCCGCTCTAATCCCGCTATTCGGGGCGGCTGGGTGCGAGCGAGAAGGGCATATGTCGGTTTTGGGTTTGGGTATGTCTGGCCGCCACGTTCCCTGACACGCGACCGTGCCGATGGATTTGCACAACAATTGTTTGGATTTTCTATTCTTTTGATATAACTGCCAGTGCTTTTATCGGGCTGATGAAGGGTGGGCATGCCTGGTGGCTGGTATTCGCGAGGGTATGGCGAGTTGGCTGGACGACTGGATGTATCCGCATTTTGCGTAATGTGAAGGAACTCGTATCAAATTGATTTTCGTGTAACTAGTTGATCCCGACAACATTATGCGCTTTGTAAATATTTTCAGACGTTATTAACATTCCAGTCAGAAGATAACAGACATAAGGATGGTCGAATCAAACACCAGCTACTCCTATCTAGTGCTAGAAAATTAATTAAAATTACTAGGAATCGGCTTGCATAACATTTGTATTTTCATCAGATACATGACTATACCAACTATACGTTCAACACATTCAATGAAAGCATAAACATGTACTATGCCCTTGACGAAGAAACAAACAAAAAATTAATATAAAAGCTTGAAAGTAAAAATAAAAGAGCTACCTAATACATAAAAAACAACAATATGGACATAATTAACAATGATGAACGAGAATCTTCAATACCAGGGACCACAACCATCCAGGAAATGGTCATCGAACGAAAGCAGAAATCCAAAATGTTTTGAATTTTTGTGTGTATATATATGTATAAAAAATATAATAATATACCCAAGGTTTTACTATTTGTATTTTAAATTTGAATGAATACATTAACAGTCACACATTACTGTATCAGTTGATCAAACAATAACAATGATTAGTTATCCTGCGAATTCGAAGAAAACTATTAACATTCGAATCGCAATTACCCTTCACATGACATGTTCTCTAATTTTAGATATTGGGTATAAAGAAAATACAGGTATATATTGATAAGTATAAAAATTATTCCTTCGAAATATTTCATATATAAGTGTGAATACATCTCTTATAAATATCTAGATTTCGATCTTATTAGATCTCATCTGTGTAGCTCAGCTAGTGAGGATGAATTCACACAATATCTCGAGTGGTTATATACAAAAAGGATACAACTAACCCCCTAGCAGGAAAGTTAAACGTCATCTGGCGACACCACATGAATTAGCAATGCACACCCATATGGTAATAATGGTCAACGTGCTCGTGCCAGCAGGATCACTGGGTAGTACCCTCTAGGGAATAATATTCCAACATAGTGCTTGAGATATCAGCACAAGGCCAAACTTATATTTGTTTTATAAGGATCCTGATGGCATGAGCATGTTGACAGTTACTACCATATGGATGTGCATTGCTAATTGATGTGGTGCCGCCAGATGGCGTTTATCTTTCCTCCTATGGGGTTAGTTGTATCATTTTTGTATATAACTACTCGAGATATTGTGTGAATTCATCCTCATTAGCTGTGCTGCATTGATGAGATTTAATAAGATCGCAATTTTTGATATGTAGATTGCTAAGAGGTGTATTCACACTTATCTATGTTTTATAGTTTGGCATTGTGCTGATATCTCAAGCACTCTGTTGGAATATTATTCCCTAGAGGGCACTACCCGGTGATCCTGATGGCATGAACATGTTGACGGTTATTACCATATGGGTATGCATTGCTAATTGATGTGGGGTCGCCAGATGGCGTTTAACTTTCCTCCTAGGTGGTTAGTTGTATCATTTTCGAAATATTTCGTTTAAACCCTAGAACCCTTATATACTGTATTTATGTACATTCTGAAGATTAAACTGCATAATAGAAAATACGATGTTCAAGACTACTTCTTTTGTAGAAATAGTAATTAATATTCTTATGGTTTAATGGCTTATATGTAGTTGAAATCATAGTAATTTTTACTTTATTAACAACTGTTTGCTATGTTAAGACGGGCAATTTTCTTAGAAAAGCCTGGAAATCTTTGTTCTTCCTACGTTTCTCGTAGCTTTTGTCTTTCCTTTCATAATTAACTCAATCAACGTAAGACGTTATCCTTATGCTACTAGTTCGTTCGTATCTGTCTGTGTTCATTTCCAGGTTTCTGCTTTATATAACAAGGTAGAAAATATGCAGCAGCGTAGCACTTGGAACCTTGTTTCTAATTTGATGTCACGGCTGCAAAATACCAACCAAACTATGCCCGTCCACTATTTCAAATGACTTGAACTCTACACTACCTGTTATCACTTACTTTTTATGATTCAATTACTTTCATTTATTAATTTACGTTTGATTCTTAAAAAAAAAATGTCAGAAACAATGAGTGCATAGTTCAAGTCGTTCAAAATAGTGGATGAGTATGGTCAGGTTGGTAGGTGCCACCCAATCACCTCACCTTTGCTCGCATAATTTTTTTTGAAAGATACAGATATTTTTCATTGATTAAACTAAAATTCCAGGAAGAATTTTATCCTTCATCATTTAAAAAAATGCAGTTATACGAGTTGCTATTTCTGCACCTATTTTTCATGAACAGCTAATATACTGATGTTGTGTAGAAGACTACGCATTTCTTATTTTACATGTCTACCAGATATATGAAAGATTATCATTAGCTATGGAATTTATGGCAATGATCATGAGATTTGTTGTGGTTAAATTAAGTTGTAGCCCTTGTTACACGCAGTGTTCAGGCGCTCTTCTCTCCCGTCCTGCTTCCCTTCGACCAGTATCGCATTTACCATTTTTATCCACTTCTTTATCTCTATCTTCATACTGTCTCTTTACTTTATTAACTCCACTCTTTTTATTGTCATGATTACTATTCACAGTTCCTTCTACTGGCATATCCCCATCACACATTATCATATAACATCATACAAAATACACAAATATTATCTGTTCCCTTACTTCCATATTCCATCTATACGCTTCCCTTTTCCTCAACTACTTCCTCCCCCATGCCACTCTCTTAAAGATTACATGCTACTACTAAATTATCACCCTACCACCTCCACTAATTTCATTTCGCTAACGACCAAGCCATTCATAGGTTGGCTTGTATCCACTCCAAATGTTTCCTAAACCTTTCTCGCCAGTCAAACCAAGACTAAACATAATTCATTTAGTTTTCCCATATTCACTAAAAACACCTTTATTTTATATGTGAATGATGATGCCAAATATCATACATATATAAAATAAATCCAACTCAACATAATATTATTACATATTATTGGTACAATATAAAATACAAATACAAATACACCTCCACCCATTATTCCCTACTCTTCACCCACTTTCTTTTCCACGCAACCTTTTGCAGATTTCCACACCTTTCCCACCTTTCATTCACCTTTCTGCACTCCCCCACCCACTCCGCTTTCACACCCTCATATCCGTGGTCTAGGTGCCACTACGTGTCACTTGTCTTACTACACAGTACACACATGGTATATCCTTACAAATTCTTCAGACATCAGCCTTGCACCCTTGCCACTATCTCCCATTCTCGCAATACCCACACTTCCATTTCATACAACAATATTGGCTTCACACATGCATACCAGATCACATCGTAAAGGCACCTTACATGGTCAATAATACTGCCAAACCTAGTACTGTAAGTATTTGCCTCAAACCTCCTTTTATATTTATCAATTATCCGGGTATACATCAGTATTCTCTTCATTTCATCGTTACTATGCCTTATAAAGGCACCTTACACGGTCAATAATACTGTCAATATTTTAGAATAATGACAGTATTACAGTACGATAATATATTTAAAATTTTCATTATTCTAAAATATTGACAGAATTACTGCTCGTGTAAGGTGTAGTAATGAAGGAATGAAGAAAATATTGATGTTTATCTAGATTATTGATTACTTGATAAATAATGAAGGGGGATTCAAGCAAATACTGACAGTACTAGGACTGACAGTATTATACATCGTGTAAGGTGCCTTATACGATAAGTAATACTGTCAATATTTTAGAATAATGAACATTTTAAACATATTATTGTACACTAATACTGTCATTATTCTAAAATATTGACAGTATTATTGATCGTGTAAGGTGCCTTTTACAAGCTATTACTACATTACCATCCCACAACCTCCACCATGCCATTTGCCCCTTTGCTCGAATACACTCCAAATGATTCCTAAACCCACCTCTACAATCCAAACAAAAGCCTAAATACTTAATGCAATTCACCCTCTCAATCATTCTTCCCTTCCATTTAAACTCTTCCGCTCTACCCATCCTACTCTTATTTCTAATGATCATGTGTTAGGTATTTTCCACATTCACTACTAACCCCCTTCCCATCCTTTCCAACATCTCTAGCAAGTCTTCCACTCTCTTGGCCACAAGTACCACATCACCTACGTTAATTCTATAAATTACCCCGAAACTTCTTCATTCACACTTGCCTTTCCCCATGACTGTATATCCTTCTTACCCATTAGCAGTGGAATAGGTGAGAAGGATATACAGTCATGGGGAAAGGTACGTGTGAGTGGAGAAGGTTTTATATTCTTCCATCCCTAACCCTTCCATACATTTGACTAGCTTACCCCTAGGAACTGAGGTATGCTGATTTCAATCCACAAAAACCGCATACATTCTTCCTTTGCACTCAAATACTTCTTCCACCATTCTCGTTCTTCTTCGCTTCCTAACCCTACCCTGACTTTCCGGCAACAATCTTCTTTGCCCACTTGCCCTGGTATAAACTTCGCCTAAAAATAAAAGGAGAACAAATCTTACACTTACGATTCGCCGAAGATTAGTCATCATGGCAGAGAATCCCGAAGATCTGAAGACAATGCTGAATAATCTTAACGACTCCTCCCAACACTTTGGTCTAAAGATGAACATGGATAAAACTAATACAATGGTGAATTCCTACATCTTCCAAAGACCAATCACAGTTGACAATACGATCATAGAGGCAGTGGTCTATGTTAACCAAAGCATCCAATTCGGTCTTCACCCTTTGCGCTCCAACACTTCCTCTACCATGTCGTCCCTCGTCTCTAGCTAAACCCACCCTGAATTTCCGCAACAACGCTATTTTGTCTACTTACCCTTTCAAGTTTTTCACGAATGTCATGGTCACCTTACTTATTTAGCTCGTACTTGCGATCCCCATATTTTTTATTTAGTTGTTCAGTTCTAATGCTACCGTACCTTGCAGGAGTGACATCATAACCACTCTTCCGACATCTCCTCTCCACTCCACACACTGGCAACTTTTCTTCACTGGCAACTTTCCTTCACTGGCAACTTTCCTTCACTGGCAACTTTCCTTCACTGGCAACTTTCCTTCACTGGCAACTTTCCTTCACTGGCAACTTTCCTTCACTGTCAACCTTTTATCGGATTCTGCCTTTTTCAGCGTCAATTCCAGCTCATTCCAAGAGAACATCTCATATTTTACCACATACCTCGATCTCCCTAGTTACTTTATCGCCCCTGGCATCCTTTTACAACTCCTCGTCCACTCTTAGTAAAGTCAAGGTATACCTACCTTATCTTTACCCTTTCATTCCTTCACTTAAAAAAATCCCACACCTCCTTCTCTGATACACGCTCCCTTAGCCTCCTTCCCACCTTCAGCATCTTTTCCAGTTTTTTCCTTTGGCATACCGCTTCAAAATATGTCTGCGCCAGTAGCCCCGGTTCTAACTGTCTCCCTTTTTTCCACTCCGCCATCTCAATACGCCATATTAACTTCTTTCAAGCAATCTTCATCTTAATTTACGCTGCCACCGGCATTGTCTGTATGTTTTCCTCTTAGATTTTTAAGTTGACTCCACCCAAATCTGCGTCTTCCTACATCTCACCACCATTACTAGTAGCATATAATTTGATCCCCCTTCACTTTCTACTTTGAATTTAACTAGCTGCTCTATTCCGATTTAACCAATACATAATCGATGGCCGACCCTACTCCTTGTTCAGAGAACGCCTTCTATATGTATCTTACACATCATTCTCCGCTATGTAAGATTCGTCGCACCAACTGCTGACCAGGTTCTAAAATCCCCGCGGATCCTTTTCTCTTGAAATATGTTTACCTCCTCCATATTGTTGCAGTACAATGCTTCCTCACTCATTCTACCCATTGCTACTGTCCTTACTTCTAGCCCCGTAGTTCCCTTCTTCCCTTCATAGATGCCCTCTTACAGACTGCCATTGTCACTTCCATCATAATTCCAAGGACCAAAGACCTCAAAAATATCGCATCTTTCATCGCCTCTTATATCACTCAGGTTCGGTCTTGTATGCGGATGCCCACTATCTTATTAATTATTATACTATTATATTAATAAATAGTTTTAAATATCTGCTAGATCAAAATATCATCATATAACCGTGTTGTTTCTTCACTAAGCCTTTTGTCCACCTACACCTTTCTTTCCATAATCGCAACTTTATTCCGCTCTCGCCCACGTCTGTCCCGCCTCTCCTCTTTCTTCAATCTGCCCATCCTCGCTCGTTTCCGCTTTGCTCATCTTCGCTCGTTTTCGTTCTGCCCATCCTCGCTCGTTTGCGGCCTGCTCCCTCGCCCCACTTTTCCAACAGTTCTCTCATATTCTGCAACTCTATCTCTATGCGTCATTTTGATTATTTGTAATACTCATGTACACACGCCCGGCTCGTGTTTTTATTAAAATATAAAATGGTTTCGATTTAAACTAACATCTCAGATTATATTAATATTATTATTATTAATTAATTAATTATTTATAATCTAAAATTTATATTGATACAACTATTTGATTAAAGAATGTTATATTGATGGATCGAAACATAAAACTTCAAGAGAGACACGTGCCATAAAGTTGAAAATTCATCCGACTATTTTATACACAGTTTTCTGAATACAATCATTAGCTTCAGTGTGGTACTGTTTGTAATCTGGATGTTATATTGCCATGATTGTGTGGTTATGGGATGCGCAGATGTAATCATCAATAATCAAACCCAATCTCTTATTCCTTTCTAGGTAGACATAAAGTTGGGAAATCGGCTGGATAGTTCATATACAGTTTTCTGTTAACAATCATGAAATTCAGTGGTGTATTATGTGTAACCTGAATGTTATATTGATGTGAGTGACAGGTTAAGGGATGCATATATGTAAATGATGAAGAATGAAGCACAAAAACGTAGAGAGATGCACCATAAACTTGAAAGTTCGTTTCGATATTTCATAACACATTTCTTAATAGCTTCAGTAGCATACGGTTTATAACTTGAATGTCATATTGATTTGAATGAATGGTTAAGAAATGCATACATTTAATGATGAAGATGCAGTCAAATAACTTAATCTATTCAATGGAGACTAGCTCCATAAAGTTGAAAACTCGTGCGGATATTTCATAACCAATTTTCTGGGCATATTAATTTGCTTCAGTAGCGTCCTGGTTGTAACCTGAATGTCATATTGATGTGAATAACTTATTAGAGGATGCATTAATGTAATGATGAGAATATAGCTCAATAACTTAATCTGTTTAAGAGAGATAAGCACCATAAAGTTGAATTCTCGTCCGGATATTATAAATGGTGTTCGATTGCATTCATTAGCTTCAGTAACGTACTGTTTATAACCTGAATTGTATATGAATGTGAATGTGTACTTAGGAGATGCATAAATGTAAAATAAAAAATATGCCTAAAGGTCGTTTTAGACAAGACAATTTCTTAGCTCAAACGTTGTTCAATAAATAAATTCATATATCCTCCTCCCATACAATTTGTCCTTGACAAATATAACGCGTTAAATTTTTCCATTCGATCTACCATCCAATTCAATATTTCAAATAATAAGCTGTATAATACGAGACAATTTAGATTGTCTCGTATCTTGACTAACTTTTGAGTCAAGAAATTGTCTTGTCTAAAACGTCCTTAATAACTTAATCTGTTGAATAGAGACACGCACCTTAAAGTATCGTCCATTCTTAGCATAGCAATTTGTCCGGATGGATCCCAATTATATAAATGATGTAAGAAAAACTAAATTACATAAATACAATAACAAAAAGAAATATACATTTAGAATATTATAATATCATATATACCAATTAACCACAAAGGATCGGCGTAAGACATGCAAAATTATCATTAATAAACTACAAATGATTAATATAACTAAATAATATATTTTAAGTTGTCTTTTGTCGTTTATTAAGGAGTATAACATACTAATAAGAACCATAAGAATGTCGTACAAAATCCAAATAAATTATATAATTCTAAAAATTTACGCAAGTATTAAAATGCAGTTTTATTGCAAACGAAAAGCATGGGCACGTTAAAAAAATTATAGAAACGAGCCGATTAACTCATTAAGAATGTATTAATTAGTGAGAGCAGCATGTACTTAAACCCATGCTGAAATCGAGTTTAATTCGGTCTTATTCCGTGTTTTTATTTAAATAATGTCGAAGTAATATTCCCCTTTAAGTAAGTTAAGAAGCCATAAAGTGCTCATTATGCGTAAATACGCCTGTAGCACGTTGCTTGATCCCGGTGACATTTTTATATTAACGAGACAGCCCGTATTAAATATAATAAAGTTGTTTTATTTATTAAGCAATAAAATAGAAGCTAATTATTAGTAAGAGCCGCCGCGCCGTATGGAATGACAAACAAAATAAACTAATTAGTTTAACCGACATTCCATGAAACTTATGTCATGAATGGAGTGCAGTTTTATTAGAACCGAATGTCAATTGAAAAGGCCAAATTTGACCTTTAATTAACACCGCGGCCGGATTATGTTTGTTATATAAATGCGAATGAGGAAGAATTTTTAAACCTGTAAATTCTTCCACCTGTCGAAGAAGTTGATGTCGTGTGCCGGGCCCGATAAGGATATATTATTTCGGACTTTAGAACTTTCTTACTTGAATATTCATGAGCTGCATAAACTGATATTCGCAGGTGCCCCCTTAAAATGGACGCATAAAATCGACCAGTGTGTATGTGTGTGTATATACATATTTATTTTAATGGCGGCAATAACATAAAATCTAAGAAGAAGGTAATAATAAACTGGGATGTTTATTGAATTGAGAAGCTATACAAGTTCATTCCACGAGTGATTCTATAAATCATTTTATATACAATTTACTTATTTATTTATTTAGCAGATACCTATGTAGAAAGAAAAGGAGCGAGAGAATGAGTAGTTGTAAGTTGTAAATTATTAGGGAATACTGGTAGTCATATTACTATAGGCGTGGACGTATTACAATTTTAGTAACTTAGATAAATAAGATATGTATGAGTTCAGTAGCAGAGTAGTTAGAGGTGCCGTCCATCTCGTACTGAGCATTGGACATCCTGAGTTCGAAACACATCGCGGGGAATTTTCGCGAATCACCTTACACAGTTTTGTAGAGGTTTCTGTGAAAGTACGGTAAATGCCGAGTAAGTAAACTCTTCTGAGCCTCATGGCTGATATAGTCCTATAAAGATAGAAGTTTTTTTAATATGTTATATATGGATGTACTCGAACCTGTTTCACTAACATGTCTTGAATAAATAATAGGAGTATTATTTTATGGATATTGAAAACATAATACAACTAACCCCCTAGGAGGAAAGTTAAACGCCATCTGGCGGTACCACACCGCATATAAGTGTGAACCCACCTCTTAGCATTCTACATATCTAGATTTCGATCTTATGTAGATTGCTAAGAGGTGGGTTCACACTTATATATGTTTGATACTCAAAAAGTTTTCCAACCAAACAACATTGATTTCTTATCAAATTGTTTTATTGTACACGCTTAACTTAAGGCACATATGCTCTTTTTCACCAAGGTTCTGTAAATGTAGGCGTTTTTTGGGATGTTCTGCATAGTTCTGGATAGTTGACTGGAGGGTAGCATAGCTACAGACACTTAGACCTCAAAATGGGCCTATTGTGAAACCTCCCTTATGGCCACTCACTCGTCCCACCAGTCAATTTTGTTAATTTTTGGGTATGAATTTATGTTAGTATGGATGCAATCGTAGAATTTGTTCGCATTGCCAAATATATACGTGGACAACTATGCTATAACATCCTAAGAAGTTCCTAGATTTATAGAACGCTGGTAAAATCGGGCATAAGTGCTTTATGTTAAGCGTATAGGATTCAATAAAATAAGAAATCAATTTTGCATGTAAGGAAAATTTTGAGTATCCATAAAATAATTCTCCTATTGTTTATCTAAGGCACGTAAGTGAAAACAGCGGGCAATAAGGCGCAATAGATAACTCACAAATTGTAAACCCAAAAACATGTAATAAATAGACTGCCCATCGTGTATGTTAGTTGTAATTACAACAGTTGAAAGGAAGATAATGTTGGTTGATTGTTATCGATATATAAAGTTGGATATGTGAAATGCCGCAGGTGTAAATTGTAAATTGAGTAATTAATTAATAAGAGATTGAAAATTTAAGATATTTTCAAATCGAATAATGTTATTTTTGAAAGCAAAATATGTTTGAAAACTCCTGTTAAACGCAAAGGCTTAGAAAATGTGCCTATTTGGCTAAATTGAAGTCTAAATGACTAAATAAATCATGTAAATGGTGCAAACAACTTGATAGCTATTTTAGTTCCACGTACGGAATTGAAATAGCGATCGAGTTGTTTGCTACTACCCTAAAAGTTATGTGTAAAATATATTGGTAACGTTAAATAGTTTTCCTGGATATATAAAATCAAAATAATGTGAGCCGTAAATCTGTAAAACCCATCAATAAATTAAAAATAATTATATTAAACGTGAGCAGACATGCTCCTTACATCGCGATTTCTATCGATCTAGCTGCATCGAGCCCCATTAAATTTTACTGCCATTCCTCTTTTCGCAATCTCATTATCTGGCCGCTATGGTCTAGTTTCGGGTAGTTAACAAGACATTTATTTGCGTGCGTCTTGTTATTTATTCTTTTTGTTTGCTGTTGGTCGTGAGCTATATTTTACCGTGTCATTTCTGTGACACGGGGCGCCGTTTATGGGCGGGCCGCCGGCACCGATCCGGGGTCATGGGAGTCAGGCCCAGAAGTCGTCCGGAGCCGCCGATGGTAGGTGATGAGACAACACCCGCTGCGTCTCCGATAACTATCTTATTATGTACCTTTTAGTTCTCCCTTAAATACCATTACTTCTCTAAATATGTACACTCGCTGTGGACTTTCCAATGGGAAACAGGAAAAAAATTATACCCTCATTTAAATAAGACCCGGTGTGGTATCTTGTGAAAGTGAAACTAAAAATGCTCGACCTTCTAGACTAAATGGTACATTTGTTATATTCAAAATAATTCGATATTTAGATTATTATAAATGTGTAATAATTGTATTTGTTTAAATTCTACTAGAATATTTACCTTAAAATTACTATTATTTGCGAATCAAGAGGAGCCATCTTTTAGAAATTACACATGGTTAAAATAGTCACGTATATTTGCATTTTAATTACATTGACTCAAAATACCAAACACAAACATAAGTACAAGTCCCGGAAAAGGATTTTCATTTCACGAATAATTGGTATAAATAATTGTATTCTATGAAAGACTGTTGCAGAATTTTAAAAGTGTAATTATTAAACTATGTATCTCTTAGAAAATGGTTACACCCATGTATCGTAAGTAGTGAAACTAGATTCGCTTTCGTTTTTCGTTCGAAAGCTGTTCTGGACTGCTCTTAGCTGGCTTTAATTAGCTCACGAGCGATAAACGAACGCGGCTTATTTTGTAAAATTATAGCAATGTATGTTTTAATTTAGACAATTATTTCATTTATTGACTTCGTATTTTTTATAGCGTCTATAACAAAACAGTTTTGGTTCCGTATAAACGAACGCAGCTTATGTTACTTATAAATTTGTAAAATTATAGCAATGTATGTTTTAATTTAGACAATTATTTCATGTATTGACTTCGTATTTTTTTATAGAGTCTACAACAAAACAGTTTTGGTTCCGTTCTCAGGTCATAATAAACATTATATTAAATTTTTATCACATTAAAATCCTCTTGCCTGTGAGAAAGTCGACGATTCTTCCGCTCCCCTGGACCACAGCCAATAAAAATAAACTGTCAATCCGCCAGGATGTGCAGGAAGCGTTTACTCAGATTTTTTAAAGTCTATAAAAACCCGCCCGAATCCGTAATCCCATCACGGTACGCTTCCATATCAAGTAACCTTTCACCATCCCCGGATGTTTAACAACCAATAAATTCCTCATAAGCTACTACCTCTACCGCCTGAGCGGACATTTACATTCATCGGGAATGGTACACCCTCACCTTTATGCAATAAGTTAAATCACCGTCGGCGCACATCTCATCGATAAAACTACGTTCGCACAACATAACACTTTGAAGATCTAAGCATTTCAACCGTACGGAAGAAATGAATTGCTCCGCTGTAGGATGCTAACAGGTTGTAAAGTACTCCCTCACTTGAACTTGAACGGTAGATAGATATTGGAAGCGAGTCGTGACACTTAAGAACCCTTCCGCTTGACTAACGATCGGGTGCAATAATAAAAAATTTGAAATCGGATTACCTTACTGCTGTCAATAAGATAATCTTGATTTCGCCATGTAAGAAATAGCAAAGGATCATTAAATGACACAACAATAAAAATAAATCCTGTTACAAAACGGTTGTTTGTAATACACTGATAAAAACAAATTGATTGAAATCGCCACTCTTTATTAAAGCCGGCACTATTAAAAAATAATATTTCCAAATGCAAATAATAATCTGTATAACCGAAACATATTATAGCATAGGCCTCCCAGAATTTAAATCCTAAAACCGCAAAGATAAATTAAATTACGTCCAATTAAAATCTTATAACGATAAGAAATCCCGCTGAATATATTCAAATTTCTAAGATAAAATATTTTACCTGTTTTACTCAAAACACTCGCCATAAACCCACAAATGTGAATTTACGCTTGGCTTTGGTCGATCTAATTTCGATGGGCTCGGCTTCCCCGTGGTGTGAAACGATTGGAACCCTCGCGAGCCAACTAATTACATGTGTAAATTTGAGGTTATTAGAACAAAATTATGCCCGATTTTAAACAGACAATATTAGCCAAGATATATTACGGCAATTTGTCTTACAAGACCACCGCCGTTGTTCGACGTTGTCCGCGCCGAGAAAATTAGCTTGTAAACAGTATGGATCCTACCATAATCACCATATGAATATCAATTCGGTTCCTCATTTAACAGTTTCACATACTAATTAGCGTATAATTAATGCGTCGCTGAAAACACAAAGGTATTTAAGTACCGTCTTTAAGATAGGACATTTCGGCCCCTGTAAGCGGAAGGTATTTTTTGTTTCACATTACAATAACATCGATCTTATCCACTATTTTTATGAATTCTGTAATCGGTGTTACGTAATGATTTTGCGGACTTAAAATAAGAAATAAAAATAACACACATTTTTTAACTTTATGTCAGCTTACACTCATTTCATAACATCGATTGTAGGATATATAACAATAGTGGATAAGCTCGACGTTATTGTAGTGTGAAACAACAAAAAAACCACAAAGACTTCTCCTGACAGGGAGAATCATTGGAAATTAGGATTATTTTTGAACTATGTTATCGAGAGCCCCCTTTTACCTTTCAATGCGTGCACACTGAGGATAAAAGGGGCTTCTCGATTATATTTATACAATTTATGCCCATAAAATAATAGTAGTACCAATTAATTTTTGTAGTAACAACATTTTATCATAATAAGGAAATAATGAAAAATATTCACTGACAAAATATCATATTTTATTTCAGCACAAACCGACAATGTAATGTCAGTCAGTGTAGACATGATCAAATTTTAGGAGTTTTATAAAGAAAAAAGCAGAACAGTGTTTATTATGAAATTATATCATGTAGAAATAAAATATATCTGAATATGTTTACGTATAGATCCATCGCCGAGAACTAATCCCTATCCTTCCAGTCCAGTCGCCGCTAATTTTTTAATACTAGACTCGGAAAAAATTGGAATTTTTCCCACCTACATTTTTTTTTATAAACTAGTATTTCGTTATAAATAAAGTAGTGCAAAATAAAGTAATATTCTTGTCGGTTTCTGGTAGAAAAACATGAATTAGTGTTATATAACTGGAGAAACAACTAATGAAAAAGTAAGCAAATCGTATTTCGTTTATTTCCGTTTGAGTGGACTGTATGACACTGATTTAATATCCTGGTTTAGTTGGTGGTATTGTTGTATTATTTCGGTTGTTAGTATTGGTGAGTATAGTATAGGGTTTAGGGTATGCTTATTAGTAAAATCCAAGAGCAATTACAAATAACTAATATAAAATTAAAAGCAAACTCAAAATTAAAAACGTACTGCTCAATAATAACATAAAAATGGAATAGTAGAGGAATAAAGACATGGATGCAGAGAATATAAAATACAGACACCAAAAACCTCGCGGCAAGGACAGAAGGAAGAAAAAAAAATTGTTGTAAATATACAAGAAGTAATTTTAATTTAAAATTTTTTATTATTATGATTATGATGATATTATATATATATATATATATATATATATATATATATATATATATATATATATTGACAGGAAAAAAATGCGTTAAAAACAAACAAAATCATATGAATGTTTCATTACTATTAAAACTTATTGGTTGGTTCCACAGCACCTCTGACTGAAAACCTTAAGACGGCTCTGTATAAACGCGCATTTTTTAATTGTTCTTCGATATGATTAGATCTTTATGTAGCCCATGTTTTACAAGTGTTTTGTGCCCTGACAAACCGAAAATATTCGCCGGTGACATTTAAAAAGTTTAAACGTTTCACCCCCGTCCCGTAAGATTGAAGATTAAGCAGCCGCGATATCGATCTTAAATATCTGTTACCGTTTATATGGATCCAGTAACGTTTTATGCGCCCTTTGTGCCCGTCTCGAAGGGAAGAATGCACGCCCGATGGAATTTTCAAAAATTCTCGTCCAATTTGAACGAAATTAAGTGAAATCACCCCGATGCTGAGGCGAGATAAACGGTACGGTAGCGCTCACAAAAGCATTTTTCTCGTCGCTTTTATAATTTCGGTAATAATCCGGCTAAATTAAACACGCTTTGTCAAAAGTGTCAGGCGTTTTATTTTAATGATCTCTCCCTGGTGACTAGGCTGATAACATGCATTCCACCTTTGTTTATACTTGATTAAAGTTTTTATAAAGTACTGCTCGCCGACACTCAATTAGCAGTTACAAACTACTATTCTTATCGCGCTGGACTAATTTTTCCATTATATAAAATAAGTGGATCCATTAATATTGTGTAGCATATAACAAACAAGTTAATGATAGTTCTATTGACTACAATGAGCAAGAATATGAAACTTTTGTCTTGTTTTCGGAAAAATAAGAAGTGATTTTGAATATTTAAAATGCTAATTTAAATAATATAAATTTTCTCGTATCAGCTCTAGCATTGAGTTAAACTAATTAATAAAACGATTTGAGAGAATTTTAGTTATTGTTTAAGTGACTGACATATTAGATGAAAAATAAAAATTGTCTCATTTAGAGTGCCAAATATAGATCTATGTATACAAAAAATTATGAAATATCTAAATCTAATGTATTGGATTGTTAAGGCGTCTACTTTGTGATAATTCATTTTAAAGGATAAATAAAACGATTTTTTACTTTGTTTTTTATCACAGTTCAATTACTCTTTGCAACTAGTCACCGAAGGAGCTCGAAAATGGCTAGAGCTTAGCCGAAACTAGTTGCAAAGTATAACTGAAGAGTGATAAAAAACAAAGTAAAAAATCGTTTTATTTATCCTTTAAATGTTATGTGTCTAGAATCTACGCGCGTAGAGACGTTACTAATTGACAAAAAGAAGTAAATTATACTTTATTTTGAAGCTAATAAGTACCAAGTATAATGATTTCAGGAATGAAATTTATTACGCTATTTTATGCATAGTTATTAACAAAAAGTTATGTTTCATGTGGTTTATCGCATTCAGACTTTATTAATTGACCAAATTAAACTATGCATACCCTGAATTTTCCCGCATTGAGATGTTATTAATTTACCAATATAAACAAGTAATACTCCATTTTGAAGTAAAATAAGTGTCAAACATAATCAATTAGTTATAATATCAAAAATTCAATTTACTATGATTATTAAATAGAAAGTACACCTACACCTTACGATAGAAGGCATATGATTAAAAAATAAATAAAAACAAAGAGTGTCCTGAATTGTCCTGTATTAAGAAGCTATTCGTTTACGAATATAAACAAATAATACTTTGTTTTAAGGTTGGCAAACATAATGATATCATCACTTAATTTTAATTCTTCATTTCTTCATGTGTTTTGCCCTCCTAGAGCATTGACGACCAGCTTCATGATTTGGACTTTATCGGATGCCTTTTTGAAGAGTAATATTGTAATCTGTCCATGCCATTGGCGAAGATTGTTATGCCATGAGATCCTATTGTCACCTGGATAAGGTTTGCTCTGAATGTTGCCCTGAATTATGGTGTGCAGTAGTCTGTACTTTTCGTTTCGCTTAACATATTCCATGTTTCTATTTTTAATAGTGTTTAATATGTCTATTGATTTGTTTAATCGTTTCTATATTTGTTATCATATCGGTCCAAGGTCTAAAAATACCCTAATCTATGGTATGTTCACATCTTAAATACCTCGTAAAATGATGCTGAAAACAGCATCGCAACAGTCTGATTCTGAAGGAAATTTGTTGGTATCTATTCCCCTGGCCTTAACCCTATATATGGGAACATCCTCCAATAGTAGTCGTTTACTCGTTTTCGAGAAAAATAAAGATAAATGGGTCCTGAAGGTATATTCTGTAAGTTCAGACCGGTGTGGTAAAAAAGGCAGACCGGACTGTTATAACACACGTATCGGTTCTCACGGGTTTGAGACGACTTTACCACGTACTTTAATTATTTAACATTAGTTAACATTAGTTAATTGCTCTCAAGCATATCTTTTAAATTATATAAAATAATCCTCATGAGGCATATTCCATGTGTCCCTATGCGTATTACGAGTGTAATTGATACCGTCACGAGTAAAAGTAGCTTTATCAGTGGACAGTATTGATGGGATGACTCGGCGATTATATTTTCATACCTTCATCCTTGTTTCAAGGTGTTGAATCCGTTGTAAATGATAAGAATAGAGGCAGTACATCTTTAATATCCGTCATACTCGTGTGTGTGCAACATCGATACGTGTATAAATTCTGTGTTTGCTTGTTGAAGGACTACGTGCTACCGACTCAATAATATCTTCTTCTAGTTCATTTCCACGTTCAGAAGTAATATGACTGTAAGAATGGTGCAGTACTCGCTGCACCCAGAACTTCAATGAAGTAGGTGAATAAAACTAATATGTTTTTACCACTTATTTTATTGTTTGAAATAACTAGTTTCGGCTAAACTTTAGGCATTTTTAAGTTTTTCTGATGACTAATGGTACAAATAAACGTGCACGCTTATATAAGATTACAGACACCCAAGTAAACTTTTGAACTTTGACACTCTATGGTTCTGGATAGTTCTGTATACCTCTCTTTAAGGCTACTCACTCGTCCCACCCGTAAATTTTGCGTGCGAGCTGCAAAACTCTGACAATGAGGAGTCGCCAATGCTGATCATACTAGGCTAGCACTCCCCTAGTATTAAATGCCTAGTGTTTACTAGAGCTAGGCAAAGGCATATTACATGATCTGCTGTTTCTAGTTCTTCATTGCACCCTCTACATAAGGGGCTGTCTACTAGACCCATCTGTGTAGGTGTTTGTTTAGCCGGCAGTGGCCAGTTAGGATGTTGGTCAATAATTTCAGATTAGTTCTAGAGAAGTTAAGGCTGGCCGTGGCTGCAATTTTACAAGGATGCCTAATTGCTACCTTTGATTGCTTGCAGCCCGGCGTTTCTCGCCATCTTACCTTGCGAAGAGCATGTGTCCTATGCTCTATTATTTTTTTCAGAGTACCTGCAGAAAGTTTCATCCTCTTGAATTGGTAGAGGATGTGAGGATCCTTTCCTGACAAGCTCTTCTGCTTTTCGGTTCCCCTCGATGCCACTATGTTCTTTGATCCGGCAGAGTTCTAGTTTGTTATGCTTAGCTAGCTCCTCCAGGCTGTGTAGACATGAATATAGCTCTTTCGACACAAATGTGTTGGCATTTAGTGCATTTAGAGCTGCTTGATTGTCGGTGAGTATTTGGATATGTTTATCCTTAATATTCCGTTCAACTAAAATTTGAACACACTTTAGTATTCCTGTTTCACCTTGGAAGACTGAAGTGAATCTTCCAAGTGGTGCACTTATCTTGAGGTCGAGTTCTGGTGAGAATATTCCATAGCTAGCTCTCGTCTTAGTTTTGGATCCATCAGTATACATGGTTATGTTGGCGCCTTGTGGGATACCATCCAGTATGATGATGGTCTGAAAATGTTTGACAAAACTGTATTTGGATAGAATTCTGTCGCACTTACCTTCTATGAGGGGGTTTAGTTTGATACTTTCACTCAGTATGCTCCTGTGTCCAATAATGCTATCTTTATGATGCCACAGGTTGAGTGAAGATAGCCTTAATGCTGTTTTACTGCAGTCTCCCTTATAAGAAGGTCGAGTGGTTGTAGACATAACAGTGCTCCAAGAGCTGCTGTGGGTGTTGTTCTCATAGCGCCGGTGATGGCAAGACACGTCATCCGCTGGATGTGTGATAGCTTTGAGATTGTTGTGACTTGTTTGGTTTTCGACCACCAGACTATTGCACCATATGTGATAGTTGGTCCTATGATCGCTGTATATATCCATTGGGTGATCTTGGGAGACAGGCCCCATGCTTTAACAACCACCCTGCGGCATTGCCAAAATGAGATACAAGCTTTTTCCAGCTTGGATATTATATGCTCATTCCAGTTCAGTTTTGTATCCTTGATTAATCCTAGATATTTTACTTTATCTGTGACACTCTATGGTTAGGAAAGCGTCTGTTATGTTCTCTAGAGTATTACCATTATAGAACCCGTAAACAAATACCATACGTGGTAAATACGTGCGGCATCCTAAATGAATCAATATTGGACAACAAATCAAACTTTATCACTTGTAAAACCTTTAAATCAGGTTTCAACTGTCTATTTAACTAAACTACTAATATTATTTATGTTGTATGTACACGCCAACTTGAATTAGCCACATTTTGTTTGCTCTTTTTATATGAACTTTTTTTAATTTAAAATGGTCTATATTATCACCTCATAAAATATAGGATGTTCCTCCTGAAACACCCTATATATGACTTCTTTTAGTTAATGTGCCATCTCCTTGCGAAGGTTAGCGATCCCTGTGGTTAATAATGTCTTCGATACTGCTCTAAAGAAGTCAGCCATAAGTTTTGGAGTCTTCCGACGCATCTGATTCCTTGTATTTTTTCTTCGATGATATGATGTAGAATTTTGTATTGTTCTGCCTGTATGACATGCCCCAAGTACCGAATGTTCCTCTCTTTAACTATAACCACCTCTACCTTATCTAATATTTCATCGTCTATTCTTGTATTTAGTCTTTGATTCCAGTATAAGTTGGGTCTAACTTACGGATGTCCTACCCGCCTAGCGCTATTTTATTTAGAACATTAATTAGTTCGTCATGATTTACAGTGTCTAAGGAATCTTTATAGTCTACAAAATAGGAAATGCCGTCCGTTTTGATATCACAGCATCGTTCTATACACATTTCATATTTTAATCTGCGTTCGAGGTCCATGTGTATGGGCGTCGTGAATGGTGTTTGAACATTGTGTTTGCTATAACATAGTCTCCTTCCAAACCGAACTGTACTAGTCGATCTACTCTCTCATTTGGAATTCCTAAACCAAAACGCATACATCTGCGTGTTTTCCTTTTCCCACCTTTGTGTTGAAGTCACCCATCAGTATGATAGTAGTATTGATATTCTGTTTCTTGATCAGATTGACTACCTTCTCCAGGTCCTTGTAGAGCGACGTAGCAGTGCCGGTTCCATTACAGGTGGCATTATATTGCAATATATTGGTCTTGTTGCCAGTTGCATTAAATTCAAGCTATCGGAAATGTGTACAACGTTTATTACTTCACCCGTTCATTTGATCTTCATTGAAACTTGACCATCTTCTTACACTTATTCTAAGTATGTCTAAGTCCCTCTATTCCTCTAAATAAGTTGTGTGTTTTACTTTTTTATAAGCTGGCGCACATTTCAAGTAATAATTCTTTTAAATCACAGTGCTTTTTCTCTTCTGATGACCGAAATACTTTCTGCTATTCCTCCTCTCTTACCGAATCATGGAGTCCGATTACCATGATTAGTCATGTTTTGCGTATGAAACTAGGGAGTGTAATGCGGTTTATTACAAATAGCCTTCCTCATAGTCTTAGAGCTACATTTTCTTAGGTAATTTCTAAGTCATACTCGGCGGCCAGAGCCTTGTCTACTATCTAGCAGGGTGTACCGAATATCGCTCGTGCAGATGTGGTTTACATTTGTTCTGATCCGATACACAATATCTGGCTATTTTGGATTCTGCACCCCAAAATGACTAAGAAAAATTTTAAAAATCGCTGGCACCAACATGTATTTGTAGTAGTCTTGTCAGATTTTCTAGTTATTGGACGTATTTTGTATTCTACGATCTATAACTACGAAGTATGGTCATTCATTGTTACACAATAGGTGTCAGGTTCAACAATATTGTGTTTTAATAGCTATTAAAACACAATGTTGTTGAACCTGGCACCTATTTTGTAACAATGAATGACCATTCGACACCTAATTTTAAAGCTAAACACATTTCGCGTCATAAGAAAACATTTGGCTTGATCCCACTCTTAACCGGTGACATTTAGTGTAAATGATAACGGTTTCCATGACAAAACAGTTTTTAGTATAAACCTATATTGCCAAATTTTATAATTAGGTGTTCCTTAGATTTTCAATAAATATAGAAAACTATTTATCCAACTGAGCTGGATCAGTGGTTTAGTGGTTAGAGGTGCCGTCCATCTCGTACTGAGAATTGGATAGCGTTCAAACTCCATTTTGGGTGAAATTACGCGGATCACTTTTCACAGTTTTTAGAGGTTTTCTGTGAAGTTTAGGTAAATACCGGATGATTATACTCCTCTAGGCTTTTCCCTTTACCAGCGTCCATCGGCTGATAGCTATACAAAGAGATAACTTCTTTTTTTATTTGGCCAAGGATCTATAAACTACCACAATGAGCTCTATCGCCATATTATATATATATATATATAAGAAATCGATACTACGAATCGAAGCAGCCAAGAAAACCTTCGTAGACACGAAGAAGCTTTTTATGAGGCCCGAGTTAAACACTAAGAGGAAGCGATGCAACCAAAATCTCGTTTAGTTATAAAAAAGCGTAATAGGCGCTTTAAAAACAAGTTATCGAGATACAGTGCAAAATAGGCGTCAGGACGAATGGTGGCGAATGTCATATTCCATTTCCAACTTTCCATTCTGAAAATATATTTTATTAAAATCGATTTATTAAAATAACATTAGTATGAATGTAAGTAGTGTACTATGGCCATTTCGACTATATTAGTATTCTCCACGTTAAAAATAACTATTAGCCATTTTCCAAATTAAATAATAGCGAAAAGACTATGTTGCAACGCAGATGCTTATTAAATCTCGCCGTTAGAAAGTAGCATAAATTTATAAAACCCACCCAAACAAAATCCATTCCACCAAATTTTTATAGTCACTATTTCATACCTAACGTCTTCATTAAATTTAATAAGTTAATAAAGTTGACTTTGGTACAATTTCTTTAAAATCCTATATAATCTACCCATGAAAAGTGAAATTAACTACTAATTGTTAAAATCCCTTGTGGCGTGGTGCTCTACTACAAAAATATTTGAATTTCTAATGTGGCTTATGTCTAGCTTAAATAGGCTTAAATATGTATCGGATCAAATCTGAGCGAGGTATTATGTGCTCATTTATAAAGAAGACATCACTTATGTTTACGAGCATGAATTGTAAATGAACAGCTTTATTATTCATACAGTGTTAATATAACAGCGTGAAATCTATTAAACTTTTACGATTATAATAAATTGAATGAAAAAAATATCATGTTTTAATAATAAATTATAGCGTGAAAAAAATTAAATTACTGTTATAAATGATATAATTTCATCGATTTTCACAATTAAGGGTGATCATTTTACGGGTATTCAAATCGTATGCGTTTATGAGAAGCAATATGGTTACAAATAGGATTCAAAATGTAAATGCAATGTTCTGCTAAGGATAATTATAATATATGTACAGGTGTCACATATCTAGATTTAGGCAGGATAGCAGTGATTTGGAGTATGAAATTAGTATTATTATTTTTTATTGGTTCTGTTCAATAAATGGTGGGTTATTAGAGTATTGGACTATCGATAGTTATTAGTGCAATAATATAATATACTTTCATATGCCATCTAGATCTCTGACACGAACATTCGCCCTAATGGTGTTTGAACTCACGCTCCGCCAAGATGGTGTTTTAACTCACGCTCCCTCAATGCTAGGTGGACGGTGTCTTTAACACTGTAACACTGAGCTGTGACTACCAATTACATGTTTACAAGATTTTAAGTTTTCAGTTTTTACTGATATAAAAAACGACCTTTATTTGGCATAACGATCATAAATCACCACATGAATACAACAGAAAATCCCCTTGCCCTCCTCTTTTCCTCAACAACTTCCTCTTCTGATATAATTAATAGAATAACATTCTAAATAAATGCATATACAACTTTCCACATGACGTTTTACGAAAGTAAACGGCACATCTGGCTGTACAGATAGTTAATGCATGAAATAATTTATATTTATTAATATTATTTACATTACTTTATGTAAGAAAAGTATCGATTGCCCGTAAATATTTCACAACATACGAATGTAATTGGCACAGTGTAAAAATCGAAATAATATTGAAAGATGCCCGACATCAATATTCATGTCATCGGCCCAAATGAGTTGTCTAATTATTGAGGCCATTTATAAAAGGGCATTAAAACCCGAGGCTTTGTGGGGCAGATTTAAATAATCCCGTCATCAATAACAATCGCACCATATAGAGTCGATTGTGGCAAAATTGAGTCGGTTTTCGCCGCACTGCAAGTTAAGTCATATTCATTATACATTCTCGCCTCTCTTGTTGTCTCGTTTTATTTATAGCGACGCGAAATTTTTAGCCACCGCCGCCGGCAATAATTATTACAATATTAAAGTGACGAAAGCCGCGCTGTAGTTTTATTTTGCGCACAGGAAATAATAACAAACCCATGCAGCGTTTAATCACGCTTTAATTGGCAAACACCTCACACTTCATCATGCAAGCCGAAATACTAATTTTTTAACACTTATCAGAAAGAAAAAAATTAATTGTAATTACTTAAACCGTTGTAGGCATTACTAGTAGATTATTTATTAATATTACCGTTCAATTTAATATTTAAAACAAACTGTACGGTATGTCTTATATGCATAAGCTTTTTAATATTATTCAAGTATGCAAACACAATAATTACATAGCTATTTTACGTTTCGTTAATACGGGCCTTACGGAATTTAATTGTGGCGATCGCGCATAAATTTATGAAATTGACGCCATTCGTGTAAAAAATAATTCGCATCTTAACCTGATTTCCGATATTATGTTTATCCGTATGAAACTGAAGAGAGTGTTCTTGTTTTAATGTGCACTTTTCTTGAAAACTGTAAAATCGCATAAATTACCTGAAGATTGTAATTAGTGAAATTAATCGCAATTAAAGGCGGTTATAACACTTTGGCAGCGTGCTCGGTTTCCCCGTTGCACGTTTAATAAACTGTATCGATGGTATAATTACTGATCAATGCCATAGTGCCGGACAGGTGTATGAAGTCGGACCGGTCCGAAATAACCGAAATGCATCACGGGGCCTATCAGCTGAATTAATTAACAATATCGCGTATGCGAATGGCACGCGCTAATTACTTGTCCCCGTGTGCCTTCTAAACTGCACTTAATTAGGCTTTGATAGCGGAACAATTATCGCGACTAGCGATTTTATTATGGGGATGACCTGAAGAAATTAATGGCTTAATGTTTGATGTTTATAATGGCCATTTGAGGATTTCATTATGGGGCTGCATAGTTTGATTAGATCAAATGCTATTAATTTACTACGGCTATTAAAATTAAACCGAATAATATTTTAAGTGGCGCTTTTTATTGGCCTTGGAAATTATATCTACAATGCATAGGACTTTGATATTGTCAAATTTTATTGCCTTGAAAAACCGCCTATTTTATCCTATTCATTTTACTTTTTGAATGTTTCACTTTTGTTAAAGAGAATTATTTGACAATTTTGTTTGCTTTTCTTACGTTCAAATTTATTATAGTTATGCATAACATATCAGAATATGTTTTACATTTAGTGTCAATTTGTTTCAACATACCTAGGGTGCGATTCTTGAATATAGAGTAATTGCAGAGCAATAAGAAAGATCAAACAAAACGCTGATACTTTTTATCTATAATATTGTAGCTAGTTGCGTTGTGTAGGGGTGCGATTCTTGCCACCAGTCGTTCCGAAGTCTCAAAGATGCTCCGTATAATACAGACAATTCACGATTAGATGGAATTTCGGTTATTCGTTTTTTAATTATAGTAAACCAAAGTTTCTATCATTTTACGAATTCAAATTTGATACGTTGCGAACAAGTGGTGGCAAGAAACGCACCCCTTCACAACGCAACTAGCTACAATATTATAGATGAAAAGTATCAGCGTTTTGTTTGATATTTCTCATTGTTCCACAGTTACGCTATATTCTTCTTTTATTAGTCTTGTTGTTTCCATCACATTCTCGCGTCCTTCGATGTCGAGGTCCAGCTCTCTCCACAGCACTTAGGCGGTCTCCCTCTCCCTCTTCTTTCTATAGGTCTATCGCCCTTTGCAATCTTGGCCAGACGGTAATCTGTCAACCTATTTACATGCTGCTCCCAACTTTTCCTTCTGGTTGGGATTCACAAGTTCTCAGAGACAGAAGTAATATGTAGTACTCTTTTATCTATGATTTTCATTCATTATCAAGTCATGAATGCTTTTTCGATCTATAGCTAGAGTCTACCTTAATTTTCACTGTTTTGACGAGTTGTATTATTTTGGTGGTGTGTCCCTGTGTCTGCAGCATAAATCATAATTAGCCTCACAATTCTTTCTATAGTCATATTGCGATTATTCTATATCTTGTTCTTTTATATTATTTGCCTATAAGTCGATCCATTTCTGGTTATAGGCTTCTCCGATATTCCTCGTCTCGTCTGTCTTTCTGCGCTTTCCGAATTCAATCAAAGTTCAATGTCTTCTTGATATCATTGGACGAACTCTCGTTTTTTTTTCTTAATCAAATTTCTTTAAAATCTGAGAGTACCTTAAAAATTACTTCCATAAAATCCAACTCATTAAAATAATTGTGATTATAACATTGTAAAGACGAGTTTTATAATTTACTTATAATTGGTACACGATTAATAGTAATCTCCCTGCAGACTTTAGGACACTCGCTTCAATGGCGCACATCGTCGTGAGTAATATCTTAATTAGCTTTAATGATTATGTCTTTTAAATAAACTAACTTGAAATTACTTTTACTACTAGATTACATAAATTATATTTTATTCGTCGCGATATGCAAATAACTGCGAGCCATAAAGAAATTAAAACTACTTAATTCATTAACTTCATAACATTAATGGGCAACATAATTAATGGGGACTTAATGATCATATTAGTAAATGTTAATTATAATGTTCGATGAATTCAGCCAAGATAAACAAATGAGTATTAGACTTTTTTATGACTTCAACACGAATGTTACTACCTCCATATTATAAACATGTGTAGTTGGAAACTGTCTTCTAACCGCAGACGTTTATCATATGGGGGTAATCAAATACCTGTTGGTGCGAAATCACCGATATCAGCCTATGTGCATACAGATATTCATGCAGGACTATACAAGTATTTCATTATTTTTTAATTCACGTAAGTAATAGAGAATGTGTTACATATAAAGAGATTAGCAGTTGACGTTACATTACCTTTTAAGATGCACTAATTTCAAAAGAATTTTTTGTTGTTTTGTTGTTTTTGTTTTTGTTGTTTATATAATAGTACTAAAAAAAACGTTATTATTGTCATATAATACAATACATAAACAAAAAATATACTATTTAACCTTACACTACATTACATTACATCAGAAGGAAAATGAATTTTAATATAATCTTCTTTAGGTGCCATCTCCGATACGAAGGTCGGCAATCATCAAGGCGATCTTCACTTTTGAGACCGCATTTCTAAATAATTGGTTGCTAGTACAGCCAAACCACTCTCTAAGGTTTTTCATCCATGAGTTTCGTCTCCTTCCTATGGACCTCTTTCCTCTAATTTTCCCCTGCATAATTACTTGTAGTATTTGATATTTTTCTCCTCTCATGATATGTCCTATATATTCCAGTTTTCTTTGCTTAGTCGTCAGAATTACTTCTTTTTCTTTATTCATACGTCTCATCACTTCTACATTGGTTGTTTTCTCTACCCACGAGATCCTCAGTATTCTTCGATATATCCATATCTCGAATGCCTCCAGTCTCTTTATGTCGATTGCTTTCAATGTCCAGGATTCCATTCCGTAGTATAGTATTGATAGTACGTAGCATCTCATCATTCGAATTTTTAGATCGAGGTTTAGTTCTCGGCAACTGAACAGGCTCTTCATTTTAGAAAAGGAGCTTCTTGCCTGTTCGATTCTGATTCGAATTTCTTGGGAGCTATCATTATTTTCATTAACGGTTGTGCCTAGGTATTTGTATTCTCTTACCCTTTCAATAGGCTGGTTCTTTACATATACTCGATGGTTGTCCTGAGTTGTTTTAGTTATTAGCATGTATTTTGTTTTGTTTATGTTCAGTGATAGCCCATATTCTTCACTTTCTGTGACTATTTTATTAATTAGCGTCTGTAGGTCTTCGAGCGTTTCAGCTAAAAGAACCGTATCGTCGGCGTACCTCAGATTATTTATTGACATGCCGTTAATTTTAATGCCTATGTCTTGATCATCGAGTGCTTTATTTACTATGTCCTCTGAGTAGAGATTAAAGAGGGTTGGTGAGAGAATACACCCTTGACGGACACCTCTCTGTATTTCTATTTCTTCGGATGTTGTGTCTTCTACTCTTATTGCTGCCTTCTGGTTGTAGTAGAGGTTTGAGATTATTCTTATGTCTCTAAGGTCTATCTTTCTCTTTATTAGCGTATCTATTAGTTTGTCATGTCTAACTTTGTCAAAGGCTTTGTTATAGTCTATGAAGCAAACGTGTAGGTCTTGATTCATATCTAGGCATCTTTGCGACAGGACATTAAGTGCAAACAGTGCCTCCCTTGTTCCTAGGCCTTTGCGGAATCCAAATTGTGTGTCGCTGATGTCTGCATCTAGTTTCCTGTAAATTCTATTATGGATCACCTTCAACAGGATTTTCAATGTGTGTGCCATTAGGCTAATCGTACGGTAGTCGGAGCAATGCTTGGCACTTTTCTTTTTTGGAAGGGTTATAAAAGTTGATAGCAGCCATTCATTTGGTATCACTCCTGTTGTGTATATGGTATTAATTAATTCTACTAGAATATGAATCTGGTCCTCTTCTATCAGTTTAAGAATTTCTGCTGGCAGTTGGTCTGGACCTGGCGCTTTTTTGTTCTTTAGTGTATTCAGTGCATATATAACTTCTTCTTTAATTATGTCCGGGCCCACCTCTCCTTCTGTATTTTCGAGAATAGTTTTCCGTCTCTCATCATCGAAGAGCTGTGCTATGTAGTTCTTCCATACTTCAAGTTTTTGTCCTATCTCTGAGACTATTTTCCCGTTGTTGTCATACAATATATTGAGTTGTTTGTGTGTACTGAAGCCTGCGAGTTCTTTGACTTTTTTGTGCATGTTAAAGCTGTCGTGTTTTGCTTGCAACTCCTCAATTTCTTCACATTGTTGTTTGTAGTACTCTTCCTTTGCTTCTCTGATCTTTGTGCGGAGTATTCGATGAATTTCCTTATATTGTTGAGAACTTTTTCCTTTAAAGCTTCTTCTCTTATCCATGAGATTAAGTATTTCATTCGTTATCCATTTTTTCCTTCCTCGGGATTTTTCTTTCTTTAGAATGGCTGTCGATGGTTCCAGTAGGGCTGATTTGATGCCGCACCATTTTTCGTTTACGTCCCTGCATTGTCGGTATTCTTCTTTATTTTCAAGTGTTTTCAAATTTTCATTTATTTTTGTTTGTAACTCATTTCGTACTTCTTGTTCCTTTAAGTACTCTACATTTATCTGACTGTCTCTCTTCTTCGGTGTTCTTTTAAGTCTGATGTTCATTTGGGCTATTAACGGATTGTGGTCCGAGGAGACATCAGCGCCCGGATACGCCTTAACTGACTTGATGCAATTTCTATATCTCGCGCTTATTAAGACGTAGTCTATTTGATTTCTTATTGGTTTTTGATCCTTGTCCTGTGGTGACTTCCATGTGTAGAGCCGTCGCTTTGGAAGCTTGTAGAAAGTATTTGTTATTATCAGTTCCTCCTCTTGGCAAAATTGTACTAATCTATCGCCTCTTTCGTTTCTTGTGCCCAGCCCATATTCACCTATGTATTTGTCACATCTTCCTTTACCAACCTTCGCGTTCAAGTCCCCAAGTATTATAGTGATATCTCTTGAGTTTAGTGATTGAAGCGTCTGTTTGATTAGTTCGTAGAATAGCTCGATTTCTTCTTCAGGTTTGTCTGCAGTAGGAGCATATATTTGTAGTATGTTTAGCTTCCTTGAGTTGGTCTGTATTTGTAGGAGCATGACTCGGTCTGATATAGGAATAAAGTTTGTGATGGACGCCATAATATCTTTCGACACCATAATTGCGACACCGTGTCTGTGATGACTATCTTCGTTTCCAGAGAAGTATAGCATACCGTTCTCTATTGAGACTTGGCCGTGACCTGGCCATCTGGTTTCACTGATTCCTAAGATGTTGAGTTCCAGTCTTTGCATTTCGTGTACCACAATGTGCATCTTTCCAGATTCATACATGGATCTCACGTTCCATGTGCCAATTTTTAGTTTGTTTGGTTTTAGTTTGTTTAGTTTTATAGTTTTGTTCATAGCTGTTCCCCCCGGAGATCCGATTGGGGAACTTATTACTCCGGAAAATTTAGTTTTGAACGTCGCCATAATGATTTATACTAAGGATATCCGTAGATCATTAATGCAGTAGTTTCCTCTTGCTTGCTGCATCCTTATGCCGTTGACCAATTCTTGGTTCTTCCGCCTTTTGGGATGATTTCTCATCCCATGGACAAGAGGGTGCCCTTTCTCCTGCCAGCTCTTCCACCCGAAGCTGTTGGCTGGTAGGAGAGGTCTGCTTATTCCGGCAGATATTCGGTCGACAGAGCCTCGTTAGTAGTGTAGCAGGGTGCACCACGAGCAGGTGAGGTTGTCATTTGGGCTGGCTTTACCAAGAGGTTAACCTTCACCCCTTACACCCCTTTAATATAATATAAATATATAAATATATATATATTATATTATATTATTATTATTATATATATAATAAGATCTCCTGCAGACACACAACTAAATTGTTGATATCAGATATATTATATAACCGTAAACAGTTGGTATGGAAACTCCATCACATCTGTATATACTTATCCAGCTGGATACCATCAGATCAAAACCTATCTCTATCAACTACTATCTGAAATTATGAGTTTTAAAACGATAGCATGTAAACAAAATAGGATAATAAAGTTTTATAACGAACAACTATTTACTCCAAAGGGTAACTGAATAAATGGAAAAAAATCTGTTATATCAGATGTAGACAACCACAATAGTGTCGAAACTTAAATGTCAAAGGAAAGGGAGGGAATTATCTGGGAATATCCGTAACCAGCACATTTAGTCGGCTGTATGGCAGAGTACTAAAAGAGTTAATATGCAAAGAATACCACCCACACGAAATGGAGGAACAAAGTGGCTTTCGAACAGGCCGATCAACAGTCGACAACATATTCTGCCCAACCCAACTAATAGAAAAGCGGATCGCCAGAAAGAGAGAGGTACACCTTATGTTTTTAGACTTAAGTAAGGCATATGACAGCGTACCCGTGAGCAAGATGTGGCAGGTACTGGACGGAAGCAACATTAACGTCAATGCAATTGGTGCTTTGAAAGAACTATACAAGGAACAGACATCACAAATAAAACTTGGAAACCACCTAACGAGCAGTTTCGCCGTTACAAAGGGTCTCCGATAGGGCTGTTGTGTATCGCCAACACTGTTTAACATATATATTGATGCCGCCCTGAAACAATTGAGAAGGAAATGCCATGGAAGGGTGGGAGATAACACCCTATATACACTGCACTATGCCGATCATGTTGTTGTGGCTCAAGACTACGATGATATGCAGTATATGTCCCGAAAACTTCATGAAGACTACGGAAAATGGGGATTAGAAATGAACTTTAACAAGAGTCAGCACATGTGCATTGGTGGTAGAGCTACGGATCTGATTATGGAAAATGGCGACAAAATAATAACCTGCAGAAAGTATACTTACCTTTGCACTGAAATTGATGATAATGTTAAAGTGGAAAGTGATATAAGAACCGTATTACCAAGGGTGGGAAAGTAATAGGGGCACTAAAGTTTACACTGTGGCAACCTAACATAAGACGCCGAACGAAAATGCTCATCTATAACTCGATCCTTAAGAGTACGTTAACCTACGGATGCGAAGGATGGCCTATTTCTAAATCGTTAGAGAAGGACCTTCTTGCCGTAGAGATGGACTTCCTGAGAAGATCAGCAGGAATATCTAGGCTCGACAAAATACGAAATACGGTGATTAGAGATAAAATGAAAGCGAAAGACACAATCATACATGAAATACAAACAAAAGCTGTTTTGTTTGATCTGGTTTGGGCATGTGAACAGGATGCCAACTGAATGACTACCGAAGCAGCTTTATGTCTCTCCCCCTCCGGAAAGAAGACGAAGAGGTCGCACAGCGCTTGCATGGAAGGTTGGGATTATGGAATCGATGTCTGAAAGGAATCTTAAGGAAGGAGATTGGCTCGATCGCTGAGGCAGAGTACCGGAAGGCGAAACCACTCACTATGAACCCGGGAGGAAGACAAAAATGGATGCCAAACATAATCCTCAATCCAATGAATTCTGGATGAAAATACAAAAATCATAACAACATCGTGAACAATAAATACAAGCAGAAATCAGAGGAAAGATAAGACTAGCAAAAGCAGCATGGTATACCCAGGAATACGCAGAGATTGAAAATTATGATCGAAAATACTACTTATTAAACTTATACCAAAAGTAGAAGGTAATAAGCGGTATCAAACAAAGCAGAAATCCGTGGAACCAAGAAGATAGAGACGGGCATATCATATTGGATTCTTTGAGAAAACCAGAAAGTCATTGAAGAGTTCTAAGACGTATTCTATCCATAATATATCTTAGAATTTCATTGACAGCAGAAGTAAATATTAAAAGATGAAGTTATTAAGGCAATAAAATCAGCGAAAAAACAGAAAGACTGCATGTCCTGGTAGAATAGTCTTGATAGGAGAAAGAGGCGAAAATATGTTGATGGATCTTATCGAAAATTATGTACAAGGCAGGAGTATTATCGTCGAACTAGCTACAATCGCAGGATTGCAACGAACATTCTCAAAAAAATACAAGTGCAGCAACAAACAGTTAAATGAGCAACGTTGTAAAAATAATATAACAAAAGAAATTGTGAAAATCAATGCAGATTTTGTAAGAGAAGCACTTTTTGGAATGCAAGTCTTAATCCATAAACATCGAGATACCAACTGTGGGTATGTCTAATAGGCTTTGAGAAAGCATTTTATAAAGTTAGACACTGTAACGTCACCCCCGCGAAGGGGGGTTAACAAGGCGTTGGCCTGCCTCATGTAACTGATAGCTATGCAGACTAGGGTGGGTCGTCAGTTGTTTATTTTATGCTTACCTTTCATGGTTGTTGGAGTCACTTTGTTTTAGTATCCCTCGCTGAGGGTCTCCTCCAATGAAGCTGCTTTTTGCTAGGCGTTTTAGAGAGCCTCTCGCCTTTGGGCTCCGGTGGCTACGATCAAATTTTTCGTTTACTCAGCTTTCGGACTCCAGAGTGTGCGTGATGTTGGTGGATTCATCTCAGAACATCATACATATACTCTGCTGGAGCATGAAAAGCCCGGACTCACTAATACCCGACCGTCATCTACAAAAACACTCAAGCAAGAAAACGAATCTTCTCTCTCCAGACACCTTCTTGGTCTCCCCCTTTTTATTCCAGTTTTTCCCCGTCAATTTTAATTCTGAAATTGACTACAGCAATTACAAACATAACAATATATCATCTGCCACTAAAGCTAGGACGAAAATTGAGACCAGTCGACAGTCATTGAGACCAGTCGACAGTCCGAATTGAGAAGGCTCGTGCAATCTTCGTTCATAAGAAAAAGTTGCTTCGCAGTCATGATCTGACGTTAAGCCTACGAATGCGCATATTGAGTGCTACATTTTTCTAGTGCTCTTCTACGGCATAGAGGCCTGGACACTATGACTATGTTAAAATATGTAAATGCATTTGAACTATCGATGTAAAGTCTTTTGCTTGAAACAACTGGACGGATAGGGTAAGAGGTTTTGCAACGAAGGAAGATAACAAGAAGTAGCCAAATTAATAAAGCGATGCGAACTGGAATATTTTGGTCATATTATGAGACACTGCGATAAATATGAGCTTTTACACCTCATCATACAGGGAAAGATTTACAACACACGATTTCCGGAGAGAAGATCTTGTTGAAGAATCTGTTGTAATGATTTGAATAACAACAGTGCAGCTTTTCCGACCAAACGTAGACGAAACTATTGTTACGAATATGGTAACCAACATAATTGCCAACGATCGTTAAATGGTCACTGCACATGAAGAAGAATTATCTATTGAGGAATTATCTATTAAATATATAATAAATTTAATTAAATGTTAAATTCATGAGTTTTAATTTATAGATATTTCTGGATAGTTGGAATGCAGCACTACAAACAGTTAAAACCGCAGAGGGGCGCATTGTGAATCCTTCATTTGAATCCACTCAGTCGTCATCATTTTAAGTTGGTTGCTTAATCAATTAAATATGCCACTCCAGATTTTTATAAATAGTTAATCTAATTATTGGCATAAATAGAGAGGACAAACTCCACTATTAGAGCTTATACAATTACAGTGTTATATTAAGAGACATTGGGCTTCTTCATCATCATTGTTGTTGTTAAATGAAAAATGTATGAGTTGTAAGATTGTTTTGGCTAGTTGGTAGGAGAGTAGTGCAACTCCAAATAATGATGCCTATAGTGAATCCCCGATTCATCATCATCATCATAATTTTAAGATGATAGTACATAATCAAATAAATATGCTTGCCTACACATTTTTTAGTATTAAACCCAATTATTGGCATAAATATATTAAAGAAGGAAAAACTCCACTATTATCTATCAATCGGTTCTGTAGCGTCTTCGACACTTACCCAGGTAGCCCCTTAGTATGCTACTGCGGGATAGTTAGCCTATTTTTTCCTCATCTTGGTTATAAAGTAGCATGACATGTGCTATATTACCGACGGGACCAACGACTTAAAGTGGCTTCCGAAAAACCGCGAAGGGCAGATGTTCCAAGTAGGATTCATGCCGCGGTCCTCTGCGTTACAATTCCAGCATTTTACTATGTTACTATGCACTCCGCTTTTAGAACTAATATAATTAGTTAATAACATGTAGTTTCTATGATTTAATTAAGTGTATGCCATTAGATAACGAGTGGATACTTCTGTACAACATCAGTGCAGAACATATCTACTTCAGAGATTGGCGACTTCTTCCCTGTATGAACACCTATTTTTCCCACATCCCCGTTTGAGAAAATTATGGTCTAACCTTAATCCCACCAAAATTCCTACTTGTACTCACCCATATCCCACATCCTTCTACTAATCCGTAGTGGCCAACGTGGTAGGTGTATGGCTAAACACCCGAAAACCTTTCGACAAAATTAACAATGCCCCTCACTTCCCGGTGGCCACAACTCTCTGACTACAGTAGGAGTTAATACAGAATTGGTACCGGTTGTGCTAAGAATTACCGGGATCAGCCAGGCTACCAATAAAGACGACAGCTCCTAATAGGGACAATGTCAGTGGCAGCAGAGTGAATGACAGAAATAGAAGAAAAAAATGCAAATTATCAAATGGGATATAGTGGGTCTATCCGAAGTACAGCGGAAAGGAGAGTTTAGGACAGTTTGTTCCTAATATCTGTGAATCTATTCCACCACAAATGGCGCGAAGATATATCCGAAAGAGAAGTTAGATTTATTGTTCGAAAAAAGCATATACCAAACATAACAGAAACAAAAAGCCCAAGAATCATCTACTTAACTAAACTGAGCAAGCTATATATCATCAAGATCATCCAAGTCTATGCACCCACCTCAAACTCAACGGAAGAAGTAATTGATCTATCTATCACCTAGATGAAGTATATATCAAAAACTCGCTACACTCTTAGAATTGAAGATCTGAATGTAACGCTTGGTACACAAGACGTAGAAGCGGAAGCCTATCTCGCATTGACAAACTCTTTTCTAAAATCATACAGAATACATTAGACGTCAAACTAGATCTCTACTAAGGCGACACCCTTTAACCAAAACTGTTCATAACTCTACCCCAATCCCAAGGCTCAGTAAGATTAACACTAACAAACAAGACGGTAAATAAAATACTGAATTGCACAGGCGAACTAAAATCGCTAATGCCTACCGGTACAATAACCACACTAAAAGGGAACTGGGCCGGAGACATTGCAATAACCACCGACAGTTGATGGACAAAGCAAATTCTCGAGTGATCTAGATCTGAACATCTAGATTAGAATTCTACACACAATATTGTTAAACTACTCGATATTACGAGCTTAAACAAACCTTTTGTTATCATATTTTCTACATAAAAAATGGTTTCCCTGAAGTCTCTAATACTTGCCACCCTTAACCTTCTATAGCTTATCATATTGACTAACTAAAAGTCTTAAGTATTATAAAATTCTACTACGAAAGATTTCCGTTGAGTTGAGCCAATAATAGAATCATAAAAATATGATAAACAAGATTAACACTATATGTATGTATAGACGGGAAATTATTTTATTATGAGCATACATCGTTAGTTATTATTTGTTTCCAGTATATTTTCTGAAAAGTGTCCAAGTGGGGTTTTGCACTTTCGACCCTAAAAAACTTAGTATAATTTTCAGTTTACTAATCAGGTAACTTGTATTGTTTTATTTTCTAATATATAGCATTAACTAAACTAACTTCCACATATATATTCTATAAAAGAACCACAAACATATCAAACTCGTTTTTTAATATCATTTATGGATATTATATATATATATATTATATATATATATTATATATATATATATATATATATATATATATATATATATATATATTATCATGTATGCAGAGTAGTATGAATATATTATATTTTGACCATTTTTAATATATTGATCGGTGCATTTTCACCAGTGTTGGACTAGTTTTCACAGTTTTCGTGTAAAATTATTAATCAATTACAAATACAGTACGTTAAAACAAATATATTGTATTAGCAACACGACTGGCAACAGAAAACAAAATAAGTTTAGTTTTTTACTTCTAAATCTTTCGTTTTTTTTCTGTTGCAAGTCGTATTGCTGAAACAATATCAGTGTTATTAGGTACATTACTGTAAGATATAAGGACCTTAACGACCTTTTACTCGTTAGCAGTGTTTATTGTTAAGCATAATGAACTCAAAAACCATTTATAATTACCGAAACGAAGAAAGTTTTGTAATTAATAACCTCCTTCTATATAAAGTCCAATTACGCTGCACTTTCTCAAATCAAGAGCAAAGCGGCCCTGGCCACTTAAAAATCCACTATTTCACCATTTTTATAGACCCCCCGACAAAAGACCCGCTCTAAGACGTAAAGAAGTTATAAACGAATATTTTAATGAATACTTTAAACAGGAAATTTTGTAAATATTAAGATCTGCCGACGAATTAATCAGTCGGATTAAATATAAAACGAATTTGAAATTAAAAACGTACGGTTTAATTTAGGTCACAACCTGGGTGATATTTTGTAATATATCTTCCGAAAAAAAAAATTAATCCATTAGTACATATGATTTAATTGATCCTTTCGGCATGTACCGACAACAATATTAATATGAATTTATTCATCTCCATAAATAGGTGTCAATTCGATCGCTTCGTCAGACGGGAATGTGTAATTTAAACTCTCCCGCTGAATTTATTAAAGCGCGCACAATAACAATAAAACCCCGCACGTTAATAACTCACTAATGATTTCGTTAAGTACCCGCAATAATTAAACTCTACATTATTCATGCCCGTTTTTATTTATGCCCTCGCGCGCGCCCATAAAATTCATTACCGCTGTTTGCTCTGCGTGGGAATTGATTTTGTGTATTCGCCGGGGTATCGATGTCTTTCCGAGGCGGTCGCTTTAATTGTGCCCGTTTTAGTGCCGTTTTTTAAATTATTCGGGAGTCGTTAAGGCCCGGCGGACTTTTATATGCGCGCGGCAGCCCCCGGACCGTAAATTATGCGCGAATAAAAAAATTTGTCTTAATAATTTGCTTAATGAAAAATAAAAAGGGGCCAAAGAGGGATCATTCGCGCGCGCCCTCCCCGACTTTATAGCCCCAAACCGTCCAGGCCAAATAGTATGTAATGTCGGTGGGTCGTTAAAATATTGTTCCATTTATTTTTTTCATGCAGCTGTTTAAATGGCGTAATTACCGGTATTAATGATATATTGGACTGTACGAGAGCTCGTGTTTTATGCAAATGCAATGCTGTAATTGTCCTCCTGTGTATTTTTAAGTTGGTTTTAATATTTGGCTTCAAGGATGCGACACGAGATAAAAGGAAAAGTAATGAAATGTACATTTTTTTCATGTATGTACTTATTATTACTCATGAATTTCATTAAAAATATACTCAGCATGTCGCTTATTTATTATAAAAATATGATATAATATTACCCTCATAGTCATAGTAGTTGAGTTAAAAAGATAACTAAATAACACTGAGCAACCAAATTAAATGTTTTTCTTGGTACCGGAATAGTAGGAACTTCACATAAAAAGGTGAGATGACTCCTATACATTTTTTATAGCGCGTTTTATGAGTTCAGTTGCGCTTTTATTGCAAATAACTCAATGGATTAGCCTAATAACTATATATCTTACAATTAATTTACGTTAAAACAAATTAAATATTAAAAAAAATGCAATTTATGCAATTCTCAGAGTCGTATATTTCTGAAAATATTCTATTTATATTTATTAATGCTAAAACGTTGTTTATCGGATTGTACTTTCCTAAACTCTTGTGTTATAGGTGAAAGTCATGAAACAAAGTATTAATTCTACAAGTGGTCTATATTGGTACCATTAATATCAGATATGAAAATCATTTAATCAAAGAAAAATACTAAAATAAGTCAGAATATACGTAATTGCTTAGAAATGTTTTAAATTTTATTCATTGTATATCTAGATTGTGTTCTTATTAGTTTTGGCATTGTAGTTAATTTAAAAAAGAAAAGAAAACGGAAACGGCTAGAAAAATATAAATGTCATGGTACTATCTTGAAGAATAAAACGTAGACACACTAATAAACAAAGATAGCAAGTACAATTAAGAATAATGAGAAACCTCAAGAAATAACAGAGATCATAGTGCAAAATATATCATAACAAATACTGTAAGGATGATTAACGTTAATCAAAAATCAAAAAAGAATCACATTGCAAAATATATCATAACAAATACTGTAAGGATAATTAACGTTAATCAAAAATCAAAAAAGAAGCACAGTGAAAAATATATCATAACAAATACTGTAAGGATAATTAACGTTAATCAAAAATCAAAAAACAATCACAGTGCAAAATATATCATTAAAAATACTGTAAGGATAATTAACGTTAATCAAAAATCAAAAAAGAATCACATTGCAAAATATATCATAACAAATACTGTAAGGATAATTAACGTTAATCAAAAATCAAAAAAGAATCACAGTGCTAAATATTATACACAACAAATTTCGATTTCGCATTTAAAAACGATACAATATTAATATATTAATTGCTCATTGTTGTAGCCTGCAACCTATAATTAATACACAAAAAGTATCATAACAGCGTCTATTAAAAAAATTTATTCACCTTCAATTATTTTAAACACGGCCCACATATAAGTCTTTGATGGGCACTGGGTGGTGTTTTATGCGCAATGAAAATGTAATTACACTTTTAATAAACATTCATTATTGACTCTTTAATTTCGTATCTTGCGTGGCGATCGACGGGTTTCTATTTAATAGCCCCTGAGCGCGGAACACGCCTGAGCCGTAAGTTATTAAAATTTAAACAGAAGTACGTGGAGCCATAACGCTTCTGTGTGTGCGCTGCCGGTGGAAGTAAGCAGGCATATTAGTCCCGCGTAATGTGGAAAAAAACCTGCGAACACCTTAAGACAAAATAGCGTGGAGTAACTGTTTTTAATAACAGTGTTTGTTGGATGTACAACCGCGAAAACATAATAGCCAATTTTGGGGCGTAATATTCATTTTTTGGTGCAATCTGGAGTGAATTAAAATTGTGTTATGTTTGGCGTGATGGTAATAAAATGGGTGTATTTAGAGTTTCTTTTGGGTACAGGGGGTAATCACTTTACTTTCGAAGAGCTTGCAATTGCGGAACAATCACCAGGACTGTATTGGTGTTATAATTGTATACTTTCAGCATGCGTACGGCACGTTTTAAAGGTATAAAATTTGATTTCACATGAAATTTTAGGGTTTATTCGCGTGATAATTATCAATTTATTGCAAAATTGTTTTGGACGTCTTTTCGAGTTGACCTATATTAGTAGAAGTAAGTAGGTTAAGTTGCTAAATAAATAATAGTTTCTAATATCTCTAGCACCAAATTATCTATTGAGTATTGTATAATTGATAAAAGCTAACTACTAGAGGAGATACCTCTACACTCTACTCGTCTACATCTATTATAGATCATATTATATATACACTGTGTTCACGGATTCTGTTGCAAAGAGGGAAACATTTTTTATTTGTCATTTTTGAGAAAAATGCAATAGTAAATACCTCCTCCGATTCATTTATAAATATTATTCCCGTTGTTTGTTTTCAGATTTAACTTCGCAGTACTGAGAAATTTTTAAATAAAAAAAATTGAAATGTGACAAACTTCATTGCTTTCACAAAACTATGATAACCTTAGAATCTTGCAACAGGTTGGACGTTTGTTCTGCTAGAATTTTAACCCTGTAGCACAGGAATTTAGGCGAGCATCAACTATGTGGTCGACTGTTTTCATGAAAAATATCCAGAAGCTCACATTTCACTCCAAGGAGGTACAAAACTAATCAAAAAGTTTTCTCCAAAATGGCAAATTATTTTTTCATACAGTAGAGAAGTAGAACGTCTACACTATATATATATATATATATATATATATATATATATTTATTTATATTTATAATAGATGTAGGCGAGTAGAGGATATAGGTATCTTTTTCGGACGTTAGTTTTATCAATTATTACAATATTCAACGTATAATTTTGTGCTGGTGATATTCTAATATTTTTTTCGGGCAAAATTTGCGATTAATCTAAATGTCAGTCTAGGCCGAGAAAATATAAAATATGACAAATATCGCCATTTTAGGGCCTAATAATATTTAAACTTTTGTTAGATATAGCCCAGTTGTTCAATAGCCTATTAAACTAGCTTAAACCGAGTTTAACGCCAAAACTCTCTATTGAACAACTGGCCCTAAATCTAACAAAGGTTTAAATATTAACACAATTAGGATTTTTATTATTGTTGTTTATTAAACTCGCTCAGATATGTAATTTGAAAGGTTAATAATGAGACCATATTGTGCAAGTAAATTCTACAAACAAATTGGATATGTCAGGCACGAGTACTTATTCAATTTATTTTAATTAAAAAATTTCTATAATTAGTAACTTGTCGAAAGGACAAATTTAGCATTGCAAAAGTCACAAAACTACATACACCAGTTTTACGCAACAATACTTGCGGTTATTTGATATTTACGTAAAATGATTATATTTTATTTCCAGAAACTTTTATGTAATTAAATAAGTGCAGGGAATTCCTGCGCCGTGGCGTTGCAAAGTGCGGCCTGGGTGTGTTTGGCCGAGCGACCCTTTTAAGTTTTTTCAATTAGACCACGCTCCGAGCTCATTATGGTCACGCGAGTCCCACACAAAACAAACCAAACGCATTGTCAAGTTTTCAAAATGAAAAATTAGTAGGCTCCGTTTCGTCTTGGGGGGCATTAATTACGGCTTCTGGAAATCTAAACAAAAACTCCACCGGGAAAATGATTCAATTTTACTTAATTACAGGGCCGGGGCTAAATTGAAAATTATGAAAAAAGCGACGGCGTTGGGTTTGTTTGTATTTATTAGCCGTGGCGGTTGGTTTGAAAAATTACTTTTAGGATTGGATTTAATACAAGAATATACTAGTGTGAGAAGTTTCGAGTAATCGTATATGTGATAGTAATCTACAGCTTTACTTGATTATTCTAATACTAATAATAATTTTAAATGTCGGTTTATGCTGATATAAAATAAAAAATAATAAATAAAATAAGAAATAAGTAACCTATTTTCGAAGGTTATCCAATTAAATTGCTCATTTTGACAAAATAAATATTATGACGAACCGTTTGTTAGTAACAATTCTTATTATGTAAGCATCCTCAGGCATTGTTTCTGTCGTGTCTGCAATAATCGATGCATTCCAATTACTCGTGTTTTTAATTAGGACTATATCTCAAAAAGTAGGGCTGCCACGCACAAAAAGAGCTATTTTTGGAATCTGCACATAATAAATATCCAATCATTTAATTTTATTTGATTAGTGGTAATTTTTAATATTTTATATTAAATAAAAAAAGGCATTTTCTGCTGGTAAAAAGAGAAGCTCAGAGGAGTGTAATCACCCGGTATTTAACTAATCGGAAAACCT